>CM035844.1:13225960-14500938 GCA_020510985.1 Pholidichthys leucotaenia
TTATGTATATCACTTCATGCTTCATATGTATACCACTTTAGGCTTCACATCTTAGATTGAACAAAGGACTGAGCCTCTCTGGAGATAACAGGAGGATGTGAAAGTCTAGTCTTTGGTATGCAGAGAGACGGCCTGGGGGGATTTTCCTGGCCGCCAGAGGCTGGGGGTGGAGGTGTTAAGATCTGAAGGAAGATGTATTGTTATTTGGGATTAAATATAATATGACTGTGTGCTTTGAAGTCCTGAGGTATTTAAAGGACGAATGTCTGGGTTTCGTCCTCTTTCTGCTTTTGATGATGTTGGATGATGTGAATAAACCTGACTCGTGAGATGAACTCTGCCTCGTCATTTTCACATTATCTACACCACCATGTCTAGAGTCTGATGCAGAGAAGCTGTAACACTATCTACCATGCTATTAATTACAGAAGGAGCAAGCTCTCCATAGCTTATTTCCATTGTGTTGGACCTGGAGCAGGAGAGCTACTTCAGCTGCTACTAGCAGGAGAGCTAGTGTTGCAACCTTCATCATCCTGGGTGTGTTTAAAAAAGACAGATATTATTTCTGCTTCTCAGCTGGCTGATGCAACATGCTTTCCTATGCTCTCTCTGTCCGTTAATGTGAATGTGATCACCTGTATGTGCGCACGTGTCTCTGTGTGCATGCATGTTGTGTCTGTGTGTGTGCGAGTGCACGTGTCTGTACGCACAGCAAGGTTCCGCCCCACTGCATGATACAGAGCGCAGGGAGGAGGAGAGACAGAAATGAGCTGCTGTTGTGTAAATAAGATGAATAATTAACAGCTATTAACAAATTAACAATTAACAAACATAATTGATTACTTGCCTGCAAACTATTTATAAGTGCTGTATTAGTGTCTTCTTATGGTAAAGTGGTACTGCATGAACACACATTTAAGTGGGTAAGATGACTTTTAGAAATGCATAATTGCTTTTAAAAGCACTAGAATGTAAGACGTGTCTGCGTGACTGTTTGGGAGTTTCATGTTGTTTCTCTTTGTTTTAGTTGAGACGGCCCAGCTGAATCTTTCATCCTCAGAATAAATCAGAGAGATTAGGTCAGTGTCATGAACAGCATGCTTCCTCAGAGGACCACTGTTGCCACTCTGGGTTACAGCTCAGGTAAGCTCTCATTGGTTTTTGCAATATTCAGTGTTTGTGATGTTGGAAGGGTAATAAAAACATTTGTCCACATTAAAACACAGTTGAAACCTTTTTTCTCACCGTCTGACATTAAATCAGACTAAACTTTTCCTCTTTTAGGTCACATAGGATTACCAAAATTATTTCTATTTGCTAAATATTTTTTAGACTTTTTTTATTACTTTCTTCAAAGTCAGAAGTTTACATACACTAATATCAGGAAGAGAACTGTGGACCTCCACCGGTCTGGTTCATCCTTGGGTCCAATTTCCAGATGCCTGAAGGTTCCACGTTCATCACATCAGAGCAGTGGTTAGCACTGGTGCACTTCACAAAATAGATGGCATCATGAGGAAAGAACATTATGTGGAAATATTGAAGCAACATCTCAGATATCAGCCAGGAAGTTAAAGCTTGGGCACCAGTGGGTCTTCCAGATGGACAAAGACCCTAAACATACCACCATATTAGTTACAAAGTGGCTTAAGGACAGCAAAGTTAATGTTGTGGAGTGGCCGTCACAAAGCCCTGATCTCAATCCCTGAGAAAATTTGTGGTCAGAGCTGAGAAGACGTGTGAGAGCAAGATGGCCTCCAAACCTGACCCAGTTCCACCAGTTCTGTCAGGAGGAATGGACCAAAATTCCAGTAAACTACTGTGAGAAGCTTGACGAAGGAGACCCAAAACGTTTGACCCAAGTCAGACAGTTTAAAGGCAATGCTACCAGAAATTGAGGAGATGGATGGAAACTTCTGACTCTGAAGAAAGTAATAAAAAATTTATATAAAAATATTACTAGTTTTGGGGGCA
The DNA here is from genome assembly GCA_020510985.1 of Pholidichthys leucotaenia. NCBI lineage: Eukaryota > Metazoa > Chordata > Actinopteri > Cichliformes > Pholidichthyidae > Pholidichthys > Pholidichthys leucotaenia. The sequence continues at coordinate 13,227,935 of CM035844.1, forward strand.
TTTCAAATATTGGTGACATAATTCCAGTTTGTTGCATTTACTCATTTAATCTGAGTTTACGTCAGTGTTGCTCTGAAAATGACTGCTGACATTAGGTTTTCATTCAGGGTTTGAAATCATCAGGCTGTGCTCCAATAAACCAATAATCCAGATAAATTTATGTTCCTTTAAACTGAGTCTTGTAATCCTGCTTTAGTCAACACACAGATTAATCAGCCACTTTGATAATGGCATAACTAAAGTAAATTTTCATATTGTTTTTTTTATTATGAAGGACATTTGCCTCTCTGTAAATTTGAATATTTTGATTTGTGATTTTAGCAGTTATAACCATAATCATCAAATTTACTTTTAAATCTCTAAAAAATAATACAGCTGCAAGAGTTGATGCGCAATGTTAAACGTTGAAAAATAAGTATTGGCTCCTTAGTTCAGTAAACTCGTCAGTTTAGTAAACTAGATTTGTTTTTCCTCCTAACTGCTTGATTTTAATAAAGGAAAGTAACAAATTTGTATTTGCTAAATTTACCAGAAAAAACATGCAAATTAAAAAGAAAAAAGTAGCAACTTGATAATAATCAAAAAATTATCCAAAAAGTCAGCAATTTAAATGAATAATTTTACAAATATGCAAAAAAGTGGCTCAAATTTATATGACAAAACTCACAAATTTAAAAGAAAAAGACAAAATGTCATGTTCGGGGTTGCTTTCAACCTCGTCCATGACCCGTGGCTGTAGGTTTTGCTCATTGCTTATTAATTCCAGCTGGCAGACTGAGCCTTGCTCTCTGCCAGCCCTACATCCTGGCTCACTGAGTATTGGCTCCCTTCTTTGGACTTCACCGTGTTGTACCTCAGAGCCTTTCCACTCCAACATATTTGTAAGTCTTTTTAATTGTGCCTTTCCTCTCTGCTCCAACCCTGCCTGAAGCTCGTAGGGCATATTATCCCAGCCAACTAAGTTTGTAGCCAGTTGTCTCATCCATTCTCAACATTGACTCTTATTTGGACATTTTGTGTATATTTTTCTCCTAAATAAATAAATAAACTCGTTACTTTACTGCATGTTTGGCTCGCTTCCAATTTATATGTTCATTGCGAGATTATGCAGCGGACATGACGGTAAGCTGCCACCACAAGAGCCCAAGCAGCGAGAAGCGTGTTGTCTCTTCCCTTTCATTTTTTGTGTATTTTCACCCACCTGAATTGGAGAAATCATGTCCTGGCTGGATGAAGCGGAGCTGCGGGGTGTGTGTGTCCTGGAGGGTCTCCTGTTTCAGATCGAGACCACCGGCACTCCCGAGTCAGTCCGTGTAAGCCGGGACAGCGCAGCTCGATTTATGGAGAAGCGTCCATATCTGTGGAGCTGCGTGGAGGCCACTTCCATCTTGGCCTCCATTTTCTCCTATTCATGGGAGAGCAAGGGACAGGAGGAAGCCGCTCCGATGCGGGAACCGCCCCATGGGGAGAAGAAGCGCTCCCGGAAGCTGGAGGTTCATCACCCTCTTCTCAACCATGGGGCCACTCCTCCTCTACACAAATCTGTGGCTGACTCCTACACCCGAGTTGCCAGGCAAGTGTTTTTTCATTCTTTTTCTTCTGAAAATGATAAACCTAGTCTGTCACCCGGGAGAGAGACGCAGGCTGTGCTGTCGCCTGCATTTTCTCCTCGAGCTGTGGGAATTAAGACCTCTATTCCCTCTGTGTCTCCCCTGTCTCTGCCTGTGGGGCACAAGTTCATCACGGACACGTGGATGGAGGAGTCCAGGCTAGCTGCAGCCGAGACCATCACACCTGGGAGGAACAGGCAAGTGATTTTACATTCTATTCATCAATTTGATAAATTTTCTTGCCAGTCTCCCGGGTGTGAGGCCCAGTGCATGCAGTCCACTGGGTCCTCAACACCCGTTGCAGCAGAAATTTTCTCACCTTCCCTCTCCATATGTCTTCCTGTCGCCTCTGAGCATCCTTCGGCCCTGGAGCTCAGTCATCGGATGAAGGAGGAGCCCACAGCACGGAATGACTCTACCTCAGCCCCGTGGAGCTTCTATGGACTGAGAGAGGATGCTGCAACTGGCCTGAGGCCTGAGCAGATGAAGGAGCATCCCCTGGCTTTAGTCACCCGGGGTCCAGCGCAAGGGGAGACTCCACCTCCAGAATCCATGCTGGGAGAGTCACACACGTTGGAATCGTCACTGGAGGAGGCAAAGACTGCGACCACCACCACGCCTGCTGCGGAGGCTGCCGCAGCAGAGTCAGTGCCTGAGCTGCACCTCCAGGAGGCCGAGCCCTTGGAGACATCGCCCGGATCGTCAAAGTCCTGGATGGCAGTGGCACTCAAACTAAGGCAAGTGCTCTCTTTTGTCTTTCTTCTTTCCCTTATAGAGCATTTTTGCCTAGCTTCAGGTGAGGAGAGCCAGCTGCAGCCACACGCTGCACCTGAGCTCAACTCGCCAGGCTCTGTCACTGCCGGCAACCCTGATCCCTCCTCCTCTGTGTCTGAGTCCTCATCTAGGGTCGCCGGAGAGAGGTCCACATTGCTGGATGAGACGGAGGATCCAGGCTCGTCTCTGGAGGTTATCATCACCGCTGCCAGCCCCGCTGTTGTTCCTGTGGATCCAGCTCCCCGTTTGCTCAGGTCCCCAGGGGTGCATGTGATTGACCGCCTTCTGGCTTGGATTCTCCTGTGGGCCGGCTGGCCCAGGGTCAGGACGGCATGGAGGTCAGCAGGGGCCCAGCCAGGTCCCATCACAGGTGCAGCAAGGGTCCTCCCGGGCTCCAGCAAGGATGCAACCATGGCTCGGTTGGGGTCTACCGTGGGTGCAACACTGGCCCAATCGGGGCTCACCGCGGGAGCAATGAGGTCCCGGGAAGGGGTCACCACTGGTGCAATGTTATCCCAGGACAGGATCATCGAGGGTCCAGCCGAGCTCCAGTCCCAAGCCGGGACCACCGAGGGTGCAGCCGGCCAGCTTGGGGACACGAGGTCCTTTCCTCCCTTCCAGAGGTCCTCAGAGTGTCCCTTCCTCTTCCGCCAGGCTCCGCCGTGGTCCGCCTGGTCCTACCACCAGGAACCGCAGGGGGTCCCCTTCTTCAGTACAGCCACCCACCTTTCAGCCTTCCGGTGGGTAGGCCGCCGCCTCGTCTCTCCCTCCAGGCCTGGTGGCTCAACTATGTGGGCCAGCCGCCCGAAGGACTGGGTTCCTGGTCAAGTGGCCCTTTTCCTCTGGCATACCACCTGATACTGTTCTGCAGGCCACCTGCTGGCCCTGGGATTTTGGCCAGCCCCCTGAACTTAAGGCCACCTGTCGGGCCTTGGACTCTGGCCGGCCCCATGAACTGTGGGACTCTTGGGGGTGGGGTGGGTTAGTTTAGTTTTGGGGTTGGAAAGTGTTCATTGTGTTGTATTGTGGTGTTTTTCTTTTCTTGTTTGATCCCTCCTAACCTGTTTTCCCCCACCTTCCGCCCTGGTTTGGTGTGTTAGCCTTCTGGGTGTGGGGGGGCAGGCTTTGTTCTCTGTTGTTGATGGTACAGTGGGTGTCTGGTCCCCACCCCTTGGGAGGGGGGCTCTGTCATGTTCGGACCTGTGGCTGTAGGTTTTGATCATTGCTTATTAATTCCAGCTGGCAAATTAAGTGCGCTCTGCCAGCCCTACGGCCATGCCTCCTCCTCTTGCCAGACATTCACCGACTGTTTTCCATCACCACATGCACACACGCACACACACTCACACATGCACACGCACCTGCTTGCCACACGGCTGTGTCCACTTGCCTTCATTAGTGTATTGTGTACTTATAAGGAGGCAGTGTGACCAGTCAGTGTGGCAGCTTAAGTCAACATTGGACATTCTGGCTCACTGAGTATTGGCTCCCTTCTTTGGACTTCACCATGTTGTACCTCAGAGCCTTTCAGCTCCAACATATTTGTAAGTCTTTTTAATTGTGCCTTTCCTCTCCACTCCAACCCTGCCTGGACCACGTAAGGCATATTATCCAAGCCAACTAAGTTTGTACCCTGTTGTCTCATCCATTCTCAACATTGACTGTTATTGGATTTTTTTGTACATTCTTCCTTTGTAAATAAACACGTTACTTACACTGCATTTTGGGCCCGCTCCCAATTTATATGTTCGCTGCGAGATTACGCAGCAGACATGACACAAAAATTCTGAGAGAAAATGCAAATTCACGGAAAAAAATAAGTTTTCATATGAAAAAACGGTATATTTACAGTAGGTAATTTACAAGAAAAAATGTCTCAAATTTACAAGAAAAGCTGCAAATTCATGACAAAAAGTTATGGAAAAAGTTATACATTTAGCAGAAAAATCACTTTGCTAAAAAACATGGATGCAGTTTATTGAGGGAGACTGACCAGAATATTTGGAGCCCCAAAACTGGTATTAAAACAGCTCTAATTTAGATGGGTTTATAACATGCTTTCAGCTGTTTTATACAGACTTTTCATTGTCCAGCTGGGTGGGCAGTTATGATTTTTTATTATTACTAATGTTTTTAGTTGGTTTGTTGGTTTGTCTGTTAGCAAAATAACTCAAAAAGTTATTAATGGATTTTGATGAAATTTTCAGGAAAGGTGTGTAATGGCACAGGGAACAGATGATTAGATTTTGGTGATGATCTGAGAGTGCATACCTCCACCAAGGGCTTTGTTTTTTTTGTGTTTGTATTTGTGCAGCAGAATTACACAAAAAACTACTGGATGTATTTGGATCAAATTTTCACCAGAGGTGCTTCTTGGTCTAGCGAGGAACCCATTACATTTTGGTGAGGATCCAAGAATGCATACCTTCACCAAGGCTCTTATCTTCTCACTTTGATGCAATTTTCACTAGAACTGGCTCGTGACCTACACACAAACCCATTACATTTTGGAGGTGATCCATGACAGACGGATGAGCCTTGGTTGAGTGCTTTTCTAGTTTACTATGCAGTTATTTTTTCAACCTCCAAGCAGTGGTTCATTGCCCCCCCCCCCCAGTAAATTATAATTAAGATTAGAGTTACTGACCAAATGGCCCTGTCTTTGGGAGGAAGCAAGAGTACCTGGAGGGAACCCACACAGACAGGTCTGAGCTGACCAGTTCATGGATTTGGACCTTCTTGCTGTGAGGTGGCAGTACTAACCACTGTTACAGACATACAGTTCAATTAATTAATTAGCAATGACGATGGTTTCCTAATTCCCCCTAGGTATGAATGTGAGACTTAAGGCCCTTGGAAGATTTTTTAAAAATGCAAGACACAATAAACAAGATTGCTATATTTCCTTGTAGAGGGAAATCTTCCTTATTTGTAGTTAATATTTTGCAGTTGGGCCAAACATTAGTCTCCGTGGACCATAATGTTTGCAGATGACATTGTGATCTGTAGTGAGAGTAGGGAGCAGGTGGAAGAGAACCTGGAGAGATGGAGGTATGCTCTGGAGAGAAGAGGAATGAAAGTCAGTAGAAGCAAAACAGAATACATGATTGTGAATGAGAGGGAGGCAGATGTAACGGTAAAGATGGAAGGAGTAGAGGTAGCGAAGGTAGGTGAGTTTTAAAACCTGGGACAATCATCCAAAGCAATGGAAAATGTCATGAGTTGAGCTGGTGGTTTCCTAAGCTCAGGCTTCATGGCGGGCTCCTGTTCTATATTATCTGTGTTTTATGCTACCTTTGGCTTTCCATATATTTATCTGCCTTATGCTGCCTCCTTACATCTGTAATTTAATCACACTGAGAAGTGTTGATTCTTATGGTCTGCGTTCTAATGATCATTTGTTGCTTTCTGTTCCTTTTGCCCGTACTGAGCTGGGAAAAAGAGCTTTCATGTTCTCAGCTCCCTCTACATGGAACATGTTGCAAAAAGACTGGAAACTAATGGTACTTGTTTCATTGAACGACTTTAAATCCAGATTGAGAACACTTGAGATGGCCTCACTAATTTGTAACTGTTTTATATGATTTGTATGTCATTGTAATTGTAATTGTGATTTTTTTTGCTGCCTCTTGGCCAGGACTCCCTTGAAAAAAGAGGTTTTTAATCTCAATGGGATTTTCCTGGTTAACCCCTTGCACTCTGGTCAATTTCCCTAAAAACGCCAAAAAATAACATACCCAAAGTAAATCAAAAGCTGTTCTTCAACCCTTTGCAGCATCTTCATGGGGTTGGTTTCATTTAAAGGAAAACACTTTGAATTTTTTGGCAAAACAGTCATAATCTCTCTAAGTGCTCCTGCCACTGAGTAACAGTCATCTAAACATACTGAACTTGAAGAAAATAAATTTCGCCTGGGTGTTTTTTTGGATACAAATGCTTGCAAATAACACACAGCTGTCAGATCCGGGCTGGAAAATGCAACAGAAATGTAGAACCAAGTGTTATCCAGCTGAGGTCAAAATTTTGTAACAATACCACAAAAAATGAATATATTACACAGCTTTTTTCTTAGGTTGTTCCCAGGCGTTTTTGAACTGTGCCAAATTGTGCCAAATGGCACAGTTTGGAAAAACGTCTGTAACTTTTGAATGATTCAATATAGAAGCTTCATCTTGGGCTCTAATGAAAGGTGACACTCAGGGCTGTGTGCGTGTGTGTGTGGGTTGTTTATTCATTCATGAATGAATGAATGAACAAACAAGCCCCCACACACAAAGAAGCATGCCACGTAAAAAATGTGTAGCCTTTTTTTTTACAAGAAAAAATAACCTACAGTGCACTAAAAATTATACTAAAATATCTAATGTAGAGGATAACAACTCCACCCCCCCCCCACCCCGCTACTGAGGATGGACATCGTCCATCGCTACATGACGGACAGCGGGGACGGTGCGCCGCGGTCTACTACGCACAGTTGTATTAAAATATCTGCAATCCGCTACAGAAGAGTAGCGGGGGGGGGGGGGTGTTCATGGTCCGGACGCGGCGCACGGACCGGTCTGTCATGTGGCGATGATGCACAGTTGTAATTTACCGATTGGTCAAAAGTCATTTTGATTACAATTTTCAGGGATAAAGAATAATTTAGCTGATAACACTTACCTGTCCACAACAGCAGTGTCGCTGGCGAAGATCTCTTCCTCATTGTCAGACGAACATGACACTGGCCCGCTTGTTACAACTCACGGTTCTGGTCACGTGACCCGGTCAAACCATGATTCCATTATTGCGGTTTTGCGCTTCCATGATTGCGGTTTTGGCAAACGATTTTTCAAAACAAATAAGAACAGTAGTAAGAAAAAAAGACTGGCAAACGTGTGTGTGTCACCCAGCGGCTTACACAAAACAGATTTTACGCACAGGACGCACGCGTTCGAACTTCTGTGCTTCAATTGGCTGGCTGTATTCGCAGCCGTTGGTAGGCGGGTCCTTCTTGCTACGTTTTCAGTCATTGGTTCTTCAAGGTTTCAGAAACCCAATTCAAGGCTCTTATTAGTCGAATGAGAGGTCAATCAAATCTAAACCAATCAAAGCACTCCTTTGGCTTTCTGTTCACGGCTGTGTCTGTAGTGGAAGAACGGAAATGCAGCTTTTTTTTTTCAGTGCGCCCTAGGACGCAGAGACGTGACCGCCCGCGGTATCCCGGAGTGCAAGAGGTTAAATAAAGGTTAAAATAAAAAAAAAACCTGTTCATGGTAATAAAACTCACTCTTCATTCGCAAGTGGGCTCATTTCTCCTCATTTGTGCGTGCGTAAAGCACACACACATGACAGAATGCACCGACCATAACAGAGCCCAGTGGTGAAGTTGAGTGTAGCCTGTTTCACCTTTTTGTGCTATTTTTCCTCCTTTTTCACTCACCCGTGTTGGAGCACCATGGATGAAGCGGAGCTGCATGGAGTGTGCATCCTGGAGGACCTTTAGTGCAAGCCCAAACCTCTGGGACCCCCAAAGCAGCCCGTGGAGCCCGGGATAGTGCAGCACGTTTGATGGAGAGGCGTCCCAGCCTGTGGAACTGTCTGGAGGCCACTGACCTCTTTACTACCATTTGCTCCCTTCCTTGTGAGGGCGAGGAGGCCGCTGCAACACTGGAGCCGTCATCCATTAAGAGGAGGAAAAGAAGTGTCCGTGATAAGATGCCTCCAGCATCTCCCACGACGGACCTGCTCCCATCTCCGGCTCCCCGGCTGGCTCTCTCCATAAAGTAGCAGCGCACATTGAACTGCTTGGAGGCCGCCTTCGCTTGGATGCAGGAGCCGTTTATTCAGAAGGACGTCTGAGTGGCTCGATACACTGCTGATGAGGTAATGAGGTTTAATCCCAGCCTTTGGAGTTATCTGGGGGTGGCTGACATGGTCCACGCCATCTTCTCTCTGCCTTTCGGGGAGGAGTCTTTGGTGTTGGGATCGCCTCTGTTGCCGAAGAAACAGTCGCGACGGGGGAAGCCTTCCTCTGCACGTAGTGCTCTTGCTCCTATCCCGCCTCCTCCTCCAGAGCCGGAGCTCGCTCAACCCACGGAAGACCTGGAGGAATGCAGACAGGTGTTGTTGGCGGAGGCTGAGCTTCTCCTGGAGGTGAAGCCGTGGCTCCTCCCGGAATTGGTGACGGAGTTTGAAGAATTAGTCCCGAGGGAACTGAAGCTCCTGTTGGAGGTAGAGCATGCTTTCACCTCAGATTCTCCTTCTCCTGTGTCGTCGCCGTTCCCGGAGGTCTTGCCCAAAGGATTCCATCATCATCCAGCCAGCAACCCCTCTTTCACTGGATGAGGAGAATCCTGCAGCGGAGCTGCCTGTTTCCCCCGAGGTGTCGCCTGCAACCAACTCCTCTATTGCTGTTACCTTCGCCATTGTGGAGAGCCCTTTTTTCCCACCAGATCCATCTGCTCCCGTGCCTGTCTGGGGGGCTTCTCCACCATATATAGAGGAGCCCAGAGTCGCCATGGACATGGAGGGGGATGAGAGTACTCCGGACACCACTGGAGACATCGAGAACCAGGAGAACAGGCCAAGTTCCTTCTTATTTTCCTATTATTAATGAACAATTTTGCCTGTTCCCTGGCCAAGAGACTCAGGTCCTGCAGTTTCCTGAGTTCACTGTGCCAGCGGCGTGTAATAACTCCTCACCGATCCTCTCCGTGTCTCCTCTGTGTGCTGCTGTGAGCTCGCCGGTTCCAGAGCCAAGTCACCAGACTGAGGAGAGGTCTGAGGCCCTGGAGGATCTGGTGCCAGGGTCGGCGGTGGGGCAGCCCTCAGCCGCCACGTTGGATGGGTCGTCAACATGGGCGAGATCGCCTGGGGGCCCCAAGACTGCAGTCACCATCACGCCTGCTGCACAAGCCTTCACAGCAGAGCCACCCGCCAAGTTGGGTCTCCTGGAGGCTGGGCCTAGGACATTATTGCAGGGATCGACGAAGTCCTGGATGGTAGTGGAGCCCGAGTGCAGGAAAGTGCTCTTGTTTGTTTCTCTTTCTCCCAAATTAGAGCAAACTTGTCTGGTTCTTGGTGAGGAGAGTCGGGGGCAGCCCTCAGCTGCACCTGAACCCACCTTGCCGGGCTCCACCGCTGCCGGTGACCCTAACCACTTTCCATCTTCTGCCATTCCTAAGCATCTTTCTAGGGTCACGGGGAGGATCCACCACGGCCAGGGGTCTACGCTGATCCAGTCCAACCCGCTGGAGTTGACAACAGTCCAGTCTACCAGGTGGAGGTTGACGCAGGGGCTCTGTCCCAAACGGGGACCTCCATGGGTGCAGCGCCTCCCCAGCCTGAGGGGCCATCACTTCCTGGATCGCCAGAGTCCTGGATGGCGGTGGAGCCCGAGTTCAGGCAAGCTGCTGCACCCAGGCTCACCCCGCCGGGCCCTGCCACTGCCCGCGGCCCTGACCATGTCTTCCTCTCCCCTGTCTCTGAGCTTACTCTCAGGGTTGCCGGAGAGCGGTCAATTACACATGAAGCCACCGATGATCCAGGTCGGTCGCCCGAGGATGCTGCTGAGCTCCAGCCGGAGTCCACCGCGGGTGCAGCAGAGCTTCAGCCAGAGTCCACCACGGGTGCAGCAGAGCTCCAGTCGGAGTCCACCGTGGTTGCAGCAGAGCTCCAGCCGGAGACCACCGCGGGTGCTACGATGTGTCAGGCTGGGACCACCGGGGGTACTGCCGGTCAGCTCGAGGATGCCAGGGCCCTTACTCCTCACCCTGACGCCGTTGTGGTCCTCCGTCCTCCACCATCAGTCACTGTGGGGGTTCCCTTCCCTCGGTCCAGCCACCCACCTTTAAGCCTTCCGGTGGGTGAGCGACCTCCTTGCGCTCCCATCCGGTCCTGGTGGCCTAACAATGCAGGTCGACTGCCTAAAGGACTAAATTTCTGGGTCAGGTGGCCCATTTGCTCTGCCAGGCCGCCTGGCACTGTTCAGCGGTCCGTGTGCTGGGCCTGGGTCACTGGCAGGCCACCTGATCGGCCTCGTGTCGCCACCCTTTGGGCCTGGGACTTTGGTCGGCCCCCCTGAACTAGTGGACTCCTTGGCCTGGGGGGCTTAGTCTGTTGTCTCTGGGTTTTGGGGTGGTGTATTGTTGTGTTTTTTCTGTTGCAGTCCTGAGCAGGGTTGTTTTTCGTTATTCCCTCCTAGCCTGTTCCCCCTCCCCGCTCGCCCTGGGTAGTTTGTTGTAATTCCTGTTTGGGGGGGGGGGGCAGGTTGTCTCTGGCCTTGATTATATTCTGGGCGTCTGGTATCCACACCTGGAGAGGGGGGCTCTGTCATGAGCCGAGCTGGTGGTTTCCCAAGCTCAGGCTTCATGGCGGGCTCCTGTTCTATATTATCAGTGTTTTATGCTACCTTTGGCTTTCCATATATTTATCTGTGCCTTCTGCCTCTGGTAGCCACTCCTCCTTTCTCCTGTCAGTTTCTGACAGGTGATTCCAAGCTGTCATTGTCTGTCCTCTCCCTGCTCATGTTCACACATTCACATACTCTCTCACCCTTACGCGCACAATCACCCACTCCTGCTCTCCATCTGCTCTACAATCACTTACTCGCACCGGCAATCACTGTGATCATCAGGGCTGGTGTTACTTAAACCCTGTCCGTACTCCTGTGTATTGTCGGTGCATTGTATAGTCATCTGTCTGCACACAGTAAGTTGTTCTGTTCAGCCTACTCCTTGTTTTTGAACTTTTTCCTCTGGACTGTGTTTGCTGTTGTTTCCTCAGAGCCTTGCTCTGACACATCCATGTAAGTCTTCCGTCCTGGTTTACATTTCTTGTTTTTCCCCAGCGACCAGTGTTACCATGGGGCTGATGTGAACTGTTATTCTCTAGTCCAAAACTTGACTCTACTGAACTGTATTCGCCTGCTGTGCAGCCTACCTGTTGGAATCTTATGTTGGGGTTGTTGCCTTTTGATTTATGGTAATAAAACTCACTCTTCATTCGCAAGTGAGCTCATTTCTCCTCATTTGTGCGTGCGTAAAGCGCACACACATGACAGGAAAATGCACAATAGAGGTGAAGAAGGCGAGTGCAGGAAGGGTAGACTGGGTGGAGATGAGTGCCAGGGGTGATTTGTGACAGAAAGGTAGCAGCAAGAGTGAAAGGGAAGATTTACAAGACGGTAGTGAGAGCTGCTATGATGCATGATTTGGAGACGGTGGCGCTGACAAAAAGACAGAAGGCGGCAGAGTTGAAAATGCTAAGATTCTCATTAGGAGTGACTAGGAGAGACAGGATTAGAAATGAGCAGTGCTGGGCAAGTTACTAAAAATAGTAACTAACTAGAAAAGCACTCGGAGAGCGCAGACCTCCGCCAAGTGCCACAGTTCCCCCCATACAGTGTTTTACATCATAAATATTAATCCTACATTTATTGTGTGTACGTTTTCAGATTCCTTGACCATGAAAACATATGAGTAGCAATTGGATTCACATGGATAGGATTAGTGGTTCAGTAGTTATTCAGGAAAATCGCATTTCGCATAATGGCGGTTTTCCGGATCACCACCAAAATGTAATCATCTGTAGGATTCCCCATTTCTGACAATCTGTGAAAATTTCATGAAAATCCATCCATAACTTTTTGAGTTATCTTGCTAACAAACAAACAAACAAACCAACGCCGATGAAAACATAACCTCCTTGGCGGAAGTAATTACAGTTACTAGTTATTTCTTTTCAAAAGTAATTGAGTTACTTTACCAATTACTGCATGATTAAAGTAACTAGTTACTTGGAAAAGTAACTTTCACATTACTTTTAAATGCATACTTAAATCATCTTCCACACACAGCAAGATAATTTAATTAATGGATTACATTAGGGACTTATTACTGTCAGGCTGAAAACAGACTGTTTCAGACAGAGCTTTTAGAACATGTTCAGTCTGTTTTATCCTGCCTTCAGAGCTCTGATTGTGGGAAAAATTTGAAGAAAATCAACATGATATTGCCAGTAATTTCCTCATTTTGGAGTGTGAGTTGGCAACACTGCATAAAGCTGTCCATGTTTATCTTACCTTTATGATATGGATTTAATTCGATGTGCAGTGATCCAAAGAAAATGTCCATTATCCACAGTCCAAATGTCTGCTGTGACAGAGACATGATCCAGTTCCTCAAATTCCTTTTGGAGATCAAAATCCATTTTTGAATAATCTTTATCCAGGTAGCAGGTATATGTGTTTTAGCTTCAGTGGATCACAGTCTCAGCTGTCTGATGGAAAGTGACTGTTTATATCACATCTTCAGTCTGTAATGATGTATCTGGTAATCAGGTTTAATTCTTGCTGGGTCACAAACTGTCCAGATGCATACCTGTGCTTAAAATCCAGCCGTGGCTGTTGAGACAAGAGTACTTCCACTTTACATCCATCCCCCTTTTCTTCTTGCCTTGAGAGAGAGCAGTCGCATTTTTCTTCCCTCCTCCCGTCTGCCTTCCTGACCTATTCCCAGCTTTGCAATGTTGCGTTTTTGTCTGTGTTTAGTCGCTCTTCTTCTGCTGAATCTTAATCTAAACGGAAATTATGGATTTGGAAGCGGCTTAAATGTGCTATTGTCACTATTTTTCAACAAGAATCGGGCCAAGGGGGAGCCCAAGATTTGGAACCTGCGAGGAGACTCATGGACATTGGAATTCATGCGTCTGTGGAAACATTATTGGTTATGATCTCAGGACTTCTATTTTTGGCTGTGAAGTTCCCTGATGTAGCTGATCAAAGCGGACCCGGCAAGCTCCTTCATCAAATTCGACCAGTTGGGGAGGGCACGAGTAGCGGCAAACGGTGAACTGAATGACAGTGATTCAGTGGAGGAATACATCTGGAGCCCTGTGCTCTCCATGGAAAAAAGTTTAAGCCTGCACATGGAAATTATGAAAGCACAGAATTGCACGGGTGAGGAAAAATTCTATTCTCTTAGTGCACTGTGCAGATTTGATTCGACCTTGTTGGTGCCCTGTGTTTACATTCCTCCTGATGAAGATAAGCGGAAGGAGCGGCTCTGTCTGTCTGCTAACCCAAACAACGACACAGTTGTTATTGTTTCAGCAGATGAACGCTCAAGGACAGTGCACCATGTGACAATACCATCTGCAAGCAAGACCGAGAGACTCTAGACTGCTTAGATCACATGACTTTAACATCTATCCACTGCCAGGAGGCGCCCTCTGCTGTTCACTAGCAATTGACACACCTACACTTGCATTCAACATTACACTACTGACACAATTACTGATATATATTCACAATGCATTGACTCTCTCAACTACTGCTTTGTCATTGTGTGATCTATTGTCTGCTAATTGTGCATTTGAGAGTTTTTTCTTGTAATCAAAATTTTGGTCATAAAATGAGCTCTATTTTGATCAACAATTTAGTTAAGTTTAAGACAGCACAAGTAATGTACAGGGCAATTAACAATCAACTCCCAACTAATATACAAAAAATATTTAAAAAAAGAGACAATGATCATAATTTGAGAGGAGACTTAAACTTCACAAAACCCAAGATACGTACAACCAAGAAAAGTATGTGCATATCTGTCTGTGGGGTGGATTTGTGGAACAGTCTGGAGCCGGAACTGAAACTATGTGCAAACAGAAATCAATTTAAAAAGAGGTATAAGCACCATTTGTTGAAAGGATATATGTTAGAAGGGTAGAATTTACATGTACGATTCATTATGTTCACTCTGGGACATTATGGGACACTATGGAATGGTGGGTGGGACAGCACTGTGTGTATCTGTGTCGTTTGAGACTGGTTTTGAAATATAGACTTCATTGTATGTTAGAATGGACAGGTGTTAATGTTGATCTGTAAAAAATACAGTAAATTGTTTACTTGGGGTATTAAAGGTAGTAATTTGTATAAAATTCACATGGGTGTATCGATGGAAAAGAGGAGTTGGAATTAATAAGTGTTCACTTCTTCCTTCTCCCTTTCGAACAGTGTATACTGTAACTTTATTGCATTTGCTATTTGCTTGTTTTTTGTTATACTTTTTGTGTTCGAAATAAACTATCTATCTATCTATCTATCTATCTAACAATGCTTTTTTCTCTCTCCTATTGTGTTTTTCCCTATCCTTCCCCCCTCCCCCCTCTTTACCCCCCCCCATATGACAGGCACCTCGTCATGGCTGCCGCGTCATTGGGATGCGTCTTTCGTGCGCGCCCAATGTCAAGTCAAATTCCTCGTATGTTTACTTGTTTACTTGTAAATGTGCTTGGCAATAAATCTGATTCTGATTCTGATTCTGATTCTGAGCCGTGGCTGTTCAGATAGCATAGATCCACTAACACAGTGTTGTTTGCATAGCTAGCCATTTCTTAGCACTAGCTTTGTCGGAGCTTTGTTGCTGTTCTCAAGCGCTTCTGAAGATTGCAGTAGGTCTCAACTGGCACTTAGCTTGCAACCCACCAATATGCTTTTATCCAATATGCTTTTGCATTAACCGCACCAAATGAAAAAAAAAAAATTCTATTTCCACCAAAACAAAGTACTGTAGCTTCATCTTTTCCTTAGCTCAGTAGTGAAGACTCAGCTCTGCAACAGGTCACGTCGACTGATGGCTGCGTCAGCTACGGTAGGGTCAGTTTGTATATTCATTTATTTGTGCTAAAAATATCTATCCATATAAATAAAATGAGTAACTGTCATGATTTGCCCCTCGGGGCAGAGAGACAGACCCACGTGCTGAACTGCAGTTTGTGGCATTTACTAACAAAACACAAAATTCCAAAGTGCATCAAAGCAAAAATCCAAACAGATGACAAGGTAACTTACAGATAGATTATCGGAATGAACTCACCAGAACGGGGAAGGGGTTCTGGAGGCGAGGAGAAAGTATAACTAAGACTGTGGTGACATGAAATGAAAATGCTGCCCTTAAATAGGGTTAGAACAAATAACACAAGTAATACCAGGTGTGGGGTCACATGAGCAGGCAGAAGGTAGTAATGATTAATAATTCGGATCAGCTGGAAGTAATGAGAGGAGAGCGACCGGCTGACAGCTGACAGGGCTACGTCCACACGGAGCACCAACCAGGAAATGCCCTGACAGCTGTCAACCACAACAATAAGGAATTAGAAGAATAAAATATATACAAGTACAAACTGAGAAATAGATACCAATTAATACAGAATCAGAACATAGTAAAACTAAGTCATAAACAGAAAAATAAAAAACATTGCAGGGGAAACAAAAACCAAAAGGCACAAAAATACAACAAATATATAAATACAGAGAAAACGCCACGAGACTGAGCATGGCGGAACCTCCAGCGCTCAGCTCATGACAGTAACGAGTAACGCATCTGATCAAATTTCAGTAACTGTAACGCATTACTGAATTTTTAAACAGTAATTCCATTACACAGCATGTTACTTCAAAAGTAGTGGCATTACAGTAACGCATTACTCCCAACACTGGAAATGAGTATATCTGAGGGACAGCTCAGGTTGAGCGGTTTGGAGACAAAGTAAGAGAGGCAAGGCTGAGATGGTTTGGACATGTGCAGAGGAGGGATAGTGGAGATACTGGACAAATGATGTTGAAGATGGAGCTGCCAGGCAGGAGGAGAAGAGGAAGACCACAGAGAAGATTGATGGATGTAGTGAAGGAGGACATGGAGAGGGTTGGTGTTACAGAGGAAGACGAGGGATAGGGTGAGATGGAGGCAGATGATCCACTGTGGAGACCCCTGAAGGCTGAAAGAAGAAGAAGAAGAAGAAGAAGAAGAAGAAGAAGAAGATTTTTGATTTTTACAAAAACACTTTATTTACATATTTACAAGGACATCAAGACAAATAGTAAAGTAAAAGTGTGTAAAAAATGTTTAAAACATGTTGAACACATGAATCAGCCAACTAAAAAATGTGCAACACACAGTTCATTCTCACATACACTACAAAGGACATCTCTATAACACCAGATCTGCCTAAAACCATCCATGTTCCCAGTCATCTTAAAAAAGCTGAACTCCAGTCTCAGTCTGGACCGGATGTTGCAGCGCCACACAGAGGCCAGTTCTTGAACTGGTTTGCCTTCTACTTTATTTTTTCTGCTAACATGTATTGCCAGCTTGGCTTCACCAATAGTAAAATTCAGCAGGTGCCACTTTTCTTTCTTTATTTTTTTATATCCTGCACCATAAATAAAAAGACCCACAGAAAATTTTTCACCAAATAAATTAAAAACTTTTGTTAAAAGAGTGAAGAGCAGTGGAGCCTCTTACACTCACTAAAAACATGAAACACAGTCTCTCGGAGACTGCAGAAAGGGCCCTGGTTTGAAACAGCAGGATTAAGAACAGAAATAAAAAGCTTTTGAGGCAGTTGCTCCATGTAAAATTCTCCACTGGAGATCTGCTGTCCTTTTTTTAATTGGGGGTTTGTGCAAGACTGTCCACTGTGGACTCACTCCTTCCACAATCAGCTTCTCAGTCCACACAGTGGGGGGTCTGCTGTGCAGTCCTGCTCTGTTGATGACCTTAACACAATTGATGTACAGCGTCTTTTTGTCAGCATTGTGTAAGGTCAGCTGTCTGGGGTTGTGTGTTTTTAACAAATGTCCAGTTAGATGACCAAGATCAGGGCTCATGGAGATCTCTGGGAAAGGGTCACTGTGGTTGGGTTCAGTGGCTCCTCTGCTGTGATCCACCAGAAGCCGTCTTTTCCTCCCATCGAGCCTCTGCCTCCAAAGTTCAAGGACCCTCTGAGCCACTTTGGCAGACCGGATACCCAGTTAGGTTGCTACAGCCAAAGAGTCCATTGATGTTAGTCCTGCTGCATTCACCAGATGTTGCAGAGTCACAGTCTTTGTTATCAGGAGTGCTGCCACCAGCCCAGGAGTGGTCTCAGTGCAGATGTCCAACCTTGCTCCATGAATCAATGGCTCCCTCAAGAGCCAAAGAAGAGAGTCAGAGTTTTTACGTTTAGCATTAAAAAGGTTCCAGGACTTAAAAACACTTTGATAAAATGGAGGCAACCCACTTAAATTTAAACTTTTTCAATTAATTATTATTAATTATTAATTATTAATTTTCTACCAGACCATTGTCACCAGCGCCTTCTTTGCTGCTGTCTGTTGGGGTAGCAGTATCAGGGCCAGTGACACCAACTGACTTGATAAGATTATCAAGAGGGCTGGGTCTGTAATTGGTCTCAGACCGGAGACCTTTGAGACTGTGGTGGAGAGGAGAACACTAAATAAACTGCGATCCATCATGGACAATCCTGATCACCCCCTCCAACACACACTGGACAGACAGCGGAGCACTTTCTCCAGTAGACTACTCCAGCTTCACTGTCGAATGGCCAGATTCAGGAAATCTTTCCTGCCACATGCCATTTCACTGTACAATAACTGTCATGAACCTGGGTTTGGTGTTCCAAACCCAGTTCTGACTTATGATTATTTTCTATCAGGCGCGTCAGGGAGCTGTTTGGGTCCTTCGCTCCCTGACAGCTTGGGCATGCCTCCTCCTCTTGTCAGTGCCATCAGCTGCTTCTCATTATGGGTGTTACGCACACACACACACACACACACACACTCCATTCATTCCCATTCACACGCTCATACACTCACTCATGCACACCAGGGATCAACTATGTTCAGCCCACGCATTCACACACCGGCGGTCTCTTCCCTCGTTAGTTTCATTATTACAAAAATGCTGCGTTAGCAGGAAGAGGATTCACCTTCATCGGAGCATTCACCTCCATACGTGGCAGCGTGTTTCTCCACGTATGTGTATTCACTACCTACGTGTTTATTTAGCCTGTCATTTCAAGTTCGGTAAATCCCTTGATGTTAGTGGCTGACCCTGCCTTTCTCCCTCATCCACCAGACTACACGGATCGCTCCAGCACTGTAAGTTTCATGTTTGCCTTTCTCCCTGTGTCGACAGTAGCTCTGTAGCACTAAGCATTCTCTTCGCCAGGCTGTAGAGCATCCGGCAGACGCCCTGTATGTCTGGTGGCCTTTATTCCATCATTACAACCCCTTGTATTTGTGTGGTCCACTGAACTTGTTATTTTGTTATAGTTTATGTTAATAAATGGCACGTTCTAATCCAGCGATTGGGTTTTTCATTCCTTCCCTCGTGCACCGCATAATGGCGCACGAGAAATCATGACAATAACTCACTATGATGTTGTATTCTGGTCATAACTATGCTGCCACACTGCACCTTACAGTCTAAGTGGTACCTCACATTTCACTCTGCTCCTGATAGTCCTTCATTGTGCAGTGGGATGATTCATGTGTTTATATGGGTCATCATATATTAAGCTATGATGTATATAGGTTTTATAGTCGTGTTGTGGAGGAATTTGATCAGGCGAGATGAGACAAGCTGGAAGGTTGCAGGGTTTTATTACCTCCAACATAATGAGACGCACTTTGTAGAGTGTGGTGGGTCACCACAGGGCTCCCCCCAGAACACTCAGAAGGGGCTGTGCCCCCCCCCCCCGGTCTTTTGGGCTCCAGCTCCGGTAGAACTGTCCTGCTGTAGAGGAGTGTCGGAGGGCATGTCAGTCCGTGGGGGGGATGGGAGAGGGGTGGAGAAGACAGTGTGCTCCGCTTGGAGTTCCAGCATGTTGAACGGCCGTGGATCGTGGGGACACGGGGCCAGTGCGCGTTGTGCGTAATGGAACCAACCGGCGACTGGCCGGCTTTAGGGAGTGAGGTGCGGGAAGAGCGCTGTGGAGGAGGAGGGGGATGGGGGTGGGAGTAAGTGAGTGCTGGCCCAGGACGTCATAGGTGTCTGGGCCGCGCAAAAATTGCGTGTGGATCCGCGATAGTGAGGGACTTTCCTGGTCAACCAGGCGGTGATCCACAGCGGCTGTGAAAAAAAATTAAGTCTCTGACTCCTCTTGAGGCTCGGTCCAGCGAGGATGGGGGGAAGGCGAACGGCCAAATTCCCCGAGGATGCGTAGCGGCTGTGAAACAACTGCAGCTGTGTGAGGGACTTGGCGGTTAGGCTTTAGGTGAAGATGCAGCCCTAAATCAGAATCAGAATCAGAATCAGAATCAGAATCAGGTTTATTGCCATTGTTCATGTAGTACACAAACTAGGAATTTGTCTCGGTACAATGCTGCAACATTAAACATGATAAGATAAGAGAAATAAACTATACATGTAATAAAGTGTAGGATAAGATTAAATGATACTGGTCAACAGTTAAAATATATATTAGCCAGCAGCAGATACTGTGGAGAACTATATAGTGCAGTCGGTAATGCAGGAAGAAAACAGTGATGATTGACATGAGTCTGGTTGAGCTGCTGTACATGGTGCACGAGAGTCACTTAGTGTTCAGCAGTCTAATGGCAGAGGGGAAGAAGCTGTTCATGTGATGGGAGGTTTTAGTCTGGATGGACCGAAGTCTTCTACCAGAGGGGAGGGGGGCAAACAGTACATGACCAGGGTGTGAGGGATCGGCTATGATCCGGCCAGCACGCCTCCGGGTCCTGGAGATGTACAGATCCTGGAGAGATGGGAGCTTGCAGCCGATCACCTTCTCAGCAGTGCGCACGACGCGCTGCAGCCTTAGTCTGTCCCTGGCAGTGGCTCCTGCGTACCACACGGTTATGGAGGTGGTGAGGATGGACTCGATGATGGCTGTGTAGAACTGCACTAACATCTTGGTGGGTAGCTTGAGCTTCCTCAGCTGCCGCAGGAAGAACATCCTCTGCTGGGCTTTTTTGATGAGTGAGCTGATGGTCAGCTCCCATTTGAGGTCCCTGGTGATGGTAGTGCCTAGGAAGCGGAAGGAATCAGCAGTGGTGATGGGAGAGCCTGAGAGGGTGAGGGGGGGCAGAGGAGTAGTGACTTTCCTGAAGTCTACAATCATCTCCACTGTCTTCAGAGCGTTCAGCTGCAGGTTGTTATTGCTGCACCAGGACGCCAGCTGGGCCACCTCTCTCCTGTAGGCGGACTCGTCGCCGTTGGAGATGAGCCCGATGAGGGTGGTGTCGTCCGCAAACTTGATCAACTTGACAGACTGGTGGCTGGAGGTGCAGGAGTTGGTGTAAAGGGAGAAGAGTAGGGGGGAAAGTACACAGCCCTGGGGTGATCCGGTGCTGATGCTAGTATAGTCTGAGACAGTCTTTCCCAGCCGCACATGCTGCCTCCGGTCCGTCAGGAAGTCGATGATCCACCTGCAGAGGGAGTCAGGCTCGTTGAGCAGGGACAGCTTGTCCCGGAGCAGAGCGGGGCGGATGGTGTTGAATGCGGAGCTGAAGTCCACAAACAGGATCCTGGCGTAGGTTCCCGGGGAGTCCAGGTGCTGCAGGATGGAGTGGAGGGCCAGGTTGACTGCATCGTCTACAGACCTGTTGGCTCGGTAGGCAAACTGCAGCGGGTCCAGGAGAGGGGTGGTGATGGACTTGAGGTGGGACAGGACCAGGCGCTCAAAGGACTTCATGACTACAGAGGTGAGCGCTACAGGTCTGTAGTCATTAAGTCCAGTGATCCGTGGCTTCTTGGGGACAGGGATGATGGTGGAGGATTTGAGGCAGGACGGCACGTGGCATAACTTAAGGGAGGTGTTAAAAATGTCTGTGAATACAGGAGCCAGCTGTTTCGCACAGAGTCTCAGGGTGGAGGGAGACACGCCGTCTGGGCCGGGGGCCTTGCGCGGGTTCAGTCTGGAGAACTGTTTGAGCACATCCTGCTCACTGATGATAAGGGGAGGGGGGGAGGTGGGGGGGGGTGCCTTAAATGAAGTAGGGAATGTGGAGGCTGTGGAGCTGGAGGGAGGGGGGGAGTTGGACACAGATGACGAGGTGTCAAAACGGGCATAGTGTTGGGACAGTCTCTGACAAAGGGCTTTGTCATCCTGACCTTTAGGAGCCTGAGGCCGATAGTTGGTGATCTGCCTCAGTCCTCTCCACACGGAAGCCGAATCATTAGCAGTGAACTGCTGCTGGAGTCTCTCTGAGTACACAGATTTAGCTCTCTTCAGCTCTCTGTTAAACCGGTATTTAACCTCCCTGTAGCAGTCCCTGTCTCCACTTTTCAGCGCTGCTTCCTTCTCCTTCCTGATCTGTCTGAGCTTAGCTGTGAACCAGGGTTTGTCATTAGAGTAACTCACCCTGGTGCGTGATGGAAGAATGTTCTCTTCACAAAAGTGGATATATGAGTTCACAGTGTCCGTGTACTCATCCAGATCATGCGTGGCTCCTTTAAGCATGCCCCAGTCAGATATTTCCATGCACGTTTCCAGCTTCTCCTCAGCATCACTGGTCCGTATCTTCGTAGTGCTCACAACAGGTTTAGTGAGCTTCAATCTCTGTCTGTATGTGGGAATGAGGTGAACCATCACGTGATCAGATAATCCCAGCGCAGCTCGAGGGACAGCGCGATATGCGTCTTTCACTGTGGTGTAACAGTGATCCAGTGTGTTTAATCCTCTGGTGGGGCATTTAATAAACTGTTTGTAGCGGGGGAGATCGTGGCTCAGATTGCACTGATTAAAGTCGCCAGCCACAATAATCAGCGAGTCTGGAAAACTCCGCTCTGTGTGTTGAATGTGATCCGCGAGCACGCGCTGAGCTTCGCGCGTGTCCGCGTCGGGAGGGGCGTACACAGCGATCAGTATAAAAGAAGCAAACTCCCGTGGGGAATAAAAAGGCTTGCAGTTGATAACAAGAAATTCCAAGGCAGGAGAACAGTGTTTGGAAATTTCCGTTACATCAGAGCACCAGCTACAGTTGATGTAGAAGCAGACACCGCCTCCTGTGGTCTTGCCGGAAAGCTCTGTGTCACGATCAGCACGGAAGAGCTGGAAGCCGTCGAGGCGCAGCGCGCTGTCCGGTATATTTTCCCGGAGCCAGGTCTCAGTAAAGCAGAGGACAGCTGAGGAGGCGAGGTCCTTAAAACGCATCAGCAGTCTCAGTTCATCCACCTTGTTAGAGAGAGAGTTGGTATTGGACAGAAATATGCCAGGCAGCGCCGTTCGCGAGCCTCTCCTGCGAAGTCGTACGAGAGCGCCCGCTCGTCTTCCTCTCTTCCGCCGTCTCACTTTCCGAGCCAAACAATAAACCAGATCGGCGGCAGGGGCTAGAAAAACTGGGAGGAGGTCCGTGGGGGTCAAAGTCCTGATATTTAAAAGTTCTTCACGGGTATAAGTGCAAGCAGACACACAATTGACAAACAAAAACAAACAAAGAGCGCAGCGAAGCACCATGTCGACCGCTGTGGGCGCCATCTTGGATGGTTAAAGCCATCAGGGACAGCAATCGGCTAAACTCCCGGTGTGCGCCGTGGCTGAGAAACCCATACAATGTCCTGTGTGCATGCTGCACGTCTGCTTCAGGTGAGTGAGCAGCCCTGAAGTTTCCGAGGATGGCGATCGGCCGTGTTTCTCGGGCATCTGCAGCAGCGGAGGACGCTGTATCAGTCTGTGGAGCCGATTTGTCCTTGTGCGTGGCGCGCACTTGGCGCAGTGACCACCTAGCTGGGAGTTGCGCTGGCCTCGTAATCCTGCAGTGTGTGTGCGGGGCTTCTGTGCGCGGGAGGTCCGCTGTCGGGAGTGAGTCAGGTTCAGGGAGCTTGGTGGAAATCAACGCAGTCGGCGCCGATGTTCTTCCCTGTTCAGGCTGCTTCCTTCGGTTTGCTCGTGTTGCCATTCATGTTGTGTCGGTCCCAGTGCTGCCCGCTCCGGAGGGTGCACTACGGTGAGGATGAAGAGGTTGCAGGCGTTCTCTGGTCCTCTGGGATTCACAGCGCAGTGAGAGGGAGTAGACGGTCATTCTGTCTCGTCAGGTCACCAGTGTGGAGGGAAAAGATCAGGCGAGGGACGCACCATGACACGTGCTGGGGCTTCCCGTCCAGGTCATCTCCAGGGTGTTCGCCTCGTGTTCCATTCTTCGTCAAGGGTCACCAGTGTGGGGGAATTAGATCAAGCAAGATGAGACGAGCTGGAAGGTTACAGGGTTTTATTACCTCCAACATAATGAGATGCACTTTGTAGCTCTATGCGCTACTGTGCTCCTGAGGCATGTATAGCAAGCTATTTTATACATGTTATACAAATAGAGAGAGAATGCATGGCACATTAGCATAGTGATATACGTACATATCAGTCAATACCTATTATTAGTGTGATCAACTGGCACCCGGACGTCATCTCCCTAATCCGGGGATGTATAAACAACAGTCCATTGTTCTGGTTGTCCCCCAGGGGCTCACTGTCCATGTGTGAATTGTCCTCTGTATGTAAATGGTCCTCTGCTTCCTCCAGACCTGCTGAGTGTGAGGAATGTCCGCGTAGAGTGTGGTGGGTCACGACAGGGTTAGTTTTACTTTCCATGGGTATGCCTTTGTCTGTCATGCGTGTGTTTCTATCGTTTGGTTGTCTACTGTCATGCTGCTGTTACACTGTAATTTCCCAGTTTGGGATCAATAAAGTACATCTATCTATCTATCTATCTATCTATCTATCTATCTATCTATCTATCTAAAAACAGAGCATAATCCAGTCCCAGATTACTCACACGCTTGAAGATGCAGCTGGCCACTTCTCTCCACATAAGATCTGCTGGCCCCGTCAGAAACCTCTGCACAAACTGTAACCTAAAGGTGGCAGTTCTGCTGGCCAGGTGTATGAGGCCCTATCCCCCCTCCTCTCTGGGTAAAAACAGCATCCCCCGTGGCACCCAGTGCAAATTATCCCAGAAAAAGTTCACAGTTTTTGTCTGGATCTGGGACAGTAAACCTGATGGGGGATCTAAGCAGGTTAATTGGTGCCAAAGCAGAGAGGTGACAAGGTTATTTGGCACAAGCACTCTCCCTCTTTAGGACATCTGAGGGAGCAGCCATCTCCACTTATTCAGTTTGCCTTCAGTTTTTTCACCAACATTCTCCCAGTTCCTCCGGACCATGACATCATTACCAAGAAAAGTCCCCAGGTATCTTATGCCATCTTTTTTCCATGCCATGTCCTGTGGCAGAACCAGGAGGCCACCAAGCCAATCGCCAACATCAAGGGCTTCACTTTTTCTCCAATTCACCCTTGCTGCTGATAAAAGGGTGAAGGCACCAGTTAAATCAATTAAAACATTAACGTCAATCTGATTTCTGATAAAAACAATTACATCATCCACATAGGCGTAAAACAGTCTTTCTATTAAAATCAGGTAAGGCGAAGCCATCAATGCGTGTGGTATTTTATGGAGGAGGGGTTCTAGGGATAATGCAAAGAGCATACCAGACAAAGCACAGCCCTGCCGGATGTCTCTATGCACTCTGAAAGGAGCGCACAAACTGCCATTGATTTTCAGTATACTCTCAACACCAGCATATAACACCTGGATCTTGGCTATGAAACCAGCGCTGAACCCACACTTCTCCATCACCTTCCAGAGGAAGTCATGCTGAACGCGGTCAAAAGCCTTTTCCTGATCTAGAGAAATCAGACCAGTGTTTATACCCAACGAGCTGGAGACTTCCAAAACATCTCGAATTAGATAGACATTGTCTACCATGGACCTGCCCGGTACACAGTACGTCTGGTCCCAATGGATGACCTGCTCCATAGCTTCTCTCAGCCTGTTAGCCAAAGCCTTGGACAAAATCTTGTAATTCGTGCAGAGGAGGGACACGGGCCACCAGTTTTTTATGTCCTGTAAGTCTCCTTTTTTTGGCAGGAGGGTGACCACAGCCCTGCGGCAGGACGTCGGCAGAGAGCCTGAACACAAACTTTCATTAAAAACCTCTAGAATGTCAGGTGCTAAAATGTCCCAGAAAGCTTTAAAAACTCCACAGTGAGGCCATCTATTCCCGGAGCCTTCCTCCCCTTCATGCTCTGAAGGGCAGCAGACAATTCGGGTAACTAAAGAGGCCGGTCTAACTATGAGTTGGTCTCCTCAGAGACCTGAGGTAGTCCACTGCAGAACCCCTCCATCAGGCCATTGTCCTCCCTGTAGTCACTGGTGTACAGAGAGGAATAGAACTCAATGGCATGCTTTCTGATTTGTTCAGGCTCGATCAGTTCCTGCCCTGTGTTGGAGACCAGGCAGTTGATTACCTTTTTTTGTCCATGTTTCTTCTCCAGACTGAAGAAGAAGCTAGAGGGAGCATCCATCTCAGTGATGTTTTGAATTCGGGACCGGACTAGGGCTCCTTGTACTTTAGTGTCCAACAGCTGGGCTAAGGTCTTTTTTTTGGATTTGAGGACTTCAATACATCTTCGATTTCCTGTGGACTCACAAAAGGTCTCTAAATCCACAATATCTATCTCCAGGTCTCTGATGGATCTACAGGTGTCATGTGTGACATTGAATGTATATTGCTGACACAATAGTTTAATTTCAGTCTTACCACGGTCCCACCATTGCCTAAGACACGTAAAATCTTTTTTCTTTTGTCTAAAAGCAGTCCAGAAAAACTCTTAAAGCCTCTTCGAAAACCTTTATCAATGCCAATATGAACTCTTGGGGCAAAATTCTTTATAAAAACCTGACACACAACAAGAGCATGATCAGTAAAACCAACTGGTAAAATTTTACAAGACTTAAAAACATTACAGTGATGCTTAAACAATATAATCGATCCAGTCGGGCTAAAGAAATCCTATCCTCTTTGAGGTGGGACCATGTGTACTGTCGGCAGTCAGTGTGCATCCTTCTCCACACATCCACCAGGGCATGAGAATAGGCCAGCTGTCTCAGTGCCTGTTGGGAACCTGGATGCGGCTCTGTGTGGTTTCGATCTAAAAACTCATTTTCAGTACAATTAAAATCCCCACCCAATAATAAAAAATTCTCCGAGCTGCAACTGTTTAATTTATCATTAACCTTTTGTAAAAAAAAAACCTCTTCCTCTCCGTACCATTGGTTGGAGCATAAATGTTGATAAAAAAGCACAGTCAAATGTTCAAAATGGGCTTTGGCTAAAAGACATCTCCCTTTGATAAAATGCTCAACCTCCAAAGAAGTTGGCGCAAACTTCCTGGAGAATAAAAAGCCCACCCCACCACTGGCTGTGGTATTGTGACTTAAAATCAGTTCTGCGTTCCACTCTTTACTCTAGTCTGCCTCGATGCAAAGATCGCTATGTGTTTCCTGTAAAAACCATCAATGCGCTTCATTTTTGCTATTTCAAAAACCAGTGCCCTTTTCTTTGGTTCTCTGGCACCTTTACATTTAAACTCCTCACCTTAAAAAAATCCATAATTAGAGGAGCATTAAAACCAGAGTAAAAAACAATTAAGAAAAAAGTGAAAGAGAAAACATTATATTCTTCATCATCATTAAAAGCCAATCTGTTTTCTTACTTTATTCATCTGTTTTCTCAGTCTGTAAATTTCCTGATCTGTAAGGTCTGTTTCAGCTCTGCTTTTTATGAGCTGCCTGGCAGAGTTATAAAAAGCTGCTTATCAGGAAAATACTGCTGTATATCCAGCCCCTTCACGCCTTTGGTTTGCTGTTAAAACAATTTGAACATTTTTGCAGGATAAATGACGTCCTCCTGGCTAGCAGGCAGCTGTGTACTATTGTGTGAAAACACACTGCTGTCAGACAGACAGACCTCACTGTCACTGTTATCAGACAGAGCCCCACTACTCACAGCATTCTGTCTGACCATCAGCCGACCAGCTTTACCACCTGAAGACACAGGTGGAGCTCTGCTTCTACGGCGCTTAAGGGAAACCTGTCCGGATTCACACGCCTCCATATCCTCCACATCAGCTGCAGCACCATCCTCACACAGACCTGATGCTTCACCTGCCCCACACTGTCCACTTTTTCCTCCACCAGTCAAACACAATTCACCAGCCACCTCAGCTTCTTCACACAGCTCTCCACTTATTTTATTTCCCTCACCCACATCTCTCATTTCACCATTCAAAGCACCACCTTTGCCCAGCTCACCTGTGACCCCACCTGCCTGAACTGTTTCATCATTCAGATCACCTTTTTTCTCACGAACAACGCCATCCACCAGCTCACACACTTTACTCTCCACCTCACCTGCTTCACCCTCACCCTTTTTTCTCTCATCACTCAAATCACCTTTTTCCACACCCACAACACTGTCCGCCACCTCACACACTTTATTTTCCACCTCACATGTTTCTCCAATCCCTTCACCTGCTTCATCCACACCCTTTTCCCCTCTCATCACTCACCACAGTGCTGTTCTCGTCCAGACTCTGTCTGTCCTCTGGCAGCTCCTCAGCTGCAATGTTGGCATCCTCAGCCTGCACAGATAAACTGTGCTGCTCAGCGGCGGCCAGCCCCAGCCCCCATGTGGGCCGGTCAGCGGCTGTAGCCGCCTGCTGTTCAGCACGAGCGGGCCCCCCCGCCATCGGCGGTAATCCCGGCCGTGTCCCTCGGGGCGGGACCGGCACGGTTAGTACAGGCCTTCACTAAATGCCCCTCTTCACCACACCCAAAACATTTTAACGTGGCGGACGTTGCAAAAAGAACATAATCAAAACCATCCACCCTCACCCAAAACACACAATTAAACTCCTCCACCTTATCGTTGGGATCATAAAGAGCTGCCTGCAGTGGGACACGACGTGTCTCAGCAGGGGTGACTTGCAGCCCGAGAGGCCTTTCCTAATAGGTGACACCACTTTTCCAAACTTTGACAGCTCTTTGACAATAAGGTCATAACTAATAAACGGGGGAACGTTTGACAGAGTTATTTTTTTTGCCGGCTGTGACAGCGGCATGATTGATTCGAACGTCCCATTTACTGTGATTGCGCTTTCAATCAAAGTGTTAACCTGGTCCTCCTGTTCCACAAACAAAACAACAGCCCCGTTCATGTGGGCCGTGGATTTTACGGCGTCATGCCCAGTAATCTCCCCAACAGCAAGTGCAACCTTCTCCACACTGTGCAGCGAGCCGACACCAGTTTTGATGCCGTGCTTCCACGTCAGCCTGGAGAAGGCCATCGCACCTGAAACGCCGGCCAGCGCCACAGAGCCTGGCCGACAAAAAAAAAAATAACCCAAACACAAAAAACTAAAGCAGACAAACACCACTACATTAACAAACCCAAACTAATATTAACCACCAGTTGTGACAAAAGAACAGAAAAGATAGAAAATATAGCACAAACGCTCAGTTTCTTTTTTCTTTCTTCTACTCACACTCCTCTCAAGAAGAAGAAGAAGAAGAAGAAGTTTTGCGGTTGGGCAAAATTATTCAGAAACTAGTGGATCCAACAGAGGTCACTCGGTTGTGAAGGGAGTTTCAGGTTTGCATGTGAACTCCTTAACTAACTTGATTTAGTGCTTTCATTAATGACGGGGAGGTGTAAATTTAACGTGAGCTGGTTTGATAAGCCAAAACCTTGTAGCAGTTTCAGTTAAAATTTGCACAAAGCTGTTTACAGTGCATCTGGAAAGTCTTCACAGTGCTTTACTTTTTCCATATTTTGTTATGTTACAGCCTTATTAAAAAATTGATTAAATTCTTTTTCCTCAAAATTCTACACACAATACCCCATGATGACGTGAAAAAGTTTGTTTTTTTTAGATTTCTGCAAATTTATTAAAAATAAAAAACTAAGAAATCACATGTATATAAGAACTGACAGCCTTTGCTCAATACTTTGTTGATGCACGTTTGGCAGCAATTTCAGCCTCAAGTCTTTCTGAATATGATGGCACAAGCTTCGGTGTACAGCCATTTTCAGATCTCTCCAGAGATGTTCAATTGGATTCAAGTCTGGGCTCTGGCTGGGCCACTCAAGGACATTCACAGAGTTGTTCTGAAGCCACTCATTTGATATCTTGGCTGTGTACTTAGGGTCATTGTCCTACTGAAAGATGAACAGTCGCCTCAGTCTGAGGTCCAGAGCACTCTGGAGCAGGTTTTCATCCAGGTTGTCTCTGTACGTTGCTGCATTCATCTTTCCTTCTATCCTGACTAGTCTCCCAGTGCCTGTTGCTGAAAAACATCCCCACAGCATGATATTGCCACCACCATGCTTCACTGTAGGTAGGGATGGTATTGGCCTGGTGATGAGCAGTGCCTGGTTTCCTCCAAACATGATGCCTGACATTCACACCAAAGAGTTAAGGGATAAGGGATAAGGATCTCTACTTATATAGCGCTTTTTCTAGTGTCAAAGACCACTCAAAGCACTTCACTAGTACGAACCCTCTATTCTAAGGGCCTATAGGAGACAGATATCTAGGGACAATTTAGAACAACCAATTAACCTAACATGCATGTCTTTGGATTGTGGGAGGAAATTGGAGCCCCTGGAGTAAACCCACGCTGCACATGGAAAACATGTAAACTCCACACAGAAAGGTTCCTACCTCTGCCAGCCTGGGGATTCAAACCTGGAACCTTCTAGCTGTAAGGCAACAGTGCTAACCACTGCACCACCGTGCTGCACAAAGAGTTCAATCTTTGTTTCTCATGGTCTGAGAGTTCTTCAGGTGCCTTTTGGCAAACTCCAGGCAAGCTGCCATGTGTCTTGTACAGTGGTGTGAAAAAGTGTTTTCCCCCTTCTTGATTTATCATTTTTTTGTGTGTTTGTCACACTTAAATGTTTCAGGTCATCAAACAAATTTAAATGTTAGACAAAAATAACACAAGTAAACACAAAATGGAGTTTTTAAATGAAGGTATTTATTACTAAGGGTAAAAAAAATCCATACCTACATGGCCCTGTGTGAAAAGGTGATTGCCCCCTAAACCTAATAACTGGTTGAGCCACCCTTAGCAGCAACAACTGCAATCAAGCGTTTGCGTTAACTGGCAATGAGTCTTTTACAGCGCTGTGGAGGAACTTTCCCCACTCATCTTTGCAGAATTGTTGTAATTCAGCCACACTGGAGGGTTTTCAAGCATGAACCGCCTTTTTAAGATCATGCCACAGCATCCCAGTCGGATTCAGGCCAGGACTTTGACGAGGCCACTCCAAAGTCTTCATTTTGTTTTTCTTAAGCCATTCAGAGGTGAACTTGCTGGTGTGTTTTGGATCATTGTCCTGCTGCAGAACCCAAGTGCACTTCAGCTTGAGGTCACAACAGATGGCCGGACATTGTCCTTCAGGATTTTATGGTAGACAGCAGAATTCATGGTTCCATTTACCACAGCAAGTCTTCCAGGTGCTGAAGCAGCAAAACAACCCCAGACCATCACACTACCACCACCATATTTTACTGCTGGTATGATGTTCCTTTTCTGAAATGCTGTGTTACGTTTACGCCGGATGTAATGGGACACACACCTTCCAAAAAGTTCAACTTTTGTCTCGTCAGTCCACAGAGTATTTTCCCAAAAGTCTTGGGGATCATCAAGATATTTTCTGGTAAAACTGAGACGAGTCTTTATGTTTTTTTGGTCAGCAGTGGTTTTTGTCTTGGAATTCTGCCATGCAGGCCATCTTTGCCCAGTCTCTTTCTTATGGTGGAGTCATGAACACTGACCTTAACTGAGGCAAGTGAGGCCTGCAGTTCTTTGGATGTTGTGGGGTCTTTTGTGACCTCTTGGATGAGTCGTCGCTGTGCTCTTGGGGCAATTTTGGTCGGCCGGCCACTCCTGGGAAGGTTCACCACTGTTCCATGTTTTTGCCATTTGTGGATAATGGCTCTCACTGTGGTTTGCTTGAGTCCCAAAGCTTTAGAAATGGCTTTATAATCTTTTCCAGACTGATAGATCTCAATTACTTTGTTTCTCATTTGTTCCTGAATTTCTTTGGATTGCAGCATGATGTCTAGCTTTTGAGGATCTTTTGGCCTACTTCACTTTGTCAGGCAGGTCCTATTTAAGTGATTTCTTGATTGAGAACAGGTGTGGCAGTAATGAGGCCTGGGTGTGGCTAGAGCAGGGGTCAGCAACCTTTACCACTCAAAGAGCCATTTGGACCCGTTTCCCACCGAAAAGAAAACACTGGGAGCCACAAAAACCCTTTTGACACTTAAAATGAAATAACACTGCATATAACTTTTTTTCCCTTTATGCTATGTATAAACAAACTATAATGTGTTGCATTTATGAAATCAGGGAACTCCTGCAGAGAAAACAAAATTACATTTCTGCATGCAACAAAAACATTTTGAACTCCGAAAAAAAAAGACATTGGGTTGAAGGTTGACATTGGGTTGAAAGGAGAGTGCTATTTCTAGCACTGATGACTCCTGATCCTTCGATAAAAATCTCATAATTCCGCTGAAAACAATACCGAAAGCTCAGAATTCCAACACAAACCAGGGATGTGATTTTGGGTTGGGGAAATTATCTGAAAATTCAGCAGGGGGTCTGGGTGACATAGTCCCCCAGTGGGGTCCGGGGCAGAGCCCCGGTAGGGTGGGGTGGGGGGCCAAGGGAGGCAAAGCCCCCCGAAGCGCCTGGGTTTTTATGATTTTTAAGTACCAGAACTGTGCTTAAATGACATAAAACAAACAGCTGAATGCCCCTTATTAATGTATAATATTGACTTACAGTATGTTCCAAGAAGATAGCATTCCTAAAATATTCCAACAAGCATTATCCATCACATGCTTTAACACTTGATCAAATCAAAATCAGTTAATTTTATCTGTTCCATAATAGAAATAAAATTCCAACATACCATTACTTTTTATAATTTCAGCATTCATTTCAGATCCCCAGTTTCAATCTCCATTGAGACCTGAGCAGTTCATTTTGCACAATCACTGACGTAGCCAAGTCTTAGAAATATTCAAAAGTTATGAGTCAATGTCCACTGTGCACTGTCAATTTCAAACTGTTTGGAATCATAAAAGGGGATGTTAACTTTTATTACCGTTTCCTCCCTCGCGCCAGCCCAGCTCATACAGCCGTTGTTCGCCGCCAGTAACAGAGAGTTAATGACTCTCCACCTGGCCATACCGATTACCGGAAGTGGCCATACGTCACTTCCAGTCCTGCCTGAAAGGGCGCAGCTTCACTGCGTTTGTGGACCACAAGCCGCTAACGTACTTAATGTACTTTATCTTCCTGGAAGATAAAATAAAGCGGAATTTGGCGAATTAGCAGAAAATCACATCCCTGAGAACACGCCGCCATGAATCTTTGAAAAAGCATACAACGAGCCATTTGATTGGTCCAATCATTTGCAACTATCCAATCGCAGGGCTGTCAAGCTACTGCAATACAGCAGTAGCTTGAACACAACACATCCGGGTTATCGCGGGAGACAACTTCTGGGGAAGCGCTGAGCGCTTATGTAATCGTGTTGATTTTCGCTGACGGTGATTAAACTTTAACACTTTTTTTTTTTAGATTTTACAAGATCACCATAATCTTCAAATTTAGAATTACATTTTAAAAACTAATGAACTAAAATAAAATACATTTTAATTAAATACTCATTATTTATTTTCCAAAGCCACAGGGAGCCGCAGCAGAGGGATGAAAGAGCCGCATGCGGCTCCGGAGCCGCGGGTTGCCGACCCCTGGGCTAGAGAAATTGAACTCAACTTTCCAAAGATGTGATAAACCACAGTTAATTTATGTTTTAACGGGGGGCAGGGGTCATTTTTTCACACAGGGCCATGTAGGTTTGGATTTTTTTTCCTTAATAATAAACACTTTCATTTAAAAACTGCATTTTGTGTTTACGTGTGTTATCTTTGTCTAATATTTAAATTTGTTTGATGATCTGAAACATTTAAGTGTGAAAAACACAAAAAAAAATAAGAAATCAGGAAGGGGGTTTCTGTCTGGCCACTCTACCATGCAGGCCTGATTGGTGGATTGCTTCAGAGATGGTTGTCCTTCTGGAAGGTTCTCCTCTCTCCACAGAGGAACACTGGAGCTCAGACAGAGTGACCATTGGGTTCTTGGTCACCTCCCTGACTACTTGCTTCATGGACTAAAGGACTGGAGGGGAAACACCTCTGCTGTCCGCGTATGTGTAACCGGAAACCATGTATGATGAAATTTATGTCATCGTCTCCACTCCGCTAGTGTCCGCAGTGCTTGACCCCAGACGACCGCGTCCAGCCCAAATTGTGTGACCGCGCCAAGTGTCCACGACCTGAACGCATTGAAAAGCGCATGCGCAAGACTGAACGTCCCATTCACGAGGTGGCGATGTCGGCACAGCATACATCAGTAGACAAAGAAGACATCGAGGAGGCGGAAAACGAGAATAAAAACATACATGAATCATACATACATACTTTCTTTCACAGCGACAGCAACATATTCGAAGAAACGGTGAACTTCTTCACTTAGTTTCTCTCCAAATAGAGTCCATTTCTGCTGTTTGACTTCCTGGTTTTCACTCCTTTTCCACAAAGATGCTGCTGCCGCTATGAAAGGAAGTATGTATGTATAATTCGTGTATATTTTTTATTCTCATTTTCCGCCTCCTCGTTGTCTTCTTCGTCTACTGATGTATGCTGTGCGGACATCGCCACCTCGTGAATGGAACGTTCAGTCTTGCGCATGCACTTTTCAATGCGTTCAGGTCGTGGACAGGCGGCGTGGTCACAAAAGTTGGGCAGCAACACTAGTGGAGTGGAGACTATGACGTAAATTTTGTCACACGAGGTTTCCGGTTAAATGTTTGTGGACAGCAGAGGTGTTGCATGAAGCAGGCTTTAGGCCCTTCTCCCCGATTGCTCAGTTTAGACGGCCGGCCAGCTCTAGGAAGAGTCCTTGTGGTTCTGAACTTCTTCCATTTATGGATAATGGAGGCCACTGTGCTCATTGGGACCTTCAAAGCAGCAGAAATTTTTCTGTATCCTTCCCCAGATTTGTGCCTCAAGACAATCCTGTCTCGGAGGTCTACAGACATTTCCTTTGACTTCATGCTTGGTTTGTGCTCTGACATGCACTGTTAACTGTGGGACCTTATATAGACAGGTGTGTGCCTTTCCAAATCATGTCCAATCAACTGAATTTACCACAGGTGGACTCCAGTTAAGCTGTAGAAACATCTCAAGGACAATCAGTGGAAACAGGACGAACCTGAGCTCAATTTTGAGCTTCATGGCAAAGGCTGTGAATACTTATGTACATGTGATTTCTGAGTTTTTTATTTTTAATAAATTTGCAAAAATCTCAAAAAAAAAAACTTTTTTCACATTGCCATTATGAGGTATTGTGTGTAGAATTTTGAGGAAAAAATGAATTTATTCCATTTTGGAATAAGGCTGCAACATAACAAAATGTGGAAAAAATGGAAGCGCTGTTAAGACTTTCCGGATGCATTGTGTAATGTGGTCACAGATGTTTTGCTGTTCTGTAAATGTGTGGTCTTCAATTTGAGTGAGTGGCCTTAAAAAAGGCTCAGAAGTCTGAGATTCCACTTCTGCATCCCTGAAGATACCCTGGTTGGTATCTAACAGAATATATCAAATCAGCTGAAAAACAAAGAACATGCATGATTGTTGTATGTGAATTTTAAGAGCAGTCAGTCATTAATATGTAGACATTGCTCGATTAAACAAGGGATTTTTTTCTATATTCTGAATGTTTTTGCACAAATTGAATCCCTAACAACCTGTAAGTGCTTCAGTCTGTCTCCTGGCTCAGACCACTGTCCTTTTCACTGCTTACATGTATATTTGGGTGCCCTGAGGGTTTCCTGTCTCAGCTGAAGCTCTGATCTCGTCTGTCTTGTCTTGGTCCAGCGGCATTCTTCCATTTTTAGAAGAAGCCTAACCACTGATGGAGCCAGTGTTTGTGTTGGCCTCTGAACTGTATGAGCATACATTCTTCACCGGTTTCCCACTCTTACTCAGCACATATGTGATAGCTGAGGTCCTACTTATTGTATTACAGAAGTCAAGCTAAATTAACAGTTAAATGTAGCTTGAAAATAGATGTGTCTTCATGGTCTTTTCTCTTTCTTCTGTAGACTGTGTGAAGATGGAGCTCGGCAGCAGCGGCTCTGTGCTGAGGGGCTCCCGCTCTAAGGCAGAGCTGCAGGAACTGATGGAGACGCTGCAGCACAGGAAGAGCGCTCTGGAGGCGAGCCTGAGGGCGGCCGAGGGCAGCCGGAAGTATCTCAGCACACCTGTAGGAATCCAGTCCAGCCGACCGCTGTCCATCCTCAGTAATGCAGAGCGTCCTTCTTCTGCCTCCAGAAACTTCTCCTACATGAACAGCAACAGCGTGCCTCCGTCACCCCGTCAGGGCGAACGACAGCTCAGACCCAATGGCCTGATTCGTCATTCCCACTCTCGCCACCAGTCACAGGACAGTTTGCTTCACTCTAATGCTACAGATGGAAGCTCTTTGCTCTCCTCTTCCTATGATGAGCCTCTACCTCGTTCTCCCAGGGTCAAAAGTGGAGCAGCCAGCATGCCGTCTAGTCCCCGAATGGGCCGCAGGCTCTATTCTCAGGGCAAAGCTGGGGGAGACTCCAGGCAGAGGAAATACTCCACGGGATCCCTGAACAATCTGGGCATGCACAGCCGTTCTCTGCCACGGCTCCACAATGCAGCAGAACCTCCTGCTCTGTCACTGCCCCTGCGCCACCCAGTAGGTTCTCACAGAGCCGTGGTCTCAGCAGGACAGAGACGTAGTCTTTCCTCTCTGGAGCAGCCTCCAGATGTGACCGTACCTGCCAGCATGCCCAGCACACCCAGGAGGGCCAGTATGGCCTCTTTGAATTCACTGGGAGTAGAAATGAATGGAAATGGCTTAGATCTGGGCTTTGGAGAGAGGAGGCTATCCTTTGGGAAGGGCGGGTTGAGTCCAGGACAGAGAGTGGGCAGCATCAGCTCTCTGAATGGCAAAGAAGAGCTGAGAGACTACCACCAGCACCAGAGAGATGAGAGACTCAAAGAGCAGAAAGTACAACGACTGGTGAGCTCACGTTTTAAAATCTCAGTACAGTATGTCCACTTTTTTATCACTCTAACAATTTATTAAACTAGTGCAAGTGTCCGGTCACATGACCATATAAGGAGTTGTTCAGTTCTTGCTCAACTGAGCAACTCATTATAAGGAGCTGTTCAGTCATAGAATTCCCATCACATAACCATGTAAGGGGTTGTTCAGTTCAGCAGGAACTCCTTATAAGATAAGGAGTTCTTATAAGGAGTTCTGAACAACTCCTTATAAATTCTTCTAAGGAAGACCCGGTTCTGGAGCTCGGATTGGGCCCAAATTTTTTTTTTTATCATTTTTATCCCACCGGCCTCCAGAGCCTGCCCTGTGAAGTTCAGCCCCCAGCTCCTAGCAGTTATACCTTTTCCACCTCTGTGTTCATTTAATAGCTCCCCTATGGATGCTCAGTAAAGATTTCTCCCCCTAAACTTCCATATATCCAGGGAGGCTGAAATTTACAGGGGTTATTGGGCTTAATATTATAGCCGTAAATCCAAATTTTCAGCCCCCAACTCCCAGCAGCTATACCTTTTCTACCTCAGTGTTCATTTAATATGTGCTATGAAATGACTGTTGTTGTGAAATGGCACTATATAAATAAAGTTGAAATGAATTAATAGCTCCCTTATGGATGTTCAATAAAGATTTCCCTTCCTAAACTTCCACATATCCAGGGAGGCTGAAATTTGGGGCTGCACACCCTCAGCCCAGCACTTATAAAGTCTGAGGTCCGTCTCATGAACCGTTCGAGAGATATGCGAGGAACAGACAGAGAGAGATTTCTTGCATTTTTAGATAGATATTGGATTTACCAGTAGAATAAAATACTACAAAGTATGCTTTTGATCCATGTGTTTCTGCAGGAATGCCAGCGTCTAGAGACCATCCTAAACCTGTGCTCTGAGCTGGGACAGGCAGTGAGAGAGCCAGCAGGCTCAGCGGTCTGTGACCTGCAGAAGATCAATAAGGAGCTGGAGAAGCTGCAGGTGTCAGATGATGAGTCAGTGTTCTCGGATTCTCCAAGCAGCACTGCTCCAGAAAGCTGCTTCGGCGCCAAAGCCAGAGACTTCCAGCTGTCTGAGGAGCCACAGGCCAGCCAGCGTCAGCAGAGCAGCTACCGAGAGGCACGGTCCCACTCGCCTGCTGTGAGTCTGAACAGCAGGGCCCCTTCACCCTCAACGCACCACAGAGCCAAGGTAGGTTTGACCTAACTCAGGCCCAGACAAACAAACCAACAGAAGGGCAAAATTCCATTACAAGGCTGAAACTTTTAATTAAATCAAGGGCTATGTACTCTAAAAAAAATCTGTTTTAAATTTGTGTTAAAAACAAAGGCCTTAATTATCCATTAAAAATGGAAATTAGTCCCTAAATTTCTCTTTCAAGTCTGTTAAAACTGCCATGCATAAAAAAATGTTGATTCCCTTGCCTCCACCATGGAGGTAATGTGATCATGGCGGTTTGTCTGTTTGTTAGCAGGATTACGTATAAACTACTGAACAGATTTGGATGAAATTTTCACCAGAGGTGGCCCTTGGACTACAAATAATCACATTAGATTTTAGAAGTGGTCCTAGGTGTGGATTCTGGATTACATTCCACTCCGGTGGATATAAATCCTCCATAAAAACAAATCTGCACTGTCTAAAATGGTATCTTATGTAGAGGAGCTTGAAATAACGAGGCGATGTGATTCATAAACCAAAGTTTATTATCAGCTCCTCTAACAAGTCTCATCTAGTTGCAGCAGCAGAAGAAAGAAAAAGAGACCGAACACTTTCGGCTCTATGAACTTATACTTGCACATAACAAAAGACATGCATATCAAAAGCTGACATCCCTCATTATCTTAATCCCCCCATTGTCTTCGTACTCCTCATGGCCCTGGGGGGTGAGGGCAGCTCCTCCGGTCTCCACCGCAGTGTCTGGGAAGGTCTTTGTTCTTCACTGGCGGTTGAGAGTCTTTGTCCTGTTCTGAGGTGTGAAGTCGCCTTACATATGTAATCACCAAACATTCTCACATGCTTCAACATATGTAGGTTATGGAATATATGATTAATATAGACCACATCTTATGCCCTTTTTCCTACAAAAAAACCCCTTTCATTGTCTTACAGGTTTGTGTCAAAACCTTGTCCCCCCCCCCCCCCGTATGCCAGAATCGGTGAATAGGCCCACCCACATCCCCACAAGGCTAACAGTGGCTAGCACTACATTAAACAGCATAAATCCTGTGATAAAAAGACTTACTGGTTGAAGGACATGCACGGTGGCCCAGGATAATGACTGAAACTGCATCGGTCCTTAAAAGCAGTTTAATGGTAAAACCATCTTCATTTGGATCAAGTTTTCAAAGCAGTTCATTAAAAATTGCTAACTAGCCTGGAGGATAACGTCAGTTAGGCCAGAGGGTCCTGAGTGGCTCAACACTACCCACGTGGCAGCACCACGAATAGCTACGTCACCAAAAACGCTCCGTCTCACTTAAGTCAAACTTCACAGCAAAAAAAAAAAAAAACAACAGATGTGAGACATTTGAATGTTCTTGCTCTTGATATGTCTTGTAAGTCATAAAAAACATGTTACAGACATGTTAACAAGAAAAAAAAAATCGATTTTTATGACATTACAAGGTAGGGCCTTGGTGGAGGTATGCGTTCTCTGACGATCTTCTAGTTTTTTGTCATGAAATTGTTCTATTTTTTTTATTTTTAATGTACATTTTGTAGTTTAACAAAACAGAACTTAAAGTGAATGGAACCTAGACTAATCATTTGTATCTAATCTGGATTCATAACTAAAATTTCTGATTTTCTAGACTAGCAATTTCTAGTTATTTTTTGATGGGAAAGAGGCTATCTATAATATAGTCACTTTTTGTTTTTTCACAAATGTAATCTAATCCTAAAATCTTAATTTTAACTCGCTTATACCTTGCAGTGAGATAAACTTTTTCTACTAGACTTATTTTTTTCCCTTTTTAGCATCAATTATACATAAGCAAATTTATACAGCTTTTTTCCAGAGTCATGCATTCATCTCATCACATGACAGTCTGCGCTGGATGAATAAATGAGATTATATATCAGAGTTAGTAACAGAGAATACCTGTGGTTTTATCTGACAATCATAAGCATCCAGACAAGAAATTGCTGTAAAATGAGTCTTCAAAACAAACTGATATGGTCTGGATCTGTGGCTGCAGCAAAGGGGAAACACCCAGGACAGGAAATAAAAATGAAGTTTTATTTACCAAAAACACACACACACAGACACAGACACACACACACACACACACACACACACACACACACACACACACACACACGAAGGTTTAATTTAAAGGTTGCATTTACTGCACTTACTACCACTCAGCCTCTAAAAGGCTGAAGACGTTTTGTTGTGGATTGGTGGCAGCGTCAACATCTTGTGAACGTAATAAATAGAGAAAGAAATGTGCTTTTTAATCGATTTCATTGTTGTATCTAAGATAAATCTTGGACGGCCTAGATCCTGACCTCTGACTATGGGTTTGGGGTCAAAGGTCAACATTAGCATTCTGTTTACACTATTACTATAGAATGAGTAAAGCTACGGTCACCAAACTTTGTGCACAGGTTCATCCTGAGACCCTGACCTCTGACTATGGGACAGTTAAGCTAACGGCAGGTGATCTGTCTGTCAGTCTCTCAGTGCTGATGTGAGCTACTGTATAATGTGGTTAGACTGACCGACTCCAACTGCCAAGCTAATGCCAGCGGTTTAATGTAGCATCATGGTGAAAATATAAGAAAATAAATGATGTGAGATTTATTATCAACTGGGGATTAGTGAACCAGGAGGAAACAGGGATGTCTTTTAGGGTGACTAAAATTTAAAGAAAATAACAATATAATATATTACATATCTGTGAGTAGCAAAAGTTTGCGAACATTTTTATTTTTTATTTAACATTTATTGTATTTATGCATGGCAGTTCCGTTGAGAGGTAACCTCTCTTTTTCAAACACGCCCTGTTCACATTCACAAACCTCTAGGATTAGCAGGTAATTTAAAGGTGAAATTAGAGTTAGGTGTTTTCAGTCAATGAGATGACAGTCAGGTGTGAGAATCTTGTTTTATTTAAAGAATCTTTTACTTAAAGCGCTGTCTGATTGGAACATCTTTGAACAGCAGGACCTGGACTCCTACAACTGAGTCTGTCCTTTTCTACATCAAATGCTGTGTAGAAAATGTGACAGTCACCAAACACATCGGGGTATTTCCAAATTGCAAACCCTGGATGACCAGTGAAATCCAGGCTCTGATCAGAGCCCACAACTCAGCCTTCAGACAGAGGGACAGCTCTCTGTACAGCACTGCCAGAGCCAACCTGAGGAGAGTCATAAAACTCGCCAAAAACACCTATAGGAGGAAGGTGGAGGGTTTCCTCACAGACAACAACCCCTGACAGATGTGGAGAGGCATCCAGGCCCTCACCAACTACAGGAGCCAGGACCCCCCAAAATCAGACAGCAGCCTCACTCTGGCAGAGGAGCTTAACAGCTTCTTTGTCCGATTTGAGCACCCGCCAACCCCCCTCCTCCCCTCCCTCCCTCCCCCCTCTCCCCCCTCTCTCTACAGGTGCACGAGGTGAGGAGGCAATTGAGAGCCGTGAATCCCCACAGAACTGCTGGTCCAGACGACATCCCAGGAGCGGTGGTCAAAGCATGTGCAGACCAGCTGGCAGGGATCCTCACCAAGTTGTTCAACCTCTCCCTGACGCACACCACTGTCCCCTCCTGCCTCAAGGCCTCCACCATCATCCCCATGCCCCAAAAGGCCACAACTGACAGTCTGAATTACTACAGACCCATAGCACTCACGTCTGTAGTCATGAAGTGTTTTGAGCGACTGGTGTCCCAGGACATCAGGGACTGTCTTCTCCCCTCCTTCGACCCCATCAGTTCGCCTACAGGTAGAATCGGTCTACGGAAGATGCCATCGCCTCCATTCTCTACAGAGTGTTGAGCCACCTGGAGAACCCAAGGAGCTACGTGAGGATGCGCTCCGTGGGCTACAGCTCAGCTTTTAACACCATCATCCCGGACATCCTGATCAACAAATGCACGTCCTCCAGATCCGCCCCTACCTGCTCCTGGATAAACAACTTTCTCACCAACCGCCCACAAACAGTCAGACTTCACCCCCACCACTCCTCCACATTGTTCCTCAGCACCGGCTTCCCCCAGGGCTGTGTGCTATGCCCTCTACAGTACTCCCTGTACACCTTTGACTGTATTCCAACCCACCCAACCACCATCATCGTGAAATACGCAGACGATGCCACCTTGGTTGGGCTCATCACTGACGACAATGAGAAGGCATTCAGGGCGGAGGTAGAGAATCTGCTGCTGTGGTGCCAAGCAAACAACCTGGAACTGAATGTCCAAAAAAACCCCAAAGAACTCATTCTGGACTTCAGGAAGAACAGACAGGACCACCCCCCACCTCCTCATAAATGGCGACCGCATGGAAAACATCCCCGCCTTCAGGTTCCTGGGCACCCACATCTCCTCTGACCTCTCCTGGACTGTCAACACCAAGGCCCTGGTGAAGAAAGTCCAGCAGCAGCTGCACTTCCGCCGTGTCCTGAGGAAGAACAACCTGGACCAGAAGCTGCTGCTGGCCTTCTACTGCTGCTCAATGGAGAGCGTGCTCACCTACTTTCTGAGGGTATGGTACGCCGGCTCCATGGCCGAGAACAGGAAGGCTGTGCAGAGGGTCATCAACACCGCCCCAAAAATTATCGGCAGCCCTCTGCCTTCCCTGGAAGATATCTCCAGATCCTCCTGTCTCAGAAGGATCAAGGCCATCACAGGAGACCCCTCACATCCCGCCATCCCGCCCAAGTTTGACATGCTTCCTTCTGAATGACAGTTCAGATCGATCAGGTCCCACACCTCCAGACTGACAAACAGTTTCTTCCCCTGGGCCATCCGAACTCTAAACAGTCAGAGGCCCCACCCCCCTCCCTCTGAACGCTCACATGCACAGAACTGAGGACCTTTTAATTGTCACTATAACTCACCTGTCTTTGCATTCCTCACTTTCATGTATATTGAGTCATCCGTGAAATCACTACTGTACATATTTAGCATAGTCGTTGGGCCATTTTACTCTATTATGTGTTCTGCACTCCACACTCCTATGTACATATATAGTTCCACCCGCGAAGCTGCTACTGTACCTGTGTATATACCAGTGGGCTATTTGTTATTTTTACTTTTACCTTTACCTCAGTCGTATGGTTAATAGTGTGTTCTGTAAATGTTTTGCTGTACAACTGCATAATGACAATAAAGCCTAATCTATTCTATTCTCTCAAAGTGTCAACACATGTTTGTGGAAGTGTATCATGGCACGAACAAAGCAGATTTCTGAGGACCTCAGAAAAAGGGTTGTTGATGCTCATCAGGCTGCAAAGGTTATAAAACCATCTGTAAAGAGTTTGGACTCCACCAGTCCACAGTAAGGAGGAAATTTAAGACCATTGTTACCCTCCCCAGGAGTGGTCAACCAGCTAAGATCACTCCAAGAACAAGGTGTATAATAGTTAGCAAGGTCACAAAGGACCCCAGGGTAACTTCTAAACAACTGAAGGCCTCTCTCTCGTTGGCTAATGTTAATGTTCATGAGTTCACCATCAGAGAATCCTGAATGCTGGTGTGCATGGCAGGGTTATAAGGAGAAAGCCACTGCTCTCCAAAAAGAGCATTTCTGCTCTTCTGCAGTTTTCTAAAGATCACGTAGACAAGCCTGAAGACTATTAGAAAAATGTCTTGTGGACAGATGAGACCAAAATTGAACTTTTTGGTTTGAATGAGAAGTGTTATATTTGGAGAAAGGAAGACGCTGAATTACAGCATAAGAACCTTATACCATCTATGAGACAAGGTGGTGGCAGCATCATGGTTTGAGCCTGTGGC
Source organism: Pholidichthys leucotaenia (assembly GCA_020510985.1). NCBI lineage: Eukaryota > Metazoa > Chordata > Actinopteri > Cichliformes > Pholidichthyidae > Pholidichthys > Pholidichthys leucotaenia. The sequence goes on from CM035844.1 coordinate 13,271,131, forward strand.
TGCATCTGGGCCAGGACAGCTTACCATCATTGGTGGAACAATGAATTCTGAATTATACCAGCAAATACTGCACGGTGGTACAGTGGTTAGCGCTGTTGCCTAACAGCTAAAAGGTTCCAGTTTCAAATCCCAAGGCTGCCAGGAGTAGGAACATTTCTGTTCCTACTCCCATGTTCTCCCAGTGCTGTTTGGGTTTACTCCAGGTGCTCCGGTTCCCCCCCCCCCCCCCCACGATCCAAAGAGTTAATTGGTGATTCTAAATGGTCCCTGGGTATCTGACTCTGATAGGCCTTTAGAATAGAGGCTTAGTACTAGTGAAGCACTTTGACTGGTTTTTGAGACTAGAAAAGCCCTATATAAGGTCCTTATCCCTTAAAGGAAAATGTCAGGACATCTGTCCATGAACTGAATCTCAAGAGAAAGATAAGATAAGATAAGATAAGATAAGATAAGCCTTTATTAGTCCCACAACGGGGAAATTCCAGGATTGCAACAGCACAGGGATAGCAACACTCAGAGCAACAATCAGAAGGCAAGAAAAAACAAGCAAGCAAGAGCAGCTAATATACATATGTACATATTACTATAAAATATATATATACACACACACACACACAGACACACAGTGCAGAGCATTGTAGCTGGATGGAATAAATATATGAATATATGAACACACAGTGCAGAGCATTGTAGCTAGATGGAATAAATATGTAAATATATAAACACCCACAGTATGGAGCATTGCAGCTAGGTGGAATAAATATGCAAGTATATAAACACACACAGTGCGGAGCAATGTAGCTAGATGGAATAATATGTAGATATATAAAAACACAGTGCGGAGCATTGTAGCTAGATGGAATAAATATATAGATATATAAATATAAACACACCCAGTGCTGAGCATTGTAGCTAGATGGAATAAATATGTAAATATATAAACACACACAGTGCAGAGCATTGTTGCTAGGTGGGATGAAACAGCATAACCGTCTATTTAGTTATCCTACATGGTATGATTATGTGCCCATACATATTCTCACCCTCCATAGCGACCGGTATGTTCCTAGTTGTATGCCGGAGAGGACCATTGTGTAAGTCTATTGCATCTTTTGCATTCAAAAAAAAAAAAAAAAAAAAAAAAAAAAACTATTAGTTTGTTACGTCTTTTTGCTATCTCTGCGAGCAGCCCTGCTCGCAGAGCAGGGCTGCTCGCAGAAAGTGGGTCATGCAGCAAGACAACAATTCCAAGAACACAAGTCGTTCTACCAAAGAATGGTTAAAAAAAGAATAAAGTTAATGTTTGGAATGGCCAAGTCAAAGTCCTGACTTTAATCCATCTGAGATGTTGTGGAAGGACCTGAAGTGAGCAGTTCATGTGAGGAAACCCACCAACATCCCAGTTGAAGCTGTTCTATATGGAGGAATGGGCTAAAATTCCTCCAAGCTGATGTGCAGCACTGATCAACAGTTACTGGAAACGTTTAGTTGTAGTTATTGCTGCTTAAGGGGGTCACAGCAAATACTGAAATCACAGGTTTACAAACTTTTGCTGCTCACAGATATGTAATATTGGATCATTTCCCTCAATAAATAAATGACAAAGTAAAACATTTTTGTCTCATTTATTTAACTGGGTTAGCTTTATCTACTTTTAGGACCTGTGTGAGAATCTGATCATGTTTTAGGTCATATTTATGCAGAAATGTAGAAAATATTAAAGGGTTCACAAACTTAAAAGCACCACTATTTGTAATTTTTGGGGTGAAATAGTGTTCCATTTTTTTTTTTGGAAAACTCATAACAGTCCTTTTATTATTATTATTGAAAGTTTAAGTCTATTTTGTGGATCACAAGATGATTAGAGCCAGATGTTGTCAAAACCATCAACTCTGAGAAATACCAGAGGAACAAGGGGGGAAAAAAGGAAAAAAAAATGAAAAACAAGGGAAATGACAGGAAGAGCTCACAAACTTTGATTTTCCCAACAGCTTTTCTACCACGGCTGACCAGGAACACACATTTTCAAGGTGTTAAGACCTGTTCTAAGAGGTCACAAATAGTTGCAAATTCATTAGGAAGAAAGTTTGTGTGGAAAAAAGGTTCAAAAACTATCACAAAAGTGGCAAATTTGTCGGAAAAAAGTACTAAATTTATTAGGAAACTCTGAATTGCACTGTGCTCTGTACAAGGGCAATATAAGCATTCATACAATAACCAGCATTAACAAGTGAGGGTTTTTTTGTTGCAAATTTGTGTGTTTTCTTGTAAATGTGCAGCTTTTTTCTTATAAATTTGCAACTTTTTCATGTAAATTTGAAACTTATTTTTTTCTAGGAAGTGTTTTTTCCCCTGTTCGTTTTTCCTCTCATGAATTTATGACCTTTTTTCTTGTGAATTTGAGGCTTTCTTATGGTAAATTTGTAATTGTAAATGAGCATCACTTATCATATACAGCAGGGAAAATAAGTCAGAATCAGAATCAGAAAAGATTTATTGCCAAGTACATTCACAAGTAAATAACTGGTAAATATACGAGGGATTTGACTTGACACTGAGAACGACATAGTTGACATTTTCAGTGACGCGGCAGCGTCGGTGACGCGCCTGTCAGCAGAATGGGAACAGGAAGCAATGGGGGAGAAAGAGGATAAACACAGTAGGAGAGAGAAAAAAGCATTGTTTATCAGAATACAGTTCATATATGATCAATATTATGATTACAAGAAAAAAACTCTCAATGCACAAATAGCAGACAATAGAATCTATACAATGACACAAAGAGAGCAGTGAATGAATAATCTTCAAGTCAGTATAGTGAGTCAGTGTGAGTGAGGGTGTTGAGTGCAAACAGTGATATCAGTTAAGGACAACAAAGTCTCTTCCACAGCAGATGTTATGTCTACCGTCTGGGCAGAGGCGCGTGTCCTTGGCACGGCAGATGGAATAGTTTGCCAGACAGCTGGCTGTCCTTGAGAGTCAAATGCTGCCTGCCATGTTATGAAAACAACAAGTATACTGAAGATAATCTGGAGGACTGTGTGCTGAGGGCGTCAAAACAGGTCGAATAGCACTGACTTCAGAGAAAAAACTTTATATTCTCTTACAGATTCAGTGCTCAAATCCTTCAACGTCCATGGCTGGACGTTGAAATTATCATGGACGGCTCTCAGCGTGATCGTGATGTAATCCATTTTCCTAGACAGTTCTCCACTAGCCGCTGTCAGAGTCCTTCCCAGTTGGTCAATTTGATGGTTGAGCCTTGCCGGGTCCGCTTTTTGATAGGCTCCATCCATCTTCTTCAATTTGCGGTACACCAGAACAATCCCAGATCCAATCAGTAGAATTCCGATGACCATTGCTACGAAGAGGTATAAATCTTCAACATCTTCGATAGAGAGATCACACAGGCACAAGAGTTTCCAATTACTTGTGTCCTTCAAATAACCCGTGGCAGCTGTTCCTGCGGGGAAAATCGGCTCCCCCAGGCCAGTTTTTCTCGTTGAAAAAACAGTGTCAATTGCATTCAAAGCCCAGCTTATTAAATCCATAATTTCGTTTGATAATCAGCAGTAAAGACACACAGACATACAATAGCAAGCTGGGATCCAGTCAGTTAGGGAAGGAGAGAGATAAGGAGCCGGAGCTGGGAGAAAAAGCATCTGCTCTCTTTGGAGGGCGGAAGTAAGTACTGAACACGTCAGTATTTTTCTCATTAAACATATTTCTGATGGAGTCATTGACCTGAGATTTTCACCAGATATCAGTAACAACCCAAGTAATCCATACATACAAAGAAATCAAGACAACTGTGTTCACAAAACAAGTTATATTTAATAAAGTAGAATGACACAGGGAATAAGTATTGAACACATGAAGAAAAGAGGTGCAAAAAGGGCATACAGTAGAAAGCCAAGAAACCAGCTTAACCCCTTGAACTCTATGAATTCCGCGGATGGTCACGTCTCTGCATCTTAGTGCGTCTCAGTGCACACTGAAAAAAAAAAGCTGTATTTCCGGTCTTCCAGTACAGACACAACCTTGTTACAACCTGAGAAAAAAGCTGTGTAATATATTCATTTTTTGTGGTATTTTTGACCTGAGCTTGAAAACACTTGGTTCTACATTTCTGTTGTGTTTTCCAGCCAGTATCTGACAGCTGTATGTTATTTGCAAGCATTTGTATCTAAAAAAAACACCCAGGCGAACTTTCTTGTTACTCAGTGGCAGGAGCACTTAGAGAGATTATAACTGTTTTGCCAAAAAAATTCAGAGTGTTTTCTTTTAAATGAGACTAACCCCATGAAGATGCTGCACAGGGTTGAAGAACAGCTTTTGATTTACTTTGGACATGTTATTTTTAGGCGTTTTTAGGGAAGTTGAACAGAGTTCAACAGGTTAAACCCGTCAGAATTTAGGAAGCCATCCCATCCCCCATTAGTGGAAATTAATTTCATCTGGTTAAGTCTTGACTGATAGCCTTTAAAAAGGTCTGTGAATATCAGATTGTCACACCACAAAGAACTCATGATCGGTAGAAGCAAAGAGCTCTCTCTAGACCTTTACAACCTTATTGTTGCAAAACATAATGATGGCATTGGTTACAGGTGCATTTCTAAACTACTGAATGTTCCAGTGAGCACTGTTGGAGCCATCATTTGGAGGTGGAAAGAACATAATTTTACCGTAAACCAGCCATGACCAGGAGCTCCTCACAAGATTTCTGACAGAGAAGTCAAAAGAATTATCAGAAGAGTTATCCAAGAGCCAAAGACCACTCTTGGAGAGCTCCAGAAAGACCTGGAGATAGCAGGTACTGCTGTTTCAAAGAAAACAATAAGTAATGCACTCAACCAACATGGGATCTATGCCCACTCACCTTGCAAGGCTCCATTGCTGAAGAAAAAGCATGTTGAAGCTCATTTAAGGTTTGCTGCACAACATTTGGGCAAGCCAGTAAAATACTGGGAAAATATAGTCAGGTCAGATGAGACCAAACTTGAACTTTTTGGATGCCATGACACAGCATGTTTGGAGGAGAAATGGCACTGCACACCCCATCATGGTGTGGGGGAGTTTTTCAGTGCATGGTACAGGCAGACTTCATATCATTGAAGGAAAGATGAATGGACAAATCTACAGAGACATCCTTGATAAGAACCTGTTGCCATCTGCCAAGATGCTGAAGATGAAACAAGGGTGGACATTTCAGCAAGACAATGATCCCAAACACTGCCAAGGAAACTCTCATCTGGCTCCAGAGAAGGAAAATAAAGCTGCTAGAATGACCCAGTCAGTCACCTGACCTGAATCCAATTGAAAATCTATGGAAGGAACTGAAGATCAGAGTTCATAGAAGACACCCACACCCACCTTCAAGATATGAAGACCGTTTGTGTGGAAGAATGAGCTAAAATCACTCCTGAGCAGTGCCTGTGCCTAGTTTCTCCATACAGGAGGTGTCTGGAAGCTTGAAGAATATGTTTAATGAGAAAACTGTTAATGTGTTCAATACTTATTTTCCCCACTGTACTCTCCGACCATCCCCCTTGTTTAAAAAATCAAACAAAAAGAAAATCACTTGCTGTAGCATGGTGAAGGGTTGTAAGTTGAGACAGGAGCATTTGTCAGTGACGTAGTGGAAAAGATGCAGAGGAGCAAAACGTGCTTCTGCCCATTCTGCCAAAGAGAGATTTTAACATTCTTACTGTAGTCATATGACCCAGAAAACACATTTTAGAAGGTTAAAACTCATAAGCACACCATATTTGAGTGAATGGGACCTTTAATAAATGCACAGAAAGTGAAATTTATTAAATCAAAGTGACTAGAAAACAAAAACAAATCAAAAGAAAAGAAAAATAAAAGTATATTGAGAGTGAAGGCTCACCAGAAAGACAGGGTCTAGAGACAGTGACCATCTGTCACTGGAATGTAATCAGAGTTGCTGCTTTAGTCAGTAAGGCTGTCATGAAGTGCCCATTTCACGGGCAGCAAGAAGCACCAAGCACAGTCTGTGAGTTTGCAACATTTATTAAAAGGAACACAAACAAAACATACGAAACACCCTTAAACATAAAGGGGAAAATACACGTACCGGAGGGGAGGGGAGCTCACGACCAGGGGGAGCAGAACAGCCTAGGAACACCGTGGCTGAGGCACTCGGAGACACCGGGCAACCAGAGACAGTTTCAGCCAGAGCACAGACGAGAAGCAGCGGGGCTCACGGCTGAGGGAATTGAGGCAAAAGGACGATACATGGTTGGAGCTCAATGCACTCTCCTCAACGGCTGCGGACAACAGTGCACTCAGACTCCTTCCTGACATCTGAGGATGTCTCAGTAGGGCGCGACAACAGAGAAGGTTGTCATGCCCTTTAAATACCCTTCTCATAATGGTTAACAGGTGTGGATCCATGAGTTGAGAATGGAATGAATAGCAGCTGTGCAGCTCCGAACAGTCTGACAGCCAGAAGCTGCACAACGCTGTCAAAATAAAACACAAACTGGAAACCAAAAAGATACAAACACAACAGAACCCAAAATGTACATAATACTACAGATATACAGCGACAAGAATTAAACAGGAACCAAGTACAGCTGACATGACAACAAAGAAACAACCAGACAGAAAACACTAAACTAGACAGGGAACTGGGCACGGCACCCACCATGCCCCAGGATCATGACAAAGGAAATGTTTTTGAACCAGAGTGTCCTGCTACCAGTGATTTAACTAGACTTTTTTGTTATTTTGACAGGCTTATAAAAATTTTGTCACAATCTGTCATTTTAACTGACTTTAATTAGATCACCCTCAGTGTAATCTGTCAAATCTGTCAACATGTTCAACATCTCCCTGAGTCAAGCTGTTGTCCCCACATGTTTCAAAACTGCCATCATAATACCAGTCCCAAAGAAGCCCGTCCTATCCAGCTACAATGATTACCAACCCGTAGCACTGACCCCCATCATAATGAAGTGCTTCGAGCGGCTGGTCATGCAGAACATCAAGTCAATCCTCCCTCCCTCCCACGACCCATCTCAGTTTGCATACAGGTCAAACAGATCCACAGAAAACGCCGTCTCTGCTGCTCTCCACCCAGCCCTCACCCACCTGGACTCAAAGAACTCCTACGTGCGAATGCTGTTCTTGGACTTCAGCTCAGCATCCAGCACAATCACCCCTCAGCACCTAATACAAAAACTCAGACACTTGGGACTCAAAACCTCTCTCTGTAACTGGGTGCTGGACTTTCTCACAGGAAGGCCACAGGATATGCGGGTCGGCAGCAACACCTCCAAGACCATAACACTGAGCACTGGGGCCCCCAAGAGTGCGTGATCAGCCCGCTGCTCTTCACCATGCTGACCCATGACTGCCTCTGTGTACCAGCCTACAATACCAACCACATCATCAAGTTTGCAGATGACATGACGGTGGTGGGCCTCATCATAAACAATGAAGAGGCCGACTACAGAAATGAGGTGAGCCAACTGGTCCAGTGGTGTAAAGACAATAATCTCTTCCTGAATGTAGCGATATTTAATAAAATATAGTGTAATAAGGTACAGGAATTATTTATTTTATTTAATAGTGGGTGTGTGAGAGGACAGAGTTAAACAGTCACCCCAACATTTACTAAATAAAATAGAAAAGCACTCATAGAAAGGGGGCACCAGTTCTAAAAGAACAAATTGTTAATTAATTAATTTCAATTAATTAATTTCCGTACCTTCAATTACTTAATGAATTCAGTCTCAAAATTCAGTGAGTTCTTTTACTGCCGTGACCCAGGAAAGCATATATGTAAAGGAAAACGCTTCAACTTCTCTTGTTTACAAGTTTATTAAATGAAACTCATTCAGGTTACATGACATGACATTCAAATGATGGGTAAACAGATTCAAATGATAAACAGGTGTTAGATATCACATCAACTGTTAATGGATTCCTGAGCATAAAATCTATAGTTAAACCTTTGTGGAACCAAGAGGAAACCAGATTTTATGTTACAACTGTAATGCAATGGAAGGCTGAGGTAACTAAAAATCAGAATGCAACTTTATGGTGAAAAATTACATAAGCTGATTATCTAAAAAGGAACTTATGAATTAATCTACAAAAATGAAAGGAGGTTACTTAAAAATGAATAAGAATTTTCCTTCAGTTTATAGCTTTGTCCTACAGCTTTGTCCTACAGCTTAGGGACTAATTATACCATGAAATATTGGTTATGTTCAGTTATAATACATAGCAGCTTACAGGGAACCAACAAACCCACTTTTTCTCAAACAAAAAACTCTCAAGTTGAAAGATCTGGTTGACTTTAAAAAGAAAAAATTATGATCAGGTATAAAAATTATTTAATTTGTATTAATGTATCGGGACCTGAGATGAACTCTGGGTCCACACACACAGAAAACGTTAATAAACACTTGTGGGGCACCAGCTCCTCTTTGGGGAGCACTTTAATCCTTAATTTTAATTTACACCAGTTTAATCACTCAATAAATTAATTGAGTGATTAAACTGGTGTAAATTAAAATTAAGGATTAAAGTGCTCCCCAAAGAGGAGCTGGTGCCCCACAAGTGTTTATTAACGTTTTCTGTGTGTGTGGACCCAGAGTTCATCTCAGGTCCCGATACATTAATACAAATTAAATAATTTTTATACCTGATCATAATTATTAATCACATATACCCCTACAATGCCTTGCACCTTACTGCAACCATTTGCACAAATGCCATACCTGCTGCTGTCTGTTATTGCAATACTGATCATGTGCAGACCAATCTGTCACTATCTGCACCCCTGTTACCGCATTGAACTTGCAATTTAATCCTTAATTTTAATTTACACCAGTTTAATCACTCAATAAATTAATTGAGTGATTAAACTGGTGTAAATTAAAATTAAGGATTAAAGTGCTCCCCAAAGAGGAGCTGGTGCCCCACAAGTGTTTATTAACGTTTTCTGTGTGTGTGGACCCAGAGTTCATCTCAGGTCCCGATACATTAATACAAATTAAATAATTTTTATACCTGATCATAATTATTAATCACATATACCCCTACAATGCCTTGCACCTTACTGCAACCATTTGCACAAATGCCATACCTGCTGCTGTCTGTTATTGCAATACTGATCATGTGCAGACCAATCTGTCACTATCTGCACCCCTGTTACCGCATTGAACTTGCAATTTACCAGTATTATGTCCTTATGGACATTATGTATATTATACAGCTGTGGACAAAATTGCTGGTACCCCTCTGTTAATGAAAGAAAAACCCACAATGGTCACAGAAATAACTTGAATCTGACAAAAGTAGTAATAAATAAATATTCTATGAAAATTAACCACTGAAAATCAGACAATGCTTTTGAATTGTGGTTCAACAGAATTATTTTAAAAAACAAATCATGAAACAGGCCTGGACAAAAATAATGGTACCCCTAGAAAAGATTGAAAATAATGTGACCATAGGGACATGTTCAACCAAGATGTGTCCTCTAATTAACATCACAGGTGTCTACAAACTTGTAATCAGTCAGTTGACCTATTTAAAGGGTGACAAGTAGTCACTGTGCTGTTTGGTGACATGGTGTGTACAACACTAAACATGGACCAGAGGAAGCAAAGGAGAGAGTCGTCTCAGGAGATTAGAAAGAAAATTATAGACAAGCATGTTAAAGGTAAAGGCTATAAGACCATCTCCAAGCAGCTTGATGTTCCTGTGACTACAGTTGCACATATTATTCAGAAATTTAAGATCCACGGGACTGTAGCCAACCTCCCTGGATGTGGCCACAGGAGGAAACTTGATGAAAAATGGAAGAGACGGATAATACGAATGGTAACAAAAGAGCCCAGAACAATCTCTAAACACATTCATGGTGAACTCCAAGGTCAAGGTACATCAGTGTCAGATCGCACCATCCATCGTTGTTTGAGCCAAAGTGGACTTCATGGGAGACGACCAAGGAGGACACCACTGTTGAAAACAAATCATAAAAAAGCCAGACTGGAATTTGCCAAACTGCATGTTGACAAGCCACAAAGCTTCTGGGAGAATGTCCTATGGACAGACGAGACAAAACTGGAACGCTTTGGCAAGGCACATAAGCTCTATGTTCACAGACGCAAAAATGAAGCATACCAAGAAAAGAACACTCTCCCTACTGTGAAACATGGAGGAGGTTCTGTTATGTTCTGGGGCTGCTTTGCTGCATCTGGCACAGGGTGTCTTGAATCTGTGCAGGGTACAATGAAATCTCAAGACTATCAAGGTATTCTAGAGAGAAATGTGCTGCCCAGTGTCAGACAGCTTGGTCTCAGTCGCAGGTCATGGGTCTTGCAATGGCTAAGAGCGAAACACTGGACTATTCTAAAGTGGCCTTCTATGAGCCCTGATCTAAATCCGATTGAACATCTGTGGAAGGAGCTGAAACATGCTGTCTGGAGAAGGCACCCTTCAAACCTGAGACAAGTGGAGCAGTTTGCTCATGAGGAGTGGGCCAAAATACCTGCTGAGAGGTGCAGAAGTCTCACTGACAGTTACAGTAATCGTTTGATTGCAGTGATTGCCTCAAAAGGTTGTACAACAAAATATTAAGTTAAGGGTACCATCATTTTTGTCCAGGCCTGTTTCATGAGTTTGTTTTTTAAAATAATTCTGTTGAACCACAATTCTAAAGCATTGTCTGATTTTCATTGGTAAATTTTCATAGAATTTTTATTTATTACCACTTTTGTCAGATTCAAGTTATTTCTGTGACCATTGTGGGTTTTTCTTTCATTAACAGAGGGGTACCAACAATTTTGTCCACGTCTGTATGTATATAGTTCTAGTTAGTTTCAAGTGTGTCTCAGGAATGCGTGAATGGCTGTGTTGGGGTGGGGGGTGAGGGTGTGTGTGAGTGTGTCTTAAATTATGTTCTTTTTACTTATATGGATGCCTAGAGAAACGTAATTTCATCTCGCATGCACTACAGTTGTATGTACAGCAACATGACAATAAAAGTTGATTTGATTTGATTACGGTTTATTGTACATAGGATTGTTGTGTTTTTACCGCTATTTGCACTATGGGTAGCATTACTGTATATGCATTGTTGTTGTTTTCCATCCTTATTGCTTCTTGTCTTATATATTGTGCACAAAACTAAGAGAGAGAGAAACAACATTTCAGTTCTACTGTATGTTCTGTATGTCATGAGCCGAGCTGGTGGTCCCCAAGCTCAGGCTTCATGACGGTTTCCTGTTCCATATCATCTGTGTTTTATGCTACCTTTGGCTTTCCATATAGTTTTCTGTGCCTCCTGCCTCTGGTAGCCACTCCCCCCTCTCCTGTCAGTTTCTGACAAGTGATTCCAATCTGTTGTCGGTAAAAGGACATGATTGGCCTGTATTTCTCACACTTCTTTATCTGCTTGCTTCACACGCTACACTGCAGAGTTTAGGTTACACCCTATAATGCACTCGCTGAAACCAGTCAGAATCAGTTCTGCACACAGCCGAACTGTCACATAAGCGGAAATGTACTGATACACTGAGGAAAAAACCCCTCCCTCTTGCAAGAGGGAGTGGTTAAGCTTTATAAAAACTATAGGGCCCACTTTTTGAGTAGCACTCTCTTGGGGTATTTTCCTAAAGAGTTGTGTTCCAGCGCTGCTTGTAATCCATGTCTCACTTTCATTAAAATAAGTGAAAGTATACTTCATCTGGGTGAGAATATGTATGGGCACATAATCATACCATGTAGGATAACTAAGTAGACGGTTATGCTGTTTCATTCCATCTAGCAACAATGCTCTGCACTGTGTGTGTTTATATATTTGCATATTTATTCCATCTAGCTACAATGCTCCGTACTGTGGGTGTTTATATATTTATATATCTACATATTATTCCATCTAGCTACATTGCTCCGCACTGTGTGTGTTTATATACTTGCATATTTATTCCACCTAGCTGCAATGCTCCGTACTGTGGGTGTTTATATATTTACATATTTATTCCATCTAGCTACAATGCTCTGCACTGTGTGTTCATATATTCATATATTTATTCCATCCAGCTACAATGCTCTGCACTGTGTGTCTGTGTGTGTGTGTATATATATATATTTTATAGTAATACGTACATATGTTTATTAGCTGCTCTTGCTTGCTTGTTTTTTTTCTTGCCTTCTGATTGTTGCTCTGAGTGTTGCTATCCCTGTGCTGTTGCAATCCTGGAATTTCCCCGTTGTGGGACTAATAAAGGCTTATCTTATCTTATCTTATCTTATCTTATCTCTCAGTCTGATTATTTGGCCTTCGTGTAAAATTGTCTGTTCCTCTCCCTGCTCAGATTCACCCATTCATGCCCACACACACACACACACACACACACACACACACACACACACACACACACACACACACACACACACACACACACACACATAATCATTCACACCTGCTCTCACTCAACCCAACACACACCCATTCAGTCCTCTCTCACACACACTCCCCCAGGCACACCGGCAATCACTTTAGTCATTATGTTTGGTATTATTTAAGCTTTGCTTGCACTCCTGTGATTGTCGGTGTATTGTATAGTCTTCTCCCTGCACACAGTAAGTCGTTCAGTTCAGCCTACTCCTTGTTTTTGGACTTTTCCTCTGGACTGTGTTTGCTGTTGTTTCCTCAGTGCCTTGCTCCAACACATCCATGTAAGTCCTCCTTCCTGGTCAACTGAACTGTATTCAGCTGCTATGCAACCTACCTTTTGGAATCTTATGTTGGATTTGTTTCCTTTTGATTCATTATAATAAAACTCACTCTTCATCTGCAAGTGGGCTCATCTCTCCTCATTTGTGCGTGCGCAAAAGCGCACATATCTGACAGAATGCATCAACCCTAACAGAGCCCAGCGGTGAAGTTGAGTGTAGCCTGTTTCACCTTTTGTGCTATTTTTCCCTTTTTTTTTTCACTTACCCCTGTTGGAGCACTATGGGCCATCTGAGCAAGATGGAGCAGCAGGCAGTGTCCTTCTTGGAGATCCTCCTGGCGCAGACGCAGGCTTCCCTTTCCCCGAAGACGGTCTATAAGGGTCAGGACACCGCGGCACGGGTAATGGAGATGGTCCCTAGCCTATGGAATCACCCGGAGGCAATGGACGTTCTGAGCTCCATATACTCCTTGCCAGTGGAAGAAGCCCCCACACCGGAGCCGTCCTTGACTAGGAAGAAGCGTGCGCCCAGCAAGAAGCCTTCAGTCTTCCCGGTGACAGCTCCACCTCCTTCGCCTGAGCCTTGGCCCGCTCTGTCCACTGATGAGCTGGAGGAACGAAGACAGGTGGTGTTGGCGGAGACGGATCTCATTCTTGAGGTGAAGCCGTGGCTCCTTCTAGAATTGATTCTTGAAGTGGATGAGTCCTTCCCGAGGGTGCCAGAGTTGGAGTCGGTGATCAAGCCTTCCATGAAACCTCCAATCCACGATGTGCTGACATCTCCATCTTCTGCACGCCACTGCCGAACCCGGAAGCGGCGGCAGAGAGACCCGGCTCCGCTCGAGGCTCCTTCCTCACTGGAGGAGAAGAATCCTGCAACCGGACTCCTTTCTGCTCCCGGGGAGAGGGAGCATGAACTTGCGACGGCAGCAGACGTCATAGCATTCCAGGAATTCAGGCAAGTTCAAACCCACTCATTTTTTCTCTCACCTAAGACTTGCCTGATTCCTGATGAGGGGACTCAGATGTCTCAATTCACTGAATCCCCATTAGCTGTTGCCGTGCCTACATCACCATCTGTGTCTCCTGTCTCCCCCAAAACTCCGCTGGCTCCGGAGGGTGATCTCCAGCCAACCGAGGAACCAGAGGTCCCGGAGGAGTCCACCACACGGAGCAGACATCCCGCAGCAGGCAACATCGTGAACCGAGATGAAAGGCAAGTGTCACTTAATTCGACTTTCAATAATAGAAAGTGGTGATTCCCAAGCTCAGGCTTCTTGACGGTTTCCTGCTCCATATCATCTGTGTTTTATGCTACCTTTAGCTTTCCATATAGTTTTCTGTGCCTCCTGCCTCCGGTAGCCACTCCCCCCTCTCCTGTCAGTTTCTGACAGGTGATTCCAATCTGTCATTGTCTGTTCCTCTCCCTGCTCAGGTTTACACACACACACACACACACACACACACACACACACACACACACACACACACACACACACACACACACACACACAATCATTCACACCTGCTCTCACTCAACCCAACACACACCCATTCAGTCCTCTCTCACACACACACTCCCCCAGGCACACCGGCAATCACTTTAGTCATTATGTTTGGTATTATTTAAGCTTTGCTTGCACTCCTGTGATTGTCGGTGTATTGTATAGTCTTCTCCCTGCACACAGTAAGTCGTTCAGTTCAGCCTGCTCCTTGTTTTTGGACTTTTTCCTCTGGACTGTGTTTGCTGTTGTTTCCTCAGAGCCTTGCTCCAACACATCCATGTAAGTCCTCCTTCCTGGTTTACATTTCTTGTTTTTCCCCAGCGGCCAGTGTTACCCTGGGGCTGATGTGAACTGTTTTTCTCTGGTCCAAAACTTGACTCAACTGAACTGTATTCAGCTGCTGTGCAACCTACCTTTTGGAATCTTATGTTGGATTTGTTTTCTTTTGATTCATTAATAAAACTCACTCTTCATCTGCAAATGGCTCATCTCTCCTCATTTGTGCTTGTGTAAAAGCGCACACATCTGACACTATACATATGAAAATACTGACAAATAAAAATCTTTGAATGATTGACGTTATTTCATCTGAAGACGCCAAGAAAAAGAAAGCAAAGTGTGCAGTTTAAGACGGGGTTTGGAGTGCGTGCAGACATATCTCCAGCGGCATGTACCGGCAGACAAGATAAGGATGTCGTTGCGAGCCATGTAACCCACAGGGTATGCAGTCACACTAACTTCAGCACTGGACAATGTTCAATTTTTATTACCTCTGCCAAGGAGGTAATGTTTTTGCTGACTTTGGTTTGTTTGTTTGTCTGTTTGTTTGTTAGCAACATTACTCTAAAAGTTGTGAACGGATTTTGATGAAATTTTCAGGAAAGGTGTGTAATGGCACGGGGAACAGATGATTAGATTTTGATGATGATCTGAAAGTGTATACCGCCACCAAGGGCTTTGTGTGTATTTGTGCAGCAAGATTACACAAAAACTACTGGATAGATTTGGATGAAATTTTCACCAGAGGTGGTCCTTGGGCTAGAGAAGCACCCATTATATTTTGGAGGTAATCCATGAGTGCATACCTCCACCAAGGCTCAATCTTCTAGCAGTGGTTTAGCAGGATTACGCAAAAACTGCTGGATGGATTTTGATGACATTTTCACTGAAGATGGTCCTTGGGCTGCAGAAGAACCCATTAGATTTTGGAGTTAATCTATGAGTGCATTCCTCTACCAAGGCCCTATCTTGTCATGTATGGTGGGATGGAGACAGGGAGGTACGGACAGATGGATGGACAAAGGGAGGGAAGGAAGGAGCCTTGGCGGAGGTATGCACTCTGAGTGCTTTTCTAGTTTCACTTTTTAATTGGTCCAAAAAAATGCAAATAATTTGCTATTGTTGTTCATTGGTGCCCACAGAACACAAGCACAACAACAGCAAATTATATGCAACTTTTTGGATCAATTAAAAAGTGAAATTAGCTAATTTCCCAGTGAAACCTGAACATACCAGGGCACCCTGGTTGAAAAACACTGCAGTCAGGCACGTGCAGTGTTACGGAGCCCTCCTCTATAAGAAACTAATCAGTGGTGCAGTTCCCTGACACCTTAAGGTTCACCTCCACTACTTAGCTCAGTGTTAGTAGAGGAATTCCTCTTTGGATCAGTGGTAAGAATGGAGAATTCAGATCATGGAGTCATGGGTTCAATCCCAGCCTGGGATAATAGGTGTCAGTCTACCTTGCTTGAGTGCAGAAAAGACTTTGTAGGGTGTAAGTCTAACCCCACCCCCCCAAGGATGAAAATGACTATAGGTCTGTCCACCTTGATGATAGAGGGTCGAAACGGACTTGAGATCCTGGGTTAAATAGTCAATTCTGGCTGTGACCCAGTTGGGGCTGTAACAGCAGACAGACACACCTACAGAAACAGACTAATTTGGCTCTGCTGTAAAACTTACTGCTGCATTGATCCTCAATGAAGCGTCCATGCTTAAACTGTTTATAGAAGTCAGTCAGTGACATTAACCATGGTCCAGTTGTCTGTGGTCCCCTTTTCTTTAAGCTTTTACCTCGTTAACTTGCAAGCTCATGTACAGTATAATGTTCAGATTTTTTTTAGCAAAAAAACATAGACCTATTATAAAATAATGAATTACTGTATATCACCTCTGGTATACACTGGGCTCCTCTATGAGTGCAAATGTCAGATCATGTGATTGCTGGCTGTTATTCAGACATGTCTTTGGGTCAGTCATCGTCTGCCGTGCTGCACTGATCTGGTCCATTCTCACTAGGACTAATTTATTTAGGTAAAGGTTTGTGCTACCTGGGCTGATCAGCATTTCTAGGCCAGCTGTTATCTCGTATTCTGTGTGCAGTATATACAGCAGTAGCAGGCATAAACATGTTTCATTTGATTTAGCCTAGCACATCAATGGAAGTGTTGAGCATCTAAGATGAGCGATTTTCATGGACGCTTCAATGTTTTCTGATTTGTGACAAAAGAGAGACAAACAGGTTAAGTAGAAGTGACATTTTAACAGATCTGACTCAGCAAGAGCATACCACCAATACTACTTACAGTACATTATATTTTTGCACTTCAGCTGCAAGCACCTCGTGTTGTTTGTAAACTGCAGTGTTTCCTCTGGTTTAAAGACCTTGGCACGGTGGCAACATATTTTTCCCCGGGGGGGGGGGAAGTAAACATACCAGAATATGTCAATTTTATACTATTTATTTCTTTTTAAATTTTACACAGTAACATTGCATATGGAACTTACCATTTGAAGTATTGTACAACCGAGGCTTGAATATTGGGCCAGTTGGGGTCCCACCCAGACATCCTCTGTTTCAACTTTTTAGTGGTGTTATCCTTCTCTCCTTCCTCTGCCTGAACACTTTCCTCTCCTTGGCTCCTCTCTTCTGTCTCATCTTTCCCCCTCTGAGCTCTGCCTAATTCAGCTTCTCTCTCTGTCTATGGTGGTATACAAACAGGTTAGAAAATATCAAGTGTCATGTTTTGTCCTGCAGGATTTTTTTTGTCAGGGTTTACATAAATGACAAAAATATGTGTATTTTTTGTATTTTTATTCTAGTGTTTCTTTTTTTTTTTTTCCATTGAGAGAGTAGGGAAGGGAAAGAAACATTCATAATAGTAATGTACTCATGCATACTTAAATTATATGATCAGGTGGGTATAGTAACCAGAAATTCTACTCATGTAAAAGCAGTGCTTTGAAATTAATAATTAAAAGTAGACAACCAAAAATTTCTAGTTGAGTTAAGGGTACAAAGAGCAGCCACTTAAAAACTTGAGTAATGACTTCAGTCTTGAAGGTTTGAGGTTTTTCTCTAAAATTTATAACAATTTTCTTATAGTTTTCTACTTTTCTCTGTAAATCTAAAGTTGAAACCATGTTCCTCAAATTTGTAATTTCCTCTTGTAAAACTGACTTTTCTTGTACATTTGAAACTTTATTATAAATTTGTGGATTATTTTATGACTAATTTTTGTCTGTTTTTTAAAATAAAATTACTGGAGGTTTTTTTTAGATAAATTTGAAACAGACTGTGGTAATTTCTTTTACTTTTTCCTTATAACAATTTACATTTTTGACCATAATTTTGCAGTCAGAACAGAACAATAATTTAACTCTGATTACAATGAAAAAATATTAATAAAATTGTATTTAATGAAATAAATTAACTTAAATGACCAAGGATGTCGTTATTTCTGTTATAATATTTCTTTATATTTATAGTTTTTTTTTTTTCCAGAAATCTCCTCACCACCCAGACAGCAGGAAAAACCTCCCTTATTTTGAAATCAAATGTTGGCACGTTTAGTTTGTCTGAAGGCTGCTGACGGATTGAAGTCATTGAATTTTGGTCATGTTAACTTGCCAGGTACATAATAGGGAACTGTAGCGGACTCTAAAGACATAATTCACCACAGTATGTGTTCATGTACAGAATGATCTGTTTAGGCAGTTATAGTTGTGCTCTCAGGCTTCCTCATCAGGCACCTCTCTAGGCAGCCGCTGAAGGACCTCAGTTTAGACGTGAAAAGATAGCTAGCTTTTTTAGCTGTTGCTTTTTGTCACTGCCGCTGGAGAATAAAAATGGCACGCCTGCTCATGCGAGAAAAGAGAGAAATTGCCAGTCTCTTCATTCCTGCAATTCCTACAAAACATAACTTAATATTGTAGTGGCTGGTGAAATATATCCTCAGCAATTCATCAGTCCCCTTTGCCTTTCCCTTCATATGAAGCCGGCTGCATATGAATTCTAACCACATCTCTTAGCTAAGCGACCCTTCCATTATTGCTCCCGTTAACAGCGGGTTAAAACCATGATAAACTCCTCCAGTGCTTACATACCTCTTATGATTTTTTCCACGTTTAAAGTACTTTAACAACTCATGTTTCTGTCGGACAGTCACGCTTAGCGTGACACTGTTTGCTGACTGACTGGAAAACTCGCGTGGGTGGGGCGCTTCTAAACTCCGCGCGGATGACGGCCACGCTCGTTGTTCATGTGTGTGCTTGCGGAAAGTCATTGCTTCATATATTTTTCTTAATAAATTCATAACTCCTTGGTGAGGCGTAAAATTTCTGGCGCAGCGGGCCGCCACCGAGAAATGTTACCAGAGGAAACCCTGAACTGGAACACCATCTGTCCATTTGGTAATATTTTCATTAATCTTGTGTAATACTAACATTTTCTCTGGTGGTTTTACAAATTTTCCAGTCAGATAAACAGTCAAATTCCAACCTTATTTCATGCATGAAGACTTGTAAATATTTTTATTCCCTCATATATGCAAACTTGGCTGTTTAGATCAGAGTATCTAGTTATTACTTATTACTACAGAGCTTCACAGAAATCTGTTATTATGTGGGGCACCCCCACAACAGACTGGGACAATCAGAGCACTCGGCTAGAGCAATTAACATAACAGTGAAATGTGTGTATTAATGTCAACAGGCAGCCTCGCTTCGTCTGGCTCTTTCCTGCTCAGTACTGTGATGTTAATGTGCCATTCATGCATTGTGTTCATGCTTCCTGCTCTTACTGTGATGTAAATGTCCCATGCCTTTCATGTATTGTCTGTAACTGGGTATATAAGCTGACTGAAATTCATGTTCACTCTCTCTCTGACTACTGCTGCTGACACGCGCATTCTGTGTCCCCTCACGAGAGCCTGTGGACCCGCTCCAGCCCGCCTGCACAGGGCTGGGGCGAGTTCTATGATGGCGGGTTGAATGATATTAAACACCCTTTTAAACTCTCAGTTCGCCGCCTATTATTCTTTCGCCACATTGGTGACCCCGAGAAAGCGCACGCTTTGTGCAATGCAACCTTCTGGTCTGGACAGCAACTCTGGTGACCCCGAAGAAAGCACACGCTTTGTGCAGCAACCTTCTGGTCTGGACAGCCACGCTGGTGACCCGACGACAACGAACGCAGCACCCGGCTGTGATTCTCCGATGACAAGCAAACGCAGTAGCCTGGCGCAAATGATCTGCCCTCCCTTCTGCTACAGGGAGACCTCTACGCAAAGCCACCACCAGGCGAAACTCTCCGGAGATCACCCACGACCGGCAAAGCTGCAGAAAGCTTTATGGTGAGATCTGCACGCCTGAGATCTGCACATCCACGCTGGGACCGGCCGCTCTCACAGCTCCTCCACACAAGAGCGCACGCACCTCGTCCTCTCTCCACGACGGCGACCTCCAGGGCCAACGGAAAACGCAGCGCGTGGACCTGAACGCACCATGACCCGACACAGCAAACTACAGCAACACACTGAACAGGGATGATTATCGGCGCCGACTACGCTGATCTCCAGCAAGCTCCCTGACCCTGACTCGCCTCTACAGCAGACCCACCCACGCACCGAACCCCTGCACACGCACCGGGGGGTTATGAGGACAGCGCACCACGCATGGGACATACCGGCTCTACACAGACCGCCAGCGTCCTTCGCCGCTGCACACGGAACCTTCAGGGCTGCTCATACACCTGAAGCATCACACGCAGCTCGCTCACAGGATTTTGTATGGGTCTCAGCCACGGCGCACAAAGGGAATCCAGCCGTCAGCTGTCCCTGAGGGCTTTAGGGCTGCGCCCGCACCTAAAGTCAACACGCCGAGTCCCTCTGCTTTTGTTTTTTTCTCACAGCCGCTACGCAGCCTCGCAGCTCCTGTTTTTTCTTCATGGCCGCTATTAATCCTCGCAGGACTTAACCGCGAGAGGAGTCAGTGACTAATTTTTTTCTTCTTACAGCTGCTGTGGACCTCCGCACGTTCAACGGGACAGCCCCCCAACATCACGGATCCACAGGCAATTTTTGCGCGGCCCAAACAACTTCGCCGTCCTGGGCCGGCACTTGCTACCCCCACCCCCACCCCCTCCCTCCACCTCCACCTGCACAGAGCTTTCCCTGCTCGCTACCAAAGCCGGACTATCGAGGCCTCAGCTTCCTGCTGGGCCCTCTGGGGGGGGGGGGGGAGTGTGTGGGGCACCCCCACAACAGACTGGGACAAGCAGAGCGCTCGGCTAGAGCAATTAACATAACAGTGAAATGTGTGTATTAATGTCAACAGGCAGCCTCGCTTCGTCTGGCCCTTTCCTGCTCAGTACTGTGATGTTAATGTGCCATTCATGCATTGTGTTCATGCTTCCTGCTCTTACTGTGATGTAAATGTCCCATGCCTTTCATGTATTGTCTGTAACTGGGTATATAAGCTGACTGAAATTCATGTTCACTCTCTCTCTGACTACTGCTGCTGACACACGCATTCTGTGTCTCCTCACGAGAGCCTGTGGACCCGCTCCAGCCCGCCTGCACAGGGCTGGGGCGAGTTCTATGATGGCGGGTTGAATGATATTAAACACCCTTTTAAACTCTCAGTTCGCCGCCTATTATTCTTCCGCCACAATTATATTGTTCTTTTCATGAAATAGTTAAATGGAGTCAAACTTGTGGTTTGTGTGTCCAAATTCAGAAGCACTTCATGTCCAAGAACTCACGCATTACTGTAAGAGATTGATAAATGATTATTGAGCTTTGATTATTAATCATTTTAGGAGAGATGGCAGTG
Organism: Pholidichthys leucotaenia; assembly: GCA_020510985.1. Classification (NCBI taxonomy): domain Eukaryota; kingdom Metazoa; phylum Chordata; class Actinopteri; order Cichliformes; family Pholidichthyidae; genus Pholidichthys; species Pholidichthys leucotaenia. The sequence goes on from CM035844.1 coordinate 13,292,471, forward strand.
GACTTTTTTAGCAGATTGTTTAACACAGTCTTGGAGAGTGAGAGGATGTCTGAGGAGTGGAGAAGAAGTGTTCTGGTACCAGTTTTCAAGAGCAAAGGTGATGCTCAGAGCTGTAGTAACTACAGAGGCATAAAGTTGATCAGCCACACTACAGTGTTTCCTTTGGCTTAAAGACATTGGTGTGGTGGAAACATTTTTCTGGGGTGGGGTAGAAAACACATGATACTATTGTAACCGGAATATGTTAATTTTATACTATTTTTTTTTTTTTTTTACATTTTGCACAGTAACTTTGCATATGGAACTTACCATTTGAAGCATTGTACAACCAAGACTTGAATATTGGGCCAGTTGGGGTCCCACCCAGACGTCCTGTGTTTGGACTTTTTATACCCCACCAGTCAAAGCCCAAAGGATGATTATGTTATGAGTCAGTCTGTCCATCCGTCCATCCCACTTTTGTGAAATCAACTCCTCCTACAGTTTTTGGCCGATTCTTTTGAAACTTGGTACCATGGTTTGATATACACTGAGGATGCACATATTGCAACTTGGTTCTGATCGGATGATTTTTGCAGGAATTGTAGCTCCTGACCTATGACCTCCTGTTTCACATCACTTCATAGACAGTAACTGTCATGTGAAATCAACTCCTCCTACAGTTTTATTCCAATTGTTTTGAAACTCGGAAACTCGGAAACAGACACCAAATGTGAGGAATTTGCAGCTCACTTCAGCAGTAAAATAGAAACTGTAACAGCTACAGTTACAGCTACGGTTTGGTGTCTGTAGATATCCTGCTAGACATGTTAAAAACCGGGTTTATTAACTGATTTTTTTTTTTCTTTTTAATGGTGCCGGAGGCAGGGCAGCCGTACCAGCAGCAACTCTCTCGTGTCTTTGTGTTTCTATCTGTTTATTCCTGTATATAGTGTGTCTCTTATTAACCAGGGCTCTGTAGGAATACTCAGACTAAGACTGGACCAACTTTTTTCTCTATTTTAGCCCGGTCTTTTTCTAGTTTTCTTTCTTTTTTTCTTCCTCGGACAATGGAGATCAACAGAGGTGGGGGCGGACGCATTGTTTACACACGTGAACAGCTGATTGTGCTGAGGAGGCCGGCGCCTGGAGCGCTGCGGCCGGCAGTGAAGCCCCTCATCCCGGATGAGCTGAAGAGGAGACACGGCGGGCGAAGGGCTGGAGCGAAGGTGAGGAGGAGGAGGAAGCATAAGCCGGCTGTACCGATGATCATCACCGGGAACGTGCGATTGCTGGGAAATAAAACAGACGAGCTTACAGCGCTGGTCAGGATGCGAAAGGAATATCATGAGTGTAGTTTCATATGTTTTACGGAGACGTGGTTACACTCACAGATCCCGGATGTAAATGTAGCTATACCTGGCCTCAAGACTATACGGGGGGACAGAGACGTGAAAAGCAGCAGGAAAAAGAGGGGAGGAGGAGTGGCACTTCCTGTTAATGAATGATGGTGTCACCCCAGGCACATTTATGTGAAGGAAAAATGCTGCAGCCCGGACATTGAACTGCTGGCTGTGAGTATGAGACCCTATTATATACCGCGAGAAATGAAGTGTGCCTTTGTAATTATCGTCTACGTCCCTCTGTCAGCTGACGCAGCTGTGGCCTGTGACGTCATCAGCTCCACTGCAGCCACATTACTGGAGAAACACCCGGATGCAGGTGACACAGGTGATTTTAACCATGTCTCAGTGGGAAAAACACTACCAAAGTTTCACCAGTTTGTTGACTGTCCCACCAGAGAGAAAAAAACCACTGGATTTTCTGTATGCCAATGTCAGAGATGCATATAGTGCCACAGCTCTACCCCCCATTGGTAAATCAGACCACTGCATGGTCATGTTAACACCCAAGTATGTCCCCCTTGTGCAAAGGCAGCCTGCTTATACACGGACTGTGAGGAGGTGGACATAGGAGGCTGCTGATGCACTACAGGACTGCTTCGAGACGACAGACTGGAGCATACTCTGTGAACCACATGGGGTGGACATAGACAATATGACCGACTGCATCACAGAATACATTAGATTCAGTGAAGACATGACCATGCCAGCTCAGACTGTACACTGCTTCTCCAACAACAGACCATGGGTCACCAGTGACCTGAAAGCACTTCTGAACAAAAAGAAGAGAGCTTTTAGGGCTGGAGACAAGGAGAAGCTGAGGGGAGTGCAGCATGAGCTGAGAGAGATGCTGAGGAGGTGAAAGGACAATTATAGGAGGAAGTTGGAAGAGAAACTCAGGCAAAACAACACTAAAGATGTGTGGGAGGGAATGAAACAAATAACTCGGTGCAAGGGGAGAGTCGGGCAGCCATCTGGGAGCCAGGAGAGAGCTGAGGAACTGAATCTGTTTTTTAATAGGTTCAACTCACAGTCTGTCACCCGAGCAACACAACCAGACCCCCACGCACCCCTCCCCACCCACGCTCCCGTGCAGAACCTCTCTCCATCTCCCCCGTCCTCCTCCTCAGGGGGCACCAGGACCCTCCCTCACTTCACGGTGACTACAGATCAGGTGGAGAAACAGCTGGAGAGACTCCGTCAGAGGAAGGCTTCAGGCCCTGATGGCACCTCCGCAAGGACCCTGAGGACCTGTGCCAACCAACTAGCTCCGGTACTGAAACACCTGTACAACCTGAGCCTGAGTCTGGAGAGAGTACCGGTGCTGTGGAAGACATCCTGCCTGGTTCCTGTCCCCAAGAAGTCATCTCCTTCGGATTTGAATGACTACCAGCCAGTTGCCCTCACATCTCATGTGATGAAGGTCCTGGAGAGACTGGTCTTAGCCCACCTGAGGCCGCAGGTGAAGGTGTGGCTGGACCCTCTGCAGTTTGCATATCATCCCCATTTAGGAGTTGAAAATGCAGTCATCTACCTGCTGCAATGAGCCCATCTGCACCTGGATGGTGGAGGAGATACTGTGAGAATCACTTTTTTTGATTTCTCCAGTGCCTTTAACACCATCCAGCCACTGCTGCTGGGTGAGAAGCTGCGGGTGATGGGGATTGACAGTTCTGTGATCTCCTGGATTACCGACTACCTGACAGGCAGGCCACAGTTTGTCCGGCTGGGCAGTGTCTTGTCTGGAGTGGTGGCTAGTGATACGGGAGCTCCACAGGGGACTGTGCTCTCTCCTTTTCTTTTTACCTTATACACCACTGACTTTCAGTACAACACTGAGTCATGCCACCTGCAAAAATTCTCTGATGACTCAGCTGTTGTGGGGTGTATAAGAGGAGGAGAGGAAGGGGAATACAGGGCACTGGTAGACAGATTTGTGGAGTGGACGGAGCAGAATCACCTGAGTTTGAAAATCAGCAAGACCAGAGAGATGGTGATTGACTTCAGGAAGAGGAAGGCTCCTTCTCAGCCACTGCAGATTAGGGGGGAGGATGTGAGAGTGATTGAGGACTACAAATATCTGGGTGTCAGGATCAGCAGTGGGTTGGACTGGAGATCCAACACCGATGCTGCGTACAAGAAGGGGATGAGCAGACTCTACTTCCTGAGAAAGCTGAGTTCCTTCAATGTGTGCAGCAGGATCCTGGAACTTTTCTACCAGACTGTTGTCGCCAGCGCCATCTTCTTTGCTGCTGTCTGTTGGGGTAGCAGTATCAGGGCCAGAGATACCAACAGACTTGACAAGATTATCAAGAGGGCTGGCTCTGTAATTGGTCTCAGACCGGAGACCTTTGAGACAGTGATGGAGAGGAGAACACTAAATAAACTGCGATCCATCATGAACTAGAAAAGCACTCGGAGAGCGCAGACCTCCGCCAAGCGCCACAGTTCCTCCCCATACAGTGTTTGTGTGTACGTTTTCAGTTTCCTTGACCATGAAAACATATGACTAGCAATTGGATTGACAATGATAGGATTAGTGGTTCAGTAGTTATTCACGAAAATGACATTTTCCGTAATGGCGGCCACAGTTCCACCCATACAGTGTTTGTGTGTCCGTTTTCAGATTCGTTGACCACGAAAACATATGACTAGTAATTGGATTGACAATGATGGGATTAGTGGTTCAGTAGTTATTCACGAAAATGGTATTTTCCGTAATGGCGGCCACAGTTCCCCCCATACAGTGTTTGTGTGTACGTTTTCAGATTCCTTGACCATGAAAACATATGACTAGCAATTGGATTGACAATGATAGGATTAGTGGTTCAGTGGTTATTCACGAAAATGGCATTTTCCGTAATGGCGGCCACAGTTCCCCCCATACAGTGTTTGTGTGTACGTTTTCAGATTCCTTGACCATGAAAACATATGACTAGCAATTGGATTGACAATGATAGGATTAGTGGTTCAGTAGTTATTCACGAAAATGGCATTTTCCGTAATGGCGGTTTTCTTCTGGACGGTGATCCGGATCATCCCCAAAATTTAATCAGTTCTTCCTTGTACCATTTCCAACAATGCCTGAAAGTTTCATCGAAATCGGTCCAAAACTTTTTGAGTTATCTTGCTAACCAACAGACAGACAGACAAACCCCGGCAAAAACATAACCTCCTGGCGGAGGTAACAATCCTGATCACCCCCTCCACCACACACTAGATAGACAGCGAAGCACTTTCTCCAGTAGACTACTACAGCTTCGTTGTCGAACAGCCAGGTACAGGAAATCTTTCCTGCCACATGCAATTTCACTGTACAATAACTCACTATGATGTGTATTCTGGCATAGCTATGCTGCCACACTGCACCTTACAGACTAACTGGTACATCACTTTTCACTCTGCTCCTGATAGTCCTTCTTTGTGCAATGGGATGATTCATGTGTTTATACGGATCATCATATATTAAGATATGATGTATATAGGTTTTATAGTCGTGTTAGTTTTTACTTTCCATGGGTAATCCCTTTTTCTGTCCAGTGTGTGTTTCTGTTGTTTGGTTGTCTACTGTCATGCTGCTGTTACACTGTAATTTCCCAGTTTGGGATCAATAAAGTACATCTATCTATCTATCTATCTATCTATCTATCTATCTATCTATCTATCTATCTATCTATTACAACCTACTGCTTTTAATACAGCTGAACCTTTGTTTTTATGTGGGGAAACACTGGACAGTTTTGACCTGGTTGATGCTAAGGAGCTGGAGAAAGTTATCTCCCTGTTAAAACCAGCAACCTGTCTTTTAGATCCAGTTCCTACATTATTTTTTAAATCCATTTGCAACTTTTTAGTTAATGGTGTTCTTAACATTTTAAATTATTCTCTTCAGACAGGAGTTTTTCCTAGTGCTTTTAAGACAGCCATTGTCAAGTCTGTTCTGAAGAGAAATAATTTAGACACTGAAGTACTGAACAATTACAGACAAGTGCCCAACCTGCCATTTTTAACTAAAATTTTAGAGAAAGTAGTTTTTAACCAGTTACATGTAAATGATTTTTATGAAAACTCATGATTTGTATGGAACATTTCAATCTGGTTTTCAGTCTAATCACAGTACAGAGACAGCCCTGATCAAGGTTCTAAATGATCTTAGAATCAACATGGACAAGAGCATGCTCTCAGTCCTGGTCTTACTGGATTTAAGCACAGCATTTGACACAGTAGACCATGATATTCTTTTAAACAGATTGTGCAATATGATCAGCCTGTCAAGCACTGTTTTTTAGCTGGTTTAAATCCTACCTCACTGGCAGAGAATTTTATATCACCCTGGGTGAACACTCATCAAAGAGGTACAACATGAGTTGTGGTGTTCCCCAAGGTTCAATTTTAGGTCCAATTCTTTTCAATTTGTACATGCTGCCACTAGGCGATGTCATCAGGAGACATGGAATTAGTTTCCATAGTTTTGCTGATGATACCCAGCTTTACATTTCCGTCTGTCCTGGTGACCTAGCAACCAATCGATGTCCTTTTTTAACTGCATTTTAGATATTAAGTCCTGGATGGCAGAGAATTTCCTACAGCTCAACCAGGACAAAACTGAAGTTTTAGTTATCGGTCCTGCAGCTCAGAGAGAGAAACTTTTATCAAGATTACAAACATTGTGTCTTATTCCATCAAGACGAGTTAAAAACCTGGCAGTTATTTTTGACTCTGAGCTTAGTTTTATTCCACAATAAGTTAATAATATTTTAAAAATTGGATTTTATCATCTAAAAAACACAGAGATGCTAATGCATGCTTTTATTTCCAGTCGTATTGATTATTGCAATGCTCTCCTTCCTGGTCTTCCTAAAAAGACAATCAGTAACTTACTACTATTACAGAATTCAGCAACCTGTGACCTGACGAAGACCAGAAAGAGAGAGCATATTGCGCCAGTTTTAGAATCGCTGCATTGGCTCCCTGTGAGTTATAGAACTGATTTTAAAGTTCTTTTATTAGTTTATTAAACTCTTAATGGTCTTGGTCCTTCTTACTTATTTGATCTGCTTTTACCATATCGTCCCTCGCGGACCCTGAGATCCTCTGGTACTGGCCTTTTAATGATACCTAAAGTTAGGACAAAAACCCACGGTGAGGCATCGTTCGAGTTTTTTGGCCCATATCTGAGGAACGGCCTGCCAGAGGACCTCAGGGCTGCAGAGACCATTGATGTTTTTAAAAGGAGGCTCAAGACCCACCTTTTTAGTTTAGCTTTTAACTAATTTTATCATTTATGTTTATATACTTAATTGGCTATTTAATTTATTTATATATCTTTATATTTTTAGATTATTTCAATCCAGTTTTGCATTACAATATATGTATATGGGTATATTTATTATTCCTTTAACCGTTTTAGTCTCTTTATTTTTATTTATCATCTTATTCTGCTTCTTATTATATTTTATTTTATCTTATGGTATTTGTAGCACTGGAGATCTGTCCAGGGTGTACCCTGCCTCTCGCCCAAAGATGCTGGGATAGGCTCCAGCCCCCCCCCCCCCCGCGACCCGAAAAGGATTAAGTGGTAGAAGATGGATGGATGGATGGTTGGTATTTGTAGCTCTAGTGTTTCCTCATTGGGAGGCTCTCGGCACTTGGAGTTGTAATTGGCTCTGGTGGTGGGGATGCTGCTGTGGTGGTGGCCCTGGCGTGGTGGGATGGGGGAGTCCAGTCACAGCCTGTTGGTTGTGGTGTGGACTCTTCTGTCTACCTGAGCCGGGGTGGCCCCTGTGGCGGTGTCACTGCAGCTGTTGGCTGAGACCGGCTCCTGGTGCTGACGGTCCCCCCATGAATGCATGTCCTCACTGTGGTCCTCAGTCCTCAGCCATGTTTTAACTATGCCTATTATTACTTGTGGGTGGGGGAAACAGGGTGAGAGGAGGTGGGCTCTGAGGTGGGTTGGGGGTCAGGTGGATGTAAGCCTTGGACGAGAGTGGGGGGGGCTTGGGGAGGGCTCTTTTTGTCTTTTTATTGTTTTGTTTGTGTTTTATCTGGAACTGTTATTAACTGCGAAGCACTTTTTTGCTGCACTTTGTTGTATGAAAGGTGCTACATGAATAAATAAAGTTTACGTTTACAGAGGTTCATCCTGTGACCCTGAAGTGTGGCTGTGGTTCTGGGGTTGCAAGGTCAAAGGTCAACATCAACATGGCTTATAAACTATATCTCAACATCAAAAAAAGCTAGGGTCACCAAACCTGGTACACAGGTTCACTCTGAGACAATAACCTCTGACTACAGGTTTGGGTCAAAAGGTCAAAGGTCAAGGATGGCACTCCCTATGATCTCTTACTATAGAACATGTAAAGCTCTTTAGGGTCACTATACGTGCTACACAGTTTCATCTCGGGATCCAGACCTACAACTATGGGTTGTATATTTTGCTGTATATTTGTGTCATGACCTGCTCTGCGTGCCTGCTGCCCTAATTATCTCCACAGCTGTGCCACACCTGTTCTTCCTATCCAGCGGCCTATTTAAGCAGCACAGCCCTTTCCACCAGGTCCCAGGGGGGCGACTGGACCATCCAGCTCCGTCCCGTCTCCTTCCCCGCAGTCCCGGCTGTCTCAAGTCCCCACGCCCACGCGCTTTAGCGGTAAGCTAGGGGAAGCACAGGGTTTTTTGATGCAATGTGGTATTGTTTTTCAGCGGGTTCCAGGGGATTTCCCCACTAGTCACAGCCGTATCGGCTATGTCGTTAATCTCTTAGAGGGGCGGGCTCTAGCGTGGGCTTATGGCTCAACCAGACTACGCCAACCTAACCTATGACCAGTTTGTGAGGGAGTTTAACAAGGTATTTGATCACTCAGACTGAGATAGTGTGCTCACCACCCAGCTCCTCAATCTTAAACAGGGGATTAGATTGGTGGCTGACTATTCTGTTGACTTCCGGGTGGTGGCAATGGAGGTTGGGTGGGAGGATGCCTCCCTGTGCAGTATTTTCACCCGTAGTCTTAGCCCTAGCCTGAGGGATGAGTCAGCCCGCATTGAAAAGCCCAACAAACTAAACAAGCTAATTTCCCTAGCAATTAGCATCGACAACCGGCTGAGGTAGTGGGCCAATGAGCGTCGACCTTCCGGTCGCTTTGGCTCACAGTTCCGCTGCTCCTCACAGCCCCGCCTGCTGGCCCTTCCACATCCCGATTCCCTTGACTCCACTGAGCCTATGATGATGGGCCAGTCTAAACTATCCCCAGCCGAGAAACAGCGCCGCCGGGAGCTCAGGCTGTGTTTGTATTGCGCTAGTGAGGAACATGAGCTGACTTCCTGCCCCATTCGCCCAAAAGAGGGAGTCCGTGGGTCACAATAGTGGGACTCACGGACTCACTCCAGCAAAATCCCCCCACCAAATTCTTATTGCCCATCCTTTTCACACACAGTCATCAGGAAATTTCCGCTCATGCACTCATCAACTCAGGGGCCGAGCAGAGCTTTATTTCAGAAGATCTGGTAACCCGGATGGGGCTCCCCTGCCATCAGCTGAAGACTCCCCTGAGACTTATTACTCTGTCTAAAGCTCCGCTTGCCATTGTCACCAAACAGAGGGCCCCGGTTTCTGTTCTGATCTTGGGTAATCACTGGGAGCAAACCAGGTTTTTTGTGCTGCCTGTTTCGGCGTCCCGGGTTATTTTAGGGTACCCCTGGCTGCGCCTGCACAACCTGTCCATTGATTGGCACACAGGGAACATCATCTCGTGGAGTTCCTTCTGCCTAAGTGCCTGTCTGCAGTCAGCTGCTTGATCTCCCTACGTTCCCCTCGGTGTCCTGGACGCACCCTGCCTGATCTATCTCTAGTTCCTCCCGAATACCATGACCTGGGCGCCATCTTTAGTAGGACACAGGCTCTGTCACTCACACCCACCGCCCATACGATTGTGCCATTAACCTCCTGCCGGGGGCCCCGCTGCCATCTAGTCAGCTTTATAGCCTGTCGGCCCCAGAGTGGGAGGCAATGGAGAAGTACATTAAGGAGTCCCTGAGCTCAGGTATTATCCGGCCATCCTCCTTGGCAGTGGGGGCAGGTTTCTTCTTCATAGGAAAAAAAGATGGCTCGTTACGGCCCTGCATTGACTTTCGGGAGCTGAACAACATCACTGTTAAGGACAAATACACTCTCTTCCTAATTAACACGGCGTTTGATTCTCTCCAGGGGGCCTCTGTGTTTACAAAATTAGACCTCCGCAATGCATACCACCTGGTGAGGATTAGAGAGGGGAACGAGTGGAAGACGGGTTTCCGGACTCCCAGCGGACACTTTGAATGCCTGGTGATGCCGTTTGGTCTGACTAATGCCCCTGCTGTATTCCAGCGTCTCATTAACGATGTGTTAAGGGATTTCCTGGGCTCCTTTGTGTTTGTATACAGTATCTGGATGACATTCTCATTTTTTCGCAGTCCCTTGAGGAGCATCGAATCCATGTGAGGCGGGTGTTGCAGCGGTTGTTGGAGAATAAGCTGTTTGTCAAAGCGGAGAAGTGCGAGTTTCACGTCCCCTCCACTTCTTTCTTGGGCTTTGTCATATCTCACAATGAGATCATTGTCGATCCGGTCAAGGTAAGAGCGGTGGTGGAGTGGCCAGTTCCATCTACCCGGAAACAGTTACAGCAGTTTCTCGGGTTTGCCAGCTTCTACCGCCGCTTCATCAAGAATTACTAACTAACTACTAACTAACCTGCACTTATATAGCGCTTTTCTAGTCACAAAGACCACTCAAAGCGCTTTCATTAATACTAACCCTCTATTCTAAGGGCCTATAGGAAACAGATATCTAGGGACAATTTAGAACAGCCAATTAACCTAACATGCATGTTTTTGGCATGTGGGAGGAAACCGGAGAAATCCCGGAGTAAACCCACGCAACACGGGGAGAACATGCAAACTCCACACAGATCACTGTTGGTCGGGGGCTGGGATCGAACCCACGATCCCCACAATCCCCCGGCCAAGGGTAAACTGTGCTGCCGCAGTGCTAACCACTGCGCCACCGTGCGGCATTATTGCTCTACACCTCACTCGCCTCACCTTCTTCGAGGTACCCTTCCGGTGGACGAGGGAGGCGGAGGCAGCCTTTTTGGAGTTAAAGTCATTGTTCTCTTCTCCTCCCATCTTTGCTCAGGTGGACCCCACGCTGCAGTGTTTGGTGGAGGTGGACGCCTCGGACTCTGGGGTGGGAGCAATTTTGTCCCAACGTTCCCCCATGGACGACAAGATCTGGCCCTGTGCGTTCTTTTCCCACCGTCTCTCCTCGGCCGAAGGGAACTACGACATTGGGGACAGGGAACTGCTGGCGGTCAAGATGGCCTTGGAGGAGTGGCGCCACTGGCTGGAGGGGGCCTCCCAGCTGTTCGTCGTGTGGACTGACCGTAAGAACCTGGAGTACCTCAGGACGGCCAACCGTCTCAATGCTTGGCAGGCCCACTGGTTCTTGTTCTTCAGCAGGTTCGACTTCATCATCACCTGCCACCCGGGGTCCAAGAACACCAAGCCCGACGCTCTGTCCAGACAGTTCTCCTTGGATGCAACTGAGGCACCATCACATCCTGTGGTGCCCCCTTCGTGTATCGTGGGCGCCCTCTTGTGGAGCATCAAGGAGAGGGTCAGAAGAGCGCAGGAGATCGAGCCCGACCCGGGTGGGGGGCCAGTGGGAAAGATGTTCATGCCCTCTGCCGTCCAGGGCGAAGTCATCGATTGGGTCCACTCCTTCAAGCTCCTGTGCCACCCGGGGGTGGCACGTACAGTGGCTCTGCTACAAAGGACCTTCTGGTGGCCGTCCCTTCGGAAGGATGTGGGGGAGTACGTTCGAGCCTGTCCCCAGTGCGCCACCTGTAAGATGTCCTCCTCTCCCCCGGCAGGGTTGCTCCACCCCCTCCCCATCCCTAGCAAACCTTGGTCCCACGTGGCGTTGGACTTCGTCACCGACCTTCCTCCTTCGGCGGACAACATAGTCATCCTGACGATCGTGGACAGATTTTCCAAGGCGGCCCACTTCGTTCCCCTACAGGGTCTCCCCACGGCCAAGGAAACTGCGGACCTGCTCGTCCTCCATGTGGTGCGGCTCCACGGCATCCCGCTGGACATCGTGTCCGATCGTGGTCCCCAGTTTGTCTCGCAGGTGTGGCGTGCCTTCTGTAAGGCTATTGGGGCCACAGTAAGCCTGTCCTCGGGGTACCACCCCCAGCGCAACGGCCAGTGTGAGCGTGCCAATCAAGAACTGGAGGCAGCGCTACGGTGCATCACCACTTCCAACCCAGCATCCTGGAGCTCCTACCTGCCATGGGTTGAGTATGCACATAACACCATGGTCTCCTCTGCCACAGGGCTGTCCCCTTTTGAGGTTTCTCTGGGCTACAACCCCCCCGCTGTTCCCGGAGGATGAGGAAGACACCGCAGTGCCCTCCATGCAGGCCCATATGAGGCACTGTTGCTGGATGTGGAGGGCCACTCAGGCCGCACTTCGGCGGACCGAAACACCACCATTGCCAACTGCCGCAGGACTCCGGCCCCACCCTACCGGGTTGGGCAGCAGGTATGGCTTTCCACTAGAAGCATTAATCTCAAGGCCGAGTCCAGGAAGTTGTTTCAGCGTTTTATTAGGCCTTTTCCCATTACACATATTGTGAATCCTGTCTCTGTACGTCTGGCTCTCCCTCCCTCCCTCCACATTTGTCCCACCTTTCACGTCTCTCAGGTCAAGCCGTTTGTCTCCAGCCCTCTATGCCCCCCTTCCAAAATGCCACCCCCACCGGTACTGATCGATGGTGACCCCACATGGAGAGTCAACTCCATCCTGGACGTCCGACGCTGGGGTCGTGGCCTCCAGTACCTGGTGGATTGGGAGGGCTACGATCTTGAATGGATGTCCTGGGTGCGTCCCTCCTTTGTGATGGATCCACAACTTATCAGGGACTTCCACCGGATGCACCCAGGCAGGTTGGATCAGCCGCCGAGAGGCGTCCCGTAGGGGGGGAGTACTGTCATGATCCACTCTGCATGCCTGCTGCCCTAATTATCTCCACAGCTGTGCGCACACCTGTTCTTCCTATCCAGCGGCCTATTTAAGCAGCGCTGCCCTTTGGTCTGCACGGAGACGTCAACGCTCCCATGATCTGGCTAGACCTCTTCGCCTACTCAACCCATCCTGCTTTGGAGTTCCGCCTCCTCTGCTTCGTCCTCCTCAGCGCTTCTCCTGGGAGTCTGAACTCCCCACCGGCAAGTAAGCCTTCATCTTTTCCTGCATTCCATTCTTCTCCATCTCCCCTCTGCACAGGTGGAAGCCTCCTGGCGGTGGACTTCCTCCTCCTGGCGGCGGACCTAGCTCTGCTCGCCCTGCTGCTACATGTCTACACACACACACACACACACACACACACACACACACACACACACACACACACAAACTTCTTATAATAAAAGATAATTGTGTTTATTCTGAGTCATCATCTGTTCCTGGGTCACCCAGACATATCAATTTGTGGATAATGGGCGTAATTTGGTTCTGCCACAGTAATTATATTGAAAAGTTGAAAACTGCTCTCTGTCTGTAAGTATTGGGATCTTCAAAGAAAATGGAATGGGGGATATTGCATTTGCCTCAGAGTGCTCTTGTTACTGGTGTCATCCTTCTCTCCTTCCTCTGCTCTCATCTCTGCTGGACCCTCTGCCTGAACACTTTCCTCTTCTTGGCTCATCTTGTCTGTCTCATCTTTCAGTTCAGTTCAGTTCAATTTGACTTTATTGGCGTGGGAAACATACGTTTACATTGGCAAAGCAAATGTGACATAAAACAAAGCACATACAGTTAAATATATTCTATGGTAAGAAGATGGTTAAACAGAAAAATACAGGATTGAAATAAGAGACTGTTTCTTTCCCATATACATGTCTCATCTTGCCCTCTCTGAGCCCTGTCTAATTCAGGTTCTCTCTCTGTCTATGGTGGTATATAAATGGGTTAGAAAATACCAAGTATCATGTTTTGGCCTGCAGGATTTTTTTTTATTTTTTTTTGTCGTGGTTTACATAAATGACAAAAATATGTGTATTTTTTGCATTTTTATTCTAGTGTTTCTTTTTTCTCATTGAGAGAGTAGGAAAGAAAAGGGAAAAAAAACCATTCATAATAGTAATTTACTCATGCGTACTTAAATTATATGATCAGAGGTGGGTATAGTAGCCAGAAATTCTACTCATGTAAAAGCAGCGCTATGAAACTAGTAATTAAGTGGACAACCAAAAATTTCTAGTTGAGTTAAGGGTACAAAGAGCAGCCACTTAAAAACTTGAGTAATGACTTCAGTCTTGAAGGTTTCAGATTTTTCTCCAAAATTTATAACAATTTTCTTATAGTTTTTACTTTTCTCTGTAAATTTATCTAAATTTACAACCATCTTACTCATTTGTAATTTCCTCTTGTAAAATTATGACTTTTCTTGTATATTTGAGACTTTATTATAAACTTGTGGATCATTTTAGAGCTATTTTTTGTCTATTTATTTTATAAAATTACCATTGTTTTAAATAAATTTGAAACAGATTGTGGTAAAATTTTGACTTTTTTTCTTTATACAATTTACACTTTTGACCATAATTTTGCAGAGCCAGAGCAGAACAATAATTTAACTCTGATTTCAAAGAAAAAAAATAATAAAGTTGTATTTAATGTAATAAATTAACTTAAATTACCAAAGATCTAGTTATTTCTGCTATAATATTTCTATATATGTATAGTTGTATAGAACTCTCCTCACCATACAGACAACAGGAAAAACCTCCCTTATTTTGAAATCCAAATGTTGGCAAGTTTAGTTTGTCTGAAGGCTGCTGACGGATTAAAGTCATTGACTTCATGAATTTCTGTCAGCTTAATTTGCCAGGTACATAAGAATGAAGATAAATTAGTTAATATTAATATTGTGGTGGCTGGTGAAGTCAATCCTCAGCAATTCATCAGTCACTCTTGCCTTTCCCTGCATATGAAGCCTGCATATTTATTTAGCGAATGCAAAGTCCTTAAGCCAAGCAGTTGCCTCCTGGTTTGCTGTATGGAGGGTGTGTAATCCTCCTTCCAGTCTTTGGAGCGGGCAAGCCTCTATGATGTGTTCCATTGTTTGCTCCTCTCCACATGTGCACAGTGGGCTAGGGCTACTACCCCATCTATGAAGGCTGGCCAAGCAGGGGCCATGTCCAGTCCTGAAGCAATTGAGTGTAGACCACTGTCTCCTTGGGAGGTTGGTGGCCGGGACCTGTTGGTTGGGGTTTGTCACCAGGTGTTTGTTTGGGACCTCCTTGGTCTCCCATTCCTCTTGCTAAGCTGTCTGGATGGTAAAGTCAGCTGGAGGAGGGTTTTTCCAAATCGGCCGTCTGGATGGAAGTCGGGCAATGGGTGGGATGTAGATACAGTGGGGCAAAAAAGTATTTAGTCAGCCACCAATTGTGCAAGTTCTCCCACTTAAAAGATGAGAGAGGTCTCCAATTTTCATCATAGGTATACCTCAACTATGAGAGACAAAATGAGAAAAAAAAATCCAGAAAATCACATTGAAGGATTTTTAATGAATTAACTGGTAAATTCCTCGGTAAAATAAGTATTTGGTCACCTACAAACAAGCAAGATTTCTGGCTCTCACAGACCTGTAACTTCTTCTTTAAGAGGCTCCTCTGTCCTCCACTCGTTACCTGTATTAATGGCACCTGTTTGAACTCGTTATCAGTATAAAAGACACCTGTCCACAACCTCAAACAGTCAGACTCCAAACTCCACTATGGCCAAGACCAAAGAGCTGTCAAAGGACACCAAAAACAAAATTGTAGACCTGCACCAGGCTGGGAAGACTGAATCTGCAATAGGTAAGCAGCTTGGTGTGAAGAAATCAACTGTGGGAGCAATTATTAGAAAATGGAAGACATACAAGACCACTGATAATCTCCCTCGATCTGGGGCTCCACGCAAGAGCTCACCCTGTGGGGTCAAAATGATCACAAGAACGGTGAGCAAAAATCCCAGAACCACACGGGGGGACCTAGTGAATGACCTGCCGAGAGCTGGGACCAAAGTAACAAAGGCTACCATCAGTAACACACTACGCCACCAGGGACTCAAATCCTGCAGTGCCAGACGTGTCCCCCTGCTTAAGCCAGTACATGTCCAGGCCCGTCTGAAGTTTGCTAGAGAGCATTTGGATGATCCAGAAGAGGATTGGGAGAATGTCATATGGTCAGATGAAACCAAAATAGAACTTTACTGTAAAAACTCAACTTGTTGTGTTTGGAGGAGAAAGAACACCATACCTACTGTGAAGCATGGGGGTGGAAACATCATACTTTGGGGCTGTTTTTCTGCAAAGGGACCAGGACGACTGATCCGTGTAAAGGAAAGAATGAAAGGGGCCATGTATCGTGAGATTTTGAATGAAAACCTCCTTCCATCAGCAAGGGCATTGAAGATGAAACGTGGCTGGGCCTATCAGCATGGCAATGATCCCAAACATACCGCCCGGGCAACGAAGGAGTGGCTTCGTAAGAAGCATTTCAAGGTCCTGGAGTGGCCTAGCCAGTCTCCAGATCTCAACCCCATAGAAAATCTTTGGAGGGAGTTGAAAGTCCATGTTGCCCAGCGACAGTCCCAAAACATCACTGCTCTAGAGGAGATCTGCATGGAGGAATGGGCCAAAATACCAGCAACAGTGTGTGAAAACCTTGTGAAGACTTACAGAAAACGTTTGACCTCTGTCATTGCTAACAAAGGGTATATAACAAAGTATTGAGATGAACTTTTGTTATTGACCAAATACTTATTTTACCGAGGAATTTACCAATTAATTCATTAAAAATCCTTCAATGTGATTTTCTGGATTTTTTTTCCCCATTTTGTCTCTCATAGTTGAGGTATACCTATGATGAAAATTGGAGACCTCTCTCATCTTTTAAGTGGGAGAACTTGCACAATTGGTGGCTGACTAAATACTTTTTTACCCCACTGTATCTGCATGGATTGGTAGGTGAGGAGAATCTTTAGCTTTCTGAAGCATCCTTTGAGTTAATGCTGCTCGCCGGATGTGTGGAGGGGCTATGTTTGACAATACAGGGAGCCAGGGGAGTGGTGTTGAGCGGATTGTTTCAGTTATAGTTCTTACTTCCACCCTCCAAAGAGAGCAGTCGCATTTTTCTCTGCTCCCGCTCCCTGTCTCTCCCTCCCTAACTGACTGGATCCCATCTTGCTATTGTCTGTGTCTGCGTGTCTCTCTACTGCTGATTCATCCAACGAAATTATGGATTTAATAAGCTGGGCTTTGAACGCAATCGACACTGTGTTTTCAACGAGGAAATCAGGCCCGGGGGAGCCTATTTGTCCCGCAGGGACTGCTGCTGCGGGTTACATTAAGGATACAAGCAATTGGAAACTCTTGTGTCTGTGTGATCTTTCTATTGAAGATATTGAAGATATGTATCTATTCGGAGCAATGGTCACCGGAATTCTACTGATCGGCCTTGGGATTGTTCTGGTGCACCGCAAATTGAAGAAGATGGACAGAGCTTATCAAAAAGCGGACCCGGCGAAGGTCTTTCATCAATTCGACCAACTGGGCAGGACTCTGACAGCAGCCAATGGAGAACTGTACAGGAAGATGGAATACATCACGATCACCCTGAGAGCTGTTCACGAATCGATTTCAAAGCCTGGCATTGATGGATCTGGAGCACTGAATCCGTAAGAGAATGGAAAGTTTTTTCTCTGAAGTCAGTGCTATTCGACCTGTTTTTCGGCACCCTCAGCACTCAGTCCTCCTGATGATCAACAGTATAATTGTTTTCATAACATTGGTGGACAGTATCTGTCTCTCAAGGACAGCTGTCTGGCTCAGACTATTCCATCTGCCGTGCTCAAGGACACGTGCCTTTGCCTTAGACACTAGTCATAACATCTGCTGAGAGAGAGACTATTGCTGTTCACCTAACTGATTTGCCACTGATTGCATCCAACACACACACAACTGACCCATTTACACTGACGAAGACATATTCATTCACTGCTCTCTCTGTGTCATTGTGTGGATTCTATTGTCTGCTAATTGTGCATTGAGAGTTTTTTTCTTGTAATCACAATATCGGTCATATAAATGAACTTTATTTTGATCAACAATGCTTTTTTCTCTCTCCTATTGTGTCCCTTCCCCCCCCCCCTGCCTTCTATTCCCCTCCTGCTGACAGGCGCCTCCATGGCTCGCCGCGTCATTGGGAATGTCATCTATGACGTTTCCAATGTCAAGTCAAATTCCTCGTATATTTACCTGTTTATTTACTTGTAAATGTGCTTGGCAATAAACTTATTCTGATTCTGATTCTGATTCATGGTTGTGTTGAGCTGGGTGTCTACGTGGTGTGTGTAAGATGACCTGGACCAGACAGGGGCACAATATTCTGCTACAGAGTATGAAAGGGCCAGTGCTGAGGTGCACAGGGTGGAGGCTGCTGCCCCCCATTTTGCACCAGCGAGCTTGCAGAGCAGGTTGTTTCGTACCGTCACCTTAGCAGCCGTCCCCTTTAGATGTTCCTTGAAGGATAGGGTCCTATCAAGGGTCACTCCAAGGTAGGTTGGGTTCATATGGTTGGGATTCAAATGCAGGGTTAGCCTGCATATGAATCCTAACCACACCTGTTCACTCAGTGACTCTTCATTATTGTTCCCGTTACCAGCAAGTTAAAACCATGATAAATGCCTCTACTGCTTACATACCTCTTCTGCTTTTTTCCATGTTTAAAGTACTTAATTAAGCTCATACTTCTCTCGGACAGCGACACT
The DNA here is from genome assembly GCA_020510985.1 of Pholidichthys leucotaenia. Classification (NCBI taxonomy): domain Eukaryota; kingdom Metazoa; phylum Chordata; class Actinopteri; order Cichliformes; family Pholidichthyidae; genus Pholidichthys; species Pholidichthys leucotaenia. The sequence continues at coordinate 13,310,705 of CM035844.1, forward strand.
AGAGAGACACTCTGCCTGGCGACTGGAACAGTATACGCAGGCGGGGCACTTCCGAAGTCTGACGCAGGGATGACTGTCATGCGCATTGTTCATGTGCATTCCTTAATTTATTTTTTCTTAAATTTGTATTTCCTTAGCGTGGTGGTATAGTTTCAGGGGTGGTGGCCCGCCACGCGGAAATGTTTCCAGCAGAAACCCTGGAAAATATGGGAAAGAGTTGTTGAAGCCAGGTTAAGAGGAGAGGTGACAATCAATGAGCAGCAGTATGGTTTCATGCCAAGAAAGAGTACTACAGATGTAATGTTTGCTCTAAGAGTGTTGATGGAGAAGTATAGAAAAGGTCAGAAGGAGTTACACTGTGTCTTTGTGGATCTAGAGAAAGCATATGATAGGGTGCCAAGAGAGGAAGTGTGGTACTGTATGAGGAAGTCAGGAGTGGCAGAGAAGTATGTGAGGGTGGTGCAGGACATGTATGAGGACAGTAAGATGGTGGTGAGGTGAGCTGTAAGAGTGACAGATGGGATCAAGGTGGGGGTGGGGTTACATCAGGGATTGGCTCTGAGCCCCTTCTTGTTTGCCATGGTGATGGACAGGCTGACAGAAGAGGTCAGGCAGGAGTCTCTGTGGACCAGCAAATGATGTTTGCAGACGACATTGTGATCTACAGTAGAGTAAGAAGCAGGTAGAAGAGAATCTGGAGAGGTGGAGGTAGAGAAAAACTCCCTTTCAGCAGGAAGAAACCTCCAGCAGAACCAGGCTCAGGGAGGGGCAGTCACCTGCTGTGACTGGCTGGGGGGTGAGGGGATGGAGAAGAAGAAGAAAAAAGCCAACATGTAGAGAGCAAGCAGCACGACGGGGACTCAGTCTATGGGAGAGAACAAACAGATGATAATGACCAGCAAAAATATTTCACTGAGAGTGAAGAAAGGAGTGAAGCCCAGCGCATTGCTGGAGGAAACTCATTATTGACATGAACAAACTGGAACCTATCAGATAAGTAAGATTTAAACCACTGCAACAAAATTCCATTAAGTCCAGTATGGTGTTTTAGTCTATCAAGTACAATATTATGATCAATAGTATCAAAAGCTGCACTAAGGTCCAAATGGACAAGTACAGAAACAAGTCCATTATCAGATGCCATAAGGAGGTCATTAGTGACCTTCACTAAAGCTGTTTCAGTACTATGATGGATTCTAAACCCAGATTGAAACTCTTCAAATAAGCAAGTGGTCAAATAATTACGTAGCAAGAACTCTAAGATTTTTGAAATGAAAGGCAGATTAGAGATTGGTCTATAGTTAGCTAAAACTCCTGGATCCAGCGTTGGCTTTTTGAGTAAGGGTTTAATTACAGCAGTTTTAAAAGCCTGCAATACATGGCCTAATGTTAATGAAGAATTGAACATTTGAAGAATAAAGCTACCCATAAATGGGAAGACTTCTTAAAATAACCTGGTAGGAATAGGGTCTAAAAGACAAGTTAAAGGCTTGGTTGAGGAAATTATTTTATCTAATTCTAAAAGGTCAATTGTGTCATGTGTCTGAGCTCTTGTTTTTACTGAGCTCAGGCCCTCACTTTATTTCTAAGTATTGTATGTCTGATTAGTTTGATTTTGTTAGTTTTCTGTATTTATTGTGGATTTGTTTTCACTTGTGCCTCTCCTTTCCCAGACACTCTTTCTCACTGTTCACAGCCTGCCCCTCTCTTAACTCAGCTATGGGCAGTTGGTTTAATTAGGTTACCTGCTTGCTCAGTGACTCACACCTGCAGCTCATTTCCCTCTGTGTATTTAAGCTCTGTTCATTCACTGTGTGTTGTGGCTATATTGGTTTAAAACCTGTTGAACTCTGTTCAGTTTCCCTAAAAACGCCTAAAAATAACATACTCAAAGTAAATCAAAAGCTGTTCTTCAACCCTTTGCAGCATCTTCATGGGGTTGGTCTCATTTAAAAGAAAACACTCTGAATTTTTTGGCAAAACAGTCATAATCTCTCTAAGTGCTCCTGCCACTGAGTAACAGTCATCTAAACATACTGAATTTGAAGAAAATAAAGTTCGCCTGGGTGTTTTTTTTTAGATACAAATGCTTGCAAATAACACACAGCTGTCAGATACTGGCTGGAAAATGCAACAGAAATGTAGAACCAAGTGTTATCAAGCTCAGGTCAAAATTTTGTAACAATACCACAAAAAATGAATATATTACACAGCTTTTTTCTCAGGTTGTTCCTAGGCATTTTTGAACTGTGCCAAACTGTGCCAAATGACACAATGGTCACATTTCTAGAGGGTAACAAACAACCCCCCCCCACACACACACACACAAAGAAACATGCCACGTAAAAAATGTGTGGCTTTTTTTACAAGAAAAAAATAGCCTACAGTGTAATAAAAATTATACTAAAATATTATTACATTTCTAGAGGGTGACAAACAACCCCCCCCACACACACACACAATGAAACATGCCACATAAAAAATGTGTGGCCTTTTTTACAAGAAAAAATAGCCTACAGTGCAATAAAAATTATACTAAAATATCTGCAATGTAGAGGATAACAACGCCCCCCCCCGCCCCCGCTACAGAGGAACTCGGCACACAAAAAAACTTGTGGCCATGAGGGACCGTTGTAATTACCGATCGGTCAAAAGTTATTTTTATTACTATTTTTATCGATAAAGAATAATTTAGCTTATAACACTTACCTGTCTACAACAGCAGTGTCGTTGGCGAACATCTGTTGTCGAAGTTCCTCATTGTCAGACGAACATGAAGCTGGTCCGGTTGTTACTGACTCGTGGTTCTGGTCACCCGACCCGGTCAAACCATCTCCCCTTCCATGCTTGCGGTTTTTGCGAACCATTTTTCAAAACAAATACAAACAATAGTAATAAAAAAAAGACTGGCTAATGGCTAAGAGTGGCTAACGCTACCATTACGCACAGGTCTCAATGTGAGTCACCCAGCGGCTTAGGCAAAAAAGATTTTATGCAGGGGGACACACGTGTTTTAATGGCAATATGAACACGTAACAAAGGCATGTCGGGTATTGCTGAATTCAGAATTTCATTGGCTAAACGACACGTCAATCGTCGAACTTCTCTGCTTCAATTGGCTCGTTGTATTCGCGGTCGTTGGTAGGCAGGTCCTTCTTGCTAGGTTTTCAGTCATTGGTTCTTCAAGGTTTCAGAAACCCAATTCAAGGCTCTTATTAGTCGAATGAGAGGTCAATCAAATCTAAACCAATCAAACACTCCTTTGGCTTTCTGTTTACGGCTGTGTCTGTACTGGAAGTACAGAAATGCAGCTTTTTTTTTTTCAGTGCGCACTGAGACGCACTAAAATGCAGAGACGTGACCGCCCGTGGAATCTCCCGAGTTCAACAAGTTAACTACTCTTCGTTTGTCGACTCCCAGCCTCTGAAGTATTTCACTTCTCCAGAGCGCACCCAGCTCTGAGGCAAATCCCGTAAGTTATTCTTGCTTTGCATTTTTGTATTGTTGGTAGTGATGGCCAAATGAGGCTTTCTGGATGACTTGAGGCCTTTCATCAAAATGGTTCACATAGACAAGGCCTCATGTGGGACTTCATTTTCTCTACCAGGTCATCTAGTGGACAAAATGTATACAACATGCTTAATGCTACCTGAAGCGATTGCTAAGCTAACACTAGTTAGCTTAATGCTGGTGCCAGTCTCTAAATAACTAACCTACAGCGATCGGATATACCTCCGGTGGATTACCCCTTTGATCGCTTTTATCCGGCCACTGTGAGTAAACTGACCAGCGATTCCAGCGCTTCCTTGTGATTCACTGATGTGCCCTACCTGAAGCGATTGCTAAGCTAACGCTAGTTAGCTTAATGCTGGCGCCAGCCATTCCACCTAACACCAGCCTGAATCAAAGCCCAGCTGCGAGGCCCAGCGGAGATACTACCAGGCAGGCGGCTATTTGTTGACGGGGCTCAGCAGAGTTTTCACCCAGGCAGACGGCGGTAGGCGGCGGTGCCCAGCGGAGGACTTACCGTGACTGCAGCGGCGGTGTGCGACGAGACTACCCGAAGCGATTGCTAAGCTAACACTAGTTAGCTTAATGCTGGCGCCAGTCATTCCACCTTACACCAGCCTGAATCGAAGCCCAGCTGCGAGGCCCAGCGGAGATACTACCAGGCAAGCGGCTATTTGTTGACGGGGCTCAGCAGAGATTTCACCCACGCAGACGACGGTAGGTGGCGGTGCCTAGCGGAGGACTTACCGTGACCTCAGCGGAGCTCGGTGGCAGCGGCGGTGTGCGACGAGACTTGGTTGGAGGAGCGGGACGGGAGACCAGTTACGGCGGCTATGAGCAACGAGACCAGCAACGGAAGGGGCTAGTTGGCTAGCTGAGGCCCAGCTGGATTCGAGGACGATCGGATCAGATTCTGGCGATATAAGCAGAATTTATTTTACTATCCACAGATTTTCTTTTTCCTTCTTTCCAAGAAAGACTGAAGATGGCTGCCACCGGATTAAAAAGTGGGCTGATGGGCACCACTAATAAGCCTTCTCTAAGCCTTCTCTAAGCCTCTCTTTGTGTGTCTGGACCTGCAACAAGAAGGATTTTCCGACAAACTCAACCAAAGGTGAAGTTAAAAAGTTTTATCTGTATGGATTTGGGCTTGGACATCTCACCCTACACTCTATGTGGTCTTTAAAAGCCCTGAGCAAAAACTTCCAAATTAAGGCAAACATGGCTGTTAAGCAAAAATCACAATATGGCAGAGGATATACAATTAAAGTTCTGTTAGTTCTGCTACTTCTGGCAGGAGATATTCACCTTAACCCTGGACCTGCCACTATTAAACAGCAGACCACTGGGTTAGCACAAAACCGAGCTGTACAAAAGCAAAAACAACATTTATTTTTCCAAACTGTTAATCATGCACGAGTTCTTTGGGACACCAAGGCTAAACCAAAGGGGATCCTCGGTGGTCATTTAAACATACGGAGCATAATCCCCAAAAGAGATGAGATTTTGGTGTTGCTGTTGGACTCAAATCTGGACTACCTTTGTCTCTCAGAAAGCTGGCTACACAGGAACATAGACACTAATATGATCGATATTGTGGGCTACCAGTGTTTTAGAAAAGACAGGCAGGTAGGGAGGGGAGGAGGTGTTTTAATTTACATCAAAGAGAAATATAAATGTCAACTGGTTGATTTGAATACTTCACTTGAATGTTTAGCTGTTAATGTATGTCTCTCTCCGGTAATGAATTTCAACATTGCAGTAGTGTACAACCCACCGTCACACAACTCTTCCTTTTATAATGAATTAAGTGATCTGGTTAAACAACTTGAGAAGAACAGAGAAACAATAATTCATGGTGACTTTAATATCAACTGGTCTGATAAAAAAGACAAACAAAAACTGAAAAGCCTCATGACTAAATTTAATTACCAGCAAATCATCAAAGGACCCACCAGGATAACCAAACAATCCAGAACACTTATTGACATGGTATTTACTAATAAACCAGAACGAATAACCAGAACCTATAATCTTGTAACTGGTCTCTCAGATCATAACATGGTTCTTGCTGTCAGGAAACTTACTAAAAAGCGACTACAGTATTTTGGGGGAGTCGATATTGACAAATCAAATTTTATTATCCCCAAATCAAAAAATGAGGAGTTTGAACATTACTTAGAGAATCAAAATTGGGAGCAGCTCATGTCAACATGTGAAGTAGATGATTGTTGTAATTTTATAACTGCAACAATCACAAAGTCTATAGAAAAATTTTCAAAGCAAATTAAAAGTAGACAACAGAAGATTAGCCTACCATGGTTAAATAATGAAATAAGAAAACTTATGAAGAGACGAGACTATGCACTGAAAACATCACTAACCTCCAAACTACAAAATGATCACCTTGTGTATAAAAGTTTAAGAAATAAAGTGGTACATGAGCTGCGAAAATCAAAAATATCTTATTACAATAAACTGATAGATCATGCAAAGGGTAACAACAGTTCCCTATGGAGGCATTTAAATAACTTAACTAATAAAAAAAACGATCAGAAGGGGGTAAAGGAACTTAGAATCAATGGCAAGACCGTCAGTGACAAGGCTACTTTGGCAAATGAATTTAATTCACACTTTGTGGGCTCTGTGGAAGACTTAACAAAAATTTTTGTGCTGCCAAATGTGCTCAACAACACAAATTCCATACTTCCAACAGATACTTTTCACATCAATGAGGTAAATGAGAAGTTAATTGCTGGTATTGTTAAAACACTGTCAAACTCAAAAACTAATGATATCTACAATATGAGCACCTCCTTTCTCAAAATGCACAGCAAAATATTAATCAAACCACTGACCCATCTCATTAATCTCTCCATTAGGTCTAGTACATTTCCATCTGGCTGGAAAAAAGCTGTCGTCATACCAGTTCATAAATCAGGCAGTAAAGACGATATATGCAATTACCGCCCAATCTCTATCTTACCAGTCCTATCTAAGGTTCTTGAAAAAGTTGTAGCTACACAGCTGATAGACTACTTACAAGACAGTCAACTTCTTCATCCACATCAATTTGGTTTTAGACCAGGATACTCAACAGAAACAGCAAATTGTTGCCTTATTGAAAACGTCAAACAGTCCTTGGACAGGGGTAATGTGGTAGGAGCTGTTTTTCTAGATCTCAAAAAGGCTTTCGATACTGTAAACCACAGTTTGCTTTTATCCAAAATGGTATCTTTTAACTTCTCCCCAAATACATTAGAATGGTTTGCATCTTATCTCCAGAATAGAGAACAGTGTGTAAAAGTTCACCAGGATAAATCCTCATTTTTAAACAACCGCATGGGTATCCCACAAGGGTCCATTCTTGGTCCTTTACTTTTCAGCATTTTTATTAATGACTTGCCGTTACACTGCTCAGCTGCAACATGCCAACTTTATGCAGATGATGCAGTTATTTACACAGCTGCCAAGACTCCAGCACAGGCTGCAGATGTACTGTCTACAAGTATGGTTGATGTCCAAGAGTGGCTCCTCAAGAACCATCTATTGCTGAACCTTCAGAAAACAGTCTCAATGTGCTTTTCAATCAAAAAATGTAACCTGCAACATTTTAAAGTTAATATACATGATCATGACATCAGTTTAGCTACAGAATTCAAATACCTTGGCATTGTACTAGATCCTCAACTCAAATTTAATCTTCATATAAAGAAAATTTCAAAAACAGTAAAAAAAAATCTGAACTGCTTTAAATTAATTAGATATTACATACCTTACAAAGCAGCTGCACTGTATATGCATTCTATGGTTTTTTCTCATATATCATACTGTTTGACAGTCTGGGCTCAAGCAGCCCCTTCCACAATAAGACATATAGGTTCATTATATAATCAAACCCTAAAAATCTTGGACAAAAAGCCCATTAGGTGGCATCACTGTAATGTTTTAAAAAAATACAACCTATTGAGTTTTGAGAGCTTCATTGACCTCTGTCTTCTGAAATTAACGTTCAAATGTTTCCATAAATCAGCACCCGAGCCACTTGCTGGTTTCGTCCAAAGACAGGACAGCAGCAGAGCCACCAGGAGTTCTGTTAACAATAACTGTAAAATATTCCACCGCAGAACCACATTTGGACAAACAGCATTCTCTATAAAGGGCAGTCACATCTGGAACACAATGCCAAATGAAATTAAAATAATAACGGACTTTAAAACATTCACTAAAAATGTTAAAAACTGGCTGAAAAATAAACAAGAATGTACTCATGTATGAATTAATTGTCTGCAAAGTGAGAGTGAATGAAGGGAAGGAATAAATGTGTTTGTTTATAGTGAGTGACGGAGGGAGGAAGGCCTGAAATAGGCAAATGTGAGTTATGTTATATGTGTTAAATGTGAGTCAGGCTGTTTTATTTGTGTATTTATAATATTTATGTTAAGTGTGAGTCAGGCTGTTATATTTGTGTATTTATAATATTTATAATATTTATAATTGTGTATTTATAATTTTTCTGCATTGATGTATGTGGTTATTGTGTATATATATATATATATATTTTTTTTTTTCCCATCTTTACTTGATTCTTTTTTCTAAAGCCCATCCAGGGACAAGAGTTGCAAATTAGCTAATAGCTATACACTCTATGTGCAACACATCAGATTGATTGTCTTTGATTAATTGTCTATGTTTATTGCACTGTCCCTGTCAAATAAACTAATCTACATATCTACATTTTTACAAGTGTATTGTTGATTTAATGTGTATTTTTTCAATTTCAATAAATGTACTGTCTTTTAAGAAATATCAATGATCATAAGGCAGAAAAATAACAAAACTGAGGTGACTACAGTGAATGTGCTTGTGCTACTTATCCTTTTTTTTTTTTAAGAAATAACTTTTCAACATTCATACTATCTTTCTCAGTACATTCATCTCTGTCCTTATTGTCATGCAGGGCACAATAGTGCCTCAGCATAATGATGTTATTGTTGTATCCAAGCTCTTTGAAACGCAACAGACACTTAACTGTGCAAATAAAAAGAAACTATTAGAATGACCCAGCTGGGACTTGAACTCTAGCTTCTCATTTGCAGGATAGACATTTTATTTCTAAGCTATTACTTAGTCATGTGTAGTTAAGGCATTCTGGAACACTTGAGCCTTTCATCAAAATGGCTCACATAGACGAGGCCTCATGTGGAACTTCATTTGCTCTACTAGGCCATGTAGTGGACAAAGTATACAGCATGCAGAAGTTTACAATGTGTATTTTTCAATTTAAATAAATGTGCTGTCTTTTAAGAAATATCAACGATCATAAGTGAAAAAAGAAATAATAAAACTGGGGTGACTCCAGTGAATGTGTCTGTGTTACTTTGTGTGCTTTTACTACTTATCCATTTTTATTAAGAAATAATACATTTTCAACAGTCTTATACTGTCCCAGTATATTCAACTCTGGCCTCATTCTCATGCAGGGCACAATAGCAATAGTGCCTCAGCATAATGATGCGTAATAATGATCCAAGTTCTTTGAAACACAAGAGACACTTCACCTTGCAAATAAAAATAAAATTAAAAGAACGACACAGCTGGGATTCGAACCCAAGTCTCCCACCTGCAAAATGGATGTACTACTGCTAAGCCATCACCTCAGTTGCAATTAATAGCCACTATTTGTCAAAAATACATCAATGGAAGAAACAAGCTCAAACTGTTCCCAAACGGGAGGAGTCCGTGTTTTTGGTGCTGGCTCCATCTGAAAATTGTCTGTGACAAATCCCTTACACAGTCAAACATGACAAAACAAAACGTGAGGGATGGGAAACGGCTTCCTGATCCAGTCACATGATCCGACGTCAACACATATGTCACGAGTCACGCCTTGAAACATGCCTCGCCAAATATTTCCTGGATAAGATCGGATCACCATTCGGAGCACCGGTGCCTGCCTTCCCATCACTAATTGTTGGCACCTTTTTAAACTTTATTTTTGTTAATAAATGTCACAAATGCCATTCAGTGTGTGGGTTTGTCTCTCTGCCCCGAAGGGGAAATCATGACAAATTGGAGTAAACTCATCCAAACAGATATCAGTTGAAGGAGCTGTAGTCGTTACTGTATTTAAGTTAACAGTGGGAAGAATCTGACAGATTTTATCTCTGATAGATGTAATTTTATGATTGAAAAAGCTCATAAAGTCCTGACTAGTAAGCTCAAAGGGAATGCTAGGATTGACATTGACTTGACTCTTTGTCAGCCTGGCTACAGTGGCGAAAAGAAACCTGGGATTATTCTTGTTCTCTTCTATTAATGCGAATTAATAACTTGTTCTAGCTTTCCTAAGAAATTTTTTATAAAGTAGAAGATGATTTCTCCAAGCTAAAAAGATTTCATCTAATTTAGTGGAGCGCCATTTTCTTTCTAATTGACAAATCTTTTGTTTTAAGCTACAAGTTTCTGTGTTGAATCAAGGAGTTAGAAATCTCTGATTAGACTTTTTCTTTTTTAAAGGGGCCACCATGTCTAGAGTCTGATGCAGAGATGCTGTCACACGAGCTGTCATGCTATTAATTACAGAAGGATCAAGCTCTCAATAGCTAATCTCCGTTGTGTTGACACATGGCATAGAGGAAACAATCTGCTTAAATTTGGTAACAGCATCACCTGAGAGGCATCTACTGTAGTAATCAGTCCCTCCAGGATTTTGCGATGTTGCAATCGCATCAATTCACACAAAATCAGCCAATCAGCGCAATTATTGCACGACCTTGCAACTTTATCCAATCACCGCAACTTTCCTGCAATTTTGGCCAATCCTCATCAACTTCCACCAATTTCACCAATCAAATTTCAGCTGAGTGCCACTGAAACACTCAGTCTAACCAATCAAATGCATTGCTACATCCTGTTCACTTCCATGTTTACAGTAAGTATTAACAGAACGCTTCAGCAAAAAACTGTGATTTAAAAAAACACTCACCCGCGAGGTTTCCAACATCGTCCCTTTCTCCGTGACCCCCAGTCTGACGGTGGATGTCTCCATCCTGACCGCATGTACGAAGTGCTGGGTTTGTGTTGAAAAATGTCTGCCTGTCCCAAAAGCACCCCGTTGCAGGAGTGCACGTGACAAGAGACTCCATAAAATCACAAACGAGCACGTCTAACACTACAGCCAGTGTTTGATCATTTCATATATCTTTAGCGGTAAAATCATTACTACATGTTGTCAATGAGCTTTAAAGCTGTGGATCTCTGATCTGAACATGGACAAAGCCCCCCCCCCCATAAATGAAAGATGTGTGTCTGATGAGACGGGGGGGGGGGTGTCAAGACGTGCGGCAGATAGACAGACAGGTAGGAGTTAGGCATAGGAATATTGTCTGCATTTTTTTTGAGGGGGGGGGCAGACTCCAATAGACAATACAGACTAACAGAATAAATTATTTATTTTTTCCTTTCTGCTCAGTACCGAGTGGTTGGGGACCATAGGGAGTTTTCAAATCATGGTCTGATAGTACAGGGTTATGAGGAGACACTACCATATTTTCTATTTCTATGCCATGTGTCAGAACAAGGTCCAATGTGTGGTGGAGATAATGGGTAGAATTTCCTTCTTTCTGAGAAAACCCCATCGAGTCTAATATTGAATTAAATGCCATATTACTTTTCTACTTCCAGCGCCACACGAGTCGGCTGCCTTTTTGCAACAGCGGCTCAATTCTGAGTTTTTTCTTCCTCTCACTTTCTGATCCGGTGACAACTTTCTGATCCGGCGACACCTTACACACCTTATATATCACAGACACACAGATCACCCCGAATGAGCTGCACGGTGGCGCAGTGGTTAGCACTGTGGCAGCACAGTTTTACCCTTGGCCGGGGAACGGGAGATCGTGGGTTCAATCCCAGCCCCCGACCAACAGTGATCTGTGTGGAGTTTGCATGTTCTCCCCGTGTTGCATGGGTTTACTCCGGGATTTCTCCGGTTTCCTCCCACATGCCAAAAACATGCAGGTTAGGGATACGGGGCGCTTGCGCACGCAGCGACCGGCAGCTGGTGGCTTGTAAATATGGAAGTCACCAGACTGCAAAACAAATCTACCTACGGGTACAAATAAAGTAAAAAAGTTAAAAATTAAAATTAAAAAAAATGTCTCCCGAGCCGGTGGACGGAGCCACTGTTTATAGCAGGAGACGGTACAGCAGGGAACAGCTGCTAACACTCACCCGCCACTCGGTGCTAACGGAAAAACTCGACATACCGGGAGAACTGAGGCGAAAACGACGTGGATGTCGTGCTGGAGTAAGACGGCGGGCAAGAAATATAACATACAGACCCACCCTCCCATCCGTTGTTATTGGGAATGTACGATCGATACTGGGAAAGGTAGATGAGCTAGCGGCTATCTCCCGCTACGATAGCATATACCGGGAGTGCTGCCTTCTATTATTTACTGAGACGTGGCTAACTGAACTAGCAGCAGATGCTAACATTGAACTGGAGGGTTTCCACGTGATACGGGCAGACCGAACACCAGACAGTGGCAAAGCAAGGGACGGTGGAGTGATAATGTACACTACCGTTCAAAAGTTTGGGGTCACCTCAGACAATTTTGTGTTTTACATGAAAAGTCACACTTTTATTTACCACCATGAGTTGTAAAATGAATAGAAAATATAGTCAAGATATTGACAAGGTTAGAAATAATGATTTGTATTTGAAATAATAAATTTTTCCTTCAAACTTTGCTTTCGTCAAAGAATGCTCCATTTGCAGCAATTACAGCATTGCAGACCTAACATGATTGCACAAGGGTTTTCTAATCATCCATTAGCCTTCTGACGCAATGAGCAAACACATTGTACCATTAGAACACTGGAGTGATAGTTGCTGGAAATGGGCCTCTATACACCTATGTAGATATTGCACCAAAAACCAGACATTTGCAGCTAGAATAGTCATTTACCACATTAGCAATGTATAGAGTGTATTTCTGATTAGTTTAAAGTTATCTTCATTGAAAAAAAGTGCTTTTCTTTCAAAAATAAGGAAATTTCTAAGTGACCCCAAACTTTTGAACGGTAGTGTATGTTAACAACAACTGGTGCAGACTGGGACATATCACTGTTAAACAACAACACTGCAGCAAAGACATTATGTTGCTAGCTGTTAGCATGCGACCTACATATCTCCCGAGGGAATACTCACACGTGATCTACATTGTTATTTATGCAAATCCGACGGCGAACGCTGGGACAGCGCGTGACGTCATCCACTCAGTAACTGGCAGGCTGCAGACAGAACACCTAGATGCTCTTCTCCTCATCTCAGGTGATTTCAGCCATGTTTCACTGTCTCCCATTCTACCCACATTTACCCAGTATGTCACATGCCACACTAGAGACAATAAAACACTGAACTTATTCTATGCAAACACTAAGGAGGCGTACACCTCATCACCACTCCCCCCACTCAGGAGATCGGATCACAACTTGGTTCATCTCTGGCCGGTGTACAAACCCCTAGTGCACAGACAACCTCCGGTCATGCGCACAGTGAAGTTATGGTCTGAGGAGGCAATGGACGCTCTAAAGGACTGTTTTGAAACCACTGCCTGGGAGCAGCTCTGCGATCCACATGGTGAGGACATCGATGGCCTCACTCACACCATCACGGACTACATCAGCTTCTGTGTGGACAACACCGTTCCCACCAAGACAATACGGTGTTGCTCAAACAACAAACCCTGGATCAACCCTGAGATAAAAACACTTCTGAGAGAGAAGAAGAGGATCTTCAGGTCGGGGAACAGGGAGGATCTGAAGTCCATACAGATGGAGCTGAGGAGAAAGATCAGAGAAGGCAAGGACAGCTTCAGGAAGAAGATGGAGGACAAGCTGCAACAGAGCGACATCAGCGGGGTCTGGAGAAACCTTAAAACCATCTCTGGGCTCCAGAATACCTCCCCCCAGGCCACGGGGGGCAGGGAGTGGGCAAACAATCTGAATCTGTTTTTCAATAGGTTTGACCAACCGCCCTCCCCCCCGACTGCACAACAATCACTGCTGCCTCTGATGACATCAAGTCCTGCTGCCCACTCCCCACTCCACCAACACCCCCCCACTCCCAACACACAGCCCCCCAACCTGACCCTGACTAAGACCCAGGTGAGGACGGAGCTGAGGAAGATCAAGGCGAGGAAGGCGTCGGGACCGGACGGCATCAGCGCAAAGCTCCTCAAGTCCTGTGCAGACCAGCTGTGTGGGATTGTGGAGTACATCTTCAACCTCAGCCTGAAGCTGGGGAGGGTACCACAGTTGTGGAAAACATCTTGTGTGGTTCCTGTACCAAAGACTTCCCACCCCAAAGATCTGAACAGCTACAGACCAGTGGCCCTGACGTCCTACATGATGAAGACCCTGGAGAGACTGCTCCTTGCTCACCTCCGCCCCCTGGTGGGACCAGTGATGGATCCACTCCAGTTCGCCTACCAGCATGGCATTGGGGTGGAGGATGCAGTGATCTTCCTCCTTCACCGTTCTCTGTCCCACCTGGAGAAGCCCGGGAATGCGGTGAGGATCATGTTCTTTGACTTCTCCAGTGCTTTCAACACCATCCAACCGATGATCCTGAAGGACAAGCTGCTGTGTGCAGGGGTGGACCAGCACCTGTCATCATGGATCCTGGACTACCTCACAAACCGGCCACAGTTTGTGAGAACCCGGGACTGTGTGTCCGACACGATCATCGGTAGCACGGGGGCCCCCCAGGGAACGGTTTTGGCTCCCTTCCTGTTCACCCTTTATACTGCGGACTTCTCACACAACACAACACACTGCCATCTACAGAAGTTCTCTGACGACTCTGCGATCGTTGGCCTCATCTCCAACGGAGATGAAGCTGAGTACAGAGGGCTTATCCAGGACTTTGTGGACTGGTGCCATCAGAACTGCCTCCAGATCAACGCGAGGAAAACTAAGTAGCTGGTGGTGGACTGCCACAGGCAAGGACAACCCCTCACAGCACCAGTAAATATACAGGGAACAGACATCGAGATGGTGACATCCTACAAGTACCTGGGTGTTCATCTGAACAATAAACTAGACTGGTCACACAATACTGACGCACTCTACAAGAACGGACAACTCAGGCTGTTCCTACTAAGGAGACTCAGGTCTTTTGGTGTACAAGGGGCGCTGCTGAAGTCATTCTATGACACGGTGGTGGCATCAGCCATCACTTTTGGAGTGGTCTGCTGGGGCAGTGGCATTACAGCAGCTGATAGGAAGAGACTGAACAAACTGAACAAGAAAGCTAGCTCTGTCCTGGGGCAGCGCCTTGACCCAGTGGAGGAGATGGGAGAGCGAAGGATGGTGGCTAAACTGTCATCTCTGCTTGAGTCCGAGTTCCACCCTATGCAGGACATACTGAATGCACTGAGGAGCTCATTTAGCAGCAGACTACATCATCCTAGGTGCACAACCGAGAGGTTTCGCAGGTCCTTCCTACCTACGCTGTCAGACTGTACAACCTAAGCAGGGCTGCTCGCAGAGATAGCAAAAAGTCGTGACAACCTAATAGTATTGAATGCAAAAGACGCAATAGACTTACACAATGGTCCCCTCCGGTATACAACTAGGAAAATACCAGTCGCTATGGAAGGTGAGAATATGTATGGGTACATGATCATACCATGTAGGATAACTAAGTAGACGGTTATGCTGTTTCATTCCATCTAGCTACAATGCTCCGCACTGTGTGTGTTTATATATTTTTATATATTTATTCCATCTAGCAACAATGCTCCACACTGTGTGTGTTTATATATTTACATATTTATTCCATCTAGCTACAATGCTCCGCACTGTGTGTGCTTATATATCTACATATTTATTTCATCTAGCTATAGTGCTCCACACTGTGTGTGTTTATATATTCCTATATTTATTCCGTCTGGCTACAATGCTCCTCACTGTGTGTGTTTATATATTTACATATTTATTCCATCTAGCTACAATACTCCGCACTGTGTGTTTATATACTCATATATTTATTCCATCTAGCAACAAAGCTCCGTACTGTGTGTTTATATATTTATATATTTATTCCATCTAGCTACAATGCTCTGCACTGTGTGTCTATATATATATATATATATATATATATATTTATATTTATATGTACATATGTATACTTGCTGCTCTTGTTTTTCTCTTGCCTTCTGATTGTTGCTCTGAGTGTTGCGATCCCTGTGCTGTTGCAATCCTGGAATTTCCCCATTGTGGGACTAATAAAGGCTTATCTTATCTTATCTTATCGTATCTTATCTTATTAAGGCAGTCACTATCTACAGTTACATGTAAATTAAAGACCCCTACTATAATTATTCTATCCGATTTCAGCACTAAATCTGCTAAGAACTCAGTAAATTCAGATAAAAACTATGAGTAGGCTGAGGGAAGACAATAAACTATGGCAAATAAAACTGGGTTTAACCTAAAATTGCTAACATGCCCAATACTGAGGACCAGGCCCTCAAAGGAATTATAACGTGTTTTTTGCTTTACATTAACTAGTAATATGGAATGGTAAATTGATGCTACTCCTCCTCCACGACCAGAACTTCTGTGATTTTGACAGTTTAAATAACCAACATAATCCTCTTGCCCTAACCAAGTCTCTGTAAGTGATATTAAATCAATCTGATGATCTATTAACAGATCATGGACTAACAGAGACTTGGGAATTAGAGACGTAATATTTAGCAAACCGCTTATAATTTTAAAATTATGAGGAGGAACAGAGGCCAAGTCATTAGATTCAGAGGCTACATATTAATTTGCATTTTACCAACTTTTTGTTTAATCACGTTGGGATGCTTATACATTATATATTTATTTACTTTGGAGGGAGCAGACAGTGATTCTCTGATGGGGAAGACAAGGGCTAAGTTGAGGGGTGGCGGATGGAGAGAAGCTGCAGAGAGGCGTGTAAGACTGCAAGTCTGCTTCCTGGTCTCAACTCTGAGTAGTCAAGGCTTTGGAACTTTGGATAAAAATGATGCCACATTGTTCGATAAATGAGACACATCATCCAAAGTGGGATGGATGCCATCTCACCTAGTAAGACCAGGTTTTCCCCAAAATGAGTTCTAATTGTCTATGTAGCCCACATTGTTTGCATGTTTGGATTAGTTTCTCAGCATCACTCTGAGACAAGATGCTCCTAATCTTGGCAATATTATGCAAATGATAGAACGCAGTCTTAGAAACAAGTTTAATGTGTGAATTAAAGAACAGATCTCGATCAAAAATAACTCCAAGGTTCCTCACAGAACTATTAATAGAGAGTAATCCCATCCAAACTAAGAGTTTGATTTGGAGAGGTATTTCTAAGGTTTTTTTGGCCCAACTAGAATGACTTAATGTCATGATTGGCCCGTTCATGGGGCAAACAGAAGACACCAAATGCAAGCAGTGAGCTTGCATATTTAGTAAAGAACACACGTACCAACACACACACTACAGAACAGATGAGAAACTATGATATCCCAGCAGAGCTGGACATACGAAGAAAGATGAGGAAACTACGAATTCCCAGCTCAGCTGGACATACAAAGGGATAAATAAGGAAACTACGGATTCCCAGCAGAGCTGGACTTACGTTTACAGAGAACCATGTGAACGCCTTCTCAGGACGAGGACAGGTGAGTAAATGACCCAGCGATTAGCAAATGGAAGAACAAGGCTTAAATAGGCAGTGAGAGTGATTACAGCTCAAGATCAGCTGTGAGTCACATGAGCGGGGAAGTGCTTAGTGCTGACAGCTGACAGGTGGACCGCCCATGAACAAAGTGACAACCCGGAAGTCCACACTGACAGCTGCCAACCCGAGAAAGAGACCATACTGGCAGGCTAAGGAGCAAAGGAACAAAAGGTACAGGCAAACATACAAATAAAGGGCCAGAACTAAAAGCAAATAATAAACTGAAGGATAAAGATACAGATAATACCAAATAACCAGAAATGTAAAATACAACAAATAAATAAATGTGGGGAAAAAAAAACAAAGAGCTGAGTATGGTAGTTTCCGCCTGCTCAGCTCATGACACATTCCCCTCTCAAGGGGTGGATACCAGACACCCAGGGTAACATCAAAAGAAAAGAACCCCCCCCCCCACACACACACACACACAAAACCACCCCAACAAGAAAACAACCCCACCCTGGGTAGGAGGAGGGGCTCCCAGGCACGGAGGGACCAAACCAAACCAGAAAAAATAAGAAAAAACTTTCAGAATAAACAACCCAGCAGAGTCCAGACTAAAGCTGTGTTCACACCAAATGGGAACGGGCGGCGCAAATCCATAGAAACTCAATGGGAAGACACGAGTACGTGCAAATTTTTGTCGTTGCGCTTCTGCTAGCTAGCTAGCTAGAGGATGTAGTAAAATTATCACCGTTGTAGAGTAAACTAGTTAGAAAATGAAACTCACTCACCAGGAGACAGGAGGACTGGGAACTCTTCAGCTGAAACAGGATTTTGGAGTCATTTACCCACGGTTTCGGGCCACGGACATCCTAGCAAGCTAGCTAGCAAGCAACGTAAACACAGGGTCATCTGTGAAATGTTGGAGGCTTGAGACATCATTTTCAGGTGAGTCCCCGGTCAGACAATGTAAACATAAGCATGACGTTATTTTGGGAATTTCCACAGCAGGTTGAACACAGCTGCAGAAGTTTGAAAGACAACTTCGCCTAGTCTGCGTCTCACTATTCATGTCTGTTGGCGTGTTTACATTGAGTTATAATGTAATCATGCTGCGTGAAAAATTTGCCTGTTCATTTTTGGTGTGAACGCACCTTAAGAGGGAATAACAACAACAAAAAAAACAAAGGCCCTGCTCAGGACCCAAACAGAACCGGGCACCTAGGCCCCCCAAACCAAAGAGCAAGGCTGTTCCGGTGGTTGGCCGAAGTCCCAGACCTGGCAGACGGCAAGGTGGTACGAGTCAGGTGGTCTGCCGGAGAATAAGAGCCACCCAACCCAATGGCACAGTCTGTCAGGGGGTCGGCCAGAGTTCTTTAATCACTGAAACAGAGAGGGTGGTCCATGAGGTGGCCGCCCAACCAGGATGGCCAGAGGTGAGGGGGATAGAGAAATAGGGGGAACCTTGACTACATCAGGCAGAGAAGGGGGGACCACGACAGCATCAGGCAGAGGAGGGGGGACCACGACAGCGTCAGGCAGAGGAGGGGGGGGGGGCACGACGGCATCAGGCAGAGGAGGGGGGACCACAACGGCGTCAGGCAGAGGAGGGGGAACCACAACGCCGTCGGACTGGCCTGTAGCACCCTCGGTGGTCCCGGACTGGGACATTGCAGCACCCATGGTGGCTTCGGGCTGGAGCGGAGCTGCACCTGTGGTGGGCCCGGGCTGAAGCGGAGCTGCACCCATGGTGGGCCCGGACTGGAGCAGAGCTGCACCCGCGGTGGGCCCGGACTGGGCCATGGCTGCGCCCACGGTGTTCCCGGACTGGGACGGAGCACCCGTGACAGCCTCAGCAGGAAGGGAAACAGCACCCACGGAGGACCCGGACTGGGCCACAGCTGCACCCATGGAGGCCCCAGGCTGGGATGGAGCACCCGCGACGACTTCAACTAATGGGGAAGCAGCACCCTTGGAGGCCCCAGGCTGGGACGGAACACCCGCGAAGACCTTTTACCAGAGGGGGAGCAGGACCCATGAAGACCTCAGCCAGAGGGGAAGCAGCACCCACAGAGGTCCCGGGCTGGGACAGCGCACCCGTGATGACCTCGACAGGAGAAGTTGGACCCACCATGATCTCAGGCGGCAAGGCTGGACCCACGGAGACTTCTGGCGAAGCTGGATGATCCTTGGTGATCCTGAGGAAAAGCTCAGATGGGAGAGGCAGAGAAAGAGGGTCAGGGTTACCGGCAGCAGTGGAGCCAGGCAAGATGAGCTCAGGTGCAGTTGACGACTGAACCTGGCTCTCCCCAGCAAGAGCCAGACAGGATCTCTCTGAAATAGAAACAACAGAAACAAGAGAGAGCACTTGACTGGGCTCGAGCTCCACTGCCGTCCAGGACTCCAATCCAGACGATGACGCCTTGGGCCCGGCCCTCTGGAGGTCCAGCCCTCTGGAGGTCCAGCTCGGACTCTGCTGTGGTGGCCCCAGCAGCAGGCATGGTGGTGGATTCAGTCCCAAGACCCCCCCCCCCAATGAAGTGACCCATGCAGGTGGTTCACCCTGCGTGGTGACAGGTCGTCAGCTTCCTGCTGGCACTAGATCCTGCTCAGCTGAGGCCCAGGGACGTTCCATCATCGGCGCAGATGTCAGCTCGGTACCAGCGCTGTCCCTCCTTCCAGACTGTGGCTGCGGGTCTGGGACTAGGTCCTCCAGGGCCGCATGCTCCTCCATCATCCAGCGGCTCAATCCTGGGGCCAACAGGCGCTCAGGGGGAACAGGAGGAGACACGGAGAGAGCAGGTGAAAAAATAGTGTCAGCAGCAAGCTGATACTATTTTGCAGCCCACTGAGAGCTCAGTAGGCTGCAACGCCTGAGTCTTGCAACCGGGAATCAGGCAAGATTGTTCAGTAGTGAGTGAAAGAGAATGGAGAAGTACTTGCCTGAATTCCCAGGGTGTGATGATGTCAGCTGCTGCTGAACCAGACGAAGATCTCCCTAGAACGGTGGGGGTCATCTGGCAGGACGCTGGAGCCCAGGGATGCTGATACATCAATGCAGACTTTGAGGCGGTTGGCCCGCTAGCCCCATGTACCGGAGCCAGAGTCCGCCTCACTGATGGCACTGGGTCCCGCGACGCTGAAACCAGGGGATGCCCTTTTGTCAGCACAGGCTTTGGGACACAGGGAGCGTCCTTCTCCCTAGCTCGGCGAGGCTGCAGGGCCGGACCAGGACCCTCTGGATTCACAGACCCCTCTGTCGTCTGGCGGCTCCCTCCCAGGACCGGCGGACACCCAAGGGAAACGGGAGAAGCAGGTGAGGGAAATGTTCCAACAGCTGGCAGTAAAGACTCAGCAGAATGGAGCTGCTGCTGATCCCCACCACCGGGAATTAGACAAGACGCTTCATTGTGGGTTATGAGAGAATAAAAATGAACTTGCCTTACTTCCTGGGGTGTGACGGTAGCAGCTGCAGCGGGACCAGACGAAACCTCTTCGGGACCAACAGGGGTAGTCTGGCGGATGGGCGAGGACACAGGCACCTGATGGGGTGAGCGAGCCTTCCGCACCTGGGGACACTTCTTTGTCGGCACAGGTGAGGCAGAAGGGGAATTTTCCACCTGCTTACAGAGTTTATGTTGGAACTCCAACACGGTGAGGAGCCCTGTGAGACCCAGGTAGCTCCAGAGGCTGGAATATGCCTCAGCTACCTGATCTGCGTTGTCCAAATGTCCCAGAGCCTCCTCCGGAGTGTGGGAGTCACAAGTCCCAGAGACAAAACCTACAATCAGTTCTGCCACCCCACATTCCTCCTTGCTCAGTCCAAAAACACGGAAGTCCAGGTTGGCAGACATTCCAAAAAGCTCTGGACTAATACAAAAAATACGGGAGGGAACTTAAAGGAAAGGAAAAAAAAGTACACAACAGTGCTGCTGACGTCTGTATTGGCTGGGTCATTCTGTCATGAATGGCCCGTTCATGGGGCAAACAGAAGACACCAAATGCAAGCAGTGAGTTTGCATATTTAAAAAAGAACGCACGTACCAACACACACATTACAGAACAGACGAGAAACTACGATATCCCAGCAGAGCTGGACATACAAAGAAAGATAAGGAAACTACGAATTCCCAGCTAAGCTGGACATACGAAGAAAAATAAGGAAACTACGGATTCCCAGCAGAGCTGGACTTACGTTTACAGAGAACCATGAGAACGCCATCTCAGGACGAGGACAGATGAGTAAATGACCCAGCAATTAGCAAATGGAAGAACAAGGCTTAAATAGGCAGTGAGAGTGATTACAGCTCAAGATCAGCTGTGAGTCACATGAGCGGGGAAGTGCTTAGTGCTGACAGCTGACGGGTGGACCGCCCATGAACAAAGTGACAACCCTGAAGTCCACACTGACAGCTGCCAACCCGAGAGAGAGACCATACTGGCAGGCTAAGGAGCAAAGGAGCAAAAGGTACAGGCAAACATACAAATAAAGGGCCAGAACTAAAATAAGGGGAAACAATAAACTGAAGGATAAAGATACAGATAATACCAAATAACCAGAAATGTAAAATACAACAAATAAACAAATGTGGAGAAAAACAAAGAGCTGAGCATGGTAGTTCCCTCCTGCTCAGCTCATGACACTTCAGACTTATCTGAATTTAATAGCAACAAATTACAAGTCATCCAAGCTATGATTCCATTAAGACAAGCCTCTAATTTAAGATATAAGATAAGAAAAGCCTTTATTAGTCCCACAATGGGAAAATTCCAGGATTGCAACAGCACAGGGATAGCAACACTCAGAGCAATAATTCAGAAGATAAGATAATAAGAGCAGTGAATATACATATGTACACAGAAATATACACAGTGTGGAGCATTGTAGCTAGATGGAATAAACAGCAAAACGGTCTATTCAGTTACCCCGCATTGTGTGAATTTGTACCCATACAGTATATTTCGTATTTGAATCAGCCTAGTTGTCACTTTCTGTAGCGACTGATATTGTCCTAGTTGTATAATGGAGGTGACCATTATTGTGCAAGTTTGTTACATTTTGTGCATTTAATATGACCTCTACGAGCAACCCTGGCTAGGTTATAAAGTCTGACAGCCATAAGTAGGAAGGACCTGTGAAACCTCTCGGTCGCATACCTAGGATGGTACAGCCTACTGCTAAATAAGCTCCTCAGTGCATTCAGCATGTCCTGCATGGGGTGGGACTCGGACTCCAGCAGAGATGATAGCTTAGCCACCATCCTCCTCTCTCCTATCTCCTCCACTGGGTCAAGGCGCCGCCCCAGGACAGAGCTAGCTTTTTTGATCAGTCTATTCAGTCTCTTCCTGCCGGCTGCCGTGATGCCGCTGCCCCAGCAGACCACTCCAAATGCGATGACTGATGCCACCGCCGAATCGTAGAAGGTCAACGGGAGCACCCCTTGTACACCAAAAGACCTGAGCCTCCTCAGGAGGAACAGCCTGCACTGTCCCTCCTTGTAGAGCGCGTCGGTCTTGTGTGACCAGCCTAGTTTATTGTTCAGATGAACACCCAGGTACTTGTAGGATGTACCATCTCAATGTCTGTTCCCTGGATGTTTACTGGTGCTGTGGGGGGTTATCTTCGCCTGCAGCAGTCCACCGCCAGTTCCTTAGTTTTCCTTGCATTGATCTGGAGGCAGTTCCAATGGCACCAGTCCATGAAGTCCTGGTTAAGTCCTCTGTACTCCGCGTCATCTCCATCAGAGATGAGGCCGACGATCACAGAGTCGTCAGATAACTTCTGTAGATGGCAGTGTGGTGTATTGTGTGAAAAGTCTGCAGTATAAAGGGTGAATAGGAAGGGAGCCAGAACTGTTCCCTGGGGGGGCCCCGTACTGCAGATGATAGTGTCAGACACACAATCCTGGGTTCTCACAAACTGTGGCCGGTTTGTGAGGTAGTCCAGGATCCATGATGACAGATGCTGGTCCACCCCTGTGCACAGCAGCTTGTCCTTCAGGATCACCGGTTGGATGGTGTTGAAACCACTGGAGAAATCAAAGAACATGATTCTCACTGTGCTCCCAGGCTTCTCCAGGTGGGACAGGGAACAGTGTAGGAGGAAGATCACTGCATCCTACACCCCAATGCCATGTTGGTAGGCGAACTGGAGTGGATCCATCGCTGGTCCCACCAGGGGGTGGAGGTGGGCAAGGAGCAACCTCTCCAGGATTTTCTTCAGGTGTGATGTGAGGGCCACTGGTCTGTAGCTGTTCAGGTCTTTGGGGTGGGAGGTCTTTGGTACGGGTACCACACAGGATGTTTTCCACAGCTGTGGTACCCTCCCCAGCTTCAGGCTCAGGTTGAAGATGTACTCCACAATCCCACACAGCTGGTCTGTGCAGGACTTGAGAAGCTTTGTGCTGATGCAGTCCGGACCTGAGGCCTTCCTCTCCTTGGTTTTCCTCAGCTCTGCCCTCACCTGGGTCTTAGTGAGGGTCAGGTTGGGGCAGGGGAGCTGTGTGCTGTGAGTGAGGGGTGTTGGTGGTGGTGGGGGGGCAGCAGGACTAGATGACGGTAGAGGCAGCAGTGGTTGGTGTGCAGGCGGAGTGGAGGGTGGTTGGTCAAACCTGTTAAAAACAGGTTCAAGTTGTTCACCCACTCCCTGCCCCCTGTGGCCTGGGAGGAGGTATTCTTGAGCCCAGAGATGGTTTTGAGGCCTCTCCAGACACCGCTGATGTCACTCTGTTGCAGCTTGTCCTGCATCTTCGTCCTGTAGCTGTCCTTACCCTCTCTGAGCTTCCTCCTTATCTCCCTCTGTACGGACTTCAGATCCTCCCTGTTTCCTGACCTGAATATCCTTTTCTTTTCTTTCAGTAGGGACTTTATCTCAGGGTTGATCCAGGGTTTGTTGTTTGAGCAACACCATATGGTCTTGGTGGGTACGGTGTTGTCCACACAGAAGTTGATGTAGTCTGTGATGGTGTGTGTGAGGCTGTCGATATCCTCACCATGTGGATCGCAGAGCTGCTCCCATGCAGTGATTTCAAAACAGTCTGTTAGAGCATCCATCGCCTCCTCAGACCATACTTTCACTGTGCGGGTAACCGGAGGTTGTCTGTGTACTAGGGGTTTGTACACAAGCAGAAGGTGAACCAAGTTGTGATCCGATCTCCCGAGCAAGGGGAGTGGCAATGAGGTGTACGCCTCCTTAGCATTTGCATAAAATAAGTCTAGTGTTTTATTATCTCGGGTGTGGCGCGTGACATACTGTGTGAATGTGGGCAGAATGGAGGACAGTGAATTGGCTAATTGATTACTGTCATCTGACTTTGTTGACAAATATACAGTAATTGTGTCATCTGCATAACAATGTAAATGTATGCAGTGCTTTTTTATGACTTGCATTTTTTATTCATTTTTCAAAAATATAAATAAATAGATAAATAAACAAATCAAAAGAGAGAGAAAATTCACATCCTTGTTAATGCACATCCACTTGCTTTTTTACACCGGTGTAGAAATGGTATCAAGATACATGTCCCTTTTTGAAAGTATTTTTCAGTCCTGTCTTGCAGTCTGTAAGACATCCTCTCATATGCTGCTACTTTGCTCAGTTCTGTCATCCATTCCTGGAAAGGAGGTTCACCAGGTTTCTTCCAGTTCCTGAGAATAATCTGCCATCCTATCATGATGGCAGTTTGCGTCCAACACTTCAATGATTCAGGGAAATCAGAAGAAGACATCTCTGTTGTCATTCAGTCCATACAGCCAATCACGTACAGTAGAATAAAATTACGTTTCTCCTATCTACAATGTTAATCACATGTAGACTCAGAGGGGTCACTGCCATGCAAGATGCCGCCACAAACAGTTTCTCCTTCCCCCATTCTATTATGCTGAGCACCAAGCTAAAAGGCAGAAGTACCATTTTTATATGGTCTTTGGTATGACCCAGCCAGGCCTTGAACCCCCAACCTTCCGGTTGTGGGGTAGATGCTCTATCAACTAAGCCACCAGGTTTTTTTGGATCTCCTAACACATACAACTTGGAACAAAGTACATACTGTCTTTTTATCACTTGAGTAATATAGTCATGAATCCTTATCCAGTATTTATGAGTCTCAGGGCATGACCATAATGCATGGGTCAGTGTCCCTCCATTCATACCACATTTCCAACAAGCATCTGTGTCTTTCAGGCCAAGTCTAAACAGCCTACTTGGAGTCCAATTAAAATGATGTAGTGTTTTAAATTGAATAAGCCTTACCCACAGGTCTCTTGACATTTTATACAAGTTTCCACAGATCATAGCCCGTTCATGTTCATCATATTTCACCCCCACGCTCCCACGCTCCCACGATAGTTTCAGAGCTGTGATCCCCATATCATGACTATATTCGATTAACATCTTATAATATTTACCTGCCTCATGGCCTCTCCCAAATATATGAATTTTATTCAACTCGTCCACCGATTTTGGGAAGAGTAACGTGGATTTTGAATTCTTGCATATTACATGGCGTAATTAGAGATATCTCCAAAATTGAGTTTGGGATAAACTGTATTCTTGTGTCAGATTGTCAAATAACTTGAGTATACCCGAGATGTACTGATTGTCCAATATAAGAATACCTTGTCCATCCACTCCTTCAAAATAAATGTTTTATTGTCAATGGTCAACCTAGGATTTCGCCAGATGCTGGCAAACTTACTTAAATAAGGATTAAACTTCATCACTCCTATAATCTTCCTCCAAATACCCTGAAGGCGAGACACAATTGGGTGGGCCCTCATGTGTTTAGATGTTTCAGTGAACAGGCAGTGAATGAGAGAGGCGAGCACACACAGACTGCTCCATATCGTACCAAGGAGGGGCTAAAGCCCAGTGTACCAAATGTCTAAGAGTAAATGCATAGTAATAACACATCAGATCTGGAAATCCCAGACCCCCATAGTGATTGGTCTTTGTAATTTCTTCATGTTCATGTTCATGTGAGGTCTCTTATCACCCCATAAGAATTTTTTAAATATGGCATTAAATCATTTGAAATAGCTATGTGGAATTTTCAATGGAAGAGAATAAAGTAAATAATTAATCCTGGGTACACAGTTCATTTTAATGACATTAACTTTTCCCCATAAAGATAATTTCAGTGAAGACCATTGTTTCATGTCAATATCTAATCCCTGTACCAAAACATCAAGACTCACTTTAACTATGTCCTCCACTTCAAGGGGGGAGAGGATACCCAGATATTTTATCCCCTGCTTAGGCCATTTAAATCTACCTACTTGGAAAAGTGTAGTTGGACAATACTTTGTTCAGGGTAAAATTTCAGATTTATCCCAATTTACCTTATATCCTGAGATCTTTGAAAAGTTATTAATCGTATTCAGCAATGAGGGTAGTGATACTGTTGGATTTGAAACCAGCAATATGCAGTGCTTTCTAATAATATTGCCTAGCAGAAGCATATATAAACTAAAAAGAATAGGGCCTAGCAGAGATCCCTGTGGTACTACACCTATGGTGTTCTAGTCTATCAAGTAAAATATTATGCTAGTCTATCAAGTAAAATATTATGATTGATTGTATCAAAAGCTGCACTTAAGTTCAAAAGGACAAGTACAGAAACAAGCCCATATCAGATGCCATAAGGAGGTCATTAGTGACCTTCACTAAAGCTATTTCAGTACTATGATGAATTCTAAACCCAGACTGAAACTCTTCATACTCTTCAAATAAACCATTTCCCTGCAAGTGGTCAAATTGCAACAACTCTAAGATTTTTGAAATGAAAGGCAAAGTAGAGATAGGTCTATAGTTAGCTAAAACTCCTGGATCCAGCGTTGGCTTTTTAAGTAAGGGTTTAATTACAGCAGTTTTAAAAGCCTGCGATACATGGCCTAATGTTAATGAAGAATTGATTATTTGAAGAACAGAGTTACCAATAAATGGGAAGACTTCGTTAAATAACCTGGTAGGAATATGGTCTAGTAGACAAGTTTGAAGGCTTGGATGAGGAAATTATCTAACTCTAAAAGGTCAATTGGGGTAAACGCATCCAAATGGATATCAGTTGAAGGAGCTGTAGTTGTTACAGTATTTAAATTAATGGTGGGAAGGATCTGACTGATTTTATCTCTGATAGATGAAATTTTATTGTTGAAGACGTTCATAAAGTTCTGACTAGTAAGCTGTAAGGGAATGCTAGCTTTGACAGAGTCCTGACTCTTTGTAAGCCTGGCTACAGTGTTGAAAAGAAACCTGGGATTATTCTTATTCTCTTCTATTCTTCTTCTTCTCCTTCCGGCTGCTCCCTTCAGGGGTCTCCACAGCAGATCATCTGCCTCCATCTCACCCTATTCCTCCATCTTCCTCTAACACCAACCCTCTCCATGTCCTCCTTCACTACATCCATGAATCTTCTCTGTGGTCTTCCTCTTTTCCTCCTGCCTGGCAGCTCCATCTCAACATCCTTTGTCCAGTATCTCCACTATCCCTCGTCTGCACATGTCCAAACCATCTCAGCCTTGCCTCTCTTACTTTGTCTCCAAACCGCTCAACCTGAGCTGTCCCTCTGATACGCTCATTTCTAATTTTGTTCCTCCTAGTCACTCCCAATGAAAATCTTAGCATCTTCAACTCTTCCACCTCCAGCTCCACTTCCTGTCTCTTTGTCAGCGCCACCCTCTCCAAACCATACATCATAGCAGGTCTCACCATCTTGTAAATCTTCCCTTTCACTCTTGCTGCTATCCTGTCACAAATCACCCCTGACACTCACTCCACCCACTCCACCCTTCCTGCACTCTCTTCTTCACCTCTCTTGTGCATTTTTCATTGCTTTGGATGGTTGGCAAAATACATTTATGCCAAAAAAACAAATTTTTTTGAAAAAAATTACAGTTGAATGAGGAAAAAAACCACACAATTTTGCAAGAAAAAAAAGACACAAACTTTACAAATAATCAAAAATTTACCAGAAAAAGGTAGCAATTTCGTGAGAAAAAGGTGACAAATTTATAATAAAAAAGCTGCGAATTTATAAGAAAAAAACTCATAATCCTGATGTTTTCAGGCCAGGTTGTAGTTGTAATTCTGTTGTTTTACTGCAGTTTTTATGCTCAAAGATTTTTGTGGCTCCATGCAGATTTTTTTTTTACACAAAAGTCAGTCATAGTGGCTCTGTGTGTAGAACAGGCTGCTGACCCCTGGGCTAAACAATAAGTGATGAATTTTATCCACAGCCAGCATAATTATGAGCAATCAGTAGAATCAGTAGCAATACCAGGACTCTGAGTCATGGTACCTGTTTATGTACACTGCTATGATAAAGAATGGTAAGTGACTAACAAGACTGTGGAATGTCTGATAGCTGCATTTTCTTTGTTTAGCTGCTGTCATGCCAGAGTTGAATTTTTTTCCTTTTCAAGTTAATTTGCATTTCCTGTGTGTGAGCTATGATTGTTGGAATTCCGGGCCCATTGCAGATTTCCGCCTGAAGCTGAAGAAACACAGAAAACAGTTTTGGAGTTTTGGAGTTCAGCAAAAAATATTCATGATACTGTGGAGGTAATAGAACAGGCGAGATGCAACGAGCTGGAAGGGTACAAGGTTTTATTTCCTCCAACATATTGAAACACGCTTCGTAGCTCGGTGAGCTACTGCGTTGCTGAGGCATGTGTAACAAGCTCTTTTATACACATTATACAGACAGAATGCATGGAACATTAGCATAGTGATCATCATTCAATACCCATCATTAGCATGACACCAGCTGGCGCACGGATGTCCTCTCAGTCCTCTGGGGACGCATATATAACAGTCCCGTCTGATTGCATCCCAGGGCTCTCTGTCCGTATGTCAATTGTCCTCCCCTTCGTCCAGCCTTGATGAGTGTGAGATAGTGTCCGTCGGCAGCGTGCTGGGTCCCCACAATACACACATTCAGACTGGATTTTACCAAAGTGCTATTAGCATGCACAGTTAGCATTTTGTGCACTTCCTGTTTATGTGAATTGCTCAGACTCATAAACAGACAAATTCTAGTTGCACAACTGCTTTCTCACTACAGTCTAACCAGGGGTCTGCAACCTGCGGCTCTGGGGCCACATGTGACTCTTTTACCTACAGACAGTGGCTCCCTGAAGCCTTGAGGAAAACAAAAAACCTCGTACATTTCCAAGAAAGGAAGCAATAAATTTACAAGAAAACCCCCCCAGGTCACGCTTCTTCACATTCATGAGAAAAATATCTTGAAAAGCAGAAAATGAGAAAATATGAAAACTTATGCAAAAAAACCTCACAAATTTAGGGAAAATTTTGCAATTTTCTGATGAAAAGAAAATCACAATTTTGTATGAAAAAAGTCACAAATTTACTGGAAAAATATGGTGCTTTATAAGAAAAATTTGTGTAAGAAATGCTGCAATTTGGGCCATGAAAGATAATATATTTACAAAGAAAAATATAAAAAAATTATGAAAATAGCTGAAAATTTATTAAAAAAAAATCTCAAAATTTAAGGAAAATATTGCAATTTTTTGAGGGAAGAAAAACTCTCAAATTTGCAAGAAAAAAGCTAATAAATATACCCAGAAAAAGCTACAGTTTTATTAGAAATGTACATGAAAAAGCAGCATTTTTTTTAACCTGAAAAGGATAGCAATCAAATACGACAATCTTGTGAGAAAAGCAAAAAATGATTCCAGAAATATCAAAATTTATGAAAAAAGCCTATGACTTTATAGGGAAAAATGTCACAAATTTAAATGGAAAAAAGTCTTCAATTTTACTCAATAAAGGTATTAAATTTGCAAAGAAAAATTTGCCAAATTTAGGGAAAAAAAAGCGAAACGTATTTATGCCAAAAATATAACAAACGTTGGAGAAAAAAACAATTTAATGGGAAAATTTTGCAAGAAAAAGACAAAGTTTTTGGAAATAATCAAAAATTTACCAGAAAAAGTAACAATTTTGTGAGGAAGATGTAATAAATTTAAAAAAGCTGCAAATTTATAAGAAAAAACTCCTCATCCTGATGTTGTCAGGCCAGGTTGTGGTTGAAATTCTGCTCCTTTAGATCGCATATTTTTGTGGCTCCACGGTGGCTCTTTGCGTAGTATAGGTTGCCAACTCCTGGTCTAACATGATCTCTCTCTCCACCTTGTTGGATGTGTTACTGTCATCTGGAGAACTTATTGCACACGTTTAACTTACAAATCCAAAGTGAACCAAAAGTGGTGAGCATTCTTTGTCGTAGCGTCCTGACAGACCACCTCCTCCAGCCCGTTTATAAGCCAGCCATGTGTCTGGATTTAATGAAGAAGTCCGAGCTTTGTTTCAGCACTAAACCATTCAAACTCTGGAAGGAGGAGGGTGACAGGAAATGACTTTATCCCGCAGGGAATTAGCATGCGTGTGTGTACGTACGTGCACAGCTGTGTGCGGCTGCAAGAGTGGGAGAACTCTATGGTAAATGTATGGAAAAGACGGGATTTTCCAGATGTTTGAACACTCTGCCAAGCCTTAATGGAAGGAAAAGTTTACAGAAATGAAAATGTAGTTAACCCAGTCATGGGAAGAATAAATTAGAAAAGCACAGCCTTTATTATAATAAGATTTCACGTTGTACACCCTCACCTCTGTAGAACGTCAATTATAATAGAAGTCCACAGACTCCAAGTACCCTCTCTTGCATGTGCTGCATTCCTGGGAGCTGTATGTGCAGAAAGAAGGGCCGCTCCCAACCCATCGAGAAGCTATAAATCCTAAAATCTGCTGCACACACGGGCAGCAAAAAGTCCGGCTGGATCCTTTAAAGGACTGAAAAAATTGACTGAAAAATCTTGTGTTTGTAGCTTTTAACTGTCTGAAATGAGCCTAATTATCAAACAATTTTCAAAACAGTCAATTCTCTTAAAAAATACCACACAGCCTTTATCTTGTTTTTTTCTCCCAGAAACACCAGAAGTGTTTTTGACTTTTCTGTGGAATTCGTGTAAGTCATGTTTAGAAAAGGCCAACTCACCACCGTCCTTGACACCCGCCCACTGCTCTATTATTGGCCCCGCCTAGCTGTCTGTCATGTAAATGGAAGGGGTGCTAAAGGTAGCCCATTAGCCCCTGAGCTAACACTGGGGAGCACGCCGTGGGAGCCAGCAGCTCCAGGCAGCAGCCCCGGGTCGCGGCCCTGGAGCTGGATGACCTGGAGCTGCTGGCTCCCCCACCATCCAGCGCAGCTCTGCTCTACTCTTGCGGGCAGCGTGGGGGAGCTGCTTCATGACGGGGCATCCCCCGGCCGGCCGTGGGAGAGGGGCGGAAGACCTCAGAGCGAGACATTGCCCTTTGAGATCCCGTGGCTCGGCTAGCGGCAATCGGTGGGTTGCCCGGCACGCGGTGCTGGCAATTTGTTGTGGCATCTTGGCGGGGCTGTTGGGGGCTGGGCTGGGGTGACACGAGATGCACAAACCGACTGCAGATCGGTGAAACAGGGCTGCTCATCCAAGCTACAAGGAGGCTAGAAGCTAGTCAGCTAATGGCTGACGTAAGAGGGAGGGTGGAGCTGAACAGCTGAAGGATGTTTCTTAAAGTGACAGGCTTTAAATGAGAGCATTTTAAGAAAACCAGGAAAAATAAAACACAAATTTGCTTCAATAATTAAAAAATGAAAGAAAATGTGCACAAAATATATCAGAAACACTTCATCAAGAGTGAGCTGTTAAAATGTGGAGAAAGTGCAGTCAGTGAGCCCTTTAAGGATGAGTGCCTGATATTAATGAAGATCTTAAACACTGCCACACACGAGCTGCTGCAGTCAGGCGGACTGTTATGACATGAAGTGATAGAAATTTCCATTACACCGAGTGGAAACCAAGACTTGCTCTCAGCGATCCAGCTGTGGATGAGTGGAAACGCAGCTGCAGCAAAATCTGATCCTTTTGAATTATTTATGCAGAATTTATACCCAGGAATAAGCCGCTTCGTTGAATCAACAACATGTGCAGACTCCAGCGGAGCCGAGCTTATATGTGCATCCCTGCTGTCGTTACAGACCGTGGAGAGTGTGCAGCGGAAGCAGGAAGTAACACATATAGAGGAAGAAAGAATTCAAGTTCTGAACAACATCGAGGAGCTGGAGCAGAAGATCAAAGACCTGGACAACCAGATGGAGGAGTCCCTCCGAGAGGTAGGCAGCACTGTTCACTGCAGACACCTGCATCACTTCAGTCTTTGTTTGGCTTCGACAGAATGAGTGGGATTGAGTCTGTTTTTAAAAGACAAATCCAGGAATGGGAACAATGAGAAGATGATTCACAAGTAGAAATAGGATAACAGCACCATGAGCACTTCAAAATCTTCCAGATGCTTGCAGAGATCACACAGGGTCTTTATTTTAGCTTCAGTACTTATATAGTGCTTCTCTGGTCATAAAGGCTACTCAAAGCGCTTTATGGAACCTCAAAGGGTTCCATGTTGGCCCCATCTGTGCTGGCCCACATTGACTTTACTGCTTCACCTGTTTTCAGCTTCTCGTAGATTGGCATTTTCTTTAGTTTTTCTTGAAAATTTGAAACTTTTTTCATAAATTTTCAACTTTTTTTTACTGTAAACTTGCAACTTTTTCCATAAATTTGTGAATTTTTTTCTTGTAAATTTGTGACTTTTTTCTCATGAATTTTCAATTTATTTTCTCATATATTTGCGACTTTTTTTTGTTAATTTTCATCTTTTTCTAGATTTTTCCTCATAAATTTGTGACTTTTTCTTGTACATTTGCATTTTTTTCTTGTAAGTTTGTAACTCTTTTCAAGTAATTTTACAATTTTTTTCTTGTAAATTTGCAACTTTGTTCTCCTAAAAAAGGCTGGGGTACCTCAAAAAATTGAGGGGGTCTCCTAAATTTTCACTTTTTTCTCCTAAATTTGGTCCTATTTTTTGTGTAAATTTGCCACTTTTTTCCTTACAAATGTTCACATTTTTTCTCAAATGTTTGACTTTGTGTAATTTTGCTGATGGCAGCAGTGCTACTGGAATCTGCTCGCCCACATTAAACCCATGTGGGGCCCACTAGGGTATAAGGGGCTCAACAGATCACCTGCTTACCTGCACCACAGCTAAAGTCCATGTGGGCAAACAGCGATGGGGCCAACATGCAACCTGCGGACAAACCCACATGGGACCCATAATAAGACAGCCCAGTTTTAACCTATCGTTAATAGGCAGAAAACCAACAGGGCTTATTTGAAGCCTCCACCTAAATTCTAATACATAACAAATATACATACATACACTGCTCACAAAAAGTTAGGGGTATTTGGCTTTCAGGTGAAATTTATGGAAAATGTAAAAAGTTCACGCTACAATGATATAATATCATGAAAGTAGGACATTTATGTAGAAGCATGCAATGGTGATTCCCTCATCTCAAACAATTTGTTGAAACAAAAGCCAACAACAGTGGTGGGTATACCACAACCAAAAATGTCAATGTCTCAATAACTTGTCATTTGCCCTTGAGCATCAATTACAGCTTGACAACAATGTCTCCTGCTGTTCACAAGTCGACTTATTATCTGCTGAGGCGTGGCATTCCACTCTACTTGAAGGGTGGCCCTCAGGTCATTGAGGTTGTGGGGTGCAGGGTTACATGCCTCTACACGGCAACTCAGCTGATCCCATAGATTTTCTATGGGATTCAGGTCTGGAGAAAGTGCAGGCCACTCCATTTGAGGTACCCCAGCCTTTTAATGGCTGCATTAAATGTATTTAAAATTTTCTTACGCACAGAGAAAAAGTGACTGTGATTTGTTGCAGTAAAGAACAGCTTCTGGTGAGCAGTGAACTTTCATTCATCTGTGCTTTCTGCTTTATTTTATCTTATTCATTTACATGCTGTTGTGATATGCAGCTATTTCATGGAAGTAAATCCTCTAAATTGACAACTCAGAGTTGGGACCAGGAAGCAGAGTCGCAGTCTTACACGCCTCTCTGCAGCTCCTCTTCATCTGCCACCCCTCAACTTAGCCCCTGTCTTCCCCATCAGAGAATCATTATCTGCTCCCTCCAAAGCAAATAAAAATGTAATGTATAAGTGTCCCAGAGTGATTAAACAAAAAGTTGGTAAAACTCAAATTAAACATGAAGCCTCTAAATTGAATGATTTGGCCTCTGTTTCCCCCTCATAATTTAAAAATTAAATGCGGTTTATTAGATACGGTGGGGCAAAAAAGTATTTAGTCAGCCACCAATTGTGCAAGTTCTCCCACTTAAAAGATGAGAGAGGTCTCCAATTGTCATCATAGGTATACCTCAACTATGAGAGACAAAATGAGGAAAAAAAAAATCCAGAAAATCACATTGAAGGATTTTTAATGAATTAATTGGTAAATTTCTCGGTAAAATAAGTATTTGGTCACCTACAAACAAGCAAGATTTCTGGCTCTCACAGACCTGTAACTTCTTCTTTAAAAGGCTCCTCTGTCCTCTACTTGTTACCTGTATTAATGGCACCTGTTTGAACTCGTTATCAGTATAAAAGACACCTGTCCACAACCTCAAACAGTCGGACTCTAAACTCCACTATGGCCAAGACCAAAGAGCTGTCAAAGGACACCAGAAACAAAATTGTAGACCTGCACCAGGCTGGGAAGACTGAATCTGCAATACGTAAGCAGCTTGGTGTGAAGAAATCAACTGTGGGAGCAATTATTAGAAAATGGAAGACATACAAGACCACTGATCCACACTCCATCTGGGGCTCCACGCAAGATCTCACCCCGTGGGGTCAAAATGATCACGAGAACGGTGAGCAAAAATCCCAGAACCACACGGGGGGACCTAGTGAATGACCTGCAGAGAGCTGGGACCAAAGTAACAAAGGCTACCATCAGTAACACGCTACGCCGCCAGGGACTCAAATCCTGCAGTGCCAGACGTGTCCCCCTGCTTAAGTCAGTACATGTCCAGGCCCGTCTGAAGTTTGCTAGAGAGCATTTGGATGATCCAGAAGAGGAGTGGGAGAATGTCATATGGTCAGATGAAACCAAAATAGAACTTTATTGTAAAAACTCAACTTGTCGTGTTTGGAGGAGAAAGAACACCATACCTACTGTGAAGCATGGGGATGGAAACATCATGCTTTGGGGCTGTTTTTCTGCAAAGGGACCAGGATGGCTGATCCGTGTAAAGGAAAGAATGAATGGGGCCATGTATCGTGAGATTTTGAGTGAAAACCTCCTTCCATCAGCAAGGGGATTGAAGATGAAACGTGGCTGGGTCTTTCAGCATGACAATGATCCCAAACACACTGCATGGGCAACGAAGGAGTGGCTTTGTAAGAAGCATTTCAAGGTCCTGGAGTGCCCTAGCCAGTCTCCAAATCTCAATCCCATAGAAAAACTTTGGAGGGAGTTGAAAGTCCGTGTTGCCCAGCGACAGCCCCAAAACATCACTGCTCTAGAGGAGATCTGCATGGAGGAATGGGCCAAAATACCAGCAACAGTGTATGAAAACCTTGTGAAGACTTACAGAAAACGTTTGACCTCTGTCATTGCCAGCAAAGGGTATATAACAAAGTATTGAGATGAACTTTTGTTATTGACCAAATACTTATTTTACCGAGGAATTTACCAATTAATTCATCAAAAATCCTTCAATGTGATTTTCTGGATTTTTTTTTTCCTCATTTTGTCTCTCATAGTTGAGGTATACCTATGATGAAAATTGGAGACCTCTCTTATCTTTTAAGTGGGAGAACTTGCACAATTGGTGGCTGACTAAATACTTTTTTGCCCCACTGTATTAGGTCTGTAACTCCCAAGTCTCTGCTAGTCCATGATCTGTTAATTGATCATCAGATTGATTTAATATCCCTTACAGAGACTTGGTTAGGACAAGAGGATTATGTTGGTTTAAATGAATCGACTCCCTCTGGTTATTTAAACTGTCAAAATCCCAGAAGTTCTGGTCATGGATGAGGAGTAGCAACAATTTACTATTCCAAATTACTAGTTAATGTTAAGCAAAAAACACGTTATCATTCCTTTGAGGGCCTGGTCCTCAGTATTGGGCATTTTAGCAATTTTAGGCTAAACCCAATTTTATTTGCCATAGTTTATCGTCCTCCATCAACCTACTCAGAATTTTTATCCGAATTTGGTGAATTCTTAGCTGATTTAGTGCTGAAATCAGATAGAATAATTATAGTCGGGGACTTTAATATACATGTAGATGTAGATAGTGACTGCCTTAATGGGGCATTTAATAGTGATTGCCTTAATGGGGCATTTAATTTATATTTAATAATAAGACTCGATGGGGTTTTCTCAGAAAGTAGGAAATTCTACCCATTATCTCCACCATACGTTGGACCTTGTTCTGACATATGGCATAGAAATAGAAAATCTGGTCATGTCTCCTCATAACCCTGTACTGTCAGACCATTGTCTGTTAACCTTTGATTTTACTATTTCTGACTATTTGGCTCCTAAAGAAAAATATTACTACAGTAGATGCCACTCAGATGATGTTGTTACCAAATTTATGCAGATTGTTTCCTCTATGCCATGTGTCAACACAACAGAGATAACCTATGGAGAGCTTGCTCCTTCTGTAATTGATAGCATGGTAGATAGTGTTACAGCTTCTCTGCATCAGACTCTAGACTTGGTGGCCCCCTTAAAAAAGAAAAAGTCTAATCAGAGATTTCTAACTCCTTGGTTTAACACAGAAACTCGTAGCTTAAAACAGAAGACTCGTCAATTAGAAAGAAAATGGCACTCCACCAATTTAGATGAAATCCATTTAGCTTGGAGAAGTCATCTTTTAATTTATAAAAAAATCTCTTAGAAAAGCTAGAACGAGTTATTATTCTGCATTAATAGAAGAGAACAAGAATAATCCCAGGTTTCTTTTCAGCACTGTAGCCAGGTTGACAAAGAGTCAGGACTCTGTCAATCCTAGCATTCCCTTAGAGCTTACTAGTCAGGACTTTATGAACTTTGTCAGTAATAAAATTTCATCCATCAGAGATAAAATCAATCAGATTCTACCCACTTAAATACAGTAACTACTACAACTCCTTCAACTGATATCTGTCTTGATGAGTTTACTCCAATTGACCTTTTAGAGTTAGACAAAATAGTTTCCTCATCCAAGCCTTCAACTTGTCTTTTAGACCCTATTCCTACCAGGTTATTTAAAGAAGTCTTCCCACTTATTGGTAGCTTTATTCTTCATATAATCAATTCTTCATTAACTTTAGGCCATGTACCACAGGCTTTTAAAACGGCTGTAATTAAACCCTTACTCAAAAAGTAGATGCTGGATCCAGGAGCTTTAGCTAACTATAGACCAATCTCTAATCTCCCTTTCATTTCAAAAATCTTAGAAAGAGTTGTTGCTACACAATTATTTGACCACCTGCAGGGAAATGGTTTACTTGAAGAGTTTCAATCTGGGTTTAGAATCCATCATAGTACTGAAACAGCCTTAGCGAAGGTCACTAACGACCTCCTCATCGCATCTGATAATGGACTTGTTTCTGTACTTGTCCTTTTAGACCTTAGTGCAGCTTTTGATACTATCGATCATACTATTCTACTTGATAGATTAGAACACTATGTTGGACTTAATGGAACTTCGTTGCAGTGATTTAGATCTTATTTATATGATAGGTTCCAGTTTGTTCATGTCAATAATAAGTTTTCTTTCAACTCAAAGCTCAGTCATGGAGTTCCACAGGTATCTGTGCTAGGCCCTACTCTTTTTAGTTTATATATGCTTCCGTTAGGCAACATTATTAGAAAGCACTGTATACATTTTCATTGTTATGCAGATGACACACAATTATACCTGTCAATGAAGCCAGATGATAGTAATCAGTTAGCCAAGTTGGAAGCCTGTCTTAAGGAAATCAAAGCTTGGATGACTTATAATTTCCTGCTATTAAATTCAGATAAGACTGAAGTCATTCTTGTTGGTCCAAAAAACCTTAGAAATACCTTTCCAAATCAAACTTTTAGTTTGGATGCGGTTACTCTTTCTCTTAATAGCTCTGTGAGGAACCTTGGAATTATTTTTGATCAAGATCTGTCTTTCAATTCACATATTAAATTTGTGTGTAAGGCTGCCTTCTATCATTTACATAATATTGCCAAGATTAGGAGCATCTTGTTAGCTCTAGATTAGATTATTGTAATTCTTTATTATCAGGATGTCCTAAAACATCTTTAAAAAATCTTCAGCTGATCCAAAATGCTGCAGCAAGAGTTTTAACAGGTACTAGAAAGAGAGATCATATCTCCGGCTCTGGTCTCCCTTCATTGGCTCCCCATAGAGTTTAGAAGTTTAGAATTAAGTTTAAAATCCTTCTTCTTACTTACAAAGCTCTAAACAATCAGGCCCCTTTTTATTTAAAAGATCTGATACTATTATTATCCTAACAGAGCACTATGCTCCCAAAATGCAGGACTACTTGTAATACCTAGAATCTCCAAAAGTACAATGGGAGGCAGAGCCTTCAGTTATCAAGCTCCTCTACTGTGGAACCAGCTGCCAATCTGGATTCGGGAGTCAGACTCGATCTCTGTTTTTAAGAATAGGGTTATTTCTGAACCCTCCCTTAGTTATGCTGCTAATAGGTTTTTCGGGGGACCTCCAATAATGCACTGGGCCTCATTCCTTTCTTCACTCTCAATGAATTTTTTTTTTTTTTTTTTGCTGGTCATTAACATCTGTTTGTTCTCTCCCATAGATTGAGTCCCCATCGTGCTGTTTGCTCTCTACATGTCTGTTCTTTTCATCGTCTCTATCCCCTCACCCCCCAGCCAGTCGCAGCAGATGACTGCCCCTCCCTGAGCCTGGTTCTGCTTGAGGTTTCTTCCTGTTAAAAGGGAGTTTTTCCTCTCCACCGTCGCCAAGCGCTTGCTCACAGGGGATCGCCTGATTGCTGGGGTCTTTCTGCAACTGTGGGGGTTCCCCCTACAGTTGAAAGTGCTATGAGATGACTGTTGTTGTGAAATGGCGCTATATAAATAAACTAACTAACTAACTAACTAACCTGCACTTATATAGCGCTTTTCTAGTCACAAAGACCACTCAAAGCGCTTTCATTAATACTAACCCTCTATTCTAAGGGCCTATATAGGAAACAGATATCTAGGGACAATTTAGAACAGCCAATTAACCTAACAAAGTAAATAAAGTTGAATTGAAAATTGAATTAAATGTGCATTTTTAATGGGCTGGTCCAGGGGTGACAAACATATGGCTCGTGGGCCAAAACGGCCCACCAGGGGGTCCAAAATTTTCTCTGTGAAGTCACAGCTTTATTTCTAGTAAATTTATGACTTTCTACTGATTACAATAGTTTGTGTAAATCTGAGACATTTTTTTCTGTGTAAGATGAGACGTTTTTTCTCATCAGTTTTCTTTTTCTTCTTTTTTCTGATAAGAACAAGGGGCCCTTGATCTTGCTGTGTGTGCAAGATGATATAAGTATGCATTTAAAAGTAACGTGAGTTACTTTTCCAAGTAACTAGTTACTTTAATCATGCAGTAACTCAAAAGTAACTCATTTACTTTTGAAAAGAAGTAACTAGTAGCTGTAACTAGTTATTATTTTTTAGTAACTTGCACAACACTGCTGGTGACAACAGTGGATGATCCATAGCACTCTCCTTGACGTCTCCAACATCGTAGGTGGCCATCATTTCTGCTCAACATGAATGAACTTTCATCAGAGAACAGCACTGGTCCCTTGTTCAGCATGAATGCTCCCTGGCCCATGCAAGACAATGACGACTGTGCCTGGTGGTGTGGTCAGGTACCCTTGCAGGTCGTCTAGCACGCAGACCACGCTGATGTAAATGATTTTGAATGGTCTGACATGACACTTGGGTGCCTCTGACCTCCCTTAACCCAGTGATTGGCACAGGTGCTCCGTTGCACCATTAGCCCCTAGTGGCCAAGATTTTTTTCAAGAAAATATTCAGTTCAAATGTCAGAGATTTCCAAGGCTATAACTTGAAAGTGGTAAGAGATAATGACTTACTGTCAATTAGAAAGATGTAGAATATGATCCAAAGTTTGAGATAGGACTAAATTTATGCATCTAATTTGCATAATGCCTTGGCAGCCATATCGAATTACATAACTTTTGGTCAAAAATGGACTTTTGGACATATTTACACAAAGAATGGTTTTGCTTTTTGTCACCGTTTCTTGTTTTGGGTTTTTTTGTTATCTTCTCTTCAAAGTATATGAACCAGAACACTAGTAGAATGTCAACAAACAAAGAAATTAGTCAGACTTACCGCTGGCCGGGCGGCTCGCTCGCTTCGTCCTTTTGCGGCATCCTGGTCGTTATTTTCTCTTCTATCGGTCATTTTAGTTTTCCCCCTCACATCCAGAAACTGTCATGATTACTGCACTTCAATTTCGCTTTTATTCCGCCGCTGTTTATCGTATATGACGACATGGAACTGGCACGATTGTTCTACCCAGTCACATGGTGATGGCGTCGATAGCAGGTGACACATCAACCAGCTTCGCCCACCCTCTGTTATAACAAAATGTATATATTTACCTTCATAAGCTAAATAATCTCTTTTTAGAATCATAGTTGGCAAATTCAGGAGCAAATACTTCCTCAGTCTTGCGATCGAGTAAGATCTCGATTTGTTTACAAACTCTTCTTCTCTGGTGAGGTTTCAGGATGGTTCTATGTCTGCCATAAGTCCTCCAAGGCAAGAGCAGAAAGTTATACGTGTCTGCCACCTTGTGAGGTGGAATCCTTTGTACAGCTTAAATCAACTGGGGAGTTTTTGTCCACGTCATATAACATCACATGACAGGCGCCGCGCTGCGCCTGTGCCAGTAGAGGTGCTATCTGTCCATGAAATCTTGCCACAATAAGGGTTAAATGTGCCTGGAGTTGAGTAGCATTCATCATCCGGTTCCACAGGGCACTGTTCACAATGAAGCAGTCATTAGCGTGGGATGTGGCCAAATGACATCTACTTCTATGCCTTTTCGTGGCTCTTCCCTTCTCTCTATATCTCTGTTGCAAACTGCTGATGACACTCTGTGACACTCTAAGCTCAGTGGCCACTTCCCTCTGAGAACATCCTGTTTGTAGCCTCACAATGATGAGGTACCGTTATGATTCCCTGTGCACTTTTACGCAGCGCATGTAGGGAGGAATTGAACCCACTCGCAGGAGTCAGTTGTGCATTTTATTAATGTTAGACATACAAACAAACAGTTCAAAATAACATAGCTGTTCAGAATAACTTAGGAGTCCTCCAGGATGCTCTACAGTCTCGGGTGAGTATAACTGTGGAAATGTTCCAAAGCGTAAAAGACTGACTGCAACGGGGGAACGCAAACAGTTAGTACTCACAGTACTGGAGCAGTCCGAGTAAGTCCAAGTTAAGTCCGGTGAGCACAAACAACAAATACAGATAATCACGCCTCCCAGTGTGATGCGGTACCAAAACATAGGCAGGGTATCTAGACATGAGAGGCAGAAAACATATACTGAGGGGAACAGCGACAGTGTAGCTCCAAACACATACAATGATCCGACAATCTTTTCCAACAGACAGAGGGCTAAAATAGTGCTAGGCCTAATGAGGAAAGAGATTGCCGGTGTGAGTAATGAGAGTGAATGGGAGTGTGTATGTGTATAACAGTGTGCATAGGAGAAAATATATGTATGTGTGTGTGTGTGTGTTTGTGCGTGAATCAGAGACAACGAGACACAGCTGGTACCGCTGACAGGAGGAGGAGGCGTGGCTGAGCTGTCAGGGAGCTGAGTGGACCCAAGAGGCTCCCTAAGGGCGCCTGATGAAAATAAACAGCAACAAGTACACGAAAGAGTGAACAGCCACTGCGTCACAGAACTGGGCCTAAACATCAGCCCAGTTCATGACAGGTACTGTTGATCAATTGTTAGGTGTCATCTTGGTCTCATGATGTCAAAATGTGAACAGCATGATGAAGAGGACTGTTTAAATACCAATTCTAATTGAACCAGAAAATTTATTGGTCAATTCATGGATCAGACACCTGTTGTGAATTTTGCTGTTAAGCACCTTGTTAGAGAACAGCAAGTTACACAAAAAGTACTAAAACATTGAACAGTTGGACATGTGCATTCAAAAGTCAGAGAAGGTCAAATTAAGTTCACTTGTAAAGGTTATAGTGCATTTTAAGTGCATCCTGAAATTTCACCTGAAAGCTAAATATCCCTAACTTTTTGTGAGTAGTGTGCATATACATATATACACATACATACATACATATACACATTCAATTAAAAAACGAGAAAGAAAAAACCCAGTTATTAAACCATAAGTACAAGAGCAAAATATCAATGTCATTACATACATAAAACAATATACCAAATTAAATACAGGCTCAAAAAACGTTACCCATCCACTTTATCTATAGCAACTTTAACTCAAGTACTGGACAGAAGGGTATTCTTGAGGTTTCTTTTGTATGCTGGCAGTGATATAGAGGAAACATTTAAGTGTTTATATGTATTCCATAGGTTAACTCCATATCTAATTGATGATTTTGCCCACAAGATGTTTTACAGAGAGGTAAATGAAGATTGTCCGACTGTCTCGTTGCATGACTATGAAAATGATAATTATTTGAAAAATAATATGTAAAAGTGAGTGGTACAGCTTTGCTGTTAATAACTTCAAAGACAACGGCACATGTTTGAAGAACAATATCAAAAATAGTCAATAATTGTAATTTATTAAAAAGATGTGCACTTGAAACTGTGGATTTTGAAAAAGTTGCTGCTCTAATAAACCGTTTCTGTAAAAGAAGAATTTTATGCAAATATGTTGAAAAAGTATTTCCCCAAACAATATTACAATTATGTAAAATAAGGATAAAGTATAATATAATGTTAAAAAACATGAACTATGAACCAAATGTCTAATTTTTCTTAAGATTCCAAGGGATTCTGCAACCTTATTGCAGATGAAGCCAACCTGTTCTCCCCATGTAAGTTTATCATCCAGCTGGATTTCTAAAAAGCATGTGGTTGAAACCTTCATTATTTCCTGGTCATGAACATACAATTTAAATTGATCCTCGTTATATTGCCTGTAAATAACATAAAATTTGACTTTTTTAGATTAAATGATAATTTGTTTGTTTGAAACCATATAGAATAGTTATTAAGATCATTATTTACTTCACGAGCAGCACGGTGGAGGAGTGGTTAGCGCTGCGGCAGCACAGTAACTCACCCTTGGCCGGGGGATCCTGGGTTCGATCCCAGCCCCCGACCAACAGTGATCTGTGTGGAGTTTGCATGTTCTCCCCGTGTGTCTGCGTGGGTTTACTCCAGGATTTCTCTGGTTTCCACCCACATGCCAAAAAACATGCAAGTTAGGTTAATTGGCATCAACTGGGGATTCTAACTTGTCCTTAGGTATGACTGTGAGAGTGAATGGTTGTGTGTCTCTCTGTGTTGGCCCTGTGATGGACTGGCGATCTGTCCAGGGTGTACCCTGCCTCTCGCCCAAAGATGCTGGGATAAGCTCCACCCCCCCACCCCCACCCCCCCAGCAACCCAAAAAGGATTAAGCGGAAGAAGATGGCTGGATGGATGATATTTACTTCACTATTTAAGGCCGCTAGATCTTTTTTCGAGACAAAAATTTTAGTGTCATCTGCAAATAGTAATGGAACTACTCTATTGGAAACTGAAGAAAGATTGTTTATATAGTAAATAAGAAATAACAGTGGACCTAATATTGATCCTTGTGGTACCCCACATTGTATTATATATTTTGGATTCATAACCATCAAAAAAAACATATTGTTTTCTGTTAGAAACATAAACACTAACCCACTTAAACACAACGCTATCAAAACCATATCCATACTATATCTTTGAAAGTAAAATACTATGGTTAACAATATCGAATGCCTTAGAAAG
Organism: Pholidichthys leucotaenia; assembly: GCA_020510985.1. Lineage (NCBI taxonomy): Eukaryota > Metazoa > Chordata > Actinopteri > Cichliformes > Pholidichthyidae > Pholidichthys > Pholidichthys leucotaenia. The sequence continues at coordinate 13,354,892 of CM035844.1, forward strand.
ATCTAAAAGTATACCTATTGCATACTCATTATCATCTAGAGCTGTGTGTATTCTATCAGTCATTTCTAAACGAACCATACAAGTTGACTATTTTTTCCTAAATCCATACTGAAAATTATAAAGAATATTGTAAGTATTCAAGTGGTTCAAGATTCTCTAAACAAGTATAAACAAGTTTGTTCTGAAATTTTAGAAAACATGGCAATATGATATAGGGCGATAATTTGTAAAGCATCCCTGATCACCAGATTTAAATAATGGAATGACTTTAGCCAATTAAAGCACAAGGTACAGAACCACTTTCCATAGACACTGCAAAGATATATGTTGACTCTATAATTGAATTACAAACTCCTTTGATGACAGAACTAGATATTTTGTCGTGGTGTGCTTGTTATGATTGCCCTTGGCAGGACAAAGATGAGACGCCAAAAGCCAGCAGTGAGTTTTGTTGTTTTATTAAAGAAAGTACAAAATAATGCGCCTCGAGGGGCAAAACATATAAACTATAACACTCAACCTCGATGGGTCAAAATAACTGAACAAATACAAAGAATCAAAGTCACTTACACTTAATGCAGCAAGGGCGAAACCTAATGCTGGAAAAAGACTGGAGCCGGACGTGGGGACTCCAGCCTGAGTGGGTGTGAGATCGCAGCGAGGACTAATTCCCAGCAGTGATCTTAAATATGTATATTGTATGTATAAAAATGTATATGTATATTTATATGAATAAAAATGTATATTCGCTGCTCTTGTTTTTCTTGTCTTCTTGATTGTTGCTCTGAGTGTTGCTATCCCTGTGCTGTTGCAATCCTGGAATTTCCCCATTGTGGGACTAATAAAGGCTTATCTTATCTTCTTATCTTATCTTAAATAGAGCATAAACTAATTACACACAGGTAAAACAGATAATGAATAAAGGGTGAACAGCTGTGACAGGCCGCGGGCCGGCTGACAGGTGGAAGTGCTGCCACAGCGGTGTCAAAATAAAAGCACCAATACACACCCTTAAAACAAGCCCAGGAAAAAGGGACAAAAAGAGAAAATAATAAGTGACTGGAGCGCGGAGCAGACCCGCGCTCGGGATCACCACAGTGCCCCCGCTTTAAGGGATGAATTTCACACATCCCAATCGTAACATCTAAAAAAGAGCCCCCCCCCCCCCCAACCAGGAGAATTACCAAAACCAGCCTCGAGAGGGCGGAGGGGGAACCCAGGCCTGGAGGGAGCGACACTGAAATGAAAAAATAACCTCAAAAATCTTAACAACAAGCTACTAAGACAAATACCAAAATAAACACCAAAATATCATCCATAAACTGCAAATGGGAATTCATCACACAGAACCAGAACCAAATAACCTTTGCGATTTAAATTCTCATTAATTCCTGTCAGAAAACTGAGCTCTTTAAATAATATACAAAAATAGATTAATTTACTCTTCCTTTTCCTTTAGAAAAGTCCATACAAAAAAAAAAATAGCAATGAGCTAGACACAAAAATTTAACAAATTGCAACATAACAGGTTCAAAATGAGACCTTCTCCCTTCTTCTCTTTTTCTTCTTTTATTCCCCTTGGAAATGTCAACATGAAAATAAATGCATGAACTCGAACAAGATAACTGAATAATACATGCCTATAGCCCAGAAAGAGAGAAACACTAAGAGACACGTATGATCAGTCAAATGAAAGACTTGTCCTGGTGGCCTCCCAGAGTCCCGGCTCCACCCAACTGTCACGAAGAAAAGGTCGGGCGGCCTACCAGACCTCCAGAACTGCCAAGTCCGGCAAAAAGGTTCCTCAGGTGGCTTCCCCGCATCGCTGGGCCAGCAGACCATGGAGCCCCGCTCACCTCCCCCAGAAAGCAGAAGAGGAGACAGGTAACCCCCGCGGATCCCTGGCAGGGAGCGAACCATGAAGGAACCAGCAGTTTGTAGCCGACCCACAGTAGTCTTCAGCCCCAGCGCAGCACCCTCGATGGCTGTGGCTTGAGGCGTAGCCACACCCTCGATGGCCTCGGCTTGAGGCGTAGCTGCACCCTCGATGGCCTCCACTTGAGGTGTTGCAGCACCCTCAATGGCCTCCGCTTGAGGAGCTGGACCCACGGTGACTTCGGCTTGAGGAGCTGGACCCACAGTGACCTCAGCTTGAGGAGCTGGACCCATGGTGACTTCAGCTTGAGGAGCTGGACCCACGAAGACCTCGGGCAATGGACCGGAACCCACAGAGACCTCTAACATGGCAGGACATTTCTCGGTGACCCTGAGAAAAGGATCAGATATAAAGGGCACAAGAACAAGGTCAGGGTCACCGGCAGCAGTGGAACCCAGCGAGGTGAGCTCAGATGCTGCTGACGGCAGCACCCGGCTCCCCCCCCCCCCCCAAGAGCCAGACAAGATCTCTCCAATACAGAATTAATGAAAACAAAGGAGAATACAGTACTTGCCTGACCTCAAGTTCCACCACTGTCCAGGATGCCATCGATCCAGATGGCGATCCTCTTGGCCCGGCTTCCTGGAGGTCCAACTCTAACTCTGCTGCGGCAGCCCCAGCAGCAGGCATGATGGTCTCAGCAGTCTCTGGACCCCCCAGCGCTGCAGCCCACGCAGATGGCTCACTCTGCGTGGCAGCCGGAGAGCCATTCCCAGCTGGGACAGGATTTTGCTCAATGGAGATCCGGGGACGCTTCGTCATCGGCACAGACTCCAGCTGGCAGGCTGATCTCCTCCTTTGTCCATATTGCGGCTGCGGGACTGGAACCAGGTTCATCAGGGCCGCAGGCCCCTCCTCCCTCCAGCGGTTCAGTCCTGGAACCAGCGGACACTGGGGGAATATAGGAGGACGCACAAAGGAAGCAGGTTGTGTATATATGGCTACAGCAGCAGATGGTGAGAGCTTAGGGGACTGCATGGGGACTGAGCCTCACCCCTAGGAATCAGACAATGTAATTCATCAGTTAGAAGTTGAGAATGAAAAATCACTTGCCTGTCCTCCTGGGGTACGGTGGACCCTGCTGCAGCAGGCTCTGTTTTTTCCTCTCCCATTCCAGAGATGTAGGTGGACCCCTCAGGAAGACAAGGAAGAGCCGCTCCTGGCGGATCAGCGATGAAGGCAGCCGGAGAAGAAGTCACTGTGCTCACAGCAGCTGAAGGAAGTGCCGTAGCGGAGGGAGGAGCAGCTGAGGCAGTCTGGGGTAGGGGAGCTGGTGAAACAGCTGACAACGAAGACCCGGAGGCTGAAGCTGCTGTCATACCTCTCTTCCGTGGCAAAGAAAAAACAGCTGGCTGGGAGACAGGGGAGTCTTTCCGGTGGCCCGTAGCTGGATCCAAATGGGAACCTCGCGGGAAATTGACCCGATCATTAAACTCCCTCCACTTTGGAACAGCTGTGTCCCAGGGAGGAGATGGGTTTGCAGCAGGATGGCGACGCCTTCTGGCTGAAGGCGAAGTTAAGTTCAAATTAGGGAAATGCCGCTGCTGTGCTGAAACTGTAGCCAGCAGCTCGGCAAACTGAGGATAATTACTTAACCTGGGATGTACTTCCACTATCCTAACAGCAGCCACCATGCTTTTCAGAACGTTGCCCGGGCCAACAGAAGAGAGAGCTTCAGCCACACGATCCTTGATGAAATCAACTGCCCAAAGTTCATCTTCGCTGGGACCCCTGGCTGCCCTCCTCCTCAGCTGTGCTGGAAGACGGCTCTTCGGCGATAGAACCACAGGAGCTGGAGCCATAGCAGGAACCTCCTCATGAGCCGAGGAACGGGAGTTCTTCCTCGTTGGCCCCCTCTTAGGCTTCCTGGAGGATCTCTGGTCCAGCTGTCGGTTCTTCTGTTGGAGCACCGATAGTTGAGCCATCCTCTCTCTGCCCTCAGCATGCTTGACGAGGCAAGGATGATGTTTAGCAGTTGCCTCCGCGAGGCCCAGGTACCACAGTACGTCTTGGGGGGAACGATTGCGAGCTATGTCCAGGAGGTCATCAATCTCCATTAGAACCTGGATGAGCTCAAAACCCAGGCTCATAGGATACCATGTATTGAAAGACGCCATGACCTCCCCCGAAAAAGAAATGCTGGCACCCGGTGAAAAGAAAAAAATACAGAGCCATAAACAAAACTCACTCAGGCTGGCACCTTGTTTGGCTGCGATCTACTGTTATGATTGCCCTTGGCAGGACAAAGATGAGATGCCAAAAGCCAGCAGTGAGTTTTGTTGATTTATTACAGAAAGTACAAAATAATGCGTCTTGAGGGGCAAAACATATAAACTATAACACTCAACCTCGATGGGTCAAAATAACTGAACAAATACAAAGAATCAAAGTCACTTACACTTAATGCAGCGAGGTCGAAACCTAACGCTGGAAAAAGACTGGAGCCGGACGTGGGGACTCCAGCCTGAGTGGGTGTGAGATCGCAGCGAGGACTAATTCCCAGCAGTGATCTTAAATAGAGCATAAACTAATTACACACAGGTGAGACAGATAATGAATAAAGGGTGAACAGCTGTGACAGGCCACGGGCCAGCTGATAGGCAGAAGTGCTGCCATGGTGTTGTCAAAATAAAAACACCAATACACACCTTTAAAACAAGCCCAGAAAAAGGTACAAAAAGAGAAAATAATAAGTGACTGGAGTACGGAGCAGGCCCGCACTTGGGATCACCACACTGCTGCTGTTTTCTTTAGTTTATTATAATATCATTCACCTCCTTCTGATCAGGTCCTTAGGCATGACTGTGAGAGTGAATTGTTGTCTGTCTCTCTGTGTTGGCCCTGCGATGGACTGGCGATCTGTCCAGGATGTACCCTGCCTCTCGCCCAAAGATGCTGGGATAGGCTCCAGCCCCCCCACCGCGACCCGAAAAGGATTAAGCGGAAGAAGAAGAAGATAGTGTCAACTACTGTTTTAGCCAAAGATGCACCAACACTTGGAAAAAAAAAATCATTAAATTTACATGCAATATCCAAAGGATCAGTATATATAAAATGTCCATCTATAAGTGTTGAAGAATGTTTTAAAGTAGTCTTATTTCTATGCAGAAGTTTATTAATAACTTTCCATGTACCCTTAATGTGGCTTACCCTTAATGGTGTGACTGGAATTCGTTCCAGTCTCTTTGGAGGCGTGGTTTCGACTCCCACAGCTGCCAACAAATACTTTATGGGCAGCTTGGTGGCGCAGTGGTTAGCACTGTGGCAGCACAGTTAAAAGGTCACGGGATCAATTGCACCCCTGACCAGCGGTGACCCTTCTGTGTAGGGCTGTACGAAATGACCAAAATTTCATATCATGATACAAGTAATCTTATTTGAGAGTAACGATATCAATCTCTCTCTCTCTCTCTCTCTCTCTCTCTCTCTCTCTCTCTCTCTCTCTCTCTCTCTCTCTCTATATATATATATATATATATATATATATATATATATACATACATACATATATATATATATATATATATAGTAGGGGACCTAGTTAATGCAATTCTCCACTCAGACTGAATAGCACAGGAGGAGACGCTTTAAAGCTGTTAATTAGATATGCAAGACAGCCTGTGGTTTTCTCCATAAGAATGCAGGATAATATGCGTTCTCCTCTGGGTTGCATAATAATGCGCCGACAGGATGGGTGACAAAGGGAATTGTCATTGTAAGTCTATGTGTTGTAATGTGAACCCCCAGGTTGTGAGGCAAGTCTATGGTATAAAAGAGAGATGCCAGCGACTTGGATTTATTCTTCTTGTTAACTGATGTTAGAGAGAGAGATTAATAAAGTTTGCTCTGCCCACTGCCTCGCCTGCTCCTTCTTCTCTCTACAATATATATGTGCTGACATATATATTGTAGAGATGTATGTCGTGTGTGTGTGTGTATATATATATATATATATATACTTGTGTGTGTATATACACTACCGTTCAAAAGTTTGGGGTCACTTAGAAATTTCCTTATTTTTGAAAGAAAAGCACTTTTTTTCAATGAAGATAACTTTAAACTAATCAGAAATACACTCTACACATTGCTAATGTGGTAAATGACTATTCTAGCTGCAAATGTCTGGTTTTTGATGCAGTATCTACATAGGTGTATAGAGGCCCATTTCCAGCAACTATCACTCCAGTGTTCTAATGGTACAATGTGTTTGCTCATTGCGTCAGAAGGCTAATGGATGATTAGAAAACCCTTATGCAATCATGTTAGGTCTGCAATGCTGTAATTGCTGCAAATGGAGGATTCTTTGACGAAAGCAAATTTTGAAGGAAAAAATTATTATTTCAAATACAAATCATTATTTCTAACCTTGTCAATGTCTTGACTATATTTTCTATTCATTTTACAACTCATGGTGGTAAATAAGTGTGACTTTTCATGGAAAACACAAAATAATTGTCTGGGTGACCCCAAACTTTTGAACGGTAGTATATATATATATATATATATATATATATATATATATATATATATATATATATATATATATATATATATATATATATATATATATATATATCATGATATACATTTTCTGTAAATTCTATAGTTTATGTATATATGATAACCAATAAAAAGGACCATCTCTTTTTCTACATTTTAAATTACATACTGAAAAAAATCAATTATACAAATTCTCTGTCATTAATTGTATGCATTTTTTCCCTCTTAATTTTGCAGTGTGTTATAAAAGTGTTTTTTAATGGGCATTTGAGATGACTTCAACTTTATTTATTATCGCTACTTGCCTAATTAAAAATTATTAGAAATCAAGATGACATGTTCTGGACCCAGGAAACAGACACTGACACGAGTAGATATACACAATTATTCTTTTATTGTAAAGTGAGGGAGTGTAGTGCGTGTGTGAGTGCAAGTATTGAAGTTTGGTCACTGGAACTGAGCAGTCCGGATGGTGACCTGGCAACCCTGTAACACACAAGCAGAAACAATTACAGCTGTTCAGCACTAGCGAGTAATTGTGGATGGTGAGGCTTACTTGGGCGTTCCACAGGTAACGTTCTGCTGACTTCCAGCGGCCGTGCAGCGTGGTGGTGAATGTGCTCGTAGCTGTGATGGTGAATGCACCTGTCGCTGTGATGATGATTGTTCTCGTAGTTGAGGTGGTGGTGATACCAGTGACCGTGATAATGACAGCTCCTGTAGCTGTAACAATAACAGTTCCTGTAGTTGTGGTGTTAGACGTACCCGTAGCTGTGGTGGTAGCGAGGAGCTACGTGATAGAGGTGGCAACGCCCCGTCGGCTGGGGAAGTTGGTCCGCCGCCTGGGAGGTCCACCTGTGCACAGGGGTAAAGGCAAGGAGTAGAATAGCAGATTGTTTTCTTACGTGGCAGATCCTGACGAGACGTTCTTGACTGAACTTGAGAACGAAGTTCTGGCTCATGCTCTGACAAGGAAGACAGACGACTCCGTGCCGGGCTGTCAGCAGCACTGGCTTTTAACAGCTGCTGATTAGCACCTGCTGGTCTGTGCGCAGCTGGAACTGATGAGACAGATGACGGCCCAGAGGCCGCCATGACAGTACTTCTCCCTCTAGCAGTGCCTGCAGGCACCTGCCCAATTCTACCTGGATTCGCCTGATGGAAATCGCGGATCAACTGCTTATCCAGGATCAACGCTGGGCGAATCCAAGAACGATCCTCCGGTCCAAACCCCTCCCAGTCCACCAAATACTGAAGACCACGACCTCGCCTGCGAACGTCCAGGATGGCAGTCACCCCCCAGGCCGGCTGGCCATCGATCATCCTCGGGGGGGCGGGGGCCGCGGGAGGCGGGCACAGGGGATCAGAGATGTACGGTTTGACCTGGGAGACATGAAAGGTGGGGCAGATGCGCATCGAAGAGGGGAGAGGCAGGCACACAGACACAGGATTGACAATACGAGAGATGGTGTAAGGACCAATGAAGTGCTTGGTAAGCTTGCGCTTCTCAGCCGGTACACCAATATTCCGGGTAGACAACCAAACCTTCTGACCCACCTTGTAGTCCGGGGCGGGTCTCCTATGCCGGTTGGCCACCTGGATGTTGCATTCCGTGGTCTTTAAAAGGGCTCGGCGGGCGATGAGCCAAACTCGCCGACAGCGCTTAATGTGAGCTTGGACAGATGGAACCGCTACTTCCTTCTCCTCCTCCGGAAACAGTGGTGGATCAAACCCAAATGATGCCTTGAAAGGAGAGACGCCCGTAGCCGTAGAGATCGTGGTGTTATGTGCGTACTCAATCCAAGGAAGATGCTTGCTCCAGGAGGATGAACAGGAGGAGATGACACAACGCAGCGCGGCCTCAAGCTCCTGGTTAGCCTGCTCACACTGGCCATTACTCTGAGGATGATAACCTGAGGAGAGGCTTGCTGTGGCTCCCAGCGCTGCGCAGAACGCTTTCCAGACCTGAGAGATGAACTGTGGTCCCCGGTCCGACACTATGTCAGCGGGGATGCCGTGAAGACGGACCACATGCTGGACAAGGAGGTCCGCTGTTACCTGAGCCGAAGGCAAACCCCGAAGGGGCACAAAGTGGGCTGCCTTCGAGAAATGGTCCACTATAATCAAGACTGTGGTGAAGCTATTTGAGGGGGGCAAACCAGTCACAAAATCCATGGCAACATGGGACCAAGGGCGGGAAGGGACCGGCAGCGGATGTAACAGGCTCGCCGGGGGGGATGATGTCGTCTTCCCAGTGGCGCACTGAGTGCAAGCCCGGATGTAACTCACAATGTCCTTCCGCAGCCCTGGCCACCAGAAGGTCCTCTGGAGAAGGTCCACAGTCCGACCCACCCCTGGATGACAAGCCAACTTGGAGGCGTGACCCCACTCAATCACTTGACCCCGAATAGAGCGTGGAACAAACAGGCGGCCCGGGGGACCCCCCCCCCCCCCGGGTCTGGCTCCGTCTTTAGTGCTCTACGAACTGTCTTGCAAATACCCCAGGACAGGGCGCCAACGACACAGGAGGGCGGCAGGATGGGAGTTTCCTGATCCTCAGAGGATGGTGTGTCGAACTGCCGCGAGAGGGCATCCGGCTTACCGTTCTTGCTTCCCGGCCGATAAGTGATGGAAAAATTAAACCGGCCGAAGAAAAGGGACCAACAAGCCTGGCGTGCATTCAGGCGCTTCCCCGTCCTGAGATACTCCAGGTTTCGGTGATCGGTCCATACCACGAACGGCTGAGCAGCTCCCTCCAGCCAGTGTCTCCATTCCTCCAAGGCGAGCTTCACTGCCAGCAGCTCCCTGTCTCCTATGCTATAATTCCTCTCCGCTGGTGACAGGCGATGAGAGAAGTAAGCACATGGGCGGATCTTACCGTCTTCAGGAGAAGGTTGAGAGAGCACCGCTCCCACCCCCGAATCAGAGGCGTCCACCTCCACCAAGCACTGTAGCTTCGGGTCCACCTGGGTTAGGACACGGGCAGAAGCAAACTCCTCCTTCAATTTCTAAAACGCCCTGGCTGCCTCCTCACTCCAGCAAAACGGGGTCTTTGGGGAGGTGAGCGCAGTCAGAGGCCGAGCAATGTTTCCAAAATTGAGCACAAACCTCCGATAGAAATTAGCAAAGCCCAAGAATCCCTGAAGCTGCTTCCTAGAGGTTGGTGCGGGCCAATCCACTACTGCCTTGACCTTGGCCGGGTCGGGGAGCACCTGGTTCCGGGCTATGATGAACCCTAGGAAAGAGGTCTGGTCAGTATGGAACTCACACTTTTCTGCCTTGACGAACAGTTGGTTCTCCAGGAGGCGCTGTAGCACTTTGCGGACATGCACCTGGTGCTCTTCTAACGTGCGAGAGAAGATAAGTATGTCATCGAGATATACAAATACAAACGAGTTATGGAAATCCCGCAAAACATCGTTTATTAATCGCTGGAAGACGGCCGGAGCGTTGGTTAACCCAAACGGCATTACCAGGTACTCGAAGTGCCCGCTTGGGGTCCGGAAAGCTGTCTTCCACTCGTCACCTTCTCTAATGCGCACCAGGTGATAAGCATTCCTGAGATCCAGTTTGGTAAACCAGGATGCCCCCTGGAGGGAGTCAAAGGCTGTGTTCATCAAGGGCAGAGTGTACTTGTCTTTTACTGTAATTTCGTTGAGGCCCCGGAAGTCGATGCAGGGGCGTAATGAGCCGTCCTTCTTCCCAACGAAGAAGAAACCGGCACCCACAGCCGAAGACGACGGGCAGATGATTCCAGAGGCCAGGGATTCCTAAATGTAAGTGTCCATGGCCTCGCGCTCCGGGGCTGATAGGCTGTACAGGCGGCTAGCAGGAAGAGGGGCCCCAGCCTTCAGATTTATTGCACAGTCGTAAGGGCAATGGGGGGGTAGAGACAATGCCTGAGACTTGCTGAAAACTAACCCCAAGTCATGGTAAACCTCTGGTACCTTGGACAGGTCCGGTGGTGATGTAGAGGGTGGAGGCACCTTGACAGATGGGGCGCACGCCGCAGATTGGAGGCAGGCACTCAAACAGAATGTACTCCACGCTGAAATACTCCCCGCTTGCCAGTCAATGGTGGGGTTATGCAGCTGAAGCCAGGGGTACCCCAGGATGACGGGCGAGGAAGAGACGGGCAGAACCAGGAACCTAATCACCTCCCTGTGGTTACCTGACACAATCACAGAAACTGGGGCCGTCTGATAGGCGACGGTGGTCAGTGACGCCTTGGACAGGGTGATGAGATTGACAGGGGGATCCAGAGTCTGACAGCTGAGGCCCATCCGGGTTGCCAGGTCCCTGGAAACAAAATTCTGCTCAGCTCCTGAGTCTATTAATGCCAATGTGGAGTGTTCTGTATGTGCGTGGATCAATCTGATGGTTATGCAGCAACTAGTGAGGGGTTTTTCTAAGTTCTTGTCCGTGAACCCCCCTACTGCGATCCACGGACCTTCCCTTTTAACCGACTGGGGCATTCCAAAACCCCATGTGACTCTTTCCCACAGTAGAAACAAAGGCCAAGATCCCTGCGGCGCTGTCTCTCAGCCGCTGACACTTTAGACTGCCCTATCACCATAGCCTCTTGATCCGGGGATTCCTCTGACGCGGGTAGAGTGAGCAGAGGAGAGCTAGTGACGCGGGGGCGGGGTTTAACTGAACGGAAAGTAGTTTGCCGTTCGGCCGCCTGCTCCCTTAATCTACTATCTAGGCTTACAGTAAGGGCAATTAATTCACGTAAGTTGTCCGGTTTGTCCCGTGCTGCTAATTCATCCTTTAACTCGTCGTTGAGACTGCGAAGGAAGATACCACAAAGTGACGGCTCCCCCCACCCAATCTCTGCGGCCAGGACCCGGAAGTCAATAGCGTAATCAGCAGCTGATCTGTTACCCTGCTGCAGACTCAACAGCCGTTCTGTCAACACCTCACCCCTATCTGTATGATCAAACACCGACATGAACTCCGCCACAAACTCCTGGTAAGTTAACACGGGGTAGCTTGGTTTAGCCATTACGGAATATGCCCAATCTAAAGCTCTTCCCCCCAACAAATTGATGATATAGCCAATTTTACTTGAGTCTATGGTGAAGTCTCCCGGAACGCGGAGAAAAACTGATTCACATTGAAAAATGAACCCTCGGGCTTCCCCGAGTTTCCCGCTGAACCGGGCAGTCGTAGGAACAGGGGTGAGGCGAGGTCGATGAGGTGTTAATTTGACCTGACGCTAAGCCTGCAGGGGCTGAAACACTTGCGGTCGGGGAGAACGTCTGGTGTCCCTCCAGACGATCCAGCCGACTGTTTATTTGAGTCAGTTTGTTGAGAATTACTGTCTGTTGGTGTGATAACATATCTACCCGAGCGCTAAGTGTGTTTAGTTTGCGCGGCAGTGTACTGTCCGCTGGGTCAACGTGACGGAGTTGTACTGACATGTTCTGGACCCAGGAAACAGACACTGACACGAGTAGATATACACAATTATTCTTTTATTGTAAAGTGAGGGAGTGTAGTGCGTGTGTGAGTGCGAGTATTGAAGTTTGGTCACTGGAACTGAGCAGTCCGGATGGTGACCTGGCAACCCTGTAACACACAAGCAGAAACAATTACAGCTGTTCAGCACTAGCGAGTAATTGTGGATGGTGAGGCTTACTTGGGCGTTCCACAGGTAACGTTCTGCTGACTTCCAGCAGCTGTGCAGCGTGGTGGTGAATGTGCTCGTAGCTGTGATGGTGAATGCACCTGTCGCTGTGATGATGATTGTTCTCGTAGCTGAGGTGGTGGTGATACCAGTGACCGTGATGATGACAGCTCCTGTAGCTGTAACAATAACAGTTCCTGTAGTTGTGGTGTTAGACATACCCGTAGCTGTGGTGGTAGCGAGGAGCTATGTGATAGAGGTGGCAACGCCCCGTCGGCTGGGGAAGTTGGTCCGCCGCCTGGGAGGTCCACCTGTGCACAGGGGTAAAGGCAAGGAGTAGAATAGCAGATTGTTTTCTTACGTGGCAGATCCTGACGAGACGTTCTTGACTGAACTTGAGAACGAAGTTCTGGCTCATGCTCTGACAAGGAAGACAGACGACTCCGTGCCGGGCTGTCAGCAACACTAGCTTTTAACAGCCGCTGATTAGCACCTGCTGGTCTGTGCGCAGCTGGAACTAATGAGACAGATGACGGCCCAGAGGCCGCCATGACACAAGATACATTAAGAGCCAGTTTGTTCCTCCAACACGTTTTAATTTATTTATTATTTATTTAGTGTACAGTATATGTGGCCGCTGTCATGCAGTTTTGCAGCTTTAGTAACATTTTCAGACAAAATTAAAAAACTTGGCAATGATTTAAACCAGAACGATGGTCTGATATGCTATCCACCTTATTCCTAGGCCCCATGATGCCTTGCGTGAATTATGGTAGCAACTTCTGGAACTAGTTTAGAACATATTGTTGTCATTGAAATGGGACACCTTTCCTTCTTCAAAAACAATGACTTCGGCATCACAAATGCGGGAACACGGCCTCTTGCACCTCAAACAGTAATATAATCATACCACTTCCCACGACTATCGAGGGACGGGAAGATGACCTTTAAAAGTGGCCTCGTAGACAGTAGCTCCGTTAGTTAGCACTGCTGCTAAGATGCTAAAGCTGTAAACAAATGACCTTTGCTGGCAAAATGAGTCACTGAGGACATTTTCAAAACTGATGTGATGCTATTTCCATATTCTGTATTGAAAGACCTTCAAAACGGTATTTAATTTGTAGGAAGTGTACGAAAACTGACCCAGAAAAAGACGATTTGTTTATATTTTAACTAGGTTGAAAACTCGCGTTTGATCGGTCGGGAGTTACATCTTCCACAAAAACATAGGTATTTTTAGAAAGTAGGATGTCTAAGCTTTCCAATGATACCATGCACTCATGGGGTTTCCCCGGGACTTTGCGGCTACCAAACAAAGAAAGAGTCATGATTTATGACTTCTCATTGCCTGTACTCATAATGACGTGGTGTGCATTCAGACCAGCACATCTCCATTGCAATAAAGTCGGCTGCATTTTGTTAAAATATGTTGGCCATAATCAAATTTACCTTAGAGCAGACGTACGGCACAACACCGTGCTTGGATGTCGTCTGTCACCGTGTGGTGAGAAGCCTCCATTTATCCAGTCTGGCACAACCACAAACACCAGCAACAAGTACCAGAACTACGCCAAAACATTCAAAAACTACAAAAACTAGAAGAGCTGAAATTAGCTGCCACTTCAGTGCAAAACACGTATGTGGACTATACATTAAAATGAATTTGAAAAACTTTTGAAAACGCTATTTTAAATGCCCCTGCTACTCCACTCTCACTGACTGATTTAACACGAGGTCAGCTGAAACCGGAAGCTCCGCCCATAATCATTCCTACAGCAGCACCCCCGGGAAGGTGGATAACATTTCCTATTAGCAACAAGTTAGCATCATCATTTAGCATTTGCCGTTTTATAATTAGAGAGAGATGGTGTTAATGTTACCTCCAATTAAAACAAGGTTAGAGGACTATCCTCTCTGACGCAGTATGATGGGGAAAAAGTCCCACGTCCCTCACACAGTAGCAGCGGCTCCACAGAAGTAGTGGCAAAACATTAGCTTACAGTTAGCTGCTGTGCCATACCTGGCGCACTGCAGGGGGAGAGGTGGGGCTGTGACAAGTGGAAACGGGTATGTGTCTTTTAAATCCCGATATAAATGATACGGTTTTATATGAAAGGGTAGACATTTTTTATCGTGTCACCAATATATATGGTCATATTGCACAATCCTACGTCTGTGTGGAGTTTGCATGTTCTCCCCGTGTCTGCGTGGGTTTACCTGTCATGACGCCAAGCGTGGGTCTGTACCAAGCTCAGATCTTTTGGTTATTATCCTTTTTCTGCTTATGTATTTAGTCCCGATTTTTTGCCATTATTGTTTGTGCTTTTATTTTGACAGTGTCGTGACAGGACTTCTGCCTGTCAAGTCTGTTCACGGCCTGTCACAGCTGTTTTGGGTCACTGATCACGTTTTCACTCGTGCTTCCACACCTGATTCACATTTTGGTTTCTTCTCTGGAATTATTTAAGTTCGCTGGCGAGGTTTATTCCTCGCTGTGACCTTGTCGTGTCTGACTGGAATCCCCATCCCGGATTTCAGTTTTTCCTCTGCTTAGGTTTTATCCTCGCCTGTTACATGTAAGTTACCTCTCGTGGTATTTCAGTATTTGTATTTTTCTGTTATCACCCTTCGTGGTCTCGTGTTTAGCTTTTTGTGATCTGCCCCTCATGGCAAGCTTTGTGTTCCTTATTATTTAATAAATGAGCAAACTCGCTGCAGGTGAACAGTGCCTTGTTTCTGCCCTCAAGGGCCAATTATGACATTACCTGGGTTCTCCGGTTTCCTCCCACAGGCCAGAAACATACAGGTTAGGTTAACTGGAGATTCTAAAGTGGCCCTAGGTGTGAATGTGTGTGTGAATGGTGAAGGGATTGGCGCTGCACCGTGGCTGCCTCATCCATCCAGGTGGATGCCCTGAATTTCCCTCTGGGATTAATAAAGTATACAAAAAAAAATATATTTCATTCCTAAATTTAATAAATTGTTCACTGAAATGTTTTTTCTTTGCTACTCTGACAAGATGAATATATTTGTTTCTGTAAAATTTATAGATAGCTCTATTTAAAGGAGTTGGTGATAAAACATATTTTTGATAAAGTTTATTTTTAGTTATATATGATTTTTTCAATCCAGCAGAAAACCAGGGGTTAGTAATTTGTTTTTTTTCCTGGTACTAACTGATCGAGTAACAACAGGAAAACATTTTGAAAAGGTTGAAGCAAACACTTGAATTTGAATCATTTTCTTCATATACTTTTTGAAAAGAAATCTCCAACATTTCTTTAAATTTTGTCATATTTCTTTGATTAAAATTTCTAAATGTAAATACAGAATTTTTGTTGTCATATTGGCATGGATGATATAAAAGTTTGAAATAGAGGAAAATGATCTGATATATCTGTTATTAATATTCCTGACAGTGTATCAAAATTAAATGTATTATATAATGTCAGTTAAAGTGGCAGATTTATCATTCACTCTTGTAGGTTTATTAATTGCAGGATAAAAATAGTTTATATGTAAAAGATTAAAACTTAATCTTAAATTAAAAATTAAATCTTCTGTCAGAGAATGACTATTGCCTTTATAGAGATTAATATTGAAATCTCCAAGAATATGACAGGTTTTATTTTCCTTATTTATTAACTCTAATAACGTATTACTGAAGCTATAATTAAAATTTGTAATGTGTGTGTCTGGTGGATGATGAATAGAACCTATGACGACATTCTTATGTTGTTTGTCAAATAAAACTTCTCTAAAAACTGATTCAGCTTCCACTTCATCAGAATTTAAAGACCAATCCTTTTGAATAACAAATTCATAGTCTTGATGGACAAATATTGAAACTCCAGGCTTGAATTTTCTTATTAAATGAGTAGACTTATATGATGGGATTTCATATAGACCAGATCCTTCAGATTCTTTGGTCAACCAAGGGTCAGTAAGGGCGATTACAGAGAACTCATGATTTAATGAAGATAAGTAATGAATTAAATGGTCATAATTTTTAGAAAGACTACAAATATTTAAATGAAAAACTGAAAATATCTTATGTTCATCTGAAAATGATTTTATGAAACTGCTAAATTTAAATTCATTATAGTAATTCCAGTTGTGAGAAATGTCAGAAACTGAAAGAACATTAACATCAGGATCAAGGTTTATATTATGACAATCATTTCACCTCTGCTAAGGTCAAAAGGATTAATTATCCAACCATTAACACAAGATTTTGATTTTAAAACTGAATTTTAAACTAATGCTTCAAACTCTTCGTCATCAAGTGTAGAAAAGGGAAACACTGAAGCACCAATGTCATAGATCCATGATGTCCATATATCAGATGAAATTTGAGGAACTGCGGTGCATTTTAAATGAAACTGATTTTTACAAAGAGAGCAATGAATAAAACCAATAAACTTTTAGCATTTGGACCATTTGTTTGATTCATATAGGGATGGCAGATCTAGGCACACAATACTGTTTGGGTTTTTTTTCTTTCTTTTGTTCTTTAACTTTCACATACTGGACTGGACAGTAGTCATTTGTCAGACCCTTGGATATTTTTTGAGGGATGAAATGTAATCAGCCCATCATTTCTCAGATGAGCTATATCTCCTTATTTCCCGGCTTCTTTCATGGCTGGAATCAATTCCTCCCACTTCTGTCAAACAGATTCAGAGTAATCTTGATTGACAAAGATATTTGTTCCTTTAAGGAACGTCACCGTCTCCAGAACAGCAAGCCTGTCCTTGAGTCTAATAAACTTCAACACAATTGGCCTTGGTTTATCCTCATTTTTCGGTGCTTTCCCAGATCTGTGGACATAAGTTTCAGTTTATCTTGGATAACTTTTCTAATCTTCGCTTCAGAATCAGACCATTTCTCATGTACAGATTCAGGAATTCCTTCAAAGACTAAGTCATTTCTACAACACTGATTCTCCATGTAGTCCATTTTGCCATTCATTCATTCATCTTCTTCTGCTTAATCCTTTTCGGGTCGCGGGGGGGGGGGGGGGGGGGCTGAAGCCTATCCCAGCATCTTTGGCCAAGAGGCAGGGTACACCCTGGACAGATCACCAGTCAATCGCAGGGCCAACACAGAGAGACAGACAACCATTCACTCTCACAGTCATACCTAAGGACAATTTAGAATCCCCAGTTTTTTGATGCCAATTAACCTAACTTGCATGTTTTTGCCATGTGGGAGGAAACCAGAGAAATCCCAGAAATCCTTGGCTATGAATTAAATTATATAAATAGAAAAGTGAAAAAATGAGGAGGAGTTGCAATTTATGTTGACAAGAGCTTGAAATACAAGGTTGTTGAAAATCTGTCAGTAACTGTGGATGATTTATTTGAATGTATTACAATAGAAATCTGTCACAAATATCCTTTGCACTGGTGAGAATTTGCAGCAGGTTTTAGAGGTGGTCACAACTGAAATGAAAAAGTTAACGCAGTGGTTCAACAAAAATAAATTATCTCTAAATCTAAAAAACCCCAAAGATTATGTTGTTTGGAAATTATAAAATAAATCATGAAATAATGGTAACGATAGATGATACCAGAATAGAAACAGTACAGGAAAATAAGTTTCTGGGGGTGACGCTAGACAATAAAATCTGCTGGAAACCTCACATCAGTCACATCCGGGCCAAGTTGGCAAAATGTATAGGCAAACTGGGGAAGACAAGACACATATTGGACTATAAATCATTGGTCTTACTGTACAATTCACTGTTTCTACCTTATCTTAACTACTGTGTAGAAGTCTGGGGAAACACCTACAAGACCAACCTACAGTCAATATGCACATTACAAAAAAGAGCTATAAGGATAATAAATAATGTAGGATATAGAGACCATACCAGTTTGTTGTTTTTAAAATCACATGTCATAAAGTTCACCGATTTAGTTAAATTTAAGACAGCACAAGTCATGTACAGGGCAATTAATAATCAACTCCCAACTAATATACAAAAAATTGTTATGACCCGAGCGCCGGTTCTGATCGCGCTCGGGCTAAGTTGCTCGCTGCCGGCCTTGATAGCTGCGGGCTGTATTCTGGCCTCACTGGGCTCTTATTGTGAAAGTGCTCGGTGGGGCTTCCGCCTGTCAAGGGCCGGTCAGCTGTTTGTCGTTACCGTCGTTAGTGCTTCGCCCTTTTAAGTCCGGCACTGACGACGGTAAGACGCAGGAGTATCAGTCGACATTGGGTCAACATTACGTGAGGATTGCTTGTGTGTCTTCATCCTGCCAAGCCCTGGGTCTGCGCCTCGTCTTACTTGAGAGTGCCGTAGACCTTCATGTCAGGTTCGTCATTATAGCTTTGTCACAGTTTAGCTCGCGGTGGCTGGGGTTAGCCCTGCAAGCCTAAGTCTCGTCTATGTGTGTGTTTGCCCTCAGGGGCTCATGGCTTTGTTGTGTCACGTTTGTCAATAAATAACATCTTAGCCAAACTCTCTGGTGAACTCTCTGGCGTCTCTTGGTGATCCGCGAGGATCTCCACATGACAGTATACTCCTGCCTGGTCGCCTAAACGGAGGCACCGCATCGAGACGCCGTTTCACCGGGAGTTTGTGCCATAACTGGACTGTTTGTTCTTCTCGTTTGGGTGTCAACATCTGGAGAATGCCGTCATCCGGGGGCCGCGGTCGGCGCCTGGGTAAGGAGCTAGCAAGCACGTTGGAGTACGCCGACGGGGTGCTCCTCGCCGCTACGTTCGATGACACCTCCAGTGACATGCGCTGGCATCTGAACGTAGCTGAGGAGTATCTGGACAACCTTCCCCTCGAGTATGATGACCATCCGGAGGTAATATCGAGGTGGGAGGAACTCGCCACTCAGCGCGAGGTTCTTCGTGGGCTGGAGGAGGAAGAGAGCGGGAAGCAGAGGAGGAGGCATCCTCGCTCCCCGCGTTGGTGTCCCGTTTCCGTCCCGGAGCAGGTCCAGGAGTACGCGCTGTCTGGGGGCCGACGAGGACGTTGGCGTAACGGCGCGGGCAACCCTCAGCGGAATCCCCGGCTGGACTCGCTGCCGGCGTATCCCGTCAGCGAATCTCCGAGAGCGGCCCCACCTCGTTTTCCCAGGGGGCCCTCTGTCGCCATCCAGCGGGGAGAAGGAGGAACGACGTCCCCTACAGCAGGAACCATCTCTGCCCCAGGAGGAAGGCAAGTGCTCGCTTGTTTGTCACATCTTAATAATGATCTGCCTTGTCTGACTCCTGGGGGCGGAGTTCAGGGTTCGCAGCCCCCCGAGCTCCCTCCACCTGCTGTGGAAGAAATTATTAAACCCACTGCCTCTGAGTTCTCCCCCGTCGAGCGGTCCGCGATGCCAGGCCAGCGTCACCGGACGAAGAGGGCCCCTGCAGTGCTGGAAAGCCTGCATCCGGCCCTGCAGTCACATCTTGGACGGAGGAGAGGAGCGGACTGCGGCCCGGAGCTTGAGCCGACGAAGAAGTGTCCCCGGGTCTCCTCGCCGGAGCGGTTCGAGCCAGTGGGTCAAGGGTTCCCTGCCCCCACGCCATACGGGTTGTCGGCGTGGATAGCAGCGTGGGAGGAACCTCAGGCTGCAGATGACATCGTGCCAGCTGCAGAGCCCGACGCAGCTGAGCCTGATCCAGCTGACGAGAGTCGCCCAGAACCTGGATCGTCGGAGTCCTGGGTGGCAACGGAACCCGAGTGCAGGTGTAACTGAGATCATCCTGCGCAGTTCGCCCCACTCGGGACACGAACCCGCGACCTACCAGTCAACTACACAGTTCTAGCATGGGAGACACAGCACGATCGCGCTGAGCTAAAGGTCCGACCGATAGCTCAGCGCTACCGATACTGTATGAGGCTTTTCGGGAGGGAGGTTTTACTAACGTTCTACGCCGAACAGTGCTAGTTGGCATCCGTTACACTCTCCCCCTTAAACCTCACTCCCATCCCGGGTTCACGGCACCATTGTGACTGAGATCATCCTGCGCAGTTCGCCCCACTCGGGACACGAACCCGCGACCTACCAGTCAACTACACAGTTCGAGCATGGGAGACACAGCACGATCGCGCTGAGCTAAAGGTCCGACCGATAGCTCAGCGCTACCGATACTGTATGAGGCTTTTCGGGAGGGAGGTTTACTAACGTTCTACGCCGAACAGTGCTAGTTGGCATCCGTTACACAGGCAAGTGCTCCCTCTTCTGTCTCTGTCCTCTGTTGAACATTTTTGCCTGCCTCTCGGGGAGGCGAGTGAGGAGCAGCCGTCTGCTGCGTCTGAGCTCATCTCGCTGGGTTCCGTTGCTACCGGTGATGCTGATCCCGGTTTTCCTGTCTCCAAGCTTTGTTTCAGTGTCGCCGACGTGGAACGGGTCGGTGTCACCAAGTTGGAGGTCCCAGGTTCGGGGGTGGAGTTTGTCAGCGAAGCTGCACCGGAGGCCCAATCGGGGCCCACCGCGGGGGCGGTTTCGGCCCAATCGGGGTCCAACGTAGGTGCACCTGGGGCCCAATCGGGGTCCACCGCGGAGGCGGTTTTGGCCCAATCGGGGTCCGACGTGGGTGTGTCGGAGGCCCAATCGGGGTCCACCGCGGGTGCGGATCCGACCCAATCGGGGTCCAACGAGGGTGCACCGGAGGCTCGATCGGGGTCCACCCCAGGTGCGGTTCTGGCCCAATCGGGGCCCAACGTGGGTGCAGCTGGGACCCAATCTGGGTCCAGCGGTGATGCAGCGCGAGCGTGGTCCATAGGCGGAGGAGGAGCTGCAGACCCTACTTTGCGGAGCGGATTCCTGGCTCGCCCTGCTCATCGATTCCCTCTGAGTCACCGCCCCTATTCATCATCGCCGGGGGCCATGGGGGTCCCTGTTCGCTCGCCCCGGTTCTCCCGAGTTTTGTTCTCGTCAGGGAGGCCGCTGCGGGTTGTTGATGCCCTGGACTGGTGGCTGAGGGACACGGGTCGGGCGCCGGAGAGACTGTTTCGCCGGTTCGGCGCCTCGGTTCGGCCACCCGACCTGTTATGTGTGCCATGGGGCTACCTAGTTCGACCACCGGGAGAAGCGGACGTACGGGACTTTGGACTCTTTTGAGCCGCCTGGTCCGCCTCCTGTGACCACCGGTCGATATAAACTGTCGGGGGGGGGGGGATAGTGGTCCCTGGGTTTGTCTCAGTGTTTGTGCTTTTTTTTTTCCTTTGTCCTGGTTATTTTGTATCTGGCGTTCATGCCTTGCAGTAGCCTTGCTGGCATATGTATAGTCTGGTATGAGCGAGTAATGCTCTGTTTTTGTTTTGTATAGTCTGGTATGAGCGAGTAGTGCTCTGTTTTTTTGTTTCATGTTTAGTCTGGTATGAGCGAGTATGCTTTGTTCTTGCATTTAATTTTTCTGACCCTGTAGTTCTGGTTTTTGTTTTCTTTCCCTTGTGCATTGTTAGTCTGGACTGTGTGTCCGACACGATCATCAGTAGCACGGGGGCCCCCCAGGGAACGGTGCTGGCTCCCTTCCTGTTCACTCTTTATACTGCAGACTTCTCACACAACACAACACACTGCCATCTACAGAAGTTCTCTGATGACTCTGCGATCGTTGGCCTCATCTCCAATGGAGATGAAGCTGAGTACAGAGGGCTTATCCAGGACTTCGTGGACTGGTGCCATCGGAACTGCCTCCAGATCAACGCGAGGAAAACTAAGGAGCTGGTGGTGGACTGCCGCAGGCATGGGCAGCCCCTCACAGCACCAGTAAATATACAGGGAACAGGCATCGAGATGGTGACATCCTATAAGTACCTGGGTGTTCATCTGAACAATAAACTAGACTGGTCACACAATACTGACGCACTCTACAAGAAGGGACAGCGCAGGCTGTTCCTGCTGAGGAGACTCAGGTCTTTCGGTGTACAAGGGGCGCTGCTGAAGTCATTCTATGACACGGTGGTGGCATCAGCCATCACTTTTGGAGTGGTCTGCTGGGGCAGTGGCATTACTGCAGCCGATAGGAAGAGACTGAACAAACTGATTAAGAAAGCTAGCTCTGTCCTGGGGCAGCGCCTTGATCCGATGGAGGAGATAGGAGAGAGAAGGACGGTGGCTAAACTGTCATCTCTGCTGGAGTCCGAGTTCCACCCTATGCAGGACATACTGGATGCACTGAGGAGCTCATTTAGCAGCAGACTACATCATCCCAGGTGCACAACCGAGAGGTTTCGTAGGTCCTTCCTACCAACGGCTGTCAGACTGTACAACCTAAGCAGGGCTGCTCGCAGAGATAGCAAAAAGACGTAACAAACTAATAGTTTTTTGAATGCAAAAGATGCAATAGACTTACACAATGGTCCCCTCCGGCATACAACTAGGAACATACCGGTCGCTATGGAGGGTGAGAATATGTATGGGCACATAATCATACCATGTAGGATAATTAAGTAGACGGTTATGCTGTTTCATCCCATCTAGCAACAATGCTCTGCACTGTGTGTGTTTATATATTTACATATTTATTCCATCTAGCTACAATGCTCCGCACTGTGTTTTTATATATCTACATATTATTCCATCTAGCTACATTGCTCCGCACTGTGTGTGTTTATATACTTGCATATTTATTCCACCTAGCTGCAATGCTCCGTACTGTGGGTGTTTATATATTTACATATTTATTCCATCTAGCTACAATGCTCTGCAATGTGTGTTCACACTGGCTTTTCCCTGCACTGTGTGTTCATATACTCATATATTTATTCCATCCATCTACAATGCTCTGCACTGTGTGTCTGTGTGTGTGTGTGTATATATTTATTTTATAGTAATATGTACATATGTATATTAGCCGCTCTTGCTTGCTTGTTTTTTTCTTGCCTTCTGATTGTTGCTCTGAGTGTTGCTATCCCTGTGCTGTTGCAATCCTGGAATTTCCCCGTTGTGGGACTAATAAAGGCTTATCTTATCTTATCTTATCTTGTCATTGTCTTGTACGTTTTTTTTTTCTCTGTTTTGTTCCTGGGTTGGTTTCTCTCCCTCCGCACCTGTCCCCGGCCTCCCGCCCTGGGGGGGCGGGGGGTGCAGGGTGGTTCCTTGGGGCGTTCGGAGTCCGCCCGTGGAGGGAAGGTACTGTTATGACCCGAGTGCCGGTTCTGATCGCGTTCGGGCTAAGTTCTGCTCGCTGCCAGCCTTGATAGCTGTGGGCTGTATTCTGGCCTCACCGGGCTCTTATTGTGAAAGTGCTCGGTGGGGCTTCCGCCTGTCAAGGGCCGGTCAGCTGTTTGTCATTACCGTCGTTAGTGCTTCGCCCTTTTAAGCCCGGCACTGACGACGGTAAGACGCAAGAGTATCAGTCGACATTGGGTCAATGTTACGTGAGGATTGCTTGTGTGTCTTCATCCTGCCAAGCCCTGGGTCTGCGCCTCGTCTTACTTGAGAGTGCCGTAGACCTTCATGTCAGGTTCGTCATTATAGCTTTGTCACAGTTTAGCTCGCGGTGGCTGGGGTTAGCCCTGCGAGCCTAAGTGTCGTCTATGTGTGTGTTTGCCCTCAGGGGCTCATGGCTTTGTTGTGTCACGTTTGTCAATAAATAACATCTTAGCCAAACTCTCTGGTGAACTCTCTGGCGTCTCTTGGTGATCCGCGAGGATCACCACATGACAAAAATATTTAAAAAAAGAGACAATGATCATAATTTGAGAGAAGACTTAAACTTTACAAAACCCAGGATACGAACAACCAAGAAAAGTCTGTGCATATCTGTCTGTGGGGTGGATTTGTGGAACAGTCTGGAGCAGGAGCTGAAAATATGTACAAACAGAAATCAATTCAAAAAGAGGTAAAAACATTATTTGCTGAAAGGATATATGTTAGAAGGGTAGTATTTATATGTACGATTCACTATGCTCACTCTGGGACACTATGGGACACTATGGAATGGTTGTGGGACAGCACTGTGTATATCTGTGTTGTTTGAGGCTGGTTTTGATGTATGGACATCAATGTATACTAGGATGGATGGGTGTTAATGTTGATATGTACAAAATACAGTTAATTGTTTACTTGGGGTCTTAAATGTGGTAATTTGTATATAATTCACATGAGTGTATTTATGGAAAAGAGGAGATGGAATTAATAAGTGTTCACTTCTTCCTTTCGAACACTGTATACTGTTACTTTATTGCATTTGTCATTTGCTTTGTTTTTGTTATACTTTTTTGTTCGAAATAAAGTATCTATCTATCTATCTAGAGTAAACCCACGCAGACACGGGGAGAACATGCAAACTCCACACAGATCACTGCTGGTCGGGGCTGGGATCGAACCCAGGATCCCCCGGCCAAGGGTGAGTTGCTGTGCTGCCGCAGTGCTAACCACTCCTCCACCACGCCGCCCATTTTGCCATTCATGTTCTTTAAATTTAAAGATACTGTACTGATGTCATTGCTTATATCTTTACATTGAGTTGACAAATTGTCAGAAATTGATTTTAGATCATTCACATCCCTCTGAGTATAATGAAGGCTTGATTTAAAGTCACATACAGTAACTCCTTAAAGACCACATCCAACCTTTTGTTGAAGGAGTCCATGAGCATTTGTACAAACCCTTTATAGGTACTTTCTTGTTGTTGAAGTAAATCCTTATAATAAAGCTTTTGCTGTTCAAGAAGCTGACGTACCTGTGCAGTGGTAATCAAGTCTTCATCATTCTTCATGCCTTTTGGTGGCATATTTTCACACTCTATAGTCTTAATATCCAAAAGGAAAGATCTTTGTCATGAAGGCCGAGGTTTCAGCCTGATTGATCAGAATAATCCAGGTGAAAGCCCGGGACCGCTGGTGGTGGAACCCTGGGCCTGCTGGTAGTGAAAGCCTGGGTCCGCTGGTAGCAGAAGTCTAGGTTTGGTGGTGGTGGATGCTTGGGCCTCGTTTCAGGTGTTGGATCCAGGTGATTGGCCCTGGTAGTTGGGCCTAGAGGCTGATGGTGGAACCTGGAGGCTGGTTTTGGTGGCTAGATTCTGTGGTTAGTTGTGAAGAGCATGAAAGCTAGCTCTGCTTGCTGCAGCTGGCTGGGAGTTTTCAGTTTTTCTCATGTTCTGCTTTTCAGGATATTTTTCTCATGAATGTGCAATCTTTTTTTCTTGTAAATTTTAAAATGTTTTTAAGAATAGGGTTAAAACCTTCCTTTTTGATATAGCCTACAATTAGGGAGGGATCATGTGTTTCTGAACCCTCCCTTAGTTATGCTGCTAATAGGTTTAGACAGCCGAGGGACCTCCAGTAATGCACTGGGCTTCACTCCTTTCTTCACTCTCAGTGAAATATTTTTATTTTTTTTTTGCTGGTCATTAACATCTGTTTGTTCTCTCCCATAGATTGAGTCCCCATCGTGCTGTTTGCTCTCTACATGTCTGTTCTTTTCATCTTCTCTATCCCCTCACCCCCCAGCCAGTCGCAGCAGATGGCTGCCCCTCCCTGAGCCTGGTTCTGCTGGAGGTTTTTTCCTGTTTAAAGGGAGTTTTTCCTCTCCACTGTCGCCAAGCGCTTGCTCACAGGGGATTGCCTGATTGCTGGGGTTTTTCTGCAACTGTGCGGGTTTCCCCTACAGTTGAAAGTGCTATGAGATGATTGTTGTTGTGAAATGGTGCTATATAAATAAAGCTGAATTGAATTGAATTGAAAATTGTAAATATATTGCTTTACTATTTTTTACTATTTTTTTTCTTTTAAATCTGCAACCTTTTTCTCCTAAATTTTCACTTTTTTCTCATAAATTTGAGACTTTTTTTCCTCATGAATTTATGACTTTTTCTTGTACTTTTTCCTATGGTGCCAGTGCTACCTAGACCCACCAGGGCCCCACATGGCTTTAACGCAGGTCAGCAGACTTCCTGCTTAGCTGTATAAAGTCCATGTGGGCAAACACAGATGGAGCCAACATGGAACCTGCGGACAAACCCACATGGGACCCAGAAGACAGCCCAGGTTTAACCTATAGTGGGGCCCACATGGACATGCTGGCTGGGTAGGGGCAATTCAGAATCACCAATTAACCTAACATGCATGTCTTTGGATTGTGGGAGGAAACCACAATTATCTAGGCACAGTTACTGTTAAACAAAAGTGGGTAGACTAGAGGAACAAGAAACTGTGCTCAAATAAAAGTAGTGTTATCTTATGATATTACTATGATATAAGAGTAGTCGCCAAAAAATACTTGAGTGAGCATAAGAATTTTTTATTTTTTTTGTCTTTCTGCCTGCTCCCTTTCGGTGTCGCCACAGCATATCATCACCTTGTATTGCAATGATCCGCATGTTGATTTGGCAAGGGTTTTCACACCGGATGCCCTTCCTGACACAACCCTGCCCGTTTTATCCCGGCTTGGGACCGGCACAGGGACTACACGGGCTTGTGCTCCCCCTGTGGCTGGGTAACCCACATTTCCCTCCTCCGTTCCATTATTGCTGAGCCCCAAGCTGGACGGCAGGAAGTTACATTTTTATATGGTCTTTGGCATGACCTGGCTGGGACTTGAACCCCAGCCTCCCGGTTGTGGGGTGGATGTTCTACCTCTAGACCACCATTCCAGTATGACTAAGAGGAAGAAAATATCGAGCAAAAAAAAGTTACTTGAGTAATGAGTAATGACCCTCGTCAGTTTGTGAAGTTTTTCTTTTAAATTTGTGACTCTTTACTTTTTTAATTTAACTAACAAAATTTTATTAATTTAATTATTTTTTCCCAGAAATTTGTGATTTTTTTCTTAAACTTTTATGATAAATTTGCAGCATTTTATGATTAATTTGTGACATTTTTCGTGCAAATTTGCAATTTTGTCTTTCATTGCACCTTTTTCTATATTATTATTACACTACAGAAGAACCATATTTTTTTCATCAGTTTTCAGATCAGTGAAATTAAAAGTTGCTCAGAGTACCACTAGAGCTGGGTGATATAGTATAATTTCTCTATATCACGATACATGATAGATTCAGATTCAGAGTCATTTTATTTAATGTCCCAAAAGGACAGTTTGCTTTGCAGCAGAATGAAAACAGCACAACCGTACATATGAGGTCAAACATATAGTTTCAAAGAACCTAATTATAAGGAAACACACACATAACAATTTAGTGCAAATGGTCATGAAGTTTCACAGGGAGCTGTTATGTCTGGAAACCGGGAATGGCCAATGAAGAACGGTCATTCCGGCGAGGCAAGAGACCCTAAGATGGCCGACCCTCACATTATATGTGCATCGGCATTATGACGTCACCTAGCGGCTGCGTCACCACGCCGGTGCCAACCGAACCTGTGGTTCCCTTTTACCACAGGAGCATGTACAGTAAGTGCACAAGAAATAGAAATGGCAAAAATTAGCCCATATCCACTATGTGCATACACACATGAGCGCGCGCGCGCGCGCGCACACACACACACACACACACACACACACACACATTTTATCTGTTTAACAGAGACAGCCTTTTTGAAGAACTAAGACGCCACCAAAATCGTTTTTGGTCTTTCAAGTAACTACAGTCATATGGAAAAATTTTGGGCACCCCTTAAATAGCATATTTTGGTCATTTAAAAAAAAAATTGCATTTTCATAATTACTGTATTCATTTTTTTATTTTGTCCAATTTTGAAACAATAACTATACATTAATGTTTGGTGGTATGTATTTTGTGTACTAAATGTCCTTTAAAATTTGGTTTTACTTACATTTTTATTAGAAACTATATCCAGCACACACACACACACACACACACATATATATACTGTAAAAAGGTGGATAATAAAATGAAAACTTATGTCAGAGGAAATTCTTCACAACAACATGCAACTGAGCAAAGTTGTTTAACAGAACTCCCATTATCAAGTCATCAAGTGCATCCACATGGGCAGAAATGTTTCAGTTTACCTCACATAGTTAATACTTGGTGGTCCAATAAGTGACAGAAGTATCATTTGTTGGTTATTTTTGTTTTTTAATGTAGAATGTAAGAACTCTTGGGTCGTTGTGTGACAGAAAAGCACCTCATGTCTCAAGAATGCCTCAAGTTGCTCTTGCGAATTGAACAGCAGCCGTTAGAAACTATGCCCCCCCTCCATGAATGTCTGAGAAGTCCAGAATTCGTAGGAACTGGGAGATTCCTACCAACCCAGCGTTTGTAAGAATCTTTGTGACTGTAGCTTTAAGCTGTCCATCATGCAGACGCAGGTAAGAGACAGGAAATGGGACAAAGAGCAGAGGAGGGACGTTAGATGTGTCTCTGAGGGTTGCTTCATTTCTGAAGCTTGTTTTTAAGGGGAAATTCTGTTCTGCATCGTAAACTAGTCAATGATGAAATCGTGTCAGTTGAAAAGTAGCAAAATTCCACTCAGGATGATCCAGAGTCTTGGCTGGATCAGTTTTATTTTATCAGCAGCACCAACACATACAGAAGTCCTGATAGACACCCATGTGAGGTCTAGTCTGGTGTAAACTGATGAATAACTGACTGACAGTGTTTGAGGTCCTGGCCGTAGAATAAAATCACCTACACTGATAATTAAAAACTGTGCGGATGCTGATGTAATGAATTTAAAAAATGCAATAAATGAACTTCAGAGGCAGGATTTTTACTTTGTGGTGATGCTTCCTGCAGATGGAGGTGGAGCGTGCTCTGCTGGAAGGGGAGCAGGAGTCTGAGATGACCCAGCTGCAGAAGGAGAAGGAGCTGCTGGATGAACTCACAGGAAAAATCCACAGTGTTGAGAAGATGAGTCCCACAGAAATGTCAGAGGTAAGAATATAGGGGGAAAATTGGCCTGGCAATTTTTTTTTTTACAGGAAAAAGGATTTGACAGATGTTGGCAACAATTTGAAATGAGCTCACTCATTTTCTAGTGTGTGTGTGTTATCAAGATCTGCAGGGGGTTTTTTTATCCTCCGTCATTAGTCCATTTTTGCAGTGAGCACATGGACTCACAGAGCCACCGCCGTGACCCTGGAGGTGGAGTGGGTTGTTCTTCATCAGAAGGTTGTGATCTGATCCCTGGTTACATGTCAAGGTGTTTTTGGACTCCAAATCACCAGTGATGCATCCACTCAGCTTGTATATGAGGGGGCGCTGAAAAGTTCATAGGCTGACTAAGAAGGAGTTATGCTACGGAAACTAGTCATGCATTACATTCAAGCTTTTCTGATACACTGACATTGGAGACCATGTTGAAAAAATAAACCACATTTGGTCGAATTTGACCACTGCGTCATAGTCAGCCTATAAACTTTTCCGCCCCCCGGCCCCCGCCTCGTAAGTCTTCTACTAATCATAAGAGCCTCATTTGGGGGTGGGAGTTCATTACTGTGTGCTAGAGATACTAGGAAACCTGAGTGCACTTTGGTGGAAAATCAAATTTGTGACATGTAAGAAAATGAAGATTATCACTTATTACAGTTTACCAGAATCACATTTATTTTATATCACTGTGAAAATGAAATTGGCCGTGTTTAATAACAGATGTGATCTTTATCCTCACAGGCTGTTATGAATAAAAATTTTCACATGTATTTATTAATGTCCTTTTACTTTTAACTGTAACTTGCATCACGTCGTTTGTTCTCAGGAAGCTGGAGAGCGGTCAAAAAGTTTCGAGGATTTGGAGTTTCAGAAGCTGGAACAAGTAATTAAGGAGGATGAAGAAAAAGAGAATCAGAGCCAAGAGCTGCTGCGGGAGATTGCAGAATATCAGCGTCTTACAGTCACACGAAAGGTGAGCTGCTGCATGTGAGGTTATGAGTGTGCATGTAGCACGTAGCATGTAGTAACATCACTGTTAGCGATGTGCCTCACGCTAACTTGTAATGCTCTACCGAAAGTATGTAAAAAGAATCCATTTTGGTTATTTGTGGAGCAGAATGAATCTTAAAATGCACTTTTAATAAAAGATGGACGCTGCCCCCATGTGGGAAGTAAACCAGTGCAGAAGTACCTTAAACTCTCTGATGACCAGTGTTGGGCAAGTTACTAAAAATAGTAACTAATTACAGTTACTAGTTACTTTTCAAAAGTAATTGAGTTACTTTACCAAATACTGCATGATTAACGTAACTAGTTATTTGGAAAAGTAACTTTCACATTACTTTTAAATGCATACGTAAATCATCTTGCATACATAGCAAGATAATTAATGGATTACATTAGGGACTTATTACTGTCAGGCTGAAAACAGACTGTTTCAGACAGAGCTTTTAGAACATGTTCAGTATGCTTTGTCCTGCCTTCAGAGCTCTAATCATGGGAAAAATCTGAAGAAAATCAACATGATATTGCCAGTAATTTCCTCATTTTGGAGTGTGAGTTGGCAACACTGCATAAAGCTGTCCGTGTTTATCTTACCTTTATGACATGGATTTAATCTGATGTGCAGTGATCCAAAGAAAATGTTCATTATCCACAGTCCAAATGTCTGCTGTGACAGAGACATGAGCCAGTCCCTCAAATTCCTTTTGGAGATCAAAATCCATTTTTGAATAACCAGGTAGCAGGTAGATGTGTTTTAACTTCAGTGGGTCACAGTCTCAGCTGTCTGATGGAAAGTGACTGTTATCATGTCTTCAATCTGTAACGACGTATCTGGCAATCATGTTTAATTCTTGCTGGGTCACAAACTATCCAGATGCATACCTGTGCTTGAAATCCAGCCGTGGCTGTTCAGATAGCATAGATCCACTAACACGGTGTTGTTAGCATAGCTAGTCGTTACTTAGCACTAGCTTTGTCGGAGCTTTGTTGCTGTTCTCAAGCGCTTCTGAAGACTGCAGTCTGTCTCAACTGGCACTTTAGTTTGCAACCCACCAATATGCTTTTGTCCTTAACCGCGCCAAAGGAAAAACAATCTGTCTATTTCCACCAAAACAAAGTACTGTAGCTTCATCTTTTCCTTCATTCACTAGTGAAGACTCAGCTCTGCAACAGGTGACGTCGACTGATGGCTGCGTCTCAACTACGTAGGATCAGTTTGTATTTTCATTTATTTGCGCTAAAAATATCAATCCATATTAATAAAACAAGTAACGCATCTGATCAGATTTCAGTAATTGTAATGAATTACTGAATTTTTAAACAGTAATTTTGTTACACAGCACATTACTGCAAAAGTAGTGGTGTTACTGTAACGTGTTACTTTGTAACGTGTTACTCCCAACAATGCTGATGACCAGCGGGGGATAAAGGAGTATGATTAGGGCAGACAACTTTTTATGAGCTCAATAAATTTTTTTGAATGTCAGTCAGTCCCAAAATGTATACAAAAGAACATTTTCCACATGTGTAGTAATTTATTCAGAGGAACGTTAATTTGGGGTGTTCCCAAAAAGTATTTCCAGGCCTTTATATCTTTTTTTGCTGCTGAGGTCAGTGAGCATCTTCAAAACTGAGATGATGTGTGACATTCTTACAGCTGGAATTAAAAATGGCGAATCCAGACAAGTTGTTAAAAAGCCAAATGAACATGTGAAAAACAAATGTACCTTCAGCACTTTATTTCTGCTTCTTCCTCATTTTCTCGAACACATCCAGTAGACTGGCTCTGTATTTGTTTGTTTGGGAGCATTGATCTTGGTTTCCGGGTTGTGTTTTTGGCAACATATTAAACTAGGCAAGACGTCTATGACATCAGCTGGTGACCAACCACTGACAGGAAAGGAAATCACCATGTCTATGCCAAACATTTTATTTTTGCTTGCAGTGGATACTATTTCATATACAGATGCATCTCAATAAATTAGAATTTAATCAAAAAATTTATTTCAGTAAATCAATTAAAAAAATGAAACTCCTATATTCTATAGACACACAGAGTGATAAATTTCAAGTGTTTATTTCTTTTAATTTTGATGGTTATGGCTTACAGCTCATGAAAACCCCAAATTCTCTTTCTCAGAAAATTTGAATATTACATAAAATTCATTTAAAAAAATTGATTTTTAATAGAAATGTTGGGCGACTGAAAAGTATGTCCATGTACCACTCAATACTTGGTCAGGGCTGTTTTTGCATGAATTACTGCATCAGTGCAGCGTGTCATGGAGGTGATCAGCCTGTGGTTCTGCTGAGGTGTTATGGAGGCCCAGGTTGCTTTGATAGTGACCTTCAGCTCGTCTGCATTGTTGGGTCTGGTGTCTCTCATCTTCCTCTTCACAATACTCCATAGATTCTCTATGGGCTTTAGGTCAGGAGAGTTTGCTGGCCAGTCAAGCACAGTGATACCATGGTCATTAAACCAGGTTTTGGTACTTTTGGCAGTGTGGGCAGGTGCCAAGTCCTGCTGGAAAATGAAATCAGCATCTCCATAAAGCTTGTCGGGAGAGGGTAGCATGAAGTGCTCTAAAATTTCCTGGTGGAGTGACTTTGGACTTGATAAAACACAGTGGACCAACCCCAGCAGATAACATGGCTCCCAAATTATCACTGACTGTGGAAACTTCACACTGGACCTCAAGCAACTTTGATTCTGTGCCTCTCCACTCTCTCTCCAGACTCTGGGACCTTGATTTCCAAATAAAATGCAAAGTTTACTTTAATCTGAAAAGAGGTCATCAGCTGGTGTTGGTCTACTGTATGTTATCAAATACAAAGTCAGCACTAGGAAATTTCAGAGCACTTCACCAAGATTTATGGAGAGATGCTGATTTCATTTTCCAGCAGGACTTGGCACCTGCCCACACTGCTAAAAGTACCAAAACCTGGTATCACTGTACTTAATTGGCCAGCAAACTCTCCTGACCTAAAGCCCATAGAGAATCTATGGAGTATTGTCAAGAGGAAGATGAGACGCTAGACCCAATGATACAGACAAGCTGAAAGCCGCTATCAAAGCAACCTGGACCTCCATAACACCTCAGCAGAACCACAGGCTGATCACCTCCATGCCACGCTGCAGTAATTCATGCAAAAAGAGCCCTGACCAAGTACTGAGTGGTGCATGGACATACCTTTCAGTAGTCCAACATTTCTATTAAAAATCCATTTTTTAAAATTAATTTTATGTAATATTCTAATTTTTTGAGAAAATGAAACTGGGTTTTTCATGACCAACCATCAAAATTAAAAGAAATAAACACTTGAAATTTATCACTCTGTGTGTAATGAATCTATAGAATATCCCCTTAACGCCTGAATTTATTTCCAATTATGGAAAAAAAAAATTCGCTTGTGTTTTTGCTTTCAAGTAGATGCTAAATTAAGTTGAGAAAGTTAATTTGACTATAGCACATAAAATAGATATAATTTTAGGTATGATGCAAATTAGCGAAAACAGGCATCTGTGGTAAAAAAAAAAAGGTAAAAAAGCACCTGTTCCCATCTCAAGTATGAAGAATCTTTTATTTATGCAACAAAGTTATTTTCAGTATTTTCAACTCTCATGACTGCCAAACTATAACCCTAACCCTAACCCTAACCCTAACCCTAGCAATCAGGAAATGGATGGTGCTCCGTCTCTGACCGTTCCTGCGAAAAACTAATGCTTGCAAAAGGTTCCTAGGTATGTGTTGGAAGTGCTCCAACCGGAAGTGGAGGAATACAGACGGTATTTTGGTTGCATTTGGAGCGGAAGTGGTTTGATGCGAATTCCCGACAACAGGCGTCAAGAGGTTAAAGGAGTTTCATTTTTTTTAATTGAACTACTTAAATAAATCAACTTTTTGATGACATTCTAATTTATTGAGATGCAGCTATAGGTGAAATTGAGTTGCTGTTGTAGTTAGGTTATGTGAAGTGTGGTCATTGCCCTGTCCTAATCATTACCCTAGGCTGGAGACACACCAAGCCCATGATCGCCCATCTGGCAAGTGTGAGTTGTTGGCAAGCCTAGTCTGCTTGGTATGTCAACCACCGGTCGACATTTTTTTGGGCTTACTGGTGAAAGAGAGCACTCTGATTAGCTGGTGAACATAGTGAGTGAGTGAGCCAGACATAGAACATACAGTCCATGCTTGTTTGCTGTTGGCTGTAGTCTTCCCGGTGTGTACATGCAGGACGTTTTTTATGCCGACAAACTCGAAAAAAGGGACACAGCAGGACGTCATTAATTTGGTTTTGTCAGTGATGCTGGCTTGGTGTCTTAATCATCTAAATTTTAATGAAAGTTGAAAGCGAAACACAAAGACGAATGAAGGCGAACACAGACGGGATTGTATGTGAGCTTGGGTTTGTTGATGGCATGGTAATGTGATCTCCATCCTACCTCCGCAGAAGGATTTGACCACAAGTGTGTAGTATAAATGCTTAATGAAACTATACATATCTACCGCATGTTAAAAAAAAAAAGTTTTGTAGTGTATATGTGTGGAAATGTGCTGTTTGTATATATTTTGGTGAGATCAGGTTGATTTATCTTCTCAGTTGCCACTAGCACCAAAATGGCTACATAACTAGTGAATGGTAACAACCTCTATATAAATCAGATTGACTGAACTGTCTTGTGAAGATGGAGAACTAATAATAAAATACAACAAAGGCTCTATAAGCCCTTAAAAGGCAGTTTCTTTAATACATTTAAAGACACTTTGTGGTGATTACTTATTTTCCCTTTTTTCCTTAATTGTTTTCTGCCTTGTGGTTTGTTGTCAATAATCCTGTTTCAGGTTTTGCATGAAAAGAAAGCAGCAAAAATGTCACATTTGCAGCACAAAGCATGAACTAATAACCAGAGAGCAGCAATGGTAAGCGTGCATGATCAGCTCATTAGAAAACAGGGGCAGAGAATGGATATTTGACCTGTCTATACTTTTCTTGTATCTTCTTGATGATAGAAAGCTCATTGTTGTCATTACTTTTCAAATTCAACTCAGCGATTACTAAAACACAGAACAAATGGTACGGAACGTTCCGTCCGAATTCCGTACATGTTCAACATGTTCCGTACGGGACGTCAACCGATCCTGCCTGCTGTCAGTTCTATGTTGAAGTGCCTTCATAGGGAGCAGTCCTACTAGCTAACAGCTTCAAGCGTGCTACGAGCATGTGCATGTAACGTTAGATACGGAACCTTCCTTCCCTGTAAAATGACAAGCAAAATGTAAATGATAGATCACAAAATCATGGTTTTCTAGGAGACATGAAAGGTTCCGTTTCTAATGGAATGTTTCGTACAGATTGCGGATGGAACGAACGTAGCAGGAATTCACCATCTGAGCGAGTTGCAAGACAGGCAAAGTTGCCTTTATAACTTCTGCAGCTGTGTTCAATCTGCTGTGGAAATCCCCAAAACACCGCCGTGCTTGGGTTTACATTATCCAACGGGGTCTCACCTGAAAAAATTGTCCCTGCCTCCAAAATTTCACCTGGGTGATGGTTGTTTACACTGCTAGCCTGCTAGTCTTGTTAGCATGTCTGTGGCAGGAGTTTTTTGGTAAAAAATCTCTGACACTTCGATTCAGCTGCAGAGCTCCCAGTCCTTCTGTCTCCAGGTGAGTGTTGGTCTCATGTTCAAACTAGTTTACTCTCCAGTGTTGATACTTTTACTCCGGTGACAGCAGAATCTCAAGGCTAGCGTTCCATAAGGAAGGTTCCGTATCTAGCGTTACATGTACATGTTCATGACACACTTGACACTGTTAGCTAGTAGGACTAACAGCAGGCAGGCTCGGTTGGCGTCCCGTATGGATCATGTTCCATACAGTAAGGGCATGGAACTTTCTGTACCGTATGTTCCGTGTTTTAGTAGGCACCGAACATTTGTCCTCTTACTAGACAGTGTGTGATGCTGTACTCTCTCACAGGAAAGACTCATGACGCTGAAGAAACAGTCTTCACAGATCACGTTACAGGCTCAGCAGGAAAGAGAGAGTTTTCAGAGAGAGAAAGACAATTTGCTTATGATGCTTCAGAAGGTAAGAAAGCCTTCAGGATGCTGATGTTGTTTGGATGCATCGCCGTCTGCCTGCAGCTGCCAGCTCTGTGGAATTCTTGTTCTTCTTCCTCCTTCTTCACTACATCCATGAATCTTCTCTGTGGTCTTCTTCTTCTTCTTCTCCTCCTGCCTGGCAGCTCCATCTTCAACAGCCTTCCTCCAATATCTCCAGTATCCCTCCTCTGCACATACTCCATGAGTTGTCTCTCTGACATACTCATCCCTAATCCTGTCCGTACTAGTCACTCCCAATGAGAATCTTATCATCTTCATCGCCGCCTCCTGTCTTTTTGTCAGCATCACCATCTCCAAACCATACATCATAGCAGGTCTCACTACCGTCTTGTAAAGCTTCCCTTTTCACTGTAGCTGCTATCCTTCTGTCACAAATCATCCCTTTTACTTGTGTCAAGGTGGCTACCCTGGTGGCCATTTTGTTATTGTAGCTCCTTCCGAAAGGAACTAGTGTGATGATGCAGCATCCGTCTGTCCATCTCTATGTCCGTCCAGATTTCACGAGAATCACTAATTCCCCTTAGGCATTTGCCCCCAGTGGTCTCCAAAGTCATGCACAATGATCAGATGTGTCTGCATCCAGGTTGTGCTCGAGGGCAAGGTCACAGTGGCTGATCAGGTGATCTAGGTACTTATGTGATTTCAGAAAAATCACTCCTCCTCCTGGACAATTCTTTGATGCTCACCAGGCTCACTCACAAGGATCCTCAGGTAGGTCTGCATTCAGGCTGAGCTCAAAGTCAAGGCCGCTGTCAAAGGTCAAGAGATCTGGGCATTTACGAGTTCACAAAAATCATTACTTCACCTAGGCCCTAATGTTCAGCAAGCACATGCACAGTGATCCTCAGGTGGATCTGCATCCAGGCTGTGCTGAAGGTCACCAATCAAGAGATCTGAGCACTCTCAGGGTGATTTAATCAGGCCAGAAGGAGACTGGTGTACTGGTCTGAAGACTTACCTACTTTACTCAGAAAATGTGAGATTTAGTGTTTTAAAAAACATTACTATTTGAAATATATCAAAAGTGATTATAGCATATTGTATATAACTGTATTGAAACAATAGTAACAAGAACTACAGTATATATTCTGTTGTTATTATTGTATAATTGTGCCTTTATGATTTATAAATGGCGGGCAATCTAGGGGGTACTACATTAAATCAGAGGCAACAGAATGGTCTCGTTTTACTTACTTTAAAAGCATCTGATGCCTGCAGGAGAGGGAGAAGCTGGTGTCTTTGGAAGGAAAGTATGCAGAGCTGTCAGAGGGGCAGAACTTCAGCAACAATCCTCTGGCCCTTAAAGAGGTAGGAGTTAGAAACAACCCATTAACACTTAAAATTTCAGCCTCCATCACTTTAAAATAAACATGTCTTGTGAATTCTGTTTTCGTCCTTTTTTGTGAAATCATTGCAGCACTTGCACTCTTTGAATGAAAGGAGGAGAAGCGGCAGGGAAAATTCCTCCCACCCAACTGACAGTCTGCCTCATAAGAGGAGCCAGCAACTCCTCACCGCCTATGGAAGATCCTTGGGAAGAACGCTTCCTCCTAAGGTCAGCGCTTCTTTGACTCAATGTATTTGCGTGACTAAATTTACTCGTGTTTGGTCTGAACTCACCTTAACACATTTAAGACAAACAAAAAAATCACAAAGCAGCAAAAGTAAATTTACAAAAAAGAATTTACATTTACAAGTGAAAAGTTGCAAATGAGTAAGAAAAAAGTTACAAACCGTGCAAATTAACCTGAAAACGTCACGGTGTGGTGTAGACAGGACCTAAACACAGGACTTCAAGTTATGGATTTATTGCAAAAAAATCATAAAATAACAAGCAGCTGATGGGCTGAAATAAAAATAGACAGACAAGGCAGGCAAACTCAGACTAGGATATACAACAGACAAGACTAGGCAGAAGCATGTGTGAACAGCAGGACTGACATAAAAGGAACCCGAACAGAACAGTGGCAAAACAAACACTTAAATAGGCAAGGGGGCCAATCAAGGAGCACAAAACAGGTGGGTAGACCAATCAGGGCAAATCAAAGACACACGGGAGAACAATGATGACAGGTATGGCGCACAGGACGGGCGGGGCTGTAGAGACAGTGAACACCGGGACCAAGATAATAATAATAATCATGAGAGCAGGGTAGAAACAAAACTATGGAACATAATTAGAGACATGATAACGAAAATAAACACAATGATTAAACTAAGGCTGAGGCAGGGAAACACAGAGACATACTAAACTAAAGGCAAAGACATGGGCTGAACTCATGTCCTGATAACAGAAGAGCAAATATAAACACAAAGCGAGGATGTGATCCCAGCCATGTCCAGACCCTAAAAGAAAAAGCCACAAGTTTATCACAAAAATGTAGCACATTTATAGGAAAAAAAGTAGAAAAAGGCAGAAAATTATGTGGAAAAAAATCTGAATTTATGAAAAAGTATAAAAGACAACTCACAAATCCAAGACATAAAAATCATAAATACAATAGTACACCCATTACTAACTAGTTAGTCAAATAATTATTTTGGTGACTACTCTTTCTTATACATAAATAATTAATATCA
Organism: Pholidichthys leucotaenia; assembly: GCA_020510985.1. Classification (NCBI taxonomy): domain Eukaryota; kingdom Metazoa; phylum Chordata; class Actinopteri; order Cichliformes; family Pholidichthyidae; genus Pholidichthys; species Pholidichthys leucotaenia. The sequence goes on from CM035844.1 coordinate 13,393,427, forward strand.
TGAGGTTTAATGCTACTTTTATTTGAGCAGAAATTCTTGCCACTCTATGCCACCTCTGAGTAGAATATGATTTTACTGGCTATTGCAATTGCTTAAAAGTCCTTTCTGATTTGCTAAAAAGGGATGCACTAAAATATTTGTTTCACTTACTGATTTAGTGCACATGGTACAGATCTGAAGGAGATTCAGGCACTCAGAAGAGGGGATTTTACTAACCTATTTTTTTATATGGTTGTAAACTCCCTGGAGAAAGATCCACCCAGACAGAAATTTGTCAGTCCCATCTAGGTTGCAACACCCATCCAGCTCATGAAGTAAGAGTGGGAGGAATTTGCTGATGTGTAAATGAGTCTTTTATTTTACTAAACTGCAAACATTTGTGTGTGTGTGTGTGTGTGTGTGTGTGTGTGTGTGTGTGTGTGTGTGTGTGTGTGTGTGTGTGTGTGTGTCCTCTTCAGGCTCACCTTCCTTTGTCCCAAAGCTCCAGCTGTGGCAGCGTCATCCCACAAGGCTTCAGCTTCTCCCCTCGGGATGTAAACACACGGCGCCTGCCCAAGAGTGAGTCGCACTGTCGCCTCCCATCACATCATATCTAACAGGAATAGCAGCAGCAGTAGTAGCAGTAGTAGTAATGGTAGTAGTGTGATGAGCTCTGAACCTCAGGCTGTATGCTTGTGTCAGAAAATGCTATGGTGATGCAAAAATCTGTGTCACTGCACAAAGGAGGCTTTCTGTCTAAATGTGATATCAAAGACTAAAACAAAGCAGTGCATATAGGAGGACTGATTTTGATGCAAACAGGTACAAAATAATATTTTTGTTATGGAATTAGTACATGGAACAGTCTTAGTAACTGTTTGAGAGAAACAGCACTAAAGCATTACAAACTACTGAATTTATACAGTGAATTTTTTTTATTATAACCTAATGTAGTGAATAAGTGTAATGATGCATTCACTCTAAACGTGAAGTGAATTTTTTGAGTGATGCAAATACACGTTAACTGAATGTAAACATTCAAATACGCTTGAATTTATGCATTTGCAACCGAGGGAGATGGTCCCAGTAGCTAATCAGCCTTGAAATTCCACCGTCACCGGAGTAAAAGTATCAACACTGGAGACTAAACTAATTTGAAAATGACACTCAACTGCAGACAGATAGACTGAAGCTCTGCAGCTGAAACAGAGTTTCAGGAGTTTATCCATGCAGGTACTTCTACTGTGAATGTGCTAATGAGGGCTAGTAGGCTAGCAGTGCAAACAACAGTCATCCACGTGCAGTTTCTGGAGGAGGCAGTTACATTTTCCCAGCTGTGTGCCCCACTGGATAACATAAGCCTAAACATGACAGCGTTTTGGGGATTTCCACAGCAGGTAGAAAGCAGCTGCAGAAGTTAATGAAGGCAACTTCACCCCTCTACAACCCACTCAGACACAAAATTCCATCTTTGCATGTTTACATTGAGTTAACATGTAATCACGCCATGTGAAACGTTCGCATTTAGTCTGATCACAGCTTTAGAATCTGCTGAGATCAGCATAATGTCTCTGGAGGCCAGTATTCGCCATAGTCAGAACCAGATCTAGGTTTATTTACCTTTTGTTCTTATTAAAGACAAAAATAGAAAATTTCTATTTTTGTCTTTAATAAGAACAAAAGGTAAATAATTAAAAGAAGACAAAATGAACCTACTTAAGCAGATCTAGGTTTGCTCATAAATCACTCCAAAGGTGACAGAGACACCTTCTGACCTCCTAGCCAGTAGGTGTCATACTTATTCTTGCATATGGCTAGCCGCTATGCTAATCATGTTCTATATACATGGCTTACTTATATCGTCTTTCAGCTGCTCCCTTTCAGGGTTGTCACAATGTATACCTTATATCATGATAATTCGCATGTTGATTTGGCAAAGATTTTTATCCCAGTTGCCCTTTTCCTTCTCCCATTCCATTATGCTGAGCACCATTTTTATCCCCCACCGGTCAAAGCCCAAAGGACTCTGAGACCCCTTTGAAGGAAGGCTGAAGGGGGATTATGTTATGGGTCTGTCCGTCCGTCTGTCCCACTTTTGTGGAATCAATTCCTCCTAAAATTTTGTTCCGATTGTTTTGACACTTGGTACCATGGTTTGATATACACTGACAATGCGCATATTGCAATTTCACTCTCATTGGATGACCTTGAGGTCAAAGGTCAGAGGTCATATTTTCCCTAAATCTTTTAAACACTAACTGCTGAAAGAAATGATGCAGTCTTTTTCAAATTGATACAGTAGTTGTAGTACACCCTGACCTAACTATGGGTTTGGGGTAAAGGTCAAAGGTTAACATTAACATTCCTTATGTCTTATTACTGTACAACGAGTAAAGCCAAGGTTACTAAACCGGGTACATAGGTTCACCTTGAGATCCTGAGCTCTGAATATGGGTTTGGGGTCAAAAGGTCATAGGTCAAGGCTAGCATTCTATTTGCACTATTACTATAAAACAAGTAAAGCTAGGATCACCAAACTTGCTACACAGGTTCACCTTGGGATCTTGACCTCAGACTATGGGTTTGGAGTCAAAAGGTCAAAGGTCAAGGTTAACATTACTTATACTGTACCTTATTACTGCACAACGAGTAAAGTTAGGGCCACCAAATTTGGTACATGTTCACCCTGTGACCCTGAAGTGTGACTATAGTTTTGGGATGGCAAGGTCAAAGGTCAGCATCAAAATGGCTTATAAACTATATCTCAACAACAAAGAAAGCTATGCTCACCAAACTTGGTACACAAGTTCACCTTGGGATCCTGACCTCTGACTATGGGTTTGTGGTCAAAAGGTCAAAGGTCAAGGTTAACATTTCTTATGCCTTATTACTGTACAAGTAAAGCTAGGGACACCAAACTTGGTACACAGGCTCAACCTGTGATCCTGAAGTGTGATTGGTTTTGGGATTGCAAGGTCAAAGGTCAACATCAAAATGCCTTATAAAATATGTCTCAACAACAAAGAAAGCTAGTGTCACCAAACCTGGTACACAGGTTCACTCTGAGACCATAACCTCTGACTACAGGTTTGGGGTCAAAAGGTGAAAGGTCAAGGTTGGTACTCCCTATGATCTCTTACTATAGAATGTGTAAAGCTCTCCAGGGTCACCATACATGCTACACAGGTTCACCTTGGGATCCTGACCTACAGCTATGTGTTGTATGCTTTATTGTATATTTGTGGAAGATGGGTTTATCATAATTTGGTTCTGCCACAGTAATTGTATTGAAAAGTTGAAAGCTGCTCTCTGTCACTAAGTATTGGGATCTTCAAAGAAAATGGAGGTGGGGGATATTGCACTCGCCTTAGAATGCTCTTGTTATCAGAATGCTGCAGGTGCTATCAACCATTGTAATTACCTACAGAATCTGGTGTCTCCATTTGCCCTGAACATGTTAGCCATGTCCTATCTAGTGCTTATTTATATCTATGTTACTGGCCATCATAGTCTCAGATGTAAATATTAGGATTATTTATGCCCATAAACATTTTAAAGTATTTTTTCATCATTATATTATTCTTTGAAGAGTATAAATACTTTAATTCTGCACTTTTCTAAACATTTTGTTGAAGTATTATTTAAAAAAAGATTTATTTTCATGAAAATACTGTCTAGTGCACCTTTAATTACTAAACAGGCACCCAGTCACAGATGAGTATCTTAGTATCTACTGCTTAATTCTAAATATGTTACGTCTTGGAAAGTATGGGTTTTTTTTAATTTTGATTTTATTTTATTATTTTGATTTTTAAATATAGTATTTGTAATCTGTTTCCCAGGGATATGTTGATGTGTCTCTGTTCTCATGTATATTTATTGATTGATTTTTTTGCAACTAGCAGCAACTGTAAGGAATGTCTCTTTTAGAAATAATAAATTTGTAATATATCTTACAGGTTATATTTTGTATCTCTCATATTGTCATGATTTGATGCTTTGACATCAGATCATGGAATATGATCATGGAATATTTGTGGTGGTGATTTTATATTTGTTGATTTTTATCTCTTCAGCATGCCACAGTTTTGTAATGAATTTGCAGTTTTGGGGGGTAAATGCCACAACAACTAGTTATGTGTTTAAAAGCCTTGTGACCCCAAAGCTGCGGATCGCAGACCCCTGCATTTCATCGTGCACAGTGATAGTTCCGGTTTGTCAGGGTAATTCTGTCCTCTCTCAGCAGGTAACAGCCATGCACACATGGGCGAGGACCGACAGAGACAGAGTGACTTTTGCAGCAGGATGGTCTCAGAGCCCCACGTGTTTCTGGACTCTTTTTCCTACCGAGACAACAGCCAGGCCTCGGACACTGTCAGTGTGGACAGCTCTGACAGTCTGGAGACCAGCTTCTCTGCCTGCTCCCCAGACAACATCTCCAGGTTAGAGAGGAATCAGTGCTTTGTCGAAAAGTGAACTAGAAAGCACAGTTTTAACAAGCACTAAATCAGATTAGCTAGTACTTGCTAAACTCTGGTATTAACTTACAGTGGTGTGAAAAAGTGTTTGCCCCCTTCCAGATTTCTCATTTTTTTGTATGTTTGTCACACTTAAATGTTTCAGATCATCAAACAAATTTAACTATTAGACAAAGATAACACAAGTAAACACAAAATGCAGTTTTTAATTGAAGGTGTTTATTATTAAGGGAAAAAAATCCAAACCTACATGGCCCTGTGTGAAAAAGTGATTGCCCCCCTGATAAAAACATAAATTAACTGTGGTTTATCACACCTTTGAAAGCTGAGTTCAATTTTCTAGTTATTTCTAAAGCTTTGGGACTCCAGTGAATCACACTCAGAGCCATTATACACAAATGGCAAATACACGGAACAGTGGTGAACCTTCCCAGGAGTGGCTGACTGACCAAAATTAGATAGATAGATGTACTTTATTGATCCCAAACTGGGAAATTACAGATTTATTAATTATCCCAAGAGCGCAGTGACAACTCATCCAAGAGGTCACAAAAGACCCCACAACAACATCCAAAGAACTGCAGGCCTCACTTGCCTCAGTTAAGGTCAGTGTTCATGACTCTACCATAAGTAAGAGACTGAGCAAAAATGGCCTGCATGGCAGAGTTCCAAGACGAAAACCATTGCTGAGCAAAACAAACGTAAAGGCTCATCTCAGTTTTGCCAGAAAACATCTTGATGGTCCCCAAAACGTTTGGAAAAATACTCTGTGGGCTGACGAGACAAAAGTTGAACTTTTTGGAAGGTGTGTGTCCCATTACATCTGACGTAAACGTCTGGGGTCTGGGGCTGTTTTGCTGCTTCAGGACCTGGAAGACTTGCTGTGGTAAATGGAACCATGAATTCTGCTGTCTACCAAAAAATCCTGAAGGAGAATGTCCGGCCATCTGTTCGTGACCTCAAGCTGAAGCGCACTTGGGTTCTGCAGCAGGACAATGATCCAAAACACACCAGCAAGTCCACCTCTGAATGGCTTAAGAAAAACAAAATGAAGACTTGCGAGTGACCTAGTCAAAGTCCTGACCTGAATCCGATTGAAATGCTGCTGACCTTAAAAAGGTGGTTCATGCTCAAAAACCCTCCAATGTGGCTGAATTACAACAATTCTGCACAGATGAGCGGGCCAAAATCCCTCCACAGCGCTGTCAAAGACTCATTGCCAGTTATCACAAACGCTTGATTGCAGTTGTTGCTGCCAAGGGTGGCCCAACCAGTTATTAGGTTTAGGGGGCAATCACTTTTTCACACAGGGCCATGTAGGTTTGGATTTTTTTCCCCTTAATAATAAACACCTTCAATTAAAAACTGCATTTTGTGTTTACTTGTGTTCTTTTTGTCTAATATTTAAATTTGTTTGGCAATCTGAAACATTTAAGTGTGACAAACATACAAAAAATGAGAAATCAGGAAGGGGACAAATACTTTTTCACACCACTGTATATTCCCATTTCATTTCCCCATTGTGGGACTGATAAAGGCTTATCTTTTCTTATTATGTTTATTGATTTGAATGCTTGATTCTTGATTTTTCCAACAGCGCCAGTACATCCAACATGGTAAAACTGGAGGAGATGGAACGTTTACTCCGAGAGGCCCAAGCGGAGAAACAGAGACTCCTCGAGCACAGGGTAATGAGCCAGACCTAAACAAACCAAACTTACCGTGCACATGGAGTTGCGTGTAGGTGTAATTGACTTGCATGTGGCGTGAGCAGGAGCGGGAGATGGAGATTCGTAAACAGGCTCTAGAGGAGGAGCGGAGAAGAAGAGAGGAACTGGAGAAACGACTGCAGGAGGAAACGGCCAGGAGGCAGAAACTCGTGGAGAGAGAGGTGAAACTCCGAGAGAAACAGAGATCCCAGGTACTCAAAACGCTCTGCAGTTTAAAGTGTCCGTGGCATGTTCCTTTTTATCCCCCACCGGTCAAAGCCCAAAGGGGAATTATGTTATCTGTCCAGCCGTCCGTCTGTCCCACTTTTGTGAAATCAGCTCCTACAGTTTTGTTCCAGTTGTTCTGAAACTTGGTACCAGGGTTTGATATACTCCATTGATGCGCATATTGCAGTTTGGTTCTGATCAGATGACCTTGAGGTCAAAGGTCAGATTTTTCCTAAATCTTCTAAACACAATAACTATTGAAAGAAATGATGTAGGCTTTTCAAATCGATACAGTAGTTGTATCTAATACACATCTTGGATGATTTACACCCTGACCTAACTATGGATTTGGGGTCAAGGGGTCAAAGTTAACATTCCAGTTGCACTATGATAAATGGTAATTTTACTACTATGAAACAAGTAAAGCTAGAGCCACCAAACCTGGTACACAGGTTCACCTTGGGATCCTCTGACTATGGGTTTTGGGGTCAAAAGGTCAAACATCAAGGTTAACATTCACCAGCTTGGTACACAGGTTCATCCTGTGACCCTGAAGTGTGACTGTGGTTTTGGGATGACAAGGTCAAAGGTCAACATCAAACTGGCTTATAAACGATATCTCAATAACAAAGAAAGCTAGGGCCACCAACCCTGGCACACAGGTTCACTCTGAGACCATGACCTCTGACTGGAGGTTTGGGGGTCAAAAGGTCAAAGGTCAAGGTTGGCACTCTTTATGATCTATTACACTATGGAACATGTAAACCCCCTAGGGTCACCAAACTTGCTGCAGAGGTTCACCTCAGGATCCTGCCCTACAGTTATGGGTTGTATACTTTGTTGTAGATTCGTGGATGTACACGAATATGTATATGTCACAGTAATTATAGTGAAAAGTTGGGAACTGCTCTGTCAGTAAGTATTGGGATCTTCAAAGAAAACGGAGGCAGGCGATACTGCACTCCCCTGAGAGTGCTCTTGTTCAACATGTAGACACAGTTCCCGGAGGTGCTAAGGAAATGTCTGTGGCATGTTTTGGTCAAAACACCGCAGGGTTTAAGAATCACAGTTACATTGTACACCCAGGTAAAGGAGCCTTCCTGACAATGAGCTGTTTAGTGGATTTTGCTTTAAAGGTTAATGAGCTCCAGTTCACCCCCCCCCCCCCCCCCATGTCAGTGCGGAGCTCTGTGGCTGATGCCATATTGTTGCTAATGTTAGCTGGCTAGCCAGTGGCTCCAGGTGACAAACACAGTCTGAGGTAACAAATGTGAAATTGGCTGAATGCCCAAATAAAGCATTATTGGAGACAAAGGTGTGTGGTTTCAGTGGCTGATAGGATATAAACGATATCCATCCATCCATCCATCCATCCATCTTCTACTGCTTAATCTTTTTCGGATTGCGGGGAGGCTGGAGCCTATCCCAGCGTTTTTGGGCGAGAGGCAGGGTACACCCTGGACAGATCGCCAGTCCATCGCAGGGCCGACACAGAGAGACAGACAACCATTCACTCTCACAGTCACACCTAAGGACAATTTGTATAATCGCTTTCAAAATACTAAAAATTAACGCAGCGAGAGAAAAAAGGGATTCTTGACTAGGAAAAAAGATACATCAGCCCTCTGAATTGAGATTCCCACCCCTAGAAAACATGTAAGAGCATGTCATGGGTCCTTTCCACAAAGCAAAGTGAAACATCTTTTCTGCTGTTTTTCATTGCTTTTTCCCCCCCAGTCCCGGCTGCTGACGCGCTACCTGCCTGTCAGGAAAGACGACTTTGATCTCCATGGCCATATTGAGGCAGCTGGACACAATCCAGATGCCTGCTTCCATTTAGCCATCACTGATAAAACCTGCCGGGGATTCCTGGTCAAAATGGGAGGCAAGATCAAGACATGGAAGAAACGCTGGTTTGTCTTTGATCAGAATCGCAGGACGTTCACATATTATGCTGGTGAGTTCATCTTTCTCATGAAGTGTGTGGAAAACTTCCAGTGACGTCAGTTAAAAGCTCTCCGAGTGCTGAGGACAAGCTTTGATCACGGTTGTGTCTATGCCCACCACCCCAGACAAACACGAGACCAAGATGAAAGGAGTCATTTACTTCCAAGCCATAGAGGAGGTGTACTATGACCATTTAAAGAACGCACACAAAGTGAGTGGGTATATGTTTGTGTTTATGTTGCTGTCCACACTTTTTTGTGTTAAATATTGACGTCCGTTTGTCTTCTGCTTCTCTTTCTTCCACACTAACCTCCCTCCCCTTTCTCACTTACTCCTTTGCTTTTCCCCCAAATCTACATTCGGTTCCACACACAAGAGCCCCAACCCCTCGCTGACCTTCAGTGTGAAGACCCACGATCGGGTGTACTACATGGTGGCCCCGTCCCCTGAAGCCATGCGTATCTGGATGGACGTCATTGTAACGGGTGCTGAAGGACACATGCACTTCATGGTGTGACAGCACTATCATGGATGTTCATTAAAGCTTCTGTTTACATTCATAGCATCATACAAAGGAGCTTTATGGCAGCCCCTGTTAAATGTAAAGGGCCATAATGTAATCATGTATAAACAGATTTGAAAGCTTATATACAGGTTTTATAAGTAAGCTATTTAGTTATAATAACACCTAAAGGTTTTAAATTTTCTTTTTAATTCTTCTTCAAAAATCTTTTATTGTCACACCCTCTTTCCAAGGCCTGGTGCACATGATGGCGTTTTCATTTAGAACCCAAAAAAGATCTGCGCACACACGTCACAGAAGCAACCACTCGTGCACACGGATCCACCGGAGGTGTGAAAACTGCTGTTGTGGCGAACGGATGACAAGCAGAAGTCTTACTCAGAAAGACTTTGGATTATAAGACTATAACTATAAATACCAAATCTCCCTGGCAAGAAATATGTGGGTTTTTTTCAGTTGACAGAATGCGCGAGTCATAAATAAATAAATGAATAATCTGTGTAAATGCAGGCAATAACAAAAATCTGACTTACATACAGCTGGTTTGAATATTTGACAAGGCGTCTTCAGTCATAACTTTTAGAAAATTCAATTCATATATATTCATGTAGCACCACAACAGTCGACTCATAGCATTTTAAAACTGAAGGGAATACCTTACAATTGCAGTAAAGCTGGATTCATGCTGCACCTCCGCTATCCGCGTCCGCTCGACCACAAGGCAACGTAAATTACGTCATCATCTCCAGTCCACAAGGCTCCAAAGACAACGTCCGCATGCAGCCCAAACTTTGACCTCGTTGCCTGTGTGTGTTGACTGTGCATGTGCAAGATTTAACCTACCATTCAGAAGGTGGCGCTACCGACACAGCATGCAAAGTCAAAGTCGACAAAGAAGACGAATACGAGAATAAACATGCATTAATCATTTTGCAGCAGCAGCAGCTTGAGCAGAGGGGAGCACTGAAAACGGTAATTGCTCCTTTTCCTCGAAATGCTGCCATTGTTGTTGCTTCAAAAAATGTGCATCGCTCTCGTGTTTCTTCGCTTTTATATAACTGGTGAACAAACTGACGTGTTAGTGCATTTGTGCTACCCATAGGACTGGGGTAAAACTACAAATGACTGTTGTGCATGCGTCAACTGCTTGGCCTGGTAGACGACAAAAATCAGTTCCTCCTAGGTTTACAGCCTTGGGGGGTCAGCATGAAGGTCAACGACAAACTCTTTAAGGAATCGTGGTGTTCATAAGTTTCTTTTAATAACAGCAGTCAGTATAAATAAAAACTGTAAAAAAAACAAACAGTTATTGAACAAAGCAACAGAATATTTGAACGACATTGAACAAAATATCTGAACATTTGTTTATATGACAATTATCCACAGAGTGAGCAGCGTTTGTCACTGCAGTGTATTTTTCTGGGCTTCTGGAAGAACATTTCAAGAGCCTCTTGATATGGGAAGTCTGACACATCTGGCCCATTTATTGAGATTCACATGCAGGCTGCAAGATGTTCTGGGTCAAAACCTCGGACTTTTGCTGCTTGTCGGGGGCAGGGCGTGCAGCACTTGGGCTTTTTTCTATACTTGGACCTGGAGCAGGAGAGCATCTTCAGCTGCTACTAGCAGGAGAGCTAGTGTTGCAACCTTCGCCATCCTGGGTGCACTTAAAAAGTGTACAGTAGATATTTTTTCTGCTTCTCAGTTGGCTGACGCAATATGGTTTCCTACGCTCTCTCTCCATTGGTGAGAGTGTGTTCACCTGTATGTGCACACGTGTCTCTGTGTGTGCATGCACATTGTGTCTGTGTGTGTGCGAGCGCATGTGTCTGTGTTTACATGCAGTGGAGTTCTGCCCGCTGCATGATACAGAGCGTAGAGATGAGGAGAGACAGAAATGAGCCGCTGTCATGTAAATAAGATGAATTACATCAGGATATTTAGTTTGTTTAATAAAAGCACAAGGTAAAGACTCGTTCTATAATGACTGCATCTTAAAATGACTTCTGTTGTAATCTGGTGCTATATAGAAAAATAAAATTAAATAAAATTAACTGGCCACTCTGGGGAGGGGGTCTGCTGCCTCCCTCCAATATAATAGTAGGGGAAACATTGAAAATGAAGTATATACACAGCCACGTGCGTGCCGGCCTCATCCAAAGTGGACACGCATGTCAGCGGACCAGAGCAGAAATGTAGCATGAATCAAACTAAATCCAGCTACACTACACCTGTGATGCAGGTGTAGTGTAGCTAATCGGAAGATCAGGGGTTCGACTCCCACTCTGTCTGCAGTCTGCATGTCAAAGTGTCCATGAGCAAGACACTGAACCCCCAGTTGCTCCTGGTTGGTCGGGCCAACACCTGTGCATGGCAGCTCCACCGCCATCAGTGTGTGAATGGGTGGATAGCAGCATCTGTAAAGCGCTTTGGTCATCCAGACATGAGTTAAAGCGCTATATCAGTGAATACCATTTAAAGAACCCAACAATCAGGTGATCCCCTGTGAGCAAACACTTGGCTATGGCTATGGTGGAGAGGAAACACTCCTTTTCAGCAGGAAGAAACCTCCAGCAGAACCAGGCTCAGGGAGGGGCAGTCATCTGCTGCGACTGGGTGGGGGTGGGGGGGGGGATAGAGAAGAAGAAGAAGAAAAGAACAGACATGTAGAGGGCAGACAACACAATGGAGACTCAATCTATGGGAGAGAACAAACATATGTTAATGACCAGTGAGAGTGAAGAAGTGAAGCCCAGTGCATGATTGGAGGTCCCCCAGCTGTCTAAACCTATTAGCAGCATAACTAAAGGATGGTTCAATGTCACCGGATCCATCCTTAACTATAGGCTATGTCAAAAAGGAAGGTTTTTAACCCTGTTCTTAAAAACAGAGATCGAGTCTGACACCTGAATCCAGATTGGCAGCTGGTTCCAAAGGAGAGGAACCTGATAACTGAAAGCTCTGACTCTCATTGTACTTTTCGAGATTCTAGGTATTGCAAGTAGGGCTGCAGCTAATAACTAATTGACAGCTTGAGTAATTGACCACTGTAATTGAACAATTACTCAAGTATTCAGATACTTTTTTTAAAGAAACTTACATTGAAAAAACTTGTGCGGAACTTGCTTTCCTAAAGACCAGTAGTAATTGTACCAAACACTCAATCACACAGATAAACATTTCTTGCGACGCTCATTGCAGTGTTTATTGCATAGAATGTAACTTTAAACATTATGCTACACCATAAAGTTCTGTTTTGTAGCATTAGTTTCAACTAACAAAATAACAGCAACTATTGCTAGCAGTGGTATGTTCTTTGGCCATATAAGCATAATTAGCATAGCTGACTACATTGTGTTCATCTTAATTTAAAATCTCAACCTTGTCTCGGGTGCGCTGGCTGTGCGTGATGTGGGATGCTTTCTGCCGAGACACTGTAACATCGACGTTTTGGGATGCTAGCTCGCTGCTCGGCTTTACAGTGTACGCACTGCACAATGTTTTCCTTCAATTTGAGCTTGACATGATCCCAGACTTGAGATGCTTCTGTCATTTTTTCTGACTTTCTTCCTTTTTGCCGTTGCTCTGACACAGCGCCATTAAGCAAAACCGTGTCTTGTTTACATAGCATGACTGGAAGAAGGTCATATAGACTGGAAGTGCTACTTAAAACGAAGCATCGAATCATAGGTTTTGATTCAAGCATTTTCTATAATGACTGGAGTTATTTGAGTAATCGTTGCAGCCCTAATTACAAGTAATCCTGCTTTTAGGAGCTTAGTGATACTCCTTGGTTATAAATTTGGTTTTTATTTTTTATCTATAAGGCTGCCATCCATCCATCCATCCATCTTCTACCGCTTTTCCGGAGGTCCGGGTCGCGGAGGCAGCAGTTCAAGCAGAGAAGCCCAGACTTCCCTCTCCCCAGCCACCTGCTCCAGCTCTTCAGAGGGGATACCAAGGCGTTCCCAGACTAGCTGGGAGACATAGTCTCTCCACCGAGTCCTGGGTCTGCCCCGGGGTCTCCTCCCAGTGGGACGTGCCTGAAACACCTCAAGTGGGAGGCGTCCAGGAGGCATCCTAATCAGATGCCCATACCACCTCAACTGACTCCTTTCAATGTGGAGGAGCAGCGGTTCTACTCTGAGCCTCTCCCGGATGACTGAGCTCCTCACCCTATCTCTGAGGGTGAGTCCAGCAATCCTACGGAGAAAGCTCATTTCAGCCGCTTGTATCCGCGATCTCGTTCTTTCGGTCATTACCCAAAGCTCGTGACCATAGGTGAGAGTAGGAACGTAGATTGACTGGTAAATCGACAGCTTTGCCTTAGAACTAAGCTCCCTCTTCACCACAACAGACCGGTACAACGTCCGCATCACTGCAGATGCTGCTCCAATCCGTCTGTCGATCTCTTGTTATTTAAAAAAAAGTGTATTTCAGATTCCGGTTTAGAGCCTTTTTTTAAACTAACTGTAATTTTTTTTGTAACACTATAGACACCAGATTCCCCACTGGAAGGGATTTAGAAATATAAATACTTTTTAAAAATAGAATAATAAGACTGAGTGAACCATTCATAAATAAATAAATAACCCACCCGTGTGTCGGGGGAAAACAATCTCTGACTTCCTGACAGTAAAAAAATCTAAATCTTTACACGTTTACACCTTCAAAATCTTGGCGTCATTTGCGTGGACAGTTAAACTGAATGAACTTTGCCAGTTTGGGGTAAAAATGTCGTCGTGTGCACTGCCCCATACATGTTCACTTTTTGTTCCGTCAAATTAAAAGTTCGGCCCAGGACGAAACTGTGCTGCTCAGTTCTGCTGCTCAGGTTCTGTTATAAACTTAGAAATTTTCCTTTAACCTTCTGATAGACATTTGCTTTCTTCTGCAATCAGCTCCACTGATCCGTGAACTTCCACCTTCTAAATGAAAAAATCTGCCATGCTGACGTTTCTGTTTCTCTTTTACTATCAGTCCTTTTTTCCAACATACACTAAACTTTTCTGTTTCTTGTTGCATGACTGCATTTTATACTTGATTTATATTTTCTTTATTGTCCGTAGTATTCAAAGCTGACCTTGACCAAAATAAGCAAATTTTGTGTGCAGTCATGAAGTCCTGCAACTCTGCCCATGAAAACCAAACCCCCTCTTATTTACATGTCATGGATCGTCCTTTTCTCCATGCACAGCACTAATCTGCTCCCAGTGTGGCCGTCTAAATGTCCCATTTTTTGAATTCCCTCCACTGTACGAAAGCAGTGACCTCTCAATTTTGAATTGATTTTGGAGATGAACGAGACTTTATATAAAGATGGCTGCTGTGAGAGCTCTGTCATAGTGAACTTCATCCATCTCAGTTGCCCTGTGGTGGCTGACTGCATTAACTCTTAAAGGGCTCATTGACGGAACTTTCTCCACATTCTAACAGCTCACTCACGTCTTAATAAAGTGTTTGTTCCCATTTTCTTTAATTTTTTTTAATTAGTGAAGCAAATTTGTCTTGTATTTTTCCTGGCTTTCTTGAAACACTCTGATTTAAAGCCTGTCACTTTAAGAAACATCCTTCACCTATTCAACTCCGCCCTCCCTCTTACATCAGTTAGCCATTAGCTGACTTTAGCTTTTAGCCTCCTTCTAGCTCAGACCAGCAGCGCTGCTTCACTGATCCACAGTCGATAATGTACGTATCTCTCGTCACTCCGGCCCATCTCACAATAATGTTGCCGTGATTCCACAAATCACTAGCACCACGTGCCTGGCGCCCCTGATCACCACAACTGACGTGACCCGGAACCCGAGTGTTAGATATTGGCATATTAACAATAGGCAGCACGGACGTGAGGACGCATGCAGGGTGATATCATCATGCCGTGCTTACTTAAGGGGACTGCTGGCGGGAGTCGTCCTCTTTGGCGCTCTGCCTCTAGCCACTACACCAACCTGTATCCCTTTTTAGTAAGCATATAGCTATATTCTGTATGTGCCATGTGCTACCAGTTTACTTTTAATAAAACCATCATTCAGTTCAGCCACCGTCTCCGTGGTCACTCATTTACAGACATGACACCGAGGCTGTGGGCCGAGCTGAGGCGAAGCTGGGGCTGCACGATTACGGCCAAAATGATAACCCTGATTATTTTGATCAGTATTGAAATCATGATTATTAATCACGATTGTTCATTAACTTTAGGAAAAAAGAACATTTTATTGCACTTTCAAAAATAAACAATAGCTTAATGCTTTCACTTCAAATTATAAATAAGTTACCCAAGGTAAAGGGCTGACTGATAATATAAAGTGCAACCAAATGAAAACAATTAAAGCCTAGGCAAAAAAGGCAAGAACATAGTATTTAAGCCTACAGGTTTTTAGAAAGAAACACCAGCCTGTCAACATTTTCTGGCTTGAGAGACGAACGAAGGCAGGTCACTACATTCTCCCAGTGCTCTCTGAGGGGGAACTTGTTGCAGGAATGCACAAATACTTTTTTGGCAGCTTTGAAAGTCATGGGTAGAGTCTCTGATGTTCCCTCCACCAATCTAGTGGGTCCTCCTCACTGTCAAGGTTGGTCCACTGTAGGTATGACTGTAGCTCAGAGGCTACAGCTTGATGTTCCTGGTGAGGACAGGATCTCGGTGTGGTTTCCTCCATGATCTTGAAGAAGCTCCCCAAGGTCTTCTTTCTCTTTGAGGTGCTGAATGCATCCTCTGCACTGTCTGCAGTCTCACCACAGGGACCAGTTGGGTCCTCCTCCTCGAAAAGGGCATGGAAAATAAAATATGAATAACAAATTCAGTCAAATGAAACATATTTAGCATCCATATTCAGAAAGTAGATTAATTTATTATCACTTAATGTCATTAATTTATGCTGATAAATGCATTATCTGTGTAATCACAAGTATTACTAAGCATGCTCACAGACACAGCCATTTCAGATGTAAGTCTGGCCTGAATTGGTGCAGCCCTGTTCTCACTGACATATTTCAGCTTGAACCGTGGATCCAGAGCAGAGGCCATGTCAAGCAGTTCTTGTGTTTCAGGATCCTTGTAATTTTCTCCAAGTAGCTCAGGATTTTGGTCTTGATGGTGTTTGAAAGGTCTGGTGCATTGCTGCTTGTTTTGAAGATGGAGGAGCTGAAAAGGTGGAAGGCTGGCTTGACAAGGGAAACCCTGACAGACTTCTCACTGGACAGGGCACCAGTAACTCAGTCAGAGGGTGGAGGGATTTGTTGATGGCTTCCAGGACGTCAGTGTCCTGCCATGTTGGGATGAGGTGTCTGGACTTTGTCAGAAGATGAGACTTGACAAACGGCCCTCTGCTGCTCCAGGGCTCTTTCAGTCACTGTCTGCCTTGATGTCCACCTTGTGGGGCATTCCGCCTTCAGTCCATGTTCTGGAAGCTTCAGCTCCTTTTGAGCCGGTGCTGGTTTCTTCTTATGCCTCCAGCTGTGGGAGAAACTGCTCACAATTTTTTTGCAGATCCCTGCTGCACGGTCGAATCCTAGGACCTGTCATGGCATTCTCCATAAAAGAACATGAGATTCATATGTAAAATTAAAACATTAAAACATTGTATGCACTTTTTAAATCTTTTATTTTTTATTTGTTGTTTTAAGATGTTTTATTTCACTGACTTTATTTTTTTCTTATCTGCTCATTTGTAAGGCATTTCAAATATAAATATTTACATATTATGTAAACACATTTGCCAATCTCCATCATATTATTGTTGCACTACTATTGTTATTGACAAAGTATTCACACAATCAGCACAGATTACAGAAAATTCACTTATGTGTACTTTTTATTTTTTTTCTTCATCCTCCTTCCCAATTGCTAGATGAAGCCTGTGGCCAGAGCACTGGGGCCTCGTCCATTTATTTAGAGAAGCTGCCTTGATGACGTTAGATCCACTGTCTGTTGTTATGCAGACTAGTCCCTCCTCCCGCAGGCTCCAAGATGATTGGGCTTCCCTCAGTGTGTGGGCTGTAGCTTCTCCTGTGTGGTCTTGTGGGAAAAACAACATCTGCAAGCATCGACTCTTCATTTTAAAATTTCCACCATTGTAGTGAACTGTCAGGGACAGGTAGGGCTCCGCTGTTCTGCTTGACCATAGGCCAGTCGTAGTTGCAAAGTACTCAACAGTTGTGATATCCATCTGGATTTTTCATACAGTGCACGTAATGCAACTTTAGAGAATCACGTGGGAATCACATATTTCTTGTCCAGTGTTGTGAGCATGTTTCTGAAGCCTTCGTTGCTCATACAGTATTTAGTGGACACATGTCTTTAGCCAAATAAAACACTATTGCATCAGTTACTTTAGCGTGTCTTTGGGAGGTGGATGGATACGGTGAAGCTCTGTGCAGGGCTGATACTATGGTTGCCGACACCGACACCGACTGTGATGTAGTGAAGTGACATTCGCTTTAGCCTTCATGCATTTATCGTACTTGTGTGTGTTTGTGGTGTTTTTTCAGGTGGTTGAATAAGTTAGTTGTGTTGCCCTGCGGCGCAGACACAGCTCTATGGCACCGCTTTGCATATAATTTCTTTTTAGTCAGCATCACTTGCCCTGAATCCAAAATGTGTCCAGATAATGGATGATGATCCTTTCGAGGCACTGGCTCCTCGCTTCAATGTGTTGCCGTACTGTCACCTTCTGCTCCAGACAACTGGTTTGCGTTTCACCATCACACCAGTCTGCTATTGATAACTTAAGGCTGTTTCTACAGGGTGCACTCACTTGTCAGTTCTGCAGTTTAATGTTGTCCTAACATGTGTTCGCCCCCTGGTGGTCGGCTGGCTGTTGGTTGAGAAAATGCTTGATTTGATATGCAGCAGAGTCCACATTTTAAATGTTAATATCGCTGATGATCACGTTAATTTAATCATGGCAGCCAAAATCATGATCGCGATTAAAATTTGATTAACTGTGCAGCCCTAGGCGAAGCTTACTAGTTGGTAGAGCATCCGCCCCACACCCGGGAGGTCGTGGTTCGAATCCTGGCTGCGTCATGCCAAAGACCATATAAAAGTGGAACTTCCTGCCATCCAGCTTGGTGCTCAGCAATAATGGAACGGAGTAGGGAAATTTGTGGCGGCGCCTTGCATGGCAGCGACCCCTCTGATTCTAGATGTGATTAACATTATAGATAAGAGAAACATAATTTCATTCTTTGGTACATGATTGGCTGTATGGATTGAATGACAATAAAGTTGGCTTTACCTTTTTAGCTTGCTGATTCGAGTTGCCGAGCCACAGAATCTTAAAGGGCAGTGTCTTGCTCTGCGGGACACTGCTCCACTCCCACGGCTAGCTGGGGGATGCCCCGTCACAAGGTAGCCCCCCCTACACTGCCCACGAGAGTGGAGTCGCACAGAGCCCTGGAGGATGGTGGGAAAGCTGGCCGTGAGAGCCAGCAGCCTCCAGCCAGCAGCCTTGGGTCCCACACCGGGCCAGGTCGGTTGCCTTGAGTGGGGCACCGGTGCTGGTGATTTGTTGTGGAATCACGGCAAAATAACTGGGAGATGGGCTGGAGTGACGCGAGGTATATTGTGGACTGGTGAACCAGATGCGAGTTCAGTTCACAAAACAGTTTGCCGAACATAGTTTGCAAGGCAAACTAACCTAAATGAATGGGCAGTTCTCGGTGAACAGTTTTTCTGTTCGGCTCGCGCATTCTGTAGTTGTGTTGATCTATGGTCCTCTGTCAGCCGGTTAGAGGATACGGTAACTACAGCGTAGACTGTAACCTACTTCAACTTCATATTACCTAAAAATTCTCCGTTATACCCCCACCAAAAAACAATATTTTATGCGTGGTATTGTTTTACTTACAAACTGACATAACTTCTACTCTTAAATTGATGGAATTGCTCTGAAAAGAAAACAAAAAGGAAATCGCAAACTATCTTACCTAGCCGTCATCTTTGTTCGCTATGCGAGTCACCTCCCCGAGGAGTTCGGCCAATGAGAAAACGGTTTGCGGTGACCATGTCGTTCAGTTACAGAAACTAACAAACAATTCCAAATGGTTGCAAACGGTTTTGTCAACTGAACGCAATGCAGGTAGTAAAGCTGAATTCATGCTGCACCTCTGCTGTCCACGTACATGTAACCAGAAACCTTGTGTGACGAAATTTATGTCTTCGTCTCCACTCCGCTAGTGTCCGCAGTGCTCGACCGCAGACAACCACGTGCAGCCCAAATTTTGTGACCGCGCCGCCTGCCCACAACCTGAATGCATTGAAAAGCACATGTGCAAGGCTGAACATCCCATTCACAAGGTGGCGATATCAACACAGCATACCAAGACTAAGTAGATGAAGAACACAATGACGAAGTGGAAGATGAGAATGAACATACATGAATCATACATAAATACTTCAACAGCAGCAGCATCTTCGCAGAAAAGGAATGAAAACCGAGAAGTCAAGCAGCAGAAAGCAAGCAGCGTTTCTTCGTTGGTGAAAATCCTGGCACGTCAGCGCAATGGCGCTACCTATCGGGCGGGAGTGAAACTACAAATGATGGTTGTGCGCATGTGTCAACCCCTTGACCTGGGTAGATGAAAAAAGTGAGCATGAACAGTGCCACGTGTGTGCTGTGTTCATTCAAAGCGCACACGGACCAAAGCGGACTAGAGGGGAAATGCAGCATGAATAAGGCTTAACAGGGATGGTATTAGGGTGACTAAGATCTGAGCAGGATGGCGGTAGGTTGGCATTGTCAAATCATGATGTGTACGATTTACCCAGAAGAGTCAAAAATGTTTCTGGTGTTTCTGGGAGAGAAAAACTAGATAAAGGCTGTATTTTTTTTGTTTTGTTTAAGAGAATTGGCTATTTTGATATTTTTTTCGATAATTACGTGACCAATAGTCATTTTAGACAGTTAAAGCCTACAAACACCATTTTTCAGTCAATGATCCCTTTAAGTAACATTAGTCTCCTCAGCAGGAGGGTGCAAAAAGGGAGCGTACTAATTTTCAGTTTTCAAGAAGAGTGTCTGCCCGATTAATCCCAGAAAACACTGCAAGTGGTGAGATATTCTAATTTTTTAAGATGCATTATTAGTTTCAGAGACCCCAAGATTTTATCATAGAAAAATACTAATTCTACATGAAACACAGTTCTATGAATGTGTAAAAACTGCTGCTCCTGGTCAGGCTTCTGGGTTTGGGCCTCACAGACCCTTCAACAGGGAAAGAGTTAGACAGTCAATGCAAAAACAGTGCATGAATCTGAAAGCCACTTCTAAAAGTCACAGCCAGACTTTAAATGGAAGAAGCAATCTAAAAATAGAGATAGACCAAATTTAAATCAAATGTGCCCCCTCCCCCACTGGTACACTCTCCAGTATGAATCACTGCCACTAGTATTTAAAAAGAAAGCCGAATACTTGCATCAGCTCTCCGTCAAGCCATTAAAATGAATTCTGATTCATGAAAGAAAATTAATAAGCTATCAGCAACTTCATTATTTGCCATTATTTGTAAATTTTCTTACGATGTAAATGCAAAAATGGTTGCAAAGGTCACTGAGTTTCAACCTTTCCCAGCGTGCAAAGAAGCATCCAGGCCAGGGGTCAGCAACCTGTACTACACAAAGAGCCACTGGGAGTGGTTTTTGGATTAAAAGATCTGCATGGAGCCACAAAAATAAATTACAATCTGGCCTGACAGCATCAGGATTAAGAGGATTCTTTACTATAAAGTTGCATCTTTTTTAATTGCAAATTTTAAAATTGCAAATTAAATTTGGGTGGCTGTGGCGCAGGTGTAGTGTGGCCAACTACTGATCAGAGGGTCGGGGGTTCGGTTCCCGCTCTTTCTGCAGTCTGCATGTTGAAGTGTCCTTGAGGAAGACACTGAACCCCCAGTTGCTCCTGGTGGGTCAGGCCAGCGCCGGTGCATGGCAGCTGTGCTGCCATCAGTGGGTGGACAGCAGGATCTGTAAAGCACTTTGGTCATCCAAAGATGAGTAAAAGCGCTATACAAGTGAATGCCATTTGTTACCTTTTCTGGTAAATTTTTGATTATTTGCAAAAAGTTTGTGGATTTTTTTAATTGGAAAATCATGTGAGTTTTTTCCTCATTAAGCTGTTTTTTTCCTTCAAAATTTGTTATATTTTTGGCATTAATGTAATATAATATTTTGCTTTTTTCTCTAAATTTGACATATTTTTCTTTGTGAATTTAAAACCTTTATTAGTCAAACTGAAGACTTTCTGTGTAAATTTGTGACTTTTTTCCCAATAAAGTTATAAGCTTTTATTTCATAAATTTTGACATTTTTGATATAATCATCTGCTTTTCTCATAAGATTGTTTTAACTGATTCTTACCCTTTTCAGGTAAAAATGCAACATTTTTCATATAAATTTGTAACCTTTTTCTGATAAAATTGAAGCTTTTTCTGGTAAATTTGTGACTTTTTTCTTGCCAATTTGTGGGTTTTCTTGCTTATAAAATTGTAACATTTTTCCCTAAATTTGTGGGATTTTTTTTTTTTTTTTTTTTTTGCATATAATTTCAGGTTTTCTCATTTTCTGCTTTTTGGGATATTTTTCTCATGAATGTGTAAATTTATTGCTTCTATTCTTGAAGAGTTTTATTCTCACGGCGTCAGGGAGCCACTGTCTATGGGCAACAGAGCCACTTGTGGCCCCAGAGCGGCAGACCCCTGCGCCAGGCCTTGCATGAGTGGGGCGGTGTTGTGCAGCAGTGATGCTGGACGTCCCGACTCGCCCTGGAGGACTTCATCATGATGACACGCCAGCAGAGGTCATCAGCGCACAGCCATTCAACTGGAATGATGGAAAGGCCCATTCGCACTGATGAATATGAGCAGTGCCCATAAGAATAACCATATTTTAACAAATAAATGTCAAATAAGTGTTGTTATTAGCGTCATCTTATTTGCAACTTGCAACAGGCTGAATGTTTGGGCTGATAAAAAAAAAATCACTCCAATGCAAAATAAGCAGCCGTTTGTGTGAAGACGGCAGGGCTCACTGTTTTTGTGCTGGTCGTCACAGATAAGTTGTTGCTTCTTTGCTGGAAGTTTCTCAGAGTAGCTGTCACTCAGTAAACAAATCATGAGCCTTGGGACCAAACATATCCCTTCATTTATATACTATATTCTTAAAGTGTTTTATATAAGGGTTTGTGATTTTAGCTGATGCAATTGCAATGTTTTTATACGCAAAATGTGTCATGAATAAATAATGTTATGATTAAAATCTCTGAAATGTTACTAAACGTATGTGGTGATCATGAACTGTCTCACTGGTTGTTCATGCCTGATGGGGTTCCACCGTGGGGAAGAGGAGGGTTGTTTTTTACTTGGTGTGCCAGCTTTTCTCCACCTCACCGCTATTGCAGTGCTGACTTTCAGGTTATATTTAAATGCTGAACATTACAGAGCATCCAGAAAGTCTTCACAGCGCCTCACTTTTTCCACATTTTATGTTACAGCCTTATTCCAAAATGGATTAAATTCATTTTTTCCTCAAAATTCTACACACAATACCTCATAATGACAATGTGAAAAAAGTTTTTTTGAGATTTTTGCAATTTTTTTAAAAATAAAAAAACTAAGAAATCACATGTACATAAGTATTCACAGCCTTTGTTCAAGACTTTGATGATGTACCTTTGACAGCAATTACAGCTTCAAGTCTTTCTAAATATGATGCCACAAGCTTGGTACACCTATCTTTGGGCAGTTTGGCCCATTCCTCTTTGCAGCACCTCTCAAGTTCCATTAGGTTGGATGGGAAGCGTCGGTGCACAGCCATTTTCAGATCTCTCCAGAGATGTTCAATTGGATTCAAGTCTGGGCTCTGGCTGGGCCGTTCAAGGACATTCACAGAGTTGTCCTGATATTTGAGATTTGATATCTTGGCTGTGTGCGTAGGGTCGTTGTCCTGCTGAAAGAGGAACCGTCACCCCAGTCTGAGGTCAGGAGCACTCTGGAGCAGGTTTTCATTCAGGATGTCTCTGTACATTGCTGTATTCATTTTTCTCTCTATCATGACTAGTTTCTCAGTTCCTGCTGCTGAAAAGCATCCCCACAGCATGATGCTGCCACCACCATGCTTCACTGTAGGGATGGTATTGGCCTGGTGATGAGCGGTGCCTGGTTTCCTCCAAATGTGACGTCTGGCATTCACACCAAAGAGTTCAATCTTTGTCTCATCAGACCAGAGAATTTTGTTTCTCATGGTCTGAGAGTCCTTCAGGTACCTTTTGGCAAACTCCAGGCAGGGTGCCATGTGCCTTTTACTAAGGAATGGCATTCGTCTGGCCACTCTACCATAAAGGTCTGATTGGTGGATTGACTGATTGAGTGGGAAGAAGCCAGTGCTTATACAGTATAGTCCCACCCTTTTCCATACCCAATAAATTATATCATTCTAGTCATTATTCATCCCACAATTGCATTCATTATGCAATACCATAATATATAATACACTTTATAATTAAATTATGTAATAGAAATGATACAACAATGATAGTTGGCAGTTACTTGCAGTTGATGGACTGGCATCTTCCGGCGCCACACGAGTAGGCTGCCTTTTTGCAACAGCGGATCAATTTCTTCCTATTTCTATTTACTATCTGGCTTCTCTTGCTAATCTTTCTGATCCGGCGATACCTTATCCATCACGGACGGACACAGATCGCCCAAATGTCTCCTGAGCCGGCAGACAAAGCCACTGTTTTTAGCAGGATACGTTACAGCAGAGACCAGCTGTTAGCACTTAACCGGACCAAGATGCTAGCACAAGACTTCGACATACCGGCTGAAATAAGACAGAAACGATGTGGATGCCGTGCTGGAGCAAGATGGCGGGCAAGAAATATAAGGTACAGACCTGTCCTTCCATCCGTTATTATGGGGAATGTATGATCACTACTCAATAAGACAGATGAGCTAGCGGCTATGGCTCGTTACCAGAGTGTCTTCAAAGAGATTAGCATGATGTTGTTTACTGAGACGTGGCTAACAGAACTAGCAACAGATGCTAACATCAAACTGGAGGGTTTGCACACAATACGGGCAGACCGGACACCAGACAGTGGGAAGGCAAGGGGTGGAGGAGTGATAATGTACGTCAATAACAGCTGGTGCAGACCGGGACATATCACGGTTAAACAACAACACTACAACAAAGACACTGAGTTGCTAGCTGTTAGCATGCAGCCTACCTATCTCCCGAGGGAATACTCACACATGATCTGCATTGTTATTTATGCGAATCCGACGGCGAACGCTGGGACAGCGCGTGACACCATTCACTCAGTAACTGGCAGGCTGCTGACAGAACACCCAGATGCTCTTCTTCTCATCTCAGGTGATTTCAACCATATTTCACTGTCCCCCATTCTGCCCACATTCACCCAGTATGTCACATGCCACACTAGAGACAATAAAACACTGGACTTATTCTATGCAAACACTAAGGAGGCGTACACCTCATCACCACTCCCCCCACTCGGGAGATCGGATCACAACTTGGTTCATCTCCTTCCGGTGTACAAACCCCTAGTACACAGACAGCCTCCGGTCATGCGCACGGTGAAGTTATGGTCTGAGGAGGCAATGGATGCTCTAAAGGACTGTTTTGAAACCACTGCCTGGGAGCAGCTCTGCGATCCACATGGTGAGGACATCGATGGCCTCCCTCACACCATCACGGACTACATCAACTTCTCTGTGGACAACACCGTACCCACCAAGACAATACAGTGTTGCTCGAACAACAAACCCTGGATCAACCCTGAGATTAAAACACTTCTGAGAGAGAAGAAGAGGATCTTCAGGTCGGGGAACAGGGAGATGCTGAAGTCCGTACAGAGGGAGCTGAGGAGGAAGATCAGAGAAGGAAAGGACAGCTTCAGGAAGAAGATGGAGGACAAGCTGCAACAGAGCGACATCAGCGGGGTCTGGAGAAACCTTAAAACCATCTCTGGGCTCCAGAATACCTCCTCCCAGGCCACGGGAGGCAGGGAATGGGCGAACAATCTGAACCTGTTTTTTTAATAGGTTTGACCAACCGCCCTTCCCCCCGACTGCACACCAACCACTGCTGCCTCTAAAGTCATCGAGACCTGCTGTCTACACCCCACTCCACCAACACCCCCCAATCCCAGCACACAGCCCCCCAACCTGACCCTCACTAAGACCCAGGTGAGGACGGAGCTGAGGAAGATCAAGGCGAGGAAGGCCTCGGGACCTGACGGCATCAGTGCAAAGCTCCTCAAGTCCTGTGCAGACCAGCTGTGTGGGATTGTGCAGCACCTGAGCCTGAAGCTGGGGAGAGTACCACAGTTGAGGAAAACATCTTGTATGGTACCTGTACCAAAGACTTCCCACCCCAAAGACCTGAACAGCTACAGACCAGTGGCCCTGACGTCTCACATAATGAAGACCCTGGAGAGACTGCTCCTTGCTCACCTCCGCCCCCTGGTGGAACCAGCGATGGATCCACTCCAGTTTGCCTACCAGCATGGCATTGGGGTGGAGGATGCAGTGATCTTCCTCCTTCACCGTTCCCTGTCCCACCTGGAGAAGCCCGGGAACACGGTGAGGATCATGTTCTTTGACTTCTCCAGTGCTTTCAACACCATCCAACTGATGATCCTGAGGGACAAGCTGCTGTGTGCAGGGGTGGACCAGCACCTGTCATCATGGATCCTGGACTACCTCACTAACCGGCCACAGTTTGTGAGAACCCGGGATTGTGTGTCCGACATGATCATCGGTAGCACGGGGGCCCCCCAGGGAACGGTTTTGGCTCCCTTCCTGTTTACCCTTTATACTGCGGACTTCTCACACAACACAACACACTGCCATCTACAGAAGTTCTCTGACGACTCTGCGATCGTCGGCCTCATCTCCAACAGAGATGAAGCTGAGTACAGAGGACTTATCCAAGACTTCGTGGACTGGTGCCATCGGAACTGCCTCCAGATCAACGCGAGGAAAACTAAGGAGCTGGTGGTGGACTGCCGCAGGCAAGGACAACCCCTCACAGCACCAGTAAACATCCAGGGAACAGACATTGAGATGGTGACATCCTACAAGTACCTGGGTGTTCATCTAAACAATAAACTAGACTGGTCACACAATATCGACACACTCTACAAGAAGGGACAGCGCAAGCTGTTCCTACTGAGGAGGCTCAGGTCTTTTGGTGTACAAGGGGTGCTCTTGAAGACATTCTACGACACGGTGGTGGCATCAGCCATCACTTTTGGAGTGGTCTGCTGGGGCAACGGCATTACAGCAGCCGATAGGAAGAGACTGAACAAACTAATCAAGAAAGCTAGCTCTGTCCTGGGGCAACGCCTTGACCCAGTGGAGGAGATAGGAGAGAGAAGGATGGTGGCTAAACTGTCATCTCTGCTGGAGTCCGAATCCCACCCTATGCAGGACATACTGAACGCACTGAGGAGCTCATTTAGCAGTAGACTACATCATCCCAGGTGCGCGACCGAGAGGTTTCACAGGTCCTTCCTACCTACAGCTGTCAAACTTTATAACCTAAGCAGGGCTGCTTGCAGAGATAGCAAAAAACGTGACGACCTAATAGTATTGAATGCAGAAGACACAACAGATGTACACAAATAGTCCCCTCCAGTATACAACTAGGACAATATCAATCGCTATAGAAGGTGACAATATGTATGGCTACATATTCATACCATGTAGGGCAACTATTAAATAGACGGTTATGCTGTTTATTCCATCTAGCTACAATGATCCGCACTGTGTATATATATTTATATATTTATGTGTACACATGTATATTCACTGCTCTTATTTTCTTATCTTCTAAATTACTGCTCTGAGTGTTGCTATCCCTGTGCTGTTGCAATCCTGGAATTTCTCCATTGTGGGACTAATAAAGGCTTATCTTATCTTAGTTTATATTGACAATAATACCAACATCTAATGATAATTGTAATAATAATAAATAAATACTTCTGGTATGTTTAATATAATTATAGACAATATTATCATCATCATAATCACCATATATACCACCACATGGCTTACAATACCTAGGCGCAATAAGTAACCATATAATAATAACCATAATAATAGGTAGCCATATGATAGTCACAACAACAACAATAATAATAATAATACCACCTGGCCTATATAATACTTCAAATAATTCCATCCTAACAACAATCCTGATACTATAATTCTAGTAATAATGATATCAATAATAATAGTACTCAGCATATATATATTCACAATAACAGCCTTTCTTCATTGAAGACACATTGTAATGTTACTGTTCTTTATCTTTATATTGCTCAAAAATAATTTCTTTATATGTTGATTTAAATATATGGATGTTTGGACATTGCCTGTGTTTCTCCCCCAACCCATTCCACAGTTTTACTCCACGCACAGACACACAAAAACCTTTCCTAGTAGATCTTACTAGGTTCATTTAAAATTTTGTGTTCCCCCATAAATTATATTTCCCTTCTCTCTCACTGAAAAGATTTTGTGTATTTTGTGGCAAAAGGTTTTTACTGACTTTAAACATTAACTGTGCTATATAATAATCAACCAGATCCCATAATTTCAATAACTTTGAATGTAAAAACAATAAATTGGTATGTTCAAGATACCCGACTTTGTGTATAACACGGACTGCCCTTTTTTGTAATATTAGCAATGAATTAAGTGTACTTTTATAATTGTTACCCCAGACCTCTGTACAATAGGTCAAGTATGGAAGTACTAATGAGCAATACAAGATATGAAGTGATTTGTAATCTAGGACTTGCTTAATTTTATTTATAATTGCAATATTTTTTGCGGCTTTGTTTTGTATGTATCTGACGTGTGGTTTCCAACTAATTTCATCATCTAGTATTACACCCAAAAACTTGATCTCCTTAACATTTTCAATAATTACATTATCTATATGAATATGTATATATTCTTTATTTTTACAATTACCAAATATCATTACCATAGTTTTATCTATATTTAGTGATAATTTATTACAATCCATCCATTTTTTAAGCTTATTTAATTCATTATTTAGAGTATGGATTAGTTAATTATAATTATTTCCAGAATAAAATATATTAGTATCATCAGCAAATAATATTATTTTTTAATAATTTAGAAACTTGGAATATATCATTTATATATATGTTGAATAATTTGAGGCCCAATACTGACCCCTGGGGGACCTCACAGGCAATTCCCATACATCCAGACAGATATTCTCCCATCTTCACAAACTGTTGTCTCTCAGATAAATAACTTGTAACCCAATTCAGAGCCATTCCCCTAATACCATACATTTGCAGTTTATCAAGAAGATTTGATATTGTATCAAATACTTTTCTAAAATCTATAAATACACCAATTGCATATTTTCCTTGATCTAATGCATTTATTATTTCCTCTGTTGCTTCCATTATTGCCAACAATGTTGTACTCTTTGCTCTAAATCCATATTGATTCTGATTAAGCAGATCATGTTTATTTAAAAAGTCCTCTAATCTGTTGTTGAAAAGTTTTTCCAGAATCTTTAAAAATTGTGGGAGGAGCGATACTGGTCTGTACTTTGTGTCGTGGTGTTTATTTCCTTGCTTGAATAATTGTATTACTTTTGCTATTTTCATTTTCTGAGGGAATGAGCCAGTTTGAAATGATAGATTACAAATATATGTAAATGGTTTCAATATGCCATCAACAGTTGTTTTTACTAGTGCCATATCAATACCATCACAGTCAGTAGATAATTTATTTTTACACTTTTCAACAACAGATTTTACCTCTAGTTCATCCACCGCTGAGAGAAAGATTGACCAGGGGTTATTTCTAATCAATGTTTCACTCACGGTGTCTCTTCCTTGGTTTGAAATTTTTGCTGCCAACTCTGGTCCAACATTTACAAAAAAATTATTCATTTTATTTACTATCATGTTCTTATCATAATTATCACCACAATTATCGGTAAAATACTTTGGATATATCATTTTCTTAGTTCCATTTTACCTTAATTTATTTAATATATCCCAGACTCCTTTTATATTATTTTTATTTTCATTTAACATTTTCCTATAGTATAATTTTTTACTAGTTCGTATTATTTCAGTTAATTTATTTTTATATGTTTTATATCTTTTTTCAGATTCTTTGGTTCTTAATTTAATGAAATTTTTATAGAGATAATTTTTCTTTTTGCAAGCATTTTGTAGCCCCCTGGTTAACTACGGGCAATTTTTGTATTTATGTTTTTTATTGATTTCTTTAATTGGACAGTTTTATCATATAATGATTTAAATATATCAATAAATTTATTGTATACCAAGTCCACTTCTTTCACTCTACAGACAACATCCCGATTCTGTAACATTGTCATCTTTTAAAGAACTGATTCTATCTTCTGTTCCTATTCTTTTATAAATAATCTTTTTACATGGTTTATTATTATTCTTACTCTCATTAACCCCATAATTAACATCTAAAGAAACAAATGCAGGCAGGTGGTCACTAATGTCATTTATTAGTATACCACTCACCATATTATATTCAATAACATCGGTAAAAATGTTGTCTATCAAGGTAGCACAGTGTATCGTTATTCTCGTAGGTTTTGTAATCTTTGGAAATAAGGTTAAGCTATACGTTGTATCTAAGAAATCTTCTGTTGATTTATGTTGTTTTGTTTTCATTAAATCTATATTAAAGTCACCACAAATAAAGATATCTTTTTGTCTTATTTTTGTATACATCTTTTCCATACCATTTCTAAATTTTTCCATATCAGATCCCGGTGCTCTATATATACAACTTACTATTGTGTTTTTTTCTATTTTCCATTGCAATTTCGATTGTTAAACATTCCATACTTTCATTCACTGTTGATGTCATGCTGTCCACTTTTTTACTTTTTAATTTTCTATCAACATACAATGCTACCCCACCACCACTTTTACATTTCTTATTTTGTGTGCATATCTCATATCCATATACTGTGGTTCAAAATTTGCATGTTTTTCTTCATTAATCCATGTTTCACTTATTGCTATAATCCTAAATGGGGTGTTAAATTGATTTAAAAACTCCTTAATACTATCAAAGTTGGCATAGACACTCCTACTATTAATATGTATTATTGTCAGTGTCTGATCTGAGTTCATAATTCCATTTAATTGTTGTTCATCATAATAAGCACACTTATTGTTAATATGATTAAAATAGTTATTATCTGGGTCAATATCTCCTAAAATGTCTTGTGGTTGCTGTTCAGTATTGACAAAGGTTTCAGCTTCAGTTTGCCCTAATACACTTTCATTATTAAATGAGGAAGGATGATTATGAGTTGTGTCAACAATGTACACCAAAAGAAAAAAAAAAGAGAAAAAAAAAACACAAAAGAAAAAAGAACACAAAAATTTCCACTCAGTCTAACTGTGCTGTTATTCCAGCATAAGAGCTGAGGTTTAAATTTTTCTAATTCCTCTATTTCTCTAATCATTATTACTTTAGCTTCTTCTGGAGTTCCAAGCAGTTTTATGCACACCTTACAGTTCTTTGTCCATGTTGATTGCATTTTCCCCTGTTTTCTGAGAGCCCTGGCTTGTTTCACTATTTCAGAGTTCTTTTTTGTTAAATGTTCATTTACATAGACAGCCGTTCCTCTCAGTTTCCTTGCTTGTCGCAGAAGATCAGTTTTTGCTTTCCTGTTGACAAATTGGATGATGATCGCTGGTTTTCCTTTACTGTCTTTTCTAGGTAACGTGTGGCAAGCTGAAATAGTCTGATTGTCCACAACAATGTTTTTAGAGTTGAAAAAGTTTAATACCTGCTGCTCAAGAGTGTGTGATTCTGCCAATGTCTCATCCTCCCCATCCTGGTTATCAACTCCAGCTGTCACATGTGCAGAGGAGCGGTGTCTGGTGTTCAGACTGCTCACAATAATATCATCCATTCTTGTATACTGTTCTAAATCATCCACACGTCTTTCTAAGAAATTAATTTTCTTGTCTTTTTCCATAACTTCAGCCTTTAATTCACACAGTTGGTCCATAAGGCCAATAAGCAGAGTTTGTTGTTTTGCTATCTTGGATATTTCTTCAGTCATAAAATTTAATGGATTGCTGCAGAGATGGTTGTTCTTCTGGAAGGTTCTCCTCTCTCCACAGAGGAACGCTGGAGCTCTGACAGAGTGACCATCGGGTTCATTGTCGCCTCCCTGACTAAGGTCCTTCTCCCCCGATTTCTCAGTTAAGACGGCCGGCCAGCTCTGGGGAGAGTTCTGGTAGTTCTGAACTTCTTTCATTTACAGATGATGGAGGCCACTGCGCTCATTGGGACCTTAAAAGCAGCAGAAATTTTTCTCTACCCTTCCCCAGAGTTGTGCCTTGAGACAATCCTGCCTCGGAGGTCTACAGACAATTCCTTTGACTTCATGCTTGGTTTGTGCTCTGACATGCACTGTCAGCTGTGGGACCTTCTATAGACAGGTGTGTTCTTTTCCAAATCGTGTCCAATCAACTGAATTTACCACAGGTGGACTCCAGTTAAGCTGTAGAAACATCTCAAGGATGATCAGTGGAAACAGGATGAACCTGAGCTCAATTTTGAGCTTCATGGCAAAGGCTGTGAATACTTATGTACATGTGATTTCTTAGTTTTTTTATTTTTAATAAATTTGCAAAAATCTAAAAAAAAACCAAACTTTTTTATGTTGTCGTTATGGGGTATTGTGTGGAGAATTTTGAGGAAAAAAATGAATTGAATCCATTTTGGAATCAGGCTGTAACATAACAAAATGTGGAAAAAGTGAAGCACTGTGAATACTTTCTGGATGCACTGTATATATGTGCTTCCATGCTAAATTCAAAAAACATTCATGGTTTTTGTTCAAGTGTCCACATACTTTTTTTCCAGTGAGGGTGTGAGTAAACTATAAAAATCTACCAAATTTAAGCTGAAAAACCTCGCTTTAAATTCATGTTTGCAACCTTATGAAGATTTTTTTTTTAAATTACGTGTACATCAAAGATAACCACATGGAATTAGTGTTTAGAAACATCTAGACCAAACATAATTATAGTTCTTTTTCATCAGTATTGTGTTGAATATGTGTATATTTTGCACTTTTGCATTATGAATCATGTTAACTTAAAGTTCTGCACAGATATGAGGTCAGATCACTTTACTGAACTTACCTTTAACAAATTAAATGTTGTCATTATAACCAATTCACTGAAATAGAATACAAGGTAATTTCATGTTAAACTAGAGGGCACTCAGAGAGTTCCAAGACTCTGTCCCTTCCTCCCTTCAACCTTCAATTTTTTTTTATTTAACCTTTATTTATACAGGGTAGTTCCATTGAGAGGCAACCTGTCTTGTGAGATAGGGCCTTGACGGAGGTATGCACTTACTGATCACCTCCAAAGTCTAATTGGTTCATCCATAACCCAAGGGCCACCTCTGGTAAAAATTTCATCAAAATCTGTCCAGTAGTTTTTGCGTAATCCTGTTAATGCATTGTGAGAAGACTGGGCCTTGACAGAGGTATGCGCTGTCAGATCACTTCCAAAATCTAATGGGTTCATCCTTAGTCCAAAGGCCACGAGTGGTAAAACTTTAATCAAAACCCATTAAGTAGTTTTTGTGTAATCCTGCTAACAGACAAACAAACAAACCAATCTGATTACATTACCGCCTTGGCAGAGGTAATGGTTGAATGCCTCCCACTTGACACAGATTTGCCTGAAAAGTTTCAGAGAGTAAATACATTTCTTAATGGAAACGTGCAGAATTGCAGTTTTCAACTGTTTTGAACATTGTTTTGTGTGGAACAACTTTTAAACAGTTTTATTTAGAGCCCCTTTCAGAGTAGCCTGGCAATCCAGGAAAACCCAGTACGGTCCAGTTTTCCACTGTTGTCTGAACAGGATCACCCGCACTACTTGACGTGGTCTAAATGACTGCAGTCAACATGAGTCGTTGCCCACCTCACCTCAGTTCAGCTGGGTGGACATTTGAATAGGAAACGCTGATAAACGCAAGATGAAGTAGGTGTCACCATCACCACAGCAACAGAGAGTGGAAATGGCTCAAAAGGCTGTCTGTCATTATTCTGACAGATTATATTAATTTCTGAGCAGCAACAGACAACTGTGTGTCACAATTACACAAATGGGAGATGCTGAGAGTGATGAGTTTCTTTTTTAGAGCATTTTTTCAGTCACTCCTGCGGAGCCTCCAGCGGCTCTGACCATCTCCAGCTGCTGTGGAGCGGATACCAGCCTGTCCTGGTTTGGCGAGGGACAATCTCCCTGTTCAGCTCCGCTCTGTGCTCGTTCAAGCATTCTAGTTCACCTGCATTAATTTATCCTCTGCTCCTCTTTTTTTTCTGAGAGCCCCCTCTGAAATATAACCTATCCTCGTTGTGTGGCCCTGGGCACGAAATGCATCATGCAAACACAAGTCCCCACAAAAGTTAAAGTGCAAGCCTGTGCATGTGCACACACACACACACACACACACACACACACACACACACACAGTGTCTCTTCTTGTAACAATGAAAGCTATTCAGTGCTGATATGGAAAAAAATGACCATAATTCTATAAAATGTTGGCTGCATTTTGCAATCTCCTCCATTGTAATGGAGGACAAAGAGCAGCAACCATTGAACTATATCGATATGTTGTGTTCCTTTATCCACCACTGATCTGCTCTGAGTATGACATGGAGTGACAAAATTAAGACTTGTAGAAACCTAAACAGACCACTGAAAAATTTGCACTTTATCTGGTTTTGCCATTCATTCATATACAGCAGGGAAAATAAGTATTGAACACGTCAACATTTTTCTCATTAAACATATTTCTGAAAGAGCTATTGACCTGAGATTTTCACCAGATATCAGTAACAACCCAAGTAGTCCATACATACAAAGAAATCAAGACAACTGTATTCACAAAACAAGTTATATTTAATAAAGTGGAATGGCACAGGGAAGAGGTATTGAACACACTTGGTGAAATTCATTTGATATTTAGTAGAAAATCCTTTGTTGGTAAAAACAGCTTCCAGATGCCTCCTGTATGGAGAAACTAGGCATAGGCATTGCTCAGGAGTGATTTTAGCCCATTCTTCCACACAAACTGTCTTCAAATTCAATTCAATTCAACTTTATTTATATAGTGCCATTTCACAACAACAGTCATCTCATAGCACTTTCAACTGTAGGGGAAACTCCCACAGTTGCAGAAAAAACCCAGCAATCAGGTGATCCCCTGTGAGCAAGTGCTTGGCGACGGTGGAGAGGAAAAACTCCCTTTTGACAGGAAGAAACCTCCAGCAGAACCAGGATCAGGGAGGGGCAGTCATCTGCTGCGACTGGCTGGGGGGTGAGGGGATAGAGAAGATGAAAAGAGCAGACATGTAGAGAGCAAACAGCACGATGGGGACTCAGTCTATGGGAGAGAACAAACAGATGTTTATGACCAGCAAAAAAAAAAAAAAAAATTCATTGAGAGTGAAGAAAGGAGTGAAGCCCAGTGCATTATTGGAGGTCCCCCGGCTGTCTAAACCTATTAGCAGCATAACTAAGGGAGGGTTCAGAGACACATGATCCCTCCCTAATTGTAGGCTATATCAAAAAGGAAGGTTTTAACCCTATTCTTAAAAACAGAGATCGAGTCTGACTCCTGAATCCAGATTGGCAGCTGGTTCCACAGGAGAGGAGCTTGATAACTGAAGGCTCTGCCTCCCATTGTACTTTTGGAGATTCTAGGTATTACAAGTAATCCAGCATTTTGGGAGCGTAGTGCTCTGTTAGGATAATACGGTAGTATCAGATTTTTTAGATAAAAAGGGGCCTGATTGTTTAGAGCTTTGAAAGTGAGAAGAAGGATTTTAAACTTAATTCTAAACTCTATGGGAAGCCAATGAAGGGAGGCCAGAACTGGAGAGATATGATCTCTCTTTCTAGTACCTGTTAAAACTCTTGCTGCAGGATTTTGGATCAGCTGAAGACTTTTTAAAGATGTTTTAGGACAACCTGATAATAAAGAGTTACAACAATCTAATCTAGAGCTAACAAAAACGTGGATCAGTTTCTCAGCATCACTCAGAGACAAGATGCTCCTAATCTTGGCAATATTACGCAAATGATAGAAGGCAGTCTTAGAAACAAATTTAATATGTGAATTGAAAGACAGATCTTGATCAAAAATAATTCCAAGGGTCCTCACAGAGCTATTAAGAGAAGGAGTAACCGCATCCAAACTAAAAGTTTGATTTGGAAAGGTATTTCTAAGGTTTTTTAGACCAACAAGAATGACTTCAGTCTTATCTGAATTTAATAGCAGAAAATTGCAAGTCATCCAAGCTTTGATTTCCTTAAGACAGGCTTCCAACTTGGCTAATTGATTACTATTATAGCATAAATTAGAAATATTTAATAAATAATAAATATGATCAGGTATGAATTATTTAATTTATATTGATGTATTGGAATCTGAGCTCAAATCTCATTTCATATACATCAGAAAAGTTAATAACACTCGTAAGGGGCACCAGCTTCTATCTTTAAGAAGCAATTTGATCTTTAATTTCACTTTATACCTGTTTGATCACTCAATAAATTAATCAATAATCAGTCTCAAAAATTTTCCGTGAATTCGATACCTGGGCTTGAAACAGACTCAGAATGAAATAAATTCCCAACAACTTCTCTCACTTTTAAATATTTATTAAATGAAATGATTAACCGACATTGCAGTAATTTCATTAATCATAAAATCAATCTTGTAAATGATAGATTAACAATGTCAATATTTTCGGAACCCGGGTTAAACTGAGAAATGAATTTCTATCAGTTTGAGTTAACAGATTATAAAAAAAAAAAACAAACGCAAATTTATGGAGAAAGTTTACTAATTATGAAAAAGTCCTAAATTAATCTTAAGAAAATAAAAACGGAATTTTAATGAAAAGAGGAGTTATGTTAAAGGCTTCTTAATTTTCATCTGATTAGATATACAAATTATTACCGAACCTCAGACGTTAATTCAGTAGTGGAATTAAAGTTTGCAGCTCACGTGCTCCTCGGTCGATGATAGTTCTGTCGTCGTCCTCAGCCCAAGATTTCGTGGATGTTAGGGGAAATATCTGCCCGCAGATATTTCAGCATCCACAGTTCGACCTTTAAATTCAAGCAGTCGAAGAGGCTGGATTTTGGCTGTATGACCCAGAGTTGCAACTGGGCTCGGAGCCAGATGGTGACGTTTCTTTAGCGCGATGTGGGAGCTGCTTCTTCTCAAGAGGTCTTCGATAATAATTAAAAGATATCCAATCCGATCTCAAATTAAAAAAAACAAACTTTCGGACTTTAGATAAAAATAGTAGCTTCTGGTGGGTGCTTGGTCAAGAAAAATATTATAAAATAAAGTCAAGATTAAGTTTACATTAAAATCAAACAAATGGTGGTTTTACAGAAAGTTTAACAAAGAAAAAGTGATAAATAAAAATTGGAGTTTAACTCCGATTAAGAATTGAGCTCAAAGAAATAGGAATTCCTAGGTATTTAAGAGGAAGAAAAAAATACAAAGTGACATAAACAAATTACGGGTTATCTGCTCTGTGTTCAGAAAAGTGACGCGTGGTCAGACGGTCCTTTGTTCTTCCTTGCTGTGTGTAGACAATGGAGGAGATCAGAAAAAAGGGATGATGAAAAGAGCAGGCGAAAAGAGAGTCCGGAGCAAAAAAAAAAGAGTGAAGCAGGAGTCTCTCTCCTTTATATAAGCTCTGTTGAGTTTCGCGGGCTTCCGGCCTGACCGGAATCTCAGCCAATGAGAGTCCTTCGTGGGCGGGCTCGATGAACCTTTAGTCCAATAACAGGCCTTGTCTGTGAGAGACCAATAGGATGAAGAAGCTGGGGTTCTATGAAGACTGGTGACACGTGATATCAGTCCACCGGAATACACAGTTTTAAATACATTGGAATGTACTGTTACACACTTATGTATAACTAAACTAACCTTAGTGTATCTTATAAGCAGTGCTTCTAAATCAACATGCAGGAATAAACATTCATTCAAACATTAACATGCATATATATAAAATCACAGATTAATGCATTTCACACATTATTTTCCACATCAAAAACATCAGCGTCCATCTGTATTTTCATAGTTCTGAAAAGAATGAAGGTTTAGAATCGAGTTTGTAATAATGTACTTTAAAGTTCACTAGTTAAATCCAGCGTTTCCAGAGTTTAAGGAAATTAGCTGAGTTGTGGGTCTGTTGCATGTTTTATGGGGGCAATAAAAGTGAAGCCGGACATTGGGGAAATTCCTTAGGCTGGTTTTAACAAAAGAAGGGGGATTTCAGCTGTGGCCTGGAGGAAGAAAATCCATTTTTTTATGTTATTCCTGGATGAAACAAAATGTCTTTAAGCAGAAAAATAATTGTTGCTGAGCCAAAGTGAGATGATGCTACAGTCCCCCCTCTGGTATCAATGGTGACGTTGATTCAGCGTTGATAGCAATCCTAGGCATCAAATCCCAATTTGGCGAGGCTTGATCCAAATGCTGAACTAAAGTTCTGATGTCGGTAAGTCTTAAGCTTGTGAACAGTATCTATTCCAAAGTGTAGGTCCTTAAAATTGGTTTTCTGAAAAACTTCTGGAAATTTCAAAAATAATTTTGGCATGACCAAATATAAACATTGTATAATTGTCTAGGATATACTAAAGTTCTGTATAAGTCTGTAAAGACTGTGAAAAAAAAGTGAACTAGAAGTATGTGGGTTTTGACATACTTGATATAAATGTTTTGCGTTTGCTGAAAAATATCTAGCAAAAATTTCAAAAACAGTTTAAATGTGCATAAAATCTAAATAAAGTATAAAGGATTATTTGTATTTACATAAGCATGTATCCAAAAATCTTAGTCAAAAGCAAAAATAAAATTCTTTCATATTTGAGGTAGATTCAGACTAATCAATATTGAGGTGACTCAAGGAGGTTCAAATTGAACTTGTTTAGTTAGACTAAACCATGGTTCCACAGATGTCCAAATCATAGGGTGTTTGAGGCTTTTGTTCAGAAAAACTGAGTGGGCATAGGATGTCGTTATCGTTCTTTGGATGGCAATGAGAAGTAAATTTGGCTTTACTGCAAAAAGGATATGATGAGAGAGCATATTCATTGCTAAAGCGTTAACTGAAAAGCTAATGTTTCTAGCTACTTCTGAGAGTAACATAGACATTGGCTGTGTGTGAGCATAGTCAACCTTTAACACAAAGAGCAAAGAGTTCAAGACCTTGTTGAGTTTGACTGAAGCTTCTGAGCAAGCATTCAAAACCAACACAGTGTCTTGTAAGATTTTGGTAACCATTTGTGGTTCGACAACCTGGCGTTTCGGTTTAGCGGTGTTGACCAAGTTAACAGTGGGCATGCTAAGGTTAACTACAGGCTCTAACGATGGGGCTGTTATCAAGAATCCACTCGAGGATCTTTGACCTTTTGTTTTGGCTTGGCCCAATTCTGACTGGGTAACAGTGGGTGTGGTTGCTAGGCAGATGGCTAAACTGATGAACAGGAGGGCCATCATCTTGGCAAACATAAACGTGAGTGGTTTTGGATCTTAATCTTCTTGTTGATCTTTCTTTAGATACCTGGTTGGCAAATGAAAATTCCTCTTAGAGGTGGAATGATTTCTTTTAGATGGATGTACTTTATTGATCCCAAAACTGGGAAACTACAGAATAGAGCTTAAGAGATTAAACTCTAAACCTTGTGCTTGTTTTTCACCTTTGATGGGAGTTTTAAGATTATTAGCTCAAGCTAATGGTGTTGAATGTCTTGTGTATACTATTTGGTAATAGTAAGTTGATTGAAGTTTATTAGATTTTACAGAGGTCTTTG
The DNA here is from genome assembly GCA_020510985.1 of Pholidichthys leucotaenia. Classification (NCBI taxonomy): domain Eukaryota; kingdom Metazoa; phylum Chordata; class Actinopteri; order Cichliformes; family Pholidichthyidae; genus Pholidichthys; species Pholidichthys leucotaenia. Next base: position 13,432,254 of record CM035844.1, read on the forward strand.
AGCTTAGTTTAAGGGCTAATTTGGTTTTAATATACCCTTTCCTTTCTGGAAGTTTTGATGCAGTTAACTGATTGGAGAAATTTGACTGAGTGTACCTGAGGCTAGTAGTTAGCTACAGTTATTTTTCCGACGTAGGTTTGATTTTAATCTTATTTATGGACTTACTTTGACAGTGTTGTACCCGACAAGTCCCATGGGGTTTTGGTAAAGGTTACTCTGATTTTGGTGAGCCCATTTGAAAATGGGGTCCTGGGTTTGGCACTTGAGTGGCCAAAGTTTGTTGTTGACAATGTGTGGATTCATCCACTCGGGCAGGAATTTAGGAGTGATTTTCCTTTCCTGTAAATTTATTTCAGGTGTCTGTGGTACAAATGTGGGGTGGAAGATCTTGTCCCCCCTTCGCAGTTTGTCATGTGAAAGTTTTTGATCGTTGTACGCTTTCTGTTGTTTAGCGACTCGGTCCGAATGGTTTTGAAATACAGCCTTGGGAGCTTTGTATGTCGTTTTGACGTTTTTGTGTTCTGCAGCTGGAATGTTATAGGCATTGGCAGTCATCACCCCCCTCTGGTTTTGAGGAACTCTGAGCAGTGGCGATGATGGTTCATCGGAAGCATGAACAGGAGTGCCATTGCATAGCTGCAGAGAAGATTGTGTCGCATGAAGTGGTTTCAATTTTGGTATGTTATAGGGTTTAGATGCGGGCAGCGCATGTACCATTTTATCCGACCGGTGTTTGACGGTTTTATGGATCATTTGGTTGCACGGTTGAGTGACTGTGCACCTTGCGTTTGCAAAAGTTGGGTTGTTTGTCGCAAAAAGTTGAGGTTTCAGAGGGTCTAGAAAGCCGGTTGGTGTGGCTCTTGTGACCATGCAGGCCTCATGGGCGGGTGGGTGGGTTTCAAAATGTGACACCACCATTGAATCATGGGTATCAAGGGTTTCAAGAGGGCCGTTTGGGGTTTTCTGCTCGGCCATTGAGTTTTCAAGATCATTTGAGTGTTTGGCTTGATCTTGTATTTGAAGGTGATTTTTGACTTCTCGTGGACAGTACTCACCTTGGTCTTGGCGGTCGCTTTCACTCGGTTGCAGTTGTTCCAACAGTGCTAGTTGTGTGAGACTTGGGGTGTCCAAAGTGTTCAGAACAAAGCACTGTGATTCAGTTGTTCTTGTTGGGTCAAATGGTTGAGGGTGTTGCGTTTGAGCCCATAGTTTGAGGTTCTTGAAATCAATCAGTGGCTCAAAACGGTTCAGTAGGTCTTTGCCAACAAGCAATGGAATGGCGTCAAGTTTGGACACGTAGACCGGATGTGTCAAGGTCATGGGTCCAATGGACATGTTTAGTAGTGATACGCCCAACAGGGTTGTTTTAGTAAGCGCATATGGTCGCACAGCTAATGAACAGGGTTCCAGTTTCAAATGTTTGTTAGCGCGGTTAGCGCCTACACGTAGTTTGTCAAAAAGGGTGTGTGACATGAGAGTGATGTCAGCAGCGGTGTCTAAAACAGCGTCCTGACACACCATGTCTTCAAGGGTCAGTGGAAGGTAGAATTTCCGTGCCACCCCCCTCTCGTTTAAATCGCATAGAAATTGCGGTACCGGTGGTTCGACACAGAGTTGCAACACATTGTTAGAGGAGTGGTCTGTAACCTGTGGTTGGGCTGCCATAACAGCACTGGACTGTGTTGAGTCCTTTGGTCCTTCCTCATTTGCATGAGGGATTTTCTTCTTGCGTTTCCTTCATTTGGAACGCTTGTTTTGAGTTGGCACAGCTGATATAGCTAGAATGTTAGCAGTTTTATTCTCTTTGTTGCTTTGAATCTCTGCTAGGAGGTGTTGGACAATTTCAATAGCTTCTCTACTGAATGTAGGAGTTCCTTCTTCCTTCCAAGGTTTGTGATAGGTCTCTGCTTCTGAGCTTCTGTGATGGGATGGAGACCATTTGTCGCGGTTACGCGTGTCTTCGTATCGGTATCTGTCATCATGGTAGTCCGTATTGCGTTCTCGTGACCTATCCCGTGGATATGGTCTACGACAGTAGTCGGGTTTTCGCAAAGTTGGTCCAAAGTGGTATCCAGAGGACCTAGTGTGGTTTTGACCTTGATGAGGTCGGTTGGAAAAATGCTTCGGCTGTTGATGTACTCGCGGTGTAAGAGGTGGAGAAGAGCGAGGAGCTCCTTCCAACTCCAAGGTGTTAGATGCATCGCTAATAGCTAGCACTGTGGCAGGTTCAGCGTGCTTGTTGCGACTTTGTTGCTGTTTTTGGAACGCATAGTGTGCAAACTCTCTCAGCTGACTTATTGAGTTTGACCTTGGGTTAGCTGTAACTCCCAGGTAATGACTCACAGTGGGATGGAGGTTTTGGATGAAGAGGGTCTTGAAATTGTGGTCTTCTTCCATCCCTGGTGTATTTTGAGATCCAAAATATGCAAGTAGGAGTCTCTGGTAGTAGGCTTGTGTTGGCTCTGAGCGTCCTTGCTTCACGACTAGGGCTGCGGTTAGCCCTGCGTGTAGGCAGTCGTCAGAGAACTCCTTTTCGATGGCTTCGCGGAGCAGCCTGTAGTCTGCTTTGATATTTGTCGGCTGTCTGTCTATGAATTTTGATACTGACCTGTTAGATGTTAGTTTAATCAGATAGATGCGATCGTCAATTGTAGCATCAGGGTGCTTACGCAGGTAGTAATCATTGTCCTGTAAATAGACTTTGGCATCAGGTGAACCCGTAGGTCCTGGATCAAATTTGGTGATATTTCGCGTGATCTTGTCAAGGTCGCGGTCTGAAGGGGCACACGCACGCTGTCCACGCGGTCGTCCGTATTCGAAACGGGAATCGGGCAAGGGAGCGCGGTGGGTGTCCTGGTGTTCATGTCTTTCCTTTAGGAGCAGTTGACATTCCTTGTAGTCCTTCTTCACATTTTCAAGTTGACCTTCAACTCTTCTGAGTTCCTTCTTTGTGTCTTGAAGGGCATCTTCAAGTTCATTGTTGTCTTGGTGAAGCACGTCGTTATCTATCAACCGTTTATTTTCTGACTCTGCACGGTCCAAATCTTGTACCGCTTCATCCAGTTGGTTTTGAGTTTTGTCATTCTCTTCTTGAGATTGTTCCAGATTTTCTTTCAGTGTTTCATTCTCTTCTTGGAGAGATAGGATCGTTGTTTGTCGATTTGCTAGCTCATTCTCGGCTACCTTTAATCTTGCGACTAAGGTTAGCGCAAACTTACCTAACACACTGGTGAGGTCCTGGCCTTCTGGTGGTTTTTCAGTGTGTTCATTCAAAAGTTCTTCAGTGAGTTGCTCCAATTCTTCGGGCTATGTTTCCTTGACCCGTGTTGTGAAGCTAGAAATTAAATTAGAAGTCCATGCTTCCAATGTTGTTTGAAGGTCATCCAGTTTGGTAAATTGGTCGGTTGTCTGATGACTCGTCATGTTTGACCATTGTTATTTAGCCTTTTTTTTTTTTAAAAAAAATTCAACTGGTTGATTATTCTTAAATTTGTTCAACAAGGTTTAACCTTGAGTGTTTTATTTTACAACCGTGATAGTTGAAAGTTCCTTTAGAATTTGTTTCAACTTGTAGGCTTGCAGGATGGGAAATAGAATTTTGAAATTATTTAGAAACGTAGTGATGCTTCAATTAATTCATTCGTTGAAACTGTATGTTGATAAATAAAGTTGAATTGAAATTGGATTGAATTTGTTTCACAAAACAAAACAGGAATTTCAATTGTGTGGACTGACTTCTTTCCTTTGATTTTCAAAGTCTAGTATTGGAATTTGTCATCAATAACTAGCTTTGGGATTTTGCAAAATGTCACTTTGAAAGTGAGGATTTTATTTACAAAAGAAATCCAAGAGCAAAAGAGGCTAAATGCTTTAAAGATTTAAGATTATAAGTTTCCACTTTCTTTTAAAGTTAAGGCTTTCCTTTGGTTTTATTTGTTAAAGCCTATTTTTTATTTGAAGCATTAAATGTTTAAAATATTTACAAATTGGAAACAAGTGAATTGTTTGAATATTTGGTGTCCAAGGATTTCTTAGGATTGAAGCCAATAGTGATCTGTCTTGATTGTTATCTATAAATTTCTTATTTACAGAATAATCAATGTTTGCACCTTTTTGACTTTTTCTTAAATCCTGGGAAAAATTTGAAAATTATGCTGGTTGGTTAAATGTTTTTCTTTTCCTGTAGAGAAAACATGAATCCAGAAATGACACAATGAGTTTAAATAACACCTAGAGCTTCGTTTAAGTGTTAATTGCTTAATGTGGTTTCCTAAATTTGAGAAAGAGGAAAAATTATGAATATTCACTAAGTCTGTAAATTTGTCAAAATGCACAGATTAATCCTACTTTAATGTTACTCTTGAGTAAACATCAGCATTAGAATCCTTAAGCTAAAACTGGGTTTCTGTGGGAAGGGAATCACACCATATCACATTTAAAAACAGCAATATAAGCACACATATAGCTTCAAAGTTTGCAACTTTTTGCTTAAAAGTATGTAAATATGTTTGCTTTTAGCTTAAAAGATTATAATATGTGGTTATATAAGTGATTAAATACAATAGGGGTGTTTATAAATGTTCCTGCTATAGGTATCTATGCAATGAGTGGGATTTCACCACTGAGAAAAAACTTTCAGAAGCCAACAGGTCCTTTTCCTTTTATTCTTGGCATAAAAGTTTGGATTAGTGTTAAATTTAGTTTATTCCGAATAATATGAATTGCTTTGAAGTTACTTTGAAGACTTAATTTGGTTATAAATCGTCTTTAAAGATTAGAAGTTTAAATAAAAATTGCAGTCCCTATGTTTCACCACAAGATGGAGGCAGTTTTCATCTGCACTTCCAGAAGAGGAAACCCAATGACGTCACAAGGAGTCAAGGATCTCTACTCAAAATGGCGGCTACAGGGAACTCTACCTAGACTTAAGATGGCGTCGCTGAGCCGATCTACACATGCGCAGTTTTTTCATGCACAGCTTGACGGTCGCGTGCGCGACTGAGCGTGCACGTGCCACGTGGATGCAGCTCAAGCTTCAGTCCATAAAACCACGCCTTGCTTTCCAAAGGCGGGAAAACTTTAGTCTCCCTAAACTTTATTCAACAAGTTTATACAATGGTTAATTCAATTAAATTCTCCAAGGGTTTGCTTCGCCTGCGGGGTGTTGAAATAATGGGGAAAACAAATAGGATTTCTATGCTATTTTGTTCCCAGGCCTATTTTAATTATTCAGCATGTAATCACTTTTAAGCATGCATTAAAAAAAACTAAACTGACTAGGGTGCAGTGGGGTCTTCACCCCAACTTCTCTTGGTCAGCAGACACACACACACACAGTAATCAGGGGGGCGAATTCACCCCCTCCCCCTCGTGACACAGAGATAGAGACAATAGACTGGCTGCAGACAATTGAACCACCTTTTTTTTTTTTTTGAGTTAAAATTGACCAAAATCCCACACAGCTTATGTATTCATTTCTTTCTGAGTCTGTCAAGTTCAGCCAGGCGTTCACGCAGGGTACCAAAAATATAGCATAAATTAGAAATATTTAATAAATAATAAATATGATCAGGTATGAATTATTTAATTTATATTGATGTATTGGAATCTGAGCTCAAATCTCATTTCATATACATCAGAAAAGTTAATAACACTCGTAAGGGGCACCAGCTTCTATCTTTAAGAAGCAATTTGATCTTTAATTTCACTTTATACCTGTTTGATCACTCAATAAATTAATCAATAATCAGTCTCAAAAATTTTCCGTGAATTCGATACCTGGGCTTGAAACAGACTCAGAATGAAATAAATTCCCAACAACTTCTCTCACTTTTAAATATATATTAAATGAAATGATTAACCGACATTGCAGTAATTTCATTAATCATAAAATCGATCTTGTAAATGATAGATTAACAATGTCAATATTTTCGGAACCAGGGTTAAACTGAGAAATGAATTTCTATCAGTTTGAGTTAACAGATTATAAAAAAAAACCAAACGCAAATTTATGGAGAAAGTTTACTAATTATGATAAAGTCCTAAATTAATCTTAAGAAAATAAAAACGGAATTTTAATGAAAAGAGGAGTTATGTTAAGGGCTTCTTAATTTGCATCTGATTAGATATACAAATTATTACCGAACCTCAGACGTTAATTCAGTAGTGGAATTAAAGTTTGCAGCTCACGTGCTCCTCGGTCGATGATAGTTCTGTCGTCGTCCTCAGCCCAAGATTTCGTGGATGTTAGGGGAAATATCTGCCCGCAGATATTTCAGCATCCACAGTTCGACCTTTAAATTCAAGCAGTCGAAGAGGCTGGATTTTGGCTGTATGACCCAGAGTTGCAACTGGGCTCGGAGCCAGATGGTGACATTTCTTTAGCGCGATGTGGGAGCTGCTTCTTCTCAAGAGGTCTTCGATAATAATTAAAAGATATCCAATCCGATCTCAAATTAAAAAAAAACAAACTTTCGGACTTTAGATAAAAATAGTAGCTTCTGGTGGGTGCTTGGTCAAGAAAAATATTATAAAATAAAGTCAAGATTAAGTTTACATTAAAATCAAACAAACGGTGGTTTTACAGAAAGTTTAACAAAGAAAAAGTGATAAATAAAAATTGGAGTTTAACTCCGATTAAGAATTGAGCTCAAAGAAATAGGAATTCCTAGGTATTTAAGAGGAAGAAAAAAATACAAAGTGACATAAACAAATTACGAGTTATCTGCTCTGTGTTCAGAAAAGCGACGCATGGTCAGACGGTCCTTTGTTCTTCCTTGCTGTGTGTAGACAATGGAGGAGATCAGAAAAAAGGGATGATGAAAAGAGCAGGCGAAAAGAGAGTCCGGAGCAAAAAAAAAAGAGTGAAGCAGGAGTCTCTCTCCTTTATATAAGCTCTGTTGAGTTTCGCGGGCTTCCGGCCTGACCGGAATCTCAGCCAATGAGAGTCCTTCGTGGGCGGGCTCGATGAACCTTTAGTCCAATAACAGGCCTTGTCTGTGAGAGACCAATAGGATGAAGAAGCTGGGGTTCTATGAAGACTGGTGACACGTGATATCAGTCCACCGGAATACACAGTTTTAAATACATTGGAATGTACTGTTACACACTTATGTATAACTAAACTAACCTTAGTGTATCTTATAAGCAGTGCTTCTAAATCAACATGCAGGAATAAACATTCATTCAAACATTAACATGCATATATATAAAATCACAGATTAATGCATTTCACACATATTATTTTCCACATCAAAAACATCAGCGTCCATCTGCATTTTCATAGTTCTGAAAAGAATGAAGGTTTAGAATCGAGTTTGTAATAATGTACTTTAAAGTTCACTAGTTAAATCCAGCGTTTCCAGAGTTTAAGGAAATTAGCTGAGTTGTGGGTCTGTTGCATGTTTTATGGGGGCAATAAAAGTGAAGCCGGACATTGGGGGAAATTCCTTAGGCTGGTTTTAACAAAAGAAGGGGGATTTCAGCTGTGGCCTGGAGGAAGAAAATCCATTTTTTTTGTGTTATTCCTGGATGAAACAAAATGTCTTTAAGCAGAAAAATAATTGTTGCTGAGCCAAAGTGAGATGATGCTACACTATCATCTGGCTTCATTGACAGGTATAATTGTGTGTCATCTGCATAACAATGAAAATGTATACAGTGCTTTCTAATAATGTTGCCTAACAGAAGCATATATAAACTAAAAAGAGTAGGGCCTAGCACAGATCCCTGTGGAACTCCACGACTGAGCTTTGAGTTGAAAGAAAACTCATTATTGACATGAACAAACTGGAACTATCAGATAAATAAGATCTAAACCACTGCAACGAAGTTCCATAAAGTTCAACATAGTGTTCTAATCTATCAAGTAGAATATTATGATTGATAGTATCAAAAGCTGCACTAAGGTCTAAAAAGACAAGAACAGAAACAAGTCCATATCAGATGCGATAAGGAGGTCATTAGTAACCTTCACTAAGGCTGTTTCAGTACTATGATACTGAAACAGTACTGCACAACTGGTGCAGACCGGGACATATCACTGTTAAACAACGACACTGCAGCAAAGACATTCAGTTGCTAGCTGTTAGCATGAGGCCTACATATCTCCCGAGAGAACACTCACACGTGATCTGCATTGTTGTTTATGCAAATCCGACGGCGAACGCTGGGACAGCGCGTGACGTCATCCATTCAGTAACCAGCAGGCTGCAGACAGAACACCCAGATGCTCTTCTCCTCATCTCAGGCGATTTCAACCACGTTTCACTGTCTCCCATTCTGCCCACTTTCACCCAGTATGTCACATGCCACACTAGAGACAATAAAACACTGGATTTGTTCTACGCAAACACTAAGGAGGCGTACACCTCATCACAACTCCCCCCACTTGGGAGATCGGATCACAACTTGGTTCATCTCCGACCGGTGTACAAACCCCTAGTGCACAGACAACCTCCGGCCATGCACACTGTGGAGTTATGGTCTGAGGAGACAATGGACACTCTAAAGGACTGTTTTGAAGCCACTGCCTGGAAGCAGCTCTGCGATCCACATGGTGAGGACATCGATGGCCTCATTCACACCTTCACGGGCTACCTCAGCTTCTGTGTGGACAAATCCGTTCCCACCAAGACCATACGGCGTCACTCAAACAACAAACCCTGGATCAACCCTGAGATAAAAACACTTCTGAGAGAGAAGAAGAGGATCTTCAGGTCGGGGAACGGGGAGATGCTGAAGTCCGTACAGAGGGAGCTGAGGAGAAAGATCAGAGAAGGCAAGGACAGCTTCAGGAAGAAGATGGAGGACAAGCTGCAACAGAACGACATCAGCGGGGTCTGGAGAAACCTCAAAACCATCTCGGGGCTCCAGAATACCTCCCCCCAGGCCACGGGGGGCAGGGAGTGGGCGAACAACCTGAATCTGTTTTTCAATAGATTTGACCAACCGCCCTCCCCCCTGTCTGCACAACAACCACTGCTGCCTCTAAGAAATCAAGTCCTGCTGCCCACTCCCCACTCCACCGACACCCCCCCCACTCCCAACACACAGCCCCCCATCCTGACCCTGACCAAGACCCAGGTGAGGACGGAGCTGAGGAAGATCAAGGCGAGGAAGGCGTCGGGACCGGACGGCATCAGCGCAAAGCTCCTCAAGTCCTGTGCAGACCAGCTGTGTGGGATTGTGACGTATATCTTCAACATGAGCCTGAAACTGGGGAGGGTACCACAGCTGTGGAAAACATCTTGTGTGGTACCTGTACCAAAAACTTCCCACCCCAAAGACCTGAACAGCTACAGACCGGTGGCCTTGACGTCCCACTTGATGAAGACCCTGGAGAGACTGCTCCTTGCTCATCTCCGCCCCCTGGTGGAACCAGCGATGGATCCACTCCAGTTCGCCTACCAGCATGGCATTGGGGTGGAGGATGCGGTGATCTTCCTCCTTCACCGTTCTCTGTCCCACCTGGAGAAGCCCGGGAATATGGTGAGGATCATGTTCTTTGACTTCTCCAGTGCTTTCAACACCATCCAACCGATGATCCTGAAGGACAAGCTGCTGCGCGCAGGGGTGGACCAGCACCTGTCATCATGGATCCTGGACTACCTCATGAACCGGCCTCAGTTTGTGAGAACCCGGGACTGTGTTTCCGACACGATCATCAGTAGCACGGGGGCCCCCCAGGGAACGGTGCTGGCTCCCTTCCTGTTCACTCTTTATACTGCGGACTTCTCACACAACACAACACATTGCCATCTACAGAAGTTCTCTGATGACTCTGCGATCGTTGGTCTCATCTCCAACGGAGATGAAGCTGAGTACAGAGGGCTTATCCAGGACTTTGTGGACTGGTGCCATCGGAACTGCCTCCAGATCAACGCGAGGAAAACTAAGGAGCTGGTGGTGGACTGCCGCAGGCATGGGCAGCCCCTCACAGCACCAGTAAATATACAGGGAACAGACATCGAGATGGTGACATCCTATAAGTACCTGGGTATTCATCTGAACAATAAACTAGACTGGTCACACAATACTGATGCACTCTACAAGAAGGGACAGCGCAGGCTGTTCCTGCTGAGAAGACTCAGGTCTTTTGGTGTACAAGGGGCGCTGCTGAAGTCATTCTATGACACGGTGGTGGCATCAGCCATCACTTTTGGAGTGGTCTGCTGGGGCAGTGGCATTACTGCAGCCGATAGGAAGAGACTGAACAAACTGATTAAGAAAGCTAGCTCTGTCCTGGGGCTTCGCCTTGATCCGATGGAGGAGATAGGAGAGAGAAGGACGATGGCTAAACTGTCATCTCTGCTGGAGTCCGAGTTCCACCCTATGCAGGACATACTGGATGCACTGAGGAGCTCATTTAGCAGCAGACTACATCATCCCAGGTGCACAACCGAGAGGTTTCGTAGGTCCTTCCTACCAACGGCTGTCAGACTGTACAACCTAAGCAGGGCTGCTCGCAGAGATAGCAAAAAGACGTAACAAACTAATAGTTTTTTTGAATGCAAAAGATGCAATAGACTTACACAATGGTCCTCTCCGGCATACAACTAGGAACATACCGGTCGCTGTGGAGGGTGAGAATATGTATGGGCACATAATCATACCATGTAGGATAACTAAATAGACGGTTATGCTGTTTCATCCCACCTAGCAACAATGCTCTGCACTGTGTGTGTTTATATATTTACATATTTATTCCATCTAACTACAATGCTCTGCACTGGGTGTGTTTATATTTATATATCTATATATTTATTCCATCTAGCTACAATGCTCCGCACTGTGTTTTTATATATCTACATATTATTCCATCTAGCTACATTGCTCCGCACTGTGTGTGTTTATATACTTGCATATTTATTCCACCTAGCTGCAATGCTCCGTACTGTGGGTGTTTATATATTTACATATTTATTCCATCTAGCTACAATGCTCTGCACTGTGTGTTCATATATTCATATATTTATTCCATCCAGCTACAATGCTCTGCACTGTGTGTCTGTGTGTGTGTGTGTATATATATATTTTATAGTAATATGTACATATGTATATTAGCTGCTCTTGCGTGCTTGTTTTTTTTTCTTGCCTTCTGATTGTTGCTCTGAGTGTTGCTATCCCTGTGCTGTTGCAATTCTGGAATTTCCCCGTTGTGGGACTAATAAAGGCTTATCTTATCTTATCTTATCTTATCTTATGATGGATTCTAAACCCAGATTGAAACTCTTCAAGTCAACCATTTTCCCTGCAGGTGGTAAAATAATTGTGTAGCAACAACTCTAAGATTTTTGAAATGAAAGGGAGATTAGAGATTGGTCTAAAGTTAGTTAAAACTCCTGGATCCAGCGTTGGCTTTTTGATTAAGGGTTTAATTACAGCCGTTTTAAAAGCCTGTGGTACATAGCCTAAAGTTAATGAAGAATTGATTATTTGAAGAATAAAGCTACCAATAAGTGGGAAGACTTCTTTAAATAACCTGGTAGGAATAGGGTCTAAAAGACGAGTTGAAGGCTTGGATGACGAAATTATTTTGTCTTACTCTAAAAGGTCAATTGGAGTAAACTCATCCAAACAGATATCAATTGAAGGAGTTGTAGTAGTTACTGTATTTAAGTTAACGGTGGGAAGAATCTGATTGATTTTATCTCTGATAGATAAAATTTTATTATTGAAAAAGTTCATAAAGTCCTGACTAGTAAGTTCGAAGGGAATGCTAGGATTGACAGAGTCCTGACTCTTTGTCAGCCTGGTTACAGTGCTGAAAAGAAACCTAGGATTATTCTTATTCTCTTCTATTAATGCAGAATAATAACTCGTTCTAGCTTTTCTAAGAGATTTTTTATAAATTAAAAGATGATTTCTCCAAGCTAAAAAGATTTCATCATGGAGCGCCATTTTCTTTCTAATTGACGAGTCTTCTGTTTTAAGCTACGAGTTTCTGTGTTGAGCCAAGGAGTTAGAAATCTCTGATTAGACTTTTTCTTTTTTAAAGGGGCCACCAAGTCTAGAGTCTGATGCAGAGAAGCTGTAACACTATCTACCATGCTATCACTTACAGAAGGAGCAAGCTGTCTATAGCTTATTTCCGTTGTGTTGACACATGGCATAGAGGAAACAATCTGCATAAATTTGGTAACAACATCATCTGAGAGGCATCTACTATATTAATATTTTTCTTTAGGAGCCAAATAGTCAGAAATAGTAAAATCAGAGGTTAACAGACAATGGTCTGACAGTACAGGGTTATGAGGAGACACTACCAGATTTTCTGTTTCTATGCTTATGTCAGAACAAGGACCAATGTATGGTGGAGATAATGGGTAGAATTTCCTACTTTCTGAGAAAACCCCATCGAGTCTAATATTGAATTAAATGACATATTAAGGCAATCACTATGTACATCTACATATATATTAAAGTCCCCGACTATAATTATTCTATCTGATTTCAGCACTAAATCAGCTAAGAATTCGGCAAATTCGGATAAAAACTCTGAGTAGGTTGATGGAGGACGATAAACTATGGCAAATAAAATTGGGTTTAGTCTAAACTTGCTAAAATGCCCAATACTGAGGACCAGGCCCTCAAAGGAATTATAACGTGTTTTTTGCTTTACATTAACTAGTAATTTGGAATGGTAAGTTGTTGCTACTCCCCCTCCACGACCAGAACTTCTGGGATTTTGACAATTTAAATAACCAGAGAGAGTTGATTCATTCAAACCAAAATAATCCTCTTGTCCTAACCAAGTCTCTGTAAGAGATATTAAATCAATCTGATGATCAATTAACAGATCATGGACTAGCAGAGACTTGGGAGTTAGAGACCTAATATTAACAAACCTCATTTAATTTTTAAATTATGAGGAGGAACAGAGGCCAAACCATTCAATTTAGAGGCTTCATGTTTAATTTGAGTTTTACCAACTTTTTGTTTAATCACTTTGGGATTCTTATACATTATATTTTTATTTACTTTGGAGGGAGCAGACAATGATTCTCTGATGGGGAAGACAGGGACTAAGTTGAGGGGTAGCGGATGAAGAGGAGCTGCAGAGAGGCATGTAAGACTGTGACTGTGCTTCCTGGTCCCAACTCTGACTTGTCGAGGTTTTGGAAATTTGGATAAAAATGATGCCAGATTGTTAGATAAATGAGACGCACCATCCAAAGTGGGATGGACGCCGTCTCGTCTAATAAGACCAGGTTTTCCCCAAAATGAACTCCAATTATCTGTGTTGCCCACGTTGTTTGCAGGACACCACACAAACAGACAGCGGTTGAAGGATGACAAGCGGCTAAACATGTCATCACTGGTCAGATTGGGGAGGGGCCCAGAGAATATTACAGAGGCAGACATTGTTTTGGCAGAGTCACACACCGATTCCACATTAATTTTTGTGACTTCCGACTGCCGGAGTTGTACGTCGTTAATGCCAGCGTGAATAACAACTGTGGAGTATTTACAGTTACTTTTAGCCAGCATTTTCAAATTTCACTCGATGTCGCCTGTTCTGTCCCCAGGAATGCATTTGACTATGGTCGCTGGAGTCTCTAGGTTCACGTTTCTGACTACAGAGTCGCCAATGATCAGAGTTTTTTCCTCAGCGGGTGTGTCGCTGAGCGGGGAAAAACTATTAGAAACATGAACAGGTTGGTGGTGAACCGGGGCCTTGCAATTAGGCTTCCTTCTCACCGTCACCCACCCAGTCTCCTCACTGCTGAGGAGGACTGGAGGACCGCTAACAGGCCGCCCTATGCTAGGGAGCTCCGCTGCAACTAAGGGGCGTCCGTCAAGATTAATTGGCACAGACAATGTTTTAATACAGCAGAGCCGGGATTCCAAATCAGACAACCTTGCCTTGAGCGCCTCAAAAAGACAACATTTATTACATTTACCGTTATTACTACATTTCTCCGGATGCTAATGCTAAGCTTGCTATGAAAGAACTGCATGCAGCTATTAGCAAACAACAAACTGCACACCCAGAGGCAGCATTTATTGTGGCGGGTGATTTTAACCACTCTAACCTCAAGACAGTGCTTCCTAAATTCTACCAGCATGTCTCCTGTCACACAAGAGGGGACAAAACAATGGACCATGTTTACACCAATATTGTGGGAGCCTACACAGCAACTCCCCTCCCCCACCTAGGTCAGTCTGATCATTTATCCTTGTTCCTTACCCCCAAGTATGTACCGCTCATCAACCGGGTGAAGCCATCAGTGAGGACCATCAAAGTGTGGCCAGAGGGGGTTGACTCTGTACTCCAGGAGAAGTTGAGGAACACAGACTGGAGTATGTTCACCTCTCAGGCTACCTGTGGTTCCCACATAAACATCAACTCTTACACCCACTCAGTCCTGGACCATATCAACACCACTATTGACAGTGTCACCACGGAAAGACAGATCACCACGTACCCAAATCAGAAGCCGTGGATGAACAGAGAAGTGCGACTTCTGCTAAAAGCACGTAACAATGCCTTTAGATCTGGTGATGCACAGGCCTACAGTTCATCCAGGGCAGATCTGAAGAGGGGCATCAAGAAGGCCAAGCACAGCTACAAGCTGAAGGTGGAGGAACATTTTGGGGACTCTGACCCCCAACGTATGTGGCAGGGCATTCAAGCTATCTCTGATTATAAGCCCAGCAACTCCATACCTATAGCCATGACTGTGCCCTTTCTCAATGAGCTAAATAACTTCTATGCTCGTTTTGACAAGGACAACAATGAAAAGAACATCAATTTCCCACCCTCTGATGACCTCCACCACCTCACACTCACCCACACCGACGAGTCATGTCAACGTACGTAAGGCTGCTGGCCCTGATGGCATTCCTGGGCGTGTGCTGAGGGCATGCGCTGAGCAGCTGGCAGGGGTCTTCACAGACATCTTCAATCTGTCCCTGGCCCAGGCCGTGGTACCAGCGTGCTTCAAGACCACTTCAATAGTACCAGTGCCGAAACATTCAACACCATCGTGCCTAAATGACTATCGCCCTGTGGCACTGACGCCCATAGTCATGAAGTGCTTTGAGCGACTGGTCTTGGCACAGCTCAAAAAATGCCTGCCCCCTACACTGGACCCTCATCAGTTTGCCTACCGGAGCAACAGGATGCGGTTTCTACAGCGCTGCACTATGTACTCTCACACCTGGATGACAAGAACACCTACGCAAGAATGCTGTTTATTGACTTCAGCTCAGCATTCAACACAGTTATCCCCTCCAAGTTGCTCACCAAACTTGGGGACCTGGGAATCAGTACCTCCACCTGCAACTGGATCATGGATTTTCTGACCAACAGACCCCAGCATGTTAGGTCAAGCCCCAACCGTTCTTCCGTCATCACACTCAACACTGGTGTACCACAGGGCTGTGTGCTCAGCCCATTCCTCTACTCCCTCTACACCCATGACTGCAGGCCTATGTATGGATCCAATTCCATCATAAAGTTCGCAGATGACACCACGGTGATTGGACTCATCAGGGACAACGACGAGTCAGATTACAGGGCAGAGGTTGAGCACTTGGCTACTTGGTGCGCTGACAATAACCTGCTCCTTAACACCAGCAAAACCAAGGAGCTCATAGTGGACTACAGGAAGGAGAGGGAAGAGACACATGACCCCATCCATATCAATGGCATAGCTGTTGAACGTGTCCCCAGCTTCAAATTCCTGGGGACCCACATCTCGGAGGATCTGTCCTGGTCAGTTAACACCACCAGCCTGATCAAGAAGGCCCATCAGCGCCTCTTCTTCTTGAGGACATTGAAGAAGAACCATCTGTCAACTGACATCCTGGGCAACTTCTACCGCTGCGTGATAGAGAGCACCCTGACCAACTGTATCACACTCTGGTATGGCAGCTGCTCTGTAGCTGACCGCAAGGCGCTGCAGCGGGTGGTGAAAACCGCCCAATGCATCACAGGGACTCCACTTCCAGCTATAGAGGACGTCTACAGGAAAAGATGTCTGCGCCGGGCACGCAGCATTCTTAGGGACTCCAACCATCCTGCTCATGGACTGTTCCAGCTTCTCCCCTCCAGAAGACGTTTCAGAAGCCTTCGGACTAGAACCAGCAGGTTTAGGAACAGTTTCTTTCCAACAGCTGTCACGTTATTGAACTTAGTTCCCCGCTGACTCTCTTACAATCATCTTTTACCATCCTCACCTGTACATAACTGCATAACTACATAACTACATCTAACTTATTGCACATTATTTGCACATAACAGTACTTTTAACTTTCTGCACTGCTGCATATATTTGCATATATTTGCTTAAATTGCACATACTGTTAATTACCGTATATACTGCACTGCTGTCCTTTGCACTTCTGATTGGATGCTAAACTGTGTTTCGTTACCTTGTATTCATACATGTGTAATGACAATAAAGTTGAATCTAATCTAATCTAAAATCTAAAAGAGACAGAGGTGTAGCTAAACATCTGACAGAGAGAGCACACCAGAGGAGAAGGGGAAGGAGAGCTAGTAGCCATAGCAAGTGGCTAACCTGAAGCTAACAAAAACACCGATGAAAGGTGAACAGAAGGCTACAGAGGGTGATTAGATGACACTGAGTGCACACACAGATGCAGGAGGCTTGATAAACAGAAGTGAGAGCTAACGATAGAAGGAAAAAAGTGATTAAAATAAAATTAAAGGGAAAATCCTCAGGAGAATGAGGAGAGCTAACCAAAGAGCAAACCACAGACAGACAGCAACACAGGAAGTGACAATATGTTACCACAGGAAGCCAAGCAGTTAATCCCAGTTAACAGCAGTTAATCTTGAAGGTTCTGTGGGTGTCTTCTATGAACTGTGATCTTCAGTTTGTTCTATAGATTTTCAATTGGATTCAGGTCAGGTGACTGACTGGGCCATTGTACCAGCTTTATTTTCCTTCTCTGGAGCCAGTTGAGAGTTTCCTTGGCTGTGTGTTTGGGATCATTGTCTTGCTGAAATGTCCACCCTCATTTCATCTTCAGCATCTTGGCAGATGGCAACAGGTTCTTATCAAGCATGTCTCTGTACATTTATCCATTCATCTTTCCTTTAGTTATATGAAGCCTGCCTGCCTGTAACACCCCCACACCATGATGGGATGTGCAGTGCCATTTCTTCTCCAAACATGCTGTGTGTTGTGACATCCAAAAAGTTCAATTTTGGTCTCATATGACCAGACTGTGTTCTCCCAGTATTGTACTGGCTTGCCCAAATGTTGTGCAACAAACTTTAAACGGGCTTCAACATTTGTTTTCTTCAGCAATGGAGTCTTATAAGGTGAGTGGGCATAGAGTCCATGTCAGTCGAGGGCATTACTTATTGTTTTCTTTGAAACAGCAGGGGCTGGCATTGGCCCCACTGGGGGGTGGAGGGTTGGCGGGCCCAGGGGTGTGGGCCTGTCAGGCCAGCCGCCTGGCCTCCCTTGGCCGTCCCTCTGGGGGCAGATGCCTGGCTTTCCTGGGGCTTGTTGACCTCAGACATTTGTGCCCTGTGGGGGTTGGTGGTGCTGCCTTGCCTGCTTGGGGTGTCAGGGCTGTGGGGGGGAGTTGCTGCGACCAGCCACACTCTTCATATGTTTCCTGACAAACCACTCATGTGCACACTCTTATTTTGCCCGCGCTCTCATATACACGGACACAGACGCACACGCACAAATGTCTCCCCTTTAACAGGTGTGGATACCGGACTTGTGTTGAGACCTCTTTGGTGGAAGAAGCAGTTTGTCTTCTGTTTGTTTTAGTTATTGGCTTGTTTGTCTTTTTAGTCTGTTCCTCTCCCTTTTCTTTCCCCCTCCCCACACCTCCTTTCCCCATTCCCCATCCCGTCCGGTCCCTCATGGGTAAAATAATTTAAATTAAGTATTAAAAGTTATTACAGGAGGAGTTTACAACAATATACAGTACATAGGTAAAGCTTCTTTTGGCAAAGTAAATCTGTTTTGGCATAATAAGGGTAGCAGATTTCTGTTCTGTTCACCTAGCTGCCTGACAGGACAAGGGGGAAAAAAAGAAACAGTAGTACCTGCTAACTCCAGGTCTTTCTGGAGCTCTCCACAAGTGGTCTTTGGCTCTTGGATAACTCTCCTGATAATTCTTTTGACTCCTTGGTCAGAAGTCTTGTGAGGAGCTCCTGGTCGTGGCCAGTTTATGGTAAAATGATGTTCTTTCCACTCCCGAATGATGGCTCCAACAGTGCTCACTGGAACATTCAGCAGTTTAGAAATGCACCTGTAACCAATGTCATTATTATGTTTCGCAACAATAAGGTTGCAAAGGTCTAGAGAGAGCCCTTTGCTTCTGCCCATCATGAGTTCTTTGTGGTGTGACAATCTGATATTCACAGACCTTTTTAAAGACTATCAGTCAGGACTTACCCAGGTGAAATTAATTTGCATTGATGGGGATGGGATGGCTTCCTAAATTCTGATGGATTTCAGCAGTTTTTTGGGGGGCTTTTTATGCCTTTTTGCACTTTTTGTTCACATGTTCAATACTTATTCCTTGTGTCATTCCAATTTATTAAATATAACTTGTTTTGTGAACACAGTTGCCTTGATTATTTTGTATGTATGGATTATTGGGTTGTTACTGATATCTGGTGAAAATCTCGGGCCAATGGCTCCATCAGAAATATGTTTAATGAGAAAAATGATGTGTTCAATACTTATTATGCCCACTGTATGTTTTAGCAAAATGAGCAATTTCATTTTATTCTCTAACCTACTGAAAACAACTCACCCAAATCCCAAGTCAAAATATTGTCATTTAGAGCATTTATTTCCAGAAAACAACACTTGGCCAAAACAACAAAAAAGATGTTACTTTTAGATCAAATAATGCAATGAAAACAAGTTCATGTTCATTCTTAAACACTACACATTCTGAAACAGTACAATACTTAAGTTTTAACTTAGAAAGAACTCAAAAATCTGTGTTTGTGTAATAACTCAGATTTTTATTCACAGCTTTCATGTGTCTTACTGTGCTTTGATGATCACCTAATCAGTTCCTCCTTAAGTAGACGGATATATCCTTGTGTTGAAATTCAACAGATTTTGTGGTGGTCTCTTATTTTTTTCCAGAGCTGTATATATTTGGAAGATAAGTGGCTGATACTGCACACAGGTTCCCATGGATGAGATATGCTTTATATTATACAACAGTTAGTTCTGACTGAGCAATTTGATTAGACAACAGGGATTCCAGGAGTTACAATATTCCGCAATAATCTAATCTATCTAAATGTCACTCCACTTCAAATGTGTTCTAGTAACTGTTATTTATTGTCAAGTCTGTCATTTCTACCAGTGGGTTCTTACAGATGAGAACTGTCATATTGTGTTGGTTAACTTAATTTCCACAGTGAGGCGCTGTTTGAAAAGAAATCATCCCCATGTGCCGGAAGTCCTACCCTTTTTTAAAAAAAACAAAAACAAACTTTATTTAGTTTACAAAGTCCTAGCCTTGTAAAAATTAGCAAGCTATCCTGCATCTGTTAAAACAATAGGCAAGCTAGAGTTGGATTTATTGTTCCAGCAAACCACAATAGGCCCTATTTTGATGGTCATCAGCAGACTTTTCTACCGGTGTTTCTGTTAGTTTCTATCATTGTCTGTTTTTTACGCTTTGTGTCACGCCATCTAATTACCAGTAGACAGTGCCCCGCTTTGTGCTGGGAGGTGTGGAGTCATTTCAAAGAGTTGTGGTGGCGCACAATCTCATGTGCCCCAGTATTATGGTGCATGTTATGCCAGTGTGCTTTTGATCAGGAAAAAAGAGGTCTGTTGTCAGAAGTGCTTTGTTTAACCCTTTAACTGCCCTAGGCACCATGTGGCGCCTGGGGAAATGCAAGGCAAGTCAGCCCCCCCCCAGTGGTCAAGAGTGGTAAAAAATTTTGTCAATAAAATAGTTCAAATTTCCAAGGCTATAACTTAAAAGTTACAAGAGATAATGGCTTACTGTCAATTAGAAAGATGTAGAATATGATCCAAAGTTTCAGATAGGAATAAATTTATGCATCTAATTTGCATAATGTCATGACAGCTATATAAATTACATAACTCAGTCAAAAGTGGACTTTGGACACATTTACATAAAGAATGGTCCGTTTTTTTTTTTGCCGCCGATTTGTCTACAGGGGTATGTTTTTGTCTAATCTTCAAAGTATATGAACCAGAAAATCAATAAAATGTCAAAAAAAAAACCATATTTCTCTCTTACCTGTTACCGGGAGGGGGGCTCACCCGCCCACGTGACCGGTCCGTTTTCATCCATCGTAGCCAATGTTTCTGTGTTTGCTCAGCCATTTACACTGTGTACCACATCTACAAACTCTTATGATTATCCCACGTGAATTTTGTTTGTATTACGTGGCTAATTTTCCCATTTCATGCAGTTTCCGTCATCATCGCTGTCGCAACAACCAAACACAGCGGCATCCACATTGCTGTGTGAGCTTAAAGCAGAAAAAGGAAGAAGAATAATGAGGATTTCTCCATCTTTGCTATATTCCATGTCAGCCATGATTCCTTCGGTGCATGTCTGCCACCTTCTAAACTGTCAGATCAATAGTTATTAGTACAAATTCTCAGTATAGCCAGGGGACGTCAAAAAGTTGACACGTGCAGTTGCTGTGCAGCGCCACTGGGGGTGCATGACCCGTCCATTTAATCTGGACAGTTAAAGGGTCAATGCTATTTCTGTGGCATGTTTTGAAATTGCGTAGCTCCAGAGTTCATGAGGAAACAGCAGCACTGGGATTTTCTGTTATTTTAATGGAGAATTGTAACAGTCATAATATAATTGCTCGTCATTTTACTTATATATGATGATTCACGAAATAGTTTTTTTTATTCCATCCACACTCTCATTTTAATTGCGGACTTACTTTTGGAGTCAATAGGGATTACTGTATGAATTTTTTCGGGGAATGAATGAATCAACAGGGACCATGTGTGTGTGGGTTGTGTGACTTTAAGATTAGTCCATTTAATTTTTTTATTATTATCATCACACTGAGGTTACATGAAAATTGTGTTTTGTACTATTTTTAAGCTCTAATATCTTTTAGACCATTTGTCAAATTTAGGCAATTTCAAACTTCTGTCTTTTAAACTAGCCTTTTCACAGGCCTTCAGAGATGTGGCTGCAGGCTGCACAGTAAATGTAAATGGCATTCAGTTATATTATTATTGTGTTATTATATAGCATTATTATGTTATTATATAGCACTTTTTATTCATCTCTGGATGACCAAAGCGCTTCACAGATCCTGCTATCCACCAATTCACATACACATTCACACACAGTAAGATTTTTGAGCAAATTTAAGCACCCTGAATCCGATGTTGAACTTGAGCAATACTTCTGAAGGTATATTCCTGAAATCACATTCACAGATATGTGCCCTAAAAACTGAACGTTGCAGCTTAATTGGTTTGCTGGATAAAGCTGTTGCTACTCAGAAAATGCTGCTCAAAATATGCATGAAAATCAGGTTCAGGTTCAGGTTCAGGTTACTTTATTTGTACCCGTAGGTAGATTTGTTTTGCAGTTGGTGACATCCATATTTACAAGCCACTAATTACATTCAACATAGACACAAACACAGGCACACATCTTACAAAATAGGTAAATATAGAATATGTAGAATATAATTTTATAGCTTGTTCAACTGTTTTGCTCTGTTTTGTGATATTTTTATGCTAAAATTGTGTGTGTGTACCCTGTGGCATTTTCTTCAAGCAAATCAATCATGGAATGGCTTTAACGATGCACTCTTGTCATGAACGCCCCTCTGGGGAAGAAAGACAGACCCAGGTGCTGAACTGCAGTTATGACATTTATTAACAAAAGAGAACAAAAATACCAAAACTGTGCAGACGGTACAAAAATACAAACGAGGGTAACTTACATAGAGAGGCACTCCAGAGCTGGAATAGCTCTGGAGGAGATGAAGAGTTACTTGGAGGAATAAAGGCCAAACAATGCAAACAAAGCATCAATACTGCCGCAACAAAACAGTGAACAGACAGTGCTTAAATAATAAGCAAACAAATGAGCGGCAGGTGCGAGGCAGCTGAGCTGGCAGGTGACCTAATTACATAACTGCTCACAGCTGAGATGACACGAGAGCAGACTGTGAGCAGCGAGTGGGAGTGTCTGGAGAGAGGAGGGCACAAAAGACAAAAACCCCCAAAAATATATACATAAACTGACAAAATAATAATAACAGACATACAATAAGTTAAGAGTCTGGGCTCTGTGGAAACACTGTGTCCAGACTCAGGACAACTCTGGTGGATATAAATCCCTGACAAAAAACAAATATATGTTGTCTAAAATGGTGTCTTGTGCCCTTTTTCTACAAAAAACCTTTCACTGTCTTACAGTTTCATGTCAAAATCTTTTCACTCCCCCACCTCCCCTTTCAAACACCAGAATCTGTGATTACCACATCTCACAAAGCTAATAGTGGCTAGTGCTACATTATCAGCATAAATCCTGTGAAAAAAAAAGACTTACGGTTGAAGGACGTGTCCAGCTGTATGCACACTGGCCCAGGATAATGACTGAAACTGCATTGGTCCTTAAAAGCAGTTTAATGGTAAAACCCATCTTAACTGGGTCAAGTTTTCAAAGCAGTTTGTTAAAAAATGCTAACTAGCCTGGAGGCTAACTTCAGTTAGGCCAGAGTCCTGATTGGCTCAACATCACCCACGTGCCAGCACCACAAATAGTTACGCCACCAAAAACACTCCATCTCAACTCACCTTTTTGCAGGGGGAGGGGCTTAAGTGAAACTTTACAGCAAAAAATTTTAATTATTTATTTATTTATCAGAGACAATGCAGTGAAACATGGTGGACATATAGAACAGCTGATGTTCTGCACAAAGAGTATGTAGCATTAGGCTAGTTTGCAACTCCTGTCCCTGGTTGGACTTTTCAAGAAAAAATACAAGTAAAAAGCAACAACAAATGAAGACAGTATAAACAGGCAGCATAAGAAGCTAACACACATCCGCCCAACACAACACCAACAAACACCAGATAACATTAAAAGTCTGACCTTGCTGGCATCACACATCTTAGGTGTGGCGACATTCTTGTTTTGCCTTCAGCCAGTTCTTAACCTTTACTGTGAATGTTTTGAAATCTGTCATTAGTTTAATTTCATTTGGCGTCGTGTTCCAGATGTGACTGCTGTCCGTCCACATGTGGTTCTGCAGTGGGATATTTTAGGTATTGCTGTTAAAACTCCTGGTGACTCGGTCCTGTCCTTGGATGAAACCACACAGTGGCTCTAGTGCTGATTTATTCAGACATTTGAAGATTAATTTCAGAAAGTAGAGATTGGTGAAGCTTTCAAAACTCTATAAATTATATATTTTTTTAGTATATGACAATGATGCCAGCAAATTGGCTTTTTATCCCTGATGTTCAAGGCTTGATTATATAATGAACCTACATGTTTTATTGTAGAGGGAGCTGCCTGAGCCCAAACTGTCAGACAGTATGAAATACGGGAGAAGATCACTGCATGCATACAGTAGGGCTGTTTTGGTATGTAATTTCTGATCCATTTGAAGCTGCTCAGTTTTTTTTTTTTTTGATCATTTTTGAAATTTTCTTTATGTGGTGATTGACACATGAGACATCTGAGCAATTTCGCTCTTGATATGTCTTATAATTCATAAACAACATGTTACAGAGATGTTAACAAGAAAAAAAACTTGATTTTTGGTGGAGTCACTTTAACCGTTTTCTATAACAGCAACTAGAAAAGCCCTCAGAGAGCGCATACCTCCACCAAGGCTCCTTCCGTCCTTCATGGATCACCTCCAAAATGTAATGGGTTTGTTTTGGAGGATTCTTGCTATCACAATGTGAGAAGATAAGAGCCTTGGTGGAGGTATGCATTCCGGGATCATCGCCAAAATTTAATGGGTTCATCCGTGGCCCAAGAAGCACCTCTGGTGAAAATTTCATCCAAATCCATCCAGTAGTTTTTGCGTAATCCTGCTAACAGACTGACGGACAAACAAGCAAACCACTCTGATTACAAAACCTCCTTGGCAGAGGTAACAAATACAGTCATGCTGTTATATTGCTCTAATGATTTATTACCACCATTGTTATGACATTGTGTATTAATTATAATGTATAATTCTATTATAATCTAATGTATAATTAGAATACCTTAAATTATCTATTTAACTTTAACATGATAGATCTAATAAGTGGTCTAATAATGTGAAGCATGGGTGCTCATTAGGGCACTCCTGTTTAACTCCACCCCTCTTATAACCAGCACCTTCTATTGGTTGACCTAGTCAGGTTGGCATAGAAACACAGAATGAGGCATGCTAAATTAGGTTCATGGTCTCTGCAGAGGCTGGGACAGGCACAAACACCACAGAATAGCAGGAATGGTTCTCCGTGCATTATGTGTGTGTGTGTGTGTGTGTGTGTGCAGGGGGTGCTGACAGTGAGTGTGTGTGCAGGGGAACCCACACAAGCAACATACAGACAGATGCACTCAGAGCTGCCTTGTGCAACACGCAGCTTCAGAAGTTTACTCCACATGTTCTGCGGTGGGGCTGCACCCTCGGCTATTTTAATTATCACTTACAGTCTGGGAAAAACACTGCTGGGAAATCATGTGAACGGGGGGCTGACAAAAGGCTTCATTCACTTAAAACAGGTTCCTCCGTTCATATCAGGCCTTGCTGTAGAGAGAGCATGTTGTTTTTCAGCACCGTGTCGCCGCTCAACCACACATACTTCTACACCCACAAAGGTTTTTTTTTTTTTTTTTCAGACTAGAGCACTCAGTTGCAGGTGTTGCATGCCAAGCGAACGTGTTATGTCAGGGCCTCGGGGAGAGAGTGTTCTTCACTTGGCCTTCAGCGGTCTGTATTAACACCTGATGTGGTGAAATCCTCGTGTTTACCTCCAACAGATGATGGCCCCTCTCTTAGCTGGGTGCCTGTGGCTCATTTGATCACACAGAGGTCTCTTTGTCTCTCCTCTGCAGCACTTTTCTCAAAGGCACCCAGCCAACATGCCCATGTGGGCCCCATGATAGGTTTAAGATGGGCTGGCTTATGGGTCCCATGTGGGTTTGTCTGCAGGTTCCATGTTGGCCCCATCTAGGCTTTACCTGTGGAACAGGTGAGCAGGTAATCTGTTTATCCACTTTAAACCCACTGGACCCCTCATTGGTTTAATATGGCTGAGCAGGTTTCAGGAACACTGGCGCTATAGACAAAATTATGCAAAAAAATCACACATTTATGAGAAAAAAATGTGAACATTTATAAGAAAAAGTGACAAATTTACAACAAAAGAGTAGTAAATTTGAGAGAAAAGTCACAAATTTACTTGAAAAAAATGTTTGACATTTATGAAAAAGTGGAAAATTTAGGAGAAAAAAGCTGCAAATTTACAAGAAAAAAAATTGCAGTTACTTGCAAACTTACAAGAAAAATTTAGCAAATTTACAAGAAAAAGTATTTATGAGAAAAAATGTGAAAATTTATAAGAAAAAAGTTTCACTCTTCAGACCAGTGATGGCCAGCAAAGCAGACTCGGAAGACTGAAAAACGGGTTCCCCCAGAGGTCTGTGCTTGCACCAATGCTTTTTAACATCTACAGTATATCCATGACATTCCAGAGACAACATCCAGAAAATACAGCTACGCGGATGACTTGGCCATCATGCTGCACCAACCATCATGGAAGGTGCTGGAAGAAGGCCTCAACCAGGATATGGGTATTCTGGCAGCTTTCCTTCGCAAGTGGTGCCTCCATCTCAGCACTGGCAAGACTGTGATGGCAGCATTCCACCTGAACAACAGAGAAGCCAAAAGGGAGCTGGACGTGTTTGTAGACAATAAGTACCTGGAGTTCCAGCACGCCCCAAAGTACCTCAGCATACACCTGGACAGGACACTGTCCTTCAAACAACACCTTGAAGAAGTGAGGGCCAAGGTGACATCAAAGAGTCTCACTTATCCAACACATAGCTAGTACTTCCTGGGAAGCATCAGCCAAGACTCTACAAATCTCCACACAAGCTCTCATCTTCTCAGCAGCTGAATACTGTACCCCAGCATGGTGTAGAAGCCCACATGTCAAAAAGGTAAATGCTGCCATCAACAACACACTCAGGACCATAACAGGCTGCCTAAGATCCACCCCTGTCTCCTTCCTGCCAGTCCTCTCAGGAATCGCCCCACCTGCACCAGCAAGGAAAGCCCAGAAACATGACTGGCATATTCTACACAATACCAAGCAGCCTCAAGTCCCACCACCCCTACAACGGGGCAGCAGAAGAGCTGCTCTGCTCCATCCCTGAGAACCAGTCAACAAGTGTCTGGCTGGCAGCATCCTGGAAGCAGGGGTGGGAGTCGTCCGGGCCCTCGCATATTCACCACTACATCTGGGACCCGGGGCATGGCATAGAAGGAATAGGTCCACTGACAGCGAGGAAATCCCATTCCTTCTACGCCATCCCCCGGGTCCCAGATGTAAAGTCACAAATTTACTAGAAAAAAAGTCACAAATTTATGGCAAAAAAGTGAAAATGTAGGAGAAAAAAGTGACAAATTTACAAAAAAAAAAAATAGTAACAGATTTATGGGGAAAAAAATGTGATAATTTATAAGAAAAAAGTGACAAATTTACAACAAAATAGCAAATGTGAGCGAAGTCACAAATTTACTAGAAAAAATGTTGCACATTTATGTAAAGAGATGGAAAATGTAGGAGAAAAAAGCTGCAAATTTACAACAAAATAGCAAATTTGAGAGAAAAGTCACAAATTTACTACAAAAGATGTTGCACTTTTATGAAAAAAAGTGAAAATTCAGGAGAAAAAAGTTGCAAATTTACAATAAAAAAATTGTAAAGTTACTTGAAAAAAGTTACAAACTTACAAGAAAATTTAGCAAATTTACAAGAAAAAAGTCACAAATTTATGAGAAAAAATGTGAAAATTTATAAGAAAAAGTGACAAATTTATCAAAAATAGTAAATTTATGAGAAAAAAGTCAAATTTACTCGAAAAAGTCAAAATTATGAGGAAAAAAATATGAAAATTTATTTTAAAAAAGTGACAACTTTACAGGGCAGCGCGGTGGCGGAGTGGTTAGCACTGCGGCAGCACAGCAGCTCACCCTTGGCCGGGGGATCCTGGGTTCGATCCCAGCCCCCGACCAACAGTGATCTGTGTGGAGTTTGCATGTTCTCCCCGTGTCTGCGTGGCTATACTCCGGGATTTCTCCGGTTTCCTCCCACAGGCCAAAAACATGCAAGTTAGGTTAATTGGCATCAACTGGGGATTCTAAATTGTCCTTAGGTGTGACTGTGAGAGTGAATGGTTGTCTGTCTCTCTGTGTTGGCCCTGCGATGGACTGGCGATCTGTCCAGGGTGTACCCTGCCTCTCGCCCAAAGATGCTGGGATAGGCTCCAGCCCCCCCGCGACCCAAAAAGGATTAAGCGGAAGAAGATGAATGAATGACAAATTTACAACAAAAGAGCAAATTTGAGAGAAAAGTCACAAATTTACTACAAAAAATGTTGCACATTTATGAAAAAAGTGAAAATTCAGGAGAAAAAAGTTGCAAATTTACAAGAAAAAAAATTGTAAAGTTACTTGAAAAGAGTTACAAACTTACAAGAAAATTTAGCAAATTTACAAGAAAAAAGTCACAAATTTATGAGGAAAAAATAGAAAAAGTTGCAAATTAACACAAAAAAAACAAATGTATAGTAAATAAACTGTAAATTTATGAGGAAAAAGTTCAAAATTTAGGACGAAAAGCTTTACATTTACAGTAAAATAAAAAGTTGAAAATTTTTGAGAAGGTTCTAAATTTACAAGAAAAATGTTGCAAATTTATGGGAAAAACTCACAAATGTACAAGAAAATAGCAAATTTACATGGAAAAAAGTAACAAATTTATGAGTTGCAGGATTACAGTAGAAAAGTGGCAAATATATGAGAAAATTCCACAATTACAAGAAACAGCTAACAAATATGCAAGAAAAAGTAACACATTTATGGCAAAAAGTTGCAAGTTTACAGTAAAAAAAACAAGTTGTAAATTTATGAGAAGGTTTTAAATTTCAAGAAAAATGTATCAAATTAGGGGAAAAATTCAAAAATGTACAAGAAAATATCAAATTCATGAGAAAATCAGTTGAAAATGGGTAAACGGATAAAGTCCAAGTGGGCAACCACCGACAGGGCCCACTTGGACCCATAGACGGTGCAGATTAATGTTTGGTGGGGCCCACATGGACATGCTGGCTGGGTAAGAATCCATTTTCGCTCCTCTTGCCATCGGCTCACAAGTCACACCTGCTTCTACTGCCAGTCTGCAATGCTCTGCTCTGGCTTCACAGCTCGCCACTGACTGATTCTTTGCTTCTTTTCCCTGATTTAATTGCGTCCCCGCGTCCACATCAAATGTTCCACCAAGTCTGAGGGGAATTATTCAGCAGATCCAGTCGGCATGTTTCTGACGCTAAGAATAGCACTGACACACATTCCCTGATAATAAGGCAGCTATGCATGTTAAACGCTTCCCCTGGCCTCTGATTGGCCTGGCTCTGCTGGCATTCATGCGCTCACTATTCAGGTCAGTGAGCTGGGAGTGTGCATGTGCGGCCGTGATGTTCTTGTGAGGGCAGTGTGAGCGCCGGCTGCAGTGAGATGCTGCAGGGTTAGTCAGGGAAACTGAAAACTTCACATTCTGTTTTTAGCTTTTCACAGTTGCATAATATTCTTGACTGCAAAAAACACTTGAATCAAAAGTATTAATTAGTCACATTGTTTTATTGATTAAACAGGAAGCAGGACGACATGGACGAGTCTCTACCCAGCTGTTCTCATCTGAGTCCAGAGTTGATGCGGCGGCTCCCATCTCACTCTTCTCTCCCCATGTGGGCCCCAACAAAGGGTTAAAACTGGGCTGTCTTATGGGTCCCTGTGGGTTCCATGTTGGCCCCATTGTCTTTGCCCACAGGGACTTCACCTATTTTCAACCTTTCTCATAAATTTGCTGGGGTTTTTTGTAAATTTGTGATTTTTTTTTTCCCGTAAATTTGATACATCTTTCTTAAAATTTTTACATTTTTTCCTTAAATTTTCAACTTTTTTTTTTTACTGTAAACATGCAACTTTTTCTCTCAAGTTTGTTTTTCTTGTAAAATTGTGACTTTTTTCTTGCATATGTGCTAACTTTATCTTGTAATTTTGGAACTTGCTGATACATTTCCCACTTTTGGACTGTAATCTTGCAGCTTTTCCTTATAAAGTTGTTACTTTTACCTCATAAATTTGCTATTTTCTTGTAAATTTGTGACTTTTTCACATGAATTTAAAACTTTTTTTGTAAATTTGGAACTTCCTCAAAAATTTTAATCCTAAATTTGAAACTTTTTTCTCACAAATTTTCAATTTATTTACTCAAACATTTGCTACCTTTTTTGTTAATTTGCAACTTTTCAAATTTGTGACTTTTTTCTTGTAAGTTTGCTACTTTTTCTTCTTTTTAAACTTGCAGCCTTTTTCTCCTAAATTTTTAACTTTTTTTCCTCCTAAATTTCAGACTTTTTTGTAATTCTTTCTCTGATGCCAGTGCTACTTAAAGCCGTGTGGAGCCCAGATGGCTTTAATGCGGGTAAGCAGACTTCCTGCTTAGCTGTGTAAAGTCCATGTGGGCAAACACAGATGGGGCCCAGGAGACAGCCCAGATTAACCTATAGCAGGATCCACATGGACATGCTGGCTGGGCTCTCACTCAAATGTCCCTACAGTTCCATTCATAATGGCTGCTGTCCACTGTCCATTTCATGGGAAAAGTTATTTCCATTGACGCCCTCATTGCAAAGCAGCAGCCCCTCCGTGGTTCAGTCACATATGATAACGTCACATATGAGCAGGCGGACTGTACAGTAGTGGCACGTTTTCTGCTACATAGATCCAGAGAGAGAGAAAAGGTGTGAAGTATAAGTTTGATTGTTGCAGCTATTTATAGAGCTGCTGCAGTCCATCTGCTGACATAAATAAAAGGTAAAGGGACTGGTTATTATCAAACAGACTTCCTGGAAAGAAAGACAGAAAACACTTGACGGTTGCTACAAAAAGTGGGAGTAACAAAAGTTAAAAGTACGGTAGAAAAGACTGAAGAAGTTCTGACAGTCTGTAGGAAAAGCGCCTTTAAAAGGCGCCCGCCCACGTCATGTGTGCGTGTGTTCCCTGGACCGCTGATCCTGCCTGTGTGCTCAGGTGTGACCCCCAACCTTTCCTGAGTGCAAGTCCAGCTTGGCTCAGCACCAGCCGGCCGTCTTACTTCAGCTCCCTGTGTTGTTTGTGCTCGAGTGCTGTCAACCTCCGTGACTGTTATTGTTGCTCATAGTTTAGTGAAGCCCAGAAATGACAGAATGTAGGGTTGTGTTAAAAAAAAAAAAAAAGTTGTACTCTTTGTGTCTGCTGACTTATTTCCTCACCTGGGTGCTGCCACCTGCCACCGTGGGTTTATGGCCAACCCTGCGGACAGGAACCTTGGACACGGGTATCTTGGTGCGTGGGGGCTCTTTACTCTGGGGGACTTGGGGGGCAGTGTGAGGCTGTGCGCCGTGCTTCACGGGGATCTTTGAGTCGCGCGCCGCGCCGCCGGCATCTTTCTGCTGCTGGCTATCCTCCTGGCTGTGCTTTGAGGCTGCCTCCACTCCACCGCTCTTTTCTCTGCTGCCAGCATCATGTGAGTTGAAATGGGGCCGCTCCCCTTCTAGCACAGGTGTAGGTGGGTCCCTGTGTGGTTCCTCATCAGCATGCTGGCTGTCCCGGACCGGTATCTTGCCCACTCTGCCTCCTCCCACCACAGGGATTTTACTGAGACCTGGTGCCTTCCCGTGTGCCCTCTTTTCTTTGAAGAGCCCACCCTGGAGGCTTGTTTGTGACTCATTTTGCAGTTCTGTATTCGGACCATCCACTGATGACGCTTCCTTCCTTCTTTCCTTTATTTTTGCAGAGGATGTTGCTTCACTTGGCAAAGGTGCAGAAGTAGAAGTGACGGGGCAGGGAGCAGTGGTAGGAGAAGGATGGGCTTTAGGTTGAGAAACGTGGATGTGAGCAGGAGCAGGAGGGGCTGTACATACAGAAACTGGAGTCTGGAGAGGGGTGGGAGGAGCTTTAGATTGCAAGACTTGAGTTTGAGAAGGGGCAGGTGGATCTTTATATGAAGAAACTAGGACTGGGGCAGGGGTGGGAGAGGCTTTAGTGTGAGAAACTTGCATTTGAGCAGAAGCAAGTGATCCAGAAATTGGAACCTGACCCACAGCAGTAGGCGTGAAGAATGCTGTGGAAGTAACAGCAGGAGAGGTGGGGGCTGGGACTGGTGTAGGAGTCGGGGGTATCTTATCTAACGAGACCAGTGGAGATGTGGATTTAACCACCGGTGGAATCTTATCTAAAGAAACTGAAGGCGGAGTTGGGACACATGCAGGGCTGGTGTGATCCTTAGAACTAACATCTGGAACAGCTGCAAATGATGGAGGAGCTTTATGTTGCTCTGTTGAGGCAGAAGTGAGTGTTGTCGTATGAAGGGGTGCAGATGTTGAGCTTGTTGTAGCTGAAGTGAGAGTTGTTGTCTCAGACAGAATAGCTGGGTCAGGGGAGGCTGGTGGTTCTGTCACCAGGACCTTAGATTCTCCAGCAGCTGTGCTGATGGAAGGTTTGAAGGAAGTGGATGTGTGCAAGTTTAAACTGCTAGCTGAATCCAATTTAGCAGGGGGACGGTGGGCAATAGTAACAGGGATGGGGGGGCTATTGGCTGCTGGTGGGAGTTTAACTGATGCAGGAGTTGAAGTTACTGTAGGTTTACTTACAGAAGCAGTAAACTGAAGAGGCGCTGCGGTCTCTGAAGCCAGTTTGCTAGCAGTAGATGTAAGAGTTGGACTAACTGAGGGGGCCTTAACTACAACAGCTGGAGTGTTTGAAGGAGTTGTAGCAGTTGTAGATGTAGAGCTTGTTGTGGGTTTAGTGATCACCAAAGATGAAGAAAGTGGAGCTGAAAGGCTTGTTAATGTTACAGGAGTCGTTGAAGGTGTTGTGCTGGTTGCAGAAGTCATGGTTAGTTTAATACTGGATGAAGAGTCTGAGCTCAGCTTTAACGAGTTAATTGTCAAAGTGGAAGATTTGGTGAAAGTTGTGATGATGGAGCTTGGCTTGGAAATGGGAGATGATGCTATAGTTGTCTTTGATGGAGTAAAGGATTGTGGTGAACCTACATGAGGAGGTTTTGGTGGAGCTGTAGAGGAGATAGTGGGTTTGGAGAAGACAGATTTAGATGATGGAGCACTTTCTGTACCCACACTACTAATGGCACTGCTGGCTTTCCCCCACTCTGCTTCCACATCAGCCATGATGTCTCCACCCCCTGTGATGGAGTCAAAGGTCAGAAGAGACGAGATGTCTGCCAGCAAGGAGCTCAGGCTGGTGTCTCCGGGTACCAGTGGTGGTTCTGAGGTGGGAAAGAGGGCTACGCTCTCATTTGTTTTACTCACATCATCTGCTGTTGCCTGGAGAGTTGTGGTCTCTGACAGGGATGTGGCCTCACTGTCTGGGGTTGTGAAGCTCCTGATGGTGCCTCCACTCTCCGTCCCGGGACTGTCCAGAGATCGAGGCTGGGATTTGGGTGTGAGGGTGAGATCATCTTTGATGATTTCGACACTGTTGGCACGGGAGGACCTGAGCAGTGGGCTTGGAGGGGTTTCCTCCTTGTCCTCTTTATCTTTCGACTTGAACTTAACATTGCTAAAGAGTCCCTTCAGCCCCCGACGTTGGCGGCCCACAGGCTGGGACACAGTGTGGATTCGGCGGTCCCCCACTCCTCTTCGGCCGCCCCTCAGCAGCGACAGGAAGCCAAGAGACTTGGCTGAGCTGGCTGAAGAAATAGAGGTGCGAGCTGGGGTGGCCGCCAGAATGCCATCTTCGCCAAGTGGCTCCTGGTCGCCCTGCTCCCTCTCACCGTCATTTTCCTCCTGTCTCTTCTCCTTGTCCTGCTCCTGCTCTGAATCTGCTGCAGGAGATAAACCATCCACACTTTTGCTCGTGATAACAGGCGACTTGTTGTTCCCATCCCCTTTGCCTCGGATAGAAAAGATGTTACCTGGCTTGCGTTTGCCAAACAGCTTGAATCCTTTTCTGATCTTCCCACTTGGCTGCGACTCACAAGGCGGTGGGTCCGTGTTCTCTGTTTGTACATCCATTTTCTCTGTGTGTCCTCCACTTGCTTCCTGTCGTTATTCCCCAGCCAGCGGATGGAGCATTTACATCAAGATCCTTATCTCGGTTCGTAGCCTCGCTCTCCCTCTGCTGCTCTCGGCACATTTATCAGTTGTCTCTCACTCTCCCATCCAGCCCTTTCTCCTCTATTTCTCCCTCGAAAGCCCCTCCCCTTTGGCTCATTTCTGTCTGGCTGCCCTCCCTGGTTGCCATGGCAACTGAGGAGCTAAGCAGCTTTCGTCAGCAATGCAGAGCCCAGGGGCAGTCACCAGCCCGCCCGCAACCACAGCTTTCTCTTCATCTCTGTCTGATGACTGTTTACATAAACGGCAAAGACAAATGTGCCATTAACAGGGCCAAATTATGAATTTTGAATGATCTGGCTTTATATAAACGTCTCATCCAGATTAAAGCAGCGTATTACTATATGAAGCCTAATGATCTGATAATGCAATGGATTTGCTCTAATTCTAAACTGGCATTGTTCTCATCAGTATGCAGGTAAAGAAGGTAATCCAACCTAGGGCTGTGTGATATAATCAAAATGTCATATCACCATATAAATAATCTGATGATAAACATATATATCATGATTTACTTTTTCTGTAAATTCTATAGTTTACATATAACCAATAAAAAGGACCATCTCTTTTTTACATTTTAAATTACATACTGAAAAAATCGATTGTACAAATTCATCTGTCATTAATTTTATGGACTTGTTTCCTTCTTAATTTTGCAGTGTTGTTAAAAAAATTTTTTTTTTTATGTGCATATGAGATGATTTCAACTTTATTCATTATCACTACTTGACTAATTAAAATGTATTGGAAATCAAGTCACATTAAGAGCCAGTTTGCCCCTCTGACATGTTTTAACGCACTTTTGCAGTTTAGTAATTTTTTTTTAAAACAAAATTAAGAAACTCTGCAGTAATTTAAACCAAACCAATGATGGTCTGATACATTATAATGCTTCCTATTAGCGACAAGTTAGCATCGTCATTTAGCATTTGCTGTTTTATAGTTAGTGAGAGATGGTGTTAACATGACTTACCTCCAATTAAAATGAGGTTAGAGGACTGTGCTCTGTGACGCAACACGGTGGGGAGCAGTCCCACATCCCTGGCTAACAGAAGTAGCAGCTATATGACCTAAACATTAGCTTGGAGTTAGCTGCTGTGCTAACCAGCGGAACCCACCTGGCGCAGTGTGGGGGAGAAGCAGGCGGCGACAAATAGAAACAGGACTATGTGTCTTTTAAATCCTGATATAAATGATAGACATTTTTATCGTGTCACCGATATATATCGTCATATCGCACAGCCCTAATCCAACCTCTGACCTTTTCCTGTTTAATAATGCAATATTTAAATGGGCATCACAGTCGAAGTCAATCAGCAAATTCAGTTGGGATTAAATTGACATACTGACCTCAAAGCCAATATTATAATAACTCTTTTCTCACTCGCACTATTTACTAATACTTGAAAAAGCATCATTTGAACTACTTAAGAATACAAAAATTCTCCACACCAAGTTTTAAATGTTCTGTTTTGCTGTAATATTGTTGGCCTGACTGAACATCTTCACAAGGCACTGAAGAAAATTGGAGCATTGTAAATGATTTTAAGTTCAAGAGGCAAGTACACGCGAAATTATTCATTCGCCTCTTTCGTTCACGTCCAAGGCTAGCTAGCTAGCTAGCTGCTAGCTTTGAGATTCTACCGTCACCGGAGTAAAAGTATTACCATTGCAGAGTAAACTAGTTTGAAAATGAGATTCACTGACCTGGAGACACGAGGACCAGGAGCTCTTCAGCTGAACCGGGATTTTGGAGTTATTTACCCACGGTTTCCTACCACAGACATGCTGACGAGGCTAGCAAGCTAGCAACGGAAACACCCATCATCTCGTTAAGTTTTGGAGACAGGGACAACTTTTTCAGGTGAGCCCTCCGTCGGATAATGTAAACCTAAAGCATGACGTTATTTTGGGGATTTCCACAGTGGGCTGAACACCGCTGCACAAGCTATAAAGGCAACTTCGCCTGTCTGCATCTCACTCAGACACTGAATTCATGTTTATTTGCGCATTTACATTGAGTTATAACGTAATCGCGCCACCCGAAAAATTTGCCCGTTTGCGTTTGGTGTGAACGCACCTTAAGTTTTTTTCTTATAAATTTGCAGCTTTTTTATTGTAAATTTGTTACATTTGTGTCACAAAATTGCTACTTTTTCTGGTAGTTTTTTTTTTTAATTATTTGCATGTTTGTCTTTTTTTTTCTTGAAAAATTGTGTGGACGTTTTCCTCATTAAACTTTTTTTTCCCAAAAATTTTTTACATTTTTTGCATAAGTATATTTTACTCTTTTACTAAATTTGGCACATTTTTATGTGCAAATTGAATACCTTTATCAAGTAAAATTGAAGACTTTTTCCATCTAAATTTGTGACATTTTCCCCATATTTTTGGCATAATCATCTGCTTTTCTCATAAGATTGTCTTATCTGTTTGCTACACTTTTCAGGAAAAATGCTGCCTTTTTAATATAAATTTGCTCATGTTTTTTTTAATTAAAATTGTAGCTTTTTAAGGTAAATTTGTGACTTTTTTCTTGGGGTTTTTTTGTAATAAAGTTAAAACATTTTCCTTACATTTCAACAATGTTTTTTCATAAATTTTCAGCTATTCTCATAAATCTCTTATAGTTTTCTTTGTAAATTTAGTAGCTTTCATGAGCAAAACTGCTGCATTTTTTCTCACAAAACACCAGTGTTTTCCCAGTAAATTTATGATTTCTTTTACTGAATTTTGGTGATGTTTTTCCAATAAATTTGTGGGTATGTTTCCTCAGAAAAATGCAAAAAATTTTCCCTAAACTTTTAGATATATATGTTTCAGATTTTCTCATTTTCTGCTTTTTAGGATATTTTTCCATGAATGTGCAACTTTTTTCTTTTAAATTTATTGCCATGTGTGGCCCCAGAGCGGCAGGTTGCAGACCTCTGCCCTGATGTCTTTAAACTGGGTCAGTTGAGCAGGAACTTCTCAGGGTTGGTTTACTTGCTTCAGGGTGGAACGTTTGCAGCCTCTTGTGGTTGGTTAGGAACCAGGCAGGATGTTCATCTCAGAATGTGAAGATAAAGCTGCTGCCTCATCCACTCGTGTCCTCTGGCCTGGATAAGTCTGCCCAAGTGGGGCAGCACTCTTTAAACACATTTGGCTTATTCCCCGTGACATTCACACACAGCGGGAGCTTTAAGGAGGCGTTCACACCAGTTCATTTACTCTTACATCTCTGGTTTGAAAACTGGTTGGAAATGTGTTTGTGTATACTGTAATAAATGGCAATGACTGCATCTTTAATCAGTTTAGTGAATTTTATTTCATCATATATATACAACCCCAATTTTGGTGAAGTTGGGACGTTGCATAAAACGTAAATTAAAACAAAATTCAATAAAGCAAAACTTTTTCAACCTATATTCAACTGAAAAATCTACAAAGAAGATATTTAATGCTCACACTGATAAACTTTATTGTTTTTTGTAGATTTTCACTCATTTTGAATTTGATGCCTGGAATACGTTCCAAAAACGCCGGGACAGGGGCAACAAAAGACTGGGAATGTTGAGGAACGACAAAAAGAACAAAAACACACACACGCCTGTTTGGAACATTCCATGGGTGAAAAAGTCACAATTTTACCACAAACTGTTCAGAATTAATTGGAAAATATACATAAATGTAGCAGAATAAAAATCTACAAATTTATGAGAAAAACCTCATAAATGTATGTGTATAAAGTCTCAAATGCACAAGAAAATAGTTATAAATTTACATGAAAAAATTCACAATTTTATGGGAATAAAGTAGCAGATTTAGGTGTAATTTATTTTTTTTTTTTTTCAGATTTACAGGGGGAAAAGTGGTCAATTTTAGGTGGAAAACCTCTGAATTGTAAAAGTAAAGTTGTTAAGCTCTACTCAAGAAGTTTTTTTAAGTCAATACTTTCTAACTCTTACTGGTCATTTTTTGAGGGACTATTCATACTTATACTTGAGTTAGGGCTGGGCAATAAAACAATAACAATAATTATCATGAAATAACTTTTCCTCAGTAGAGACATAAAACATTTTTGATAGAATTTCAGTAACACTCATTCGTTTCGTGTTTTGACAGGCAACATGAAAAGCCAATGAAAATGAGAATACACCGCACCGAACCAATCATGTGGCTGGAAGTCATGTTTGATTGACACACACAACAGTGTGCGTAGGCACATAGGCCCAGCACATAGCCGGGGCTTAGCCTAGCACACTTGCTAATGTTTGGGCTAGCGCAGCTGTGTAGGAGACGACAGGAAACATTAATGAAATGTCCAGTGACAACATTACTGTTGGATATGAATATTGTGTATATAGTTAGGGTGTACCAATATGGCGGTGCCCTGGGTGTAGTGGGAGGTGACGCCCCGTCTTTCCGGTGGTGGTGTCACAGGAGTATAAGAGAGCACAGTGGAAGGGACTCTGTCTCTTCGCTGTGGACTCTCAGGCTTGTCGGAGTGACTCCTGTGTGTTCCTGTTCTAGTGTTAATAAAACTTTAAAACGTCACCTCGACTCCTCCTCATTTCCAGATGTAACATTTGGCAACTAGGACAAAAGGGTATGGAGTGGGCTGCTACTGCTTTTCGGCCATTCTTGGAGGCTCCGGGAGAACCACTTCCCTGGGCCAGGTGGTATGCAGCGTTTGAGAACTACCTCATTGCTCTGGACCTCAGAGACCTAGAAAAATTGCATGCAAGGGCAATTCTGGTCGACAACTTAGGGATGGAGGGCCAGAGGATCCTGAGTACATTAGGAGGAGGTGATCCATTCGACGACGTGGTGAGGCTCATGGCGGGCTATTTTCGTGCCCCTGAAAACACCATCATGAGGTGCATTCAGATCAGACAGTGACGCCAGCGGCCGGGTGAGTCAGTACAACAGTACGTTGCAGACCTGCGGCAGCTGGCGGGACAGTGCAGATTCGGCGCTTTGGAAGAAGAGATGGTTTCTTTCCGTCAAACACACAATAATGAATAGGTGCTTTCATGTACGTTTCTGTAGAGCAATGAAAGCCTGCAGCCTGCCCCCCCCCCGCTCCGTTCTGTTTTTCCACAGTAGTTCATGCATGATAACCTTTACATTAAGTACTTCAGAGGAAGGGACCTCCTGAGACATGTCAAGTATGAATGCAGGTCCCCCCTTTTAACTGAGTTTTTGAAATACCATGAGATACATGAACAGTCCCACAAGAAGTCAAAATTAAGTCCTGCACAGTCCTTTGGTCATATACAAACTGAAAGTGGTTTCTTTGTGTGTTTAAATGACAGATTTTGTTACTGTGAGACAGAGACAAGATTGTTTTCAATATTTGTGCTAAGATCTTATAAGCTAACTTTACTGTATTCTATGAGCATCATTTAGATAGATTCTGTGTTTTTTCTGCTTTTCCTCCATTACAATGGAAATAAATTAGGTGTGGGGGTTAAATCAAACCGCCACACCACAATGCATGGATAACACATGGATGATACATTAACTCAAAGCAGTGACATGCATAACCGGCAGATTGTAGCAGAAACAACCAGAATGTGAGGTGATTGTCTTTAGCCTGTTGTGGGGGTTAAATCAAACCGCCACATAGGCTTTATTTTTAAAGTGGTAGTAGCATTCATTTTTATCCAGACATATGGGTCATTACATCGATGTGGCAAGTCTTCAGATAAACTCTTTCTTGGGCAGTGATGGCTGACTGCTGACAGATGAAACAAACTTTGTCCCCTCCATAATACAGATGCTGAATATTCATAAATACCAGAGAATAGAATGACATTCACAGAAGCAGGGCTGGAAGTTTTTGGGTCCATAACAACATGCTGCAAGCCTGAGAACACCATCCCAACTGCGAAGTATGGGGGTGGCAGCATCATGTTGTTGGGGTGTTTTGCTGCAGGAGGGACTGGTGCACTTCACATAATAGATGACATCATGAGGAAATAACATTACGTGGAAATATTGAAGCAACATCTCAGACATCAGCCTGGAGGTTAAAGCTTGAGCACCAGTGGGTCTTCCAGATGGGCAATGACCCTAAACATACCACCACATTAGTTACCACAAAGTTAATGTTATGGAGTGGCCATCACAAAGCCCTGCTCTCATCCCATAGTAAATTTGTGGTCAGAGCTGACAAAACGTGTGAGAGCAAAACGGCCTACAGACCTGACTCAGTTCCACCAGTTCTGTCAGGAGGAATGGACTAAAATAGCCCCCTGTCAACGACAGATTTCTTAACATTTTCAGTGCAAGCTACTCAAAACCTGCTCTTTATTTAAAATTTTCTTTTCTTTTATCTCCCTTTTTTTCTTCTTTTTTTTTAGGGGGCGCTGCAGCCCCCTCAGCCCCCCCAACTACTCACCTGTTTTTGTAGTCATATCTTACAGCACAAGCCATGCTCTGCAGAGAGCTTCCAAAGCATCAGAGGGATCTCATTGTTCAAAGGTATCAGTCAGGAGAAGGGTACAAAAGAATTTCCAAGGCATTAAATATATCATGGAACGCAACGAAGACAGTCATCATCAAGTGGAGAAAATATGGCACAACAGTGATATTACCAACAACTGGATGCCTCTCCAAAACTGATGAAAAGATGAGAAGAAAACTGGTAAGGGAGGCTGCCAAGAGGCCGACAGCAACATTGAAGGAGCTGCAGGAATTTCTGGCAAGTACTGGCTGTTTAGTACATGTGACAACAATCTCCCATCTAGGGTGGCAAGATGGAAGCCTCATCTTATGAAGAAAAACATCCAGGCCCTGCTACATTTTGGAAAAACAAGTGTGAAATCTCCCAAACGTGTGTGGGAAAATGTGTTATGGTCCGATGAAACCAAGGTTGAACTTTTTAGCCATAATTCCAAAAGCTATATTTGGCACAAACACAACACTGCTCATCACCAAAAGAACACCATACCTACAGTGAAGCACGGTAGTGGCAGCATCATGCTTTGGGGCTGTTTTTCTTCAGCTGGAACTGGGGCCTTAGTCAAGGTGGAGGGAATTATGAATAGTTCCAAATACCAGTCAGAGATGGCACAACACCTTCAGGCTTCTGCTAGAAAGCTGAAGATGAAGAGGAACCAGAGTGGTAGCTCAGTTGATAGAGCATCTGCCCCACACCCGGGAGGCTGGGGTTCAAATCCCAGCCGGGTCATGCCGAAGACCATATAAAAGCGGAACTTCCTGCCGTCCAGCTTGGTGCTCAGCAATAATGGAACAGAGGAGGGAAAATTTGTGGCGGTGCCTTGCATGGCAGTGACCCCTCTGATTCTAGATGTGATTAACATTGTAGATAAGAGAAATGTAATTTCATTCTACTGTACATGATTGGCTTTATGGATTGAATGACAAAGTTGGCTTTAATTTCATCTTTCAGCATGGCAATGACCCAAACCACACATCCAAATCAACAAAAGAATGGCTTCACCAGAAGAAGATTAAGGTTTTTGAATGGCCCAGCCAGAATCCAGACCTGAATCTGATCAAACATCTGTGGGGTGATCTGAAGAGGACTGTGCACAGGAGATGCCCTCACAATCTGACAGATTTGGAGTGTTTTTGCAAAGAAGAGTGGGCAAATATTGCCACATCAAGATGTGCCATGTTGATAGACTCCTACCAAAAAGACTGAGTGCTGTAATAAAAGCCAAAGGTGCTGCAACAAAGTATTAGCTTAAGGGTGTGCATATTTATGCAACCGGGTTATTGTAAGTTTTTTATTTTTCCCTTTAAAAGGTTTCAGTTTGTTTTTCAATTGGGTTGTACAGGTTATAGGTCACATTAATGGTGGAAAAAGTTTTGAAATGATTTATCTTGGCCTCATTTTTTTTACATCACAAAAACCTGGCATTTGAACAGGGGTGTGAAGACTTTTATATCCATTGTATATTTTTGTGTGTATGTGTGTGTGTGTGTGTGTATATATATATAAGGGGTGGGATAACTCAGTGATGGATCCCAATACTTGACACTAGCGACAATGCACTGATCCCTACACACATGGATTGATCTTTTTTTATCATGTAAACGTGTCATATTGGCTGGACAAGCAACCTGAGCGCAAAGTGCAATCACCAAGAGAACACACAGAGAACGTTTGACCTTTTATTAGAATTTTCAAAACCGCAATGTTGAGGAAAACATTAGTTTTCCCTAATGTTGATTAGGGAGGAATGGAGAAATAATGGGAATCAAATTATACCACTCACATGGGAGATGAGGAGAGACCGGCACAGAACCCAGCGAAGGAGAAGAACCAGCAGGTAAGAACTGCCGGTCAGGTATGATTGTAGAGGTCTGACCGGGTGGAGAGGAAGGGCTGACTTGAGGCGGAGCAACAGGCTGGCGAGCGCACCAAATCCCCGAAGATGCACCGCTTCGTTTGCAGCAACCTGGAAGAGGTGGAAAAGAAGGAATGTAAGGCAAGGTCATAAACAACACAACCGCTTATGAGTGAGCTGTCTGCTGAGCAGTAAACCCAAATGAGCCAGCATTGAATCGCTGAAGATCGCTTCCTTATAAACGCTGGCCCAACAGGAATCTAGCAGGTGTGTCTGATGAGGAAGCCAGTGAGCAGGAAGGAGGGGGCAAGCACTCGCCGGCACATGACAGTGCCCCCCACAAGGAATGCCTCCTGGTGGTCGCCCAGGCTTCTCTGGGTGGGCTCGATGGTAATCCTGGACCATCCCTTTGTTGTGGAACTTAGACCAAGGGACCCATGACCGATGCTCCGGGCCATAGCCCTCCCAGTCGACCAAATACTGGAACCCCCGGCACCTACGACGTACATCCAGGATCTACCTTCATGGTATGCGTGACGTGTCCGTCAAGGACCCTGGGAGGAGGAGGCAGCTTCAGAGGAGGGCAGAGAGGGCTGGAAGAGAGAGGTTTCACCTTAGAGACGTGGAAGGTAGGGTGCGCACGGAGCACCCGTGGGAGCTGGAGCCGGACAGCAGAGTCGCCGATGTTACTCGTGACAGGGAAGGGGCCCACGAACCGGGGAGCGAGCTTCAGACACTCAGCCTTCAGTAGGATCTGATCTGTGACCACCCAGACCTGCTGTCCAGTCTTGTAGTTCGGCGACAGGACCCTCTTGTGGTCAGCGTAGCGTTGATTATGCGGAGTGGAGGAGAGCCGCTCTGGTGGATCTCCAGGCCCGGCGGCAGCGATGAAAATGGGCCCCCAGGATGGCACCGCAATCTGTCTCTCCACCATAGAGAGCGGGGGAGGGGGTGCAGCCCACAGATGCCTCAAATGGTGATCGGCCCGTGGCAGAAGAGACTGTGGAATTTAATGAATATTCCACCCAGGTCAGGTGGGAGCTCCATGAAGCGGGGTCGTCAGCTGCCACATGATGAAGGGTGGCCTCCAGGGACTGGTTGGCATGCTCAGCCTGTCTATTGCTCTGGGGATGATAGCCAGAGGTGAGGCTGATGGTGGTACCAAGGCAGTGGCAGAAGGACTTCCAAACCCATGTAGCATCATCTTGCTTTGGCTCATCAATAAAATTATTCTTCATCTTAAAGACATTGTTTCACCCAGGGAAAGGCCAGTCAAGAACTGCTTTCTCATCCCAGGACCACAGCTGAACCAACATTCCTTTGTTAAGCAAACCTAAGGAATGCTCTCAACGTATTAACTCAGATCATAAATAAACTGGCAACACTCTTACTCCAGACCGTTTTATTGGCTAATAAAACGGTTGACAAATAATATTTTGTCAACCAATAAAACGTTTTATTGGCTAATAAAACGTTTTATTAGCCAATAAAATGGTTGACATCTTCTAAACCCCTGTGACAAAGAACAGACATTTTTGAGTGCATCATATGGTCACTACAAAATATCCACAGCTCGACACTACCCCTGGTGGACGTTTCTGGAGTAGACGCT
The DNA here is from genome assembly GCA_020510985.1 of Pholidichthys leucotaenia. Classification (NCBI taxonomy): domain Eukaryota; kingdom Metazoa; phylum Chordata; class Actinopteri; order Cichliformes; family Pholidichthyidae; genus Pholidichthys; species Pholidichthys leucotaenia. The sequence goes on from CM035844.1 coordinate 13,475,574, forward strand.
CACTTTGTACAAGTTTTGAACTGAAATTAACTCTTTCTTCAAGCTTCATTTCTCAAGAAAATTCTAAGGACACCATTTGTTGAAGATCCCTGCTTCTGTGTGACTTTGATATTCTGTGGACAAGCAATAATGGGTTTGAAAGAATATATTAATCCTTGATTTTAAATATGTGCACATTAAAATGTTCAACGAATGTTTATTCTTGCATGTTAATTTAAAAGCACTAGTTATAAAGTTGCATGAATCACTGAAGTAGGTTAGATTTTATAAATAAGTATGTTGATGAATTTTCAGTATCAAAATATGTGTCACTCTGGAGGAAAGTTTCCTCAAGTCATGTGACTGGTCACCGCCAGTCTCTGCTTAGCAACAGCTCTCTCAATATTATTGGTTGTTACAGACAAAAGACTGTTTGTTCATTGGACTAAAGTTCATAAAACCCGCCCATGAAGGAAGACTATTGGCTTGGGCTTCTGTCAATCCCCTGGAGCCCGCAAAAGTCGTCTAAAGTTATAAAGAGGGAGACGCCCTCCTGCAAAGATGCTACAGACTACAGACTGCAGACCTGAGCACTTCAGAGCAGAGAACATGGAATATTGTGTTTGTGTTAACCTCTCTGTATTTTAATGTTTTTCTTTAAACGTCTAGGAATTAATTCTTTCTTTCCTGAGCTCAAATCTTGATTCAGAGTTAAAATTCCTGTTCTTGGGCGTTTTTCTATTTTTCTTCTTTCAAACTTTCTTTAACTCACCGTGTTTTTTTTTTTGTTTTTTTTTTTAAGGACTGACTGGATGATCCTTTGTCTCCATAATGGAAGCTATTGTGATTTCCACGACATCAGAAGACCTCCAGTCATTTGTGGCTTGAATTTAGTTATTTTTAACTTGCCTCTCTAATTCTGTGACTGTAATCAGACTTTGAAACTCAATTCCATTTATTGCCGGGCTCGAGAACACCGCTGAAAAATCCTTGAGTTTTCCGCATGGCATATGACGCGGCCAGCAGCAGAAGCCATCATCTTAGCTGAACTTCAGCTACCTATTGTTTGTTCCTGGTAAGGAAATATCCGCTGGCTGATATTTCTTGTTAATCTGCAAACAGAGCTTCAGCTAAGGGCCCGGCTTGAAGCCCACAAGGACCCCAACACCACAGCGATGCACCAGAATTCAAGTGAGCTAGATTTCTGTTTCATCTGCTGTCTGATGTCCGTCCCTTGAAGTATGCCATGATTTGTCTGAGTTAAAGCTAATTTATAACTCTGACCAGATACAGAATTAAAGAGCAATTAATATAATGCTTCTTTTCATTAAAATTCCATTTTCATTTTCTTAAGAGTAATCCAGAATTTTCCATATAATTAGTTTAATTTTCCCCATAAATTTGCATTCAGTTTTTCATAATCCGTCAACTTCAAACTGATCTAAATTCAGCTTACATCTTCACCCTGGTTCTGCAAATGCTCACATTGTTACTTTATCCTCAGTTACAAGTTTAATGTGATGGTTAATGCAAATCATATCAATGTCCTTTAATCATTATTTCATTTAAATAAATCTGTAAAAATGAGAGAAGTTGTTGGGAATTTATTCCATTCTGAGTCTGGTTTCGAAGCCCCAGTATCGAATTCACTAATATTTTGAGACTGATTATTAATTAGGGCGGCACGGTGGCGGAGTGGTTAGCATTGCGGCAGCACAGCAACTCATCCTTGGCCGGGGGATCCTGGGTTTGATCCCAGCTCCCGACCAACAGTGATCTGTGTGGAGTTTGCATGTTCTCCCCGTGTCTGCGTGGGTTTACTCCGGGATTTCTCCGGTTTCCTTCCACATGCCAAAAACATGCAAGTTAGATTAATTGGCATCAAACTGGGGATTCTAAATTGTCCTTAGCCGGACTGTGACTATGAGAGTGAATGGTTGTCTGTGTCTCTGTGTTGGCCCTGCGATGGACTGGCGATCTGTCCAGGGTGTACCCTGCCTCTCGCCCAAAGATGCTGGGATAGGCTCTGGCCCCCCCGCGACCTGAAACAGATTAAGCGGAAGAAGATGAATGAATGAATGAATGATTATTAATTAATTAATTTATTGAGTGATTAAACAGGTATAAAATGAAATTAATTAATCGTTCACCGAGAAAGATGTGAGCTGGTGCCCCTATGAGTGTTTACATCAACTTTTTCTGTGTGTGGACCTGGAGTAAATCTCAGGTCCCGATACATTAATACAAATTAAATAATCTTTATACCTGATCATAATTATAAATCACATATCGCTACACCCGTGATGTGAACTGCGGATCCCGGTCAGACACAATGTCCATAGGAATCCCACGCAGCCTGACGACGTGGTAGGATAGGAGTTCTGCCGTTTTGGAGGCGAATGGCAGCTTGGGGAGGGGAACCAGGTGTACGGCCTTAGACAATCTGTCAATGATGGTCAGAATCACTGTATTGCCATGGGAAGGGGGAAGACCAGTGACAAAATCATGGCGATATGGGACCAACGCCTGCTGGGGATGGGGAGGGGGTGAAGAAGGCCAGCGGGAGGGGGGTAGAAAGACCTATTTTGGGCACACGTCTGACAGCCCTTCACATACTCCTGCACATCCCACCACAACGTGGGCCACCAAAACGCTCGTCTGAAGATGTTGATAGTTCGCACCATCCCCGGGTGGCAGGCGAAATGTCCGGTGTTCCCCCACTGGATTACTTCGCTCTGGAGGGCGGCAGGGACGTACAGGCGGTTGGGGGACATCCTGCTGGTTCGGGCTCTGAGGACTGGGCCTGGCGGACTCTATTGTCGATTCCCCAGGTGAGGGTTCCCAGGACACACGAAGGTGGAAGAATGGGCTGGGAGTGGGAAGGGGGGTCAGCCAAGTCCTGAGTGAACTGCCTGGAGAGAGCATCAGGCTTCCTGTTATGGGAGCTGGGCCTATAAGTAACAGTAAAATTAAAACCCTGGGAAAAATAGGGCCCAGCGAGCCTGCCTAGGATTAAGCTGGCGGGCCGACCGCAGATACTCCAAGTTCTTGTGGTTGGTCCACGCGACTACCAGGTGAGCAGCTCCCTCCAGCCAGTGTCTCCATTCCTCAAATACCAACTTAATGGCCAACAGCTCACGATCCCCAATGTCGTAATTCCTCTCGGCTGGGGTGAGCCGCCGAGAGAAATAAGCACACGGGCGGAGCTTCAAGTCCGGGAGAGAACACTGGGATAAAACAGCGTCCACCCCCGTTTATGAAGCGTCCACCTCCAGGGTGAATTGGAGCTGAGGGTTGACCTGAGCCAAGATAGATTTGTCAGCGAGCAGGCCCTTTAATTTGGTAAAGGCCTGCTCAGCTGCCTCAGTCCATAAAAATGGTACCTTAACAGAGGTCAGCTGCGTTAAAGGCTGTGCTATCCCACTATAGTTTTGAATAAACCTGCGATAAAAATTCACAAACCCCAAGAAGTGTGGCAGCTCCTTGCAGGAGTGGGGTGTTGGCCAAACTAGCACAGCCTTCACCTTGGCCGGGTCAGCCCTCAGCTCTCCCTTCACTATGATAAAGCCAAGTAAAGAAGTGGAAGATGTAGAAAATTCACACTTCTCAGCCTTGACGTAGAGTTGGGTCTCTAAGAGCCGCTGTAACACGGCTCTAACAGGAGTCTCGTGCTCCTCTGGCGTGCGAGAAAAAAATCAGGATGTCGTCTAAATAGACGAAAACAAACCAATTAAGCATCGTGGAGGACGTCAATAATTAAACGTCAGAAAACAGTGCGGACGTTAGTTAATCTAAAATGCATAACCAAATACTCAAATTGCCCCATCTGTGTTTTAAACGCTGTTTTCCACTTGCCCCCCTCACGTATTCTAACTAGATGGTATGCATTGCGAAGATCGAGCTTAGAGAATACATGCAAACGCTGCAGGAGCTCGAAAGCGGAGTTCATCAGGGACAAAGGGTATTTATCTTTGACAGTGATGGCGTTAAGTTCCCGGTAGTCAATGCACGGACGCAGAGACCTGTCCTTCTTGCCCACAAAGAAAAACCCCGCCCCAAGGGGAGCCGAGGATGGCCGAATAAGGCCGGTGTTCAATGAGTTCTTAATGTATCTCTCCATCGCCTCTCTCTTAGGCCCAGAAATACGAGTTTGCTGGACGGCAACCTCACACCCGGAAGGAGGTCGATGGCACAGTCATACGAGCGATGTGGAGGAAGCGCTAACGCTCGTGACTTGCTAAAGACCTCCCAAGGTCGTGATAGACCTCGGGAACGAGGCTGAGGTCCGGCAGCTCAATCTGAGGAGAGGAAACGGGGAGGGATGGTGAACACTTGGCCGAATTTAGACATGTAGATAAACAATTGGGACTCCAGGGGGTGATGGAATTTTGCCCAATTAATAATTGGATTATGCCTCCGGAGCCACGGATAACCAAGTACCACCGCATGAGAAGCTCATGGAAATGCATAAAAAGTCTGCTTCTCCCGGTGGTTACCAGACAACAGGACGGATATCTGCGCCATGCAATGAGTAACGGACGCCACCATCTGGCCAGAAAGGATTCACACGGAACGGGGAACCGGCAGTTTAACCATCAGAATCCCCATTTCGTGCACCGGCTTAGAGGAGACAAAATTACCCTCCGCCCCGGAATCAATTAGGGCGGAGACCCTCCTCTCAACCCCCAGTAGCTGAATCAGGGCTGAAATGGAGAAATTACTGGGAGGATCGGATTGAGTCCCTCCCGCCAGACCCCCCGCGGCTACTGATGGGCCGATTCTTTTGGCTGTAGGCAGCATGTGTTTAACTTGTGCTTCAGTGAACCACAGTAGGCGCACACCTCGATCCGCCACCGCCGCTCAACCTCTGCCCACGGAAGGCGAGCAGAGTTGAGCTTCATAGTCTCAGGGGCGGAGTTGGACTCACCTAGGTCAGTAAGCGTTGGGAGTGAGCGTGTGGCGAGCAGGCGAGAGGCGGTACAATGCTCCCAAGCGCGTTCACGATATCGATTATCTAGCCCGACCACCTGATCTATCAGGCCGTCTAAGGTGGCAGGAACAGCATGAACCGCCAGGTCATCACAAAGCCGAGGATTCAGTCCGTGGAGGAACGCGCTGCGCAGTGCAACTTCGTTCCACCCCGAATCTGCTGCCTCGACCCAGAACTCCACCGAGAAGTCAGCCACAGACCAGCCGCCTTGGTGGAGTGACATCAGGCGACTCATATTGTTCCCTTCACTCTCAGAACGGTCAAAGGTGCGGGAAAATTCAGACACAAATTGATCAAACATGGGTGGCGAAGCTCTCTATCGATGACAGCCCGCGCCCAACTAAAAGCGTGGCCCCGAAGCAAAAGAGTAAACTGGTGAATTTTAGAAATGTCATCCGGGAACTCCCCCTGCACCTGCTCGAAATAAAATCGAATCTGACATAAAAAATCCTTGCATTTCCCCACCTCCCCCACATACGGAGCAGGTGTGGAAATGGCAAGGGTGTGGCGAATAATAGTAGATGGAGGATGAGCAGGTAAAGGTGGAGTGGCCAGGACAGCTGCATGGCCCAATTGATCAGAAATGACACTCAGCTGCTGCGTAATAGCCTGCAGCAGCTGAGTGTGCTCAGCCACCTGCCTCTCTGTAGCATCGAGGCGGTGGAGCGCGGAGTGCTCAGTTGATGATGCACCTGCCAGGCTGTGACTCTGGCTGGCTCGTTCTGTCATATTGACTGGACAAGCAACCTGAGTGCAAAGTGCAATCACCAAGAGAACACACAGAGAACGTTTGACCTTTTATTAGAATTTTCAAAACAGCAATCTTGAGGAAAACGCCAGTTACTTGCCAGATAAGCAGGAACCCTGTGGAGGATGGACGAGACTGGCTAGGGAGGAATGGAGGAATAATGGGAATCAAATTATACCACTCACGTGGGAGATGAGGAGAGACCACCACAGAACCCAGCAAAGGAGAAGAACCAGCAGGTAAGAACTGCTGGTCAAGTATGATTGTAGAGGTCTGACCGGGTGGAGAGGAAGGGCTGACTTGAGGCGGAGCAACAGGCTGGCGAGTGCACCAAATCCCTGAAGATGCACCGCTTCGTTTGCAGCAACCTGGAGGAGATGGAAAAGAAGGAATGTAAGGTGAGGTCATAAACAACACAACCTTTTATGAGTGAGCTGTCTGCTGTGCAGTAAACCCAAACGAGCCAGCGTTGAATCACTGAAGATCGCTTCCTTATAAACGCTGGCCCAGCAGGAATCAGCAGGTGCGTCTGATGAGGAAGCCAGTGAGCAGGAAGGAGGGGGCGAGCACCCACCGGCACATGACAAAACGTTGCATACTCTCTTGGGTATTCAACCAATGGCATTTTCAGTCCACTAGATGGTGCAAAGTAAGCATCCATTCAAGTGAAGTCATATCTTGTGTCGCGAGATTTGCAGCCAGCTTTGAATTTTAGGAAGCAGTTAGCTCAAATGTCGGGCCTTTTTTGGATTTTATAACAAAGATGGAAGGAAAGCGCTTGACATGACACACAACCCGCAAGAAGCGCTGCATGAAAAAAACCCAACTTGGAGCATGGGGGCCAGTACATGTCTCAAAGCAGCGTGAGCAACAGCTAAGCCAAAGAGACACCAGCATTCAGCTTTTTCCTCCAATTGCCAAGTAAGTAAAGTTTATTTATGAAGCGCTTTTCATAGACATATAATCATAGAGAGCTGTACAATAAAATAGAATAAAAAGAAGTTGATAGATTAAAAATAATTTTAAAAATACAAAAAGCAAGTTAAAACACAAGACTACAATAATTTAAAAAATATCAGACTTACCATTAAAAAGCAGTTGATACTCAACAGAAAGCCTCATTAAACAAAAAGTTTTCAGCTGCTTTTTAAGAGTCTGTAACAGAGTCAATAAAAAAAAAAGCTGCAGCACCAAGGGGACGGGCAGTTAAGCCCCAACTGGCGATGTCCAACCGGGGGTTTGAACCCACAGCCTCCAGTGTCCAGTACTCTACCTGTGTCGCCAAGAGGGTTAACCTACTTGGCAAGCCAAGTAGAAATGCTTTTTTTATTGACTCTGTTACAAGTCCACAGAGGCAGATAAACAAATCTGGAGTGGGAGTCTGTTCCAAACACCGTCCACCGTCCTCTGTGTGCAGAGACATGTCTCCGCAGAAAATGAAGCCCCAAGAATACTTTATTATATGAAAGAGATGTCAGTAGTTTTAGTTGGGGACATGAGTTGAGACTGAGTAAGTTGAGAAAATTTAAAATATATGGGATTTGTCATAAACTCCCTTGTCAGGACAGAATAAAGGCTCCAAACGCCGGCTGTGAGTTTGCAAACTTTAATTGTGAAAATGCACAAAAGATTAAACAAGACCAAACCAAAAACTAGTAGAAATAAGAGACACAGGAGAAGCCAAAAATAGCAAAGGCTAAGGCGACCAGAGTCACCGGCTAAACCTGTGGAAACTAGCCATGGAGCACACGCTAGGAAGAATACAGGCTACAGTTCAAGAGACACTTGCGTTTGTCAGTCGATAGTAGGGTGCTGCGCCCAACAATGGTGCACAGCCCCTTAAATAAGGCTACAAACAGAATACAACAAGTGGCAACAGGTATGGGCAATCTGAGCGGGCAGGAGAAAACAAAGATGCAATTTGGGCCAGCTGGGAATAATGAGGAAGCCATCGGAGCTGACAGCTGACAGGGCCACGCCCATGCAGCACAAAACCCCATAAAGCCGTTGACAGCTGTCAACACCGAGAGAAAGAACATAACAGAGTACAAATATAATGATTAGGCAAAAAATGGAGACAGGCAAACTCAAAAATACAATAAACAAACTATAACAAACGTAAACGGGAAAATAAATTATACTGAGAAACAATATGGGGACGATGCAGAGACATGTCTCTGCACCGTGCACCGTGGGCTGCACGGTGGAGCAGTGGTTTAGCACTGTAGCAGCACAGTTTTACCCTCGGCCGGGGAACCGCGGGGATCATGAGATCGTGGGTTCGATCCCAGCCCCCGACCAACAGTGAACTGTGTGGAGTTTGCATGTTCTCCCCGTGTTGCGCGGGTTTACTCCGGGATTTCTCTGGTTTCCTCCCGCACACCAAAAACATGTAGGTTTAGGGCGCTCGCGCACGCAGCGACCAGCAGCCGGTGGCTTATCACCAGACTGCAAACCAAGTCTACCTACGGGTACAAATAAGTAACAAAAAAAAAAAAAAAAAAAAAAATATAGGATAAGTGACAACTAAAAATGCCAACACAGTACAAATATGAAAAAAAGCAGACAACCTGAGCCTGGTGGAATCCCCCCACACTCAGAACATGACAGGATTGTAATGCTTGATATCGTGATTGTCGTTGGATCGTGATAGGATAGTATCATGACCGAAGTATCATGATCTGAATCGAATTGCGAGGTCCTTCACGATTGCCACCCCTAATATATATGTCTATAAAGTTTGACTTGTTCTTAATCATTAGTTAATATTTCACTTCTTAATGTCTTTTAGACGTCATGCTCCACAAGAGACGCCTGCAGGGCAGTTCCAGTGTTCTGTTTGCTGATCTGCTCCTCAGAAGGAAGTGCGTCATAAGTGCGACGATATAAAGAGCGAGTGACCAGAGTGATGATGAACATCTCCATGATCATCATCTGCTGACTCAACACTGTAGGCCAGACAAAAAGAAAAATCAGAGCTGAACATTTTACACCAGGCATTAGCATTAAACAACTGCAAACTTTCTTACTGGAGCCACGGGCCTGAGAAGAGAAGGGGGGGGAGCAGGCGATGGTTCCATCCAGGGACAGGATGTTGATTATTGACGTCTGCAGCTGGCTCAGTACCAGGATTAGCTAAAGTTGAAGAAAAATAAAACTATCACTTACTGCTGTTGGCTCAAACGTAGGCAACGCCTCCATCTGCTGGTTCTACAAGACACCACACCCCAAAAGTTCTGTCACACAGATCAGCTTATGATCCTGTCGCACTGCTGCAAAGGTTCGACCATGGTGGAGGTATGCAGTCTCTTGTTCAGTGTAATTAAGCAATATTACATGAGAGGGAGTACGATATCAATGAATATAGTAACTGCAGGTGTGATTCGTCTAATGCCTTCCAGTATATTCATGATACCATAACAACCTCAAGTGTAATATTGCTTTTATACAACAGTTCCACAAGCACAATTTATTAAATGACAGCAACACTGGACAAAATATTATGATTTGTTTGTATGACCAGTTATTTTGTGCAGCTGAGAAACAATAGTCCCTTCTAAGGCTACGGTCACACTGCAGGTTTTAATGCTCAATTCCAATTTTTTTGCACAAATGTGACCCATATCTGATTTTTTTTTAATGACAGTCTGAACAACACATATCCGATTTTTTCACATCAGACCCAGGCCACTTTTATATGTGGTCCTAATTTGGATACATATCTGATATTTTCCAAAGCGACCTCAGTCTGAACTGTCATGTCGCATTTCATCTGACTTTTTCCTCACTGAAGTGAGACAGATGCTACAATTCTGCGGTGGAGGATGCAGCAAGCATGGCAGACACAGCTCAATCTTCTTCTGTTTATCACTAGATTGTAATTTTTTGGCCTACAACTGCACTATAACTTCAAAATTTCAGGGGGGGAAGGGGCTGAAACCGTCAGACATTACAGGCGCATGTAACAGCACATTCACTGGATGCTGCAAATTCCTTTTACCTTCCTGCCTGCTGTAATATCTAAAATATAAAGTTAATATTGGCATGACTGTGGAGCGGAATGGCCAGATAGGGGGACACACAGGAGAGGGGAGTCTCTGGTGGCTCCTCCTTCCTGTGCGGGGGGGGGGGGGGGGTCTCATTTTAAAGAGGGCTGTTTAATCAATCAGTTCTGTTAAAGCAGAGCTGATCACAGCGGTCATCTGGCCTGTAGAGGAATGAAGCTGGTCTCATATTTACAATTTTTACGATTTTAACATTTTATTTTGCTACGTTGCATCAGGGTGAAGAAGTTCTGTCCCCCTCAATCGTTCTGGGCTCACATTTACTTCTGTAAACACAACGTTGTGTCTGACGTTACGTTTTCTTCTGCGCATGCGGGTCACTTCATAGCTGTAGACCGTTCACACTGGAGTCTGATGGGGGTCGCATTTAAGTTGTAATGTGAATGCCCACACAAAAAAATCGGATCTCAGCAAAAAATCGGAATTGAGCATCAAGACCTGCAGTGTGAATGTAGCCTAAGGTTCTTTCATTTATTATATAATTTGCAGAATCACACAGTTTCTCTACAATACAAAAAAATTACTACCTGCACATTTACACACTGACATTTTAATTCTAGTAAAATTATTTTCATCAAATCTTTTATGGATCAATGAGAACTCAATTTATAAAACATTCAGTTTTTAAAAAATGTTAAAAACTGGCTATTGGGCAGAATAGCCAGAATTTCTTATTTTAAGCCACTACTATACCTGTGTATATTAATGATGTTAAAACCGAAGCCTCATGAAACAATGAGCAACTTTGAGACAATTGCTTCATGAGCGACACAGTGTTATGAAACATGTAATAAAGACCACCATGTGACTGACTGTCAGAACTGCATCTAAATTGAAAACCTGAAAAAGAGCAATACTTACACGTTGCACTACACTTTTTATGTCATTTTCTCAGACAGGCTTGTAAAAATTCTGTCAGTCAGATATCGATCACTTTAATTGGCTTTAATTAGATCACCCTCCATATAATCTGTCAAATGATAAATTGTCAAAGTGTGGGGAGACTTGAATAACGAAACCGAATTGTCTTCCATTCCAGTTTATTCAAGAAATCATTCCACTGTCTGCTCTTATTCTTGAGCAGCGAACAAAGAGGCTGAACACACCAAAGTTCTCTCATTTAAACATTCTCACATCAAACCATTTCCCTCGCGGGGGAAATCACACATCTATATCAAAGTCTCTTTATTCACATTCATTAGCCTTTTATTTACATAACTCCCCCTTCTCTCCTCTCGAGCCTCAGTGGTCAGGAAGTCTTCTGTCCCCTGTCCTCCGCAGGGGGTCCAGGCTCTGTGGCTCCGCACCGCAGGGGGCTGGCTCTCCTTCATCGTGAGGTTAAATCACATATGCAGTGTCCAACATATACATGTCTCACAACACAGCCATATAACCCCCCCCAAACGATGAAGAACAGACTAATTCCCAAAATTTAATAGCACCTTACTCACTACTGAATAATCAACACCAACATTCAGTCTGTGCGCCGCTTGGGCTTCAGCCGTCTGCCGAATCTGCTGTGCGTTGGCCCCGCCTTGCCTGCGGTGCTGTTCTGCTTCAGGTCTGTTGACTGAGGAAGAGAGTGGTTAATTGCCCTCTGCGGGGGCCTGCCTCGTCGAGGCGCCACCGCGACCGGTACAGACACGTCCTTCATGACAAAAGCAGGTTTTAGTCTGTCAATACTGACTGTCTCTTTTCTGTCTCCAAAATCTAGCACAAATTGCTTATCACCTGCCTCCAGCACTCGAAATGGCCCTTCGTAAGGTGGTTTGAGCGTTGCTTTAAGGGCTTCGCGCCTGACAAAAACGAAATCGGCATTTTTCAAAGCCTTGGGGACGAAAACTCGTGGAAAAGCGTGATGAACCGGACCCGGGAGCGTGTCTGCCCCCGTGCCGACTAACGGTCCCAGAGCAGAGAGAGGTGGGGGCTCTGGGTGCTCTGGTAAAAACTCGCCCGGCAGCCTCAGAGTTTGTGCGAATACCAGCTCCGCTGGGGAGGCGTCTAAGTCCTCTTTAGGCGCAGAACGCAACCCTAATAAAACCCATGGAAGTTTATTTACCCAATCTGCATCCGTGAGCGACGCTCTGAGTGCTGCCTTCAAAGACCTATGAAAACGCTCGCATAAACCATTAGCCTGAGGGTGGTAAGCCGTAGTGCGGTGAATTTTGGCTCCTAAGCCGTTGGCCATCGCTGACCACAGCTCAGAGATGAATTGCGGTCCTCTATCGGACGTAATGTCCGACGGAACCCCGAAGCGCGCCACCCAAGCCGTTAAAAAAACGCGAGCCACCTCCGCGGCCGTGGTCGTCGCAAGTGGGACCACTTCCGGCCAACGTGTGGTGCGGTCCACCATTGTCAAAAGATACGTGAACCCCTGTGATGCCGGTAGGGGGCCCACAAGGTCGACGTGCACATGGTCGAACCTTCTGGCCGGAATGCGGAACGGTTCTAACGGGGCTCTTGTGTGCCTGTGAATTTTGGCCCGTTGACAGGAAATGCAGGTTTTTGCCCATTCCTTCACGTGCTTGCGCAGGCACGGCCAAACAAACTTTTCCGCCACTAGTTTCACCGACGCGCGCACCCCCGGGTGCGCCAGTGAGTGGACCGAGTCAAAAACACGGCGGCGCCACGTGGCCGGAACCACCGGACGCGGGCGCCCCGTCGACATGTCGCAGATCAGGGGGGGCATACCGGTTTGTAAACACTTGCTCTCCAGCGTCAACCCTGTTGGTCCAGACTGGAGCGCGCGCACGTCTGCGTCCGCCCCCTGGTCCGCTGCCATGGCTGCGTAATCTATACCCACGTGCACCGGGGCTGCGCGCGCCACCGTGCCGCTCTCCTGCGGCGCGGTCACGGTGGCCCGTTCTGCCTCTGCGCGTGTTGGGGTCGTGAACGCGCGTGAGAGACAATCCGCTACTACATTGAATTTGCCCGCGACGTGCCTAATGTCAGTGGTAAATTCCGAGATTGCGGCCAGCTGCCTCTGCTGCCTGCCGGACCACGGATCTGAAATTTTGGCCATGGCGTATGTGAGCGGCTTGTGGTCCACATAAGCGGTGAAGCACCGTCCTTCCAGCCAGAACTGGAAATGACGAATAGCCAAATGCAGCGCCAACAGTTCTCTGTCAAACGCGCTGTATTTTCGTTCAGCCACGCTTAAAGATTTGCTAAAGAAAGCCAAAGGCTGCCAAACTCCGGCTACCTGTTGCTCAATAATGGCCCCTATGGCTAAATCTGAAGCGTCTGTCGTCAGCGCGATACGTGCTGCAGGGTCTGGGTGGGCCAGGAGCGCAGCGTCAGCCAAGGCTTTTTTAACCTCTGTGAACGCGCGCTCCCGCTCCGGGGACCATTCGACCGCCTGGGTCGGCTTTTGTTTTTTGAGCGCGGCATATAACGGTTGCATGATTTGAGCTGCGTGGGGCAGGAATCGGTTATAAAAATTCACCATCCCCAAGAATTCCTGTAGTGATTTGACCGTTTGTGGACGGGGAAAATCCGCTACCGCGCGTACTTTCTCTGGTAACGGAACCGCTCCCTCCGGGGAGACGCGGTGACCCAAAAAATCGATCCGCTCGACGCCGAACTGGCACTTGGCTGGGTTAACTATTAAGCCGTGCTCTCCCAGCCTCCTAAAAATTGCTGTGAGGTGCGTTTCGTGTTCGTCCTCTGAAGTACTCGCGACCAAAATGTCGTCGAGGTACACAAACACGAAAGGGAGATCGCGTAACACGGCATCCATCATCCGCTGAAATGTTTGCGCCACCCCTTTGAGACCAAACGGCATGCGTAAAAATTCGAAAAGTCCGAACGGGGTTATTACCGCTGTTTTAGGAATGTCCTCCGGTTGGACCGGGACTTGGTGATAGCCGCGAACTAGATCAATCTTTGAAAAAATGCGCGCCCCCGCCAGGTGCACCGAAAAATCCTGAATGTGCGGGATGGGATAACGATCGTGCGCCGTAGCGTTGTTTAGCCTGCGGTAATCCCCGCACGGTCTCCAGGAGCCATCGGCTTTCGGTACCATGTGCAGCGGCGAAGCCCACGGGCTCTTCGACCTACGAACGATGCCCAGCCTCTCCAGGCTGGCGAACTCCTCGCGCGCAATGGCGAGCTTAACTGCATCCAAGCGCCGAGCTTTTGCAAACACGGGAGGACCAGAAGTGGGGATAAAGTGTTTCACCCCATGCTTCGCGACCGTCGCTGAAAAAGTGGGCACAGTGAGCGCTGGAAATTGGGTGAGGAGTGTGTGAAACTTACCACCTGCTGTAGCGACGTGGGTCTGTACCGGTGGCGGGGACACTCGAGCTGAACAGGGGAGAGAGTAAAAAGAGAGTGCATTTACCAGCCGTCTATTAGCAAGATCAACTAACAGATTGTGTGAACACAAAAAATCCGCGCCCAACATGTTGAAACTCACCGCCGCTATTACAAAAGTCCATTCATATGTGCGGCCATGTAAGCATAAAGGCAAGGTCCTTCTCCCGTAGGTGTTGATGTTCGAGCCATTTGCCGCTGTAGCTCCGCTACCGTGGGGTCCAGCCACCCGGTCCGCGTATGTTGGGGTGATGAAGCTCACTTGTGCTCCGGTGTCAATGAGGAACACTCGTCCGGAGCGCGCATCCGTGATGTAGAGCAGCTTGCTGCGTTCTCCGAGGGTCGAAGCTGCTAGCGACCCCCGGTCTTGCCGTTTCCCGAACTCCTGAAGATGCAGGGCGGCACACACCTGCGTGCCTTCTCTGCGAACCTCCGATGGTAAAAGCAGAGATCTTCTCCTCCGCTGTGTCGTGCCCGCGCTTCTGCCGCCGGGCTATTGGCTCCCCCTCGTCGCGGTCGTGTTGCCGCCGTCGTCGGCCAGTCTGGTTCTGCCGCCTCTGGCTCCCCGCTGTCTCGGGTCGCTGCTGTGGTTGCTTGCCCGCCGCAGGCGTCCAGGATCCCATCTGCCTCCTGGGCCAGCTCCCGGAACTCCTCCAGGGTGTGACACTTTTTGCCGGCCAGCGTGCTTCTCGCATGCGCCGGGAGGTTGGAGAGGAAGATGAACTGAAAAATGAAATCATCGTTGTCCAAACCTCTCAGCTGTATCATCTCCTCCATCAGGGCGCTCGGCCTGTGTCCACCTTGGTCTAGCAAAGACAGGATCCTCCTCGCCCTCACTTCAGCCGAGGGGGTGAAAAACTTGATGAGGGTGGATTTCAGCTTGCCGTACCTGTCGGTCGCGGGTGGCTGCTCCACCCAAGCTTTGCACGCACCGAGCTGTGCTGTTGTCCAGTTTAGCGATGACATGGTGGAACTTAGTGTCATCCACCGTTACTCCTGCGAGCGCGAACTGCGACTCTGCTTGCAGAAACCACGACCGTGGGTTATCCTGCCAGAAATCAGGCAGCTTAACGGCCACTGCGCTCGCCAGCTCTGAGCGCTGTGAGTCCGGGACCCTGAGAATTTCTTCGTTCATTCTCAACGTCGTCAGTCACCAATGTGGGGAGACTTGAATAACGAAACCGAATTGTCTTCCATTCCAGTTTATTCAAGAAATCATTCCACTGTCTGCTCTTATTCTTGAGCAGCGAACAAAGAGGCTGAACACACCAAAGTTCTCTCATTTAAACATTCTCACATCAAACCATTTCCCTCGCGGGGGAAATCACACATCTATATCAAAGTCTCTTTATTCACATTCATTAGCCTTTTATTTACATAACTCCCCCTTCTCTCCTCTCGAGCCTCAGTGGTCAGGAAGTCTTCTGTCCCCTGTCCTCCGCAGGGGGTCCAGGCTCTGTGGCTCCGCACCGCAGGGGGCTGGCTCTCCTTCATCGTGAGGTTAAATCACATATGCAGTGTCCAACATATACATGTCTCACAACACAGCCATAAAAGGACAATTTTCAGTGAACGAAACCTCTGAGATATATACAGCCGTGGACAAAATTGTTGGTACCCCTCTGTTAATGAAAGAAAAACCCACAATGGTCACAGAAATAACTTGAATCTGACAAAAGTGGTAATAAATAAAAATTCTATGAAAATTAACCAATGAAAATCAGACAATGCTTTTGAATTGTGGTTCAACAGAATTATTTTAAAAAACAAACTCATGAAACAGGCCTGGACAAAAATGATGGTACCCTTAACTTAATATTTTGTTGCACAACCTTTTGAGGCAATCACTGCAATCAAACGATTTCTGTAACTGTCAATGAGACTTCTGTACCTCTCAGCAGGTATTTTGGCCCACTCCTCATGAGCAAACTGCTCCAGTTGTCTCAGGTTTGAAGGGTGCCTTCTCCAGACAGCATGTTTCAGCTCCTTCCACAGATGTTCAATAGGATTTAGATCAGGGCTCAGAGAAGGCCACTTTAGAATAGTCCAATGTTTGGCTCTTAGCCATTCTTGGGTGTTTTTAGCTGTGTGTTTTGGGTCATTGTCCTGTTGCAAGACCCATGACCTGCGACTGAGACCAAGCTGTCTGACACTGGGCAGCACATTTCTCTCTAGAATACCTTGATAGTCTTGAGATTTCATTGTACCCTGTACAGATTCAAGACACCCTGTGCCAGATGCAGCAAAGCAGCCCCACAACATAACAGAACCTCCTCCATGTTTCACAGTAGGGACAGTGTTCTTTTCTTGGTATGCTTCATTTTTGCGTCTGTGAACATAGCGCTGATGTGCCTTGCCAAAAAGTTCCAGTTTTGTCTCGTTTGTCCATAGGACATTCTCCCAGAAGCTTTGTGGCTTGTCAACATGTAGTTTGGCAAATTCCAGTCTGGCTTTTTTATGATTTGTTTTCAACAGTGGTGTCCTCCTTGGTCGTCTCCCATGAAGTCCACTTTGGCTCAAACAACAACGGATGGTGCGATCTGACACTGATGTACCTTGACCTTGGAGTTCACCATGAATGTGTTTAGAGGTTGTTCTGGGCTCTTTTGTTACCATTCATATTATCCGTCTCTTCCATTTTTCATCAAGTTTCCTCCTGTGGCCACGTCCACAGTGGCCACAGTCCTGTGGATCTTAAATTTCTGAATAATATGTGCAACTGTAGTCACAGGAACATGGTCTTATAGCCTTTACCTTTAACATGCTTGTCTATAATTTTCTTTCTAATCTCCTGAGACAACTCTCTCCTCTGCTTCCTCTGGTCCATGTTTAGTGTGATACACACCATGTCACAAAACAGCACAGTGACTACTTGTCACCCTTTAAATAGGCCGACTGACTGATTACAAGTTTGTAGACACCTGTGATGTTAATTAGAGGACACATCTTGGTTGAACATGTCCCTATGGTCACATTATTTTCAATCTTTTCTAGGGGTACCATCATTTTTGTCTCGGCCTGTTTCATGAGTTTGTTTTTTTAAAATAATTCTGTTGAACCACAATTCAAAAGCATTGTCTGATTTTCATTGGTTAATTTTCATAGAATTTTTATTTACTACCACTTTTGTCAGATTCAAGTTATTTCTGTGACCATTGAGGGTTTTTCTTTCATTAACAGAGGGGTACCAACAATTTTGTCCACGTGTATATATCATCACTCTATAAATTCAAGAAATCTCTGTGTGTCTGTCTGTGTGTCATGATCATAGGACATCATAGGACGGCCTATGATGTCTGCATGATGTCCTATGATGATCCTATGATCTCAGGCTACATAGGACTTGAGATGCTGTCATATAGGCGATGCCGTCATATAGACAATTGGACTGGCTACCTATGATGTAGTGTCCTATGATGCCTGCCTTGACGTCTTTAGATGTCATACAGACCATCACACACCAAAAAAGAGATACTCATCACCCGATTACGAATAGGACATGGCACTTTAAACCACACCCGCAATTCAAAAGCACGTAAACTGTGAAATGGGAGTTGCCAGAAACAGGAAAGAAGAGATACTCATCACCTGATTAAGAATAGGACACACTATAATTTAAACCAGACGCTAAATAAATGGAGAGCAATAGAGTGAGGAGAACTGCTGCATGTCAGGAAAGATCCCGTGAAGATGACACAGCTGAGGGAACAACACACCCGTCTGAGACAGGAGGAGACCCTTCACCAGCATAGGGTATGACAGATAAGGGATGCACAGACAGACAGGAAATGTGTGGCAGTGCGCCATGCACATGCTGAGTCACTTGAAGCTTGAAATGCCCTCAAAGCGAGCAATGCTGCACGCCAGGCAAGGCACAGACAAGCTGAGACTGAGGAGATGCGGAATAGTCGGCTGGCCGCCAGCGCTGCACACCAGGCAAGGCACAGAGAAGCTGAGACCGAATATGACACACTACTTTAAACCACACCCATTCCAAGCAGTAAATCTGGAAATCTCACTCAGTAAGGCAGAAGACACTCTATAAATTCAAGAAATCTCTGTCAGTGTGTCAGTCTGTCACCCGATTAAGAATAGGACACCCTACTTTAAACCACACCCATTCAAAGCAGTACCCATGAAGAATGGCAGTCTATACTACAAATGTGTAAAATGCCAAGCAAAGCGCTGATTTTCTCTGGGTGCTCCGATTTCTGGGTTTCAACAGGCATGCACGGGTCTTCCTCAACAGGATCGAAAGCCACTTTTTGCTCAGATCTATTTTCATGATCCTGTCCATGAACTGGAATTACAAAGCACCTATCCCTCAACCAGTGGTCTGAACGAAGAAGAAGAAGAAGACCCACCAGATGGAGAGCAATACAGTGAGGAGAAGTGCCGCACATCAGAAAAGATGCCATGAAGATGAAACACATCAGGTTCAAGCAGTACACCGCAGGCATGACTGTGAACAACACAGCCGTCTCAGACAGGCGGAGACCCTTCAGCAACAGGCATGCAGAAATACTTGCTTATACTTGGTTTCTATGGGCATGTACTAGTGTGTATATACAGTTAGGCCCAGAAATATTTGGACAGTGACACAATCTTCATGATTTGGGCTCTGCATGCCACCACATTGGATTTGAAATGAAACAACTACAACGGAATTGAAGTGCAGACTTTTAGGTTTAATTCAAGGGGTTGAACAAAAATATATGATTAAACATGTAGGAATTGTAGCTATTTTTATACAAACGCTCCTCATTTCATGGGCTCAAAAGTAATTGGACAAATAAACATAACCCTAAGTAAAATGTTATTTTTCAATATTTTGTTGCGAATCCTTTGCAGGCAATGACTGCCTGAAGTCTGGAACCCATGGACATCACCAAACGCTGGGTTTCCTCCTTTGTGATGCTTTGCCAGGCCTTTACTGCAGCTATCTTCAGTTGTTGCTTGTTTGTGGGTCTTTCTGCCTTAAGTTTTGTCTTGAGCAAGTGAAATGCATGCTCGATTGGGTTGAGAGCTGGTGATTGACTCGGCCATTGCAGAATATTCCACTTCTTTGCTTTAAAAAACTCCCAGGTTGCTTTTGCAGTATGTTTTGGATCATTATCCATCTGTACTGTGAAGTGCCATCCAATCAACTTTGCTGCATTTGGCTGAATCTGAGCAGAAAGTATATCTCTATACACTTCAGAATTCATCCGGCTGCTTCTGTCTTTTGTCACATCATCAATAAACACAAGTGACCCAGTGCCATTGGAAGCCATGCATGCCCATGCCATCACACTGCCTCCACCATGTTTTACAGAAGATGTGGTGCTTTGGATCATGAGCTGTTCCAATTCTTCTCCAAACTTTCTTCTTCCCATCATTCTGGTACAGGTTGATCTTAGTCTCATCTGTCCAAAGAATGCTGTTCCAGAACTGGGCTGGCTTCTTCAGGTGTTTTTTTGGCAAA
Organism: Pholidichthys leucotaenia; assembly: GCA_020510985.1. Taxonomy (NCBI): domain Eukaryota; kingdom Metazoa; phylum Chordata; class Actinopteri; order Cichliformes; family Pholidichthyidae; genus Pholidichthys; species Pholidichthys leucotaenia. The sequence goes on from CM035844.1 coordinate 13,495,133, forward strand.
GTCAATTCTGGCCTTTCTATTTTTGAGGCTGATTAATGGTTTGCACTTTGTGGTGAATCCTTTGTATTTACTCTCATGAAGTCTTCTCTTTATGGTAGACTTAGATACTGATACACCCATTTTGTTACACATGCCACAGTTGAAAATAAAAGAAAACCACTCTAATTTATCATGTGTTGTCATATTTTGATCTATTTTTTATGACAAGTACTTTTTGTTGGATATATTATATCGGGTAAAAATTACCCGGCAAAAGTGTTCTGGGGTTAAAGAGCTGTAGTTCCTAAACCCTTGCTCCGATTTGGATCTGAATACTCTCAAATAACAGCTGAGAGTCTGCACTTTAAGCCCATATTGATTATATAATTGTATCCTGAAAATGTTTTCGTAAACAGCTAAAATAACAAAACTTGTGTCACTGTCCAAATATTTTTGGGCCGAGACACAGAGAGAGAGAGAGAGAGAGAGAGAGAGAGAGGTTTTGAGGTTTAAAAAAACCCTTTATTGTACAATTCAAAAATGTATCACTGTGATACCATCATTCCACCAAGTGTCTGACATTAACACCGGCCAATGGCTGGTGAATTTCAGCAGTGGCCAGTAATTTGGCCATGTGCAGCCATGAAGGGGTGTCCCAGTCCATAGGGGTAGTGATGTCTCACTCAGCACCACCCACTCAACACTGATTCACACAATATAAAGCGAAAGTGTCATCAGCAGTTTTTTTTTTTTAAATTTAATAGAACAAAATACAACATACAAACTTTCAATGAGAATAAAGGCTACAAGAGGGTTACAAAATCAGAACTTTCACAAAAAATAAATAGTCAAATTTCACATTCCAATTAACAAGAAAAAGGGGTATATTGAAAGAGAGAGAAAGTCAAGAGCACAACAATTCTCTGATAGTCTTTTTTTATTATAGTAATAGGAGCTGTCCAATGTCTTGTAATTTTTTTTGCATTATGAGCTGTGCGTCGAGTGCTGTTTTAGCATGCCCATAGTCACATGACTGTAGCAAGCGAGGCCTCGTTATTTCAGTCACATCACGTGACTTGAGGGCTTGCGGGAAATTTGAGAGGGTTCTATTGGAATTACTTTTTTTTGTTTGCTTTGGATTGTTGTTCCTGCCATCTAATTTTGAATAGACTTTCAATGGGCAAATGCTCAAAAAAAGGAGATTTTTTCAGGTTTTCTACTCAGATGCAGTTTTGACACTCAATCAGCAGATGGCACGCTTTATTAAATGTTTCATAACATTGTTGCTCATGAAGCTGTTGTCTCAGAGTTGTTCATTGTTTTATAAGGCCTCAGTTTCACCAACGCTAATGTATCTTTGTGTAATATTTAGTACATGTACTGTGTTGTTTAATGTTACTAAACCTAAACCTAATTCTAACTTGTATAATACTGTCCCTGACTTCTGCTCAAATAGCGAATGCAATGATGATAATAAATCTCCTCCTCTCAAAAAACCTTCAGTTTCACTGGTGAATCAGACCCCTTTTAAGTCCTTCACTATTGATGTATGCAACACCCAGCCCTCTCAACTTTCTCACCAGGTCTCAAATCACATGATGTGACAACAAGGCCTCGTTCCCTATGGTCACGTGCCTGTGGCCATGCTGACACAGTGCTTGACACTCTGCTGGCGACACTTCCATGTAATATTGCTCAAATCAGTGTTGAGTGGACGGTGTCGAGCATAACATCACTAGTGTATATACCTGTGGGCTATTGTTATTTTTATTTTAGACGTGTGTTTAATCGTGTGTTCTGTAACTGTATTTTATCTAATCCTTCTCTCTTACTTTATATTGCGCAGTAGCATGGTGGAGTACCCACAATTTTGTTGTACTGTACAACTGTACAATGACAAAAAAGCCTATCCTATTCTTAAAACGAGACAAAACAATCTCCTATTAAAACAGGTTAAATTTGGCTTCATCCAGATTTCATATTTCTGTTCTGCAAATCACAAACAGGCAGTTGAGCTACAGTCACAAATACCCTTATGATCGGCTGCAAACATCATACAAATGATTTTTGGACCATTTTGTTAAGGCAGCCATAGGAGAATCCAGTGTTCCTAGACCATTTGTAAGTTTGTGGTCAGGTCAATGGTCTTGACCAATATTTCTATGAATGCCCCACTAAAACCTCTCATCATAGGGCGGCTGTACAAATGCCATAGGAACAACTTAAGAACTACGCAAGATGTTGGCCGTAAGTATGCCTCAAGAACACCTTAAGTTGTTCTTGAGGGCCCCTTACAGCAGTCGTAGGAAACATTGTACGAATCCCCATTCATACGGAGATTCGTACAGCGTGCATAAGGCAGTAGTGAGGCGCTCATAAGGTGGAAGTACGTCATTGGCGCGGCATTTGTGCCGACAAAATGTGCTGAAAACTGTAAGATCTTCCTACCAACGACTTGAGAGTGCTGTGAGTTGCACAAAAATTTTCCTAAGATGGCAGTAAGTATGCCGTAGGAAGATCCCAACGGACCCTTACAAAGAATGTAAGAACTCGAGGGTCATCATACGACAGAAAAGCACCACATTTCTCAAGAATGCCTCAAGTTGCTCTTGCAATTTGAACAACAGTCATCAGAAACTATGCTCGGAGGAACTGGGAGATTCTTATGAACCCATCGTTCGTAAGAATCTTTGTAACTGTAGCTTAACACACAGCTTTACACATCTGTAAGAGAATATAAAGTTTTTCCTCTCTGTGATCAGTACTATTCGACTAAATCTGACTCCCTCACAAAAATCCTCCTGATCATCTGCAGTCTTTGTTTTCAAAACATTGAGCTCATGGCCTTCGGACAAGCAGCTGCATGGCCAAGGACAATGCCAGCAGCCAGACAAAACATCTCCTGCCAAAGAGTCCTTGTTGTTCTTAACTGATACAACACCTACTTCAACATTACACTCATACTGATCCACAAACTGATGATAAAGATGATTCACTCACTGCTCTCTTTGTGTCCTGTGAACTTTTTTGGTCTGCTGATTGTGCATTGAGGGCTTTTTTTTTTTTGGTAATCATAATATTGATCATATATGACCACTATTCTGAAATCAATGATTTTTTTGCTCCTTCCTATTGTATTATTTCCCATGCTTCCTGTACCCTCCTGTTGGCAGGCGCGTTGACATAAACCAATCACTATCTTTGCTCTCATTCCTTTTAATAATCAGGGGCATGAGATCAAAGGCTTAATACTAATATGACAGCATTTTAAATGGGAAAACAAATCTGTTTTACGCTGAGGACAATGTAGGCTCATTCACAAAGTGAAAATGTATTTAAGAGCAAGGAGCTTTTTAACTCCACAACCTTGCTTGCACTGGGAGACATGATCATAATTACGCTGTTGGCTACAGTTCAGAAATTATGTCAGTCTTTCATTTTGTCCATGACTTTGACAGAGTTGTAAAATTTCCCTCAGTCATATTAGTGTAACGTCGGGGCCATGTTAAGGGGGGGCAGAGATTTCCCAGCATGCTTTGCCAGTTGAAAACGTTACTGTGTGTGTGTATTAAATGTGTTATTACTGAGTTATTATACTGCTGTGTCATTATAACTGCGTTATAATGACCCAGCAGTGTTTATAGGCAGGATTAGGGCAAGATGTATCATGTGTGTGTGTAACCATGATTGAAACGGAGGTCTGAGAGGATGACCTTCCCTCCTTTCTGTGCTCAGAGGTAGTTGGGGTTGGTGGTGTGTAAATAAAGCCTATTCGTCACAACCATCTTGCTCCTCTTCTTTGTGTGAACCTCACAAACGTCACACTGGTGTCAGGAGTGGGGATGGAGCAAGATGAGGATCCAGGCGGAGGTCCAGCGGCCGGAGCGGTTCATCGTTCGGCTGGGAACGGAGCGTAGAGCTGAGACGCCGGCCCCCGGAGTGGCTCGCCGTGATGGACGGAGCAACGGACCCGACGGGACTGCTCTGCCTTTTTCAAGGCAGAGCGGGCCGAGCAGAGCAAGCCAGCCCCATTTCCCGCCCTTTTCAAGGCAGGACGGGCTGGCGATTCCAGAGCCATTAGGAGCGGCGATCGACCGGGAGGTGACCGTCCCATCCATCCGGCAGTGGGCCAAGATTCCCCGCTCCAACGGCGAGAAACTGTTGGATGACCACCTGGCCCAGGTCGAGTTGGCTGCCGCGCTGAACAACTGGTCATCAGAGGAAACCGCCGTGCTGAGAGCGAGTGGGAGGAGGAGCTACGGCAGACCACGGCAGTACGTGCACGGAGGAGACAGCAGCGGTGACGCGAGGAAGGGGGGCTTCCGCTGCACAGAGCCAGGGTACATCGCATGGTACTGCCCCACACGCAGCGCACGACAAACTGGCCCCTCGCCGACATTAAATTAGAGCGAGGTGGCATGGACGGGGAAAAGGCCGCCTCCTGCAGATGCTTCCCCCGGCGGTGACATCACAGAGGCCTTTGGAGCGCAGCAGCAGCGGAGCGAGCAGGACAGATCTGGTCTTTTCCCGGGCTCGGCAGGGGCTGGACGCCTGGACGCGGGCCAGCGGCCGCCTGGGAGGTCCTGGCAGCGATGGGAGTCGTGACTCCCGCTGCCAGGGGAGGAACTGTGTGTGTCCTACCGCCACCCGCAGATGCTTCCCCTTTTGGTGACGTCACGGAGGCCCTCGGCGCAGCAGCGACGCGCAGCAGCGACGCGCAGCAGCGACGCGCAGCAGCGACGCGCAGCAGTAGAACGAGCAGGATGAAGATCCAGCCATTTTCCAGGCGCAGCAAGGGCTGGACGTATGGACGTGGGCCAGCGGCCGCCTGGGAGACCGGAGCGGGCATGGGACTCCCGCTGCCAGGAAAGGGACTGTGCATGGTCCTACAGAGGCTGTCAGATGTGTCCATCCGCCCACTGGTGGCCAAACCGGAACCCTACCCCAACCAGATACTCCGACCGAGACTCAGATGGACACTGGATGGCCCGTGCATGCCGCCCCGGCACCGGGCTGACTCGTGTTGGATTTCTGAAAGTGGACTTTGAATTTTCTGGGGACAGAAACCAGTCCAGGGGAGGGCAGTGTAACGTTGGGGCCATGTTAAGGGGGGCAGGGATTTCTCAGCATGCTTTGCCAGTTGAAAACGTTACTCTGTGTGTGTGTATTAAATGTGTTATTACTGAGTTATTATACTGCTGTGTCATTATAACTGCAATATAATGACCCAGCCACCGTCACATTATCATTCATCTGAGCATCTCTTTTAAACTCAGAAAGAGGAGCCACTCATCTTGGCCTGAGGTCTGCTGATCGCAAAATTGTTGTTTTAATTCAAAACAACTGTCAGGATATTTTCATTTTAAATCATTTGGTTAAAAGGATGAGAGTGAATGAGGTTAAAACATTCTAAAAACAGTTATCATTAGATAATGATGAATGTCAGTTTTGTGTACACCTGCCAGCTCTTCTCCGGCCGCAGTGACAACTCTTTTAGGGCCTATAGGGCAGACTGGTTCCACTGCGGTCCAGTAGTTAAATTTAAAAGAGGACTGGGTCGTAACCCGCCCCACCCCCCGTTCTTTTTTCCCCTCTGTGTAGTGAAAAACTCTGCTGTGTCTTCAAATAGTGCATATCTAACTGTCCTCATTTAACAGAAAACAACTGGACATTAGATGTGATGATGTGCTATGATGGCTCAAGTAGATTTATTTGGTCTTCTTTTTCAACTATATCACTATAATTGATACAGTATGTGTTGAGTCATCATGTAACTAATAGATGTTATGTGATGACTCAAAACACGACAGATTAGTGGCCAGAATACTTTATCACAGAAGAGGTTTGTAATGTAAAATCTTCAGACTGACAGTATCCCACCACTTCCCCCGTGTGCCACATCCACACCAGAACACTCACACACACTCCCTATTCATTCATTCATTCTGTCAGGAGCCGAGCCGGCTTGGTTTCCCCCGGCTCGGTCCTGACCTCTCTGTGAGTTTAGGTAGCACTGTATATGTGCATATTATGTATTCTGTGCTGCTTTCTTACCCATTGCCACTGCTTTCTGGTCGGCAGCGGTGAGGCAGCCCCTTTGGCTCACTCTGGTGTGAGCGCTGTCTGATTGTCTGTCAGTCCGACTACGCCCCCTCTCTAATCTCCATCAGCTGTTCTCATTCCCGTATGCCATCTCCCCGCTCCTCACCCAGGTGCGATCAATCTCACCATCTCCAGCAATGCGTGTACTTAAGGAGCCTTTTGCCAGTCAGGCATTGCTGGGTCATTGAACATAATCAACGACTTGTGTGTTGTCAGCATTCACAATGTGTAGCCACTCCACTTTGCCGTGGTTCTCTCGCGTCCGTACAGCGATACCGGCTGTGGGACGCCAACATGGTTACACGCCTCTTCTCCTGCGTTCACGGGGCGGTGCCGGCCCCCGAACGCTAACTGTAAGTGAACCTGTGTGTTTTTGTAAGCCGTCACCCTTGGACTGTGTCTCACGACGTGTTAGCCACTCCATGTTCACCGTGGTTCTCGTGCGCTCTTGAAGCAATGTCGGCTCTGGGGCGCACCTGTGGCTAACATGTCTCCTCTCACTCGTTCGCTGGGCGATGCCGGCCCAGGGACGCCAAGCGTAAGTGTTCTTTGTACTTTTTGTATGTTTTCACCTTTTTGGGACTGTTTGTCTTTGTGTGTAATAAATGTGTGTGGTGTTAACCCTGCGCGTAAAGCCTCATCTTTTCACCCCTCGCCGTGCACAATGGAGAAGCTCATGAGGGCTCATGACAGAATGACCCAGCCAGCATAAAAGGATTTAGCGGGTTACACCCACACAAACCTTTTTTCATTTTTTGGACTGTTTTTTTTTCCACTCGCCTGTTCGTGGAAAGCAATCATGGCTCCAGCAGGTGAAGCAGTTTGGAGGAGAGGATGGAGCCGTGAAGATTAGAGAAGTGTGACAAAGATCGGGGATTTGACAGCCGACGCTCAGAATTGTTTCTCCCAAGAATGACACATTGCTATGCTGGGGTGGAGTTATTAATCAGCTGGAGCTCCGACCCAGCGTGTGCTTTCATCCCCGAGTGGTCGCTCTCTGCCTGCCCACACTGCTTGTTCTCCTCGCAGCCACTTCTTCGACAGCTCCAGCCAAATCAGCTCCCATCTGGAGACGCGCTCTGCGAGAGACTCCATGTCCCAACTCCAGTGCATTCGTTCTGCCTCCAGCACGACCGCCGTCTAGTCAGCGGCGGCGTCAACGTCATCCTACCCAGGGTCCCCGGATGGAACTTTCAGCCACCATGGTAGCCATTTCCCTGGCACCGACTTCTGCCAACCCTGCAGCGGAGCTCTCCACGGTGCCTCCTCCCACTGCCAAGGGACGCTTGTTTTCCTCACCGGCGGCTCCCGTACCCGTGGCTACAGGGGCGGCTCTCCTACAGCCCTCAGGGATGGCCGGATCCATTTTGGACACAGAGAAGGATGACAAAATGACTCCTGCAGCAGACAACATCGCCTACCAGGATAACAGGCAAGTGCAATTAATCGCTATTCAAACTAATCATGCTATGCCTTGCTTGAATCCAGGTAGAGAGGCTCAGGGTGTGCAGTCCCCTGAGTTCTCTTCACCTGCTGCAAAACCTAAAATTTCTTTTGCCCTCTCCTTGTCTCCCCTTCCTGTTCATGGGAGCTCATTAGCCACAGTGAGGACGTCGGGGACCTAGGAGGAGTCCAGACTGGCGATGTTGGTGGATTTTGACCACCTATTGGAAGAAGAGACATCTGCAGCCACCTCTCCCTCTGTTTTTACATCCATCAAGATGTGGAGGGCAGAATCTCCTTCTGATCCATCCCCTCCGGAGCCAGGTGTGGAGGCTTCTCAGCACCCTATTGAGGAGTCCAGAGCCATCACTTCTTTGAGGGACATTGCCTTGCCAGCTGCAGCAGAGGACTTCAGAAACCAGGAAAACAGGCAAGTGAACCCTTTTTTTCTTCCTTATACCAATGAAAATTCTTGCCTGATTCCTGAAGGAGAATCTCAGGGGGTGCAGTCCTCAGAGATTTCTCCATCTACTGCAGCTGAGAACTGCTCACCAACCCTCTCCATGCGCTTTCTTACCCTCTCCGAGTGTACACTGGCTCCGGAGCTGAACCACTGGGACCAGGAGGAGCCAGAGGCCCGGAAGGATTCATTCCTCGCCATCATGGTGAGCCAGATCCCAGCCGCCATGCCGGAGGAATCACCAGTGTGGGTCCTAATGGCTGGGACGACGACTCCTGCAGAGACCATCATGCCTGCTGCAGAGGCCACCACAGCAGAGTCAGAGACTGAGCCCGGACCTCCATCTTTGCCCGGATCAACGGAGTCCTGGACGGCGATGGAGCTCGAGTTCAGGCAAGTGATATCTTTTATTTTTCTTTACTCTGCTTTAGAGAAATCATTCCTGGCTCTTGGTGAGGAGAGTCGGGTGCAGCCATCAGCTGCACCTGAGCTCACCTCGCCGGGCTCCGCTGCTGCCGGTGACCCTGACCTCCCATCTTTGTGCCCTCTGTCCAAGCCTTCTTTCAGGGTCGCCGGAGATGGTCCAATACCGCCGGAGGGTTCCACGATGCCACCATCGCCTGTAGTTCCGCTGGTGGGCTGCTTCCTGGGTATGGTGCTCGCCTTTTTGTATGTTTTCACCTTTTTGGGACTGTTTGTCTTTGTGTGTAATAAATGTGTGTGGTGTTAACCCTGTGCGTAAATCTTCATCTTTTCACCCCTTGCCGTGCACAATGGAGAAGCGCACGGGAGGGTTCATGACACATTCCCCTAAAAAAATAATACATTAATGCCAAATCCCCATCATGGACCTTATCATGGTGGAAGGGTTTGAGTGCCCGCATGATCCCAGGAGCTATGTTGTTGGGGGCAGCTTGCCCCTGGTAGGGTCTCCCAAGCCAAACTGGTTCTGGGTGAAGGGCCAGATTAAGAGTGGTCCAGTAGATCTCCTTGAAAAATGTTACATCAAGGACCCAGTGTACATGGGTCCGCCCTCCAGTGGGCTCACCACCTACAGAAGTGATCATGGGGATCATGGTGCTATGTGAACTGGGCAAAAGTCTGGGCTGCTCTGCCTGGTCTGATGCCTCCGTGACCCAGATCCCCGGATAAGTGGTAGAAGATGGATGGATGGATAAAGTCAAATCTATAGACTCCAATGGTAAGTCCACAATTAAAATGAAAATGTGGATGGATTAGAAAACTATTAAGTGTATCATCATATTATAATTAAAATGATGGGGGATTAGATTATAACTGTTTCAATTCTCCCCATTAAAATAACTGAAAATCCCAGCACATGCTATTTCCTCATGAACTCCTGAGCTCCAGAGCTGCACGATTTCAAAACATGCTGCTGAAACCCCATTATACAATTTGTTTATGATGACAGACCTTTTTCCTTATCAAAAGCGCATTGGCAGAAAATGCACCAAATTACCGATGCGCTGACACTGCACTGCTGTCATATCTCTTTGAAATGAGGCCCCTCCTGGCAGGGCAAAGCAGGTACACTGTCCATGGGTAAATAGATGGTGTGACACAAAGCACAAAAAACTGACTATGTGCTGGCAGAAACTACCAAAAGTATTGATGCAAGGTGAGAAGTGTCTGCTGTTGACTGGTGGTAATAGGGCCCTGAGAGATCATTGGAAGATCATTAAAGACCTGGTCATTTTTTCATCTTTCACTGATCTCTCAACAATCTCCACCCCTGTGTAAAGGGGTAAAAGAGCTCTAGAAACCTCTCTCTCTCTCTCTCTAAAAAAAAAAAAAAAAAAAAAAAAAAAAAAATATATATATATATATATATATATATATATATACACACAGCTAGGAAAATAAGTATTGACCATGTCAACATTTTTCTCATTAAACATATTTCTGATGGAGTCATTGACCTGAGATTTTCACCAGATATCAGTAACAACCCAAGTAATCCACACACATACAAAGAGATCAAGGCAACTGTGTTCACAAAACAAGTTATATTTAATAAAGTGGAATGACACAGGGAATAACTATTGAACATGCTTGGTGAAATTAATTTAATATTTAGTAGAAAAGCCTTTGCTGGTAATAACAGTTTCCAGACACCTCCTGTATGAAGAAAGTAGGTGCAGGAATTGTTCAGAAGTGATTTTAGCCCATTCTTCCACACAAACTGTCTTCAGATCTTGAAGGTTCCGTCGGTGTCTTCTATGAACTCTGATCTTCAATTCGCTCCATAGATTTTCAATTGGATTCAGGCCAGGTGACTGACTGGGCCATTCTAGCAGCTTTATTTTCCTTCTCTGGAGCCAGTTGAGAGTTTCCTTGGCTGTGTGTTTGGGATCATTGTCTTCCTGAAATGTCCACCCTGATTTCATTTTCAGCATCTTGCCAGATGGAAACAGTATCTTATCAAGGATGTCTCTGTACAGTTGTCCATTCATCGTTCCTTTAATTATATGAAGTCTGCCTGTACCATGTGCTGAAAAATATCTCCACACCATGATGGGACGTGCAGTGCCATTTTTCCTCCAAATATGCTGTGTGTTGTGGCATCAAAAAAGCTCAATTTTGGTCTCATCTGACCAGACTATATTCTCCCCAGTATTTTACTGGCTTGCCCAAATGATGTGCAGCAAACTTTAAACGAACGGCAACATTTATTTTCTTCAACAATGGAGTCTTGTGAGGTGAATGGGCATAGAGCCCATGTCACTTGAATGCAGTACTTATCGTTTTCTTTGAAACAGCAGTACCTGCTAACTCCAGATCTTTCTGGAGCTCTCCATGAGTGGTCTTTGGCTCTTGGATAACTCTTCTGATAATTCTTTTGACTCCTCGGTCAGAAATCTTGAGAGGAGCTCCTGGTCGTGGCCAGTTTATGGTAAAATGATGTTCTTTCCACTTCCAAATGATGGCTCCAACAGTGCTCACTGAAACATTCAGCAATTTAGAAATGCACCTGCAACCAATGCCATCATTTTTACATTTACATGTTCAAAATAAATAAATAAATCAAATCAAATCATTGTTTTCCAACAATAAGGTTGTAAAGGTCTAGAAAGAGCTCTTTGCTTCTGCACATCATGAGTTCTTTGTGGTGTGACAATCTCATATTCACAGACCTTCTTAAAGGCTATCAGTCAGGACTTAACACGCTGAAATTAATTTGCACTGATGGGGGAAGGGATGGCTTCCTAAATTCTGATGGATTTCAGCTGGTTTCTTGGCTTTCTATGCCTTTTTACACCTCTTTTTCTTCATAGGTTCTATACCTATTCCCTGTGTCATTCCACTTTATTAAATATAACTTGTTTTGTGAACACAATTGCCTTGATTTCTTTGTATGTATGGATTACTTGGGTTGCTACTGATATCTGGTGAAAATCTCAGGTCAATGACTCCATCAGAAATATGTTTAATGAGAAAAATGTTGATGTGTTCAATATATGTGTGTGTGTGTGTGTGTGTGTGTGTGTGTGTGTGTGTGTGTGTGTGTGTGTGTGTGTGTGCGCACCTCTTTTGTCTCCAAACAAACCCTCAATGATCCCTCAGCGATCTCTCCTGGTCTCTCGGTGAACTCTCAAGGACCTTTCAAAGATCTTCTATAGATCGCAATGAAACCTTACAATGATCTCCCAAACATTTACAAAGAAAAAGGTTTTGGGGTTTTTTTGTTTTTTTTGAGGCTTGAGAGATTGGGTCAATTTTTGATCTCTCAGTGGTCATCCATTGATGTCCATCTGTGTAAAGTGGCGCTTAAATGACAAGAAGTAATCTGAATGTTGCTGTTGCTGCCTCAAAATTTCTGCCAGTACTGAGTACTCATGGTTAGTTATTTTTCTCATTCAAGTAAAGATGTTTTAAATAATTAAATTAAACATCATGAAGTTTTCATGATAGTTTTTAGAGTCTCCAGTTTTCTGTTAAACAAAGGAAACAGTGTAGCATATGGTAATACATGTGTCGGCTCACCTGGTACATGGCATACTTGGGTACAATATGGATGCCTTGGATGAAGCCTTTCGTGTTCATGAAGACAATGGCAACGGGCCAGAGGGCTGTGAGGATGAGAACCCCGATGAATGGGTTTATCCAGATGGCCGTACCAGTAATTTCCAGCTGATGAAAGAAATGTTTAATCCCACGTTATTTTTTTGTTAATTCCATTCAATGTGGAGATTGAAACACTTACGTCAGAAAGGTCAAAGTTGCCATTGGTCCACAGTATTATGGAAAGGACAGAGAGCACTGTTTTTAGGATTGCATACTGAAGAGCAGCGACCTTCAGCAGAAAAAACATTCGTCTGCATAAGAAAAACATGATTACCAATAATACAAGTGACTAAGTCATACAATTATAGCGATGTGCAGTCAGTGTACTATGTCGTGCCAAAATAATGCCACAAGCTTGAATCTGTTGCCAGATAAGTGAGTGCAGGTTGTATTTAAATGTGAGTACCGTGTCATGGGTACGCGGGGTAAACAGAGGCAGCAGCAGCAGCAGGGTCCTGTGTTGATCCTGAAGGGTGTCCCGGAAAAATTGTTCAGAAAAGTACTGGAGCCCCCCTGCTCCTCAATCAGCAGAACCAAAACCTTGTACACGACCACTGCAAAATAACTGCAAACATGAGGAGCTATTGAGTATGTTATGCAAATGAATTAGAAAGCTCATAGAAAGACTGTAGCAACAGCAGCAGGTCAGGGAAAAAATGTTTCTACATTTGAAGCTATGGTCACAAAGATTCTTACGAACGATGGGTTTGTAAGAATTTCCCCGTTCCTACGAATTTTGGAGTTCGCAGACATTCGTGGAGGGGGGTATAGTTCTTTGGGGCTGCCATTCAATTTGCAAGAGTAAATATGTTCTTCAAGTTCGCCAAGGTCTCCACCTTTGACCGCCACCTAATCCACATAGCACCAGACCCCATGATCCCTCCTCCAGGTGGTGAGCCCACTGGAGGGCGGACCCATGTAACTCCTTCGGGCTGAGCCCGGCCAGGTCCCATGGGAGGAAACACTGTTGCTGAAGCGGCGGCCCAGAGCTGCAGCCGCAAGGTGGTCGGTGCATCTCATGGTGGCAACCCCCGAACCAAGTGGTGGACACCAGTGGTGAGGGGGGCCATTAAGCTGAAGAAGGAGTCCTATCAAGCTTGGTTGGCTTGTGGGACTCCCGAAGCAGCTGAGGTGTACCGGCAGGCCAAGCGGAGTGCAGCTCGGGTGGTTGATGAAGCAAAAACCCGGTTATGGGAGAAGTTCAGTGAGGCCATGGAACAAGACTTTCGGTCGGCTTCGAAGAGATTCTGGCAAACTGTCCAGCGGCTCAGGAGGGGAAAGCAGCTCCCTGTCCACACTGTGTATGGTGCGGATGGGGCGCTGTTGACTTCGACTGGGGATATCGTCGGGCGGTGGAAGGAATACTTCGAGGATCTCCTCAATCCCACTGATACGCCTTTCACAGAGGAAGCAGGGTTTGTGGACAAGGGGGATGACTCGCCTATCACAGGGGCTGAGGTCGCCAAGGTGGTTAAAAATCTCCTTGGTGGCCGGGCCCCGGGGGTGGACGAGATTCGCATTGAGTACCTCAAGGCCCTGGATGTTGTAGGGCTGTCATGGTTGACACGCCTTTGCAACATTGCGTGGAGGTCAGGGGCAGTGCCTTTGGCATGGCAAACCGGGATGGTGGTTCCTCTCTTCAAAAAAGGGGACTGGAGGGTGTGCTCCAACTTTAGAGGGATCACTCTCCTCAGCCTCCCTGGGAAGGTCTATGCCAAGGTACTGGAGAGGAGAGTCCGGCCGTTGGTCGAACCTCGGATTCAGGAGGAGCAATTTGGTTTTCGTCCTGGCCGTGGCACATCGGACCAGCTCTTTACCCTCTCCAGAATTCTCAAGGGTTCGTGGGAGTTTGCCCAACCAGTTTACATGTGTTTTGTGGACTTGGAGAAGGCATTTGACCACGTCCCTCGTGGTTTTTTGTGGTGGATGCTTCGGGAGTATGGGGTATCAGGCTTGTTGCTACGAGCTAGTCGGTCTCTGTACGACCATTGTGATTTGGTTCGTATTGCCAACACTCGGTCGGACTCATTCCCAGTGAGAGCTGGGCTCCGCCAGGGCTGCCCTTTGTCACCGATCCTGTTCATAATTTTTATGGACAGGATTTCTAGGCGCAGCCAGGGAATGGAGTGTGTCATGCTTGGTGACCGCAGGATCTCATCTCTGTTGTTTGCAGATGATGTTGTCCTGTTGGCTTCATCCAGCAATGACCTACAGCTCTTGCTGGGACAGTTTGCCACTGAGTATGAAGCGGCTGGGATGAGAATCAGCACCTCCAAGTCCGAGTCCATGGTCCTCAGCCGGAAAAATGGTGGATTGTCCTCTCTGGGTTGGGGACAGGCTCCTGCCCCAAGTGGAGGAGTTTAAGTATCTTGGGGTCTTATTCACGAGTGAGGGGAAAATGGAGCGAGAGATTGACAGACGGATCAGAGCAGCATCTGCAGTGATGTGGACGTTGTACCGGTCTGTTTTGGTGAAGAGGGAGCTGAGTTCTAAGGCAAAGCTGTCGATTTACCAGTCAATCTACGTTCCTACTCTCACCTATGGTCACGAGCTTTGGGTAATGACCAAAAGAACAAGATCGCAGGTACAAGTGGCTGAAATGAGCTTTCTCCATAGGATTGCTGGACTCACCCTCAGAGATAGGGTGAGGAGCTCAATCATCCGGGAGAGGCTCAGAGTAGAACCGCTGCTCCTCCACATTGAAAGGAGTCAGTTGAGGTGGTATGGGCATCTGATTAGGATGCCTCCTGGACGCCTCCCACTTGAGTTGTTTCGGGCACGTCCCACTGGGAGGAGACCCCGGGGCAGACCCAGGACTCCGTGGAGAGACTATGTCTCCCAGCTGGTCTGGGAACGCCTTGGTATCCTCTCTGAAGAGCTGGAGCAGGTGGCGGGGGAGAGGGAATTCTGGGCTTCTCTGCTTGAACTGCTGCCTCCGAGACCCAGACCTCCGGAAAAGCGGTAGAAGATGGATGGATGGATGGAATATGTTCTTCGTAAAGGTGCCTTGGGATCTTTCTACAGCATACTTACTGCCATCTTACGAAAATTTTTGTGCAACTCACGGCACTTTCAAGTTGTTAGTAGGAACATCTTACGGCTTGCGACACATTTTGTCGGCACAAATGTTGAACGAATGACATGTTTCTGCCTTATGAGCACCTCATTACCAGGGATTCGGTAGTGAGGATACAGCGTTTCCTACAACCGCTGTAAGGGGCCCTCAAGAACAACTTAAGGTGTTTTTGAGGCATACTTATGGCCAACATCTTGCATAGTTCTTACATTGTTTCTATGGCATGTGTATGGCCAACCTACAATGAGGAATTTTTGTGGGGCGTTCAGAGAAATCTTAGACAAGACCATCGACCTAGCCACAAACTTACGAATGGTCTACGAATGCTGGATTCTCCTATGGCCGCCCTAAGAAGGCCGTATCAAATGGTCCAAAAATCGTTCAAACGGTGTTTTCAGCCGTTCGTAAGGGTATTTGTGACTGTAGCTTTAGTTTCATTTATGCTAAAAATAAAATGCAAATATCCTTTTTAAAACTCTGACTTTGAATGATGGTTACATATATGGAACAGAAATATTAACATGTGTTTTTTTCAGAATTTGAATGGGCTTTTCTTTTTTTTTTTTAAAGAATGCACTGTTTATCAGCTTCAAACAAGTATACAAGTATACAAGTACTGCGCCACCGTGGCTGCACGGTGGCGCAGTGGTGGCTGCACGGTGGCGCAGTGGTTTAGCACTGTGGCAGCACAGTTTTACCCTCGGCCGGGGGACCGCGGGGATCATGAGATCGTGGGTTCGATCCCAGCCCCCGACCAACAGTGAGCTGTGTGGAGTTTGCATGTTCTCCCCGTGTTGCGCAGGTTTACTCCGGGATTTCTCCGGTTTCCTCCCGCACACCAAAAACATGTAGGTTTAGGGCGCTCGCGCAAGCAGCGACCAGCGGCCGGTGGCTTGTCACCAGACTGCAAACCAAGTCTACCTACGGGTACAAATAAGTAACAAAAAAAAAAAAAAAAGGTAAGAGCATTTCTGTTATGTCGGAGGTTAGAGCCAAGGAGGAGACCAGTTATGGAGCTGAACACACATTTATTGAATGAATGAATGAATTTTTATTCAGTGATAATAATAATAAACACATACAATACAATAAGAACACTCAAAAGAACAACCGAAAGGGTGTAGGCTGAAGCTATTGCTTATATAGTGCCTACCCCGTTACAATTTTAAAATCAATAACATAAAAATTTAAGTCTTACCCAAAATCAACAAAGAAAATCAAATAGAACAAGTAGACAAAAAACCCTTTAAGTTATTACAAATTTATCTCCCAGCATTTACAATGAGATACTGGGAGATTTTCTCATCTTTGTTCAATTTTTTGAATTGCTTCAGAGTTGAACATGTTTTAATGAATGAATGAATGAATTTATTTTTGGATAGTACAGTAAAGGTTAAAATTAGAGGTTAATATTTTCAGAGCAACAGTTCCACAGTTTAACTCCAGTGACAGACATGCAATGATACTTTGGATTTGTTCTAACCTTTGGCTTATTAAAAACAGAGTTACCTCTTAGCTCATATTTGCTTTCCGTTTTTTTAAACAGTCTCTGAATATTTACAGGTAACTGGTTATTTGCTTTGTACATGATTTGAATGACATTATAATCTACCAGATCTCTAAATTTAAGAGTATGTAACTGAATGAATATTGGATTTGTTGGTTCATGGTAAGGTTTCTTTGATACAATGCGTACGGCTTTTTTCTGTAGTAAAAAGATTAAGTTTGTGTTTGTTTTATATGTGTTTCCCCAGATCTCCACACAGTATGTCATAAAAGGAACTAACAGTGAATTATATAAA
Organism: Pholidichthys leucotaenia; assembly: GCA_020510985.1. NCBI lineage: Eukaryota > Metazoa > Chordata > Actinopteri > Cichliformes > Pholidichthyidae > Pholidichthys > Pholidichthys leucotaenia. The sequence continues at coordinate 13,512,081 of CM035844.1, forward strand.
ATGTGAAGAGATTTCTGACACAGGAGATCCTTAACTTTATACAGTACGGCAATGGATTTAGACATTTTAGTTTTGACATAATTTATGTGTGATTTCCAGTTTAGTTTATCAACAATGACCCCTAGGAACTTGGTTTCAAAAACTGTGTCAATTTCAACATTGTTTATTTTAATTTTTCTGTGATTATATAATTTGTGGTTTCCAAATATTATACATTTTGTTTTTCCAAGGTGAATAGATAATTTATTGGCAGTGAACCATTGATTGACTTGTTTAAGTTCATTTTCTACTGAATCCAGAAGCTGCTTAAGATTTTCTCCACTACAAAAAAAAGTTGTCATCTGCAAATAAAATACACTTGAGCAATTTAGACACAGAACATAAATCATTAATATACAAAATAAACAGCAATGGACCAAGCACAGAAACCCTGTGGTACCCCACACGTCATCTTCAGCAACTCAGAGTCTGTATTATTCACATGAACATATTGATATCTGTCTTCTAAATAGCTGTGTAACCAGTCAAAAGCAATTCCTCTGATGCCATACTTATGTAATTTACTGAGGAGTAATTTATGGTCAACTGTATCAAATGCCTTTTGTAAGTCCAGAAATGTTCCAATTGTGTATTCTCTTCTATCTGTCCATCCATCCATCCATCTTCTACCGCTTTTCTGGAGGTCCGGGTTGCGGAGGCAGCAGTTCAAGCAGAGAAGCCCAGACTTCCCTCTCCCCAGCCACCTGTTCAAGCTCTTCAGAGAGGATACCAAGGCGTTCCCAGACCAGCTGGGAGACATAGTCTCTCCACGGAGTCCTGGGTCTGCCCCGGGGTCTCCTCCCAGTGGGACGTGCCCGAAACACCTCAAGTGGGAGGCGTCCAGGAGGCATCCTGATCAGATGCCCAAACCACCTCAACTGACTCCTTTCAGTGTGGAGGAGCAGCGGTTCTACTCTGAGCCTCTCCCAGATGACTGAGCTCCTCACCCTACCTCTGAGGGTGAGTCCAGCAATCCTACAGAGAAAGCTCATTTCTCCGTAATGAGAAGGGTCCATAAATGAGCTCTTCTATCTGTTGCATCCGTAATCAGTTCAACAAAGTCCATGAGTGCCAGTGAGGTGGTCCGGTTCTTCCTAAATCCATACTGTTGTTCACAGAGTATATTGTGCTTATCAATGAAATCATTTAGTCTCTTAACAAATATTTTTTCCAGTATTTTGGAGAACTGAGGTAACAAGGAGATGGGTCTGTAGTTTGACAATAAGTGTTTGTTACCAGTCTTATACAGAGGAACAACTCTTGCTATTTTCATTTTCTTTGGAAATTTACCAGCAGTAAGTGACATGTTGCATATGAAAGTGAAGTGTTTAACAATACGATCAATAATACATTTAACCAATAACATATGAAATCATTACAATCAGTCGATTTTTTGTTTTTGAATTTGTTAACGATGTCAAGAATTTCTTTTTCATCTGTTTCTTTCATAAACATTGAGTAAGCATTTATGTTGACGACATTGTCAGCGCCACTTGTATTTGCTGATGATACAGTGGAGTTGGCGATCTTTTTTCCTATATTAACAAAATATTCGTTAAACGTGTTGGAGATCAAGCTATTTTCATTGATTATTCCATTATCTGAATTTAAAGAGATGTGGTTGGAATTTAGTTTTCCTCTCTTTGTTATATTATTTAACACCTTCCATATATTACATGTATTAGTTTTGTTATTTTCCAATAATTTACTGTAATGTGTTTTTTGTGCTCGATCTTAAAATACTAATGAGCTTATTTTTATAAGTCTTGTATTTCTTTTCTGCTTCCACAGTTCTTAATTTCAGAAACTTTTTGTATAACAAGTTTTCTTTTTACAATCATTTTGCAGGCCCTTGGTGGTCCAAGGCTTATCTCTGTATTTAACTTTAGTTTCCTTTACCACTAGAGGGCAATGTTTATTATATAGTTGTGATAAAATAGAGACAAATTCTCCATATGCTGTATCAATGTCATCAACATAAACACCACTCCAGTCTTGTATTTTAGATCATTTCTAAGATTGTTGATCATTTCTAAGATTGTTGATTGTGATTTATTAAAACCAGGCACTGTGCACCTAACCACACCTTCTGCTTCTGCCCTTCAGAGAGAACAGACGCTTTTTCCTTTGCTCCCTCTTTTACCCTCCTTCCCTCCCTAACTGAGAATCCCAGCTTGCTGTCTTGTCTGCGTCGCTGTTCTTCTGGCTGAATCTTGATCCAACGAAAAAAAATGGATTTGGTGAGCGGCTTTAATAAAATTAACATTTTATATAAATTCGGGCCAGGGGGAGCCCCTATGGAGAGACCCATGGATTGGAACGCATGTGTCTGCATGATTCGACTGAGGATGTGGAAACATCTATCTGGTTTGGCTAGGATCACAGGATTTTCTGCTGATTGGCTCTGGAGTTTTTCCTGGTGTATCGAAAAATTAACTGGAAGAGCTAATTAAAAGCGGTCCCGGCATAGCTGCTTCTTCAACAATTCGACCAGACGGGGGAGTGCACGGGGGAGTGCACTAACTAACGGCAATGACTAACATGGAAATTACCATCTGGCATGCACTGTAGAGGGATGGACTCTACCGGACATGTTTACCCATGTTCTAGAAGGGAAACATCTGGAGTCGTTTTTGGTGCCTCCAGGGAATGGATTTAAAGCCTATGTATGGAAATTATGAACACAGGATTGCAAGAGATGAAAAAATTCTATGCTCTGAGTGATCTGTGTCTATCAGACCTTGAATTTGATGCCCTGTTGACTATTTTCCTCCTGGATTAAGACAAAACAGAAGATTGTGCTTCTCTTTCATAAACATTCTGGGGCTGCATCTGAACTCTCAAGGACATGTGACTGGCTAAGGAAATTTCCATCTGCCATGCCTCAAGGACATGCTTCCGAGTTTCAGACACTAAGACATAACATCTCAGCTGGGAGAGATTTTGCTGCCTCCAGTAACTGATAAACACCCACCTGCATTCAACATACACGAACACACTGACTCATATACTGAATTACACCCATCCATTCACTGATCCTCTCTGACTTTTGGTCTTTTGGTTCTTTGTGGTTGATTGTTGCTCTGTGCTACTGAGAGATTTTTTTTTCATTGTAATCATAATCTGCTTAAATATTCATAAGCTGTATTCTGATAACGAAGTTTTTTTTTCTCTCCTCCCCCATTGTGTCGTTCCCTCCCCTCCCCTCCCTTTCTTATCTATCTCTGTTTGATGAGGCGCCTATTATGGCTGCCGTGTCATTGTGTCGCACTTGCGCACCAATGTCAAGTCAAATTCCTTGTGTGTTTTTTTACATGCTTGGCAATAAAGTTTATTCTGATTCTGATTCTGATTCTGACCAAACCGTTGGCAGAGGAAACGGCAAAAGAGACCGCCCTCCTATCTGCAGCCCTTCTTATAGCCACACAAATAAAAGCTCCAAACAGATGTACAACATATGAACTATAAATAACTATATTACCCCCCCTCCCCCGTAGAAAAGTCCAAAAACACACATACAATCAAAACCCACCCCAATTTGGAACCCGAATCGTCCATTAAAGAAACTAAACTGAAATCATAAAAGGGGTCTAACACATTCACACAAAACAACTAAAATTAGGGGGGATGGGTAGACTGCCGTCCTACCCCCCCCACACACACACACACTCACGGCAAGGCAGATTATTCTGCTGCCTGTACTGACTAACAGTCCATTTCTAAACTAAAAGAAATTGCGGCCCTGTTTCCTAAGCTAAACCGAACATAAAACAATCCCTATAACATAACCCATATCCCTATAACTATAACACACACATATCATCATCATCATCATCATCATCATCATAGCAGTCTGTCGGGGGTGACAGTGACTGTTTCATTTAGGTCTGATCAGATTCCTCCACGCAGCTCTGTCCTTCGCCTTCCGCTGCCAGGAACTCCTGGCCTTGTTAACCAGGGTGACGTCCGAGCTGGTATGAGTTGCTCTCTGACTGACCATTTCATGAAACTGCTTTCAAAGTATTTAAGTACCGCTAGCTTTTGCTGGACTAGCGGCACATTCTAGGCAAATAGAGGTATTATCAGCGGCAAGGACAAGCCAAGACAAACTGACTCCAGTATCTGTTGCAGTCACTGACCAGATGCTAGGTTTGTTTATCTCTGCTCTTTGTATAGTGCATGTCACGATGCACTGACTGGCAAAAGTCCACCACAGACCTTGCGACAGATGTACTTATCTGCCAGGATGTCCAGTCTCACCCCGTGTAATTGGGAGTGGTCCACCACAGACTTGTGACAGAAATTGTTTTTAGTTCTGCCAGGATGCCCAGTTTCACCCTCCACACCCTTGGAAGGGCGGGGAGCTATATATATATATATATATATATATATATATATATATATATATATATATATATATATATATCAAAACACTAGACTTATGAAGAACAAATAAGATGACCCCGTGGGCCCCCAGATCATCCTCTATTCAGTCCACCCCTGGAGGTGGCTCGCCTCCCGGGCCACAGCTGGTTGCCTCAGCCCTGGTGCGCCTCCTCCTCCATACAGTTGGATGCTCCACTCATCCGGGACCACGTCTCACTGCCTTTCCAGGGCCACGCCGTAGCTCATTCGGGTGCTGCCACGAGCCATCCGACAGCCAGAGATAAGCGTCATCCCACTCGTCCACCACCTACAGCCGACCATGGTGCTCCCACATCTGTCGCTTGGCCTGCACTCGCTGTGACCTCGCCTCCGCTCCAGCCCAAACCCAGTCCATGACTCCCAGCGGGGCTCTGCTCTGCCTGCAGTGTCTCTGCCTGGCACTCGCCCTCCCAGTGCCAATCGGTCTTGCCCCGACCTCTTCTAAATCCACTGCGGGCCCTGCCGATGTGGCCCCGTGTCCACCATCTCACTTAGGCTGAGCTCCGGGAACACCTGGGACCATCCCTTGGGCATCCCACGTCGGTGCAGGTGCTCCCCTGTGCCGCCCAGTACCCTCGTCCAGGGCGACTCGGGCTCTGGCACTGGGGCCCTCCTACAGTGACCCTGAGCGAGACAAGGCCTGTCCACTTTCCGGGGTGCAGAATAACCTTTCGTCCCATACAGCATCGTCCTATACTCTCATAACCGGTCGGTCCCACAATCCGCAACCCAACCACTCTTCCCCAGCGCCACTCATGATGGAGAAACCAAGGCCATAGAAGAGGTTGCAGCCCATGATGTTTGTGCCATGGGCTGTGATGACGAACTTCACATCAGCCATCTCCGCCGACTTGCACCAAGCCGTCAGTCTAATGGTTTCCACTGTAGCCAACCATCCTCCTCCATAGCCACAAAGCGGCGCTGAATCACCTCCGACTCTGTAGTGGGGAAAAAAATTGCCTCACTGTAGCCCAGTTCAGCAAGGAACTCTCTGCCCCTGTGTCGATCAGCATCAGAACCGCCATTCCATCCAACTCCACCGTGCAATATGTGCGCCCACTGGTGTTCGCAGACACAGTATGGATCACTGTCGGGGCGGGAGGGGTTGAACTCCTTTGCGGGCTTCCTTGTTCTGCTAACTGGCACACCCTCGCGTAGTGGTGAAGATGGCCACACTTGCTGCAATGCTTTCCACTTGCCACACACTCTCTGGCAGAGGTGCTTTGTGGACCTTCAGCCCATACATCTGGGCTTCCTTGGGGCAGACCTCATCCTTACAGCATTGGCACCTCCCATGTCATCCTCAACGCTCCCATCGCTGTCCGGGTCCGCTACTTGTGTAGCCATGGGGGATCCTAACTCCCACGGTGACAGACACTCACTCAGCTCCTGAGTTAGCTTATCTGCTCCCTCCGGCTAGAGAGCCAACTCGACGGCCTTGGACAGCGTCAATTCACACGGAAATGTGAGCAGCTTGGACCGGACCGCAGCACAGTTGATATGTTCCACCAACTGGTCGCAAACCTTTTTTTCCTCCAACAACCCGAACCGACACTCGGCGACCAACTGCCTCAAGTCCGACATGAACCACTGGATGGGCTCGTCCAGGTCCAGATCATGGGAACAGGTCCAGATCATTATGTGCATTCTGGATCACTTCTTAATTTTTGTTAACAATGAGTATGACCTATACAGTAATTCACTTTGTAGCGATTAAGGGATAGGAAAGGAATGACTGACTTTGGACACGGCTGCTGTGAGGATGTGAGCTCACGTGTAGTCATTTCCCCAACTGCTAACATTCCTCTCACCATTACTTTTTACCTTACTGACAGCTGCAGGTCTTCTAAAGAAAACTGTTTCTTTGTTAAATTTTCTGATGACACTGCTTCGCTGTCACTTCTCCAGGAGACAGAGGCTGATCATGGTCATGCTCTTCCTGACTTTGTCAAGTGGTGTGACGACAGTTTCCTTGACCTAAATATCTCAAAGACAAAGGAACTTGTCACTGATTTTAGGAAAAGTAAGGCAAAAACCACAGCCAGCATCATCCATGGTGAGGACGTAAAGATGGTAAACTCTTATAAATATTTAGGAACCATATTTGACTCCTAGCTTAAGTTTGACATCAACACAGAGTCACTTGTTAAACGGGCCCATCAGAGAATTTATTTACTGCGGAAGATCAACTTTTTGGTGTTTCCAAACCTATTCTGTGTTCTTTCTACTCATCTTTTATTGAAAGCCTTCTTTTTCATTTTTCTGCTGGTTCAACAATCTGTCAGTGAAAGACAGAAGCTGTTTGAATAATGTTGTTAAGGTCTGCTCCAAAATTACTGGCACTCCATTTGATGACTTGAACTCAGTCTAGGAAAAACATGTCACTCAGAAAGCAAAATGTATCACCAGGCTAACTCATGTCCTTAATAGTGAGCTTTTACTGATGCCATCGGAACGGCGTTACTTGTTGCCTCCCAGGAAGACTAACCGTTATGCCAGGTCCTTTGTTCCTTCTGAAATCAAACTGATGAACACAGAGTAGTCTTTCCTTTGTAGACCATTTGGGGGCTGCATTTCAATTCCAGTTCTTTAGCAGAATGTCACTGTTCATGTGCAATACTACTGTTGGCTTGAGTACTTGCTCTATTTATGCTTATATTTAACCTTTCAATTATTGCATTCTTTTTAAATACTTATTTTTCTTTATGTTGTTTTCATTGACTTTTTGGGGTGCTTAGCTTTTTCCCTTTTAAAAGTCCAGCTTTAGTTGTATTCAGACTAATTTATTCTTGCACTGTTTTTGAACAAAGCCCCTCCCATTATTATTCCATAGTATGTCTTGAGTTTCCACACTCAGGGCTATTTGGTCCTGGAGGTTTAAGGGTGCTTTACTGATTGATTCCCACAAACTGTGCTGTTTGAATGTTTAGATGTTTGTGTGAATAGTGGTCGGTGGACTATAGAAACTGAATTGCCGCTTGGGGATTAATAATGTTTTCTGTATCTGTATCATTCCGATGTCCCGCCCACGGGACGTTTTAACATTTCTGCTGCAACACAGTGAAGCTTGTAAACATGTTTAGAGTGGACAGTCATGCCTTACATCGTCCGAAAGCTTAGCATTTCATCTATTTGGATATTAAAACAGATGTGAGATACTGTACAATCATAACACTGGAAATAAACAGAGCATCAAACGAGCTAGCACAGCATAGCAACATAGCATTTACTCACCAATGAAGCGTTCTTGGAGTCCTGTAATTAATGATAGTCCAACAAATATGGCCCAGTTTGATTGCAAAAGGTTCAATAAATCAATCTGAGTAAGATTTATTATCCATCTAGATGATTACAGGGGAAAATGCCCATAAAATCACAGCATTGTTTGAAATCCAGCCAGCTAACTTCCTGCTTTCTTTCTTCTTTTTTTTTACATGCTATAAAAACTACATTTCCCATAGAGATAGTGACGTAAACATAGGCCCAAAAGACTTATGTAACAATCTTGATTTGATTGATACCTCATTTGACCCAACAGGCCCTTCCTGTGTGTTTTCACAGCCTTCAATACTCAATGAGTGCCTACTTAGCATGAAGGACCAGCCCCACAGCTAACGTGAACAAAACGAGCCAATTGCAGCTGCTTATGCTAATTATGGATATGTGGTGTAGCCAATTAATTTCTCAATGTAACAATACCTGATAGGGATGGCTTCGTCACGCTCCCTGTAAAGCCTGTGTGTCTCTCAAACGTAATGCTCAGTTGCTTCTACAAAGCTGAGTCACTTCTACCAACCTTGTGTGCGATATTTATACTTTACTTCCTCTGTGTGAGTACTACTGACAGTGGATGTGGATATGGGCAGGACAGCCCTGAGTGTTACCTTTCATTAGAGCCCAAGATGACACTTCTGTGTTGAAGCATTCAAAAGGTATAAACGTTCTTCCAAGGTATGCGATAACCTGTGCCAACCAGTGCCAAATGGCAGAGGTTGGCACAGTTCAAAAACACCTGGTTGCAACCTGAGGAAAAAAAACTGTAAATATATTGGTTTTTGTGGTATTGATACCAAATTTTGACCTGAACTTGATAACACTTGGTTCTACATTTCTATTGTGTTTTCTAACAGTTGCATGTTATTTTCAGCATATGTATCTAAAAAAAAAAAACAAAGCCCAGGTGAACTTTATTTTCTTCAAGTTTAGTATGTTTAGATCACTGTTACTCAGTGGCAGAAGCACTTAGACTGATAATGTTTTACCCAAAAACAGAGTTTTCTTTTGAATGAGACCATCATAGCAGTCTGCCGTGGGCAACAATGACTGTTTCATTTAGGTCTGATCAGATTCCTCCACACAGCTCTGTCCTTAGCCTTCCGCTGCCAGGAACTCCTGTCTATGTCCAACTTCTTCAAGTTTCTTTTTACAGTGTTTTTAAATCTGAGCCTTGGTCTACCCTGATTGTGTTTGCTCTTGCATAACTGTGAGTAGAGTAACTGCTGGGGGAGACGCTGGTGGTCCATCCTCTCAACATGTCCGAGCCATCTCAGGTTCATCTGTAATAGCATGTCCTCCATTGATGGTAGACCAGCTCGTTTCAACACTTCTATGTTGGTTATCTCGTCTTTCCATGAGATGTTCATTATGGCTCGAAGGTGTCTCATCATGTACGCGTGCAGTTTCTTCACCTGCACTCTGTAGACAGTCCCAAGTTTCAGCACCGTACAATAGGGTAGCCAGTACTGTCGCTCTGTACACTTTGCATTTCACACGGATAGACACATGTCGATTGTTCCACAGTCTCTCCCTCAAGTTCCCAAACACAGCGCTCGCTCTACCCATTCTGAGAGATAGTTCATCCTCCAGCCTAGCATTCTCTGAAACAATACTCCCTAGATACTTGAAAGTCTTGCACTTGACTAATGGCTCTGTACCAGTGCTGATCACTTCTGGCAGTGATGCTGATAACTGGAACTTTGGTGGTTGATAAAGGCACTCTGTCTTCTTGATGTTGATTCTGAGGCTGAATTGGCCAGCTGCTCTTGCAAATTTCTCTACTAAAGATTACATATCTTCCACACTGTGTGCAACTAGAGCACTGTTGTTGGCAAAGAGCAATTCTCTTACTACCTTTATCGATTTCTTACTCTTGGCTTTCAGTGGCAAGGACAAGCCAAGACAAACTGACTCCAGTATCTGTTGCAGTGACTTACCAGATGATAGGTTTGTTTATCTCTGATCTATGTGTAGTGTATGTCACGATGCACCAACTGGCAAAAGTCCACCACAGACCTTGATGATGATGACTCTTGGCTTTAAACTGTGCCACATTGAACATGTCTGCTTCTTTCCTTGTTTGAATGTATACTCCTTCTGAAGTGTCTTTGAAGGCCACCTCAAGCATGGCTGCCAGATATAATGAGAAGAGTGTAAGTGCCAGCACACACCCTTGTTTCACCCCGTTGCTTACTGAAAAGTCTTTAGATACTGAACCACTCATTGCCACGTTTGCTTGCATACCTGTATGGAGTGCCTCAATCAGGCTGACAAACTTCTCTGTACAGCCATATTTCTTGAGTACCTACCAAAGTCCTTGTTACAAAACAGTATTAAAGGCTTTACTGAAGTCTATGAAGACTATATAAAGCGGCATGTTCTGTTCGATGCACTTTTCTTGAACCTGTTTCAAGCAGAAAATCATGTCCATTGTGCTTCTTCCACTTCTAAAGCCGCACTGGGTTTCCGGTAGTACATTCTGCGAGATGTGTTCATTGAGTCTGTTCAGTAGTACACGTGAGAGAATCTTACCAACAGTGGCTAGCAGTGATATACCTCGGTAATTTCCACAATCTTTCCTGTCACCTTTCTTGAACAAAGGCACAATACTTGCATCCTTCCAGTCTTGAGGTACTTTCTGGGCATCCCATATCTCTTGGATGAGCTTGTGCAGGGAGTTGGTCAGCTGAACACCACCAAATTTTCACACTTCTGCTGGAATTCCATCCCTTCCTGGAGCTTTACCATCCTGTGTTGTCCTGATAGCTGTCATTAGTTCATCAAAGTTTGGTGGTTCATACAGTTGGTTGCTGCACTAGAGCTTCTTTAGCCTCTTCAGTGAGATCTCCAGGGTTGTTTAGTAGTTGGTCAAAGTGGTCTGCAAATCTGTCCAGGATCTTGTCTTTCTCCTGCAAAACCATTTCACCATCCATAGCCTTTAGTTGGATCAATCCTCTTGGTTTAGGGCCGTAGATTTCTCTCAAACCTGTGAAGAATGTTTTCATGTCCTTTCTGTCTGCTGCAGTTTGAAGTTCCTCCGCTTTTTCATCCCACCAGTTGAACTTCATCTCTCTGGTGTGCTTCTGTAGTTCACGCTGAGCCTTTGAGTATTTCTTCTTCTTCGACCTTGTGTTACACTGTAGGTTTTCCTGCCTAGCTGTATTCCTCGCTTCTAGTAGTTTCTTCAGGTGTTCATCATGCTCATCAAACCAATCTTGATGTTTCCTCTCAGGGTGGCCTAATACATCACTCACAGTCTGATACACCGTATCCTTCAGTGTTGCCCCTTTCTCTTCTACAGTATGTCATTCTCTGAGTTGTTGCTGTGTCAGTCTTTCAAGTTTTCATCCATTTCCTGTGTAAGTTCTTCCTGCTTCTTTTGGCCTTTCAGTGCACTAGTGTTTAGCTTCCATGGTGGCTTCGCACCCATCCTGCAGTGCTGTTTTCATCTGCAAATCCTTAATCTAGATCTCAGCATAACATGATCAGTACCACAGTCCGTGCCTCTCATTGCTTTGGTGTCCAATACATCCCTTATGTCTCTCTGCCTGACTATGATGTAGTTTAATAAGTGCCAGTGCTTGGATCTTGGGTGCATCCATGTCTTCTTGTGTGTGTCCTTGTGCTTAAATAGAGTGTTGGTTTCCTTTGGTTGGTTTCTCCTTTCCATTTCTCAGTGTCCAAACCAACTCTGGCATTAAAATCTCCAGCGAGTATCAGCCTGTCATCAGTCAGTACACGCCTGATAGTCTCACATAAATAATTGTAAAACTCTTCCTTCACCTCCTCTGTGTTGGTCATTGTTGGGGCATATACACTGATGAGTGTGGCATGCATCTTCCGCTGTAGTGGGAGTCTCATAGTCATTAACCTGTCATTGATTGACACCGGTTCCTCATCAAGCATTGCTGCTATCTCCTTTCTAACTGCAAAGCTCACTCCTGCTTCTCTCCTTTCTTGAGTTGATCTCCCACTCCAAAAAAAGATGTACCCATGGTCTTCCAAGCTGTCATATCCAGGCAATCTTGTTTCACTAAGTGCAGCTATGTCTACATTGTACCTGTTCATTTCCAGCGCCACAAGCACGGTCTGTCTTTCTGGGCGCTGTGATGTTGTTCTGTCCAACAGAGTGCGTACATTCCATTCTGCTACACACAAGGCTGCTGTTTTCCTCTTCTTTTGTCTTCCTGCTCCTAGCTTACTTTTCGCTGCCTGTTGGAGTGTGAACAGATCAGCACGGACCTTGTAAGCCCGGGCGACATTCGAGCCGGTATGAGTTGCCTTCTGATTGACCATTTCATGAAACTGCTTGAAAAGTATTTGAGTACTGCTAGCTTTTGCTGGACTAGCAGCACATTCTTGGCAGATAAAGGTATTATCAGTGGCAAGGACAAGCCAAGACAAACTGACTCCAGTATCTGTTACAGTGACTGACCAGATGATAGGTTTATCTCTGCTCTTTGTGTAGTGCATGTCACAATGCACTGACTAGCACAGTCCACCACAGACCTTGCAACAGATATGTTTATCTGCCAGGATGTCCAGTCTCACCCCGTGTAACTGGGAGTGGTCCACCACAGACCTGTGGAAGATATTGTTTTTAGTTCTGCCAGGATGCCCTGTTTCACCCTCCACACCCTCAGAAGGGCGGGGATGCCGGTTGAGTCACTGACGGCCCGACCCATGAGACAGGTAGTACCGGTTTTCATGGTTATCCGGTAGCAAGCAAGCCAATGCCTGACCTGACAACAAAAAAAAAGGGGGGGGGATGTAAGTCTCAGTTAAAAGCTGCCAATTTCTCACCAAAAAAAGTGGAATTTTTGGGTAAGAAGCTGAAACTTTAGCAAAAAGACAAAAAAAGTGTAAATTTCCAACTGTTTACAACCTAAAATGCTGCAAATATAAGATTTGAGTAAAATGCTGCAAGTTTAAGCTTTTTTGTTTAAACTGCAAATTCAAGAGTAAGAAAAGTTCTAAATTCATGAGGAAAAAGCTGCAAAATTATGAATAATAAAAAGCTGCAAATTTTCAAGTAAGAAAATGCACATTTCTGAGTAAAATGTCTAATGCTGCAGGAAAATCGCGCAAATTTATGAGAAAAATCCTCACATTTACAAAAGAATGTTTCTAATTTAGGTGGCGCGGTGGAGGAGTGGTTAGCACTGTGGCAGCACAGCAACTCACCCTTGGCCGGGGGATCCTGGGTTCGATCCTAGCCCCCGACCAACAGTGATCTGTGTGGAGTTTGCATGTTCTCCTCGTGTCTGCGTGGGTTTACTCCGGGATTTCTCCGGTGTCCTCCCACATGCCAAAAATATGCAAGTTTTTTTTCCACAATATCTTTATTGAACCTTTTTTTTTTTAACAAACATGATACAAACAATCAAACACTAACGCTAAAGTACTACAAAAAAAAAAAAAAATGCACTAAAAACACCAACAACCACCAACAAAATCAAGTCTTCAACAATGCTCCTCTGTTTAGTCTAGACAATCCAATACATAAGTATACATATTATGTTCACCAGTTTGGAATTTACAAGGTCCACACACATCATTCACCTTCTTCTTCAAGAGTTATGTTTAAATTTTTTACATAATCAATAAAAGGTCTCCATATATTCTCAAACACAATTTCCTTTGATTTCAGTATATATGTTATTCTTTCTAATGGAAGGTTTGTTAACATCTGTCTTAACCACTGAGTCACATCTGGTCTATGAGTCTTTTTCCATAATAGTGCAATACATTTTTTGGCATTAAGCAAACTGAGGTCTATGAATGTTCTTTCACTTTTATTAAAATTATGCTTTTCTGGGTACAGACCCAACAAAAACAGTTTAGGATTCAGTATGATTTGTTTTGAGATTATTTTTTCAATTGTTACCCTCACCTCTTCCTAAAACATTCTTATTAATCTACATTCCCATAAACAATGAAATAGGGTTCCTTTACTTTCCATGCATTTTAAGATAAGATAAGATAAGATAAGCCTTTATTAGTCCCACAACGGGGAAATTCCAGGATTGCAACAGCACAGGGATAGCAACACTCAGAGCAACAATCAGAAGGCAAGAAAAAACAAGCAAGCAAGAGCAGCTAATATACATATGTACATATTACTATAAAATATATATATACACACACACACACACACAGACACACAGTGCAGAGCATTGTAGCTGGATGGAATAAATATATGAATATATGAACACACAGTGCAGAGCATTGTAGCTAGATGGAATAAATATGTAAATATATAAACACCCACAGTATGGAGCATTGCAGCTAGGTGGAATAAATATGCAAGTATATAAACACACACAGTGCGGAGCAATGTAGCTAGATGGAATAATATGTAGATATATAAAAACACAGTGCGGAGCATTGTAGCTAGATGGAATAAATATATAGATATATAAATATAAACACACCCAGTGCAGAGCATTGTAGCTAGATGGAATAAATATGTAAATATATAAACACACACAGTGCAGAGCATTGTTGCTAGGTGGGATGAAACAGCATAACCGTCTATTTAGTTATCCTACATGGTATGATTATGTGCCCATACATATTCTCACCCTCCATAGCGACCGGTATGTTCCTAGTTGTATGCCGGAGAGGACCATTGTGTAAGTCTATTGCATCTTTTGCATTCAAAAAAAAAAAAAAAAAAAAAAAAAAAAAAACTATTAGTTTGTTACGTATTTTTGCTATCTCTGCGAGCAGCCCTGCTTAGGTTGTACAGTCTGACAGCCGTTGGTAGGAAGGACCTACGAAACCTCTCGGTTGTGCACCTGGGATGATGTAGTCTGCTGCTAAATGAGCTCCTCAGTGCATCCAGTATGTCCTGCATAGGGTGGAACTCGGACTCCAGCAGAGATGACAGTTTAGCCACCGTCCTTCTCTCTCCTATCTCCTCCATCGGATCAAGGCGCTGCCCCAGGACAGAGCTAGCTTTCTTAATCAGTTTGTTCAGTCTCTTCCTATCGGCTGCAGTAATGCCACTGCCCCAGCAGACCACTCCAAAAGTGATGGCTGATGCCACCACCGTGTCATAGAATGACTTCAGCAGCGCCCCTTGTACACCAAAAGACCTGAGTCTCCTCAGCAGGAACAGCCTGCGCTGTCCCTTCTTGTAGAGTGCGTCAGTATTGTGTGACCAGTCTAGTTTATTGTTCAGATGAATACCCAGGTACTTGTAGGATGTCACCATCTCGATGTCTGTTCCCTGTATATTTACTGGTGCTGTGAGGGGCTGCCCATGCCTGCGGCAGTCCACCACCAGCTCCTTAGTTTTCCTCGCGTTGATCTGGAGGCAGTTCCGATGGCACCAGTCCACAAAGTCCTGGATAAGCCCTCTGTACTCAGCTTCATCTCCGCTGGAGATGAGACCAACGATCGCAGAGTCATCAGAGAACTTCTGTAGATGGCAATGTGTTGTGTTGTGTGAGAAGTCCGCAGTATAAAGAGTGAACAAGAAGGGAGCCAGCACCGTTCCCTGGGGGGCCCCCGTGCTACTGATGATCGTGTCGGAAACACAGTCCCGGGTTCTCACAAACTGAGGCCGGTTCGTGAGGTAGTCCAGGATCCATGATGACAGGTGCTGGTCCACCCCTGCGCGCAGCAGCTTGTCCTTCAGGATCATCGGTTGGATGGTGTTGAAAGCACTGGAGAAGTCAAAGAACATGATCCTCACCATATTCCCGGGCTTCTCCAGGTGGGACAGAGAACGGTGAAGGAGGAAGATCACCGCATCCTCCACCCCAATGCCATGCTGGTAGGCGAACTGGAGTGGATCCATCGCTGGTTCCACCAGGGGGCGGAGATGAGCAAGGAGCAGTCTCTCCAGGGTCTTCATCAAGTGGGACGTCAAGGCCACCGGTCTGAAGCTGTTCAGGTCTTTGGGGTGGGAAGTTTTTGGTACAGGTACCACACAAGATGTTTTCCACAGCTGTGGTACCCTCCCCAGTTTCAGGCTCATGTTGAAGATATACGTCACAATCCCACACAGCTGGTCTGCACAGGACTTGAGGAGCTTTGCGCTGATGCCGTCTGGTCCCGACGCCTTCCTCGCCTTGATCTTCCTCAGCTCCGTCCTCACCTGGGTCTTGGTCAGGGTCAGGATGGGGGGCTGTGTGTTGGGAGTGGGGGGGGTGTCGGTGGAGTGGGGAGTGGGTAGCAGGACTTGATTTCTTAGAGGCAGCAGTGGTTGTTGTGCAGACAGGGGGGAGGGCGGTTGGTCAAATCTATTGAAAAACAGATTCAGGTTGTTCGCCCACTCCCTGCCCCCCGTGGCCTGGGGGGAGGTATTCTGGAGCCCCGAGATGGTTTTGAGGTTTCTCCAGACCCCGCTGATGTCGCTCTGTTGCAGCTTGTCCTCCATCTTCTTCCTGAAGCTGTCCTTGCCTTCTCTGATCTTTCTCCTCAGCTCCCTCTGTACGGACTTCAGCATCTCCCTGTTCCCCGACCTGAAGATCCTCTTCTTCTCTCTCAGAAGTGTTTTTATCTCAGGGTTGATCCAGGGTTTGTTGTTTGAGTGACGCCGTATGGTCTTGGTGGGAACGGATTTGTCCACACAGAAGCAGAGGTAGCCCGTGAAGGTGTGAATGAGGCCATCGATGTCCTCACCATGTGGATCGCAGAGCTGCTTCCAGGCAGTGGCTTCAAAACAGTCCTTTAGAGTGTCCATTGTCTCCTCAGACCATAACTCCACAGTGTGCATGGCCGGAGGTTGTCTGTGCACTAGGGGTTTGTACACCGGTCGGAGATGAACCAAGTTGTGATCCGATCTCCCAAGTGGGGGGAGTTGTGATGAGGTGTACGCCTCCTTAGTGTTTGCGTAGAACAAATCCAGTGTTTTATTGTCTCTAGTGTGGCATGTGACATACTGGGTGAAAGTGGGCAGAATGGGAGACAGTGAAACGTGGTTGAAATCGCCTGAGATGAGGAGAAGAGCATCTGGGTGTTCTGTCTGCAGCCTGCTGGTTACTGAATGGATGACGTCACGCGCTGTCCCAGCGTTCGCCGTCGGATTTGCATAAACAACAATGCAGATCACGTGTGAGTGTTCTCTCGGGAGATATGTAGGCCTCATGCTAACAGCTAGCAACTCAATGTCTTTGCTGCAGTGTCGTTGTTTAACAGTGATATGTCCCGGTCTGCACCAGTTGTTGTTAACATACATGATCACTCCACCGCCCCTAGTTTTGCCACTCTCTGGTGTTCGGTCAGCTCGTATCGTGTGAAAACCCTCCAGCTCAATGTTAGCATCTGCTGCTAGTTCAGTTAGCCACGTCTCAGTAAACAAAAGGAGAGAGCACTCCCGGTAAGTGCTATCATAACGGGAGATAGCCGCTAGCTCATCTAACTTTCCCAGTATCGACCGTACATTTCCCATGACAACAGATGGAAGGGAGGGTCTGTACCTTATATTTTTTGTCCTCCGCCTTACTCCAGCCCGGCAGCCGCGGCGTTTTCGCCTCAGTTCTCTCGGTATGTCGAGTTTTTCCAGTGGGACCGGGTGGCGGTTAAATGCTAGCAGCTCTTCCCTGTTATATCGTATCCTGCTATAAACAGTGGCTCCGTCCACCGGCTCAGGAGACATTTGGGATGATCTGTGTGTCCGTGATATAAGTGGGGTGAAAAAAAAAAGTGATCAAAAGAGAGAGGAAGGGAAAAAAACTCGGAATCGAGCCGCTGTTGCAAAAGGCAGCCGACTGGTGTGGCGCCGAGAGGAGAAAAAAAAAAAAAAAAAAAAAAAAAAAGAGTTTTGTGCATGTATCTGGTATATTTTTGTTATATCTATTTAACTCCTCCGGTGTAACATACATCCGCATTAACCATTTGAAATGTATCAATTTAAGGCGTGCATTTATTGATTTGGTTTGAGCTTCTGTACAAGCCAATTCCCATTGTTCCTCCGAAATTTCAATTTGCAGATCTTCTTTCCAGTAGTTTAATCTTTTCAGTGAATTTTCACTTGAAGATAGTGTCAATGAGTTATAAAACTCTGAAATAATACCCTTTCTTTTACTATCTTTCATCATCATTTTTTCCAAGGATGAATAAATAGGTCGAGTGAGAGCTTTATTTTGATTTGATCGAATAAAGTTTCTAAGTTGAAGATATTTAAAAAAATGTGTTCTATTGAGATTAAATTTGATCCTCAGCTCTTCAAAAGACATTATGTTGTCTGCACATGGCAAATATAAATCCTGAATCTTTTGTATCCCTTTTAAATTCCATACTTTAAATACAGCGTCCGCTCTCCCTGGTTTAAAATATTGATTACCCCATATTGGACTAAATTGTGACAATAACTGTGGTTCTTTTAAATAGTTTTTAGCTTCACACCATATTTTGATCATATGCTTTACAAATGGATTTTTAACTTGTTTTTGTAATTTTTTTGCCGAATCTGAGTATATGAATATGGGAAGAGGTAAAGGTAAATTGTATGATTCCATTTCAGTCCAGTGAGGGAGATCATTTGATGAAAAATAATATGTCATAGACCTCAGTTGTGCCGACCAATAATACAACATAAAATTTGGACATTTCAGACCTCCACGATCAAATGGTAAATATAATAAAGACAGACGTAATCTAGCCCTCCTGTTGTTCTATATAAATTCCACTAACTTTTTTTTTATTCTTGAGAATAGATCTAAAGGTGGTGATAAGGGAATGTATTGAAATAAATAAAGTATTTTAGGTAAAATATTACTTTTAAGTATATTGATTCTCCCGATCATCGACATTGGTAGTGACATCCATCTCTGAGTTAACTCATTGATATCTGACATTAAGGCTTCATAGTTGACGCTGGCGACTGATTCTAGCTTAGGCATAATTTGGATTCCTAAATATTTAAACTGATTTACGACATTGAATTGATTTGCCTCAGGGGCTGGGTAATTTCTCTGGGTCTCATTTAGCATTAATATTGAAGATTTAGTTTTATTTATTTTATATCCTGATATTTCCCCAAAATTCTTTATTAAATTCAACAAGGTTGGAATTGATTTTTTTAGATTCGACATAAACAAAATTATATCATCGGCGTACAGGGAGATTTTATGTTCTGTTGGTCCAACTTTAATTCCATATATTTGTGAATGTAAACGTATCGCTATCGCTAAAGGTTCAATTGCCATAGTAAACAGTAAAGGTGAAAGTGGACAGCCTTGTCGACATCCTCTATTGATTTTTATTGGTTTTGAAATATTGTTATTTGTTAGGATTTCTGCTGTAGCATTATTGTATATTATTTGAACCCATTTTATGAAATTATTTCCAAGTCCAAACCTTTGTAGGACTTCAAAAAGAAAGGGCCATTCAACTCTATCAAAGGCCTTTTCGGCGTCCAATGATAGGAGAGCTGTATCCGGTGCTTCTTTATTAAAATAAATAATATTAAATAGTCTTCTTACATTATGGAAGCCTTGTCTACCCTTTATAAAGCCATTCTGATCTCGATTAATAATATTTGGTAAAATTTCTTGTATTCGTCTTGCTAAAATTTTACAGATTATCTTAAGGTCGGCGTTTAATAGGCTTATTGGTCTCATATTTTCACATTTATTAGAGGGCTTACCTGGTTTTGGCAGCAGTATAATTAAGGCATTATTTATGTATGATGGTAAATTATTATTTTGAAATGCTTCTAAAACCATTTCCAAAAAAGGTTTTATTAATTTATTCTTAAATTTTTTATAAAGGTCAACTGGAAGACCATCTGGTCCTGCACTTTTTCCTGATTTCATATTATCAATGGCTAGCCCAACTTCTTCTTGACTAATTTTAGACTCCAATATCTCCCTGTTTTCATTTGGTATAACGGTATAGATAGTTCGTTCAAAAACCCATATAATTTTTCATAGTAATCTCTAAAGGCTCTATTAATTTCTAAAGGATCTATAACTACCTGTCCGTTACTTATAATACTGGTAATTGGTGTTTTAATTTCCAATTGTTTAATCTGCCATGCTAATAATTTTCCTGATTTTTCACCTTGTTCATAAAAAGATTGTTTCAATCTTAGAAGACTCGAGGCAGCTCTATTCGCTGATTTTTTGTCGTATTCAGCTCTCAAAATCAGTAATTCATTCTCCAACCTTGGGTCACTTCCTGCATACACTTTTTCCTGAAGACTTTTTATTTTATGTTCCAATTTAGCTCTCTCCTCTCGAGTCTTCTTAGATTTTGATCCTGTATAACTAATAATATGTCCCCTAATAAAAGCTTTGAAAGCCTCCCACTTTACACATGCTGATGTTTGTGTAGTATTGATGTCAAAGAACTCGTCTATCTGTTTTTCTATATACTTGACAAATTCCTCATCCTGAAGCCATTTATGCTGAAATTGCCATCTACCTGATTCCTTTGTCAATTTTTTATCTACATATATTAGACAACAGGGTGCATGATCAGAGATCACGATGTTATCATAAAAGCAGTTTTGAATCTTGGACCTTAATTCTGTGGAAATCAAAAAATAATCAATACGTGAGAATGTCTTGTAGGTACTGGAATAACAAGAATAGGCTTTAACTTGTGGTTTCATTTCTCTCCATATATCTAACAATCTCAATTCTTTCATAAAATGATTAATAGTCATCCTACATCCAATGTGCGTACAATCCAGTCCTGTTGATCTATCCACACCTGGATTCAATGTACAATTAAAATCCCCTGCTATTATATGTTGCCCTGTAAGTGATGATAAGATGAGAAATAAATTAGCAAAGAACTTCTGATCATCTATATTGGGACCATATAAGTTCACAAGATTTATATTTTCTAATAGCAAAGAACCTTGAATGATTACATATCTTCCAAATTTGTCTCCAATTACATTTTTCACTTGAAAAGGAACTGATTTATGTATGAGAGTCATAACTCCCCTGGCTCGGGATGAAAATGAAGAGGTGAATACACTTCCCTGCCATCTACTCCTAATTCTTTTAACATCCTCCTCTATCAGATGAGTTTCTTGTAAAAACACAATTCTTGAACCCATGTCCTTTATTTTATTCATAACTTGTTTAAGTTTTTTTAAATTTTGTAGACCTCTGCAATTCCATGAAGTTAAATTAAGATTAACACTTTGGTCCATGATCAATAGAGAGTTTGGGATTACCTTGCAGTGTAAACATGCTCATACAGAGAAGCAAAAACATGAGTGGTTGAACATTCATCCTACAAACTACACACAAACAAATTTCCCCTTCCCACACTTGTGGCAAACCCCCCAAAATCAAAAGAAAAATTCTGTCTCCCGATATAGCCATCAACCGTTCCACACCCACGGGGAACAGCCTAAGCCACTCCTTCTTCATCCTCCCAATCACCCTAACTCTACTGCTTTTAATGACGTAACATTAACTCTCCTCTGTAGTTTTCCAACTTAACTCCAAAATTTTTAACAACTTTGTACATCATAGTTTTTTTTTGTTTGTTTGTTTTGTTTTTGTTTTGTTTTTTTAATATATAATACAATCTATATTTTGTAAACTTACTATTTACTTCAAGTCAGTCAGATGCCTGTGCAAATGCTTAATTATTCTACCTTATATTTTGTTCATGCTTAGCTCCCACCAGTCTCTTCTTCTTCTTTGATCTTCTTGATGAACTCCTGCGCCTCCTCTGGGGTCTTGAAGATGTGGGTTCTGCCCTCATACGTGGTCAGCAGTCTCGCAGGATAGATTACACCATGACGAATCCCAAGGTTGCGCAGCTCCTTACGTACGGGATCAAACTGCTTCCTCAATTGCTGGATTCCTGTGGCCAAATCTGGGTAGAACCGCACCTGCTGGTCCTGGTGTTTAATCTCTCCTTTTTTAGCTCATGCAGCGTTGAAGATCTTCATCCTGTCTCTGTTGCTAAGAAACTTCATAATTAAGGTCCTCGGCAGTCCCTTATCTCTCCGTGGGCCAATACGATGTGCTTTTTCCAGAACCACTGCTGATTGCAACTCCTCGCTGCCCAGCACCTCCGGAATCCACTTTTCCAGAAAGGAACATACGTCCCGACCTTCTGATTCCTCTGGAAGACCCACCAGCCTCAAATTATTCTGTCTCGACCGAGATTCCAAATCCAAAATATTATCTTCCAGAGATTTTTTTTTTTTTTCCAAAGTGCGCACCTTTAATTGAAGACGGGTGACGTCATCTTCAGCACTAGCGAGACGGAGCTCCATCTGCGCCGTTCGTTCTACACAGTCACCCAATTCCTTTCTTATTCCTTCCAACGCTGTCATAATCCCATCAAATCTAGAGGAAAAGTCCGCTCTCATTGAACTCATGGCAGCCATCAGCGCATCTGCGCCATTCCCCGCAGATATCGCAGCGTTGCCAGCCTCCTCCGCCATATATGGAGTTTTGTTTACTGCGTCACAGACCTGAAAGTCCGTTAATTTGGACTGTTTCGGCGGCTCGCTTTTTCCTTTTCCTGGTTTTCCAGCCTTAGGCTTCGCCGACATATCTTCGCCCAAATGCTGGGATACGTTCTGTCCCAAATGAGAGAGTTATTTGCCGATTTTTTTTTTTTCCAGGAGCAGAGCAGAGCGAGACACGTCCGTCCTACGTGGCAGCCATAACCGTAAGTCCAAAAATATGCAAGTTAGGTTAATTGGCATCAAACTGGGGATTCTAAATTGTCCTTAGGTATGACTGTGAGAGTGAATGGTTGTCTGTCTCTCTGTGTTGGCCCTGTGATGGACTGGCGATCTGTCCTGTACCCTGCCTCTCACCCAAAGATGCTGGGATAGGCTCCAGCCCCCCCACCCCCCATCCCCACCCCCGCGCGACCCGAAAAAGATTAAGCGGAAGAAGATGAATGAATGAATGAATGAATGAATAAATGTTTCTAATTTACATGAAAAAGGATGTGATAAATTGGCGTGTGTTGGCCATTTTTTTAAATAACAGTCATGAGGAGGAACTAAGTGGTGGTGTTCAGAGGTGTTAAATCCTGCAGATCTGCATTAATCAGCAGGGAAAAGGAGAAGAAGAGGAATAGGTGATCCCCAGCAGCAGAGATAATCCAGTTAACTCAGGAGGAGTAAACACATGACACCCCATGACACCCAACAGATCACCCACCCATGACATCAGTGGGAACAGCTGGGCCAGACTTCACACCTTTGTTGATTTACATGTTCCCTTCTGAGGACAATTCAAGCAGAGCTGCTGCTGAGATGGAAACAAAAGGTTTTTTTTTTTAATTTTGATTTTGTATACTTTATTGATCCCCAGAGGGGAAATTGAGGGCATCCACCTGGATGGATGAAGCAGCCACGGTACGGCGCTATCCCTTAACCATTCACACACACATTCACACCTAGGGCCACTTTAGAGTCTCCAGTTAACCTAACCTGCATGTTTTTGGCCTATGTGAGGAAACCGGAGAAATCCCAGAGTAAACCCACGCAGATACGGGGAGAACATGCAAACTCCACACAGATCACTGTTGGTCAGGGGCTGGGATCGGACCAGGGATCCCATGGCCAAGGGTGAGTTGCTGTGCTGGTGCAGTGCTAACCACTGTGCCACCGCACCAACCAGGGTATTGTGGCTTTATCAGCAGCACTGATACCCCGCCCCCCACCCCATAACTGACCTGCTGGACAGGAACTAACTCCTCAGACCTGTTAACAAAATTTTTACAACAAAAGAACATGCAAAAGAACAAAGATTCCCTTTGATTTAACAGGATAACAGCGTGAATTTTCTGGTCTGTGAATGAACAGAGCAGCCATGAGTGTTTCACGGAGTCACTTATTGAATTATAATGGTTAATCTAAGTCACAATTTCAGGAAACATGAACTTCAGGGGAAACTTAAACCTGACATAACGTTCGGCTCAGGAGACGCACACACACAGGCTCAGAGTAGTTCAAACTGTTTATTAACAACAGGGATGTTTGGGTGCGTGTCTGCAGAATGTTAATGTGTTGGTGGGGGCGTCTGCTTCGGACCCAGAGGCAGGAGACCGTTCAGCCGGCAACCCTATGGGAGAAATCAGACAGGGTGATGAGCACACACCAACACGGGAGGAGAATAGGCGAGGGAGAGAAGCTTACTTGTTTGGGCAGATGACTGGCGCTTCAAGGATGGAAGCCCGGGAGACAGCCACCTGCAGGGCTCGGTGCAGCAGCGAGGAGAGACGAGGGACGGGATTGTCCGCCGCCGAGGAATCCACCTGTGCACAGGGGAGCAGACTGGAGAGATGAGGTAAGTGAACTTCTTACCGGTAAAGAGGATGCTGAAGAGAATGTGGTAGAAGTCCATGCAAAGGAAACGAAGTCTACGGCTTCAGGCCGACGCTCAGGGCGAGGCGGCTTTTATCCTTCGCCGCTGACGAGTAGCAGGTGCGTGAGCAGGTGGCGCCGCTGATGAATGGCGCGGCGTGACAGTACTCCCCCCTCTAGCAGCGCCTCCTGGCGATGGCTTATCCGGGTGCGCTCGGTGGAAGTCCGCGATGAGCGATGGGTCCAACACAAACGACGGGGGCACCCACTGTCGATGCTCGGGCCCATAGCCCTCCCAGTCCACCAAGTATTGCAACCCACGACCCCGGCGCCGGGAGTCCAGGATGGAGGAAGCGGACCAGGCCGGATGGCCACCAATCATCCGGGGCGCGGGTTGCGCTGCAGGAGGAGGGCAAAGGGGGTCAGAAACCGCCAGTTTCACCTTCGACACGTGGAAAGTAGGATGAATGCGGAGGGAGGGGGGAATAGCCACGCGCACAGCCACCGGGTTGATGATCCGGGTGATGGGGTAGGGACCCATGAAGCGCTGTGCCAGCTTTCTCCTCTCGCCTTTTAGAGTGACGTCCTGGGTGGAAATGTAAACAAGCTGCCCAACTCTGTACGCCGGGGCAGGTCTCCTACGCCGGTCCGCCACAGTCCTGTTGCGCTCCGCTGTGCGTAATAGCGCATGGCGCGCGGCAGCCCAGGTGGAGCGGAACTGCCTGAGATGGGCCCTAACTGACGGGACAGTTACCTCACTCTCCTGCTCCGGAAACAGCGGGGGGTCGTAACCCAGGGACGCTTTGAAGGGGGACATCCCTGTAGCAGAAGAGCGAGCGGTGTTGTGGGCATATTCAACCCAGGCAAGATGGTTGCTCCAGGACGCGGGTTTGGATCTGGACACACAGCGGAGCGCAGCCTCCAGCTCCTGGTTGGTCCTCTCACACTGCCCGTTGGATTGGGGGTGATGGCCGGAGGAGAGGCTCACCTTGGCTCCGATGGCGTTGCAGAATGACCTCCAAACCTCAGATGAAAACTGGGGGCCCCGGTCCGAGACCACGTCCACCGGAATCCCATGCAGCCTGACCACGTGTTGGACGAGGAGGTCCGCCGTCTCCAGGGCAGTAGGGAGGCCTCGCAGGGGGATGAAGTGCACGGCCTTGGAGAAGCGGTCCACGATGGTCAGGATGGTGTCATAGGAGTTGGAGATGGGGAGTCCGGTGACGAAATCCAGAGCGATGTGCGACCAGGGCCTGCCAGGGACGGGCAGGGGCTGGAGCAGACCCGCTGGAGGGGCATTTCCCGATTTGCAGGTGGCACAGATTGGGCAAGCCCGGGCGTAGCGGGCTGCATCCCTCCGCAGGCCTGGCCACCAAAAGGACCGTTGGAGGAGATCTATCATCCGGGAGGTGCCAGGGTGACAGGTGAGCTTGGAGGTGTGGAGCCAGTGGATGACCTCTCCTCGGACCGCGGATGGCACGAACAGCCTCCCCTCCGGTCCGCCGCCAGGGTCAGGTTCCACCTGCTGTGCCTTCCGGATCTTGCTCTCAATGTCCCACGAGATGGCTCCCACGACGCACGACCTGGGCAGGATGGAGTGGGGCGCCTCCTCCGACTCCACGGGGGCGAACTGCCTGGAGAGGGCGTCAGGCAGGACGTTCTTAGAGCCAGGCCTGAAGGTGATGGAAAATTGGAACCTGGCGAAGAACAGGGACCAGCGCGCCTGGCGGGCGTTCAGGCGCTTGGCAGATCGTAAGTATTCCAAGTTCTTGTGGTCCGTGAGGACCACAAACGGCAGGCTTGCCCCCTCCAACCAGTGGCGCCACTCCTGCAGGGCGAGCTTGATGGCCAAGAGCTCTCTGTCCCCCACATCGTAGTTTCTCTCCGCCGGGGACAAGCGCCGGGAGAAGAAGGCGCACGGTCGCTTGGCGCCATCGTCCGGTGACCGCTGGGACAGCACTGCTCCCACTCCCGTGTCCGAGGCGTCTACCTCTACAATGCACTGCAGCGCGGGGTCGACCTGGCGAAGGACCCGGGAGGAGGAGAATTCCGCCTTCAGCGCCTCAAAGGCGGCAGCGACCTCTTCGGTCCACCGGAACGGGACCTTCGGGGACGTGAGGCGGGTCAGTGGTCCCACGATGGCACTGAAGTTGGGGACAAAGCGGCGGTAGAAATTGGCGAAGCCAACAAATTGCTGCACCTGTTTCCGGGATGCAGGTGTGGGTCATTCCACCACCGCCTTTACCTTCTCTGGGTCGGGGAGCACCCTATCGTGGGCGATGATGAACCCCAGGAAGGACGTGCTCCTGGCGTAAAATTCACACTTTTCTGCCTTAACGTACAGACGGTTCTCCAGCAGCCTTTGGAGGACCCGCCTCACGTGGACCTGGTGCTCATCCCTGGACTTGGAGAAGATGAGAATATCGTCCAGGTAGACGAACACAAAAAGGCCAATGAAGTCCCGGAGGACGTCATTTATGAGGCGCTGGAAGACTGCAGGAGCGTTGGTCAACCCGAACGGCATCACCAGATATTCAAAGTGGCCGTTCGGGGTACGGAAGGCCGTTTTCCACTCATCTCCCTCCCGGATCCGGACGAGGTGGTAAGCGCTGCGTAGGTCCAGCTTGGTGAACCAGGTCGCCCCCTGGAGGGAGTGGAAAGCAGTGTCCATGAGAGGCAGGGTGTAACGGTCCTTCTCCGTGATATTATTGAGGGCCCGGTAGTCGATACAAGGGCGGAGGGACCCATCCTTTTTCCCCACGAAGAAGAACCCTGCCCCCACGGGTGACGATGATGGGCGGATAATCCCAGCACTTAAAGATTCCTTCAGGTAGGCGTTCATCGTCTCCTTCTCCGGCGCAGACAGGCTATAAAGGCGACCAGAAGGTAAGGGAGCCCCCTGGCGGAGGTTGATGGCGCAGTCATAGGGCCGATGAGGGGGAAGAGACATAGCTTTCGCTTTGCTGAACACCATACCCAGGTCGTGAAATTCTGGGGGCACCAGAGACAGGTCCGGGGGTGCAGCGTCCGTAGCAGGGGGAGGAGCGGACGGAGAGCAGGCAGCGGACTGAAGGCAGGTGCCCATACAGAACGTACTCCATGCCGAGATCCCAGCTGATTTCCAATCCAGGACCGGATTGTGAAGGCGGAGCCAGGGATACCCCAGGATGACGGGCGACACAGAGTTGGGAAGGACGTAAAAGGTCATTTCCTCCCGGTGGTTTCCCGAGATGATGACCGGTAGGGGAACAGTTTGATGTGTCACTCTCCCGAGGGTGGCACGGGAGAGGTGGATTAGGGAGATGGGAGTATTGAGTGCCTGGCAGCGGATGCCCAATCGGGTTGCCAGGCTTTGTGAAATGAAGCTGCCTTCTGCGCCCGAATCCACCAGTGCGTGGGTGAGGTGCCCAGTAGGGTTATGGCAGAAACGGATGGGCAGCTTCAATTGAGTCAGTGATCCTAACCGATTGACATCCGCGAGGCTTCCAACAGTGACTCGCGGACCCCACCGACTGGCTTTCCGTGGGCAACACTCCACGGTGTGTTGGTCGCCTCCGCAATACATGCAGAGGCCCAACTCACGGCGGCGTTGTTTCTCCACAGGGGAAAGTTTAGTCCAGCCCGTCACCATCGGCTCCGACTCCTCGGGGCGCGATGCTGGCGGCGCCGCCAGGGGGCGAGCTTGGAACAGGTGCGGCGAGGCTCCACGAGGGCGAGAAGAAGAAGACCTCCGCCCCGAGGAGCGCTCGCGCAGCCTGTTATCCAAACTTATCGCTAAGGACGTCAGCTCCGCTAGCGTCCCAGGGATATCCCGACCAGCCAGTTCATCCCTCAGATCACTATTGAGGCTGCGGAGGAACAGGCCACAGAGGGAGCGTTCCTCCCAGCCCAATTCCTCCGCCGCTACCCGGAAGTCGACCGCGTAGTCCGCTGCCGACCGGCTTCCCTGCTGGAGAGCGAGAAGCCGATCGACCTGGACCGTTTCGGTTTGTGAGTGGTCAAAGACCTCCAGAAAGCGCCTCACGAATTGGTCATAGGTGAGGGTGGCATAACTGGGCCTCGCCATTACGGCGTAGGTCCAAGTTAACGCACGCCCCTCCAGAAGATTCCCTATGTAACCAATTCGGCTGTGATCCGAGGGAAAATCTCCGGGCACACGGTGGAACACGGACTCACACTGCATAATAAACCCCCGCGCTCCGCCGAGCTTACCGCTAAAGCGGGCGGGGGTCGGAATCGGCGTGAGCCGAACCGGTGCCACTGGAGCCGGCTGGACGGCCGCTGGAACAGCAGGAGCCGCGCCACCCTGGCGAGTCGGGAGGAACGGCTGTTGGGGGTCCAAGCGGTTCAATCGGTTAGTCAGTTCTAATAATTGGTTAAGAACCACCTGTTGCTGATAAACAATCTGATCCACCCGAGCCTCGAGGATGGTAAACCGGTGTGCGAGCCCGCCGTCCGCCGAGCCGCTCTGCTGAAGCCGTACTGACATAACGTTCGGCTCAGGAGACGCACACACACAGGCTCAGAGTAGTTCAAACTGTTTATTAACAACAGGGATGTTTGGGTGCGTGTCTGCAGAATGTTAATGTGTTGGTGGGGGCGTCTGCTTCGGACCCAGAGGCAGGAGACCGTTCAGCCGGCAACCCTATGGGAGAAATCAGACAGGGTGATGAGCACACACCAACACGGGAGGAGAATAGGCGAGGGAGAGAAGCTTACTTGTTTGGGCAGATGACTGGCGCTTCAAGGATGGAAGCCCGGGAGACAGCCACCTGCAGGGCTCGGTGCAGCAGCGAGGAGAGACGAGGGACGGGATTGTCCGCCGCCGAGGAATCCACCTGTGCACAGGGGAGCAGACTGGAGAGATGAGGTAAGTGAACTTCTTACCGGTAAAGAGGATGCTGAAGAGAATGTGGTAGAAGTCCATGCAAAGGAAACGAAGTCTACGGCTTCAGGCCGACGCTCAGGGCGAGGCGGCTTTTATCCTTCGCCGCTGACGAGTAGCAGGTGCGTGAGCAGGTGGCGCCGCTGATGAATGGCGCGGCGTGACAAAACCCATGACACACTGTTTTAAATTTAGCTGATTTTTAATTTTTTTTTCCGCTTCTCTTCCAGTCCTTGTGGCCACTTTCTGATTGCTTTGAGTTTTTAAAACATCATTTTAAGAATAATGTTAACTGACTTAAAGTACATTTCTCACTATACTATATCACACAATATGCCGTTTAACATACAATTTCATCTGATCACATTTAGATCTTAATTCAAACAAGCAGAGTATTTGCAATCAACCTAATTAAGACTTGAACTAAAAACAATCAATCTGAATACAACTGGGAGTGTTTAAGAATAAAAATCTTTGGATTCCTTAATGAAGTTCTGCCTGCAGATCACCTGCACTCAAACATTCCAAGTATCACTCATGGGACAGACCATATTCCATACAAAAATGTTAAAATTTTACTTTGGCTTTGTTTTTTAGGGGTTGCTGTTCCAGTTAAAAGTCTCAAGTGTTGAAGAGTCCACCTTTGTATAAAACGGCCAAGTCAGTATACCACAAAAGGCTCAAAGTTGCTAAGATAATCCAGAGGTTAAACCCGCTGTTAATGTCATTTAAACCCTGCGTGGCTTCGACAACGTGGAACAGGCATTTAACTTTGAAATGGATGGCAGCGAGTTATTGCAAACGAGCAGCTTTAAAACACACATAACACCAAAATTAAGAGTATTGCAAGAAGGAAAATAGTTTAATCTAAAACACAGCTGTCTTACCTTTTTTTTTTTTTTTTGTTACTTATTTGTACCCGTAGGTAGACTTGGTTTGCAGTCTGGTGACAAGCCATCGGCTGCTGGTCGCTGCGTGCGCGAGCGCCCTAAACCTACATGTTTTTGGTATGCGGGAGGAAACCGGAGAAATCCCGGAGTAAACCCGCACAACACGGGGAGAACATGCAAACTCCACACAGCTCACTGTTGGTCGGGGGCTGGGATCGAACCCATGATTTCATGATCCCCGCGATCCCCCGGCCGAGAGTAAAACTGTGCTGTCACAGTGCTAAACCACTGCGCCACCGTGCAGCCCATCACCTTGAAATTGTAGCCACACGTGACCTACTTTATGATTTACATAATGCCTCACATCTTAGATAAGAACAAAGGCAGAGTTTCCTTGGAGATAACAGGAAGCTGTGAAAGTGTTAGCTCTGGTATGCAGAGACGGCCTGGAGGATTCTTTGTGGGCCTAAGACTGTGGGGGTGATATTAAGGGATTAAAGAGGTATATAAGGGACGAGTTTTTTCTGTGATGCTCTCTTTTCTACTTTGCTCATGTTGGAGCGTGTAATAAACTGCCTTGAGATGAAACCTGCCTCATCATTACGCACTCCACACTGGTGACCCCGACGTGATGAAACTCAGCTGGGCGCCTGTGTCCACGAGGAAATGCCTCCCCGAGCGTGCGTCCGTCAAGTAGAGCAGCTTGTTCTCCTCCCCGAGGGTCGCAGCTGCTACCGACCCCCCGGTCTTGGCGTTTCCCGAGCGCTTGAACTGGCATGGTGGTATACATTTGCGTGCCTTCTCTGCAAAGCGGCAGTGGTAGAAACAAAGGGTGTCTCCTCCGCGATCTCAGAGTTTACTACCGATATTCAGCATGTGTCAGGTAAACTGAATGTAGTGGCAGACTGCCTCTCGCGCACGGTGGCTGCCCCCGTCCACGTGGGGATAGATTACACAGTGATGGCCGCGGAGCAGGTTAGTGATGCGGATGTGCGCGCGCTCCAGTCTGGACCAACAGGGTTAAGGCTGGAGAGCAGGGCGCTGCAAGACGGTATGCACCCCCTAATCTGTGATGTCTCCACGGGGCGACCGCGTCCCGTGGTACCGGCAACGTGGCGCCACCGTGCTTTTGACTCGACCCATTCTTTGGCGCACCCGGGGGTGCGCGCGTCGGTCAAAATGGTAGCAGAAAAATTTGTGTGGCCGGGCCTCCGCAAACAAGTTAAGGAGTGGGCGGCAGCCTGCATGGCGTGCCAACGAGCCAAGGTACACAGACACATGAGGGCTCCCCTGGAGCCATTTCACATTCTGGCTAAGAGGTTCGACCACGTTCACGTGGACCTCGTGGGTCCCTTCCCGCCATCGCAGGGGTGCACGCACCTTCTGACAATGGTGGACCGCACCACGCGTTGGCCGGAGGTGGTTCCTTTGGCGTCAACCACAGCCGAGGAGGTGGCGCGCGCGTTTGTAACTGCATGGGTGGCGCGTTTTGGAGTCCCGTCGGACATTACGTCCGACAGAGGCCCTCAATTTGTTTCCGAACTTTGGTCAGCAATGGCCCGCAGCCTGGGAGTTACAATTCACCGCACAACTGCGTACAATCCTCAGGCTAATGGGTTATGCGAACGTTTTCATAGGTCATTGAAAGCAGCTCTCAGGGCATCACTGATGGATGCAAATTGGGTAGACAAGCTACCGTGGGTTTTATTGGGGTTGCGTTCTGCGCCTAAAGAAGACTTAGAAGCTTCCCCAGCTGAACTCGTTTTCGCGCAGCCACTTCGGCTACCCAGGGAGTTTCTCCCGGATAATCCTGCGCCAAGCAGCTCCCCATCTCAGCTGTTGCAGCGTAGCATTGACGCAGGCACGCTGCCAGGCCCCGTTCATCACAGTTTTCCGCCCGTTTTTGTGCCTAAAACTTTGAAAAACGCGGAGTTTGTTTTTATCAGACATGACGCGCATCGCACCCCACTGCAACCACCTTATGATGGGCCGTTCAGAGTGTTGGAAACAGGGGACAAGCATTTTTTGCTAGATTTGGGGGGTAGGAGGGAAAAGGTTGGCATAAACAGACTCAAACCCGCTTTTGTGGTGGCGGACGAGCAAGTGCTGTTGGCAAGGGCCCTTCGGCGCGGCAGACCACCACGGGGTGCTTCCCAGAGTAATATTTCCCCAGATCACCCACAGGGACTGACAAAAGGTTTGCACCCCCAGACAGCAGCTCCCCAGCATGACGGCGCCGCGGAGGCGGTGAAACCTGGTTACAGCAGATACGGGAGAAGACTGAAGCCCAAGCAGCATGCGGATTGATGTGCAATGATGTTATCACAGCATGCAAACTGTTATTCCGTTGTTCGATCTAAATGTTTGGGGGGGGGGGTAGCCACACATGTGACCTACTTTATGATTTACATAATGCCTCACATCTTTGATAAGAGCAAAGGCAGAGTTTCCTTGGAGATAACAGGAAGCTGTGAAAGTGTTAGCTTTGGTATGCAGAGACGGCCTGGAGGATTCTTTGTGGGCCTAAGACTGTGGGGGTGATATTAAGGGATTAAAGAGGAGATGCATTGTTACTTGTGATTATAATGCAATGTGACTTGTGAGCTGTGAGAGCCCTGGGTATATAAGGGACGAGTTTTTTCTGTGATGCTCTCTTTTCTACTTTGCTCATGTTGGAGCGTGTAATAAACTGCCTTGAGATGAAACCTGCCTCATCATTACACACTCCACAAAATGCCCTTTACAAATGAAGAGATTCATACTGAAGAACAGAGGAAAAATGTAAAAAAAAAAAAAAAAAAAGATTAAAATACCAAGAACTCATGTAAGAACCCAGCAAGGAAGACATGGAAAGGTAATTCCGACATAACACTTCGGTGGAGAGAGAACAGGCCACCACTGCCATCCGTGCTGAAACAAACAGATTTGTTTCCATTGGTGCAGCTAAAACGCCTGACCAGCAGGATCTCTCACTTTTACTGTAGTGCTGCAGTAACTGGTATAATGGTGGGTGTCATTTGGCAATATTTTATGATTTTGATTTTTTTTTTTCGTTAGTTTTTAGTTTTAGGGATAATTATACAGGCACATCTCAAAAAATTAGAATATCATGAAAAAGTTCAATAATTTTTGTCACTCATTTCAGAAAGTGAAACCCATACATTACATAGATTGATTACACAGAGAGTGATATATTTCAAGTGTTAATTTATTTTAATTTTGATGATTATGGCTTATAGCCCAGCATCTTTGGGCGAGAGGCAGGGTACACTCTGGCTGATCAACTGAAAAGTATGTCCATGTACCACTCAATACTTGGTTGGAGCTCCTTTTGGATTAATTACTGTATCAATGTGGCGTGGCATGGAGGTGATCGGCCTGTGGCACTGCTGAGGTATGATGAAGGTCCAGGTTGCTTTGATAGTGACCTTCAGCTCGTCTGCATTGTTGGGTTTGATGTCTCTCATCTTCCTCTTGAAAGTACTCCATAGATTCTCTGTGGGGTTTAGGTCAGGAGAGTTTGCAGGCCAATCAAACACAGTGATGCCATGATTATTAAACCAGGTTTTGATACTTTTGGCAGTGTGGGCAGGTGCCAAGTCCTGCTGGAAAATGAAATCAGCTTCTCCATGAAGCTTGTCAGCAGAGGGAAGCATGAAGTTCTCTAAAATTTCCTGGTAGACAACTGCGCTGACTTTGGTCTTGATAAAACACAGTGGACAAACACCAGCAGATGACCTCTGTTCAGATAAAAGTAAATTTTGCATTTCATTTGGAGATCAAAGTCCCAGAGTCTGGAGAAAGAGTAGAGAGGCACAGAATGCTTGAGGTTTAGTGTGAAGTTTCCACAGTCATTGATGATTTGAGGAACCATGTCATCTGCTGGTGTTGGTCCACTGTGTTTTATCAAGACCAAAGTCGGCGTAGTCGTCTACCAGGAAATTTTAGAGCACTTCATGCTTCCCTCTGCTGACAAGCTTTATGGAGAAGCTGATTTCATTTTCCAGCAGGACTTGGCACCTTCCCACACTGCCAAAAGTATCAAAACCTGGTTTAATGACCATGACATCACTGTGTTTGATTAGCCAGCAAACTCTCCTGACCTAAACCCCAGAGAGAATCTATGGAGTATTGTCAAGAGGAAGATGAGAGACACCAGATCCAACAATGCAGACGAGCTGAAGGTCACTATCAAAGCAACCTGGACCTTCATAACACCTCAGCAGTGCCACAGGCTGATCACCTTCATGCCACGCCACATTGATACAGTAATTAATCCAAAAGGAGCCCTGACCAAGTATTGAGTGGTACATGGAAATATTTTTCATTTGGCCAACATTTCTATTAAAAAACTATTTTTTTAAAATTAATTTTATGTAATATTCTAATTTTTTGAGAAACTGAATCTGGGGTTTTCATGGGCTATAAGCCATAATCATCAAAATTAAAATAAATAAACACTTGAAATATATCACTCTCTGTGTAATGAATCTATATAATATATGGGTTTCACGTTCTGAAATGAGTGACAATAAATACTGAACTTTTTCATGATATTCTAATTTTTTAAGATGTACCTGTATGTATATATACATATACTAAAGTTTTCTAACACGGTCAGGTGATATGATGCTGCCTTATCCCGGCCTCTTAGAAATTTTAAATAAGAAACTCCATAAGTTGTGATTTTCTGCTCTGATTTAAGTGTAGCTGAGTGAAAACTCACCAGTTGCCCGCCATGTCGGTGAACATAACTGCCCTTGGGATCCACATCCCAAAACAAGCCAAGGTGGCGATGGCCTGAAACAGAGAAAAAAGTACTGAAACAGCAGCAATATCGGCATTGCTTTCAGTCTTTTCAATGTAGCATGGTTTGTTTTTATGCTGCTGATAGAATCTGAATTCCTCTTCTGCCTCATAGAACTTGGTAACAAAGAACAGAACCAGTCAGCAGCTTATGAAGATGCTTACTGGCGCTGCACCATTGATCCAGATGATGGTTGACTTTTTGGGGTAGGACACTTTTTTGTAGATGTACACACACTGCTCCAGGTACAGTATCAGGGAGACGCAGGACATGAAGGTGAGCATGGCAAAGAGGCAGAATTCAAACGTGTCGAGCTCTGGTTAAAAAGAGACACGCAGAGCAGCGGTAAGATTTTTAACAGTTTGAAATGAGCTGGCACTGAACTTGCAGATGACAGCGATAGATAAAGAAGCACAGAGGATATGATGTTTGATGTAGGTCACTCACGCCTGATCATGTCGATAGCCAGCGGGGGCTCCTGCAAGCAGGCCGGGTCAATGGTGCCGTTCAGGTTGTCCTCCATCTTCTCTTCAGGATGGAAGATTCAGATTGAAAGCTTCAAATTGAAATTCAAGGATTAGTGTCTCCCGTTTTGTGAGCTGTAAATGATCAACCGGCTTCCTTCTCATATTCTAGTGGCTATTAACAGCTTCAGCTGTAAGTGCACTTTACTCCGCCAGCTACTTTTAATAAGTGAAGGTGGGCTGTGAAAGTTTACGAGAACACATGCGTAATGTACATTCATTCACAGACTTTAGAGTAATTAGGAAAGGTGCACTAGGGTCAATGTTTCATTAGTGGTGTGACACACAGTGAGCAGGAGAGGAGAGGTGAATGAACTTTGACAGGGTGTGTTGTCTCCTTAGAAAATAAACAGGGTGTGAAATGTAGTGAAGGATTTCCTCCAAGCTTTGAGTTATAAGAATTTGGTTTGAGTAGTTAGAAAGCCATGTGTCTTTCAGCATATACGTATGCTCCTGTTCTCTCTTTTAGAATCCATGTCATTTTCTTCCAGGAAATAAATCCACATCACTCATGTGAAGCAGACTAAATCAGGACTATATTCCACCTTAACCCTGATTAGCTGTCCAGTAATTACACTCTGACATTTATGTCAGTTACGCTGCTATGAAAAGTTAAGCAGCACTGAGGTCGTTCACCTTCCTGTGATAGAAAATTGCCTAATCTTGTTCTCAGCTCATAATTTCTTGGCAGGAGAAGTTGAAACATGTTACAGTATGAAACTTTTAAGAGTTAAATCACAGTAAGCTACTGGCATGCAGACATCTAACAAACAAGAGCAACCTGTTTTACTGTATTCAAAAACTGATAGGTAAATAAAGTCTGAACATTGACATTATCCAAGTAATCACTGATCACATTCTGAAGAGTACACTCTAAAAAATACACTCTGGCTAAACTTGGCTAAAAATTACAGTAACAATTTGCCTGGATCTTTTTAAGCAATTCCAACTGAGCCATAACAGAGTAAATGAAATGAAATTGTTTTAGTTAGACCTTCTCAAGTTTAGTAAAGCATAAAGCTACAGTAACAAAGGTTCTTACAAATGATGGGTTCATGAGAATCTCCCACTTCCCATGAATTCTGGAATTCACAGACATTCGTGGAGGGGAGCAAAGTTTCTTACAGCTGCCATTCAATTTGCAAGAGCCACTTGAGTCATTCGTGAGAAATGAGGTGCTTTTCTGTCATACGATGGCCCTAGAGTTCTTACATTCTTCGTAAGGGTGTCTTGGGATCTTCCTACGCCATATTTACTGCCAGCTTACAAAAATTTTTGTGCAACTCACCGCTCTCTCAAGTCATTGGTAGGAAGATCTCACAGCTTTTTGTCACATTTTGTCACACGAATGACGTACTTCCGCCTTAAGGTGTACCTACGTCCAACTTAAAGTTGTTCCTATGGCACTCATACGGCTGCCCTGCAATTAGGGGCTTTCGTGGGGCATTCGTAGAAATCTCGGACAAGACCATTGACCTGGCCACAAACTTACAGTCTACGGAATCTGGATTCTCCTATGGCCGCCTTAAGAAGGATGAACAAAATGGTCCAAAAATCATTCATACACTGTTCACAGCTGTTCGTAAGGGTATTTGTGACCGTAGCTTTAGTTAAATAGTTATAGTAAACAAACTTGATTTACTTTGTTCACCGCTGGGTTTATTAAGTTGACCCTACTTAATTTTAATTAAAAGGTCTTGGTGTTGTCAAATTATCTAATTTAGGTCCTTCTAACTTAAATATTTTACATCAATTTTACTCAGAAACATAGCCATTTCTTCCATAAGGTGAAGTACACAAATGCTATGGGCCTCTCCAGCCATAAGGTGAGTCACAGTATCAATGTTAAGAGCTGAAGTCAAACAACCATGGACTAAATCAACACAACTGATTTGATGCTAGAGATGAGCCAATCCAATCCGCCGTATTGGGTTTGATCCCGGCAAAATGGCTGGATCAGTATTGGTAAGGAATACAGGTAATATAACAATCCGATTCATTAATAATACTAAAATGAAGGCACAATCATGTTCTCAGCTGTGCTGCATATGGCTTCTGTGAGCATAGGCATTAAGTGTCACATCACTGGAGTCTATCTGTGGGACTCGCCTCAGTATGTCCTTGGTTCGATCCCAGCCCCTGACCAACAGTGATCTGTGTGGAGTTTGCATGTTCTCCCCGTATTTGCATGGGTTTACTCCGGGATTTCTCCAGTTTCCTTCCACAGGCCAAAAACATGCAGGTTAGGTTAATTGGAGACTCTAAAGTGGCCCTAGGTGTGAATGTGGGTGTGAATGGTTAAGGGATAGCGCCGTACCGTGGCTGCTTCATCCATCCAGGTGGATGCCCTCAATTTCCCCTCTGGGGATCAATAAAGTATACAAAATCAAAAATCAAAAAATCAAAAGTATCACGGCAAAGAAGTATGCTGAATTCTGTCAAGAACCGAGCAGAAGGACATGTATCGCGCAGCAGCAGCCACTGCAGTGCTGCTTTTCCAGCTCAGGACACTGGATGCTAAAAGTGAAACCTAAGAAACTGAAAGTAAAAACCAGACTGCCGCGTACCTTTCGGGGGAAGAGTCTTACAGTTGATGAGAGGTAAGTGACAGAAACATAAATAGCAAATAATTTTATTTTTTTTTTGTATTTTGTATACTTTATTAATCCCAGAGGATGCAAGGCTACATGAACATGAAATGGAATAGGTATGACTTCAAAATAAGAGCAAACCAAAAAACTAAGAATGGACAGAGAATAATATCAGAAACACTACTAAATAAACCAAGGACCAGGAGAATACTTATGATAATAATAATAATGGATGACAAAAATACAACTTAAAGGTTTAATTCCTTTATTTTCAGAGCTACAGCATTTTTTTACCTCATGCCTAAAGTGACACTTTGAATTTCATCTGAATCTTTACTTAAATACTCAGCTTCAAAGTTTTGTATAAACTTAAACTTAAAACTTCAGAATGCATGTTTACATGGTGCTGACCAGTGAAATGCTGCAAAGTTAAAAATAAAAAAAAGCAGCAGCGTTACTAAACTGAGGCATATTTGTAATATATTCTTTGACTTTTAGATTTCTGTATTTATATGTGTACAAAATGCAACCAGTCATTAACAAAGTATGTGTGATGTATGAGAGTGTGTGTGTCTGGGATGCTGTGCCCACCCACAGGGTGATGTCAGGCGGGCACGGCCCACTCTGTATATAAACTCAAGTTATACATAAACTCTCATATACATAAACTCAAGTTCACATAATAAAGTCAGTTAGTTGCTGCATGTAGACTCACCTCCGTCCTGGTCATTTATCAGATATAACATTTGGCAACGAGGAGAAGAATGGGAGCGTGCTGGCTAAATCAGTGGCTATTGGAGGATCTTCAGGTCGGGGAACAGGGAGATGCTGAAGTCTGTACAGAAGGAGCTAAGGAAGAAGATCAGAGAAGGCAAGGACAGCTTCAGAAAGAAGATGGAGGACAAGCTGCAACAGAGCGACATCAGCGGGGTCTGGAGAAACCTCAAAACCATCTCTGGGCTCCAGAATCCTTCCTCCAAGGCCACGGGGGGCAGGGAGTGGGTGAACAATCTGAACCTGTTTTTTTAATAGGTTTGACCAACCGCCCTCCCCCCCCGTCTGCACAACAACCACTGCTGCCTCCACCGTCATCAAGACCTGCTGTCCACCCCCCACTCCCAGCACACAACCCCCCAACCTGACCCTCACTAAGACCCAGGTGAGGGCGGAGCTGAGGAAGATCAAGGCGAGGAAGGCCTCGGGTCTGGACTGCATCCGAGCAAAGCTCCTCAAGTCCTGCACAGACCAGCTGTGTGGGATTGTGGAGCACATCTTCAACCTGAGCCTGAAGCTGGGGAGGGTACCACAGTTGTGGAAAACATCTTGTGTGGTACCCGTACCAAAGACTTCCCACCCCAGAAACCTGAACAGCTACAGACCAGTGGCCCTGAAGTCTCACCTGATGAAGACCCTGGAGAGACTGCTCCTTGCTTACCCCCGCCCCCTGGTGGGACCAGGGATGGATCCACTCCAGTTCGCCTACCAGCATGGCATCGGGGTGAAGGATGCAGTGATCTTCCTCCTTCACCGTTCCCTGTTCCTCCTGGAGAAGCCTGGGAACACGGTGAGGATCATGTTCTTTGACTTCTCCAGTGCTTTCAGCACCATCCAACCGCTAATCCTGAGGGACAAGCTGCTGTGGGCAGGGGTGGACCAGCACCTGTCATTGTGGATCCTGGACTACCTCACAAACCGGCCACAGTTTGTGAGAACCCGGGATTGTATGTTCGAAACAATCATCGGCAGCACGGGGGCCCCCCAGGGAACGGTTTTGGCTCCCTTCCTGTTCACCCTTTATACTGCGGACTTTTCACACAACACAACACACTGCCATCTACAGAAGTTCTCTGACGACTCTGCGATCGTCGGCCTCATCTCCAATGGAGATGAAGCTGAGTACAGAGGACTTATCCAGGACTTCGTGGACTGGTGCCATCGGAACTACCTCCAGATCAATGCGAGAAAAACTAAGGAGCTGGTGGTGGACTGCCACGGGCAAGGACAACCCCTCACAGCACCAGTAAACATCCAGGGAACAGACATTGAGATGGTGACATCCTACAAGTACCTCGGTGTTCATTTGAACAATAAACTAAACTGGTCACACAATACCGACGCACTCTACAAGAAGGGACAGCGCAGGCTGTTCCAACTGAGGAGGCTCAGGTCTTTTGGTGTACAAGGGGTGCTCTTGAAGACATTCTACGACACGGTGGTGGCATCAGCCATCATTTTTGGAGTGGTCTGCTGGGGCAGCGCTATCACAGCAGCCGATAGGAAGAGACTGAACAAACTGATCAAGAAAGCTAGCTCTGTCCTGGGGAAACGCCTTGACCCAGTGGAGGAGATAGGAGAGAGAAGGATGGTGGCTAAACTGTCATCTCTGCTGGAGTCCAAGTCCCACCCCATGCAGGACATACTGAACGCACTGAGGAGCTCATTTAGCAGCAGACTACATCATCCTAGGTGCGCAACCGAGAGGTTTCGCAGGTCCTTCCTACCTACGGCTGTCAGATTTTATAACCTAAGCAGGGCTGCTCGCAGAGATAGCAAAAAAGAGTGACGACCTAATAGTATTGAAAGCAAAAGACGCAATAGACTTACACAAAATGGTCCCCTCCAGTATACAACTAGGACAATATCAATCGCTATGGAGGGTGACAATATGTGTGGGTACATATTCATACTATGTGGGGTAACTAAATAGACGGTTATGCTGTTTATTCCATCTAGCTACAATGCTTCGCATTGTGTATATATATTTATATATTTATGTGTACAAATGTATATTCACTGCTCTTATTTTCTTATCTTCTAAATTATTGCTCTGAGTGTTGTTATCCCTGTGCTGTTGCAATCCTGGAATTTCCCCATTGTGGGACTAATAAAGGCTTATCTTATCTTATCTTATCTTATTGCCGTTTCTGGAAAACCCGGGTGAGCTGGTGATTTCGTGGCCACAGTGAAGACGTGAATTTGAGGAGTATATCAACTCGCTGGGTCTCCCTTGGCTTGGCGGTAGACAGTGGCGGGCCCTCCTGTCCCGTAACCTCGGCACGGAGGGCCGAAGGATTCTCGACTCACTGGGCACGAATGAGGGCTATGTGGAGGCTGTCGGGCTCATGGAGGCGCACTTCGCGGAGCAGGCGAGGGCCAGAGAGCTGCGGGCGAAGGAGCTGGTGGCGCTAAGTTTGATGGAGCTAGTTAGCTGGGAAATGCTAACGGCTCAGTCGAAGTCAATGGACAGGCTAATCCCGCGGCTAAGGGCACCAAACTGGACATCGAGGCAAAACCGGGACCACGGGTTGAAGAGTTCCTGGTCACTGAAGACAGCAAACCAGCCATGGAGCCCAGCTTGACCTGGGACCATGGCGCTGATGGGTCGGACGGCGCGGTGTGCGAGAACAGCGGAGAGGTGGCGCAGCAGGAGTTAGCCCTGCCGCTGGAGGCCAAGCAGGCTGACGGCCCCGGGGAGGTGCAGCAGCCGCAGGACTTGGCGACAGCACAGTGGAGCACCAACACCGAGAGCGCTGGATGCAGTGGTGAGGAGCCCGTTTCGGTGAGCGGGCCCGACGAGGGTGATGGTGCATGTCCCGGAGGTGAGCAGTGGCCGGATACGGAGGCTATGCAGCATGACTCATGGAATGAGGGAGTCGAGAGCTGCGTCGAGACACCCAGGTCAGAGAGGGTCGCCGACGAGTGCGAAGCTGAGAGCCCTGGGAGTGAGCAGCGGCAGCTGGACATGGTGGCAGCACAGCAGAGCATCCTGGACAAGGGTGCTGGACGGTACGGCGAGACGCCTGAGGCAACGAACGGCGCCGATGAGCGACCTTCCATTTTCACTAGAGTGCGGCCACGGGGGGCTGGACTAGTTGGAGCCATGATGGCAGTGCTGAAGGCGGTCGGGAGTGGTCCAAGAGACATGGTGGGATGGCGCCCTGGACAACAGCACTGCGGGGCCAGAGGGAAGACGAAGCTTATGGCGGGAAGCGACATCTTTGCCATGGAGAGGGACTTCGACCCTGGATGTGGACAGAGGCCAGGGGTACATATGCTGTGAGGGTGCCCGGGGCCACTGAGGCAGTTTTGTGGATGGTGGCTGCCCAGAGACGTTGGTGTTACTTGAATTTTTTTTCTTTGCCCTTGTGTAAATACCTGTGTATATACACTACCGTTCAAAAGTTTGGGGTCACCCAGACAATTATTTTGTGTTTTCCTTGAAAAGTCACACTTATTTACCACCATGAGTTGTAAAATGAATAGAAAATATAGTCAAGACATTGACAAGGTTAGAAATAATGATTTGTATTTGAAATAATAATTTTTTCCTTCAAACTTTGCTTTCGTCAAAGAATCCTCCATTTGCAGCAATTACAGCATTGCAGACATAACATGATTGCATAAGGGTTTTCTAATCATCCATTAGCCTTCTGACGCAATGAGCAAACACATTGTACCATTAAAAAACTGGAGTGATAGTTGCTGGAAATGGGCCTCTATACACCTATGTAGATATTGCACCAAAAACCAGACATTTGCAGCTAGAATAGTCATTTACCACATTAGCAATGTATAGAGTGTATTTCTGATTAGTTTAAAGTTATCTTCATTGAAAAAAGTGCTTTTCTTTCAAAAATAAGGAAATTTCTAAGTGACCCCAAACTTTTGAACGGTAGTGTATGTATATAAGATAAACTGTATAGTTTGT
The DNA here is from genome assembly GCA_020510985.1 of Pholidichthys leucotaenia. Lineage (NCBI taxonomy): Eukaryota > Metazoa > Chordata > Actinopteri > Cichliformes > Pholidichthyidae > Pholidichthys > Pholidichthys leucotaenia. Next base: position 13,554,484 of record CM035844.1, read on the forward strand.
ATATATTTGATGCTGGTGTGCATGTAAGTGAATGTGAGTAATATGGGGTTATGCTGTGGAGAGTGCAAATAAAGGAACCAGACTTGCACAGCAGGTGAACTTTATTTCTCTCTCTCACTTCATTCTTACACAGAAAAAGAACCTCCCAGTACACCAGGGTCTCTCCTTTTATATCACTCCATTCCTTCCCCCTGCTGTCTGAAATCTTGCATCACAATACATTCACACTTCCACCCCTTACTGTCCCCGCAGCTACTCCTTCCTGCTGCATTACCATAACTTCTCCCATTACAATACGTACTGTCCTCCTCCGTTTAATCCCCCACACTCTACCAGCAGAGGGACTATTCCCCTCCCCTCTGCTTCCAGTCTGAGATGAATATCCAAGCGTGGGTTCCCTACACCGTTGTATTTTTTCAAGAGACAAGGTCCAGTTTAATTATTTTGTGTGAATGTGATAGGATGTTCATAACAGTATATTGTTCTCCCTGTTCTTAGTGTGTGATTCGGGTTTCTAAATTTGGGAGGTTCAATTGTGTGTGTGGTTTCCCAGTTTTGTAAAGGGGGGGGGTGATGTATGAGAGTGTGTGTGTCTGGGATGCCGTGCTCACCCACACGGCCCACTCTGTATATAAACTCAAGTTCACATAATAAAGTTAGTTAGTTGCTGCATGAAGACCCACCTCCATCCTGGTCATTATCGGATATAACAGTATGCTCTGTACTTTTGTTGTTTTAAATAAGAGAGACGGTATCGGGTTTGGATTGGTATCGGCCCATACTCAAAGTCACAGTATCGGCATCGGTATCAGACTTGAAAAAGTGGTATCAGTTCATCCCTACTTGATACTGTTATGTCTGCAAACCTGGGGATGATGACAGATGAGGATGCTGTCCTAGAACTCGAACTTTATTACACAACTGTTAAGAATACACTGCACACTTTAGCATTCAGCTCCCTGACATGCTATGGAGAACAAGTCGCCAAAGAAGAGACCACAAGATGGTCGACTCTCCCCTATATAGGTCGACATGACGACGACACCAGCCAGCTATGTCATCACGCTGCTCATTGCCATAAATCCCTTCACAACAAATACCACTTCAAAATTTAGACTGGCTACAATATTTTTGAGTTAAAAGTAGCTGTCTACATTTTATCAGCTAAGCTCCTCATATGTTTAGTGAAGCACTTAAAACTAAATAACAAAATCTAAATAATACTAAACTGCAGTGACAATGAAGCTCACAAATGCACGTTATTCTCAGTAAGCCCTTGAATCACTTTAGAGTGTAATACATGTTCAACATCTTAAGAAAAAATAGACATTAAAAAAAAAGTCATGCATTGCCCCCAACCCATTTAAGAAATCATAATGTATTGGTTCTGTTCATGAAGGCCATTAACAAGTTATCAGGGTTTGGTTTTAAACCTGTCCTTCCCAGCACAAGCCATAATTTAGACGGTGTATTTTGGGCTAAATCAGGTCCATTGGTCCAAGCCTTAATTTAGCCCACAAATAGATGCTGAAAATTGGGCTGTGTTTAGTCCATCTGGTATGGACCATATTTAACCAGAAAACAGTTGTTGAAAATTGGGCTGTGTCTGACCATATTAACCATAAACAAGAGGGCACTCAGAGAGCACATACCTTTGCCAAGGCTCCATCTCTCCCTCTCTTTGTCCTCTCCTCCGTCCCTTTGTCTGTCCATATCGCCAATCCATCTGTACATTGCGAGATAGAGCCTTGGCGGACGTTTGCACTCACGAATCACCTCCAACATCTAATGAGTTCATCTTTGGGTCAAGGGCCACCTCTGGTGAAAATTTCGTCCAAATCAATCCAGTAGTTTTGGAGTATTGTTGCTAAAACTCTGTGAGACGATAAGAGCCTTGGCGGAGGTATGCATTTTGAGATCATCACCAAAATCAAATTATGTGTTCAGTGTGCCATTAGACAGACAGGCAGACAGACAGACAGATAGATAGATAGATAGATAGATAGATAGATAGATAGATAGATAGATGTACTTTATTGATCCCAAACTGGAAAATTACAGTGTAACAGCAGCGTGACAGTAGACAACCCAAATGACAGAAACACACACACAGCATAGTAGACAAAGTGATTTCCCACGGAAGTAAAACTGCTAAAAACTTATATATATCATAGATGAATAGATGGTGACTCGTATAGATACATGAATCATACCCGCTGTACAATGCAGGACTATCAGGTGCAGGGTGAAATGTGAGGCGCCAATTAAACTGTAAGGTGCAGTATGGCAACATAGTTATGACCAGAATACAACATCAGAGTGAGTTATTGTACAGTGAAATGGCATGTGGCAGGAAAGATTTCCTGTACCTAACCGTTCGGCAGCGAAGCTGTAGCAGTCTGCTGGAGGAAGTGCTCCGCTGTCTGTCCAGTGTGGTGGAGGGGGTGACCAGCATTCTCCATGATGGATCACAGTTTGTTTAGTGTCCTCCTCTTCACAACAGTCTCAAAAGTCTCAGGTCTGAGACCAGTTACAGAATCAGCCCTCTTGATAATCTTGTCAAGTCTGATGGTGTCGCTGGCTCTGATACCGCTACCCCCACAGACAGCAGCAAAGAAGATGGCGCTGGTGACAACAGTCTGGTAGAAAAGCTTCAGCATCCTGTTGCACACATTGAAGGATCTCAGCTTCCTCAGGGAGAAGAGTCTGCTCATCCCCTTCTTGTACGCAGCATCAGTGTTGGATTTCCAGTCCAGTCCGTTGCTGATCATGACACCCAGGTATTTGTAGTAATCAGTTACCTCCACATCCTCTCCCCTGATCTGAAGGGCAAGGATAACTGGAGGAGTAGTACTTTTCCTGGCGGCCTGTAACACCTGGGCGTCCCAGACTGGTCTCCCCATATCCAGCAGCATGTGATGCATAACTTATGACCCACCCTTCCATCTGTGGCCACACCATCTAGCCTCTCACATGCTGAAGACCGTCTGATGTACCTCTAAGCGGCGCCCCCAATTTCGCAGAACACAGCGGATCTAGGGGAGACAACCCCGAAAAAAACCCAACATTTTGTTGGTGAACTCAATTTTATGATGATATGAATGTTAATCTAAATGGAGATAACAACATGAATGAGACCAGATGTGATGGGATCTCATCTGGCAGTGATGGTGTGCATGGGGGAGGGGGGGCACCACTCGGTCGATATCAAGTGACTTCCCATAGAAAATGGGACAATGCATTATATCGAGTTGTCATGGAGTGCGACTTTGAGAGCAAGCCAGGAACTAGAGGATACAGGAAGAGGATGTTGAATAGCTGGATAAATAAGGGAATGTTAAGAATACCCGAGCAAAACTTAGCAGACCAGGCAAGGGTGATTAGAAACAACAAGTGGCTTTCTTCCATTGAAATGAAGGATATAAAATGGCAGGGGAACAGTGCAACAGAGGGTGACATTAACAGGGACAGAGAAGACCCTGTCAGTGATGGATATGATGGAACGGGTGCTTTTTCAGATAATCAAGTACCCCAAGAGCATACTGACTTGTCTAGAATGAAAAAAGAGAATCAAAGAGGGTATTGATTCCAAGTCAAGGATATTGAAGGCTTGACAGAGAGGCAGAGAGCTATCTTAAATGCCATTGAACTAGCATTAGAGGAAACAGCGAAAGAGAAATTGATATCATTGAAACATGTAGAGAAAAAGACCCTTTGGTCGACGGTCCAGGAAAAGTGAATGAAATTTTAACCCACATATGTACATCAAATATTACCAAAACCAATCAGCTAATTCGAACTGTGGTCATTGTAGTAATGCAGAAGCTGGGTATTAGGAAAAGGACCACGCAGGCAAGAAAAGAACCTATGTGGAAGAGACGAATTAAGACCAAAATTGACCAACTAAGAGCGATAAGTAAACTGGAGAGGAAAAGGGAAAATCAAAGTAAAGGTGGTAAAGGTGTGTCGCAGATTGAGAAGAAATATAATGTTAGGAAGAAGGGGTTAAAAGTTATCGAAGAACTGAAGCAGCAAGTAATGGCAAAAACATGCCAAATTAAGCTGCGTATCCACCAAACGTGTTTTTTCCGCTCTGGGTGACTATTTTCTATTCATTCTCTGTGTAGTCCAGCGTTTACAGTGCTGAGCGCCCTCAAGTGGTGGCCGTTTTTTGTTACAGCACTCAGTGTTGAAAAAAGTTCAACTTTTCAGACTGCAGCTAAGCTCGTCAATCAGACCTTTCTAAGCAGCCAATCAGAATAAGGAAGGGCCGGACATGGGACACCGGTACTAGTCTCTATTCAGACTCCTGTTTTCCATGTCATCATATTTTACATCCAGAGCTGCTAGAATACGTTTCCTGTCCATTTCTATTTAGAGACTGCTATTAAAAAATCAGTAGGAGGTCTGACCATAGGAAAAGCAGAAGTGCTGAGCTGAGAGTGACAAGCTGTTGCTGGGATACAGGGCACAGACTTTTTCAAACTCAGAGCGGTCAGGTGACAAAAAATGTGTTTGGTGGACACGCAGCCTTAAGAAAGTATGAGCAATGTGTCAACCAGTACAGACAAAACCGGCTGTTTCAACAAGATCAGAAAAAGTTGTATCAGGAACTGGATGGTATTAACTTCACCAATGATGCAACACCTGACCTCAGTAAGAGCTGTGACTTCTGGAATGGTATTTTGGGTACCCCAGTTGAACATAATAGGGAGGCAGAATGGCTGAACGATGTGAAGGAAAAGCTGTCATATCATTCCACCCAGGTGAAGGTGACCGTTACAAAGACTAATGTAAAAAAATAGCTTAAAAAGGTATCCAACTGGGAAGGGCCTGGCCCTGATGGCATGCATGGATACTGGCTGAAATATTTCACAACTCTTCATAACAGCATAGCAGATCATCTTAATGAAATCTTGGAGGTGAGTTCCATTTTTTTTTTTTTTTTTTTTGCCTGCAATCAAAATTTCGCTTACTTACTAAGCGCCATTTTGATAAAACATGTTTTTTTCTCTCGCCTACTGTGTCATATCCTTTCTCTTTTCTTTTTTTTCCTTTCTTCTTTATGACTGGCGCCTAGCGGCTGCCCTGGCCTTGGATGCACTCTGCAGAGCGTGCCCAAATGCCAAGTCACGTTTCGTTACCTTGTATTCATACATGTGTAATGACAATAAAGTTGAATCTCATCTCATCTCAATCTCATCATCTCATTCCAGAATGGGTGAACCTCGGAAGGACAATTCTTTGTGTTAAGGATCACTCACTTGGAAATGCTGCTGAGAATTTTAGACCCATAAAGTGCCTTCCAATGATGTGGAAGCTGTTTAGTGGCATACTGTCCGAGAAGATGTACCAGCACTTAGAGACATCAAAGTTGCTCCCTGGGGAGCAAAAAGTGTGTCAAAAAGGATCAAGAGGCACAAAAGACCAGCTGCTTATTGATAAAATGGTACTGCAAAATTGTAAAAGACGGGAAACCAACTTGGCAATGGCATGGATAGACTACCGTAAGGCCTATGATATGATACCACACTCATGGATATTGGAAACAATGAAGGCGACTGGAATTGCTCCCAATATCCAAGAACTGGTACAACAGAGCATGGCCAACTGGAAAATAGTTCTGATATTGGGTGATCAAACCTTAGGAGAAGTGCAAATCCGACGAGGTATATTTCAAGGTGACAGTCTGTCACCTTTTGTTTGTTATCTCCTTTATACCATTGTCGATGGTGCTACACATCTCTAAATCTAAATACCAACTGGGAAAAGACACTGGATTTCTTAACCACCTGTTGTTCATGGACGACCTCAAGTTGTACGGAAAAGATGAGCGTGAGATTGAATCTCTAGTGAACACAGTACGTATTGTCAGCAGTGATATAGGCATGGAGTTTGGTCTTAAGAAGTGTGGTATTCTCATATTAAAAAAAGGGAAAGGTAGTGAAGGTTGAAGGAATAGATTTGCCAGACGTACGTAGGATTAAGACTGTGGAGGAAACTGGGTACAAGTACCTTGAAATCCTCGAGTATGACGATCTCATTCATGAAAGTATAAAGGAAGCCCTGAAAGGTGAATATTTCCGCAGACTGAAAAAGACCTTAAAATCAAAGTTGAATGGAAGAAATGTCATCATGGTCATTAATACCTGGGCAGTATCAGTGATGCGGTATGGTGCTGGAGTAGTCAATTGCACCAAAGTGGAACATGAACTTGAAACTAATGACAATCTACAGAATGCTACACCCTTGGGCAGATGTTGATCATCTATACCTCCCAAGGCAAAGTGGAGGTCATGGCCTCATCAGTATGGAGGACTGTGTATGAGGGGAAGAGATAGGCCTGCTGGATTATGTCTAGAGGAGTGAGGAACCTCTTTTGACTGCAGTAAGAAATGAGAACCTGGTGAGATCAGACGTGGCTGAAACCCTAAGACAATTAAAAGACATGATGCAGGAAAAGAGATTAGAAAACTGGAAAGCTAAAACCATGCATGGCCAGATCTTCCGTCAAATGGATGACATCAGACACGAAGCCTCATAGGACTAGTTAAAGAGAGGAGACCTGAAGAAGGAAACAGAGGGGCTAATCACAGCAGCCCAAGATCAGGCCTTAAGAACAAATGCCTTGAAAGGAAAAATAGAGAAACAAGAGTGTTCTCCTTTATGTAGGATGTGTGGGGTGAAAGATGACACAGTAGATCACTTGTGTGAATGCAGTAAGCTGGCCCAGACCCAGTATAAACACCGACATGACAACGTGGCCAGGATTGTACATTGGTCAATCATGAAACAGTTCGGTCTTGACATCAGAGAAAGATGGTATGAGCATAAACTGGAACCAGTGATTGAAGATGAAGGCATTAAACTATTGTGGGATTTTTCTATCCAGACGGACCATGATCCAGGCCCACAGACCAGACATTGTGGTAATAAACAGAGAGGCTAATGAGTGCTTGATAATTGATATTGCTGTGCCTGGTGATGCTAGTATTGCAGATAAAGGACAAGAAAAGATCCAAAAGTACCAGGATCTCAGAAGAGAGGTTGCACGTTTATGGAACATCAAAATGTGCGCCGTTCCGGTAGTGGTTGGATCCCTGGGCATGGTCACTAAGGCTGTATTCACACCAGGATAGTCTGGGAGTCTCGGTTCGACTCGGCGGAGAATGGTGAGAATTTTCACACCTTCCTTTGGTTCGGTTTGCATTCACACAGCACTTCACTCAAGCGGACCAAACTGCTTGGACAACGTCATGCAGTTACAACAGCTGCTCGTTTGTGGCACTGTAGCCAAAGTCACCACTGACCAAGAAAAAAAAATCTCGGTGAAGAAGAAAAATCCGACTCATTGATTGGCCAGGACCGGTGTTACGCCAACAATTGCTCGCTTTCCAAGAATTGCTCTCTTGCCAAGAACTGCATCCCATGCACCAAAACTATAAAATATAACACTACAGCCAGGCTTGTAAACATTTGTGCATTTTTAGAGGTAACCATTATACATTTTTAGAAGTAAAAATTGTTATTACCTCTTGTAAATTATCTTTAAATTATGTTTATTTGGTGATGGGATGCAGTTCTCGGCAAGCGAGCAATTCTCAGCATAACACCGTTCCCTTCAGTAAGGTGTTTATGCGCCACAAACTAACAAAAATGAAAAGCTCCGCTGTCTGCATAAACCTCTCGTGCCACCATCATGTCACTAAACATTTTAAAAACATCAGTATTCTTGTGTGTAGCCACAAGCAGCTGAGAAATCTGGTTCTCAGACCAAATATCTATCAGAGCCTGCATCTCACTCCTCATTCGTCACTACTCCAAGTCCAAGAGACATTTTTTTAAACTTTTCTCCTCGGTTTTCTCTGGTAAAAGTATTTCTTGGATCCGCGGGGTTAACTTTATTGTTAATAAAGTTGATGAATATTGTTAATATTCATTCATTCATTCATTCATTCATTCATTCATTCAACTTTATTGTTATTTTCTACCCAAAATGGAGGCTGAAGAACCAGGAGCTCTTCAGCTGAATCGGGATGTTGGATTTATTTATTTACCCATGGATTCCTATCACGGATATGCTGACAAGAAACACACATCAAGTTTTCAACAGGGACAACTGTTTCAGGTGAGTGGGAACTTCATCTGTCTGTATCTCACCCAGACGGTGAATTAATGTCTTTTCATGTATTTACACTGAGTTATAATGTAATCGTGCTGCGCGAAAAATTTGCCCGTTCACGTTTGATGTGAAGGCACTGTTGTGTGGAGTGTGTGTGTGCTGCCGTGCCCGCCCACAGTGTGAGATCAGGCGAGCACGGCCACTTGTATCTATAGTTCTGTGTTCTTAATAAAGGGTTGGTTGGCTGCATGACAAGAGAGACTCTGACTCCTTTTTCATGCGTAACATTTTGGCGATAAGAATAAACCATGGGAGCATATGGGCTACCTCCATCCCTGCCACCGTTACTGGAGTACCCAGGATTGCCAGTGATCCTGTGGCCTCAGTGGATGGCCATGTTTGAGGATTACATCAGGGCGCTGGGCCTAAGTAGACTTGATGGGAGATGAAGACGAGCACTTCTGGCCCACCATCTCGGCACGGAAGGCTGAAGAATTCTTGGTACGTTGGGTGAAACGGAGTGTTATGAGGATGCTGTCGAGTGGCTGGCCGAGTACTTCTCCGAGCAGATGAGGACCACGAAGCTGTGGGTGGCGGGAATGTTGGTGCCAAGTGGAGCTGGGCTAGTTAGCTTGGAGAAGCTAACGGTCCACTCAGTGTCTATGGGCAAGTTAGCCACAAAGCTAAATGCGCGCCAAAAGCAAGTTCCAGGCTACCAGCTTGGCACCGAGGTGGGACCGGGGCCACAAGTTGAGGATTCACTGGTCACTGAAGACGGCGGGCCAGCCAAGGAGCTCAGCATGGTACAGGACTGTAGCGCTGGTGAGTTTGACGGTGCGGTGAGCAACAACAGCGGAGAGGGAGAGGAGCGACAGGAGTCATCCCCGCAGCTAGAGGCTGGGCAGCAGGAGAGCGGGAACATGCAGGCTGAGAACCCTGGGAGAGAGCAGTGACAGCCGGGCATGGAGACGACGCAGCAGAGCGCCTGGGACAAGGGTGCTGAGAGCAGCAATAAAGCACCTGGGTTAGAGAGTGACGCTGATGAGACTGACGCAGAGAGCCCCGAGAGAGAGCAGCTACAGCCGGGCATGGAGATGGCGCAGCGGCGCACCTGGGACGAGGGTGCTGGGAGCAGCAACAAAGCCTCTAGGTTGGAGAGTGTGGCTGACGAGAGGGACACTGAGAGCCCCGGGAGAGAGCAGCTACAGCTGGGCACAGAGACAACGCAGTGGAGCGCCTGGGATGAGGGTGCTGGGAGCAGCGGCGAGGTGCCTGGGTTGGCGAGGTGCCTGGGTTGGCGAGGTGCCTGGGTCAGCGAGCTGCGTCGACGAGCAGGCTTCGGGTCTCTCCGGAGTTCGGCCACAGGGGGCCGGAGTGTTTGGGGCCACAACGGCAGTGTTGGGAGCAGACCGACGAGCATGGAGAGATGGTGTGCCAGACAGCAGCACTGTGGGTCCCGAGGACTGAGGCAGTCGGTGGTGAGAGGAGACATTGTTGAAGGAGAGATCGTTTTTGATCCTGGAGGTGGACGGCGGCCAGGGGCGCACATGTCGTGGGGCTGCCCGGGGCCTCCGAGCCGGTCTTATCTTTGGCAGCCAGGGGCGTGCATGCTTTGGGGCTGCTCTGGGCCCCCGGGCTGGTTTTACGTCTGGCTGCCAATGGACATTGGTGTAACATAAACACTGCAATGTAAATATGTATATGTAGTGTTGGTGTGCATGTAAGTATGTATGATATGGGATTATTTTACTTATTTTGAGAGACACGGTCTGCTTTTAGTTGTTTTGTGTGAATGTGATAGGATGTTTTATTACAGTTCATTATTCCGTTTTCTTAGTGCATGATTTGGGTCCTAAATTGGGGAGGGTCTTGACTGTGTGTGTGATTTTACACTTTTGTAAGGGGGAAGGGATTGTTGTGTGGAGTGTGTGTGTGCTGCCGTACCCGTTCACAGTGTGATGTCAGACGGGCACGGCCACTTGTATCTATAGTTCTGTGTTCTTAATAAAGGGTTGGTTGGCTGCAAGACAAGAGAGACTCCGACTCCTTTTCCATACATAACAGGAACCTTTACAGTAAACACCATTTTCTTTTCTCACTGTGTGTTGCTGTGGTTACACAAATACCGAGGGGCACGTCCGCCCTTTGGTCCGCTGGAGACTCCATTTGCATTCACATGGCAAGCAAAGCGCACCAGACTGCGTTTGCAAGCAAACCGAGACCTCCCCTTTTCAGGGGAACCAGAGTTTGCTTGTTTGGTGCTGCACCAGAGTTCCAGGGGCATTCAGAAGGCGCCAAACAAACCAAACTATCAACGGAATACACACTTTGGTCCTTTAGTCCGGACCAAACAGTGACCGTGTGAATGCGCCCTAAGAACCTTGCCAAATACCAGAACAAAGATCGGGATTCAAACAAAGATAGAGCTCCCACAAAAAGCGGCACTACTCGGCTCTGCAAGAATACTTAGAAATGTACTTGAGGTCTAAGGCTGTGGGTTACAGCTTGCCCTCTATGTAAACAATTTTCCAGCCTATATTTATGCTGTGATTGTTTAATAATAATAATAATAATAACAAGACTGTAATAATTGTATTGACCATACATTGGGGCTGGACATTCATTCATTCATTCATTCATCTTCTTCCGCTTAATCCTTTTCGGGTCGTGGGGGGGGGGGGGGCTGGAGCCTATCCCAGCATCTTTGGGCGAGAGGCAGGGTACAACCTGGACAGATCGCCAGTCCATCGCAGGGCCAACACAGAGAGACAGACAACCATTCACTCTCACTGGACATTTCCAACTTAAATCAACATCATGGTTTATTAAATCTTTCAAGTCGGTTTTCTTTTTTTTTTTCCTCCTCTGTTCTCCATTACAGTTTACTAACAAGGTTCATAATTATTTAGCAATATTACACAACAATGCGGTATCTTACCATTTTCTTACAGTTATCAACGACAAATTCACACTGATGCAGCAAAATTCAGCCTTCACCTCCTCCACCATCTCGTCTCGTTCTCATCTTCCTGTACCGGCATCCTATGTCCCGCCCTTCCTTAATTCTGATTGACTGTTTAGAAAGGTCTGACAATGATGAGTGCAGCTGTACAGTAATCTGACAAGTTTAACTTTTTTCAGCCCTGAGCATTGTGACAAAAAGCGGCCACCGCTCAAATGTTTCAGCGCCAAAGGCACTCAGCACTGTAAATGCTGGACTACATAGAGAATGAATAGAAAATAATCGCCCACAGCAGGAAAAACGAGTTTGGTGGACACACACCCTAATAATTTTTCTGCAGTGTTTGGCTTCCGGGTTGCCAAGGCACGTGGCCCTATGGCATTACTGTTATGTCTGTAAATACCTTTGTAATGACAAGGCCAGGTGCACAGTTGAACTCTTTAAGGGGTTGGCAACACAATACAGCCACCAGGCAGGGGCATTGGCAAAGAGGCCGTAACATGGATGCCCCCCTGGTATTTATGGGGCAGTGCAGTGGCGGAAGAAGAAGTGGTCACCACTACACCGCACTTCACCATTCAGACAACAAAACCTAAAACTGGGGAGGACAGGTGGACTACCGTCATACCCCACATGGCAAGGTGGATTATTCTGCCACCTGTAAAACAAATAACAGTGCATTAATAACTTAAAATTACTGCTGTGTTCCTCGTCGGCCTCCGTCGGTCTATGATGACCATGGAAGAGAATCCTAAACGTCTACTCTGCTGGAACAGCACCGCCTGTGGCTGAACAGGCTGATGCGCACCGGTGTTCTACCTTCCAGCGTTGGGCGTTGGTAGGATTCAAGCCTGGGCAGGAAGATATGGAGGACAAGATGTTACCCATGCAGCATGTCCCCCCTCTCCACGTCACTGATGAATCCAAAGGAACAGCAGGGCTGCTATAGTTTGGCACCAGCGCCGTCGCAGGAGCTGCCAGAACGATGTTGAGCACAACAGAGAACTGTCTTAGGGGCTCCGACTCTGGATTTTTCCTCAGGGTTGACTCCCAAAGCCTTTCCCGTGACCGGGTGTGCCGCAAGGCAGCAGACGTTTGAAATCAGGGTTTACCTTCCCCTAGATGGGCTACCTTCCCAGGTTGACGAGCCACCATCTACCCGAAGCATCTGGTTTTAAGGCGCCAGAGATCTGCCCTCGCCCCTTCTCCTATTAGTAAAAGCAGTTCCGCCGGGCTTAGAGACTAAACCACACGGGCAGGCTAGGAGTTGGACTTAGTTGTCAGAGGCTTTTCGAGACACACGCCATAAGGAGCATTTCAACCAAATCTCCAATCCCCACGTGACAACATTACCTGGAGGCAGAACAGGCTCGGTTACAACCGAGTGCCGTGTTCCTATACTAATAAAACTCCAGAACAATAACTTTTTTAAAAAACATACAAACATATGAACATTAGAACTATTTTTTATTTGAAAACCACACTACAGTCCTTCTGGCAGAAAGGGGTAGAACTGGCTTGTGGGGGCTCAGGGCAGCCCCTCAGTAGATCCGCCCCTAAGGGGCATGCCCCAAGGGTTGCAGCTGGCCTCATAGATGAGAGCACCTCTTCTCCTCGCCATCGGCCAACTCACTCGTCCGGACCCGCCATCCGAAGCCTCCACCCGGGCAAACCGCAGCTCGTTGGCGTGCCTTCATGAGTCATCCGACAGCTGGAAGTAGGCTGCGCCCCGCTTAGGCACGATGCACAGCCGCTCCTGGTGTTCCTCTGGCTGCCCTTTGGCCCACATCTGCCGTGGACATCCCTCTCCTTGAGCCCGGACCAGGTCCGTAAGTCTCAGAGGAGCTCTGCTTGGCCTGCAATGATGCCATCTGGCACGTAGTCCCTCCATGCCTGTCGGTCTGGCTTTTAAAGCTGCTGTAGCAGTCGCCGTTGTAGCTGCAGATCCTCCAGCCCTCTTTTTTTTTTTTTTTGTTACTTATTTGTACCCGTAGGTAGATTTGGTTTGCAGTCTGGTGACAAGCCACCGGCTGCTGGTCGCTGCGTGCGCGAGCGCCCTAAACCTACATGTTTTTTTTTTTTTGGTCTGCAGCCAAGCCCAGGAGGAATCTGGGGCTGGCTCGCCGGTGTCACTCACTAGCGCAGGCGCCTTCCCATCACACTCGGTACCCTCTCCTCCCTTACCTCGAGCGCCGGCACTGAGACCCTCCTGCATCGAACCTGAATGAGGCCGGTCCTGCTTGACTGCCGTGGTGCCCGATAAATCTTCGTCCCACACAGCGTCGTCCTCCACCACCGGAACCGGACGGTTCTGCTGGTCACAACCAGAGTACTCTTCCCTAGCATCATCTTTAATGGTGAACCCCAGTCCATAAAACAGGTCGCAGCCCATGATGTTGTCGCCTCGGGCCATTACGTGGAACATGAAGTCAACCATCACCGCCGACTTGTACCGAACCATTAACTCCAGTGTTCCAACCATGTGCAGCCTGCCACCTCCACAACCGTAGAGCGGTGCTGGGTTACCTCTTATTCTGTAGTGGGAGGAAAATTTCCTCACCATGGCCCAATTCAATAACAATCCCTCCACCTCGTGTCGATCAGCAGTGGAACCTCCTCACCATCCAGTGTCACTTTGCAGAACGTGTACCAAGTGGTACTCGGGGACACCGCATGGACAGTTGTTGGGGCAGGTGAAGTTGATTTTCTCTGTGGGCTCTTTGGCTCGGACATACGACACACCCTGGCATAATGGTTCAAGCATCCACACTTGCCACAGTGCTTCCCTCTAGCTGGGCAGTCCCTGGCCTTATATCGGTGATTCGCGGACCCACAACCCATCATCATCATCATCATCATCATCATCATCATAGCAGTCTGTCGTGAGCGACAATGACTGTTTCATTTAGGTCTGATCAGATTCCTCCACACAGCTCTGTCCTTAGCCTTCCGCTGCCAGGAACTCCTGTCTATGTCCAACTTCTTCAAGTTTCTTTTTACAGTGTCTTTAAATCTGAGCCTTGGTCTACCCTGATTGCGTTTGCCCTCGCATAACTGTGAGTAGAGTAACTGCCAAGGGAGACGCTGGTGGTCCATCCTCTCAACATGTCCAAGCTGTCTCAGGTTCATCTGTATAAACATGTCCTCCATTGATGGTAGACCAGCTCGTTTCAACACTTCTATGTTGGTTATCTTGTCTTTCCATGAGATGTTCATTATGGCTTGAAGGTGTCGCATCATATACGCATGCAGTTTCTTCACCTGCACTCTGTAGACAGTCCAAGTTTCAGCACTGTACAATAGAGTAGCCAGTACTGTCGCTCTGTACACTTTGCATTTTACGCGGATAGACACATGTCGATTGTTCCACAGTCTCTCCCTCAAGTTTCCAAACACAGCGCTTGCTCTTCCCATTCTGAGAGATAGTTCATCCTCCAGCCTAGCATTCTCTGAAACAGTACTCCCTAGATACTTGAAAGTCTTGCACTTAACTAGTGGCTCTGTACCAATGCTGATCTCTTCTAGTAGTGATGTTGATAATTGGAACTTTGGTGGTTGATACAGGCACTCTGTCTTCTTGATATTGATTTGGAGGCTGAATTGGCTAGCTGCTCTTGCAAATTTCTCCACTAAAGATTGCATGTCTTCCACGCTGTGTGCAACTAGAGCACTGTCATTGGCAAAGAACATTTCTCTTATTACCTTTATCGATGTCTTACTCTTGGCTTTAAACTGTGCCACATTGAGCAAGTCTGCTTCTTTCCTTGTTTGAATGTATACTCCTTCTGAAGTGTCTTTGAAGGCCACCTCAAGCATGGCTGCCAGATATAGTGAGAAGAGCGTAGGTGCGAGCACACACCCTTGTTTCACCCCGTTGCTTACTGAAAAGTCTTTAGATACTAAACCACTCATTGCCATGTTTGCTTGCATACCTGTATGGAGTGCCTCGATCAGGCTGACAAACTTCTCTGTACAGCCATATTTCTTGAGTACCTGTCAAAGTCCTTGTCGCGATACAGTATCGAAGGCTTTACTGAAGTCTATGAAGACTACATAAAGCGGCATGTTCTGTTCAATACACTTTTCTTGAACCTGTTTCAAGTAGAAAATCATGTCCATTGTGCTTCTTCCACTTCTAAAGCTGCACTGGGTTTCCGGTAGTACATTCTGCGAGATATGTTCATTGAGTCGGTTCAGTAGTACACATGAGAGAATCTTACCAACAGTGGCTAGCAGTGATATACCTCAGTAATTTCCACAATCTTTCCTGTCATCTTTCTTGAACAAAGGCACAATACTTGCATCTTTCCAGTCTTGAGGTACTTTCTGGGCATCCCATATCTCTTGGATGAGCTTGTGCAGGCAGTTGGTCAGCTGAACACCACCAAATTTCCACACTTCTGCTGGAATTCCATCCCTTCCTGGAGCTTTACCCTCCTGTGTTGTCCTGATAGCTGCCATTAGTTCATCAAAATTTGGTGGTCCATCCAGACTTGATACAGCTGTTCGCTGCACTAGAGCTTCTTTAGCCTCTTCAGTGAGATCTCCAGGGTTGTTTAGTAGTTGGTCAAAGTGGTCTGCAAATCTGTCCAGGATCTTGTCTTTCTCCTGCAAAACCGTTTCACCATCCATAGCCTTTAGTTGGATCAGTCCTCTTGGTTTAGGTTTCCACCCTCCAAAGAGAGCAGACACTTTTCTTCCCAGCTCCGGCTCCCTATTCTGCCTTCCTGACCTATTCCCAGCTTTGCAATGTTGCGTTTTTGTCTGTGTTTAGTCGTTCTTCTTCTGCTGAATCTTAATCTAATCGGAAATTATGGATTTGGAAGCGGCTTAAATGTGCTATTGTCACTATTTTTCAACAAGAATCGGGCCAAGGGGGAGCCCAAGAATTGGAACCTGCGTGGAGACTCATGGACATTGGAATTTGTGGAAACATTATTGGTTATGATCTCAGGACTTCTATTTTTGGCTGTGAAGTTCCCTGATGCATCAGAAATTGAAGGAAGGTGAGAGAGCTGATCAAAGCGGACCCGGCAAGCTCCTTCATCAAATTCGACCAGTTGGGGAAGGCACGAGTAGCGGCAAACGGTGAACTGAATGACAGTGATTCAGTGGAGGAATACATCTGGAGCCCTGTGCTTTCCATGGAAAAACAGTTTAAGCCTGCATATATGAAAGCACAGAATTTGCACGGGTGAGGACAAATTCTATTCTCTGAGTGCACTGTGCTGATTTGATTTGACCTTGTTTGGTGCCCCGTGTTTACATTCCTCCTGATTGAGATAAGCGGAAGGACCGGCTCTTAACCCAAACAATCGACAATCAGTTGTTGTCGTATCAGCGGATTTGGACCCTCAAGGACAGTGCCCATATGCCTTCTGCAAGCAAGAGAGATAGACTCTGGACTTGTTTATAAGTCACATGATTATAACATCTATCCACTGTCAGGAGACGCCCTCTGCTGCTCACTAACAACTGTCACATCTACACTACACAATGCACCCAACTCACACATACTGATCCACTTATACTGACTGAAGATATTCACTCACTGCTCTCTTTGTGTCATTGTGTGGATTCTATTGTTTGCTAATTGTGCGTTGAGAGTTTTTTTCTTGTAATCATAATATCGGTCATATATGAACTTTATTCTGATAAACAATGCTTTTTTTCTCTCTCCTACTGTGTCCACCCTCCCCCTCTGCCTACTGTTCCCCTCCTGCTGACAGGCGCCTCCACAGCTCGCCGCGTCATTGAGAATGTCATTTATGACGTTTTCAGTGTCAAGTCAAATTCCTCGTATATTTACCTGTTATTTACTTGTAAATGTGCTTGGCAATAAACTTATTCTGATTCTGATTCTGATTCTGATTCTAGATTTCTCTCAAGCCTGTGAAGAATGTTTTCATGTCCTTTCTGTCTGCTGCAGTTTGAAGTTCCTCCGCTTTTTCATCCCACCAGTTGGACTTCATCTCTCTGGTGTACTTCTGTAGCTCACTCTGAGCCTTTGAGTATTTCTTCTTCTTCGACTTTGTGTTACACTGTAGGTTTTTCTGCCTAGCTGTATTCCTTGCTTCTAGTAATTTCTTCAGGTGTTCATCATATTCATCAAACCAATCTTGATGTTTCCTCTCAGGGTGGCCTAATACATCACTCGCAGTCTGATACACCGTATCCTTCAGTGTTGCCCATTTCTCTTCTATGTCATTCTCTGGGTTGTTGCTGTCCCAGTCTTTCAAGTTTTCATCCATTTCCTGTGTAAGTTCTTCCTGCTTCTTTCAGGTTCAGGTTCAGGTTCAGGTTACTTTATTTGTACCCGTAGGTAGATTTGTTTTGCAGTCTGGTGACATCCATATTTACAAGCCACAATTACATTCAACATAAACACAAACACAGGCACACATGAAGCTGACTACAAACATGATAAAAATACTCAAGGTTCCATCAATCAGGGTATAAAGACAAAGAGATGAGAGAAAAACCAGAGATAAGAGAGAAGGGTCATATTAAAAAGTTAAAGACTAGTCGAAGAGGTTAAAAACTCAAAGATCTAAAACCCAACAAAAGATTTAGAACCCAAATAAAATCCTACAAAAATAAGTAAATATAAAATGGAGTTAATAAATAGGTACCTAAATTATGTGCAATATATTGTTACAACTTGTTCAACTCTTTGACAGCAGCAGGAACAAAGCTGTTTTTGTAGCGCTGGGTTTTGCTTTTTGGGACAGCAAACCTCCGTCTTGAGGGAAGAAGCTGAAAGTTGCAGTGCAAAGGGTGGGAGTCATCATTTAAAATGGAGGTAGCCATCCTCTGTACTTGTCTGGTGTACAAGGATGTCAGGCTCAGCTGTGACTCGCCAAGCAAACGACTGGACCATCTAATTACGTGATCCAAGGATTTCCTCTGTTTCAGTTTTATCTGACCAAATCATGACACTAAAGAAAAGGATAAAACAGATTCAATAAAAGCCCGATAAAACATTGTCATTATGGTTAGGTCAATTTGGAAGCGTGCAAGTTTCCTCAAGCAATGCAAATGTTGCTGACCCTTTTTGCACACCTTTTCACAGTTCTCTTCAAAGTTTAAATTACTATCAATAATCGTCCCAAGATATTTGTAGGATTGTACACATTCAGTGGTCTGGCCTTTTAGTATGGTGACTTTGTGCCTGGGAGTTTTCCTCCTAAAGTCAATAGTCATATCTTTAGTTTTTGTCGTATTCAGCTGCAGGTAGGAATCCTGACACCAGTGAACAAAATCATCAACTACTGGGCTGTGGTCACTCTCACCATCCTGGAGGAGACTGACAATAACTGAATCATCAGCATACTTTATAATGTGTCTGTTGTCATGTCTGCTCCGACACATGTTTGTGTACAGGATGAAGAGTAGTGGTGACAACACACACCCCTGAGGAGAGCCAGTAGAAGAGCACTTTAGGTCAGACAATGTACCATTGACCCTTACTCTCTGCGTCCTGTTGGTTAAGAAATCCAGAATCCAACCCACCAGATTATTGCTCAAATCAAATTGTTGCAGGAGCCTTTCAACTAAAATATGAGGTTGGATTGTATTAAAGGCGGAGGAAAAGTCCACAAATAAAAGTCTGGCGTGTGTCCTATTAAAATCCAGATGTTTAAAAAGCATGTTAACCAGAGTGACAGTGGCGTCCTCCACTCCTCTATGAGGCCTATAGGCAAACTGCAGAGGATCCAATGCATGTTCAGTCTGCTTTAGGAACTCACATCTGACCAGTTTTTCAAAAATTTTCATTAAAATTGAAGTCAAAGCAACTGGTCTAAAGTCGTTTACCATTTTAGGACAGCTGGATTTTGGAACGGGAACAATCGCAGCATCTTTCCAGATCTTGGGCACATGTTGTGTCTGTAAGGACTTATTGAAAATGTAATGAAATACTGGACTCAGTTCATGTGCACAGGACTTTACCAAGCGCCCACATATATTATCAGGGCCCTGACTTTTGTTCACTTTTACAGCGCAGAACTCCCTTTTAATATCCTGCACCTCAATATTAAAGTGCTGATTGTCTTTGAGTTTTTGTTTCAAATCTTGGGTTTCAGTGCTAAAATCAAAGGAGTCAAAACAACCATAAAAACAATTAAGAGCATTAGCCAGCTCTGTGTCTGAATTAAAACCATCTAAAAACACATGATTACTGCGCTCTCTGCTCTGAAGGCCTGCAATAGTTTTCATACTGGCCCAGGCTGAACCAAGTTTCTTTGTTGCCATCTTACTTTCCAATTCTGATTTATAATTCTGTTTTGCTCTTAAAATTCCGTACTTCAGCTCTTTTGTGGCAACCTGTAGCTCAGAAACAGACCCTTGTTTAAAGGCAAGTGCTTTCCTCTGTAAGCAGGATTTAACTGATTTTGTAACCCATGGCTTGTTGTTTGGATATATTTTGACACGTTTACGTGGAACGATCATATTTTTACAGAAAGCCATGTATGAGCATGTGATGTCCACCAAAGAGTCCAAATCATCCCCGCAGGACAGTGTGAACACCTCCCAGTCTGTACAGTTAAAGCATTCCTGGAGGCAGTGCACTGAATCCTCTGTCCACACATCTATGTCTCTGGTCTCCACCTTGCCTCTTCTGAGAGCAGTTTTATATGTGGGCAGCAAATGTACAGAGTTGTGATCTGAGGATCCTAGAGGAGGCAGGGGGAGTGATTTATAGGCCCTCTCTATGGATCCATAGCACAGGTCCAATGTCTTTTTTCGCCTGGTTGGGCAGGAGACATACTGATAAAAGTTTTTAAGTGTCTTCTTTAAAGAAACATGGTTAAAATCCCCAAGAATAAAGTTTGGCGCCTCTGGAGAAATTGACTGCAGCCGCTGCACCACATCAAAGATGGTGCTGAAGGCGGAATCAGCGTCTGCCATCGGGTGAATGTACACAGTTGTGATGAAAAGTTGGGGGAACTTCTGGCGATACGGACAGAAGCTCCACATCGGGTGTACAGATGTGCTCTCTGACCGTGACAGATGTACAGTACTGTTTATTAATGTATAAACATACGCCGCCCCCCTGACGTTTCCCCGTTACCTCTTCCTGCCGATCCGAGCGGAGCGGGGCTCCAAAGCCATCAATCCATAGGTCCGCGTCCCGGTCATGCGCAGTAAGCCAAGTCTCCGTGTACGCCATGACACAGCAGTTCTTGAAGTCCTTCTGGTAGCGTACATTCCCTTGAATTTCATCCACCTTGTGCCTCAGAGATTGTACGTTCCCCAAAATCATGGAAGGAAGAGGAATGTTACCAAACTGACGTTTCCTCAGGCGTAATTTCACGCCTCCACGCTTTCCGTGCCTCCTTCTCTTGTCTCTCTTTTCATCGCTGTGTCCATGAACGTCTCTCAAAATAAAGTCCGGCAGTTGCGGCATAGACTCAATCACAGACGCTGCATCATCCGTGTTTAAATGCAGCAACATGTCCCTGGAATATTGTATTCCATTCTTTTGGCCTTTCAGTGCACTAGTGTTTAGCTTCCATGGTGGCTTCGCACCCATCCTGCAGTGCTGTTTTCATCTCCAAATCCTTAATCTAGATCTCAGCATAACATGATCAGTACCACAGTCCGCACCTCCCACTGCTCTGGTGCCCAATACATCCCTTATGTCTCTCTGCCTGACTATGATGTAGTCTAACAAGTGCCAGTGCTTGGATCTTGGGTGCATCCATGTCTTCTTGTGTGTGTTCTTGTGCTTAAATAGAGTGTTGGTTATCACAAGCCTTGCTTGTTATCACAAGCCTATGCACTTGCCTACTCCATGACTGCCTAGCACTCCTTTCCATTTCTCAGTGTCCGAACCAACTCTGGCATTAAAATCTCCAACGAGTATCAACCTGTCATCAGTCAGTATACGCCTGATAGTCTCACCCATCTGGGGCACAGATGTGCCTAAAGAATTCAAGTTAGAAGCTACAGGACAGAAGGTACTTCATTCCCTGTTTCCTTGGGTGGGCATGGCTAAGAACACCTTGTGGACTGAAACAACTAATTATAGATTACAATCATTTGTGAATTTTTCTTTGTCTGCTTTTTCTGGTATAAATGAGGAATTAATAGCTCTTAGACTTATGTTGACCCAAAATAGAATGGTTCTTGATCAAATAACTGCCACCCGAGGGGGCGTGTGTGGAATTGTAGGTGATTATTGTTGTACTTTTATCCTTGAAAACGATGCAGATGGCCACGTGATTGCCTCAGCCATACAGAATCTGACTGCTTTGCAGGCTGCCATGGCCAAGGACAATGTTACTGATGAACATACCTGGTTAAGTTGGTTACTCTCTTCATGGAGAAGTGTCATCATGACCCTGTTAATGATTTTTGTGGTATTATTTTTGGCCTGTTCTTGTGTTATTCCTTGTACCCATAGCATGATGATGAGACTAAATGTGGAAATATGTAATAAAGAAACCAACATAACTGAATATAACTAACAGAATAAGTAATGAAGCAGAGAAACTTACAGTAACAAAGTCGGTAACTTGATGCAGAGGTTGTGTCATGAACAATGGGGAAGCATGAGACAGAACAACAAACAAAATGGATGACTATCCCCTATCGTTCCATAATATATTCCTTTGTGGCCCCTAGTGGCCGGAGGTAAACTCTACATCCCCCCCAGTCCGGAAACCAACAAACTGGAAGAGGTAGACAGACTCAATCCTATACCCAATGGCCCGTCTCAGGTTCATAGCGCTTGGGCGGCCTCCTCGGGCGGCACAGCTGATGGGGTCGGGGCGATGCTGACGGTGGCCGTGACGCAGGAGATGGAACGGTCGGGGTTGAGACCATCGGGGCAGGCGCCACTTGGGTGTCGGTTGCAGGGGCAGCCTCATCGCAGGGTTCCGGCACAGATGTGTCCCGAGCCGAGTTAGGGTGCTCGTCCGCTGACAGCTGAGAGCCCGGGCGGATATGTGGATACTCCCCGCCAGGGCATAGGGTGTCGGCAATGGGGCAGCCAGTTGCACATGGGAATGGGGGGTCGCTGGTGTGAAGGCACGAAGGAACCGCCGGTTGCGTAAAGTGAGACGTCCCGATCCGTCAACCTTGACGCGATACTGATCATGACCCAGGGACTCCACCACCACTCCTGACCTGTCCCACTTGTTAGGGCTCGGACCCAACTGATTCTGGAGGAACACCGACTCGCCAAGTGCCAGTGGTCGGAGTGGTCTCGAGTGTGTCCGTAGGGACTCAGTCGTACGGGACAGGCGGGTCCGGAGGGCATCCTCCTTTGCCATCCACACCTGGCGCCAGAGTGGTCGGACATACGGGTTAGAGAACTTCTCCAGCCGGTTGACAAAGGGGAGGGAATCGCGAAGGGGGCGACCAAAAATGATTTGCGCCGGGGAAAGGTGGCAGTCAGGGTCGGGCATGTTGCGCAATTGTAATATAGCACACAGAAAGCGGTCGTGATCGAGACTGCCTGTCGGGCCAGTATTGGACATCAAAAGACGCTTAGCAGTCTTCACAGCAACCTCCGCTCTTCCATTCGACTGTGGAAAACCAACTGAAGAGACACGATGCCTGACATGCCATAAGCGCAGGAAGTTCTCTGTGTGGCCTGCCATAAACTCTGGACCACCGTCGCTGGAAAGTTCCTCAGGAATGCCAAAGGTAGCGAAGAAGGAGCGGAGGTGGCGAACTAGGCCTGCCGAGCCTCCCAGGTCTGTGCCAGCTGAAGAGCTAAGAACTTCCACCCAACCTGACAGTCGATCGCCAACAACCAAGTAGTGGCGGCCCCCATAGTCAAAAAAGTCAGCGAACACCGCCTTGAAAGGTGTGGATGGAGGTGGGGACGGCAGGGGGGGCGTAGCCGCCTGCGAAGGGGCATTCCGATTGCAGTCAGCACATCCATATCTGGTGGCCTGAATGTCTTTGGACATTCCAGGCCAATAGACTATAGCACGGGCACGGTTTTCCATAGCAGAAATGCCTTGGTGAGCCGCATGGAGGTGCCGAAGGATTCTTTCCCGGAGGGACGGAGGGACCACCACACGGTCATGATACAGCAGCACACCATCCTGAGCATAGATGGCCTCACACACTGGAGATAGGTCCGCCAGGGCAGGGTCATTTGCATCGACCACACCATCGTGTTCAATGAGGTGTAGTAGCCGGGCAAAGCATGTGTCCGCAGCCGTCTCTTGTGCTAGGAGAGGCCAGGAGATTGCTCCAAGTTCCTGAGCGTCATCACGGATGAAAGCCATCAACGCTGATTCCACGGCATCGGGCACGCTCCATGACCCTAACGAGAGCACGTCTGCCGATCCCGAGGGCGAGGGATGCCTTGAGGTGGCATCAGCAGCATGGTTACTCTTGCCAGGCAGGTGCACTATGTCGAAGCGCCACGGAAGGGTACGTTGCTTGAGTCTGAAGAGACGAGAGTTTGTGATCTCATCCAACGTACGGTCACCGAAAATCTTCACTAGCGGCTTGTGGTCAGTGACCACGACGAGGTTGTCACAGCCCTGTGTGAAGTACCTTGTCTGCTCAAGGCCCAAGGCCACCGCCAGGGCCTCACCCTCAATGGCAGCATAATGTTGTTCCGCTGAGGACAGGAATCGGGAACCAGCCAGGGTAATCCTCCAACCCCCCAAGCAACAGTCCGGTGCGCCAGAAGTACAGTTACAATGTTGTTGTAGAAGGAAGTAACCGATACCTCGCCTGGACCAGTCTGGGCGGAGACAGGTACGTTTCTCCATGTCGTAGATCTCCACGCCCTTGCAGATGGCACCAACAATGGCTTCTTTGGATTTCTGGAAGGCCTCCTCCAGTTCAGACGACCATGAAAACTTACAACGTGGGCTGAGGAATGCTCGATAGTGGTGTCTGAGACCCTGAAACCGGCAAAGTCGACGGCCCTCTCCGCAAACTGGAACTTGTCTGCATTCAAAATGATGCCTGATCGGCCAACACGTGTGAGAAAGTCAATGGTCCTCCACCAGTGCTGCCCTAGGTCAGTGTCATAGTGGACAGTATCATCCACACAACGTTCTTTGCGCTCAAAGTCCGAGAGGACAGCATCGAAACGCCGGTTGTACCCATCCCCCGATGACAGAAAACCTTGTGGTGCCCTGGTGTACCGCCATTGTCCGAAGGGTGTGATAAAGGTGGTAAGGTGACGGTCAGATTCATGTAGGGGTACACTGTGGTAGCCATTCCAGGCGTCGGTGACAGTCTTCCAGGTGTCTTTCGGGATACGTCGCGCGAGTTGGAATGGGGATTCAGTGGCGAAGGTCTCCCGTTTACAAAACTTGTTAAGAGGCGAGAGGTCCACCGTCCTCCGCGGGGAGCCGTCATGTTTACGAGTGACTACCATATGATGGCACCAAGTCACCGGCTCACCGTACGGGACACACTCAATGACACCAAGGGCCTCATCCCGAAGGAGGTCATCATAGACCCTCTGCTGCCAGTGTATGGGGACGACGGCAGCTGTGTGGCACGCTCTCGGTGTGGCAGCCGGGTCCACATGTATTTCGATGGGTGGCCCTTCCATGCACGGCAACGCTTGATGAGGGCATGTATTGAATGTAGACGAAGCATATCTTTTGAGCAGCCATTCTTTCATCCGACCATTATTCTCTGGGGTGCAGGGGAACGGTAGCTCTGTAGGGCGTGGTGGGGGTACCGTACGCTGGGGACACGAACACTGAGCGCTCTGAGGACTAGCCGGACCCATACAGCCACTGATCGTGGACCATGTAGCATTAGAGGACGAGGGCTGGTCACACGTGCTAGGGTTGTCAGAACCCCATGTACCGTCGTGTTCCACCCCACGGCTACCTAACGGGAAGTCCAAAGGCAAGAGGCCAAGGTTGAGTAATGACTCATGGGAGAGGTACATGGCTTGGACAGAGCTACTCACATATATCATGGAGCGGCAGGACGATCCCACACCACAGCTGGGGGCTGTTGAGAGCCTTGCAAAAAATGCCCCTTCAATGGCGATAGGGGACCGGTTGGCAGCAGACAGGCTAAGATTGATAGGGTGCAAGACATCGCGTGGGAATCCACAAGCCAGGAACTCCTGCAGGGACCAGAGGTCGGACTGCGCGCCAGTGTCCACGATGGCAGATATCCTTGCCTCGTTAACTGAATCACGGGTGCTGGTGCCGCCGCCCTGTCCATCTGGCTCATCAACAGCGACAATGATCGACACACGGGGGTGGTCTCTCAGCCTGGCACGCCGCCACTCACCCCTCGAAAAAATGTGGTGCCCGAGTTTAACGGGTGAGGGTGAGGGGACACTGACACGAGTCTTCGGGATAGGGCGTCGGTCGGTACGGGCCCCAGCATGAACCGAAGAAATCTGGGAGATTGGCTCACACTCGACGGTGGTGTGCTGACTGTCTATAGCAGGTGTGTTATGATTCCTACGCCGGCAGGCCTTGTAGCAGTCAAAACAAACTCGGTGGGGCTTAGTGTTCCATCCGCGGGATCCCTCAGTAAAGGCCTTGAAGGAGCATTTGCAGTCCAGGCACACGGCTTGTCTGGCCTTGTCAACTGGGGATGAGGCGGCACCCAATGGTGGACTTTTCCTCAGGCGCTGGAATGAAGACACAGCTGATAGGGTAGGTGATGGAAGAGCGTTGCGGGCCATTTCCTTGTTTTCGACAAGCGCAATCACATCATTAACTGGCTTGCACAGTACGTCTGGTGTCCCCAGTGTCTCGCAGCATATGTCCGAGTCATATATACCATTAACCAAAACATCGCGGATGACATGGTCGGTGTAGTTCACATTTTTGCCACACTCACATACCGCGTTGTAGGCGCACGTCTCCGCCTTGCCCCGCACTCTGGCAGAGAACGCGCGAAACACTTCATCACGTTCCTGGTGTAGCTGAAGCAGCTCAGTGCATAGGACAGAGGTGGCTACTGGAATGACAGCCAAGGAGCGCATGGCGGCGAAAAGATCTGGCAGGGGTCCGGAAGCTGCGTTGGGATTGGCTTTCAACAGCTTGTCCCCGAGCTCTGGACCGGCGCACTGGAA
Source organism: Pholidichthys leucotaenia (assembly GCA_020510985.1). NCBI lineage: Eukaryota > Metazoa > Chordata > Actinopteri > Cichliformes > Pholidichthyidae > Pholidichthys > Pholidichthys leucotaenia. Next base: position 13,580,605 of record CM035844.1, read on the forward strand.
CAGCTGGAAACATCCTCTATGCTCGAACCGGTGCGGAAAACATCCCAACAACGGGTGAATATATTCCATTCCTCTGCCGATATGCCCACGTCAACTCTAGGGCGATCTAACTTTGGACCATGAAAAGATGGGGGTTGGACGGGCGCCTGGATAGAAGGGCTCTGATGATTAAATCCATGATTTGTCAGCAAAGCAATGGCGAGGGCTTCAGACACGTCGCCCGTCTTGAAATCACAACCAGGGACAGTGCATTCAACGACGACCATGGCTCCTTCATGAAGAAATACACTCCTCGATGTCAATTTATATTTTAATGACAAAGATGAAGGAGCCCTGCAGGGATACAAATATACAAATATAAAATGACCGCGGCAACTAAATGTGGAAATATGTAATAAAGAAACCAACATAACTGAATATAACTAACAGAATAAGTAATGAAGCAGAGAAACTTACAGTAACAAAGTCGGTAACTTGATGCAGAGGTTGTGTCATGAACAATGGGGAAGCATGAGACAGAACAACAAACAAAATGGATGACTATCCCCTATCGTTCCATAATATATTCCTTTGTGGCCCCTAGTGGCCGGAGGTAAACTCTACAGACTTGTGCTTGTTAACTTAGTGATGTACCATGGAGCAGTTGCCGGGGATGGTGGGGATGATGAACAAACAGTGTGAGCTCAAGGTGTCTCTTCATGACCCAAGTACAGAATAAAAGTATGATTGACATGTAGAAAACCAAAAGGAGTTGCATGATCATGATGTGAAGCTGAAATGTACTACCTGTGAATACATTTATGAAGTCTGAAACATTATTTTTACTTTTGTGGCGATGTTAAAATAAGGCACGGCGACTGGAGTTTTAATGAAGTTTATTGATCAAATCATCGCTATCACAGAGCTCACCCCAGCTGCTGTATAAGCATGCTGGGGATCGCTCTCAGGCTCTCATGAGCTGTAGTCAGAAGCAGTCAGAAGAAGAACAGAGGGTGAACATATGAATTCAGCCACTTAAATACCCAGCAACGGACAATACATCAAAGGCATTTTATCATCAAAGGAAATGCATTCAGACATGTGACATTTGTACCACAATGCGAGCAGGAAGCATGAATGTTAGCATTTGCGTCATACATATCCACAGGATGCTGGTGCCTGAACTAAGCACAGGAAGGCTGCCTATTGATCTCAACACACACATCTCACTGTCCTGTTAATTGCTCTAGTCGAGCGCTGTGCTTGTCCGTGGCTGCTGTGGGGGGGTACCCCATACACTCCCCCCCCAGAGGGCTTAGCGGGGAGCTGAGACCTCGGTAGTCCCGCTTTGGTGGCGAGCTGCGGGGAAAGTCTGTGCCACGGAAGGGAGGAGGGTGGGGGTAGCAAGTGGCGGGGGATGTCCATGGCTGTGGGAAGAAAAGTTAGTCTCTGATTCCTCTCGCGATTCAGTCCGGCAATGAAGAAAAACAGGAGCTGAAGCTATGTGAGGGACTTGGCGTTTAGGCTTTAGGTGCGTTCGCGGCCCTAAAGCCCTCGGGGACAGCTGACGGCTGGATTCCCGTCGTGCGCCGTGGCTGAGACTTACACCAAATCCTGTGTGCGGACTGCGTGTGTGCTTCAGGTGTGTGAGCAGTCCTGAAGAGCCGTGTGCAGCGGCGGAGGATGATGTATAAGTCTGAAGAGCCAGCTTGTCTCTGGTGCGCGGCACGCGCTGCGGCCACGTGCCTTCCAGCTGCGCTGTTCTGATGCGAGGCTTCTGTGCATGGCCGGTCCGCTGCGAGGCGAATCAGGGTCAGGGGGCTTGATGGAGATCTACGCAGTCGGCACCGATTGTGTCCCCTGTTCGGGCTGTTGGTCGTCGCTCGTGCCGGGTCATGGTGCGTTCAGGTCCACGCGTTCTCCGTCGGCCATGGGCCACCGTAGTGGAGAGAGGGCAAGGTGTGTGCGCTCTCGTGTGGAGACACAGAATCGTGTGTCAGGAGCCGTGAGAGCGGCCGGTCCAGCGTGGATGTGCCGATCTAGGCGTGCAGACCTCACCATGAAATTTCCTCAGCTTTCCCGGTCGTGGGTGGTCTCCGAAGAGCGTCAAAGTCTCCCTAAAGCAGAAAGGAAGGGCAGATCAGTCGGGCTGCCGCGTTCGCTTGTCGTCGGAGAATCACTGCCGGGTGCTGCGTTTGCTGGCAGCGTGTTCTTTTCAGCGTCGGGTCGCCAGCGTGGTTGTCCAGACCAGAAGGTTGCGTCGCACAAAGCGTGTGCGTCTGCGGGGTCACCAGTGTGGCGATGTTAAAATAAGGCACGGCGACTGGAGTTTTAATGAAGTTTATTGATCAAATCATCGCCATCACGGAGCTCACCCCAGCTGCTGTATAAGCATGCTGGGGATCGCTCTCAGGCTCTCATGAGCTGTAGTCAGAAGCAGTCAGAAGAAGAACAGAGGGTGAACATATGAATTCAGCCACTTAAATACCCAGCAACGGACAATACATCAAAGGCATTTTATCATCAAAGGAAATGCATTCAGACATGTGACATTTGTACCACAATGCGAGCAGGAAGCATGAATGTTAGCATTTGCGTCATACATATCCACAGGATGCTGGTGCCTGAACTAAGCACAGGAAGGCTGCCTATTGATCTCAACACACACATCTCACTGTCCTGTTAATTGCTCTAGTCGAGCGCTGTGCTTGTCCGTGGCTGCTGTGGGGGGGTACCCCATACTTTTTTGTTTTATGTTACTCTTATTTCTGTTTTTACATTTTTTTACATTTTTTATTATTGTTGTTTTGTTTTATCATTTATGTTTGTTTTAATACAAGCTGCAATAACACACATAGCTATGACACACATATATCATTATTATATCTTTACTATTATTTAATCATCATTCTGATTTCACCATTTTTATCATTGATTACTTTCATATTAATTAATGAGTTTTATTGTTCCATTTCTCCTCCTAAAGGAGTACAACATTAGCTGGTACCTGGGGCAGCAGGGCCAATGGCGGACTTTCCCCGTCACTAGCTAGTTAGGGTTTTCCCGGGGCAGACCTACGGCTGGTGGCATTGGTTTCCATTGTGTCGTCGTCCATGCTATTCTCACTGCCTGGGTCTGCTACTAATGCTGCAGCTGGAGGCTCTGGCTGGCGTTGTGACTGGCGCCAATGTAGCTCCGATGTTAGCTTGTCCGCGGTCTCCATTTGGAGAGCTAGCTCGACAGCCCTAGCTAATGTCAGGTCACATGGTGCCTTTAGTAGCCTAGCTCGTAAAACAGCACTGGTTGTGTGCTCCGCCAGCTGGTCACGTACCATTTTTTCCTCCAATGGCCCAAAACAACACTCGCTAGCCAGCTGCCGCAGGTCAGCAACAAACTGGCGGACCCACTCGCTGGTGTCGTTGTCGGAGCCTAATCCTCTGGACGGTCACGCTGTCCGCGGTGTGGAAATGGCACACTAGCAACTCGGCTACGTCCACACACGAGTCTGAAGCCCTGAGTGTACGCAGGATACACTGGCCCTCAATCCCCAAATTATGCACCAGGAGCGCATGTGCCCTAAGTTTATCTAGCTCACCCAGGTCGAGCGCAATGATGTAGTTTTGAAAGGCCGCTAACCATCTAGGCCAGGGCACAGGCGGCTCGCCCGGGAGCTCCAGGAAGGGCCGAAGCAGTGGAATACAAGCCTCCATGGTTTATTCTCCTCTCCAAAATGTTATGTCTGTAAATACCTTTGTAATGGTGATGCCAGGTGCACAGTTGAACTCAGCTTTATTAAGGGGTTGGCAACACAATACAGCCACCAGGCAGGGGCATCAGCAAAGAGGACGTAACATGGATGCCCCCCTGGTATTTATGGGGCGGTGCAGTGGCGGAAGAGGAAGTGGCCACCACTACACTGCACTTCACAATAAAACATAAAATACAACATCACAGTGACCACACACATAACTGAGTGGACACGTCTTAAAGGGGCAGTACATGAAAAGTGCCAGATTAATATTCAAATATCAATATTCATTAATATTAATGAATATTGATTAATGTTCATTAATCATTCAATAGGAAGTGGCCACCACTACACTGCACTTCACAATAAAACATAAAATACAACATCACAGTGACCACACACATAACTGAGTGGACACGTCTTAAAGGGGCAGTACATGAAAAGTGCCAGATTAATATTCAAATATCAATATTCATTAATATTAATGAATATTGATTAATGTTCATTAATCATTCAATATGATTAATATTCATTAATATTATGATCAATGATCATTAATATTAATATTCAAAAAATTCCTGCATCCACATCGTGAGCCAAATCACCACCAAAATCTAGTCATCTATTCCTTGTATCATTACACACATTTCTTGAAAATGTCATCAAAATCCGTTCTTAACTTTTTGAGTTATGTTGGTAAAAGACAAACCAACCAATCAATCAACCAACCGACAAACCAACCAACGCAACTGAAAACATTACCTCCATCCTCCCTTGGCGGAGGTAATAAATAAATAAATAAATAAAATACTCCAATAGTTGGGTTGTTTATGTTTGGTCCACAGGATTTGCCCAAATTTATCCTCAAAATAGTTTTTGGAATTTGGTGATGGTGGTGGGGGTCTGTATCTCGAAAGTCAAATACACTTTTGCAACCACTGGGACTCTTTGTTAACAGTGCTTTATAAAAATCCATATTCAACATTTGGCGTAATGCTTGTTACACATGGGGGGGGGGGGGGTGCTGAAAAGTTCATAGTGGTCGGATTTGACCAAATGTGGTTTATTTTTCAACGTAGTCTCCCCTTTGGTCCACAGACTTCTTCCATCGGTGTTGCAGCGCCTTGATCCCTGTGGTTGAAAAATAAACCACATTTGGTCAAATTTGACCACTATGAACTTTTCAGCCTCCCATTGTAATATCTGCCCCTCCGTGGATCGCCACCTTATCATGGTGGAGGGGGGGTTTGAGTGCCCAAATGATCCTAGGAGCTATGTTGTCTGGGTCAACTTGCTCCTGGTAGGGTCTCCCGAGCAAAACTGGTCCTGGGTGAAGGACCAGACTAAGAGTGATCCAGTGGATCTCCATGAAAAACATTAGCTTAAGGACCCAGTGTACCCAAAGGAGGCACATGGGTCCACCCTCCAGTGGGCTCACCACCTACAGGAGGGATCATGGGGATCATGGTGCTACAGACGTGGACAAAATTGTTGGTACCCCTCTGCTAATGAAAGAAAAACCCACAATGGTCACAGAAATAACTTGAATCTGACAAAAGTGGTAATAAATAAAAAATATATGAAAATTAACCAATGGAAATCAGACAATGCTTTTGAATTGTGGTTCAACAGAATTATTTTAAAAAACAAACTCATGAAACAGGCCTGGACAAAAATGATGGTATCCCTAGAAAAGATTGAAAATAATGTGACCATAGGGACATGTTCAACCAAGATGTGTCCTCTAATTAACATCACATGTGTACAAACTTGTAATCAGTCAGTCGGCCTATTTAAAGGGTGACAAGTAGTCACTGTGCTGTTTGTTGGCATGGTGTGTACCACACTAAACATGGACCAGAGGAAGCAAAGGAGAGAGTTGTCTCAGGAGATTAGAAAGAAAATTATAGACAAGCATGTTAAAAGTAAAGGCTATAAGACCATCACCAAGCAGCTTGATGTTCCTGTGACTACAGTTGCACATATTTTTCAGAAATTTAAGATTCACGGGAGTGAAGCCAACCTCCCTGGACGTGGCCACAGGAGGAGACGGATAATACGAATGGTAACAAAAGAGCCCAGAACAACCTCTAAATACGTTCATGGTGAACTCCAAGGTCAAGGTACATCAGTGTCAGATTGCACCATCCGTCATTGTTTGAGCCAAAGTGGACTTCATGGGAAACGACCAAGGAGGACACCACTGTTGAAAACAAATCATAAAAAAGCCAGACTGGAATTTGCCATACTGCATGTTGACAAGCCACAAAGCTTCTGGGAGAATGTCCTATGGACAGACGAGACAAAACTGGAACTTTTTGGCAAGGCACATCAGCTCTATGTTCACAGATACAAAAATGAAGCATACCAAGAAAAGAACACTGTCCCTACTGTGAAACATGGAGGAGGTTCTGTTATGTTCTGGGGCTGCTTTGCTGCATCTGACACAGGGTGTCTTGAATCTGTGCAGGGTACAATGAAATCTCAAGACTATCAAGGTATTCTAGAGAGAAATGTGCTGCCCCGTGTCAGACAGCTTGGTCAACAGGATAATGACCCAAAACACACAGCTAAAAACACCCAAGAATGGCTAAGAGCGAAACATTGGACTATTCTAAAGTGGCCTTCTATGAGCCCTGATCTAAATCCTATTGAACATCTGTGGAAGGAGCTGAAACATGCCGTCTGGAGAAGGCACCCTTCAAACCTGAGACAACTGGAGCAGTTTGCTCATGAGGAGTGGGCCAAAATACCTGCTGAGAGGTGCAGAAGTCTCACTGACAGTTACAGAAATCGTCTGATTGCAGTGATTGCCTCAAAAGGATGTGCAACAAAATATTAAGTTAAGGGTACCATCATTTTTGTCCAGGCCTTTTTCATGAGTTTGTTTTTTTAAATAATTCTGTTGAACCACAATTCAAAAGCATTGTCTGATTTTCATTGGTTAATTTTCATAGAATTTTTATTTATTACTACTTTTGTCAGATTCAAGTTATTTCTGTGACCATTGTGGGTTTTTCTTTCATTAACAGAGGGGTACCAACAATTTTGTCCACGGCTGTATGTGAACCGGGTGGAAATCTGGGCTACTCTGCCTGGACTGATACCCCTGCAACCTGGATCCCCAGATAAGCGGTAGAGGATGGATGGATGGACATGTCTGGAACAATCTGAAACTAGTGCTATGCACTTAAAAAGCACTATCTGAATGTTTTACAAATTTCTCTGTGTGTTTTGTCTTTTCATTGACGTACACCAGGGGTGTCCAATCATGTGCCATGGAGGGCCAAGACCCTGCAGGTTTTCTCTTCTACCCAGTCTCTTCAGCAGGTGTTTTCACTTATCAGCGGGAAGAAATTCAGTGGAATCTGCTGTTGAAGAAACTGGTTGGAGGTAAAGCCTGCAGGGTCTTGGCCCTCCATGGCACATGATTGGACACCCCTGATGTACACACTTCGGGTTCCAGATGTCCCCAGACACCTCTGATCTTGAAAGCTAAGTTGGGTCTACCTTGGCTAGTACTGTGATGGGAGACTGGCTGGGAATACCAGGTGCTGTGATCTGTCCAATGTCTTGCCCAATGATGCTCACGCAACTCAAAAAGGACTGAATGATGGTGACACTGTTTAAAAAAAAGGCGGCTTTTCAGCTTCATTTTTCAACTAGAGATGTCTAGATGACGACACCTTTACAACGGCCTGAAAAAGACGGCTTTTCATCTTTCAGGAGAAGAAAAAGAAAAAAAAGCCCAGAGTTCAGGGCCAAGGAGAACAGAGAAGAAAGCCTTTTCCTTCTCCTTTCCTATTTTACCTAGGACTACCAGGAAAATAAAAAGTATTTCAAAACACTTCTTTTTGATATTAAACACAAAGAGAAACCGTTTTGTTTTTTGTTTTTTTTGCTTTAACACGTAAGGGCGCAGGATTTCCTTCTCTTCAAACACAGAAAAACAATCTTTTTCCCACTTTCTTTCATCTTTCAAAAAGACACAAACAGAGTCCCGGGGCAAAGCAGGGCAGGGAAGCAAGACCTCTCGGGAGGCCAGCCAAAGTCCAAGACCAGCCAAGCAGGGGAGCAAAGCCTCTGGGGGGGTTAGCCAAAGTCTAAGGCTGCATTCACACCAGGATATTCCGGGGGTCTTGGTTCGATTGGGTGGGGAACGCCAAGAATCTTCACACCTTCGTTTGGTTTGGCTTGCATTCACACTGCAGCGGACCAAACTGCCTGGACAACGTCACACAGTTACAACAACTGCTTGTAGCCAAAACGACCACTGACCAGGAAGAAAAAATCTCGGTGAAGAAGAAAAATCCAGCTCATCGATTGGCCAGGACCGAAAATGGAAAGCCGTTCCCTTCAGTCATGTTGTTTGTCGGCCACAGACGAGACATTTTTTAACTTTTCCCCCCAGCTTTGTCCTGTAAAAGGATTTCTTGGATCCGTGTGGTTGTCTTTATTGTTATTTTCTACCCAAAATGCGCTATGGTAAATGCCACTTCCTCTTCTCAGACTACGTGTTGCGATGGTTACACAAACACTGGAGGACATTTCTGCCCTTTGGTCTACCGGATACTCCGTTTGCATTGACATTGCAAGTGAAGCACACCAGACTTTGTTTGCAAGAGCAAGTGTATCCTCCTCCATAGCTGCAAAGCGGCACTGGGCCACCTCCAATTCTGTAGTGGGGGAAAAATTGCCTTACTGTAGCCCAGTTCATCAAGGAACTCTCCGCCCCTGTGTCGATCAGCATCAGCACCACCATTCCATCCAACTCTACCGTGCAATATGTGCGCCCACTGGTGCTCGGGGACACAGTATGGATCACTGTCGGGGCGGGAGGGGTTGAACTCCTTTGCGGGCTCCCTTGTTCGGCTAACTGGCACACCCTCGCGTAGTGATGAAGACGACCACACCTGCTGCAGTGCTTCCCTCTTGCCGCACATTCTCTGGCTTTGCAGCAGTGCTCCGTGGACCCACAGCCCATACATCTGGGCTTCCCTGGGGAAGACCTCATCCTTACAGCATTGGCATCTCCCGCGTCATCCTCAATGCTCCCATCACTGTCTGGATCCACTACTTGTGTAGCCATGGGGGATCCTAACTCTTGCGGTGACAGATGCTCACTCAGATCCCGAGTTAGCTTATCTGCTGCCTCCAGCTGGAGAGCCAACTCAACGACCCTGTACAGCATCAGTTCACCCGGAAATGTGAGCAGCTTTGACCGGACTGCAGCACAGTTGGTATGTTCCGCCAACTGTTCACAAACCATCTCTTCCTCCAACAGTCTGAACCGACACTCGGCGGCCAGCTGCCTCAAGTCGGACACGAACTGTTGGATGGACTCGCCTACCTGTTGGCAGCGCTGTCGAAATTTGATTCTCTGGACGATGACGTTGTCCAATGCTCTGAAATGGCGCGCCATTAACTCAACCACCTCTTCATAATCATCTGCGTCACCAAGCATGCCCAAAATCCGTTGTCCCTCCGTTTCCACGTTATGCACAAGCAACGCACGTGCCCTTAATTTCTCCATTCTTCCCAGGTCCAGCGCCACCATATATGTACATCTTAAAGGTGTCGTGCTACCTAGGCCACGGAACAGGTGGCTCACCTGGGAGCTCCAAAAACGGCCAAATTGGTGCACCACACGCTTCCATACCTTCAATTTTATCCGCTTTCATCCTCATTGCCAAATGTTATGTCTGAGGTTGGAGCCAAAGGAGACCAGTTGTGGAGCTGAACACTCATTTATTAGAACAGGCAGAGTAACCTAGCCACACCAAACCGCTAGCAGAGGAAACGGCCAAGAGACCGCCCTCCTACCTGCAGCCCTTCTTATAGCCACAGGGTTGGCGGAACCAGAAGGCGGAGCCACCACCCCGTGCCACACAAATAAGAGCTCCAAACATATGCACATCATATGAACTATATAAATGGCTATATCACAGTGTCCTTACTTTTCTCATTCATCTTTGCTTATTTCTTTTTTCTGAGTTTGTTACCGTTTTTGTATAAATGATGCAACTCCATTAATTTTATCTATATACTGTATATAATTTGAAATCACACGATATTTTCATAATTCTTATAAAACAAATATTTTTGGGATTGTAAAGAGAATGACCAAGCGAGGCAACGAGCTGGATCAACACAGACTTTATTTTCTCTAACAGAACAGGATCACAAAAGAGCTGCCAGGCCACTGTGCATCTCACTTATATACCTTTAATTATTTGCATAGTGGCCCGGGGCTCCGACTTCATATCCATTACATAACAAAGCCTGTGTGGCACTTTAACATAACATTACGCTGGTGCCACACTTCACTCATATCCCGGCGGCCCAGTGTCTCCTCTTCTCTCTGGGGGGTGCCCAACCTTTGCTGTTCCATCTGGACCCCCCGGCGACCTCTCCTCTCATGGTCCATTACTGTCTGGGTGGAGAAGCCTAACACCTTGCTCCCCCCCCCCCGAACACCCAGAATGGGCCTTAACCCCCCCGTTCCTTGGGCTTAAGCTGGCTTCCATAATGGCTGTAACGGGGGGTCACCGATCCCGTCAAACTGCTCTGTTGGTGGGGCGCACCAGGGGGCATGTCAGTCTGTGGGGGGAAAAGGGCAGGGGGAGAAAACACATCCTCTTCATGTGTTCCGGTCCCTGCTGAGGAATCACCAACCTGTGGAGCCCCCAACGGGGGACATCCGCGCCGGAGGGCCCCGGCCAATACCACCTGCTCGTCTGCCAACACAAAAGCGGGCTTTAGCCTGTCAATGCAGACCGTCTATCTACGTCCCCCCAAGTCTAACATGAAATGTTTCGCCCCAGGTTCCAACACTCTGAACTGCCCGTCATATGGTGGGCGCAGTGGGGTCCGGTGCGCATCGTGCCTGACAAAAACAAAAGAGGCATTCTGCATACTTTTTGGGACAAATGTGCGGGGAAAACAGTGGTGGGCCAGGCCCGGTACACTCCCCACTTCTGTGTCGCGTAGAGAATGCATGGGCGGCTTGGCCTCGGGTGCGGAGTTGTCCGGTAAAAATTCCCCAGAGATCCGCAGCAGTTGGGAAAAAACGAGTTCTGCCGGGGAGGCTGCCAAATCCTCCTTCGGTGGGGAACGCAACCCTAAAAGAACTCAAGGCAGGTGGTCGACCCAATTTGCGTTCGTGAGCGAAGCCCTGAGCGCCGCTTTAAGTGACCTGTGGAAACGCTCTCATAACCCGTTGGCCTGGGGGTTGTACGCAGTAGTGTGGTGAATGTTGACCTGCAAGCTCCGGGCCATCACGGACCAGAGTTCCGAAACGAACTGTGGGTCTCTGTGGGACGTGATGTCCAAAGGAGATCCGAAATGTGCCACCCAATCTGACAAAAAAGCACGCGCCACTTCCGTGGACATGGTAGAAGCCAGCGGTACCGCTTTGGGACAGCGCGTGGTGCGGTCCACGATCGTCAAAAGGTGTGCGAACCCCTGCAACGGTGGAAGGGGCCCCACCAGATCCACGTGGATGTGGTCGAACCTCTCAGCCGGTAATTGGAACGGCTCGAGGAGAGCTCTGGTATGCCTAAGCACCTTTGCTCGTTGGCAGGCAGCGCAAGCTGCTGCCCACTATTTCACCTCTTTACGTAAACGCGGCCAGACGAATTTTGCCTCCACTAGTTTCACTGAAGCGCGCACTCCTGGGTGTGCAAGGGAGTGGACCGACTCAAAAACATGACGGCGCCAAGAGTGCGGGACCACCAGGCGCAGGCGGCCTGTGGAGACATCACAGAGTAGGGGAGGGCACCCTTCTTGCAGTACCCTGCTCTCCAGCCTTAACCCTGTTGGTTCAGACTGGAGCGCGCAAATGTCCACATCCCAGGCTTGCTCCTCGGCCATAGTGGGGAAATCTATTCCCACGTAGACCGGGATGACCAATACGTGTGAGAGGCAGTCTGCCACCACGTTGAGTTTACCGGCATCATGCCGAATGTCGGTTGTAAACTAAGAGATTGCGGCCAGCTGCTGTTGCTGCCGGGCCGACCACAGTTCTGAGACCTTGGCCATGGCGTACGTCAGTGGCTTGTGGTCTACAAACACGGTGAGGTTTCGCCCCTCCAGCCTGAACTGGAAATGGCGTGTCGCTAGGTGGAGAGCCATCAACTCTCTGTTGAATGTGTTGTATTTGCGCTCGTTGTTGCGCAAAGTTCTGCTGAAAAATGCGAGTGGCTGCCATGCACCTGCGACGCACTGCTCCACCACTGCCCCTATAGCCACGTCAGATGCATCTATAGTAAGTGCTATCCATGCAGACGGATCTGGGTGTGCTAGCAACACGGCCTTTGCCAGCGCTGTTTTGGTGTTCGAAAAAGCCTGACCCCGTACGGGTGTCCAGTCAATGCTGTCTGCAGGTTTCTCTTTTTTAAGCGTGGCATACAACAGCTGCATCAGCTGGGCTGTACGAGGAGGAAGTGGTTGTAAAAATTAACCATTCCCAAAAACTCCTGAAGTGCTCTCACCGTCTGCGGATGCAGAAAGTCCAATACCGCGCTCACCTTGTCCGGTAATGGGATCGTGGCCTCCGGTGAAATACGGTGGCCCAAAAAATCTATCACTGCTGTGCCGAACTGGCACTTCGCTGGGTTGATTACCAAACCGTGCGCTTCCAATCTCTGGAAAACCGTCTTGAGATGGGCGATGTACTCGTCCTCGGACGCACTGGCTACCAGAATGTCATCCAGGTAGACAAAAACGAAGGGCAAATTGCGCAGCACTGCGTCCATCATCCTTTGGAAGGTCTGCGCCATGCCTTTTAATCCAAACAGCATGCGCAAAAATTCGAAAAAGCCAAACAGAGTTATTACCACCGTCTTTGGTACGTCCTTTGCTTGCACCAGGACCTGGTGGTAACCGCGGACCAGATCCACTTTGGAAAAAACGCGTGCCCCGGCCAGGTGCACAGAAAAATCCTGGATATAGGGAATAGGGTAGCGATTGTGTGCTGTAGCATTGTTCAATCGCCGGAAATGGCCGCATGGTCACCACGACCCGTTGGCTTTAGGTACCATGTGAAGAGGGGATGCCCACGGGCTGTTTGAGCTCTTGACAATGCCCAACCTCTCCAAGTTGGTGAACTTCTCATGCACACTGGCTAATTTAGCCGCGTCCAGGTGCCAAGGTCATGCGAATACAAGTGGTCCTTTGGTAGTGATGAAATGCTCGACCCCGTGTTTGGTTACTGCCGCTGAAAACGTTGGAACCGTGAGTGCTGGGAACTGGGCGAGTAACTGTTGGTATTTACCCCCTGGAGCTGTAACGTTGGCTAGTGTTGTCGACCCGGCTCCCCGAGCTATACAGGGCAGAGAATCAAAAGAGGCAGCATCCACCAGTCGTCTATTAGCAACATCAACTAATAAACCATGAGCACATAGGAAATCTGCACCCAAAATGGGGGAGGCACATGCGGCTATAATGAAAGTCCACTGGAAGTTGCGCCCATGTAAACATATAGTCAGTGTCCGCTCACCAAATGTCTTTATGTCTGATCCATTGGCGGCCACCAGCTCGGGACCGCTTCGTCCTGCCACCCTGTCTGTGTTGAATGGCAGGATGAGGCTCTTCTGGGAGCTGGAGTCCACCAGAAACCGTCTCCCTGAACATTTGTCTGTGATGTATAGCAGCTTGTCTCTGTCGCCAGCAGTCGCAGCCGCTACTGACTGCTGGCCTTGGCATTTTCTGACCGCTTGAATTGACACAGTGGCAAGCATCGCCGTGCATCCAATCTGAAATGGCGATGATATTGGCAGATTGTCTCCTTCTTGTGTCTCCTGGCGTCTGCTCCAGCCACCACCCGCGGCTCCTCAATCTTGCTGGCAGCCCCTCTGGGCTCCGGTGCCGCTGCGTTCATGACGAAGGTTCTGGTCGCTAGGATGATGCGATCCGCTTCCTGCACTAGTGCACGGTAGTTCCTCGTCGCCAGCAGTGGCGAGTTTGCCAGTATTGCCCTCGCTGCAGCCGGGAGGTTCCTGAGAAACAGGTGGGCGAACAGGAAGGACTCGTCATCTCTGCCCATCAACGCCAACGTGCTCTCCATCAACTCCACGGCCGATCTGTCCCCTAACTCTGAACGTGTTAGGAGCCTTTCCGCTCTTTCACTGTCCGAAGGGGTGTAGCGTTGGATAAGCATCTTTTTGAGCGCCTTGTATTTTCCTTGGACCGGCGGCTCTTGGAGTAGGCTTGCCACTTGTTGTGTGGTGCGCGCGTCCAGTGCAGCGACCACATAGTAGTACTTCGTCTCGTCTGCTGTTACCCCGCGGAGAGTGAACTGGGCCTCAGTGTGTAAAAATCACGCTGTCAGGTCGTGCAGCCAAAAATCCGTGAGTCTGACTGAAACGGTGCATGCAGCGCTGGTGTTTTCTCTCCAGGATGTCTCCGGGGTGCTCGTTTCGCCTTCCATGGCATGTCAGGGTCATCAGTGTAGACAGAATGATCAGGCGAGGCAATGAGCTGGATCAACACAGACTTTATTTTCTCTCTAACAGAACAGGATCACAAAAGAGCTGCCAGGCCACTGTGCATCTCACTTATATACCTTTAATTATTTGCATAGTGGCCCGGGGCTCTGACTTCATATCCATTACATAACAAAGCTTGTGCCGCGCTTTAACATAACATTACGCTGGTGCTGCACTTCACTCCTCTCCTGCCGGCCCAGCGTCTCCTCTTCTTTCCGGGGGGTGCCCAACCTTTGCTGTTCTGTCTGGACACCCCGGCGACCTCTACTCTCATGGTCCATTACTCTCAGGGTGGAGAAGCCCAACACCTTGCTCCCCACAGGATGTCCTTTTTCACATGACTGCTCAGGACTGTGTAAATCGACAAAAAACATGATCAAAAAATGCTCCCATATTCTTTTTCTATTATTTGCTTCCGAAAGATGAAATAAACATCAAGGTGGGACAGCTCGGTGATGCAGCGGTTAGCACCATCACAGCAAGGTCCTGGGTGTGAACCCATCCCTAGCCAGTGGAAATCCTTCTGTGTGGAATTTGCATTTTCTCCCATGTCTGTGTGGGTTTTCGCCGGGTACCCCGGTTTCCTCCCACAGTCCAAGGAAAGACATGTTAGGTTAATTGGCACGAACTGGGTATAAACTTCCCTTAGGTATGAATGTGAGACTAAATGGCTCTCTCTCTCTGTGTTGACCCTGCAATGGACTGGCGATCTGTCCAGGGTGTATCCTGCCTTGCTCAAAGATGCTGGGATAGTCTTCAGACCCCCGGGACCCAAGAAGGATTAAAGGGATCATTCATCCATCCATCCATCTTCTACCGCTTTTCCAGAGGTCCGGGTCGCGGAGGCAGCAGTTCAAGCAGAGAAGCCCAGACTTCCCTCTCCCCAGCCACCTGCTCCAGCTCTTCAGAGGGGATACCAAGGCGTTCCCAGACCAGCTGGGAGACATAGTCTCTCCACCGAGTCCTGGGTCTGCCCCGGGGTCTCCTCCCAGTGGGACGTGCCTGAAACACCTCAAGTGGGAGGCGTCCAGGAGGCATCCTGATCAGATGCCCATACCACCTCAACTGACTCCTTTCAATGTGGAGGAGCAGCGGTTCTACTCTGAGCCTCTCCCGGATGACTGAGCTCCTCACTCTATCTCTGAGGGTGAGTCCAGCAATCCTACGGAGAAAGTTCATTTCAGCCGGCTGAAAAAAAAAATAAAGGGATCATTGACAAAAAAAAAAATAAATGGTGTGATTATTTGTTTTAACTATCTGAATTGTGTCTATTGGTCACGTAACTGTCCAGAAAATATCAAACCAGTCAATTCTCTTTAAAAACACACACAGCCTTTAACTGTTTTTCTCTCCCAGAAACGTTTTTGACTTTGCCAGGTAAATTGTATACGTCATTTGACAAAGCCAACTCACCACTGCCTTGAGACCCACCCACTATATAATTGGCCCTAGCTGTCTGTCATGTAGATGGAAAGCGTGCTAAAGGTAGCCCATTAGCCCTCCAGCTAACACTGGTACGAGGAGGCTCACACTAAGCGCGGCTTGTATTGTCGTTTTCCTCAGACCTTAGTCACCCTGACAGCATCCCTGTTACCACCTGGTTCACCAGTCCACAATATACCTTGCGTCACTCCTGCCCATCTCCATTAATTATGCCGTGGTTCCACAGCAAATCGGCAGCACCAGTTGCAATAACCAACCTGAGGCTGCTGGCTCTCACAGCCAGCTCCCGTGAGTGACGGCCAGCAGCGGCTATGTTGCCGCTCCGCTCTCACAGGCAGCGTAGGGAAGCCGCCTTGTGATGAAGCATCAACCAGCTGGCCGTGGGAGTGGAGCAGCATCCCGCAGAGCAGCCTTAGGTCCCAGGCCAGGTTGGTTGCAGCAATTCGGGGGCCGCCCAATGCGTGATGCTAGCAATTTGCTATGGAATCACAGCAAAATTATTGGGAGATGGGCTGTAGTGACGCCAGATACACAATCGACTGGAATCAGTGAAACAGCACCACTCATCTGAGCTAAAAGGCTAAAAGCTAAAGGCTAGAAGCTAGTCAGCTAATGACATACGACAGGGGTGTCCAACCATGTGCCATGGAGAGCCAAGACCCTGCAGGTTTTACCTCCAACCAGTGTCTTCAACAGCAGATTTCTGTGAACTTCTTCCCACTGATTGCTGATAAGTGAAAACACCTGCTGAAGAGACTGGGTAGAAGAGAAAACCTGCAGGGTCTTGGCTCTCCATGGCACCTGGTTGGACACCCCTGACATACGACATAAGCAGGCCAGAGGTGAATAGGTGAAGGATATTTCTTAAAGTGACAGGCTTTAAATCTGAGTATTTTAAGAGAGCCAGGAAAAATGCAAAACAGATTTGCTTCAATAATTAAAAAAAATTACAGAAAATGTGAACAAAAAATGTCAGAAAGACTTCATTAAGACATGAGTGAGCTGTTAATGTGGAAAAAAGTGCAATGACCCGTTTAAGCGATTGAGATGAATGAACATATGCACCAGTGTTATCTGCAGCTAAGTCAGCCAATAAGGTGGTAATTCCTCACAGAAATGTTTGTTATGCTGTATTCTTTTGAATGAGGAATGGTTGGAGAAGCCACACCATAAATAAGTCAATTGCTAAAAAAAAAAAAAAAAAAAGTGATCAATTTTCATTTTCAAACTTCAATATTGGTGCAATAACTGACTTCCAGAGACAAAAAGAATGATCTTCTCTGAGTGATTTCAGTTTTTGTGGCATGTCTGGAATCTGCAGACATCAGCAGAGCATTTGAAATTCATGTCATTTATTTCAAACCATGAGACAACAGTGTTAAAGAATCACCACTGTGTAGTTTCTTACTCCGTTTATTGTTACAGAACCGTCATAACCCAGCATGGGTGGTTTTCTCAATGAAACACAGCTTCAGCTTTTCTACACAAGGGCTAAAGGTGCCAATTTCAGTCAGCAAGTTAGTCATTATTACACTATTGTAAGTGAAGAGGAATATCTACTGATCACTCAGGCCAACCCTAGTCTGTACTGTGCTCTTAAAGGAATGCACATGAAACAATGACCTACAATAAAAAAAGAGGAGCAGCATGTGTAGAGATGCTCTTTGATGACTGGTGTAAAAACTCCGGGTTAATGCCTCGGTTTAGGATCAAGGACACTGCGGAAGACACAGCCCTGACCTTTCACAAATTATCTACCAACCATTTTATTACTGGGATTTCAGTTTATTTGCTTTCCAACTCCAGTGTCCTTCAGCACGTGAATAGAAATGAAGACACTGCATATTGTGTCTTTAGTGCTCATATATGGTATACGGCCAAATATAATAATGTTCAAATAAATATAACATACTGCATACAAAAAAAAAATGAAATGAAAAGAGAAATCAATTACATATAAAAGCTGAACAAATAAATGACAAATCTTTATAGTGCGATAAAAATTGCAATTCCAACACTTGTTTTATCCGTCTTCAGCATCTAGAGTGGGATTAAAACGTCTTAACTGGAGTTAAACTGGATTTGGTCCTCACATTTTTAGCTTACATCATCTGCTTATGCATTTTAAAACAATAATAATAACAAAATAACATGTAAACACAAAATGATAAATTCATAATCTCATAAAGTAAATTTGAAACTCTTTGATAATACGTCACTTGCAGGTTTAAATATTGCACTGGGTTTGGGGATTAAATGAGCAGGGTAGAATGCACGAGTTTGCACAGCAAATAATGCTTGAGTGGCTCCTTTGAATTTAAGGTTTAGTTACTAAATGCTTAATACTGCCAAAGGATGAATCTGCCATTGAAATGAAATCCTAGATAGCACACACTGGCTCCCACAGGTTTGAGACCGTTAATGCATCTCTGGCCTCGTCTCCCGGTTCCCCTCTGGATGACACTGGTGCTGTTTGTGTGCTAGCTGCTGATGATATGGAAACTGTACTGCCGCGGTGCTAATTTAAAGCACCCTGGATGAAGAGTGGGTGGAGAGCAGTATGAGCCACGTAGGTAAAGGGGGCCGAGGCTTCCAGTTTAAGGCATCATCACCATCTTTTACAGACAAGTGTGTGACCTGCAGCGGCAGCCAAAGAAGCTGAAATGAACAAAAGCTGCTAAAACATGTCCACTGTCCAACTATGGCTCACTCTCCGTCGTCACCGTGTCTATATGACCTCCACCTGAAATACAGCAGGAGGAATCCAGTTTAAACACAAACATACACTCAAGCCATGCAAACAAAAATAAGAGAAGAAAGGATCAGCGTACTCATTTTCTTCTGGTCCTCCTCTGCGTGATGCGCACTGTTGCCAAGCTCAGCAGGGCTGGTCACTCCAACAGGGCTGCGAATAAAGTCACAGTAGACATTTAAATTTAACAGCAAATCCAACATTTAATCTTAGAAGGAACAGCAAAACAACACTCGCCTTTTGCCGTTTTGCTGCAGAACGCTGTTAGCGTGTTCAGGATCTATGTGCACCAGCCTCGTCACAAAGGAATGTCCGTCTCCCAGACTGGACAGGTGGAGGCACAGAAGGGCAGCATTAATGGTTAGAAAGTTCCATATGCTACACACTCACAAATCCACAAGTTCTCACATTTAAGCTGTTTTTACATATTCCATTAGTATGCAATCAAATGCTATACATTTATTTCTATGAAGATGAAAACAGGTGTCGTTCTTTGATCCCCAGAGTAGATCCACCAACATTAACAACTTGGGTTTTTGAGCTTATATAGACCTCAGCTGACAAAGCTTTTAAAATAAATTAAAAAAAAAATCATGCATCTGTATCATAATTCAGACTGATTCTAAGATTTACTCAACTCTATGTTGAGGCAAGCTGCAACTCTGGTAAAACTTTTATGTGAATCCACCTGTTAGCTTTATAACACACAACCTCACTGGCAGCAGTGACAGCTATCCAGACCTGTGCTGTGCACGGGTCGGCACTATTCGTACTTGTTCATTAATTACTGTCACTGTATTGATAATGTCACCGATGTACTAGAAAACCCACCAACTTTGTGGATGATTTTTCCCTCTGGAGACAACTAGTAACATTTATATTATGTTGTCAACTTAAATGACTGTGGGCCCTATTATAAGAATCTAAAGCACAAATTTGGGGCTGAACTCTAAGAGCCCTGCACCAATGGTTTTTAATTATTTCTGGTCATGCACTGCCCATTTTCAGTTGTTGCACCCTTGTCATCCAAATGACTTTGTGCTCACCTTTGTGCCTGTAGGATTGGTGTCTTTTTGTTTAAAAAAAAAAAAGTCATGGTGTTGCTAGTTTACAGGAGCGCAATGACCAACCAGAGACGGAGATAGGCACCGCCCCATACACCACATGGTGTCCCACATGCTGTAGAAGGGATTAACTTAACTTATTAATGACCAACCAGACCGTCAATGATGGAACAGCTCATTTGGCCCTGATTAAATCACCCTCAGAGTGCTCAGGTCTCCTGACGTTGACCTTAAGCACAGCCTAGATCAGGGGTGGGCAATCATGTGCCATGGAGGGCCACTCCACTGCAGGTTTTCTGTTCCACCCAGTCTCTTCAACAGGTGTTTTCACTGATGAGCAATCCTTCAAGCTGATCAGAGCATACACCTGCTGAAGAGACTGGATGGCACAGAAAACCTGCAGTGGAATGGCCCTCGCTGCCCACCCCTGGCCTAGATGCTAACCCACCTGAGGATTATTGTGCATGAGTTTGAAGAACAATGGGGCAATTGCCTAGGAAGAGTAACAATTTTCGTGCAATCGTAAATGCCCAGATCTCCTGACCTTTGAGAATGAGGTCAACTTGGATGGAGACCTTACTGAAGAACCCTGTGAGTGACTTTGGTGAGTGCTGAGGCAATTGCCTCGGAGTTTTGATTTTTCTAAAATCACATAAGCATCCAGATCTCCTGACCTTGAGCACAACCTGGATGGACACCCACCTGAGGGTCATTACGAGTGAGTTTGGTGACCATCGGGGCAATTGCCAAGAAAGAGTAGCAATTCCCGTGAAATGTGGACAGACAGATGGACGGACGCTGCATCACTGCATTAGTTCCTTTCAGCTTTAAAATGGTAAATGGCATTCACTTATATAGCACTTTTATTCTCATCTCTTGATGACCAAAGCGCTTTACAGATCCTGCTATCCACCCATTCACACACACATTCACACACTGATTGGTAGCATGCTGCCTAACATGGCGCTTCCAGACCCACCAGGAGCAATTAGGGGTGAAGTGTCTTGCCCAGGGACACAACGGCAGGATATCCAGGGAGAGCGGGATTTGAACCGTCAACCATGTGGTTATTGGACAACCTGCTCTACCTCCTGAGCCACTGCCGCCCCTAGTTTAACATAAACTAGAACGCACTCAACTGAAATGCAGACCCACACCTTTTGTAGCCCTATAGATTTAAAACCTTGAGCACTGACCTTTTGACCCCAAACCCATAGTCAGAGGTCAGGGTGAAGGTGTGTACCAAGTTTGGTGACCCTAGCTTTCGTTGTTCTTTATGTGACATTTTGACCTCGACCTTTGACCTTGCCATCCCAAAGTCACAGTTCAGGATCCCAAGGGGAACCTGCATACCAAGTTAAGTCACCCTTGCTTTACTCGTTCTATAGTAATCGGGAATGCAAATGTTGACCTTTGACCTTTTGAATCCAAATCGATAGTTCTAGATCAGGATCCCAAGGTGAAGCTGTGTACAAAGTTTGGCAATCCTAGCTTTCTTTGTTGTTGAGATATGGTTTATATGGCATTCTGGCCTTTGACCTTTTGACCCCAAAAGTATAGCCATAGGCACTAGTCCCAAGGTCAACTTATGTATGAAGTTTAGTAGCTATAGGCTCATTCCCCATCATGTTAGAGCATGGATGTAGCTGCAGACAGCGCTGACCACTCTACCCATGTGATTCTTCAGCGTGGGTAATAATGTTCTTGTGCATTTTCATGTAAACACACATTATAATAGTAATCCACTATAGATCATGTACACGTGCCTGCTAAAGGTGAGGTGCAGAGCCATTCTGACAGTTTACTGCACGTTACACCCAAAACACACTTCTGCATAATTAAGAGTTAGTCCCTCCCTTCCGTTACAGGACAATAGACAACAAGTTTGTGCCATTTTTCTCTGTCGGCAGCCAGTTCTTCAGCTTCAGTGGGATCGAGTTGACGTTTCTTAAGATCTTCATCAAAAGACTTGTGCCAGGTTTTCTTTGGTCGACCCTGCTTTCTCTTTGCTCCTACTGGTATCCAGCAGATGGCGTGTTGGTGGTAAACGTAGCACATGTCTCACAAACCGTAGTGGCCTCTCCTCTACAATCTCATGGAGTGGTTTTTGTCCTGCACATTTAAGCACTTCACGGTTGGTGATGAAGTTGGGCCATGTTATCCCTAGGATCCTCCGAAGGCATCTTGGGTGAAACAAATCAAGCTTTTGTGCCACTTTGGTTGTGTTTTTCCATGTTTCACTTGCATTATGATGGCGGAGCAGAGCTTGATCTTGGTCTCTACCTTTAATGAGTTCCATTTCCAGACTGTCCAAGAGAGTTAGGACAACCTTTTTTCTGCTTTTCACTGGTGCATTTTTTTCCACAAAAGCTGTTGGTGTGTCTACATGGCACTGTTGACTAGACGGTCATAATACGCCCCCATGGTTTTTCTGATGACCCGTACCACAGACAGACCCACAAAGGTCCCAGTACTTTAGGTTGGGCTCACCTTGAGAAAACTGGAAAAATCCAGTATTTTGCTTGATCTCCAAACACCTCAGCCAAATTTCGGCTGAAGCCAAGAGAGAATCCATTTTTGTCTGGGCCATTTGAAAAAACGGGAGCTCTAAATGCCTCTGAAAATGATTTTAAAAACGTAGTTAGTCAAAAGGACATAATGAGTAACAGATTAAATTTAAAGAATGTGTTCATAGTTACCTATAGTGCTCCTGTTCTTTCCTATAAGCCACAGATGGTAGCTGAGAAGTGAGACGATGCTGAGGAAGAACAGGGCCGCCACAAAAAACAAAAACAAGATGTGGAATTTGGCGTGTGTGTCAAGCAGCTCTTTCTTTGGGGGGAGAAAGAAGTGTGTGAGATGACCAGAACATTTTTGCTCAAATGTCGAGGCATATTTTAATAAAACTGACCCAGTTAAGGAGAAAAGCATTTATCTGGTCAAATGAAGTCATGACGGTGGGATATGGCGTTATTATAGTGTTTCACTGCTGGATTAAGGAGCCTTTGTCTTGTGTCGAGTGCTGTGGAGGAGCCACTGCTATGTGGTCACATAGCCTACTGGTGCACCACAGTGACACTTCAGAAACAGCCGTCTTACACTGTGGTCAGTCGTTATGTAACACACCTCACCCTGATGTGAGTGCATTTTAAACTTTAAATGAAACTTGACAGTATTTCTAAATTCAGCTGTCTGAGTTAATATTTTTTTAAGATACCAATCATGTATGAGAGCGAAACAACAACCACAGCTGCAAAGCGCAGCAAAAAAGGGCCGATTACAAAGAAACAAAAAAAAAAAGAGGAAGTTTTTCCACTTACCGTCCAAAATTTTATGAAATATTGGACAACTGTTGCACAAATAACGACACAGTAGAGTGAGGCGTAGGCCAAGAACAGGACAAAGAACTTGTAATTGGAGAATCCAACACAGTTATTCACCCTAAAAAAAAGGACACATTTTACTGACAAAACAGTACGGTCAGTGGTTAATGGCCCCTTTACACAACACGGAGATCATTGAGAGATCAGGACAACTTTTGATGCTTCTGATAATTTGGGAGATCCTGTATGTTTTGGACTGAGTCAAAACTTTGAGGAGAACATGGAGATCACTGAAGGTCAGATCTCTCAACAATCTCTCAATGATCTCCACCTCTGTGTAACAGGGATACAGCATTACAGTGATGGCAGACTAACAACATATACAACAGTTTATGGTAAAATCAAGAACATTGTAAATTAGAAAAACTCACCAAGGACAGTGATGATCCATTTTTAGCACACACCTTTAGTGCAAGAGGAGAGAAGTTTATTTGCTATTTCGGACATTCAGAGTAAAGCTGGATTTATGCATTGACCCAATATCCTTTTACTTCACCAACGTGCGCCTCTCTAGAGAAGGAGAGGTGCACGTCGGCGACGCACACCGTAAAGATGGATTCATGCACCGCGTCACGTCAGCACCATCACATCACCGACGTCCATCGCCGACGCAGTGATCTGCAATTGTTTCTTGTGTGTTGGGTGAAATGCATTGTTCCGTTGCCAAAACGGGTTTCAGCTGATGTGTGTAGTGATTTGTGTTCGTTGTGTGTTTTTGTTTGTTAAATTGTGATGGACAAGAGCACATTGTGATGGAGTTGGAGCTAATAAATGTGAAGAAAAAGCAACTTTTCATCCGATCGCTGCACAGAGAAAAAAAGAAGTCGGAGAAAACAGTGCGTGTGACCACCGCCGCTGCCATTATCTGTGTAATTACTGGGTTATGACGAGCCACAAAATGTTCTTTACAGAGCTTCACATTAACGTTTTTCCTGACCAACCACTGTGGCTAGTGATTTTCCAAAGTTACTAGCCACTCAGCCTTTCCACTAGCCACAATTTTGTGGTTGGAAAATTATATTTAATATAATTACATTAAATATAATTATATTTATGGGCAGCACGGTGGCGGAGTGGTTAGCACTGCGGCAGCACAGCAACTCACCCTTGGCCGGGGGATCCTGGGTTCAATCCCGGCCCCCGACCAACAGTGATCTGTGTGGAGTTTGCATGTTCTCCCCGTGTCTGTGTGGGTTTACTCCGGGATTTCTCTGGTTTCCTCCCACATGCCAAAAACACACAAGTTAGGTTAATTGGCAAAAAAAACAAAAAAAACCCAAAACAAAACTGGTGATTCTAAATTGTCCTTAGGTACGACTGTGAGAGTGAAAGGTTGTCTGTCTCTTTGTGTTGGCCCTGCGATGGACTGGTGTTGGCCCTACCCCTTTGCCTACCACTACCCTGTGGCCCCCTAAGGCTGAAAATTACCCCTATGAACTGGGACACCCCATCAGGCTGCACTACGTCATTAGTAGTTGCTGATGGATTTAACCTAAATAGACATGGCCCGTTTTCACCAGAAAAAAAGAAGAGAAAGAATAGAAAACTGATGAGAAAAGTCTCATCTTAATGAGAAAAATGTCTCCAATTTACATGAACAATTCTAATCAGTAGAAAAAGTCAGAAATTTACTAGAACGAAAGCTGGAAATTCATGGAGAGAAGTTTGGATGGACAGGTTTTGGCCGCGGGCCATATGTATGACACCCCTGGACCAGCCCATTAAAAATTCATATTTAGAGGGTAAAGGGTTATCCACATCAAACACAATAATAATAACTATAAAATTATAGTTTTAAAAATCGTTCTAGTGTAGGTGCAGACAGTGACAGATTGGACTGCACATGATCAGTATTGCAATAACAGACAGCAGCAGATATGGCATTTGTGCAAATGGTTGCAGTAAAATGCAGAGACATACAGGTACATCTCAAAAAATCAAAATCTCATGAAAAAGTTCAATATTTTATGTCACTTATTTCAGAAAGTGAAACCCATATATTATATAGATTCATTACACACAGTGAAATATTTCAAGCCTTTATTTCTTGAAATTTTGATGATTATGGCTTACAGATAATGAAAACCCAAATTCAGTGTCTCAGAAAATTAGAATATTACATGGGATCAATAAAAAAAAGGATATTTTAAACAAAAATGTCAGGCTTCTGAAAAGTATGCTCATTTCTATGCACTCAGTACTTGGTTGGGCCTCCTTTTGCATGAATTACTGCATCAATGCGGCATGGCATGGAGGCGATCAGTCTGTGGCACTGCTCAGGCATAATGGAAGACCAAGTTGCTTTGATAGCGGCCTTCAGCTCGTCTGCATTGTTGGGTCCAGTGTCTCTCATCTTCCTCTTGACAATACCCCAAAGACTCTCTATGGGGTTCAGGTTAGGCAAGTTTGCTGGCCAATCAAGCATGGGAACACCATAATCAGTGAACCAGCTTTTGGCACCTTTGGCAGTGTGGGCAGGTGCCAAGTCCTGCTGGAAAATGAAATCAGCATCTCCATAAAGCTTATCAGCAGAGGGAGGCATTTAGTGCTCTAAAATTTCCTGGTACACTGACTTTGGACTTGATAAAACACAGTGGACCAACACCAGCAGAGAGCATGGCTCCCCAAATCCTCACCGACTGTAGAAACTTCACACTGGACTTCAAGCAACGTGGATTCTGTGCCTCTCCACTCTTCCTCCAGACTCTGGGACCTTGATTTCCAAATGACATGCAAAATTTACTTTCATCTGAAAAAAGGACTTTGGACCACTGAGCAACAGTCCAGTTCTTTTTCTCCACAGCCCAGGTAAGACGCTTATGACGTTGTCTCTGGTTCAGGAGTGGCTTGATGTGAGGAATGCGACATCTGTAGCCCATGTCTAGGATTCGTGTGTGCATAGTGGCTCTTGATGCACTGACTCCAGCCTCAGTCCACTCCTTGTGAAGCTCCCCCAAATTCTTGAATGGATTTTGCTTGACAATCCTCTCAAGGCTGTGGTTATCCCTTTTGCTGGTGCACCTTTTCCTACCACAGTTTTTCCTTTCACTCAACTTTCTACGAATATGCTTGGACACAACACTCTGAACAACCAACTTCTTTAGCAATGACCTTTTGTGGCTTACCCTCCTTGTGGAGGTTGTCAATGACTGTCTTTTGGACATTCGTCACGTCAGCAGTCTTCCCCGTGATTGTGCAGCCTACTGACCCAGACTGAGAGACCATTTAAAGGCTCAGGAAACATTTGCAGGTGTTTTGAGTTAATTAGCTGATTAAGGTATGACACTATAACTTTCCAATATTGAACTTTTTCACAATATTCTAATTTTCTGAGACACGGAATTTTGGGTTTCCATTATCTGAAACTGAAAATTATTTGAGGAGTATGCTGAAACGGTCACCAGCTACATCGCGAAGTGCACAGAGGATGTCACTACAGTGAAGACCATCACTATGTGGGGAAACCACAAGCCCTGGATGACCGCAGAGGTGCGCTCGCTGCTTACAGCCAGAGATGCAGCCTTCAGAGCGAAGGACAGGATCGCCCTCCGCTCAGCCAGGTCTGGGCTCTCAAAGGGAATTAAGGTGGCGAAGCGCGCCTATGCAGAGAAAATCCAGGGACACCTCTGTGACACTAGGAACACCAAGCAGATGTGGCAGGGAGTTCAGACACTGACGGACTATAAGTCTAGGCAGGGGGTCGATGATGACGATGCTTCGCTTCCAGACAGGCTCAACGACTTCTTTGCACATTTTGAAGCATCAAACCCGACAATCAGAGGGAGGGCTGGCCCACCCCCACCATCGGTCGGACCAGCTTTTACCATCAACACAGCGGACACACGGAGGATCCTAACCAGAGTCAACCCACGTAAAGCTGCAGGTCCGGACAACATCCCGGGACGTGTGCTCTGAGACTGCGCGAGTAAGTTGGCGGATGTCCTGACTGACATTTATAACATCTCCCTGAGTCAGGCCATCGTTCCCAGATGCTTCAAGACCTCTATCATTGTACCGGTGGCAAAGAAACCAGTTGTGTCCTGTTTAAATGACTATCATCCTGTTGCACTGACACCAATTGTGGTGAAGTGTTTTGAACGACTTGTCAAACCACACATTACAGCCTGCCTCCCTGCATCACACGACCCGCTCCAGTTTGCATATCGTTCAACCCGCTCCACAGAGGATGCTATAGTCACCACCCTGCACTCTGTCATCACCCACCTGGACCAGAAAGACGCCTACGCCAGACTCCTGTACATTGATTTCAGTTCCGCATTCAACACCATTATTCCCCAGAGACTGATGGAGAAATTACTCCTTCTTGGTCTGAACACCGCCACGTGTCTCTGGATCCTGGATTTCCTGACTGAGAGACCCCAGTCTGTCCAGGCTGGAAACAACATCTCCAACTCTGTCACGCTGAGCACCGGATCCCCTCAAGGCTGCGTACTCAGTCCACTGTTGTTTACACTTCTAACACATGACTGTGTACCCAGACACGAGGGGAACCAGATTATTAAGTTTGCAGACGACACCACGGTGGTGGGACTTATTCAGAGGGATGAGGAATCAATGTACAGGGAAAAAGTGAGAGACCTGGAGGGCTGGTGCAGGGAGAACAATCTGGTGCTCAACGTGGACAAAACGAAGGAGATGATTATCGACTTCCGGCGGTCACAGCCTGGACACGTCCCCCTCAGCATCGGCGGCTGTTTAGTGGAGAGAGTGGAGAACATCAAGTTCCTCGGAGTGCAGATCTCGCAGGACCTGGCCTGCAGCAAGAATTCCTTGGGGATCAGGAAGCGGGCTCAGCAGAGACTGCACTTCTTGAGGAAACTCAAACAGGCCTCTCTCCCCATCTGCAACCTCAGGACCTTCTACAGAGGTGTGGTGGAGAGTGTTCTGACATACTGCATTGCTACATGGTACTCCAGCTGCAGTATGTCAGACAAAAAAGCCCTAAAGAGGATAGTCAAGGGAGCTGAGAGGGTAATTGGAGTCTCCCTCCCCTCTGTCCAAGAACTTTTTCAGAACCGTTGTAGGAGCAGGGCACTGAACATTGTCAAGGACCGTTCTCACACTCTGCATAAACACTTTGAACTTCTGCCATCTGGAAAACGATTCCGGAGCATCAGAGGCAGAACCACCAGAATGATCAACAGCTTCCTTCCACAAGCTGTTAGGATGCTGAACAGTTGACCCGGAATCTCTCATATTCACTACTGCACCTACGGACATTAAGTGTATTATTTGTATATTATAGGTAGTTTTTTTTTCAAGTATGTCTCAGGGATGTGTGAACGGGTGGGGGTGGGGTGAAGATATGTGTGAGTGTGTCTTAAATCATGTTCTTCTACTTATATGGATGCAGAGAGAAATGCAATTTCATCTTGCCTGCACTACAGTTGTATGTACAGCATTATGACAATAAAGGTTGA
Organism: Pholidichthys leucotaenia; assembly: GCA_020510985.1. Classification (NCBI taxonomy): domain Eukaryota; kingdom Metazoa; phylum Chordata; class Actinopteri; order Cichliformes; family Pholidichthyidae; genus Pholidichthys; species Pholidichthys leucotaenia. The sequence continues at coordinate 13,608,902 of CM035844.1, forward strand.
TTTGATTTGATCTGTAAGCCATAATCATCAAAATTTCAAGAAATAAAGGCTTGAAATATTTCACTATATGTGTAATGAATCTATATAATATATGGGTTTCACTTTCTGAAATGAGTGACAAAAATACTTAACTTTTTCATGATATTCTAATTTTTTTAAGATGTACTTGTAGAGCAGCAGATGCATTACTGTTGGTGTGCCAGCCTTTCTGTGCCAACAGCTGAGGTAGTTATTGTGGTAGTTATTGTATGGATGAGTGCGTTAAGGTCCGGGGGGGGGGGGGGGTGGACAAAGTTCAGGGTCCTGATGGCCTGATGAACAAAGCTGTTTAGCAGTCTTGTGGAGTGGGCCCGGAGGCTCCAGTAACTTCTCCCTGAGGTCAGGGGGCTGAAGATGGAGTGTGACGGGTGGGAGGTGTCGCCTGCAATGTTGATGGCTCTGCAGGTGAGGTAGATGTCCCAGAGGGGGAAACAGAGGGGCACCGATGATCTTGCTGGCTGCCTTCACTGTGCATTGTAGTGTCTTCCAGCAGGAGGCGGTGCAGGTTCCATACCACACCATGATGCAGCTGGTGAGGATGCACTCAATGGTGCCCCAGTAGAATGAACACATGATGGGAAGTGGGACTCATGCTCTCCTCAGTTTGCAGAAATGGAGGTGAGTTTGAGCCTTCTTGGCCAGTGATGTGGTGTTGTTGGACCAGGAGAGGTCCTCAGAGATGGGCACCCCCAGGAACTTGGTGCTGCTCACCCTCTCCACAGCTGCTCCATCGATGATCAGAGGGGGGTGCTGTATGTGTCCCCTCCCGAAGTCGACTACAATCTCCTTGGTTTTTCCCAGGTTCAGGAAAAGATTACTGTCTCATCAAAAATTTAGATGAGGATTGTTCTAAATTTGCCAACAAAATACAACAAATTATTATACAATTTACACGGATAATTAAACTAAAAGCTAGAAAGAACGGCCTTCCTTGGTTAAACAAATTTATTCTGAAATTGATGAAAGAACGAGATCACTTTTTGAAGTTGTCAGTTAAATCAGGACAAAACAGGCACCAATTTATTTCATTGAGAAATAGGGTAGTGAAAGAAATAAGAAAATCTAAAGCTGACTTTTTTATTACTGTTTTGAATAGTGCAAGGGGAAATTCTAAAATAACCTGGACATATATTAAAAAACTATTGGGTGATTCCCAGAAAAACAAAGCAAAACTAATGCAAATTCAATTGAATGGAAACATCTTGACAGAACCTCAAGTGATGGCTGATGCTTTTAACAACTACTTCATTGAATCTGTGTCAGAAATCTCTGATAAGTTTATAGTAAAACAAAGGAAGGAATACCCTGTATTGTCTGCATCACAGTCTTTTACTATTACAAATATTACTGAGACCAAAGTTATCGATTTAATTCAATCACTCAAACCATCTAAAGCAAAGGATGTTTTTGGAATGGACACGAACATGCTCAAAGATTTAGGTTCAGCTCTCGCCACTCCTATTGCCTCAATCATTAATCTTTCAATTTCATCTGGCCATTTTCCAAGGGCCTGGAAATCTGCTATTGTTACCCCTGTTTTTAAATCCGGTGACTCAACTCTTCTGCATAACTACCGACCAATAAGCATTCTTCCGGCCATTTCCAAAATTGCAGAAAAATGGGTGGCAGAACAGATTGTCCATTATTTAAACAGTAGTTCCCCCTCTCTCCATGCCATGCAGTTTGGATTCAGATCCAAGCATTCCACTGAAATGGCTACATGCCTCTTCATTGAGAAAATAAAATCTTTTCTTGATAAGGGTGGAGTTGTAGGGGCGGTGTTTTTGGATCTCAGGAAAACATTTGATACAGTAAATCACTCTGTTCTTCTTACCAAGCTCTTTAAATTTAACTTTTCTCACAATGCTGTGAGCTGGATTGAATCATATCTGCATGATCGAACACAATCTGTATCAGTTAACAACTGCAGATCTGATTCTCTTAGGCTAACTTCTGGAGTCCCTCAGGGATCAATATTAGGCCCCCTTTTATTTAGTCTTTATATTAATGATTTGCCCACTGTTTATTCTGAAGCTGAATGCTTAATGTATGCAGACGACACGGGTTTTTTTGTTCATGGTCGCTCCAAAGACACTGTTGCTGCTAAACTTAGTAAAACAATGTCCTGTGTCACAACTTGGTTGCAGGAGTGCTGTCTACAGTTAAATGTTTCTAAAACTGTAGGCATGTATTTCACTAAAATAAAGAGTGTCACCTGACACTGACATACATGTTAATGGAGGAAAAATACAAATTGTTAGCCAATATAAATATCTTGGGTTAATAATTGATTCACAGCTTTCCTTTAAAGCCCATATTGCTAAATTGTGTAAAAAAACAAGTTAAATCTTGCAAATTTCCGTGCAATTCGAAATGAAATGTCAACTGAAGCCGCAAAAATATACTTGCATTCATTGATTCTGAGTCACTTCAACTATTGCCTAACTAGCTGGTCCCAGGCGGGTTTGAGTGCAAAAAAACCATTGGAAGTTTTGTACAAACAAGCACTTAAAGTTATGGATAAAAAACCTAGGCATTATCATCATTGTGCAATTTTTAAAAAATACAGTCTTTTAAATTGGGATAGTCTTCATACATTTGCAAATTGAAATTTGATTTATAAAGTACTGCATGATTTGGCTCCAGATCCTCTGGCAGAGTTCATCAGCCAAAGAAACAGCTCTGAGCGCGTCACTCGAGGCTCTGTCAGAGGTGACTGTTTCATTCCTCTGCGCAGGAGCACTTTCAGTAAGTCGGCCTGGTCAGTGAGGAGCGCTAGTGAGTGGAACTCAGTACCTGAGGAGGTTAAACTGCTCACAACATTCAAGGCCTTCACAAAAAAATTGAAAATGTGGCTTATAAACACCTACAGCTGCCAACACTAAAAGATAAGTCTGCTGTGATGTCTGATGTTGTGTTTAAATGTACAGTTTGTTATGTATATGTTATTTGTTACATTAGTGCCCTCTTAAATGTCTAACCATGTTTTTTTCTTGTAGATGCATTTTACTGCTTTTTTACATCTTGGCCAGGGGACTACAGATGAAAACTAGCCTTTTGGCTAATTCTGGCTTTTTTAACCATGTGCAATCATGTGTTTTATGAAATTGCATTGACCCTTTTCAAATAAACTAAACTACACCACTGGATCAGTTGGCTCACCTCATTTCTGTAGTTGGCCTCCTCATTGTTGGCGATGAGGCCCACCACCGTCGTGTCATCCGCAAACTTGATGATGTAGTTGGTGCTGTAGGCTGGTACACAGTCATGGGTCAGCAGGGTGAAGAGCAGTGGGCTGAGCATGCACCCTTGTGGGGCCCCTGTGCTCAGTGTGACGGTCTTGGAGGTGTTGCTGCTGACCTGCACGTTCTGTGGCCTCTCTGTGACAAAGTCCAGCACCCAGTTACAGAGAGAGGTTTGAAGTCCCAAGTGTCTGAGTTTTTGTATTAGGTGCTGGGGGATGATTGTGTTGAATGCTGAACTGAAGTCTAAGACAGCATTCACACGTAGGAGTTCCTTGAGTCCAGGTGGGGGAGGGCTGGATGGAGAGCAGCAGCGATGGCATCCTCTGTGGATCTGTTTGACCTGTATACAAACTGAGATGGGTCGTGGGAGGGAGGGAGGATGGACTTGATGTTCTGCATGACCAGCTGCTTGAAACACTTCATTATGATGGGGGTGGGGGGGGGGGGGGTTCAGTGCTACTGGCCAGTAATCGTTGTTGCTGGATTGGACAGGCTTCTTTGGGACTGGTATTATAGTAGCAGTTTTGAAACATGTGGGGACAACAGCTTGAGTCTGGGAGATGCTGACGATGTCAGCCAGGACATTCTGCACAGTCCTTCAGGACGCGACCTGGTATGTTGTCTGGTCCAGCGGCCTTGTGTGGGTTGATCCTGCAGAAGGTCCTCTTCACACTAGCCAGATCCAGACTTATGGCCTGCTCGTCTGGAGGAGGAGTGGTCTTCTGTACTGATGTGCTCTTTTGTGCTTCAAAGTGGCTGAAGAAGTCATTTAGGTTGTTAAGCAGTGTGATGTCACTCGCACAGGCCTGAGGTGGAGGTTTGTAGTTGGTGAGGGTCTGTGTGCCACGCCAGAGGGAGCGTGCATCTCTGGTGTTGCTGAGGTGGCCAGATATTTTCTTGCTGTACTGTCGTTTTGCCTACTTCATACCATGGGACAGGTTGGCCCTAGCTGTTGTTAGTCCTGCAGTGTTGCTGGCCCTGAAGGCTGCGTCCAGAGCCCTCGGGAGCCTGTGGACCTCTGCTGTGATCCATGACTATTGGTTGGCACGAACAGTGATGGTTTTGCAGTGAGTGACATCATCAATGCATTTAGCTAGGTATGCTACAACCTCAGTGTACTCCTCTATGTTTGTGTGTCCATTTTGAGTGGCTGCATGCTTGAAAGTGTCCCGGTCTGTAGTGCTGAAGCAGTCTTTCAGAGCATCAGAGGCCCCCCTCTGGCCACACACGAACCTGCTTTTTTGTTGGTCTGACTGTTTTCACTCTGGGTTTGTATGCCGGCCTTAAAAAGATGGTGGCATGATCAGAGAGACCCAGGTGGGGAAGGGGGGAGGCTCTGTATGCTTTCTTGTGAGTTGTGTACACCAGGTCCAGCAAACTGTCTCCTCTTGTTGTAAAGTCTACATGTTGGTGTAGGTTTGGTAGGAGGGTCTTTAAATCTGCTTGATTGAAGTTTCCAGACCCAGATCAAGGGAGATTATCAGTGGTCTTGTATGTCTTCCATTTTCTAATAATTGCTCCCACAGTTGATTTCTTCACACCAAGCTGCTTACCTATTGCAGATTCAGTCTTCCCAGCCTGATGCAGGTCTACAATTTTGTTTCTGGTGTCCTTTGACAGCTCTTTGGTCTTGGCCATAGTGGAGTTTGGAGTCTGACTGTTCGAGGTTGTGGACAGATGTCTTTTATACTGATAACGAGTTCAAACAGGAAACAGGTGCCATTAATACAGGTAATGAGTGGAGGACAGAAGAGCCTCTTAAAGAAGAAGTTACATGTCGGTGAGAGCCAGAAATCTTGCTTGTTTGTAGGTCACCAAATACTTATTTTACCGAGGAATTTACCAATTAATTCATTAAAAATCCTTCAATGTGATTTTCTGGATTTTTTTTTTCTCATTTTGTCTCTCATAGTTGAGGTATACCTATGATGAAAATTGGAGACCTCTCTCATCTTTTAAGTGGGAAAACTTGCACAATTGGTGGCTGACTAAATACTTTTTTGCCCCACTGTATATAGATTCATTACACAGACAGTGATATATTTCAGGCGTTTATTTATTTTAATTTTGATGATTATGGCTTACAACCCCATGAAAACCCCAAATTCAGTTTCTCAAAAAATTAGAATATTACATAAAATTAATTTTAAAAAAGTTTTTAAATAAAAATGTTGGCTGTTGAATTGTTGGTTAAAAACTATTTTTTAAAATTAATTTTATGTAATATTCTAATTTTTTGAGAAACTGAATTTGTGGTTTTCATGGGCTGTAAGCCATAATCCATCCATCCATCCATCTTCTTCCGCTTAATCCTTTTCGGGTCGCGGGGGGGCTGGAGCCTATCCCAGCATCTTTGGGCGAGAGGCAGGGTCCACCCTGGACAGATCGCCAGTCCATCGCAGGGCCAACACAGAGAGACAGAACCATTCACTCTCACAGTCATACCTAAGGACAATTTAGAATCCCCAGTTTGATACCAATTAACCTAACTTGCATGTTTTTGGCATGTGGGAGGAAACCGGAGAAATCCCAGAGTAAACCCACGCAGACACGGGGAGAACATGCAAACTCCACACAGATCACTGTTGGTCGGGGGCCGGGATCGAACCCAGGATCCCCCGCCCAAGGGTGAGTTGCTGTGCTGCCGCAGTGCTAACCACTCCGCCACCGCGCTGCCATAATCATCAAAATTAAAATAAATAAACACTTGCAATATATCATTGTCCGTGTAATGAGTCTATTTATGGGTTTCACTTTCTGAAATGAGTGACAAAAAATTGAACTTTTTCATGATCTTCTAATTTTTTGAGATGTATGTGTTGAACTTGCTTGAACTAACCACCATCCATTTCTGTCATTGGTCTGGGCAAGAGGAAAGGAAAAGCAGCCACCCCACAACGGACCTTGCCACTGTGGAAAATACTGAAATCCTTTGCTTTTATAGGTAAAGTGCCAAAACCAAAGTAGCACAATTTCCACTTGATATAAAAGGAAGTGAACTGAGATTTATTTGATTGTTTGAATATTAATTACAGAATAATTGAAAATAAATGGCATATCAACTGTAAAATAAACCGCTTGTTAAGGTATTTATTTTTTTTTGTCAGATTACTTGTGTGATCCTTTGTGAGTTATGTTCATAACTGTATGTTGCACTTTGGTGTATGGGAGTTGTTCAGTCACCAATATAATTTAGTTTATATGTGTAGTTTATAGTCTATTGTCAATAAATTCATGCGGTACTATAACAGGACACATTACAAATATTTGAGACCCGTTGTAGTGCTTCCTTTTATATTTTAGCAATACAAGTACAAAACACCGCCCACACTTGAAGCCAGGGCAAGAAGAGACACAGCGGTGACAGAGCGGTGGCTAAACTTTTATTGATAAAAATGACATATTTTGAATGAGCGACTCCATACTGGGTGATGCACAGCCTCAGTTCAAGTACTATATTCCATTCAAGTGAATGTATCAACTCATTCTGATTGCTGAGGCCACAGAAAAAATAAATGATTTTAAACATAACCCAGCCCTTGTAAAATCTACTTTACTGAAGCGCAGCTACATGAAAATTGTGGTTAAATACAACAACGAAGTACTTCTTTGTCACATTCCACCACTGGCTTTTAGCAACAAGTGTATTTCCCAAATATGTTTTAAACTTGCATTAATTAACCACCATCCATTTGTGTCTTTCGTCTAGGCAAGAGGAAAACGATCCACCCCAAACCGGACCTTGTGTCACTATTTACAGAGATGCAGGCTGAATATCTGCTGAACTGGGACCAGTGTGAACGGCACATCCCAGTTGCTTCTCAGTGAGGCAGCATGGCCGGTGTGTGTGACCCATCCTATTTTTTTTTTTTTTATTTTACAGTTTCAATTTTGCACATTCTGAATAATCTGGATTTTGCTGCTGATTGTAATAAACAATTTAGTGACTTATATGTTTGCATCATGATTTTCTATTTTGTCTGTTAAGACACCGGTGGGAAAAGAGTCAACAGTACAAACCATTTATCAGTGACGTTGAAAATAATGGCTCATTTTTAAGAAAAAGTAACCAAAACAATTATTTTATTTACTGAAGACTGTATTGTTGGATGTGCCAGTGCAGAAGACACTGCACACTTTAGTGATAGTACCAGTACAGATGTGGACAAAATTGTTGGTACCCCTCTGTTAATGAAAGAAAAACCCACAATGGTCACAGAAATAACTTGAATCTGACAAAAAGTGGTAATAAATAAAAAGTCTATGAAAATTAACCAATGAAAATCAGACAATGCTTTTGAATTGTGGTTCAACAGAATTACTTGAAAAAACAAACTCGTGAAACAGGCCTGGACAAAAATGATGGTACCCTTAATATTTTGTTGCACAAAATTTTGAGGCAATCACTGAAATCAAACGATTTCTGTAACTGTCAATGAGACTTCTGCACCTCTCAGCAGGTATTTTGGCCCACTCCTCATGAGCAAACTGCTCCAGTTGTCTCAGGTTTGAAGGGTGCCTTCTCCAGACGGCATGTTTCAGCTCCTTCCACCGATGTTCAATAGGATTTAGATCAGGGCTCATAGAAGGCCACTTTAGAATAGTCCAATGTTTGGCTCTTAGCCATTCTTGGGTGTTTTTAGCTGTGTGTTTTGGGTCATTATCCTGTTGCAAGACCCATGACCTGCCACTGAGACCAAGCTGTCTGACACTGGGCAGCACATTTCTCTCTAGAATACCTTGATAGTCTTGAGATTTCATTGTACCCTGCACAGATTCAAGACACCCTGGGCCAGATGCAGCAAAGCAGCCCCACAACATAACAGAACCTCCTCCATGTTTCACAGTAGGGACGGTGTTCTTTTCTTGGTATGCTTCATTTTTGCGTCTGTGAACATAGAGCTGATGTGCCTTGCCAAAAAGTTCCAGTTTTGTCTCGTCTGCCCATAGGACATTCTCCCAGAAGCTTTGTGGCTTGTCAACATGCAGTTTGGCAAATTCCAGTCTGGCTTTTTTATGATTTGTTTTCAACAGTGGTGTCCTCCTTGGTCGTCTCCCATGAAGTCCACTTTGGCTCAAACAACGACGGATGGTGCGATCTGACACTGATGTACACTACTGTTCAAAAGTTTGGGGTCACTTAGAAATTTCCTTATTTTTGAAAGAAAAGCACTGTTTTTTTAATGAAGATAACTTTAAACTAATCAGAAATACACTCTAATATCTAATATACATTGCTAATGTGGTAAATGACTATTCTTGCTGCAAATGTCTGGTTTTTGGTGCAATATCTACATAGGTGTATAGAGGCCCATTTCCAGCAACTATCACTCCAGTGTTCTAATGGTACAATGTGTTTGCTCATTGCGTCAGAAGGCTAATGGATGATTAGAAAACCCTTGTGCAATCATGTTAGCACAGCTGAAAACAGTTTAGCTGGTTAGAGAAGCTATAAAACTGACCTTGCTTTGAGCAGGTTGAGTATGTGGAAAAAATTATTATTTCAAATACAAATTATTATTTCTAACCTTGTCAATGTCTTGACTATATTTTCTATTCATTTTACAACTCATGGTGGTAAATAAGTGTGACTTTTCATGGAAAACACAAAATAATTGTCTGGATGACCCCAAACTTTTGAACGGTAGTGTACCTTGACCTTGGAGTTCACCATGAATGTGTTTAGAGGTTGTTCTGGGCTCTTTTGTTACCATTCGTATTATCTGTCTCCTCCTGCGGCCACGTCCAGGGAGGTTGGCTACAGTCCCGTGGATCTTAACTTTCTGAATAATATGTGCAACTGTAGTCACAGGAACATCAAGCTGCTTGGAGATGGTCTTATAGCCTTTACCTTTAACATGCTTGTCTATAATTTTCTTTCTAATCTCCTGAGACAACTCTCTCCTTTGCTTCCTCTGGTCCATGTTTAGTGTGGTACACACCATGTCACCAAACAGCACAGTGACTACTTGTCACCCTTTAAATAGGCCGACTGACTGATTACAAGTTTGTAGGCACCTGTGATGTTAATTAGAGGACACATCTTGGTTGAACATGTCCTTATGGTCACATTATTTTCAATCTTTTCTAAGGGTACCATCATTTTTGTCCAGGCCTGTTTCATGACTTTGTTTTTTAAAATAATTCTGTTGAACCACAATTCAAAAGCATTGTCTGATTTTCATTGGTTAATTTTCATAGAATTTTTATTTATTACCACTTTTTGTCAGATTCAAGTTATTTCTGTGACCATTGTGGGTTTTTCTTTCATTAACAGAGGGGTACCAACAATTTTGTCCACGTCTGTATATGGAGGAATTCTGGGCCATATTAGCATCTGTACTTTATCATAATGGGTTAAGGCAGGGGTGTCCAATCATGTGCCATGGAGGGCCAAGACCCTGCAGGCTTTATCTCCAACCAGTGTCCTCATCAGCAGATTCCACTGAATTTCTTCCACTGACTGCTGATCAGTGAAAACATCTACTGAAGAGACTGGGTAGAAGAGAGAACCTGCAGGTTCTTGGCCCTCCATGGCACATGATTGGATACCCCTGAGTTAGGTTTTAATGGGATTTAACATTTTAACACAAACTGCTTTATTGTTCATAATTCTGTTGACAGACTTACACCAAACCAGAAGTGATTTCTCAAACTGCTGGATTATTCTTAGACAGCTTTTCCAATCTTTTAGTATTTATATCACTTGGTGGTAACCATCACATATAAAACAAAAGACACACATCTGCAAAAATTCCAAAGTTTATTGTCAAAATTCCCAGGGCAATACTACATGAATACATGTATAGTACATTGTTGATGCAGAGAATATATATTTATACAGTAAATGTATCCAGTAAATCAAGTATTTTCCATGTAACCTTGTGACTGCATTATTTTAATTGCTTTTAATCCTAGATCAAGTTTGGTTTTGGCCTAAAATGCATCATAATTGTCAAATATATCTTATTATACCTAACTCAGTACTGTTTACCTTTTGAAATATATATTTTGTGGCTAATACAGGGTGTCCCAAAAAAAGTGACATCATTTGAGATGTCCATATCGGAGTGACTACATGGTCAGGAGAAATGATACTTAATAGGATTTATTTTGGACATAAAATGTTTTATTCTACAAATTTCAAATGAAAATTTTTTTTAAAAAATCCAGTCTGAGTCTTACCATAATGATGTCTTCCCTCCTTTTGGTTAGACATCATTATGGCAAGACTCAGACTGGATTTTTTTTTTTTTTTATTTTTTTCATTTGAAATTTGTAGAATAAAACATTTTATGTCCAAAATAAATCCTATTAAGTATCATTTCTCCTGACCATGTAGTCACTCCGATATGGACATCTCAAATGATGTCACTTTTTTTGGGACACCCTGTATAACCCCATAACTACAACCTGGCGATCAAATTGTGTCAGCTGATCACTTTTTGCCGTGACACCACCACAGACTCAGTGCTGCTGGAGCAGGTACATGACAGGATGTCTCAACAGTCTGTCCATGATTTTCACGCAGATCAGAGCAATTTGTTGCAGAGGAAGCTAAACATTTCTACAGACATTCTTAAGTTCTATAACCACTGATCGTTTGTGAAGCTGGGGTGACATCAGTGAGAGGCTGTGTTGAACACCCAGACGCACGGTTTGAAGCGGTAATTTTGCCACAAGAGAGCCATCTGACACACACACAGCATACATATTTTAGTACCTAATAGCGATAACTTGCAGACATTACAATGTAGTACGGCGGACTTAAAGCAAACTAGCATTAGCAATCATTAGCTTACCGTCATATGTGATCTAGTTTGTATCCTCACATCTTCCGCTCTATGGCTTCCTAAACGCTCCAGTACTTTTCCAGAGTGTTTCATCTTGTTGCCTGTCCCCTTCTCTGGCTCTCCTTTTTGGCTTTTACGGTGACAAAAAGCCAGAGACCGAGAAGTCACCTTGTACAGCCGCAATGTTATGTTTTGCTTGGGTCGTGTGTTTTACGTCACAGGAGTGTGGCACCGCCTTCCATCCATCCATCTTCTTCCGCTTAATCCTTTTCGGGTCGCGGGGGGGGGGGGGGGCTGGAGCCTATCCCAGCATTTTTGGGCGAGAGGCAGGGTCCACCCTGGACAGATCGCCAGTCCATCGCAGGGCCAACACAGAGAGACAGACAACCATTCACTCTCACAGTCAGACCTAAGGACAATTTAGAATCCCCAGTTTGATGCCAATTAACCTAACTTGCATGTTTTTGGCCTGTGGGAGGAAACCGGAGAAATCCCAGGGTAAACCCACGCAGACCTTGTTGTAAAAAAATCCCACCCACCCCAGGCGTACCCAGCTGCAACGGAAACAGAAGTGAAGTGAGTAGAGCAGAGTAAGGCCGAGTGGGTACTAGTGGAAAAGGGGCAAAAGTGGACCAATCACAGCTCTTACGGCCTGCCTCGCCCAACATGCACCTCTCCTGAGGGGTGCATGTCAGCGACGCAATACGAACGCATGTCAGCGCCATCATGGCTGTGTCGGGTCGATGTGGGTGCATAAATCCAGCTTAAGGGTGGAGAAAACTAATGATGAACATTTAGTTTTGTTTACTTTGATGCACAAATTAACACAGTTTGATGATCTGAAACATTTAAGTGTGACAAACATACAAAAAAAAAAAAGAAATCAGGAAGGGGGCAAACACTTTTTCACACCACTGTATGTTCCTATAAATTGACAGCAATATAAAGTATTTGCATTTTTACATTAATTATTACATTATTTTGAAAACCATTAAATGTAAACATACTTGCACTTTTAAGAAACAAAAAATTAACTGATGAAATTTTATCATAAACACTTACATTTCACACGTTGAGCAGTGATGGCAGCGATCAGGTTTGATCACCTGACAGAAGTCGCAGTATCGGATGGCTGGAGGAAAATTTAAGAGAGAGAGAGGATTATTCTTTTGTTACTTTACAAATTTATAGTGTTAATTTATCTGAATGCACGGTGGATTTATGTTTTTAAAAAATGAGTATATGTGAAATAGTTGGTCTTTAATGATTTTCTACATTTTAACACCACATTTTTGTTTCGACTGTCCCTTAATTAAAAACACAAATAAAAGGCTTTAATCTGAATCTGAATGTCTGTGAAATAAGAGGCTGTGATCATCTTTATTTTGGTTCAAGGTTCTTTACCATCATTTCCATATTAAGCAGACGTACACATATACAGATGAAGTATGATGACAAAAACTAAGCAACAACCACAAGTGGCTCTGACTATTAAGTGAAATGACTGAACAAATATTTATGACCTTTTCCACATGTTGATACTTGCCAGATGTGTCAGAGTTAGTGAGAAGAAACAGGAGCGTACCAAAGTGACAGCGTCCTCTTTATTCTTTCATTCATTTAAAGAGGTCATTGACTGAAAAATGGTGTTTGTAGGTTTTAACTGTCTGAAATGTGTCTACTGGTCACGTAATTATCCCAGAAAATATCAAAACAATCAAGTCTCTTAAACACACACACACACACACACACACACAGAGCCTTTATCTGGTTTTTCTCTCCCAGAAACATTTTTCACTCTTCGGGTAAATCGTATACGTCATGATTTGACAAAGCCAACCCACCGCCGTCCTTGAGACCCGCCCACTGCTCTATTATTGGCCTACCTAGCTGTCTGTCATGTAGATGGAAGGGGTGCTAAAGGTAGCCTATTAGCTCCTAGAGGCTCGCACCAAGCGCAGCTTACAGGGAGGGGCTGAAAAGTTCATAGTGGTCTAATTTAACCAAATGTGGTTTATTTTTCAACCGCAGGGACCCAAGCGCTGCAACACCGATGGAAGAAGTGTGTGGACCGAAGGGGAGACTATGCTGAAAAATAAACCACATTTGGTCAAATTAGACCACTGTCAACTTTTCAGCCCCCCCGTATATCGTTGTTTTCCTCAGACCTCAGTCACCCTAACAGCCATCCCTGTTACTACCTGGTTCACCAAGTGGTAACAGGGATGCATCACTCAGCCCATCTCCCAATAATTGCGCCATGATTCCACAGCAAATCACCAGCACCGGCATGCCAATCACAGCAACTGACCTGACCTCCCAGAGGCTGCTAGCTCTCACGGCCAACCCCCCCACCGTTCCCCGGAGCTCCGCTCTTGCAGGCAGCGTAGGGGAGCCACCTTATGACAGGGCGTCGCCCAGCTGGCCATGGGAACAGAGCAGCGTCCCGCAAAGTGAGGCACTGCCCTTTGAGATCCCGTGGCTCGGCCAGAAGCCTCGGGTCCCAGTCCCAGGTCGGCTGTGGTGATCAAGGGGCCGGCCAGCATGTGGTATCATGACAAAATTATTGGGAGATGGACCGGAGTGACGCGAGATACACCATCAACTGTGGATCAGTGAACCAGTGCTGCTCATCCTAGCTAGAAGGAGGCTAAAACCTAGAAGCTAGTCAGCTAATGGGTAACTGACATGGGGGGGGGGGGGGGGGGCAGAGTTGAATAGATGAAGGATGTTTCTTAAAGTGACAGGCTTTAAATCAGAGCGTTTCAAGAAAGACAGGAAAAATACAAAACAAATTTGCTTCATTATTCAAAAAATTAAAGAAAATGTGAACAAAATATGTGACAGACACTTCTTTAAGACATGAGTGAGCTGTTAAAATGTGGAAAAAGTGCAGTCAATGAGCCCTTTAATTTCCTTTTGGGCTGCAGGGGGGCAGAGCCTATCCCAGCTTTTTTAAGGCTGTGTGTCCACCAAATGCGTTTTTTGTCACCCGACCCCCCTCAACTTTTTTTTTTCCAGCATTTGTGCGTGGCACTCTAGAAAAAAAAAAAAGCCTGTGCCCTGTATCCCAGCAACAGCTTGTCACTCTCAGCTCAGCACTTCCGCTTTTCCTATGGTCAGACTTTGATTTTTTAATAGCAGCCTCTAAATAACAATGGACAGGAAACATACTCTAGCAGCTTTACATGTAAAATATGATGACACAGAAAGCAGGAGTCTGAGTACAGACGAGTACCGGTCTCCTATGTCCTGCCCACACAGCAGTTCTGATTGGCTGCTTAAGGTCTGACATTGATGAGCTCAGCTGCAGTCTGAAAAGTTGAACTTTTTTCAGCTCTGAGTGCCCTGAGCGCCACGACAAAAAACAGCCACTGCTGAGAGCGTTTCAGTGCCGAGGGCGCTTAGCGCTGTAAATGCTGGACACACAGAATGACTGGTGGGTATAGTGGCATCACAGAGCGATGCTGTGGACCCCGGGAGCGAGCAGCAGCAGCCGTGTGCCACGGAGGTCAGGCGGTCTCTCAGTGCCGGAGCTCCATGCGCCTTGGACGAGGGCACTGCGCGGTACGGCGAGGTGCCCGAGGCACCTCATAGAAAATAGTCACCCAGAGCGGAAAAAATGCATTTGGTGGACATGCAGCCTTAAGTGAGAGGTGGGATACACCCTGGACAGATACCAGTCCATCGCAGGCCAACACAGAGACAGACAACCATTCACTCTGCCATGCCAGTCTGGACTGGCATCTGTCCAGGGTGTATCCCTCCTCTCACTTAAGGCTGCGTGTCTACCAAACGTGTTTGGTAGACACGCAGCCCTTTTTTTTTAGCCTTTTTTTTTGCTGGTCATTAACATCTGTTTGTTCTCTCCCATAGATTGAGTCCCCATCGTGCTGTTTGCTCTCTACATGTCTGTTCTTTTCTTCTTCTCTATCCCCTCACCCCCCAGCCAGTCGCAGCAGATGACTGCCCCTCCCTGAGCCTGGTTCTGCTGGAGGTTTCTTCCTGTTAAAAGGGAGTTTTTCCTCTCCACCGTCGCCAAGTGCTTGCTCACAGGGGATCACCTGATTGCTGGGGTCTTTCTGCAACTGTGGGGGTTCCCCCTACAGTTGATAGTGCTATGAGATGACTGTTGTTGTGAAATGGCGCTATATAAATAAAGTTGAATTGAATTGAATTTTTTTCACTCTGGGCGACTATTTTCTATTCATACCCAAGGACAATTTGAATCTCCAGCTGATGCCATTTAACCTAACATGCATGTCTTTGGACTGGTGGAGGGACCCCACACAAACACTGTCCCAGCTGGCCAGTTCATGGATTTCTTCTTGCTGTGAGAACAGTGCTAACTAAAGCAACACCGTGTAATGTTTTTTTATTTTGTAGTCACTCTAGATCCCCAAATTCACGTTGTAAAGCATGGAAAAGTTAAAAAGTGAAAATATCATTAGCTAAAACAACTTAAATAAAGTATTAAAAGTTATTACAAGAGGAATCAATAAATAATATACAGTACATACAGTATCTCACAAAAGTGAGTACACCCCTCACATTTTTGTAAATATTTTATTACATCTTTTCATGGGACAACACTGAAGATGTGACACTTTGATACAATGTAAAGTAGTCAGTGTACAGCTTGTATAACAGTGTAAATTTGCTGTCCCCTCAAAATAACAACACACAGCCATTAATGTCTAAACCGCTGGCAACAAAAGTGAGTATACCCCTAAGTGAAAATGTCCAAACTGTGCAAAAAGTGTCAATATTCTGTGTGGCCACCATTATTTTCCAGCACTGCCTTAACTCTCTTGGGCATGGAGTTCACTAGAGCTTCACAGGTTGCCACTAGAATCCTCTTCCACTCCTCCATAATGACATCACAGAGCTGATGATGTTAGAGACCTTGTGCTCCTCCACCTTCCATTTGAGGACGCCTCACAGATGCTCAATAGGGTTTAGGTCTTGAGACATGCTTGGCCAGTCCATCACCTTTACCCTCAGTTTCTTGAGCAAGGCAGCGGGCATCTTGGAGGTGTGTTAGGGGTCGTTATCATGTTGGAATACTGCCCTGTGGTCCAGTTTCCCAAGTGAAGAGATCATGCTCTGCTTCAGTATGTCACAGTACATGCTGGCATTCATGGTTCCCTCACTGAACTGTAGCTCTCCAGTGCCAGCAGCACTCATGCAGCCCCAAACCATGACACTCCCACAACCATGCGTAACTGCAGGCAAGACACACTTGTCTTTGTACTCCTCACCTGGTTGCTGCCACACACGCTTGACACCATCTGAACCAAATAAGTTTATCTTGGTCTCATCAGACCACAGGACATGGTTCCAGTAATCCATGTCCTTAGTCTGCTTGTCTTCAGCAAACTGTTTGTGGGCTTTCTTGTGCATCATCTTTAAAAGGGGCTTCCTTCTGGGACGACAGCCATGCAGACCAATCTGATGCAGTGTGTGGCATCTAGTCTGAGCTCTGACAGGCTGACCCTCCACCTCTTCAACCTCTGCAGCAATGCTGGCAGCACTCATATGTCTATTTTCAAAAGACAACCTCTGGATATAATGCTCAGCACGTGCACTCAACTTCTTTGGTCGACCACGGCAAGGCCTGTTCTGAGTAGAACCTGTTCTGTTAAACCGCTGCATGGTCTTGGCCACCATGCTGCAGCTCAGTTTCAGAGTGTTGACAATCTTCTTATAGCCTAGACCATCTTTATGTAGAGCGACAATTCTTTATCAGATCCTCAGAGAGTTCTTTGCCATGAGGTGCCATGTTGAACTTCCAGTGACCAGTAAGAGAGTGTGAAAGAGATAACAACAAATTTAACACATCTGCTCCCCATTCACACCTGAGACCTTGTAACACTGAGTCACATGACACTGGGGAGGGAAAATGGCTAATTGCGCACAATTTGGACATTTTCACTTAGGGGTATACTCATTTTTGTTGCCAGCGGTTTAGACATTAATGGCTGTGTGTTATTTTGAGAGGCCAGCAAATTTACACTGTTATACAAACTGTAGACTACTTTACATTGTATCAAAGTGTCATATCTTCAGTGTTGTCCCATGAAAAGATATAATAAAATATTTACAAAAATGTGAGGGGTGTACTCACTTTTGTGAGATACTGTATATATAAGCTGTATAAAGCTCCTTTAGCCAAAGTAAATCTGTTTGGCACAGTGAGGGAAGCAGATTTCTGTTCTGCTTACCTAGCTGCTTGGCAGGATAAGGGGGAAAAAAAAAGAAAGAAAATTTCATCAGGTGCGTTCTTTAAGTCCTGACTGTTGATTAGCAGATAAGCCAGCAGAGAACAACAGTGCTGTTAACCCTCTTGGTACCTGCTGTTCCATAAACACAGGATGAATGAGCCTGATAATCAGTTAGCGTTAGTTAACAGGGGAACAACAGCGGATGACAACATAGCAACACAGCAATACTGTGCAACTGTGATGCCTGCGTCACGCTGTGCTTGTGCAACAAACAATGCAGAAAGTGTCATTCCTGTATATTACAGCAGCCTGAATTTTCCATGGTGGTCTGAATTAAAGAAATCTACAGGGAGACCACTCACAGCCCCTCTGGTGCTATGAAGAATGACTCACCTCCTCCAGCTGTACGTGTATACACGGGCAAATTCTTTGCCACCTTCTTCAGAATCTCCTGCTGTTGCTCAGCTCGCTCTTCCCTCTCATAAAGCTCCTTCTCTACTCTGGGGAGAGCAAACTAACAAAGAGAGATACTCTCAAATATAAGCTGTATGGCTGTATATTACTACTATTAACAATGGGGTTTTTTTTTCCTTACTGCTTTTGATGGTTTGGCTGGCATGGACCAGATAGTTTTCCAGTACGCCCATATAAACATGCCGAAGAAAATATGAAAGATGACCAAGTAGCTGACTGTAGAGAGAAGGAAATGCTTCATCTGCACATGTTCTGATGTTTTGAAATGATAATCATGAGTAGCTGGATATGACTTACTTCGTTCCGCATTATTTGTGATTGTATCTATGCAAGAGAGAAAAAATGTATATTAGTGAGTCCTCGTAATGCACGACTACACAACAGCCACACACCACCCTCTTCTTCGCACCAAGTTGCAGCAGCCTAGCACGGCCAGCGGCGACCCCCCCCCCCCCCCACACACACACACACACCCAATGGAGACAAGAGAGGGCTTTGTTTAGGCAGCAGTAGGGATGTCCCTGTCAGGATCACAGCTGCCACATAAGAGTACAGCTGGAATCAAACCAACACCCAGTGAGTGCATGAGCCAGTGCACACAACCTACCAATGACTGTTAAAAAATACCATAAATACTCACATCTAATGAGCTCCTTTGAGACTCCCTTGTGTGTAGTAATAAGTGAGGTCATGATGTGTTAAGTAGTGCATCATATCCACTGCTGGAAGATCAATATGCCGAAGCAACAACAACCTTTACAATATCTGTGTATAATGATCAGTTGCCTCACTAAGAAGTAGCTGCAACTGAACTGAAACATGAGCAGTGACTCAGATTTCAACTTTAGAGCACATTTCATGGAAGCAGCAGCTCTGCAGTCAGTGCCTATGGCACGACTGTTTCTTTGGTCAAAAGTTGTTATTACCATTGAACATATTGTAAATTAATCAACTGCAGAGACACTTAAACTATTACACATCTACAGGGCTCTTTTTCAGGTTTCCAAAAATCTGTTCAGTCAGTGGTCAGAGCTTTTAGCAAATGGAGAGAGAACAAATGAATTTAAAAAAAATATATGACAAAGGATGGCATGGGTAGGCAAAGGATTTTAACCCAAATGCAGGTCAAACCATACATGGAAAAATGTTTAATTCTGCCAACATAAACACACATAACAATCTAAGCAACTGTGATAATTTCATATTTTCACATTAAACTACATGACCTGGGTCTGTATTATTTTCTATAACTCCTATTAATTATTAACCAAGAACATTTCCTCTGACAGGAAGTGAGCGAGGCATTTTTTTTAAACAAACATGCTCATTTGAACAAACAACATTACACAATGACAAACTCACTTATGTCTATTTTTACAATATAGCATAAAAATCACACCTCTGTTCATTCAAACAATGGAGCATCATTTGTTATGGTGGCTAATGAGATACGGCATAACCAAATATTCATGATACTAGTGCCTACCTGTGCATGCCCGTAGAAACCAAGTATAAGCAAGTATTTCTGCATGTCCGTAGAAAGCAGGTGTAAGCAAGCATATCACGACTTGTTCAGTGATGCCTGCCTTTGATGATGTCATAGCGAGTCCTACGATCTTGATGACGTCATAGCGTGTCCTATGATCTTTGATGCTGTCATAGCGAGTCCTACGATCTTTGATGCTGTCATAGCGAGTCCTATGATCTTGAAGACTTCAGAGTGTGTCCTATGATCTTTGACGTCACTCGTTCAGTGATGCCTGCCTTTGATCTGTGAGGCCTGTCTTTGAGCTTTGATGATGTCATAACGAGTCCTATGATCGTGAATGATGCCTGCCTTTGATCACACACACACAGATTTTCTTGAATCCCTCTCTATACTATGGTGTCTATATGATGTCATATAGACATCATAGGTACGTCATAGGTGATCTTATGATCTTTTAGCGAGTCCTATGGTTGTGACAGACACAGGCAGAGATTTCTTGAACTATACAGAGCGATATACAGTATATAGAGTGATATCATATGTCGAGATCTAGAAGAAGAAGAGTGATATAAAGTGAAGTATCTTGGCAGTGATGTGTAGAGTGATGATATAGAGTGAAGTGATGATAAAGTACGAGGAGACGAAGAAGAGTGATGTCTGAAGATAGAGTTGAGGTTCGATTGGACACAGCAATGATGATACACGGACTACAGCTTCTGACCAGATAGAGTGATGATATAGAGTGAAGTACGTGGCGGTAATGCACTTGTAAGCTGGTTGCCAACCGCCAATCAAATCTACAAGAAGAAGAAGAGGAAGAAGATATCGTTTGTCAGGCTGGCTCCTCTGAAGAACGGATAACTTTTTCACACGTAAGGAGTTGTTCAGAACTCTTTATAAGAATGCCTTATACAAAGATATAGAGTGAAGTTTTAGAGTACGCTGCCGAGAGGACACAGTCCAAGGACGGATAATTTTTTTCACACATAAGGAGTTGTTCAGAACTCCTTATAAGAAATCCTTATACAAAGACACAGAGTGATGATAATCAAGCCAGTGGCGGTAATGCACCTGTAAGCTGTTGCCAAGCGTCTATCAAATCTAAAAGAAGAAGAAGAATCGGACATACTACTTTGAACCAGACGCTACACAGAATAAGTAAACACCCAACTGGCAGCTGTGCACACTGTGGTTCTCCGGAAACAGTTCAGCACATCTTGTTGAAATGGTCAGGGTTACCAGGAACAAAGGAAACATCTGATTGCAGTAATGGAAAGGGCTAATTTAAGTTTTGTTTTGGAAAACATGTTAGGAACTTCAGTCAGAGAAATACATGTAGGTCTATTTAGATATATAAGTGCAACTGGATTAATTAAAAGAATTTAGTTTTTATTTTCCCTGCCATTCTCTTATCCACACTCCAACCCAGTGGGTGGCAGTGGTGCACCTGTGAGCTAGTTGCCAGCCAGCAATCAGATCTAGAAGAAGAAGAAGAGTGATATAAAGTGTAGTAGTAGTAGATTAGTTTATTTGACAGGGACAGTGCAATAAACATAGACAATTAATCAAAGACAATTAATCTGATGTGTTGCACATAGAGTGTATAGCTATTAGCTAATTTGCAACTCTTGTCCCTGGATGGGCTTTAGAAAAAAGAATCAAGATAAAAAATATACACAATAATCACATACATCAATGCAGAAAAATTATAAATACACAATTATAAATATTATATTATAAATACACAAATATAACAGCCTGACTCACATTTAACATAAATATTATAAATATTATAAATACACAAATATAACAGCCTGACTCACGTTTAACACATATAACATAACTCACATTTGCCTATTTCAGGCCTTCCTCCCTCCGTCACTCACTATAAACAAACACATTTATTCCTTCCCTTCATTCACTCTCACTTTGCAGACAATTAATTCATACATGAGTACATTCTTGTTTATTTTTCAGCCAGTTTTTAACATTTTTAGTGAATGTTTTAAAGTCCGTTATTATTTTAATTTCATTTGGCATTGTGTTCCAGATGTGACTGCCCTTTATAGAGAAAGCTGTTTGTCCAAATGTGGTTCTGCGGTGGAATATTTTACAGTTATTGTTAACAGAACTCCTGGTGGCTCTGCTGCTGTCCTGTCTTTGGACGAAACCAGCAAGTGGCTCGGGCAAGTGAAGTATGTAGCGGTAATGCACCTGTAAGCTGGTTGCCAACCAAATCTAAAAGAAGAAAAAAGAAGACCCACAAGATACGCAGACTTGCTTATCAAAAGGGAGTGAATTTCAGACGGCCACGAGAGGTGGAACTTTGTTATTTTATATTTTGTAAAAATTATCTAGTTATTAAGTTATTAATTGGGGCTGACAATAGGGAGTAACATGCTTAACTTTGTAGTGCTAACACAGTTGTGGTACGATCATTAGTTCCCACAGTTTTTCCATGTGTCATTTTGTGAGTTTTAAATTTGATCTAGTAGGACTGTGTTCCTTCTACCTAATATTAAGCGGTTTAGTCTATTTTAGCTTTATTCTTCTTCTAGATTTGAATGGCAACCAGCTTGCAGGTGCATTGCCGCCACGTACTTCACTCTATATCATCATCGCTAAGTGTCCAACGCGTCTCCATTTTTAACTTTATTATTTCAGCTTCAGAAATCTATACTTTTTTGAGCTGATGAGTTTACGTACGTTTTAAACGTAAGCCGGTTGATTTGACATTTCCAGTATACCTACGCATGTTTCGGACACCTCTCGTACAGAAATGAGTTTATTTCAGTGGTTTTACGGTTTATCGTGGACCGTTCATGGATTTAGTGAAGTAAAGATGACTAGCCTGTCAAAGTTGTCGGCACTCACGCGGTCAACGATAGCGGAAATGCGTCGCTGTAAAGCTCGTGAGCTCTGAAAAGTGAGTCTACTTACACACACACAGCTCCACGATATAAGCGTAATAAGACCAGCCGACAACCAGGTGAATAAACAGGACAGGTACCCAATTCAGAGCCCGTTTACAGCACTTCAGCACAGGAGAAGGAGCCATCTTTAATCCGCGGTGACGTCACGACCAAGTTCACAAACAAACGTGATCAAAGATAACGACGAGACCAAGATGATTCCCTGTGTGTCGCGCGGGCAACCAAGACGTCCTCGAATGTGATTTTCAAAGATTCGTATTTTCTCATGAGTGACTGAGCCCACTGAATGGACCCAACTGCCGCATATAGGCCGTATTATAGGCCAGTTTGTCTTGTCCTTTAGGTGACTTCCATTGTCCAGATTTTTGGCTTCAATCTAACCTGGCTACCACCAGATCAGGCAGGCAGAGAACGATCCCCATCCATTCACGGCTTCTCAGTTTAGTGCATCAGCAGGTAGAGAACTAAAAAAAGTAGTGAGGACAAAAAACTAACCGGTTAAGAGCAGCAGAAAAGAGTAACGGTGTACTGTTTCATCTTTTCCATAATGAATATTTTCCTTATTAAACTGTGAGGGTTTTGTTTTCTTGGACACATTGTGGATATAAATCCCCTACAAAAACAAACCTAAATTGTCTAAAATGGTATCTTATGACCTTGTTCTACACCCCCCCCCCCCTTCATTGAGCATGTTTACATCAAAACGAATAAAACGGTTATGACTGGATTTCTGGAATTATCTGATTATTCAAGTGGCCAGAACAGAATAATCCGATAAAGGCCATGCAACCGGGATCATTAACTCAAGTGGTTTATGTGACATAGGGGTTTTATTGTGAAGTGCAGTGTGATGACGCTGCCTTCTGGTTGCCTCATCGCACTGCCAGATAATAAGGGGCGTCCGCCATTAGGGGTTCTCTTGCACAGACGACACCGCACACTGCCATATACTTTGTACTGTACACAGTGTTCATTAAAGTGCTGATGACACGTTTTTGACATTTTTTTAGCATGTTGTGTAAACCCAAAAGCCATTGTCTATGATCAATATAATATTTACAACAGCGCCTGTATAAACTAGTTATCATCAAAAAAACCGCAGCTGCTGACTGGACCATGACGTAATCAACAGAACGGACTCCAGTGTTGTTAACTAGAATGACAGCAGCTTTGTAGCTCACAGTTTCTCTGGTTTCTTGTTTTAATTTTACGGCTATGCCTTCACATTGTGTCGCAGGCTTAGATAAACAGCAGGCCGTGAAAGACCACATCACACACTTCAGCTCCAACTGTCATAAGCCTCCTCGTGCACTCCTTGTGCTCTTTTATGCAGGAGGAGCTCATGAGGAGGGGAAGGATTAATGGATTTACGCGCAGCTTTGACCTACTTTCTCTGATCACACGCCAGTCCGGCCACGCCCCCTCTCTCATTATCACCAGCTGATTCCCCTCCCACTGATCATGTTTACCGGTCCTCGCCCAGGTGCTTCTCATCACACCATCACCAGCAGTGCGTGTACTTCACGGCCGTTTGCCAGTCATCCGTGCTGTTAGTCTGCCAGTATTTTCAGCACTCTCACGATGTGTTAGTCACTCCATGTTCGCTGTGGTTCTCGTGCGTCCTTGAAGCGATGTTGGCCCTGCGTAAGAGCGCACGGAGGGTCATGATGAATGGATTTACGCGCAGAATTCACCACAGCACATGTATTGAACATAAGAATGATGACAACAGTTCCCAAAAAGGTGAGGACTTACAAAAATAAACAGAAACACTTACAGTTGGCGTTTGGGGCTGACATCGCCCAGCGAACATGGAGAGGAGACGTGTCAACCACGGTTGCGCCCCAGGGCCAACATCGCTTCAAGGGGCACAACAGAACCACAGCTGTGTGGAGTGGCTAACACGTCGTGATAGTGTTGGCAATATTGGCTGGCTGACAACACGGCAGATGATGCACACAAACCATGAACAGCTGACTGTCAAAGAGAGAGGGCACGTGTGTTCGGACAGGTGAATCTTGCACAGTGCCCACCTGAAAGGGGCTCAAAACGCACATAAAACACATGTACAAATCAAAAACAACAAGAACTCAAAATATAATCCATAATAAACCCGATGCCTGAGCCACAGAGAACACACTGCTATGATTTTATTGAAAAATCGGGTTTAAATAAATTATATTTATGAACAAATAGTTTGTTGCAATATCTGTAACAAAAGAATAACACTCGGTGCTCCCCTGCCGTGTGTTTGTCGCTGCTGCTGCGGCGGGCATGTGTGCCTCTCCACCATCACTCTCTGAGTGTGACTCGCTTGGCACGATGCCTGCTTGGCACAGCTCAAACCTATACGGTCTGATGCCCCCAGATTCTTCAATGTCATCCAATTCTTCGGAACTATAATCGTTGGAATTGGACAACACAAACCAATTCCAGATTACATGTGCTGGAACCATCGTCAATGTTTTCAACTGCTTCCATCCTGTGTGTACAATGAGTAGCCAAGCACTGTGTTCTGTCGATGACGTGACTACATGGCAGCATGGTTTTCCAGCCACTGACGTAATTGGTGACATGGCGCTCATGAAAATGTCGGATATTCGCGTGAAAAAAAGCCTGTTTGACTTAGAACTGCACAGACCAACCTATTTTGTCATATTGTATTATGTGTTGAAAAATTAGAGGAAGTCAAAAACATATCATCAGCACTTTAAAGCTCAGTTCCAGTGCAACCTCTTCGTCCGCCTCAGTTAATGCCAGGTTTGTGGACATAACATTTGGCGACTGAGGATTAAACCATGGAGGTGTGCGTTACACCACTGCAGCCTTTCTTGGAGCTCCTCGGTGAACCACCAGTGCCATGGCGCCTAGAGGCCTTCAAAACCTACATCAAAGCATTGGGCCTGGGGAAGCTGGATGGATTGAGGATGCGAGCACTACTTGTCCACAACCTAGGCACGGAAGGTCAGAGACTTTTTCAAAGACTTGGTCCAACAGACTGTTATGAGGATGCTATCGAGGTGCTAACTAGCTACTTTGCTAAGCCCAAAAACGTGGCGCTGTACGCAAAAACTCGCCACCATCAACGTGAAGCTAAGCTAGCTAATCCCACACCCTACAGAGACGGCATAAACATTGTGGACTCCGAAGGTTGGTTAGGCCTACAGCATGTAGTGAAGTTAGACGGCATGAGTGTGTCCATGATGGTGGCCACCGCTGCCACGCAGTCCATAGTGAGTGAGGCCATGGTTCCCCTTGGGCGTTGGAACTACCGGACAACGGCAGTGCCGGTGCCAGCAGGAGCGTCACATTTGCAGTGCAGTACAGCGAGAATGTGATTCCAGCGTTCCGGTTCCAGGTGACATGCCCGGGTGGAAAATGTTATGGGGTGGGATTTATTCAGCAAGCTGAGTTTTACTCTCACAATCGACGGGCAGACAGTCAGCAGCCCAGGCCCAGTTCACCCAGGCTTCACGGACGTGGGTGCAGCTGAAGAACACAGTGTAGACGGCGAACGTGACGCAGAATACAACACAGGCAGTGCAGAAGACATGGAGGAGGAACAGAGACCAGACTCACGTCCATCCACCGTACAATCAGAACCGGAGCTGGAGGAGAGGGAGCCCAGGTTTAACAAGACCAACGCTGAAGAGGTATTTATGAACGGCACCCACACCAAAGCATCCACTCTGCGCTCTCAGGTAGAGAGCCACCCGGAGGGGGAGCTTGAGCATGCAGAGGACCCCGACGCACAGCAACAGCAGATGAGCACAGATGCAGTGCATGACGCAACACAGTAGAGCACTCCGGACGGCTCAGTGAAGGAACTGGACAGCTTCAGTGCCCGTGCTCGGCCAGCTGTAGTGGGAGCGACCAAGTTAGCGGGTGGAGAGTCCGTTCTGACGAGTGACACCAGGGTGGCACCGGACACCTTCAGTGCCTGTTGAGTTTCACCCAATGACAGGTGAGGGGCCCGCTGCAACAACGGTGACTGCTGAACCGCCACATTGTAACAAAGGCGCCAGACCAAAGGAGAGCACAGAGCTGGCGTATGCACAGTGGCACATCAAACCAAGTAATGCGCCACTACAAGTCATGGACTGGGTTCGGGTTTGCACCGGCGGGAGGTCAGGACGGCGACTGACCGGGCTGCAGCCAGCGAAACAATGAGCGCTGCTGAGGATTGTGGCGAACCTGGGAACAGCATGTGTTCAGCTGATGGACGATTTGGTGTAGCACATGAACAAACTGCAGCATGTCTGGGCAGCGGCTCCAGACGGTGGGGCTCCGCAGGAGTTGGCTGCCACAGTGTGGCACCCGGGCCCTGATGTCATGAAAATTGGCCCCGGGGGTCCGATGGCTCCAGGGAGGCGGCCACCACAGGCCTGCTTCAAAGTCCTGGGAGGAGGCCACCACGAGCCCATTTCAAAGCTCCAGGGGGGCACCCACCGCGGGGTCACCGCAGGGCCCCCCCAATGGAACTACATTTAAGACTTATTCATGCTGCAGTTCCCCTCTAGTCTGCTTTGGTCTGCATGTGCTTAGGACCAGTCCAGCGCGCACGCGGCGCTGTACATGCTCACTTTTTTCATCTACCCAGGCCAAGCGGTCGATGCATGTGCACAACCATCATTTGTAGTTTCACTCCCTCCCTATAGGTAGTGCCAGTGTGCTGATGCGCCAGGATATTCACCAACGAAGAAACGCGAGAGCAACACACATCAACAACAATGGCGTTGTTTAACCGTCACCGAGAGGAAGAGGAGTTGCTGTTACTATATTCTGTGGCAGAATTACAAAAAGTATGTTTATTCTCGTCTTCCACCTCCTCATTGTCTTCTTCGTCTACTTTGTCTTTGTATGCTGTGTCGATATTGCCACCTTGTGAATGGCACGTTCAGTCTTGCACATGTGCTGTCAACGCGTTCAGGTCGTGGGCAGGCGGCGCAGTCACAAAATTTGGGCTGCACATGGTCGTCCGTGGTCAAGCACTCCGGACACTGGAGGACTGGAGACGATGACGTACATTTTGTCACACAAGGTTTCTATTGTGTGGAGAGTGTGGTGTGTGTGTGTGGCGCATGGGGCTTGCCATACCTGCCCTGTGTGGTGACGTCAGGCGGGTTTCGGCACCTGTATATATAGTCGTGTGTGTTCAGTAAAGTTGAGTTCGCTGACTCCAGACTCCAGACAGACTCCAGACTCTGATTACCGGCATAACATTTTGGTGACAAGAATAAACCATGGAGGCATGTGGGCTACCTCCGCCTCTGCTGTCGTTTCTGGAGTGTCCGGGGGAGCCAGCAATTCTGTGGCTGGACTGGATAGTCATGCTTGGGGGATACATCGCTGGGCTGGGCCTTGGTAGACTCAACGGAGACCGAGGATGGACGCTCCTGGTCCGTTGTCTCAGCTTGGAGGGTCAGAGAATTCTCCACATGTTGGGAGAGACGGAAGCTTATGCGAATGCTGTCGGGCAACTGGCTGGAGAATGTCCCTCGAACGTACGAGGGACATGGAGCGGTGGGTAGTGAGGCTTTTGGTGCCAAGGGAAGCTAAGCTAGCTAGCTCATAGAAGCTAAAGGCTTAGGCTGTGGTGACGGTGAGGTTAGCCACGAAGCTAGGTGTGAGCCAAAACCAAGCTACAAGCTACCAGCTAGGTATTAAGGGGGGACCGGAGCCCCCGGTCATCGACGATGGCAAGCCAGCTGAGGAGCTCAGCACGGTGCATGACTGTAGCACTGGTGGTGATGACGGTGCGGTGAGCAATGGCAGCACGGAGGGAGACCAGCGACCGGACTCAACTGAGTTTTCCCCACAGCTGGAGTCCGGGCAGTGGGAGAGCGGGAGCAAGCATGGTGAGAGCCCCGGGAAGCAGCAGCAACAGCCGAGTGTAGAGGCAGCGCAGCGGCATGCCTTGGATGAAGGTGCTGGGTGTAGCGACGAGGTGCCTGGGTCAATGAGAGACACCGATGAGAGTGACGCTGAGAGCCCTGGGAGAGAGCAGAGACAGCTGGGTGCAGAGGCAGCGCAGCATAGCACCTTGGACAAGGGTGCTGGGCACAGCGGCGAGGCACTTGGGTCGACGAGCGACACCAACCAATGGGCTACAGTTTTCCCCGGAGTTCGGCCACAGGGGGCCGGAGTGTCTGGGACTGCAACAGCAACAACTGCAGCAGTGTTGAAGGCGGTCGGGGGCAAACCAACAGGCATGGAAGGACTGCTTGCCGGGCAGCAGCACTGCAGGTCCAGACGAGAGAAGCAGTCGGTGGTGAGAAGAGACATTCTTGCCGTGAAGGTCAGCTTCGACCCCGGGGGCAGGCGGCTTCCAGGGGCGTGCATGCCGTGGGGCTGCCCTGGGCCTCTGAGCTGGCTCTATCTTTGGCTGCCCATGGACTGCGGTGTAACATAAATAACCTTGCTGTAAATATGCTCACATGGTGTGCATGTGAATAAGTGTTGTGACATGGGTTTGTTTTACGTATTTTAGAGACACGGTCCTATTTTAGTTGTTTTTGTGTGAATGTGTTAGGTTATTCCGGTTCATCGTTCCCGTTATTTCCCTTAGTGCTTGATTTGGGTCCTAAATTGGGGTGGGTCTGAATTGTATGTGTTTTGAACTTTTGTAAGGGGGAGGGGAATGTTGTGTGGAGAGTGTGGTGTGTGTGTATGTGGCCTGTGGGGCTTGCCGTACCTGCCCTGTGTGGTGACATCAGGTGGGCTGCGGCACCTGTATACAGTGGGGCAAAAAAGTATTTAGTCAACCACCAATTGTGCAAGTTCTCCCACTTAAAAGATGAGAGAGGTCTCCAATTTTCATCATAGGTATACCTCAACTATGAGAGACAAAATGAGAAAAAAAAATCCAGAAAATCACTTTGAAGGATTTTTAATGAATTAATTGGTAAATTCCTCGGTAAAATAAGTATTTGGTCAATAACAAAAGGTCATCTCAATACTTTGTTATATACCCTTTGTTGGCAATGACAGAGGTCAAACGTTTTCTGTAAGTCTTCACAAGGTTTTCACACACTGTTGCTGGTATTTTGGCCCATTCCTCCATGCAGATCTCCTCTAGAGCAATGATGTATTGGGGCTGTCGCTGGGCAACACGGACTTTCAACTCCCTGCAAAGATTTTCTGTGGGGTTGAGATCTGGAGACTGGCTAGGCCACTCCAGGACCTTGAAAGGCTTCTTACGAAGCCACTCCTTCGTTGCCCAGGTGGTGTGTTTGGGATCATTGTCATGAGACCCAGCCACGTTTCATCTTCAATGCCCTTGCTGGTGGAAGGAGGTTTTCACTCAAAATCTCACGATACATGGCCCCATTCATTCTTTCCTTTACACGGATCAGTCGTCCTGGTCCCTTTGCAGAAAAACAGCCCCAAAGCATGATGTTTCCACTCCCATTCTTCACGGTAGGTATGGTGTTCTTTCTCCTCCAAACACGACAAGTTGAATTTTTACCAAAAAGTTCTATTTTGGTTTCATCTGACCATATGACATTCTCCCAATCCTCTTCTGGAGCATCCAAATGCTCTCTAGCAAACTTCAGATGGGCCTGGACATGTACTGGCGTAAGCAGGGGGACACGTCTGGCACTGCAGGATTTGAGTCCCTGGCGGCGTAGTGTGTTACTGATGGTAGCCTTTGTTACTTTGGTCCCAGCTCTCTGCAGGTCATTCACTAGGTCCCCCCGTGTGGTTCTGGGATTTTTGCTCACCGTTCTCGTGATCATTTTGACCCCACGGGGTGACATGTTGCGTGGAGCCCCAGATCAAGGGAGATTATCAGTGGTCTTGTATGTCTTCCATGTTCTAATAATTGCTCCCACAGTTGATTCCTTCACACCAAGCTGCTTACCTATTGCAGATTCAGTCTTCCCAGCCTGGTGCAGGTCTACAATTTTGTTTCTGGTGTCCTTTGACAGCTCTTTGGTCTTGGCCATAGTGGAGTTTGGAGTCTGACTGTTTGAGGTTGTGGACAGGTGTCTTTTATATTGATAATGAGTTCAAACAGGTGCCATTAATACAGGTAATGAGTGGAGGACAGAGGAGCCTCTTAAAGAAGAAGTTAGAGGTCTGTGAGAGCCAGAAATCTTGCTTGTTTGTAGGTGACCAAATACTTATTTTACCGAGGAATTTACCAATTAATTCATTAGAAATCCTTCAGTGTGATTTTCTGGATTTTTTTTTTTCTCATTTTGTCTCTCATAGTTGAGGTATACCTATGATGAAAATTGGAGACCTCTCTCATCTTTTAAGTGGGAGAACTCGCACAATTGGTGGCTGACTAAATACTTTTTTGCCCCACTGTATATAGTTGTGTGTGTTCAATAAAGTTGAGTTTGCTGCATGGCATAAGACAGACTCCAGACTCTGATTACCAACATAACAGTTTCTGGTTGCACGTACGCGGACAGCAGAGGTGCAGCATGAATCCAGCTTTACCTTGGAAGAGTATAAGAAAGAAAAGGGACTAAAAGAACTGTGTAGTTAGGAGCATGGCTGTTCCAAAGAAAAAACAAAAAGTGGCAGAATAACCCACTTAGCTGTGTGGGTCGAGTGGCAGCCTACCCACAGGCTCTAGTTTTAGTTATTATGCTGGTTGAAGTTCCTTGTGATTTTATGTTAGTCATTTTAGTTTAGAGTGTTTATTCAATTCAACTTTATTTATTCAATTCAACTTTATTTATATAGCGCCATTTCACAACAACAGTCATCTCATAGCACTATCAACTGTAGGGGGAACCCCCACAGTTGCAGAAAGACCCCAGCAATCAGGCGATCCCCTGTGAGCAAGCACTTGGCGACGGTGGAGAGGAAAAACTCCCTTTTAACAGGAAGAAACCTCCAGCAGAACCAGGCTCAGGGAGGGGCAGTCATCTGCTGCGACTGGCTGGGGGGTGAGGGGATAGAGAAGATGAAAAGAACAGACATGTAGAGAGCAAACAGCACGATGAGGACTCCATCTATGGGAGAGAACAAACAAATGTTAATGACCAGCAAAAAAAATAGTTCATTGAGAGTGAGGAAAGGAGTGAGGCCCAGTGCATTACTGGAGGTCCCCCGGCTGACTAAACCTATTAGCAGCATAACTAAGGGAGGGTTCAGAAACACATGATCCCTCCCTAATTGTAGGCTATATCAAAAAGGTAGGTTTTAGCCCTATTCTTAAAAACAGAGATCGAGTCTGACTCCTGAATCCAGATTGGCAGCTGGTTCCACAAGAGAGGAGCTTGATAACTGAAGGCTCTGCCTCCCATTGTACTTTTGGAGATTCTAGGTATTACAAGTAATCCTGCATTTTGGGAGCGTAGTGCTCTGTTAGGATAATACGGTAGTATCAGATCTTTTAAATAAAAAGGAGCCTGATTGTTTAGAGCTTTTTAAGTAAGAAGAAGGATTTTAAACTTAATTCTAAACTCTATGGGAAGCCAATGAAGGGAGGCCAGAACCGGAGAGATATGATCTCTCTTTCTAGTACCTGTTAAAACTCTTGCTGCAGCATTTTGGATCAGCTGAAGACTTTTTAAAGATGTTTTAGGACAGCCTGATAATAAAGAATTACAATAATCTAATCTCGAGCTAACAAAAGCGTGGATCAGTTTCTCAGCATCACTCTGAGACAAGATGCTCCTAATCTTGGCAATATCATGCAAATGATAGAAGGCAGTCTTAGAAACAAATTTAATATGTGAATTGAAGGACAAATCCTGATCAAAAATAATTCCAAGGTTCCTCACAGAGCTATTAAGAGAAAGAGTAACCACATCCAAACTGAAAGATTGATTTGGAAAGGAATTTCTAAGGTTTTTTGGACAAACAAGAATAACTTCAGTCTTATCTGAATTTAATAGCAGGAAATTACAAGTCATCCAAGCTTTGATTTCCTTAAGACAAGCTTCTAACTTGGCTAATTGATTACTATCAACTGGCTTCATTGACAGGTATAATTGTGTGTCATCTGCATAACAATGAAAATGTATACAGTGCTTTCTAATCATGTTGCCTAACGGAAGCATATATAAACTAAAAAGAGTAGGGCCTAGCACAGATCCCTGTGGAACTCCATGACTAAGCTTTGAGTTTAAAGAAAACTCATTATTTACATGAACAAACTGGAACCTATCAGATAAATAAGATCTAAACCACTGCAACGAAGTTCCATTAAGTCCAACATAGTGTTCTAATCTATCAAGTAGAATATTATGATTGATAGTATCAAAAGCTGCACTAAGGTCTAAAAGGACAAGTACAGAAACCAGTCCATTATCAGATGTGATGAGGAGGTCGTTAGTGACCTTCACTAAGGCTGTTTCAGTACTATGATGGATTCTAAACCCAGATTGAAACTCTTCAAGTAAACCATTTCCCTGCAGGTGGTCAAATAATTGCGTAGCAACAACTCTTTCTAAGATTTTTGAAATGAAAGGGAGATTAGAGATTGGTCTATAGTTAGCTAAAGCTCCTGGATCTAGCGTTGGCTTTTTGAGTAAGGGTTTAATTACAGCCATTTTAAAAGCCTGCGGTACATGGCCTAAAGTTAACGAAGAATTGATTATATGAAGAATAAAGCTACCAATAAGTGGGAAGACTTCTTTAAATAACCTGGTAGGAATAGGGTCTAAAAGACAAGTTGAAGGTTTGGATGGGTATTTTGTCTAACTCACAAAGGTCGATTGGAGTAAACTCATCAAGACAGACATCAATAGAAGGAGTTGTAGTAGTTACAGTATTTAAGTTAACTGTGGGAAGAATCTGATTGATTTTATCTCTGATGGATGAAATTTTATTATTGAAAAAGTTCATAAAGTCCTGACTAGTAAGCTCTAAGGGAATGCTAGGATTGACAGAGTCCTGACTCTTTGTCAACCTGGCTACAGTGCTGAAAAGAAACCTGGGATTATTCTTGTTCTCTTCTATTAATGCAGAGTAATAACTCGTTCTAGCTTTTCTAAGAGATTTTTTATAAATTAAAACATGATTTCTCCAAGCTAAATAGATTTCATCTAAATTAGTGGAGCTGTAGAGGATGTGCTCGAATGATGAGGCTGAGTTTAGTTCTCAGGTTCAGCTTTATTGACAGAACACATCGTCTAGCATTCTCAAAGCAGGAAGAAGAGGAAGAATCATATCACATCACCCTTTTATATGTTTCCAGCATCAGAACTCAAGTCACATGGTGCTTCAGTAAACATACAGTCACAAAGCATCCCTTTGAACCTTCACCATTGTCTCTCATTCACTGATGAACTGGAAATCCCTCCGGGGCATCTTCTGTGGGACAAAAAGGCAAATCTCACACCTCCTCGTTATCTTCTGCAAATTCGAGTCCTTTGTCCTTCCAGACGTGAAACCCCCAATACTGTGGAAATGTGGGCCCAACATGTGTGTCACCCACACAACCCCCCCCCAAACGTCTATTAAGGGCAAAACATGCATGGCATAAAAAAGAAAAACACAAAGCACTCCATATATCACTAATCAATCCACCAACTGCCTGGGTTTTAACCTTCTGCCGAATCTGCTGCAACCTGGCTTTGCTACCCCTGCAACGTCTCTCTGCAACTGTGGATTAAAGCTGTTAGCATGTCTCTGTGAAGATTCTGGAGAATGTCCTTTCGGCGGCCTGCCACGGCGGGGGGGGGGGGGGGGGGGGGCTCGCGAGCTGCACTTGCTCATCAGTCAAAACAAAAGCGGGTTTGAGCCTATTTATGCAAATCAACTCCCTTCTGCCCCCTAAATCTAGCAGAAAATGCTTCTGCCCGGTCTCCAGCACTCTGAACGGTCCGTCATAAAACGGTCGCAAACTTGGACGCTGAGCATCATGTCTAACAAAAACAAACTCTGCATTTTTTAAAGCCTTTGGCACAAAAACGTGTGGGAAACTGTGATGGACCGGGCCAGGGAGTGTGTTTGCTCCCGAGTCGCTCTGCCACGGCTGAGCAGGGGGGCCATTTGGTGCAGGATTATCGGGGAGAAATTC
This sequence comes from Pholidichthys leucotaenia, assembly GCA_020510985.1. Taxonomy (NCBI): domain Eukaryota; kingdom Metazoa; phylum Chordata; class Actinopteri; order Cichliformes; family Pholidichthyidae; genus Pholidichthys; species Pholidichthys leucotaenia. Next base: position 13,643,088 of record CM035844.1, read on the forward strand.
CCCCAGCAAACGGAGAGGTTGTGCAAAGACTAACTCAGCTGGGGAAGCATGCAAATCTTCCTTAGGTGCAGAACGCAACCCCAATAAAACCCATGGAAGTTTGTCCACCCAATTTGTATCCGTCAGCGACGCTCTGAGGGCTGCTTTCAATGACCTGTGAAAGCGTTTGCATAAACCATTAGCCTGGGGGTTATACGCAGTAGTGCGATGAATCTTCACCCCCAAGCTGCGGGCTATCAATGACCATAGTTCGGAAATAAATTGGGGACCCCTGTCGAACGTTATGTCCGACGGGACACCGAAACGCACAACCCACGCTGCTAAAAATGCTCGCGCAACTTCTTCCGCTGTGGTTGATGTCAGAGGAATCGCCTCTGGCCAACGCGTGGTGCGATCCACCATCGTCAAAAGATGTGTGTGCCCGTGTGATGGTGGGAGCGGGCCCACCAAGTCAACATGCACGTGATCAAAACGCTTAGCGGGGATGTGAAAAGGTTCCAACGGAGCCTTAGTGTGTCTGTGTATTTTGGCTCGCTGACACGCTACGCAGGCTGCCGCCCATTCCTTGACCTGTTTGCGCAACCCGGGCCAAACAAATTTCTCCCCCACCCACTTAATCGATGCGCGCACCCCCGGGTGCGCGAGAGAATGGACCGAGTCAAAAACGCGGCGACGCCATGCGGCTGGCACCACGGGGCGGGGCCGTCCCGTGGAGACATCGCAGATTAGTGGGAGCATACCAATTTGCTGCACCCTGTGCTCCAGCCTTAACCCTGTTGGTCCAGACTGGAGCGCGCGCACGTCCGCATCATTAACCTGCTCCGCGGCCATGGCTGCATAATCTAACCCTACACAGACCGGGGCTGCGCGCGCTCCCGCATCGCTGCCCGGGCCCGCGGCCACGGCTACAGAGTCTGCCCCCATGGGGCTTGGTGTTGCTACTGCGCGCGAGAGACAGTCTACCACAACATTGTGTTTACCCGTGACATGCTGAATATCAGTGGTGAACTCCGATATTGCGGCTAGTTGCCTTTGTTGCCGGCCTGACCAGGGTTCTGAAATTTTGGCCATCGCAAACGTTAGCGGTTTGTGATCCACAAACGCGGTGAAACGTCGCCCTTCCAACCAGAACTGAAAATGGCGGATGGCCAAGTGTAGGGCCAAAAGCTCCCTGTCGAACGCACTGTATTTACGCTCACTATCGCGCAAAGTCCTGCTGAAAAACGCGAGAGGTTGCCAGGTACCTGCCACAAACTGTTCAACTACCGCCCCCACTGCTACATCGGAAGCGTCAGTGGTGAGCGCCATGCAGGCCGTTGGAACTGGGTGCGCTAACAAAACTGCGTTTGCCAGGGCTGATTTGACTTGGGCAAAAGCGCGCTCCCGCTCCGGAGACCATTCAACTTTATTTGCGGGCTTTTGTTTTTTTAACGCAGTGTACAATGGCTGTATGAGCCGTGCTGCGCTTGGGAGGAACCGGTTGTAAAAATTAACCATTCCCAGAAACTCCTGTAGCGCCTTGACCGTTTGAGGTTGCGGAAAATCTGTTATTGCGCGCACCTTATCGGGCAGAGGAACCGCTCCTTCTGCCGAAACGCGATGCCCCAAAAAATCAATCTGCGCCACCCCAAACTGGCACTTCGCTGGGTTAATTATTAACCCGTGCTCTGCCAGCCTCCGAAAAACTGCTGTGAGGTGGCTTTCGTGTTCGCCTTCGGACGTGCTGGCTACTAAAATATCGTCCAAATAAACAAACACGAAAGGGAGGTCGCGTAAAACTGCATCCATCATGCGTTGGAAAGTCTGCGCGGCCCCCTTGAGGCCAAAAGGCATGCGCAAAAACTCAAAAAGACCGAAAGGAGTTATGACCGCTGTTTTGGGTACATCCTGCGCGCGCACTGGAACTTGGTGGTAACCGCGCACCAAGTCTATTTTAGAAAAAATGCACGCCCCCGCCAAATGAACAGAAAAATCCTGAATGTGCGGAATCGGGTAGCGGTCATGTGCTGAAACATTGTTCAACCTGCGGAAATCGGCGCAAGGTTGCCACGAGCCATCGGCTTTTGGAACCATGTGTAGTGGCGAAGCCCAGGGGCTTTTGGAGCATCTAATAATGCCCAGTTTTTCCAGATTAGCGAACTCCTCGCGCGCGATGGCCAGTTTAGCTGGGTCCAAGCGCCGAGCTTTTGCAAAGACGGGAGGCCCGGTGGTGGTGATAAAATGCTCCACCCCATGTTTAGCCACCGTCGCCGAAAATGTGGGGACTGTGAGTGCTGGGAACTGAGCGAGCAATGTGTGAAACTTACCACCCGCAGCTGAGACGCTGGCATGTGCAGTAGGCGGGGCCACCCGAGCTGTGCAGGGGATAGAATGAAAAGACAGTGCATTAATCAGACGTCTATTAGCAAAGTCAACCAATAAACCATGTGAGCACAAAAAATCAGCCCCTACCATGTTGAAACTGACTGCTGCTACAATAAAAGTCCACTCAAATGAACGGCCCTGTAAGGACAGAAGCATGGTCCTCTCACCGAAAGTTTTAATCGTTGAGCCGTTCGCTGCTGACACTGACACCCAGAGAGCTTTAGACGGCATCAGACGTTCCGCGTAGGTGGGTGTGACGAAACTCAGCTGGGAGTCTGTGTCCACGAGGAACTGTTTCCCCAAGTGTGCATCCGTCAGGTAAAGCAGCTTGTTCTCGTCGCCGAGGGTCGCAGCTGCTACCGGCCCTCGGTCTTGGCGTTTCCCTGGCGCTTGAAGTGGCACGGTGGGACGCACTTGCGCGCTCTCTCTGCAAAACGGCGGTGGTAGAAGCACAGGCTGTCCTCCGCTCCGTGCCGCCTGGTCCCCGTCGCCGCCGTCGTTGGTGCGTCTGGTGCCGCGGCCGCTGGAACCGCGCTGTCTCCGGACGCCGTTCCTGGGCTGGCTGCCGCGGCCGAAACCGCGTTCCGCTTGTGGGCGTCAACAAGCCGCTGCGCCTCTTTGCTCAGCCCATGGTAGTCTCGCCTGGCCAATCGGGGCGACTCTGCCAGGGCTACTCTCACTGCTGGCGGCAGGGTCCGAAGGAAAAGGTGGGCGAAAATGAATTCACCATCCTCAGAGTCTTTCAGCCTCAGCATCTTCACCATCAGGTCCGCAGGTCTATCGTTCTCCGACTCCGTCAACGTCAGAAGCCCCTCTGCTAGCTGTTGGACCGAAGGGGTGAAATGGCTGATCAGCGCGTCCTTCAATGCGCTGTACTTGTCGCTGTCTGGTGGATGATTAACCAGATCTTCCACTCTCTGGACCGTGTGGCTGTCCAGCTTCGCTACCACATGGTAGAATCTTGTGTCGTCGTTGGAGATTCTCCGGAGGTTGAACTGCGCCTCGACTGCGCTAAACCATGAGCGCGGGCTGTGCTGCCAGAAATCGGGCAGCCGGATCATGGAGGCGGCCATCAGGCTGGCTTCCGCCGAGCCCCGCTCGGGAGAATTCTGTCTGCTCATTCTTTGTCGTAGGTCACCAGTGTAGAGGATGTGCTCAAATGATGAGGCTGAGTTTATTTCTCAGGTTCAGCTTTATTGACAGAACACATCGTCTAGCATTCTCAAAGCAGGAAGAAGAGGAAGAATCATATCACATCACCCTTTTATATGTTTCCAGCATCAGAACTCAAGTCACATGGTGCTTCAGTAAACATACAGTCACAAAGCATCCCTTTGAACCTTCACCATTGTCTCTCATTCACTGATGAACTGGAAATCCCTCCGGGGCATCTTCTGTGGGACAAAAAGGCAAATCTCACACCTCCTCATTATTTTCTGCAGATTCGAGTCCTTTGTCCTTCCAGACGTGAAACCCCCAATACACATGCAGTCCTATCTCTGTGGAAATGTGGGCCCAACATGTGTGTCACCCACAGAGTGCCATTTTCTTTCTAATTGACGAGTCTTCTGTTTTAAGCTACGAGTTTCTGTGTTGAACCAAGGAGTTAGAAAACTCTGATTAGACTTTTTCTTTTTTAAGGGGGCCACCAAGTCTAGAGTCTGATGCAGGGAAGCTGTAACACTATCCACCATGTTATCAATTACAGAAGGAGCAAGCTGTGTATAGCTTATTTCCGTTGTGTTGACACATGGCATAGAGGAAACAATCTGCATAAATTTGGTAACAGTATCATCTGAGAGGCATCTACTGTAAAAATATTTTTCTTTAGGAGCCAAATAGTCAGAAATAGTAAAATCAAAGGTTATTGGTCTTATTATTTTAGCATGTTTGTTGGGGGTTCTTGTGTGCCAAATTTGGGAGGGTTTTGATTAGACGTGTTTTTTTTTATTTTGTAAAGGGGGGGAGGAATGTGACCTAGGGGTTTTATTGTGAAGTGCGGTGTGATGACGCCGCCTTCCGGTTGCGTCATCACACCTCCCTATAATAAGGGGTGTCCGCCATTAGGGGCTCTCTTGTACAAACGACTCCACACACTGTCATATACTCTGTACTGTACACAGTGTTCATTAAAGCTCAGTTCCAGTGCAACCTCTTCGTCCACCTCAGTTAATGCCAGGTTTGTGGACATAACAGTTTACCCTCCAATAATCCATTTATTCAGTGCATGTAAACACAACAAAACTGTTATTGCTATTACTGGTTTATTCCCAGTAATCATTTTATTGTGACCATGTAACTGGGATCATTGTCTTACAGTTTTGTGTCAAAATCTTTTCATTTTTCCTCTTCCTTCAAATGCCAGGTTCTGTGAATATGCCCACCTACATGCCACAAGGCTAATAGTGGCTAGTGCTACATTGATCAAGCCCCTTGTTATTTAAAAGATCTGATAGTACCTTATCATCCTAACAGAGCACTATGCTCCCAAAATGCAGGACTACTGTAATACGTAGAATCTCTAAAAGTACAATGGCAGGCAGAGCTTTCAGTTATCAGGCTCCTGTCCTTTGGAACCAGCTGCCAATCTAGATTCGGGAGATAGACTCGATCTCTGTTTTTAAGAATAAGGTTAAAACCTTCCTTTGTGACATAACCTATAGTTAGGGAGGGATCATGTGCCCCGAACCCTCCCTTAGTTATGCTGCTAATAGGTTTAGACAGCTGGGGGACCTCCAACAATGCACTGGGCTTCACTACTTTCTTCACTCTCAATGAAATAGTTTTGTTGGTCATTAACATCTGTTTGTTCTCTCCCATAGATTGAGTCCCCGTCATGCTGTTTGCTCTCTACATGTCTGTTCTTTTCTTCGTCTTCTTCTCCCTCACCCCCCAGCCAGTCGCAGCAGATGACTGCCCCTCCCTGAGCCTGGTTCTGCTGGCTCAGGGAGCAGAACCCTGTTAAAAGGGAGTTTTTCCTCCACTGTCGCCAAGTGCTTGCTCACAGCAGATGGCCTGATTGCTGGGGCCTTTCTGCAATTGTGGGGTTTTCCTCTACAGTTTGACAGTGCTATGAGATGGCTGTTGCTGTGAAATGCCATCCATCCATCCATCCATCCATCCATCTTCTACCGCTTTTCCGGAGGTCGCGGAGGCAGCAGTTCAAGTAGAGAAGCCCAGACTTCCCTCTCCCCAGCCACATGCTCCAGCTTTTCAGAGAGGATACCAAGGCGTTCCCAGACCAGCTGGGAGACATAGTCTCTACACCGAGACCCTGGGTCTGCCCCGGGGTCTCCTCCCAGTGGGACATGCCTGAAACACCTCAAGAGGGAGGTGTCCAGGAGGCATCCTAATCAGATGCCCATACCACCTCAACTGACTCCTTTCAATGTGGAGGAGCAGCGGTTCTACTCTGAGCCTCTCCCGGATGACTGAGCTCCTCACCCTATCTCTGAGGGTGAGTCCAGCAATCCTACGGAGAAAGCTCATTTCAGCCGCTTGTATCCGCGGTCTTGTTCTTTCGGTCATTACCCAAAGCTCGTGACCATAGGTGAGAGTAGGAGCGTAGATTGACTGGTAAATCGACAGCTTTGCTTTAGAACTAAGCTCCCTCTTCACCACAACAGACAGGTACAACGTCCGCATCACTGCAGATGCTGCTCCAATCCATCTGTCTATCTCTCACTCCATTTTCCCCTCACTCATGAACAAGACCCCAAGATACTTAAACTCCTCCACTTGGGGCAGGAGCCTGTCCCCAACCCAGAGAGGACAATCCACCTTTTTCCGGCTGAGAACCATGGACTCAGACTTGGAGGTGCTGATTCTCATCCCAGCCGCTTCACACTCAGCGGCAAACCATCCCAGCAAGAGCTGTAGGTCATTGCTGGATGAAGCCAACAGGACAACATCATCTGCAAACAACAGAGATGAGATCCTGTGGTCACCAAGCTTGACACCCTCCATTCCCTGGCTGTGCCTAGAAATCCTGTCCATAAAAATTATGAACCGGATCGGTGACAAAGGGCAGCCCTGGCAGAGTCCAACTCTCACTGGGAATGAGTCCGACCGAGTGTTGGCAATACGAACCAAACTCTCACAACGGTCGTACAGAGACCGAATAGCTCATAACAACAAGCCCGATACCCCATACTCCCGAAGCACCCCCCACAAAAAACCACGAGGGACACGGTCAAATGCCTTCTCCAAGTCCACAAAACACATGTAAACTGGTTGTGCAAACTCTCACGAACCCTCAAGAATTCTCGGGAGGGTAAAGAGCTGGTCCGATGTGCCACGGCCAGGACGAAAACCACATCTGAATCCGAGGTTCGACCAACGGCCGGACTCTCCTCTCCAGTACCTTGGCACAGACCTTCCCAGGGAGGCTGAGGAGTGTGATCCCTCTACAGTTGGAGCACACCCTCCAGTCCCCTTTTTTGAAGAGAGGAACCACCACCCCGGTTTGCCATGCCAAAGGCACTGCCCCCGACCTCCACGCAATGTTGCAGAGGCGTGTCAACCATGACAGCCTTACAACATCCAGGGCCTTGAGGTACTCAGGGCACTCAGGGTACTCAGGATGTCCTGGTGCCAGGTGCACATATGGACACCCTTATGCTTGAACATGGTGTTCATTATGGACAAACTGTGGTTAACACAGAAGTCCAATAACTGAACACCACTCGGGTTCAGATCGGGCAGGTCGTTCCTCCCAATCACCCCCTTCCAGGTTTCACTGTTGTTGCCTATGTGCGCATTGAAGTCCCCCAGTAGGACAATGGAGTCTCCAAGAGGATCACCCTCCAGCACCCCAGTCACAGACTCCAAAAAGGGTGGGTACTCTGAAACATCATTTGGTGCATAGGCACAAATGATGGTCAGGACCCGTTTCCCAACCCGAAGGCGCAGGGAAGCAACCCTTTCGTCCACCGGGGAATACTCCAATATAGAGGCAGCAAGTTGGGGGGGATACAAGAATACCCACCCCTGCTCGTCGCCGCTTGCCTGGGGAAACTCCAGAAAAGGCCAAGCTCCAGCCCCTCTCCAGGAGACTGGTTCCGGAACCGGAGCTGTGTGTTGAGGTGAGGCCAATTATATCTAGCCGGTATCTCTCAACCTCGTACACCAGCTCAGGCTCCTTCCCCACCAGAGAGGTGACATTCCACGTACCAAGGGCCAGTTTAGAAAGCTTGGGATCAGTCCGCCAAGGTCTCCGCCTTTGACCGCCACCTGATCCACATAGCACCGGACCCCCATGATCCCTCCTGCAGGTGGTGAGCCCACTGGAGGGCGGACCCATGTAACTCCTTCGGGCTAAGCCCGGCCGGGTCCCACGGGTAGAAACCCGGCCCCCAGACGCTAGCCTTCAAGCTCCTCCCCCAGGCCTGGCTCCAGGGTGGGGCCCCGGTAACCCCATACTGGGCGGGGTACACTGAATCCTTGATATGGAATTTATCATGAGATTCTGTTGGATCGTTCTTAGTCTGGCCCTTCACCCAGGACCAGTTTGTCTTGGGTGACCCTATCAGAGGCAAATTGCCCAGGACAACATAGCTCCTGGGATCACTGGGGCACGCAAACCCCCCCACCACGATAAGGTGACGATCCATGCGGGGGTGCTGTGAAATGGTGCTATATATGCTGTGAAATGGTGCTATATAAATAAAATTGAATTGAATTGAATAATCCCATGATAAAAAGACTTACCAGTTGAAGGACCTACCCAGTTGTATGGACTGTGGCCCAGGATAATGACTTAAACTGCATCGTTCCTTAAAAGCAATTTAATGTTAAGTGTTAAGTGAGTTTAATATTTAAATTACTGCACAGAGGTTTGGGGCAATACATATAAATGTACACTACAGCCACTATCTATACTGCAAAAAAGAGCTGTAAGGATAATTCATAAAACGTAATAGAGATCACACAAATTCACTCTTCTTAAAATCAAAACTATTAAAATTCACTGGTCTGATTCATTTCCAAACAGCACAAATAATGTTTAAAGTAATAAACAACCTTTTCTGGAAATATTCAAAAACTGTTTTTTAATAGAGATGGAGGATATAATTTGAGGGGGAAGTTAAAACTAAAATCTTCAATTTTGTACAACGTTAAAATCATTTTGTATTTCCATATGAAGAGTGAAGTTGTGGAACAGATTAAGTGTGGAGCTCAAGCAATGTCCAAGCATGAGCCAGTTTAAAAGGCTGTACAGAAACATGGTCTTCATGAGGTACAGCGAGGAGGATGAAGGGCTCTGACAGTCATCAGGTGTTTTCACAGATTATTTATTTATGCTATTTTCTTACAAATACATGTACAAAGACCATATAAAAATGGTACTTCCTGCCCTCTCGCTTGGTGCTCAGAGTAATAGAATGGGGGATGGAGAAGTTGTTTGTAGTGGTACCTTGCATGGCAGCAACCCCTCTGATTCTAGATGTGATTAACATTGTAGATAGGAGAAATGTAATTTTGTTCTACTGTACATGATTGACTGTATGGACTAAATGACAATAGAGATGGCTTCTTCTTCTTACATACTGTATGTAAATATGGGGATGTATGGGTGTCTATGAGCATCTATATGTTTATGGGTGCAACTGATGATTAAGACTGAATAGTGGAGAAGGGGTAGGATTAAAAAAGCATTTGCTTCTTTATACTCCTTTTTGTTGATATGAATATTGTGTTTTGTTTATGGCCCTTATTTTGTCTCACATATCCGAAATAAATCCTTCATTCATTCATTCATAATGGTAAAAACCATCTTAATTTGGGTCAAGTTTTCAAAGTAGTTTGTTAAAAAATGCTAACCGGGTCTGGAGGCTACCTTCAGTTAGGCCAGAGAGCCCTGATTAACTCAACACTAAGGACCTGTATAGTTACGTCACCAGAACTGCTCCGTTTACACTTGCCTTTTTTCAGGGGGTGGGGCTTAACTGAAACTTTAAAGCAACAACAACAAAAAAAACCCAGGCATGACACATTTGACTGATTTCACTCTTCATATGTCTTATAAGTCATAAAAAACGTTACAGACACATTAAAAAGAAAAAAAAAACTTGATTTTTGGCGACGTGTCACTTTAAATTTGAATCACTTTCCATGTAAAAGTGATTTTATTTTTGTAAATTTGTACTTTTTTCTTAAATTTGTGACTTCATTCTTGTAAGTTTGAGTTTTTCTTGCATTATCTTGTAACATTTTTCCTCATAAATACAAACCCCAAAGCAGTAATGTAAATAAGCTACTTTTTTCATATTTTTTTTATAATAATAATGTACTTCTTCACAGATTATCTAGGGGTCATAAATCATTCTGACAGCTGTCAATCATGTGGCGTCATCATTTTTGGCCACCATGGAGTTCCTAAGCCCCGCCCACTCTACTTCTGCATATGGGACCTTAAATCAGAAAAATTTTTCACTGAAATAAATGGCAAGAGCAAAATTATCATTTGATCCCGATCAAATTTTGCCACGAGTTACATATATGATGTTTGTCAATTTAAAAGATAATTTTCCACATAAATAACAGTGTAGGTTGTTGTCTAACTGTTAAGGTATAAGGTTATGAAAATACATAGATTAGAAAACTACAGACACAGATGGACAGAGCTGACGTCATCTTTTCAAAGTGCTCCCAGGGTGAAGTAACTAACAGTCATCTGGATCAGCTGCAGCTCTCACAACACAAAACAAAACTTTTATGTTGTTTTTCTCCTCTTTGGATCCTTCTTTCATCTGTCAGGAAACAGGAGGTGAGGTTTTAGTGATCTCCCGCCATGATTGTGTTTGGTGATGTGGGATGATGGGAGATGTTGTCTGCTAATCCTTTAAACAAAAACTAAATATTACTGTGTTATTATACGACAGTCAACAGCTTTAATTACGCAGAAAATTATCTTTTAAATTGACAAGCATCATATGTATAACTCGTTGCAAAATTTGATCGGGATCAATTTTGCTCTTGCCATTCATTTCAATGGAGAATTTTTCAGATTTAAGGTCCCATATGCAGACATAGAGGGGGCATGACTAAGGCTGCATTCAGACCAGGATAATTCGGGGGTCTTGGTTCGATTGGATGGGGAATGATGAGAATTTTCCCACTTTAGTTTGGTTTGCATTCACACTGCAGTGGACCAAACTGCCTGGACAACGTCCAGCCACGTCTTATAGCCACGGGTGGTGTCGGAACTGGAAGGTGGAGCCACCACCTGTGCTTCACAAATAAAAGCCTGATCTCTAACATAATAACTACACAGCATCCCCCCACCCCCCACTTCACAAAAGCCAAAAACACACACATAATTTGGACCCACCCCAATTTAGGACCCGAGTCACACACTAAAATTGATTAAACAATACAACACAAATGACCTAACAGAGTCACTCCAAAATAACTAAAACTAGGGGAGATGGGTAGACTGCCACCTCCCCCACACAGCCAAGCGGGTTATTCTGCCGCTTAAACTGAATGAGTCCATGTAAAACTAAAACGATGCTGTGTCTCCTAAATTAAAATAGAACACATAAATGAATCCCCAAAACTGTACACAGAAATAACAAAACAATCAGAACACCAGCATAACCATTAGCTCATAATATACACACAATAAAACATTCCAAACTACACGCACATAAATCAATCTATATACATATGGCTGGAGAAAATAAGTCCGTGGGCCCCCTGGACCGCTCTGTCATCAGTCCACCCCTGGAGGCAGCCAGTGTCCTGGGCCGCAGCAGGTCACTTCAGCACTGGTGCTCCTCTTCTTCATCACCACTGACCGCTCCGCTCATCCAGGCCCACATCCCTCAGTTCCCTCTCGGGCATGCTGCAGCTCATTCAGGTGCCCCCACAAACCGTCTGGCAGCTGGAGATGAGCGTCCTCCCATCTGGCCACAACGCATGACCATCCCTGGTGCTCCTCCAACTGCCAACTGGCCCGTACCTGCCGTGTCGCCTCTCCTCTCAAATCCAGTCCTTGACCCCCAGAGGGGTCCCGCTCAGCCTGCAGGGTCTCTGCTTGGCACGTCGTTCTACCATGCCTGACAGTCCGGCCCCGACCTCTTTTACCTTCACTGCCGCCATCGCCGCTTTGGCCCCCTGTTCACTGGCCCACTTCAGCCGAGATCCCGGAACAGGTGGAACCAGCCTCTCCACATTGCCCATTATCACAGGCGTCCCGCTGTGCCACCCAGTACTCTCATCCAGGGTGACTTGAGCTCTGGCACAGGGACCCTCCTGTGATGACCCTGGGCGATATTGGTCTTGCTCACTCTCCAGGGTGCCAGGCAGTACCTCATCCACACCACGCCATCTACCACTCTCGGGGTTGGACGGTCCCACATCTCGGCCAATTTGCATCGAGCCATCAGTCTCAACGTTTCCACCGTGGCCAGCCGTCCTCCTCCACAACCACAAAGCGGCGCCGGGTCACCCCCAATCCTGTAGTGCGGGGAAAAACATCTCACATTCGTCCAATCCAGCATGGAGCCCACCGCTCCTGTGTCGATCTATAAAGGCGCCTCCACCCTGCCCAACTCCACCATACAGTACGTGTGACCGTTGGTGCTCAGGGACACAGCATGGACAACCGTGGGGGCACGAGAGTCCTCTTTGTACCATGGACTTCCTCGCTCGGATCTGTGGCATACCCTGGTGAAATGAAGCAAGTGGCCAAACTTGCCGCAGTGCTTCGCTCCTGCCGAACAATCTCTGGCCTTGAAACAGTGCTTCATGGACCCACAACTCACACAATTGGGCTTTCCTGGGGTGGACCTCACAATCACAGCATTGGTGTCATTCACCTCGTCCTCCACATCTCCAGCGCTGATCAGGTCCACTGCATGCACGGTCGGTGTTGATCCCAGATGTCGGTGTGACAAGCTCTCACTCAGCTCCCGTGACAGTTTATCCGCAGCTTCCAGCAGTTGAGCTAAATCAATGGCTGTGGGCAGTATCAGTTCACCCAAAAACGTGAGCAGCTTCAACCTAATCACAGTGCCATTGGTATACTCTGCCAACTGGTCACAAATCATCAACTCCTCCAACAGTCCGAACCGGCACCTGTTGACCAACAGCCCCAAGTCTGTCACGAACCGCTGAATAGTCTCGCCCACCCGTTGACGGCACTGTCGAAACTGAATCTTGCCAGCTATGACGTTTTCCAGGGCGTGAAAATGGCATACCATTAGCTCAACCACTTCGTCAAAACTATCGCAGTCACCCAGCGTGCTCAGAACTCGCTGTTCCTCCACTCTCAGATTGTACACCAATAACTCACGCGCAACTTCTCCATCTTCCCAAGGTTCAGTGCCACCATGCACGTCTGGAAAGCAGCACACCATCTTGGCCAGGGAACCAGTGGCTTGCCAGGGGGCTCCAAAAACGACCGAATTTTAAACCCGCACGCTTCCATACCTTGTTTTAATCCACTTTTATCCTTGTTGCCAAATGTTATGTCTGTATATGGAGCCAAGGATGAGGCCAGGTATCGAACTGAACACACGTTTGTTAAGGAGGCACTACACAGCATACGCACAGCCGTCCGGCAGAAGAGGTGGCAAAGACACCGCCCCTCCTGCTCGCTGTCCTCTTATAGCCACAGGTGGTGGTGGAACTGGCAGGTGGAGCCGCCACCCGTGCTTCACAAATAAAAGCTTGAACTCTAACATAATAACTACACAACACGCACCAGAGTTCCAACGTGCGTTCAGACGGCACCAAACGAACCGAATTATCCGCTGAAGCCACTGTTTGGTCCTTTGGTCCAGCCCAGGCAGCGGCCGTCTGAATGTGCCCTTAGGCTCTTTGTTTTGGCACCCTCATAACTACTGCAAGGGTTGGTGTTACAGAGCAAGATGAAGGGATAGGGTGAGATGGAGGAAGGTGATCCGTTGTGGCGACCCCTAAAGGAGCGACTGAAAGAATTCAATTCAATTCAACTTTATTTATATAGCGCCATTTCACAACAACAGTCATCTCATAGCACTTTCAACTGTAGGGGAAACCCCCACAGTTGCAGAAAAACCCCAGCATTCAGGCGATCCCCTATGAACAAGCGCTTGGTGACAGTGGAGAGGAAAAACTCCCTTTTAACAGGAAGAAACCTCCAGCAGAACCAGGCTCAGGGAGGGGCAGTCATCTGAGCCTGGGTCATCTGAGTCATCTGAGCCTTCATCTTAGAAAAAGATGAAGATTTATGAAACAACAGCATGAAATCAGACAAAGTACTCTAAAAAAAAAAATATCTGTTTTTTTAGCACTTTATGGAATTTTAATTGTGTAAATTCCCATAAAACAAAGTAATAAAGTTGATGTGGACTTCCGGTTATGGCTGCCACGTAGGACGGACGTGTCTCGCTCTGCTCTGCTCCTGGAGAAAAAAATCGGCAAATAACTCTCTCATTTGGGACAGAACGTATCCCAGCATTTGGGCGAGGATATGTCGGCGAAGCCTAAGGCTGGAAAACCAGGAAAAGGAAAAAGCGAGCCGCCGAAACAGTCCAAATTAACGGACTTTCAGGTCTGTGACGCAGCAAACAAGGCTCCATATATGGCGGAGGAGGCTGGCGGCGGTGCGATTTCTTCTGCGGGGAATGGCGCAGATGCGCTGATGGCTGCCATGAGTTCAATGAGAGCGGACTTTTCCTCTAGATTTGATGGGATTATGACAGCGTTGGAAGGAATAAGAAAGGAATTGGGTGACTGTGTAGAACGAACGGCGCAGATGGAGCTTCGTCTCGCTAGTGCTGAAGATGACGTCACCCGTCTTCAATTAAAGGTGCGCACTTTGGAAAAAAAAAATAAATCTCTGGAAGATAATATTTTGGATTTGGAATCTCGGTCGAGACAGAATAATTTGAGGCTGGTGGGTCTTCCAGAGGAATCAGAAGGTCGGGACGTATGTTCCTTTCTGGAAAAGTGGATTCCGGAGGTGCTGGGCAGCGAGGAGTTGCAATCAGCAGTGGTTCTGGAAAAAGCACATCGTATTGGCCCACGGAGAGATAAGGGACCGCCGAGGACCTTAATTATGAAGTTTCTTAGCAACAGAGACAGGATGAAGATCTTCAACGCTGCACGTGCTAAAGGAGAGATTAAACACCAGGACCAGCAGGTGCGGTTCTACCCAGATTTGGCCACAGGAATCCAGCAATTGAGGAAGCAGTTTGATCCCGTACGTAAGGAGCTGCGCAACCTTGGGATTCGTCATGGTGTAATCTATCCTGCGAGACTGCTGACCACGTATGAGGGCAGAACCCACATCTTCAAGACCCCAGAGGAGGCGCAGGAGTTCATCAAGAAGATCAAAGAAGAAGAAGAGACTGGTGGGAGCTAAGCATGAACAAAATATAAGGTAGAATAATTAAGCATTTGCACAGGCATCTGACTGACTTGAAGTAAATAGTAAGTTTACAAAATATAGATTGTATTATATATTAAAAAAAACAAAACAAAAACAAAACAAACAAACAAAAAAAAAACTATGATGTACAAAGTTGTTAAAAATTTTGGAGTTAAGTTGGAAAACTACAGAGGAGAGTTAATGTTACGTCATTAAAAGCAGTAGAGTTAGGGTGACTGGGAGGATGAAGAAGGAGTGGCTTAGGCTGTTCCCCGTGGGTGTGGAACGGTCGATGGCTATATCGGGAGACAGAATTTTTCTTTTGATTTTGGGGGGTTTGCCACAAGTGTGGGAAGGGGAAATTTGTTTGTGTGTAGTTTGTAGGATGAATGTTCAACCACTCATGTTTTTGCTTCTCTGTATGAGCATGTTTACACTGCAAGGTAATCCCAAACTCTCTATTGATCATGGACCAAAGTGTTAATCTTAATTTAACTTCATGGAATTGCAGAGGTCTACAAAATTTAAAAAAACTTAAACAAGTTATGAATAAAATAAAGGACATGGGTTCAAGAATTGTGTTTTTACAAGAAACTCATCTGATAGAGGAGGATGTTAAAAGAATTAGGAGTAGATGGCAGGGAAGTGTATTCACCTCTTCATTTTCATCCCGAGCCAGGGGAGTTATGACTCTCATACATAAATCAGTTCCTTTTCAAGTGAAAAATGTAATTGGAGACAAATTTGGAAGATATGTAATCATTCAAGGTTCTTTGCTATTAGAAAATATAAATCTTGTGAACTTATATGGTCCCAATATAGATGATCAGAAGTTCTTTGCTAATTTATTTCTCATCTTATCATCACTTACAGGGCAACATATAATAGCAGGGGATTTTAATTGTACATTGAATCCAGGTGTGGATAGATCAACAGGACTGGATTGTACGCACATTGGATGTAGGATGACTATTAATCATTTTATGAAAGAATTGAGATTGTTAGATATATGGAGAGAAATGAAACCACAAGTTAAAGCCTATTCTTGTTATTCCAGTACCTACAAGACATTCTCACGTATTGATTATTTTTTGATTTCCACAGAATTAAGGTCCAAGATTCAAAACTGCTTTTATGATAACATCGTGATCTCTGATCATGCACCCTGTTGTCTAATATATGTAGATAAAAAATTGACAAAGGAATCAGGTAGATGGCAATTTCAGCATAAATGGCTTCAGGATGAGGAATTTGTCAAGTATATAGAAAAACAGATAGACGAGTTCTTTGACATCAATACTACACAAACATCAGCATGTGTAAAGTGGGAGGCTTTCAAAGCTTTTATTAGGGGACATATTATTAGTTATACAGGATCAAAATCTAAGAAGACTCGAGAGGAGAGAGCTAAATTGGAACATAAAATAAAAAATCTTCAGGAAAAAGTGTATGCAGGAAGTGACCCAAGGTTGGAGAATGAATTACTGATTTTGAGAGCTGAATACGACAAAAAATCAGCGAATAGAGCTGCCTCGAGTCTTCTAAGATTGAAACAATCTTTTTATGAACAAGGTGAAAAATCAGGAAAATTATTAGCATGGCAGATTAAACAATTGGAAATTAAAACACCAATTACCAGTATTATAAGTAACGGACAGGTAGTTATAGATCCTTTAGAAATTAATAGAGCCTTTAGAGATTACTATGAAAAATTATATGATACCAAAAATGAACCTGATTTAACAAAACTAAATGGGTTTTTGAACGAACTATCTATACAGTGTATTCCAAATGAAAACAGGGAGATATTGGAGTCTAAAATTAGTCAAGAAGAAGTTGGGCTAGCCATTGATAATATGAAATCAGGAAAAAGTGCAGGACCAGATGGTCTTCCAGTTGACCTTTATAAAAAATTTAAGAATAAATTAATAAAACCTTTTTTGGAAATGGTTTTAGAAGCATTTCAAAATAATAATTTACCATCATACATAAATAATGCCTTAATTATACTGCTGCCAAAACCAGGTAAGCCCTCTAATAAATGTGAAAATATGAGACCAATAAGCCTATTAAACGCCGACCTTAAGATAATCTGTAAAATTTTAGCAAGACGAATACAAGAAATTTTACCAAATATTATTAATCGAGATCAGAATGGCTTTATAAAGGGTAGACAAGGCTTCCATAATGTAAGAAGACTATTTAATATTATTTATTTTAATAAAGAAGCACCGGATACAGCTCTCCTATCATTGGACGCCGAAAAGGCCTTTGATAGAGTTGAATGGCCCTTTCTTTTTGAAGTCCTACAAAGGTTTGGACTTGGAAATAATTTCATAAAATGGGTTCAAATAATATACAATAATGCTACAGCAGAAATCCTAACAAATAACAATATTTCAAAACCAATAAAAATCAATAGAGGATGTCGACAAGGCTGTCCACTTTCACCTTTACTGTTTACTATGGCAATTGAACCTTTAGCGATAGCGATACGTTTACATTCACAAATATATGGAATTAAAGTTGGACCAACAGAACATAAAATCTCCCTGTACGCCGATGACATAATTTTGTTTATGTCGAATCTAAAAAAATCAATTCCAACCTTGTTGAATTTAATAAAGAATTTTGGGGAAATATCAGGATATAAAATAAATAAAACTAAATCTTCAATATTAATGCTAAATGAGACCCAGAGAAATTACCCAGCCCCTGAGGTAAATCAATTCAATGTTGTAAATCAGTTTAAATATTTAGGAATCCAAATTATGCCTAAGCTAGAATTAGTCGCCAGTGTCAACTATGAAGCCTTAATGTCAGATATCAATGAGTTAACTCAGAGATGGATGTCACTACCAATGTCGATGATCGGGAGAATCAATATACTTAAAAGTAATATTTTACCTAAAATACTTTATTTATTTCAATACATTCCCTTATCACCACCTTTAGATCTATTCTCAAGAATAAAAAAAAAGTTAGTGGAATTTATATGGAACAACAGGAGGGCTAGATTACGTTTGTCTTTATTATATTTACCACTTGATCGTGGAGGTCTGAAATGTCCAAATTTTATGTTGTATTATTGGTCGGCACAACTGAGGTCTATGACATATTATTTTTCATCAAATGATCTCCCTCACTGGACTGAAATGGAATCATACAATTTACCTTTACCTCTTCCCATATTCATATACTCAGATTCGGCAAAAAAATTACAAAAACAAGTTAAAAATCCATTTGTAAAGCATATGATCAAAATATGGTGTGAAGCTAAAAACTATTTAAAAGAACCACAGTTATTGTCACAATTTAGTCCAATATGGGGTAATCAATATTTTAAACCAGGGAGAGCGGACGCTGTATTTAAAGTATGGAATTTAAAAGGGATACAAAAGATTCAGGATTTATATTTGCCATGTGCAGACAACATAATGTCTTTTGAAGAGCTGAGGATCAAATTTAATCTCAATAGAACACATTTTTTTAAATATCTTCAACTTAGAAACTTTATTCGATCAAATCAAAATAAAGCTCTCACTCGACCTATTTATTCATCCTTGGAAAAAATGATGATGAAAGATAGTAAAAGAAAGGGTATTATTTCAGAGTTTTATAACTCACTGACACTATCTTCAAGTGAAAATTCACTGAAAAGATTAAACTACTGGAAAGAAGATCTGCAAATTGAAATTTCAGAGGAACAATGGGAATTGGCTTGTACAGAAGCTCAAACCAAATCAATAAATGCACGCCTTAAATTGATACATTTCAAATGGTTAATGCGGATGTATGTTACACCGGAGGAGTTAAATAGATATAACAAAAATATACCAGATACATGCACAAAATGCATGGAAAGTAAAGGAACCCTATTTCATTGTTTATGGGAATGTAGATTAATAAGAATGTTTTGGGAAGAGGTGAGGGTAACAATTGAAAAAATAATCTCAAAACAAATCATATTGAATCCTAAACTGTTTTTGTTGGGTCTGTACCCAGAAAAGCATAATTTTAATAAAAGTGAAAGAACATTCATAGACCTCAGTTTGCTTAATGCCAAAAAATGTATTGCACTATTATGGAAAAAGACTCATAGACCAGATGTGACTCAGTGGTTAAGACAGATGTTAACAAACCTTCCATTAGAAAGAATAACATATATACTAAAATCAAAGGAAATTGTGTTTGAGAATATATGGAGACCTTTTATTGATTATGTAAAAAATTTAAACATAACTCTTGAAGAAGAAGGTGAATGATGTGTGTGGACCTTGTAAATTCCAAACTGGTGAACATAATATGTATACTTATGTATTGGATTGTCTAGACTAAACAGAGGAGCATTGTTGAAGATTTGATTTTGTTGGTGGTTGTTGGTGTTTTTAGTGCATTTTTTTTTTTTTTGTAGTACTTTAGTGTTAGTGTTTGATTGTTTGTATCATGTTTGTTAAAAAAAAAAAAAAAAAAAGGTTCAATAAAGATATTGTGGAAAAAAAAAAATAAAGTTGATGTGACATTGAGTCATGTTTAAATGAAATGCATGAAAACACCAATTATTCCAAAGTCATAGTAACAGGTTTATGTATTTGTAAATCATTTCATTTTTTTTTTATAAATCCATACAACAGGGCTATGTGTAAATTAATCTGGCGTGTTTTTCAGCATGCCATACATAAAAGTGTTTAATAAATCTTAACTGATTAAAATTGTTTTGAAAATAAATACATTTATTATCATTCTTGATCATTTGAGTACATCAATGTTTTCAATATTGTAAGTGAAATAAATCAAACTGATGCAAATACTTTTATGCCACAAGTCATGTTTGAGTGTATTCACATTATGTACATTATATGGTGCTGAAATATACTCATAAGAAATTAAAGAGGTTCAATTTTTTCTTTAATGAATCTGTCCCCACTTTAGGCACATTATAAACCAGATTAACTGATAAATGTGATTTTGTTTTTACCAGACAGTTATATCGACTCCGTAAAACCAACAACAGGTTATGGCTGAACGTGTCTGCTGTACACAGTGACAGCTTTGAGAGACGAGCGTGACCGTCTCCCATTTCTGGAAGTGGAGGGAGAGGATGGAGAGGGCGGAGGCGAGGCAGATGAAGATGAGTGTGGGGACTCTGAGGATTCTCTGGTTGGACTGCTGCTGGGCGAGCCCCTGGGTGAAGAGTAGGGTGACAGGGCCTGGAGCATGCGGCCACTTCGCTCCTGGATCGCATGCTAAACAAGATCAGAAACAGAGCACACATTATTTTTTTGATTTGATTTTGTATACTTTATTAATCCCAGAGGGAAAGTCAGGGCATCCACCTGGATGGATGAGGCAGCCACGGTACGACACCAATCCCTTCACCATTCACACCTAGGGCCACTTTAGAGTCTCCAATTAACCTAACCTGCATGTTTTTGGCCTGTGGGAGGAAACCAGAGTACCAGGGTAAACCCACGCAGACAGGGAGAACATGCTAACTCTACACAGAAGGGTCACCGGTGAGGGGGTGGGATCGAACCCACGATGGTCAGGGGTGGAACTCATCTCGTGACCTTCTTACTGTGCTGCCACAGTGCTAAGCAATGCGCCATCAGGCTGCCCAAAAATGCATTATAGTTATATTCATTCATTTCATTAACTGTAGCTGGGGTATACCCTGGACAGTTAACCAGTCCATCACAACATTATGATTATAATACAAAAAAATAATACATTTATGATAAAGGCCCCCATTTTAATCTTCATTTTAGGGATCCTACTGCCTCTTTGAAATATTCTTTTCATATAAATGACAGTATGTTCCCTAATAACATATTGTTTTATACCGTGAATTTAAAGGCAATCACTGTAAACTGGATGTATAATACAGTTAAATTGAGGGTAGTTACGGTCTCATGACACGGTAGGTGGCCGTTAATTTTACAGAACTGTTGTATTTTTACAGAAAATTTATGTTTTTAATACAAATAATGACTGTAAAATTACAGATATATACTGTTTTTTTTAATCTACGGTTAATTGGTGTATCTTCCATGGTAATGTACCGTTTTCAGTTTTAAGGCCCATTACCATCTCTTTTTAGCAGTTTTTCTCTGTGAATTTCACTGAGTTTTTTACAGTGTATGTTTTACGGTTCCATGCATGCTCATTCCTTGTAGTAGACATTGCTGGCCTTGGCTAAAGGGCTCAGTGGCTACTAACTTTGAGGAAGTAGCAGCTACAGTGGCTGGTAAGTGCAATAGTTAGTGTTAAGGCCTGGTTATAGGTCATAATCATGCAGCTATGGCCCAGTCCGAGTCCACCGCGGGTGCAGCTCCGCTCCAGCCTGAGCCACTGCGGGTGCAGCTCTGCTCCAGCCCAGAGCCACCATGGGTGCTTCAGGCCAGTCCGAAGGCGTCGTGGTCCCCCTTCCTCTGCCTGACACCGTCGTGGTCCCCCCTCCTCTGTCCGACGCCGTTGTGGTCCCCCCTCCTCTGCCCCAGGCCGTCGTGGTCCTAATTATGAATCGTTGTTTCCTTCTGCCCACTCATGTGACCCACACCTGTCATTGATTATGTAAATTGTTTTTGACCCTATTTAAGGGCAGTTATTTTCATTACCTGTGGGCGCTGTCTTGTTTGAGTTTCTCCGTGTCTCCACCAGAGTCCTGCCTCGCTCTGGTGCGCTTAATCTGTAAGTTACCCGTTTGTTTGTACTTTCTGTTACGAGCACTGTGTGGACTTATGTTGTGTTATTTTCAATAAACCTCACAAACTCACTGTTCAGCACATGGGTTTCACCTCTCTGTCCCGAAGGGCAATTCATGACAGTTTTAGTATTTAGTATTAAGGTGTGCTTAAGGAGTCCTAACTGCCTAACTCTGTGTTGGTGTGTGTGTTATTAGCATCCATTAGTATTAGGATTGTGTTACTGTAAGTTAACTGTGTCATGACCTAGAATTGTTGTTTCTGTACCTATTACCTTGGCATTCGTTCAAAGAGCAAAGTTAGAATTTCATTGCTCAGGAAATGTAGCATTCCTTAACTGTGCACATGATAATAAAGCCTTTGAATCTTGAATTTTGTGTTGCCATGGGGGATCCTAACTCTCGCAGTGACAGACGCTCACTCAGCTCCCGAGTTAGCTTATCTGCTGCCTCCAGCTGGAGCGCCAACTCGACAGCCCTGGATAGCATCAATTCACCCGGAAATGTGAGCAGCTTTGACCGGACCGCAGCACAGTTGGTATGTTCTGCCAACTGGTTGCGAACCATTTCTTCCTCCAACGGTCCGAACAGACACTCGGCAGCCAGCTGCCTCAAGTCTAACACAAACTGTTGGATGGACTCGCCCACCTGTTGATGGCGCTGTCAAAACTTAACCTGTTATCTGTCTATGGTGCAGCAGTGCTCCCGTCAGCTCACCTACCCCTGGCGGTCAAGTTTTTTTTTCAAGAAAATATTCAGTTTAGATATGACAAATTCCAAAGTCTCTAACTTGAATGTGGTAAGAGATAATGGCTTACTGTCAATTAGAAAGATGTAGAATATGATCCAAAGTTTGAGATAGGAGTAAATTTTTGCATCTAATTTGCATAATGCAACAGCAGCTGTATCAAATTACATAACTTTCGGTCAAAAGTGGACTTTGGACATATTTACACAAAGGATGGTTTTGTTTTTTATCACCATTTTTGTTATCTTATCCTTGCCACTGATAATACCTCTATCTGCCAAGAATGTGCCGCTAGTCCAGCAAAAGCTAGTGGTGCTCAAATACTTTGCAAGCAGTTTCATGAAATGGTCAGTCAGAAAGCAACTCATACTGGCTCGGACGTCGCCCGGGTTAACAAGGTCAGGATTGCCCATATCCAGGATTTTTCCATGCACCTGGCTGGGGTGCGTGTTTTTTCCAAAGTGGATCTGGTCCACGGTTACCACCAGGTCCCGGTGCAAGCAGAAGACGTCCCAACGACGGCGGTAATAACTCAGTTCGGCCTTTTTGAATTTTTACGCATGCCATTTGGATTAAAAGGCATGGCGCAGACCTTCCAAAGAATGATGGACGCAGTGCTGTGCAATTTTCCCTTCGCTTTTGTCTACTGAGATGACATTCTGGTAGCCAGCGCGTCCGAAGAGGAGCACATCGCCCATCTCAAGATGGTTTTCCAGAGGCTGGAGGTACACGGTTTGATAATCAACCCGGCGAAGTGCCAGTTCAGTGTGCCAGTAATTGATTTTTTGGGCTACCGCATTTCGCAGGAGGGCGCTATCCCGTTACCGGACAAGGTGCGTGCGGTGTTGGACTTTCCGCGTCCGCAGACCATGAGGGCACTACAGGAGTTTTTGGAAATGGTTAATTTTTACAACCGTTTCCTCCCCCGGGCAGCCCAGCTGAGGCAGCCGTTGTATGCCGCACTTAAAAAAAAAGAAGCCTACAGAAAGCATTGACTGGACTCCCGAGCGGGGCCAGGCTTTTTCAAACGCCAAAACAGCGCTGGCAAAGGCTGCGTTGCTGGCCCACCCAGATCTGTCTGCAAGGATAGCGCTCACTACAAATGTGTCTGGTGTGGCTATAGGGGCAGTGGTGGAGCAGTGCGTCTCAGGTTCGTGGCAGCCGCTCGCATTTTTCAGCAGAACTTTGCGCGACAATGAGCACAAATACAGCACATTCAACAGAGAGTTGCTGGCTCTCCACCTGGCGAGACGCCATTTCCAGTTCTGGCTGGAGGGGCGCGAGTTCACCGCATTTGTAGACCATAAGCCACTGACGTACGCCATGGCCAAGATCTCTGAAACGTGGTCGACCCGGCAGCAATGGCAGCTGCATGCAATCTCAGAGTTTACTACCGACATTCGACACTTTGCTGGTAAACTCAACATGGTGGCCGATTGCCTCTCGTCGCATTGGTCGCCCCGGTCTACGTGGGAATACATTTCCTCGCCATGGCCGCAGAGCAAACCAGGGACGCGGACATTTGTGCGCTCCTGTCTGCGCCAACAGGGTTAAGACTGGAAAGCAGGGTGGTGCAGGAAGGGTGCCCTCCCCTACTCTGTGATGTCTCCACCGGCCGCCCATGCCCGGTGGTTCCGAGCTCTTGGCACGGTCACGTTTTTGAGTCGGTCCACTCCCTTTCGCACCCAGGAGTGCTCGCTTCAGTGAAACTAGTGAGGGCAAAATTCATCTGGCCGCGTTTACGTAAAGAGGTGAAAGAGTGGGCTGCAGCTTGCATCACGTGCCAACGGGCCATAGTGCACAAGCACACCAGAACTCCCCTCGAGCCGTTCCAAATCCCGGCTAAGAGGTTCGACCACGTCCACGTGGATCTGGTGGGACCCCTCCCGCCGTCACAAGGTTTCAATGCACCTTTTGACGATCGTGGACCTCACCACGCGCTGACCCGAAGCGGTCCCGCTGGCTTCTACCACGTCCACGGAAGTGGCGTGTGCTTTTTTGTCAGCTTGGGTGGCATGTTTCAGATCTCCATTGGACATTATGTCCGACAGCGGCCCACAGTTCGTTTCAGAACTCTGGTCCATGATGGCCCAGAGCCTGGGGGTCAAAATTCACCGCACTACTGCGTACAACCCCCAGGGTAACGGGTTATGCGAGCGTTTTCATAGGTCACTTAAAGCAGCGCTCAGAGCTTCGCTCATGGACACAAATTGGGTCGACCGACTGCCTTGGGTTCTTTTAGGGTTACGTTCCGCACCGAAGGAGAATTTGGTATCCTCCCCAGCAGAACTCATTTTTTCCCCAACCGCTGTGGATCCCTGGAGAATTTTTACCGGAAAACCCCGCACCCAAGGCCGAGCCGCCCACGCATTCGCTACGCAACACAGAGGTTGGGAGTGTACCGGGCCCGGCCCACCATTGTTTTCCCCTCACATTCATCCCAAAAAGCTTGCAGAACACCAGTTTTGTATTTGTCAGGCACAATGCGCACCAGACCCTGCTGCGCCCACCTTACTGCGGACCATTCAGAGTGTTGGAACCTGGAGCGGAACATTTTGTGTTAGACTTGGGGGGATGTTGAGAGACCGTCTGCACTGACAGGCTAAAGCCCACTTTTGTGTTGGCAGACAAGCAGGTGGTGTTGGCCCAGGCTCCCCGGCATGGACGTCCACCGTTGGGGGCTCTGCAGGTTGGTGATTCCTCGGCAGGGACCAGCACTCGCGAAGAGGACGTGTTTTCTCCCCCTCCCTCTTTCCCCCCCCACAGACTGACGTGCCCTCCCGTGCGCCCTGCCAGCAGGGCGGTTCGACAGGATCGGCAACCCCCCGCTGCAGCCGCTATGGACGCCGGCTCAAGCCCAAAGGACGGAGGGGTTAAAGCCCATTCTGGGTGTTCGGGGGGGGCGGTGTGGGGAGCAAGGTGTTGGACTTCTCCACCCAGAGATCAATGGACCAAAAGAGGAGACGTCGCCGGGGGGTCCAGATGGAACAGTAAAGGCCAGGCACCCCCGTGGAGAGGAGCAGATTCCGGGCCGCCAGGAGAGGAGTGAAAGGCGGCACTTGTGTAATATCATGTTAATGTGCCACACAGGCTTTGTTATATACATACTTAATGTGAGGTCGGAGCCTTGGGCCATCATGAATGTAATTAAAGGTATAAAAGAGAGCTGCACAGTGGCCTGACAGCTCTTTTTGGTGATCCTGTTCTGTTAGAGGGAGAATAAAGTCTGTGATGATCAGCTCGTTGCCTCGCCTGCATCATTCCCTCTACAATGGTCCTTTTTATGTGATTATGATGTCTAAACTATAGAATTTACAGAAAATGTATATCATGATATATATCATTATCATCAAATAAGATTACTTTTATCATGATATGAAATTTTGGTCATATTGCACAACCCTACTTTTTCTTGGTGATGTGATGTTTGTGATGTTGGGTTTAAATACTTTTATTTGTGAAGTGCGATGTAGTGGCGGCCACTTCCTCTTCTGCCGTGGCACTGCGCCATAAATACCAGGGGATATCTATTTTACGGCCTCTTGCCAATGCCCCTACCTGGTGGCTGTATTGTGTGGCCAACGTGTTAATAAAGTTGAGTTCGCCCATTTTGGCGACGACGACAAACTATGGAGGCGTGTATTACACCACTTCGTCCCTTCCTGCAGCTCCTGGGTGAGCCGCCTGTGCCCTGGCCAAGATGGTTTGCAGCTTTCCAAAATTACATCGTCATGCTCGACCTGGGTGAGCTAATTAAGCTAAGAGCACATGCGCTCCTTGTACATAATTTGGGAATTGAGGGCCAGCATAGCCTGCGTACACTCGGGGCTTCAGACTCGTATGAAGATGTAGTCGAGTTGCTAGCACACCATTTTCACACCCTGGACAGTGTGACCGTCCGGAGGATTAGGTTCCAACAACAACACCAGCAAATGGGTGAGCCTGTCCGCCAGTTTGTCGCCAACCTGTGGCAGCTGGCTAGCGAGTGTTGTTTTGGGCCATTGGAGGAGGAAATGGTACGTGACCAGCTGGCGGAGCACACAACCAGCGTTGCTTTATGAGTTCAGCTACTCATGACGCCAAATGACCTAACGTTAGCCAGGGCTGTTGAGCTAGCCCTCCAAGTGGAGACCACAGACAAGCTAGCTTCGGAGCTAAAGTGGCGCCAGTCACAACCGCAGCTGGAGCCTACCGCTGCAGCATTAGTAGCGGACACTGATAGTGAGGATAGCTTGACTGACGACAACGCGGACATCAATGCTGTCAGCTGAAGGTCTGCCCTGGGAAAACCCCTGTGCATGGGTTGGGGGTCCGTGAAGCACCAATACAAGGCTAGGGATTGCCCAGCTAGAGGGAAGCATTGTGGCAAGTGTGGACATTTGAACCATTATGCTAGAGTGTGCCGTGTATCTGAGCCAGAGAGCCCATGTAAGAAATCACTCCACCCATCCCCGACAACTATCCATACGGTGTCCCAGAATACCAACAGGTATGCGTTCTGCACAGTGGAGCTAGACGGTGTGGAGGTCCCGCTGCTGCTTGACACAGGGGCTGAGGGATCGATGCTGAATTGGGCCCCAGTGAAGTTTTTCCCCCACGACAGGATTAAAGCTAACCCAGCGCCACTTTATGGCTATGGAGGTTGCAGGCTGTGCACGGTTGGAACGATGGAGTTAATGATTTGGTACAAGTCTGCAACGATGGCTGACTTCACATTTCACGTGATGGCCCAAGGTGACAACTTCATGGGCTGTGACTTGTTTTACAGACTGGGTTTCGCCATTAAAGACGATGCTGGGAAGAGTGGTCTAGTTGTGGCCAGTGGAATCCTCCGGTTCTGGTGGTGGAGGACGACGCTGTATGGGACGAAAACCCAATGGACACAAGCAGGACCAGCCTCACTCAGGTTCGATGCAGGAGGGTCTCTGTGCCGGTGCTCGGGGAATGGTAGGAGAGGGCACTGAGCGTGGTGGCGAGGCACCAGCGTCGGCGAGTGACGCCAGTGTGCTAGTCCCAGATTCCTCCGGAGCTTGGCCGCAGTGGGCTGGAGGAGCTGCAGCTACGAGGGCGACCACTGCAATGGCTTTAGAAGAGGTTGAGGCCAGACTGACAGCCATGGAGAGACCGTGTGCCGAGCAGCACCATATCTGGCCAAACAGAACCCCGCTTAAGGTCATGGACTAGGTCCGGGTTTGAGAAGTGGGATGTCCACGGCAAGTATGGGCCAGACGACAGCCAGCGGAACACCAACGCATCATGGCTAAGCTGGGCACAGCTTACTTCCAGCTGTCGGATGGTTCGGCAAGGCATGCCAACGAGCTGCGTCGTGCCTGAGAAGAGGCTTGTGGTGGCGGGGCTGGACAAGAGCAGCAGTCGGAGGTGATGAGGAGAGACACTGTCGTCCATGGGATCAGCCAGTTTTCTGAGAGCCTGCTACTTCCAGGGGCACGCCTACTGAGGGGCTACCCTGGGCCCCCCAAGCCGGTTCTACCCTTTTCTGCCCAAGGACAGTAGTGTAAATTTGAAAAATAAAAAAGTTCTAATGTTCATATGTTTGTGTGTGTAAAAAATCAAACAAACTTAAATGTTATTGTTCTGGGTGTATTTATATTTTAAGAGCATGGCAATGTTCTAAGTTATTGATGGACTTTCAGTTAGCTTACAGGTGGTAGAATAACCCACCTTGCCGTGTGGGGTGGGACGGTAGTCCACCCGTACCTCCTAGTTTAGTTTTGTTGTGTGAATGTGATAGGCCATTTAGCAGTTTCAGTTCTAGCTTCCTTAGTGTGTAATTCGGGTCCTATATTGGGGAGGGTCTCAATTATATGTGTGTTTTTGGACTTTCTACAGGGGGGGGGGGGGGTATGTAATGTTGGTGATGTTGGGTTTAAATACTTTAATTTGTGAAGTGCAGCGTAGTGGCGGCCACTTCCTCTTCCGCCACTGCACCGCCCCATAAATACCAGGGGGGCATCCATTTTACGGCCTCTTGCTGATGCCCCTGCCTGGGGTCTGTATTGTGTGGCCAATGGGTTAATAAAGCTGAGTTTGCCCATTCACCTGCTCTCATCATTCAAAAAAGGTATTTACAGACATAACAGGTGAAAACCTTCAACACCAGAATTTTTGGTGGCCATTCTCTGTGTTGGGAGGGGGGGGGGGGGTGATATCGATGCATTGTAGCATCGTGATACTTCGTGGTGGTGATACTCAGGGCTTGACTGTTAACACCCGCCAACCCACCACTGGCAGGTGGATTCCACCAGTGGCAGATAAGACAGCAACTCCCACTAGCCACTTTGGCGGGTGTAGTTTTCTCAAGCCACATCTAAATAGTAAGCCTATTGCAGTGTGAGACTACGAAACTACAACTCCCATAAGCACTATCTGCACACACACAGTGTATTCACAGTGGACTCATTGGTCCACTGTTACCAGCAGCAGCCTCAGTACACAGGATGGAGTCTGTGCTCAGCGTGCTGGGTACAGGTGAAGGCGCGGACAGCCTGCTCCACGGTTTGGTTCATTTTATAGCCAGTCCGGAGAAATGAACAGACAGCAGCTGCTCTCAGCGATCAGATCACGGGATAACTGCCCCTGATCCCCCGCCCAGCAGTGAGAATAACCTCTGCCCCCCCCCCCCCATAAACTCCTTCCTCTGTGGTTAAATATGATTATTTTTAGAGCAAGAAGATCCCGTTCAGTTGAGCAAATTTAAGTTTTTGTATGACGGAGAGAAACTGACCAAACTTTATGTTGCTGTAAAAAGCAAATGAAGCTTCTAATTATGGATTTTTAATATGCTGGTCCAGGGGTGTCAAACGTGTGGCCCACGGGCCAAAAACGGCCCACCAGGGGGTCCAAGTTTTTCCTCTGAATTTCCAGCTTTCTTTCTAGTAATTTTCTGACTTTTTTGTACTGATTAGAATTGCCCATGTAAATTTGAGACATTTTTCACCTTAAGATGAGACTTTTTTCTTAGCAGTTTTCTTTTTCTTCTATTTTTTCTTTGGTGAAAACAGGTAGTGTAGATTTAGATTAAATCCATCAGCGACTACTAATGACGTCATGCAGCCCTGAAGGGGTGTACCAATTCATAGGGGTCATTTTCAACCCCTATCCCTTGGCCTTTGATTTCAAGGACAAAGGGGTGGGGGTGGGCAAAGGAGAAGATGTACAAATGAGAATTAGGACGGACCCCGAATCTACCTGTACTTCACTCTCATATTGCAAATATTTTTTTCAACTGCTTTATGTGGTATATGGTTTGGTGGCACTTTATTGTGAAGTGCAGTGTGGTGATGTGCACTTCCCGTCACATCACCGCACTGCTCTATATAAGGGATGGGCTCCATCTTACAGCCCCTTTGCCGGATGCCCACACTAGGTGCTATGCCATGTACTGCTTGTATATAGTTCAACAATAAAGCTGTGTTCGCCAAGTCCACCTTGCCTCATCCTTCACCCAGGTATTTCCATACATAACATTTCGCGACGTTGGATTAACTCATGGAGGCAAGCACTACACCACTCCGACCCTTCCTTGAGCTCCTGGGCAAACCACTGGTTCCATGGCCGCATTGGTGGGAGGCCTATCAAACGTATGTTACGGACCTCGGGAAGCTCGATAAGGTGAAGGCGCAGGCGCTTCTCGCTCACAACCTGGTATTGAGGGCCAGAGGGTCCTACGGATGCTCGGCATGGCAGACTCATGTGAGGACATCATGGAGCTGCTAGCTAAATGTTTCTCTACCCCAGAAAGCATGACTGTTCGGATAATTCGTTTTCGCCAGACACACCAGCGTGTAGGTGAGCCTATCTGCCAGTATGTCACTGACTTGAAGCAGCTAGCCAGCAAGTGTCGTTTTGGACCGCTTGAAGACAAGATGGTATGCGACCAACTAGCAGAACACACGTGCAACGCTGAGCTGCGTGCTAGGCTATTAGTGGTGCCTAATGACTTAACATTATCTGAAGCAGTTGAGCTAGCTCTCCGGTTGGAAGCCATTGATAAGCTAGCTGTGGAGCTAAATTGGCGCCAGCCACAGAAGCCGCCGGAGCCGCCCACCTCAGCTAATGTTGTGGACCCTGATAGCGAGGCTAGCTTGGACAAAGATTATTGGGAAATCACTGCTGCCAGCTGAAGGTCTGCTCCGGAAAACTCCCGTTGCAGGGCTTGTGGGTCCGTGACACACCGCCATAAAGCGAAGAAATGCCCAGCAGGAAGAAAATGTTGTAGCAGATGTGGACGCTTGAATCACTGCACCAGGGTGTGTTGTTTGTCTTACCCGGGAAACCCAAGGGAGAAATCACCCCACCCACCCTTGACGGACACTGGGAGCGAACGGTACGAAGAGCTAATGGACACCCTCGCTTTCAAGTCAACCAGTTCTCACCCAGTGTCGGTACCCATGCCGATAAGCGACACCATGCTAGCCCCAGATGCCTCCGGTACTTGGCCGCAGTTGGGTGAGGGGTCTGCAGCTACAACGGTGAACACTACAACGTTTATAGAAGAGGACGGGGCCAGACTGACGAGCATGGAGTTATCGTATGCGCAGCAGCAGCACATTGGGCCGAGTAAAATTCCACTTCGGGTTGTGGACTTGGTTTAGGTTCAGGGTGATGAACGTCCACGGCGAAGATGGGCCAAACGACAGCCAACAAAACATCAAGTACATCTGCAGATAGTGGCGAAGTTGGGAGCGGCGTGCTTCCGGTTGTCCGACGGCTGAGTGAGGCATGCCAACCAGCTGTGGTGTGTCCAAGAGGACGCTCCAGGTGGCAAGGCTGGACAGGAGTCGATGATGGCAGTGTGGGATCCGGGCGCCGTCGTCCAGAAGATCAGCCATCACTCCCGGGGCCTGCTGCCTCCAGGGTCGCGCCTGCTGAGG
Organism: Pholidichthys leucotaenia; assembly: GCA_020510985.1. Classification (NCBI taxonomy): domain Eukaryota; kingdom Metazoa; phylum Chordata; class Actinopteri; order Cichliformes; family Pholidichthyidae; genus Pholidichthys; species Pholidichthys leucotaenia. Next base: position 13,674,158 of record CM035844.1, read on the forward strand.
GGCTGCCCTGGGCCCCCCCCCATGCCAGTTCCATCTTTTCCAACCAAGTGACTGTGCGGTAGCACTGTATTTATGGTTCTATGTGTTTTGCATGTTATGTTATGGGGGTTATATGTATATTTGTGTTTTCGTTTAGGAGCATGGCTGTGATTTTTAGTTTAATAAAGGACATTTTTAGTTATTTGGTGGCAGAACAATCCACCATGCCCTGCGGGCTGTGTGGCAGTCCACCCACCAGTCCTATTTTAGGTTGTTTTGTGTGAATGTGCTAGGCCATTTAAGTACATTAGTTTACGTCATTTTAGAGGGGGATTCGGGTTCTAATTTGGGGTGGGTTTGATTGTGTGTGTGTTTTTGGACATTCTAAGAGGGGGAGGAAATGTGGTATTTGGTTTGGTGGCACTTTATTATGAAGTGCAGTGTGGTGACGTGCACTTCCCGTCACTTCACCGCACTGCCCTATGTAAGGGATGGGTGCCATCTTATGGCCTCTTTGCCGGATGCCCACGCTAGATGCTATGCCATGTACTGCTTGTATATAGTTCAACAATAAAACTGTTTGCCAAGTCCACCTTGCCTCATCCTTCACCCAGGTGTTTTCCATACATAACACTTTACAGTATTTACTCCTGTTAATAATTAAACAATGTTTCTCTTGCTATTTTTATGTATGTATAAGGGTCATTTACATTTACAAGGTTGTAAATTTAGTTCAAGTAAAATTTAGCATGTGATAGTCAAATCTGATCATATTAAACATAATTGTCCAACCACAAAATTGTGGCTAGTGAAAAGGCTGAGTGGTTAGTGACTTTGGAAAATCACTTGCCACAGTGGCCAGTGAGCAAAAAAGTATCACCAGGGCTTGATATTAAATACAGAGACACAGTATTGTGATACTTAAAAATTATTAATAAACATTACAAATACAGGGCAGCGCGGTGGAGGAGTGGTTAGCACTGCGGCAGCACAGTAACTCACCCTTAGCCGGGGGATCCTGGGTTCAATCCCAGCCCCCGACCAACAGTGATCTGTGTGGAGTTTGCATGTTCTCCCCGTGTCTGCTTGGGTTTACGCCGGGATTTCTCTGGTTTTCCCCCACATGCCCAAAACATGCAAGTTAGGTTAACTGGCATCAAACTGGGGATTCTAAATTGTCCTTAGGTATGACTGTGAGAGTGAATGGTTGTCTGTCTCTCTGTGTTGGCCCTGTGATGGACTGGCGATCTGTCCAGGGTGGACCCTGCCTCTCGCCCAAAGATGCTGGGATAGGCTCCAGCCCCCCCGCGACCCGAAAAGGATTAAGTGGAAGAAGATGGATGGATGGATTACAAATACAAACTTGCCTATTTAGGTACCAGAGTAATAACAGCCATCTGACTTTCCAGTCCATTAGATGGTGCTAGGGGTGGGGTGATGGATTTGGTGTAGTATTGCAATACTTGATGATACACCGATCCCTAAATGAATGTACGTCTTTTATTAATTATATATGTAATATATGGTATCGCAATACTTAAGGAATCATAGTATTGTGATAGTATTGCATCGTGACCCAAGTATCGCGATACGTATCATATCCTGAGGTCAATCATGATTTCCTCCCCTAGAATCCCTCTGGAATTTCCCCATTGTGGGACTAATAAAGGTTTATCTTATCTTTTCTTAGAACTTACCCAGGCTCCATCGGGTCCAAAAAGCTCCAGGAAGTTGCCAATGAACTCTCGTGACTTCTCCTCCCATTTGTGGATGAGGTCTTGACTCTTCTCCTCCACTCTGTAAACGAAGTGTTTGGACTTTTCCTCCACGGTACGAACTGTCTCTTTCATCTTGTCCACCTGGTTCTGCAGTAGGTACTTTTTCTCCTGCCAGGACAGAGAAGTACTTGGGTTCATCTTGCATTTAGATGTTTTTTTGCCTTCAGTATATTTTTGATTACCTACAGTGTTTATGAAAAACATTCACCCCGTAGATGTTTTGCCCTTTGATTGCTTTTATATACACTACCAGTCAAAAGTTTGGACACGCCTACATATTCATTTTCATTGGCTATGTGTCCAAACTTTTCACGGGTACTGTATGGAGGTCAAGCAGGAGAAAAACTCTTTATGATGAAAGATTTCTACAAAGTAATGTCAATTAATTTAAAAAATATAGTAAAAAAGTGGTTGCATAAGTATTCACCCCCTTTAAAGTGACTGGCCTAATATGACAGTGGTCTAGCCAGTTGGTGCAAGTAGTCTCACAATTAGTGAAATGGAGATTAGCTGAGTGCAATCAACATGTCTCAGGTGATTGTATTGTAAAGACATCTGTTTCTGGGAAACCCAGTCACTAGTTAATCAGCATTCCTGATAATAATTACACCATGAAGACGAAAGAATACACCAACTCAGAAAAGGTTATTGAAAAGAATAGAAAGCACAAGTCAGGGGGTAGAAACAACTGAACTTGAATTGGAGTTCAGTTAAATCCATCATCATGTATCAATCTTACCAGAGCAAGCCATCAGAATCAGAATCAGAATCAGATTTATTGCCCTTGTTCATGTAGTACACAAACTAGGAATTTGTCTCGGTGCAATGCTGCAACATTAAACATGATAAAAATAAAAGATAGAAATAAAAAACTATACATGCAATAAAATGTAGAATAGGAATGAGTAATACTAGACAAAGCAATTTTTAAATATATTAGCGAGCAGCAGATATTGTGGAGTACCCCATAGTGCAGTCGGTAATGCAAAAAGAAAACGATGATGATTGACATGAGTCTGGTTGAGCTGCTGTACATGGTGCACGAGAGTCTAATAAGTCACTTAGTGTTCAGCAGTCTGATGGCAGAGGGGAAGAAGCTGTTCATGTGCCGGGAGGTTTTAGTCTGAATGGACCGAAGTCTTCTACCTGAGGGGAGGGGGGCAAACAGTACGTGACCAGGGTGTGAAGGATCGGCTATGATCCGGCCTGCACTCCTCCGGGTCCTGGAGATGTACAGATCCTGCAGGGATGGGAGCTTGCAGCCGATCACCTTCTCAGCAGCGCGCACGACGCGCTGCAGCCTTAGTCTGTCCCTGGCAGTGGCTCCTGCGTACCACACGGTTATGGAGGTGGTGAGGATGGACTCGATGATGGCCGTGTAGAACTGCACCAACATCTTGGTGGGTAGCTTGAGCTTCCTCAGCTGCCACAGGAAGAACATCCTCTGCTGGGCCTTTTTGATGAGGGAGCTGATGGTCGGCTCCCACTTGAGGTCCCGGGTGATGGTGGTGCCCAGGAAGCGGAAGGAATCAGCAGTGGTGATGGGAGAGCCTGCGAGGGTGAGGGGGGGGCAGAGGGGTTGTGACTTTCCTGAAGTCCACGATCAAGCCATGCTCACAAACTGACCGACCGTGCGCAAAGGAAACCAGTGAGGGAAACCTACTCTGAGGGAGCTGAAAGCTTTCGCAGCTGCACACTAGTATTACCACCCAGAAAAACATCCAGGGCCAGCTCTAGCCATTTTGGTACCCTAGGCGAGATTGGGGATTGTAAATGTGGAACCTGGGGGCTTGGATGGCCTTTTTTGAATTTGACAAATGACCTCTATTACAATCACTCCCTGGCTGAGATGTGCACCGATAACTCGTCTCATCCCCCTCTTCCACAGTCACGTGACTGAGCACGGTTTAGGGCCAGGTCAAATAATGACAAACAACAGCGGGGTTGTTGTTGTTTATTTTTACGCCTCAGTGCAACGGAGGCATACGGTAATCACTCAATGTGTCTGTGTGTGGTTGTGAGTGTGTATCTGTCTGGTACCAGCTTTTCAGCTCACCTGGTCAAAATCAAGTGGAACTAAAGGCTTGTATCATTACAGTCATGTGAAAAAATTAGGATACCTCATTAAATATTCAGTTCTTTATTAATAAATGTTCACATATCTATGTCTAACCTTGTTTTTGTTTTTATTTGCATTTGTTAACATTTATTTTAGTCATTTTAAGTGGGAATGAATGTGGGGGTGTCCTAATTTATTCCTCACTATTTGTTTAAAATTATATTTTACAGAAAATTTGAAAAAAGTCTTTAATTCATTTTTAGTTGTTTAGTTGTATTACATGAATCTCCCAGTATTTTAAACACTGATATTAAATATCCATATGTCCAAATATGTTTTAAAAAAAACCCACAGGCTTATACAAGGTATCCTAATTTTTTCACGTGACTGTATATCACCATATTTTCTTGACTTTTAAATTGCCACAATTTTGAGATAAGCCTTTGTTTTCAAAATAAACACAAATTTAACTCACCATTATACCTTCAGTGGAGCAGAGCATGAAAGGTATTGTAATAACTAGGCTGGGCCAGGATAGGTTATACTGAGGCAGTGTACCTTGGTGCTTTCATTTCTTCATTTGTTTATTTTTTTATTTGTAAAAGGCTGCTAGTCAAGGCTGCAAATTGCAACTATTATTTTTTTTAAATTTAGTTTAAAAAAATATGAGGGCTTGCAACAACACCGCCTCCAGCAGGTGGCACCCTAGGCAACCGCCCATATGGCCTATGCCAAGAGCTGGCCCCGTTTATAGGCACTGTAAATGTGGAATATTATCTTACATTAATGAAGCCAACGTTTAGTTCTCGGGCTGTGTACCCTCTCTGCAGGTTCCTGCGAACATAGATGTCATAGTTTCGGACAATGCGAGTGATCAGATCAGATGTGGAGATACCCTCTGTCCTCTGAGTGGCCACAAACATTCCTGACATACACAAACAGACAGTCAGGTCATGATAAAATAATAATTGAAGTGCAATGTCGAGGTTTTTGTCTGAATCTTTACCTGCTTCTTTGATGTGTTTGTAAACGTCCTCTGATCCAGCAGAGGTGTAAGGGATGTCATCATGGGCCACAAAGTCAATCTGTGAGTGGAACATGACAGAGGTCAGACTGGCTCAACATCAGTGTTGTTATGGTCATCTACCCCCAGCCAGCATGTCCATGTGGGCCCTACCAAAGGTTTAAACTGGGCTGTCTTATGGGTCCCATGTGGGTTTGTCCACGGATTCCATGTTGGCCCCATCTGTGTTTCCCCACATGAACTTTACCTTTCAACTTATTTTCTCATAAAGTTGCTATTTTCTAGTAAATTTTTGACTTTCCCCCCTAATTTGATGTTTTTTGTTTGTTTGGTTTTTTTTAAATTTGAAACTTTTCATAAATTTGCAACTTTTTTCTGTAAACTTGCAATTTGTTCTCATAAATTTATGATTTTTTTTCTTCACAGGTAAAGTCCATGTGGGCAAACACAGATGGGGCCAACATGGAACATGGGACCCACATGGGACCCATCAGACAGCCCAGCTTACAGCTATTGTGGGGCCCACATGGGCATGCTGGCAGGGCCTTTACTAAGGAAAGAGCCATCTTTAGTAATGTCTTAGCCAACATAATACATATGGAGCCATATAGAAAATGTAGTCCTTAAAGGTCCTATTTATTGCCTTTTTTGTAGATTCACTTCAAATTCTGACATTCTCAAGAGCATATATATATTTGTCAGCATCTTTGCATGGTCTGGGGACTGTGCTCACACTTTAAGTTTATCTTTATTATTTTCTATTTTCCTGGCTTCAGCTCTGTTTGGTTATTATGTTTATTTTCATCATGAGATCTCTTATGCTCCGGAGGATTTGTCCCTTGCTGGTTCTTAGTTGTTTATTATTATCGTCATTTGTCCTGGTCACGTATTCCCTGGTCCTGTGTTCATGTCTCCTGTGTACCCTCTGTTCCTGTCTGCCTCTTGTCTCAGTCCCTCATGTTTTCTGTACCTGCTACCATGCCCTGCTGTTTCTTATTGCCCTTGATTGTTCCCACCTGTTCTGTGTTGTCTTGATTGCCCCCTTGTATGTCTGTACTCTGTCTCAGTCGGGTGTGGTGTAGTGATGGCCAAATGAGGCTTTCTGGAGGACTTGAGGCCTTTCCTCAAAATGGTCCACATAGACAAGGCCTCATGTGGGACTTCATTTTCTCTACCAGGCCATCTAGTGGACAAAATGTATACAACATGCTGATTTTTATAAGGATATTGTTGGTTTAATGTGTATTTTTTCAATTTCAATAAATATGCTGTCTTTTAAGAAATATCAACGATCATAAGGCAGAAAAATAATAAAACTGAGGTGACTACAGTGAATGTACTTGTGCTACTTATCCATTTTTTTTTTAAGAAATAACTTTTCAACAGTCATACTATCTTTCTCAGTACATTTATCTCTGTCCTTATTGTCATGCAGGGCACAATAGTGCCTCAGCATAATGATGTTATCGTTTATCCAAGCTCTTTGAAACACAACAGACACTTAACTGTGCAAATAAAAATAAATTATTAGAATGACTCAGCTGGGACTTGCACCCTAGCTTCCTAATTGCAGGAGACATATTTTACCTCTAAGCTATAACTTAGTCATGAGCAGTTGAGGCTTTCTTGAACACTTGAGCCATTTATCAAAATGATTCACATAGACGATGGAACGTCATTTGCTCTACTAGGCCATGCAGTTGACAAAGTATACAGCATGTACATTTTTACAATGTGTGTTTTTCAATTTCAATAAATGTGCTGTCTTTTAAGAAATAGCAATGATCATAAGTGAAAAAAGAAATAATAAAACTGGGGTGACTCCAGTGAATGTGTCTGTGTTACTTGGTGTGCTTGTACTACTTATCCATTTTTATTAAGAAATAATAAATTTTCAATGGTCTTATACTGTCCCAGTATATTCAACTCTGGCCTTATTCTCATGCAGGCCACAATGGCAAGAGTGCCTCAGCATAATGATGCGTAATAATGATCCAAGCTCCTTGAAACACAAGAGACAGTTCACCTTGCAAATAAAAATGAAATTAAAAGAACAACACAGCTGGGATTCGAACCCAGGTCTTCCGCTTGCAAAACAGATATACTGGGGGTGTCCCCCACAGCCTACGGACAAGCAGAGCGCTCAGCTGGAGCAATTAGCATAACAGTGAAATGTATGGACTAGGCAGCCTCTCCTTCCTGCCAATAATCCTGCTATTGATATGCGTGACTCTGTCACGCATTGATATGGTCGTCCCTGTTCGGGCTGTTGCCCGAACAGGGACGACCATCGGCGCCGACGACGCTGATCTCCAGCAAGCTCCCTGACCCTGACTCGCCTCGACAGCAGACCTGCCATGCACCAAACCCCCGCAAGCACACCGGGGGGGTTACGAGGACAGCGCACCACGCACGGGACAATAACGACTCCACAGACCGCCATCGTCCTCCGCCGCTGCACATCGGAACCTTCAGGGCTGCTCACACACCTGAAGCACACACGCAGCCCGCACACAGGATTTTGTATGGGTCTCAGCCACAGCGCACAATGGGAATCCAGCCGTCAGCTGTCCCCGAGGGCTTTAGGGCTGCGCGCACACCTAAAGCCAACACGCCAAGTCCCTCACACAGCTGCAGCTCCTGTTTTTCTTCATAGCCGTGAGAGGAATCAGAGACAAATTTTTCTTCTCACAGCCGCTGTGGACCTCCGCCATGTTTAACGGGACAGCCCCTCAACATCGTGGATCCACATGCAATTTTTGCACGGCCCAGACAACTTCGCCGTCCCGGGCCGGCACTTGCTACCCCCACCCCCCCTCCCTCCACCTCCTCCTGCACAGAGCTTTCCCCGCAGCTCGCTACCAAAGCCGGACGATCGAGGCCTCAGCCCCCCGCGGAGCCCTCTGGGGGGGAGTGTGTGGGTGTCCCCCACAGCCTACGGACAAGCAGAGCGCTCAGCTGGAGCAATTAGCGTAACAGTGAAATGTATGGACTGATATCATTAGGCAGCCTCTCCTTCCTGCCAATAATCCTGCTATTGATATGCGTGACTCTCATGTAAATGTCCCATGCTTTCCTGCTGTACTGTGATGGTAATGTGCCATGCATGCATTGTCTAGCTGGGTATATAAGTGACTGAATATCGCTTGCTCACTCTCTCTCTTACTGCTCACCTGACTCCACGCATTGCCTGTTTGCTGACGAGACACAGGGCTCGCTCCAGCACGCACCCACAGTGCTGGAGCGAGCCTCGTGATGGTGGATGAATAAAACACCCTTTTAAACTTCAGTTCACCGTGCCTACACTTATTTGCATCCGCCACAATACTACCACTAAGCCATCACCTCAGCTGCAATATAAGGCCACTATTTGTCAAAAATACATCAATGGGAGAAACAAGCTCAAACTGTTCCCAAATGGGAGAAGTCCGTGTTTTTGGTGCTGGCTCCATCTGAAAATTGGCTGTGACAAATCCCTTACACAGTCAAACATGACAAAACAAAACGTGAGGCATGGGGATTTCCTTTGGGTAGTGCTGCTCAGTTTATTTCTCCTGACCCAGTGATGTGGTCCGACGTCAACACATACGTCACGAGTCACGCCTCAAAACATGTTTCCTGGATAAGATTGGAGCACCGGTGCCTGCCTTCCCATCACTAGTGTGGTGTCATTAATGTTTCTGCCTGTGTCCTGGAATTATTCTTGCCATGCCCTGTTTGTGTTTTTTGCCTGCATAGTTTATTTTGCTTTCAGCCCATGCGCTGCTGTTTCTTCGTTCCAATTTTGTTAATAAATTATTGTTTTTTTGCACCATACTCCTGCCTGCGCCCAAGTCCTCCACCACCCAAACCTATGACAATATTATATTTTGATAAACAAAAAATAATTGCTGTGTCATTTTACGTCAGATTCAGAAGTCACTCTGTGATCTCTCCCAGAAAATGCTGTTTCAGGCCTCAGTGTTTTTCATGAGGCCCTAATCTGATTGAGTGAAAGAAAGCTTTGCAATAGACATGTGTGGAAAAGCCAGTCAAAAGTGAGGAGGCGTAGCCTACAGCAGGGCTCAAGTCTGGCTGTTCAGATGATGAAGAAACAGAAAACTCCTCTAAATCAAGAGTCTGCAACCTTCATTATAAAGACATCTATGTCCAAAACTTCTGCTTCAAGTTGAAAAATAAAAATTCAAACTGACCAGTTATTTTTGTTTGTGACTTTTATTCTATGTCCAAAACTTTATCATAAACTTCAGCAGTTTGTTTTACTGAACAATTTTCTACAAGTAAATTTTCATCCTTTTATTCCAGATAAATCTGTCACTTTTCTATAATAAATTTGCCTTTTTTTCTGGGTAAATTTGAAATTTTATTTTTGGTAAATATTTTTTTTTTTTTTAATTCTGGTAAATTTACATCTATTTTTCTAGAAAATGTGCCAATCTTCTCCCATACATCTGCACATGTTTGCAGATGTAGGTAAGCCAGTGTACTCCCTGTGCCGGTCCCAAGCCTGGATAAATGGGGAGGGTTGTGTCAGGAAGGGTATCCAGCATAAAAATGGATGTGCACATCATAGCGATATCAGGTGATGACACGCTGTGGCTTTACTCGAAGCGCAGCTTGCCCCTAGTTAAGTCTAATACCTTGTCAGCTTTGGTGGAAGTATCTATTCCTAGATTGCTCTTTTTAGTTTCTTTTGTCTGTCACAGAAAGTCACTGGTTGTATGCAAAGAGCTGCATCTGGCTCCCGAGCCCTGGACTAATGTGTGACCTTTGACCTTGTGTTTCTTGAGGAACTCTGGGGTCAGGGTCCAGGGAGCGTCCCGCACCACCTCGTCAACATAACGGCAGTGGCGGAGGGCTTCGTAGCGTTCATCCTCCGTCATCACTGTGAAGCCTTTAAACTTGTGAGTGAGTTCATCGCTGCACACTGGAGACAGAGAGGCTGTGTGAGGGTTCGTTTACTTTGAAATGACGTAATATATGCAGCTACTGTAGCTCCCCAGCCAGCGTGTCCATGTGGGCCCCACTGTAAGTTATACTGGGCTGTCTTATGGGTCATGTGGGTTTTTCAGCGGGTTCCATGTTGGCCCCATCTGTGTTTGACAAATGGACTGTACATGTGGTACAGCTGAGCAGGTCATCTGCTTACCTGCATTAAACCCACCTTGGCCACACGTGGGTTTACTGCGGGTGAGAAGGTTTCAGTACCACTGGTGCCAAAATTGATGAGCAAAAAGTCACAAATTTATGAGAATAAAATGTATGAGAAAAAAGTCACAAATTTATGATAAAAAAAGTCACAAATTCATGAGGAAAAAATGTGAACGTTTATGAGAAAAAAGTCACAAATTTATGAAAAAATGTCACAAATGTATGAGAAAAAAGTCACAAATTTATGAGTAAAAAAGTCACAAATTTATGAGAATAAAATGTATGAGAAAAAAGTCACAAATTTATGATAAAAAAGTCACAAATTCATGAGGAAAAAATGTGAACGTTTATGAGAAAAAAGTCACAAATTTATGAGTAAAAAAGTCACAAATTTATGAGAAAAAAGTCAGAAATTTATGAGAACACAAATTTGTGAGAAAAAGTTACTATTTTGGAGAAAAAAGTTTCAACTTTACAAGAAAAAAAATAGTAAAATTCCTTCAAAAAGTTACAAACTTACAAGAAAAATTTATCAAATTCACAAGAAAAAAGTCAGAAATGTATGAGGAAAAAATTAGAAAAAGTTGCAAATTAAAAAAGTAGCAAATATGAGTAAATAAATTGAAGATTTACTAGAAAAGGGTTACAAGTTTATGGAAAAGGTCACAAATTTATGAAAAAATGTCACAAATGTATGAGAAAAAAGTCAAGAAATTTATGAGAAAAAAGTCACAAATTTATCAGCAAAAAAGTCACACATTTGTGAGAAAAAGTTACTATTTTGGAGAAAAAAGTTTCAACTTTACAAGAAAAAAATAGTAAAATTCCTTCAAAAAGTTACAAACTTACAAGAAAAATTTATCAAATTCACAAGAAAAAAGTCAGAAATGTATGAGGAAAAAAATTAGAAAAAAGTTGCAAATTAACAAAAAAGTAGCAAATATGAGTAAATAAATTGAACATTTTCCAGAAAAAGGTTGAAAGTTTTCAAGAAAAAAGTCACAAATTTATGAGAAAAAAATGTTAAAATGTATGAGAAAAAGTCACAAGTTCATGAGAAAAATGTCACAAATTTATGAGAAAATAATGTGAAAATTTATGAAAAAAGTCACAAATTTACGAGAATAAAATGTAAGATAAGTCACAAATTTATGAAAAAAGTCACAAATTTATGAAAAAAAGTCAAAAATTTATGAGAAAAAAGTCACAAATCTATGAGAAAAAGTTACTATTTTGGAGAAAAAAATTGCAATTTTACAATTAAAAAATAGTAAAATTCCTTCAAAAAAGTTACAAACTTCAAAGAAAAATTTAGCAAATTTACAAGAAAAAAGTCAGAAATGCATGAGGAAAAAATTAGAAAAAGTTGCAAATTAACAAAAAGTAGCAAATATGAGTAAATAAATTAAAAAATTTACAAGAAAAAAGTTACAAGTTTATGAGAAAAAAGTCACAAATTTATGAGAAAAAAGTTACAATATATGAGAAAAAGTCACAAATTTACAAAAAATGTCAAATTTATGAGAATAAAGTGGAAATTTTGGAGAAAAAAATTTCAACTTTACAAGAAAGAAAATGGTAAAAATGGTAAAAAGTTATAAACTTACACAAAAAAATTAGGAAATGTACAAGAAAACAGTCACAAATTAAAGATTACAGTAAAAAGTGGCAAATTCATGAGAAAGTTCCAAAATTATAATAAAAAAAGTCAGAATTTTACAGAAAATAAACACATTTATGAGAAAAAAGTTTCCAATTTATGAGCGAGTTTCAAATTTTCAAGAAAAATGTATCAAATTATTGGAAAAAAGTTACTGATTTACAAGAAAATGGCAAATTTATGAGAAAATCAGTTGAAAATAGGTAAACAGGTAACATCTGTGTGGATAAACACAGATGGGGCCAAGACGGAACCCGTTGACAGCCCAGTTTAGCCTTTGATTGGGCCCACATGGGCGTGCTGGGTGGATCTTGTTGTGTTGTTTATGAACAACAAAGGTTTCTGTTCTCATCTGTGGTTGGATGTTCGATCTGAGCTTTACCTCCAACAATCAGGTAAGTGTTGGGAAAGACGTTCTTGGCCTGCATCAGAGCCCGAGCGTGTCCCGAATGGAAAAGGTCAAAGATGCCATCAGCGTAGACTCGCACTGGACGATGAGCTAGAAAACACGAAGCCTGTCAGTAGACGCGTTAGTCACATGAGAAGCACAGAGGTCTGCAAGCTGCCGCTCCACAGCCGCTTGTGGCACTTTTGCTCACGGCTGGTGTTTCCCCATAACTTAGATTTTTTTTTTTTTTTTTTTTTTTTTTTTTAAGTATGAGAAAACTGAGAAAAAAAATTTACAAGAAAAAGTTTTGGATTTACAAAAGAAGCTCAAAAAATTTACATTTACAAGATTCATGAGAAATAATTTAGAAATTCACCAGAAAAAGCTATAAAGAGAAAAAAAAGCACAAATTAATAAGTTGCAAAATTACAAGAAAAAGACACAAATTTCCAGGAAAAATGCTAACTTGTTAAAAAAAAATCATAGATATATGAGGAAAAAAGTTATAAATTCACAGGAAAAAGGCGCAAATTTATGAGAAAAAGAAGGAAATTTTTACTAGAAAGCAAAGAAACTGATGAGAAAAGTTGCATATTTAGGAGAAAGAAAAAAGTATATGTCTTAATTCAACATTTATTCTTACTTTAAGGTTCGGATATGTTTTGCAAACCCGTGCAGATTTTGGGGGCAAATTTGCTCAAAACCACAACAGTGGTTATTGGTCAGTATTATCTGCAGAGACGGTGATGCCTCTTTTTACAGCTGGAGTCATATCATAACGGAATATTGAAACAAGATAACACTTCTGTTCCTCAGCATATTCACTTATTCACTGCTGTCACAACGTGGAACTGATAAGATGTGAGAACCTCTGGCTATATAACAGTGTAAAGAAATGGCGAGAAGTACAACCTGCTGTGCCCCTGCGTGCCTGAGCAATGGTGATCTTGTCATGGGGGGCGTCTGACTCACACCCGGAAGGTTTGGCAAAAGCTGCTGGTTCCGTCAACACCTGAACACAAAGACAAGATGGAAAAAAGAACAAGTTGTGGCACATGTTTTCTACTTTAGTCTGTAACTTCTGGACCCTCGCTGACTGTAATCCTGCAAACCGACCAATGCGTTGGCTTTGTTTACGTGGGGTTGCGCAATAATGGGCACTGGACTGAAATTTTACTCCATCATGCTAGTTAATTATCTGTTTATTTGTATGAATAGTACATGGTTTGTTTTTGCTTCTCAGTCACAGGACACATTAAAACTTGCTTAAAGATGCTCTATACCAGGGCTGTCCAGTCATGGTCCATGGAGGGCCAAGACCCTGCAGGAAGAAGTTCTGTGGAATCTGCTGTTGAAGACACTGGTTGGAGGTAAAGCCTGCAGGGTTTTTTCTCGTAAATTTTCAATTTATTTACTCATATGTTTGCTACTTTTTTGTTAATTTGCAACTTTTCTAATTTTTTCCTCAAATTTGTGACTTTTTCTAGTAAATGTGCTAAATTTTTCTTGTCAGTTTGCAACTTTGCAACTTTTTTGAAAGAATTTTGCTATTTTTTTCTTGTAAATTTGCAACTTTTTTCTCACAGATTTTCACTTTTTTTCTCATATATTTGCAACTTTTTTTTAAAAAAAAGTGACTTTTTTCTCATACATTTTAACATTTTTTTCTCATTAATCTGCAGGATTAAACAGAGGTTTGAAAGACGTCTGTATTGTTACTGAATTCTAAGGTTGCAATTTCTCCTTAGATACGATGTAAATGAAGGTTAGATTGTCAGACCATTAGTCTCTGGTACCATCTCCCAGACAGCTCTGATGTAATGTGCATTTGATGATGTCATGGTCTTTGTGTTGTGTGGAGATGCACATGTTAACTTTTATCTGCTGTGTTGTAAGAAATACTTTAGACTCTTGCTTATCTTGGACTGCCTTGATTATTGAGTTATGGTAAACTGGTTTTTAGTTTAGTCAGATTTTCTTGCTTTATGCCTTTAAGTTAGAAGTCAGTAATCATAATAGCCAGACATGTATGATCTTAGTGGAACAATTATAGCAAAAAAAAAAAAAAAAAGCTTATTTTTTACATCTGCCAAGGAGGTTACGTCTTTGTCGGTGCTGCTTTCTTTGTTAACAACATAACTCAAAAAGTTATGAATGGATTTTGAGGAAATTTTCAGGAAAGGTGTGTAGTAGCACAGGGAGCAGATGGTTAGATTTTGGTGATGATCTGAGAGTGCATACCTCCACCAAGGGCTTTGTTTGTATTTGTGCAGCAGTATTACACAAAAACTACTGGATGGATTTGGAAGAAATTTTCACCAGAGGTGCTTCTTGGGCTACAGAGGAACCCATTATATTTTGGACATGATCCATGAGGGACCGAATGAGCCTTGGCCGAAATATGTGCTCTCTGAGTGCTTTTCTAGTTTCACTTTTTGTACTTCAGTGATTAGTGTTATACCTCAGATATAAAGATGAGTGAGTACTACACTGCACCATGCTAGAGATCACTTTCCACTCTTTCCTATACATAAATCTTCTAACACTGTTAAACGAGACAAAAGCACCCCCATATTACGTCCCCAGTCTCTTCACAGTAAATATTCCAAAACCAGGATTTCATGGAACTCCTGTGTGTTGCATTTGAAGTGCAGTGCTGTCACCCACCTTACGCTGGCCTCTGCTTTGCTTCCGTGTGGCCTGTTGTTGCTGGACGTTGCTGCTGCTGCGGCCTCGTCTCTTCCGTGCCATGGTGGATGTTCAGCTTGCTTGTTGTTCAGCAGCAGTAGCACTGTACACCACGCAACTCCTCTGAAGTTGTTCACAGGAAGGAATTCAAGGCCTGCATGTCTTTTTAAATACATCCCATCACCCTGCCTGACCCTGATGACGGAGAGCATGGGAGGCAAAGTTCATGCCACTGTGGTAAAGGCATTTCTAAGTTTAGATCGCACTGATAATCAATATTGAACCTGTAAAGACTTCCCTTCAGTTCAGTGCATGCTGAGAAACATTCAACACATTAGCTGCTGTAATACCAAGAAAACAGAAGCTGTAACAGAGTAACACTCTGTTGGGAGATGCCATAAGAGCAACATAATTTACTGTACCTTAACTAATAGTAAATATACAGAGTCTATGTGTCAGTAGGTTGTTACATTGCCTACAGTCCCATTCTGGGTATGTCTTATAGTCAATAACTTGCTCTGCAGTCTACATGTTACCTGTTATGTCTAAGAATGAGTGTGTGTGTGTGTGTGGGGGGGGGGGGGGTGCCAACTCCTGCTGGAAAATGAAATCAGCTTCTCCATAAAGCTTGTCAGCAGAGGGAATCATGAAGTGCTCTAAAATTTCCTGTTAGACGACTACGCCGACTTTGGTCTTGATAAAACACAGTGGACCAACACCAGCAGATGACATGGTTCCTCAAATTATCACTGATTGTGGAAACTTCACACTAAACCTCAAGCAACTTAGATTCTGTGCCTCTCCACTCTTTCTCCAGACTCTGGGACTTTGATTTCCAAATGAAATGCAAAATTTACTTTTATCTGAACAGAGGTCATCTGCTGGTGTTGGTCCAGTGAGTTTTTCATTCATTCCTAAATTCATCTTCTTCCGCTTAATCCTTTTCTGGTCGTGGGGGGCTGGAGCCTATCCCAGCATCTTTGGGCGAGAGGCAGGGTACACAGATCTCCAGTCTATTGCAGGGCCAACACAGAAAGACAGACAACCATTCACTCTCACAGTCATACCTAAGGACAATTTAGAATCCCCAGTTTTTGATGCCAATTAACCTAACGTGCATGTTTTTGGCATGTGGGAGGAAACCGGAGAAATCCCGCAGTAAACCCACGCAGACACGGGGAGAACATGCAAACTCCACACAGATCACTGTTGGTCGGGGGCTGGGATCGAACCCAGGATCCCCCAGACAAGGGTGAGTTGCTGTGCTGCCACAGTGCTAACCACTCCGCCACCACAGTCAGCGCAGTCGTCTACCTGGAAATTTTAGAGCACTTCTTGATTCCCTGTGCTGACAACCTTTATGGAGAAGCTGATTTCATTTTCCAGCAGGACTTGGCACCCCCCCCCCCCCCACACACACACACTGCCAAAAGTATCAAAACCTGGTTTAATGACCATGACATCACTGTGTTTGATTGGCCAGCAAACTCTCCTGACCTAAACCCCATAGAGAATCTATGGAGGATTGTCAAGAGGAAGATGAGAGACACCAGACCCAACAATGCAGACGAGCTGAAGGTCACTATCAAAGCAACCTGGACCTTCATAACACCTCAGCAGTGCCACAGGCTGATCACCTCCATGCCACGCCACACTGATACAGTAATTAATCCAAAAGGAGCCCCGACCAAGTATTGAGTGGTGCATGGACATACTTTTCAGTCGGCCAACATTTCTATTTAAAAACTATATTTTAAAATGAATTTTATGTAATATTCTAATTTTTTGAGAAACTGAATTTGGGGTTTTCATGGGCTGTAAGCCATAATCATCAAAATTAAAATAAACACTTGAAATATCTCTCTCTCTGTGTAATGAATCTATATAATATACTGTATGGGTTTCACTTTTTGAAATGAGTGGCAAAAATATTGAACTTTTTCATGATATTCTAATTTTTTGAGATGTTCCTGTACAGTGAGATACTGGGAGATTTTCTCATCTTTGTACAATTTTTTGAATTGCTTCAGAGTTGAACATGTTTTAATATTTTCAGAGCAACAGTTCCACAGTTTAACTCCAGTGACAGACATGCAATGATACTTTGGATTTGTTCTAACCTTTGGCTTATTAAAAACAGAGTTACCTCTTAGCTCATATTTGCTTTCCCTTTTTTTAAACAGTCTCTGAATATTTACAGGTAACTGGTTATTATTTGCTTTGTACATGATTTGAATGACATTATAATCTACCAGATCTCTAAATTTAAGAGTATGTAATTGAATGAATATTGGATTTGTTGGTTCACGGTAAGGTTTCTTTGATACAATGCATACGGCTTTTTTCTGTAGTAAAAAGATTAAGTTTGTGTTTGTTTTATGTGTTTCCCCAGATCTCCACACAATATGTCATAAAAGGAACTAGCAGTGAATTATATAAAATGCAAAGAGATTTCTGACACAGGAGATCCTTAACTTTATACAGTACGGCAATGGATTTAGACATTTTAGTTTTGACATAATTTATGTGTGATTTCGAGTTTAGTTTATCAACAATGACCCCTAGGAACTTGGTTTCCAAAACTGTGTCAATTTCAACATTGTTTATTTTAATTTTTCTGTGATTAATATAATTTGCGGTTTCCAAATATTATACATTTTGTTTTTCCAAGGTGAATAGTTAATTTATTGGCAGTGAGCCATTGATTGATTTGTTTAAGCTCATTTTCTACTGAATCCAGAAGCTGCTTGAGATTTTCTCCACTACAAAAAAAAGTTGTCATCTGCAAATAAAATACACTTGAGCAATTTAGACACAGAACACAAATCATTAATATACAAAATAAACAGCAATGAACCAAGTACAGAACCCTGTGGTACCCCACATGTCATCTTCAGCAACTCAGAGTCTGTATTATTCACATGAACATATTGATATGTCTTCTAAATAGCTGTGTAACCAGTCAAAAGCAATTCCTCTGATGCCATACTTACGTAATTTACTGAGGAGTAATTTATGGTCAACTGTATCAAATGCCTTTTGTAAGTCCAGAAATATTCCAACTGTGTATTTTCTTCTATCTGTTGCATCCATAATCTGTTCAACAAATGAGTCCATGAGTCCCAGTGAGGTGGTCCGGTTCTTCCTGAATCCATACTGTCGTTTGCAGAGTATATTGTGCTTATCAATGAAATCATTTAGTCTAACAAATATTTTTTCCAGTATTTTGGAGAACTGAGGTAACAAGGAGATGGGTCTGTAGTTTGACAATAAGTGTTTGTCACCAGTCTTATACAGAGGAACGACTCTTGCATTTTCATTTTCTTTGGAAATTTACCAGCAGTGACATGTTGCATATGTAAGTGAAGTGTTTAACAATACAATCAATAATACAGAACATACTGAAATCATTACAATCAGTTGATTTTTTTGTCTTTGAATTTGTTAACAATGTCAAGAATTTATTTTTCATCTCTTTCTTTCATAAACATTGAGTAAGCATTTATGTTGACGACATTGTCAGCGCCACTTGTATTTGCTGATGATACAGTGGAGTTGGCGATCTTTTTTCCTATATTAACAAAATATTCATTAAACGTGTTGGAGATCAAGCTATTTTCATTGATTATTCCATTTTCTGATTTTAAATAAGAGATGTGGTTGGAATTTAGTTTTCCTCTCTTTGTTACAGTATATTATTTAACACCTTCCATATATTACATGTATTGTGGAAGATGTGAAAATGACGAGGCAGCGTTCTTTCTCAGAGTCAGCTTTATTCACATCTCCATCATTTCAAAGCAGAAAAAAGAGAGAATGAAACAGTAAACTCTCGTCCTTAAATATCAGGGACTTCACACCTCATAGATCACATGTCCCACAGACCACCTTGCATAATAAAGACAGTCACAATGCATTTCACCACCTTGCATAATAAAGACAGTCACAATGCATTTCCCTCCATGATATCGCTTCCACTGTCTCCCACGCATCCTTTAATCGACCCCCCACAGTCTCCAACCTTGCATAACAAGGCTAAGCTTCCTGCCTTTGTTCTGACCTAAAATGCGGGTCACAGAACCGGTCCAACAGGTCCATTGAGTGTTCACCACACAAGCCCCCCCAGCATTTTAGAAAAACAGAACAACAAGAAAATAACCACATGCATGCCATGATAGCATCAATACACATCAGTCCACATGCTGGATAGGCTTCAGCCTCCTGCCGAATCTGCTGTAGCTGGGGTTCATCGTCTCTGCGGCGCTGTCCCGCTGGGGATTTGCCATCTGGGGGCGGAAACCCTTTGTCAGTCTCTGCGGGTGTTCTGGGGAAACATTACTTTGGGAAACATTACTGTGTGAAACCCTCCGTGGTGGTCTACCTCACCGCGGGGCCTTTGCCAACAGCACTTCCTCCTCTGCCACCACAAAAGCGGGTTTAAGTCTGTCTATGCCAATTTTCTCTTTCCTACCCCCCAAATCTATCAAAAACTGCTTGTCCCCTGTTTCTAGCACTCTGAATGGTCCGTCATAAGGCGGTCGCAGCGGGGTTCGATGCGCATCGTGTCTAACAAAAACAAACTCTGCGTTCTTCAAAGTTTTAGGCACAAAAACGCGCGGAAAACTGTGATGCGTGGGGCCGGGCAGCGTGCTTGATTCTATGTTACTCCGCAACAGCTGAGACGGGGAGGCGTTTGGCGTAGGGTTATCTGGGAGAAACTCCCCAGGCAGCCGGAGTGGCTGCACAGACACGAGCTCCGCTGGGGAGGCTTCTAGATCCTCTTTAGGTGCAGAACGCAACCCCAATAACACCCATGGTAACTTGTCAACCCAATTTGTATCCGTCAGTGATGCTCTGAGAGCCGCTTTCAATGACCTATGAAAACGTTTGCATAACCCGTTAGCCTGCGGATTGTACGCGGTTGTGCGGTGAATTGCGACACCCAGGCTGCGGGCCATTGTCGACCAAAGCTCGGAAACAAATTGAGGGCCTCTGTCGGACGTAATGTCCGACGGAACACCGAAGCGTGCCACCCAAGCTGTTAAAAACGTGCGCGCCACTTCCTCGGCCGTGGTTGATGCCAGCGGGACCACTTCAGGCCAGCACGTGGTGCGGTCCACCATTGTCAGAAGATGTGTGCACCCCTGTGACAGCGGGAGGGGTCCAACGAGGTCCACATGAACGTGATCGAACCTCTTGGCCGGAATGTGAAACGGTTCCAAAGGAGCTCTCGTGTGCCTGTGTACTTTGGCTCGTTGACACGCCGTGCAGGCTGCTGCCCACTCTTTGACCTGTTTGCGGAGGCTCGGCCACACAAATTTCTCTCCCACCATTTTGACCGACACGCGCACTCCAGGGTGCGCCAAAGAATGAACCGAGTCAAAAACGCGGCAGCGCCACGCGGCCAGTACCACTGGACGCGGCCGTCCAGTGGAGACATCGCAGATTAGGGGGGGCATACCGTTTTGCAGCACCCTGCTCTCCAGCCTTAACCCTGTTGGTCCAGAATGGAGCACGCGCACGTCCACGTCATTAACCTGCTCTGCGGCCATGGCTGCATAATCTAACCCTACGCTGACTGGGGCCGCCACAGCGCGCGAGAGGCAATCTGCCACTACATTGAGTTTGCCCGCCACATGCTGAATATCAGTGGTAAACTCTGATATCGCGGCCAGCTGTCTCTGCTGCCGGCCTGACCACGGTTCCGGGACCTTGGCCATCGGGAATGTTAGCGGTTTGTGATCAACGAACGCGGTGAAAGCGCATCCTTCCAGCCAGAACTGAAAGTGGCGGATGGCCAAATGGAGAGCGAGCAGCTCCCTGTCGAACGCGTTGTATTTACGTTCGCTATCGCGCAAGGTCCTGCTGAAAAAGGTGAGGGGCTGCCAAACCCCGGCTACGT
Source organism: Pholidichthys leucotaenia (assembly GCA_020510985.1). Classification (NCBI taxonomy): domain Eukaryota; kingdom Metazoa; phylum Chordata; class Actinopteri; order Cichliformes; family Pholidichthyidae; genus Pholidichthys; species Pholidichthys leucotaenia. The sequence goes on from CM035844.1 coordinate 13,694,787, forward strand.
GTTGCTCCACGACCGCCCCTATGGCCACATCTGACACGTCAGTGGTGAGCACTATGCGGGCCATTGGGCCAAGGCTGCTTTCACCTCCGATAACGCTTGGTCCTGATCCGGGGACCACTTGATGTTATCCGCGGGTTCCTTTTTTTTGAGCGCGGCATACAGCGGCTGCATGAGCTGCACCGCGCGGGGGAGAAAATGGTTATAAAAATTTACCATTCCCAAAAACTCCTGCAACGCCCTGACTGTCTGCGGCCGGGGAAAATCTGCCACAGTGCGCATTTTGTCAGGCAGCGGGACTCCTCCTTCGGGGGAGACGCGGTGTCCTAAAAAATCGATCTGCGCCACCCCGAACTGACACTTCGCTGGGTTGATTATTAACCCGTGATCTCCCAACCTTCGGAAAACTGTGACCAGGTGTTTTTCGTGTTTGTCTTTGGACGCGCTGGCTACTAAAATATCGTCCAGGTAGACAAACACGAAAGGGAGATCGCGAAGCACCGCGTCCATCATGCGTTGGAACGTCTGAGCAGCCCCTTTTTTTTTTTTTGTTACTTATTTGTACCCGTAGGTAGACTTGGTTTGCAGTCTGGTGACAAGCCACCGGCTGCTGGTCGCTGCGTGCGCGAGCGCCCTAAACCTACATGTTTTTGGTGTGCGGGAGGAAACCGGAGAAATCCCGGAGTAAACCCGCGCAACACGGGGAGAACATGCAAACTCCACACAGCTCACTGTTGGTCGGGGGCTGGGATCGAACCCATGATCTCATGATCCCCGCGGTCCCCCGGCTGAGGGTAAAACTGTGCTGCCACAGTGCTAAACCACTGCGCCACCGTGCAGCCCCTTTAAGTCCCTTTAAGTCCAAATGGCATGCGTAAAAACTCGAATAAACCAAACAGAGTTATTACCGCTGTTTTGGGTATGTCCTCAGCGCGCACTGGGACTTGGTGGTAACCGCGGACCAAGTCTATTTTAGAAAAAATGCGCGCCCCTGCCAAATGAACCGAGAAATCTTGGATATGTGGGATTGGGTAGCGGTCGTGTGCTGTAGCGTTGTTTAACCTGCGAAAATCCCCGCAAGGGCGCCATGATCCGTCAGCTTTCGGGACCATATGTAGGGGGGAAGCCCACGGACTGTTTGAACGTCGGATAATACCCAACCTCTCCAGGTTGGCGAACTCCTCGCGCGCTATGGCTAGTTTAACTGCGTCCAAGCGCCGAGCTTTTGCAAAAACGGGCGGTCCGGTAGTGGTAATAAAATGCTCCACCCCGTGCTTAGCGACTGTCGCCGAAAATGTGGGGACCGTGAGTGCTGGGAACTGAGTGAGCAGTGTGTGGAACTTACCGCCTGCTGTTGTGACGTTGGCTTGTGCTGTAGGCGGGGCCACTCGCGCTGCACAGGGGACAGAATCAAAAGAAAGTGCATTAACCAGGCGCCTGTTAGCGAAATCAACCAACAACCCATGTGAGCACAAAAAATCAGCCCCCAGCATATTGAAATTTACTGTTGCTACAACAAAACTCCACTCATATGCACGGCCGTGTAGAGACAGAAGCAGAGTCTTCTCACCAAAGGTCTTAATCTCCGAGCCATTCGCCGCTGTCACCAGGGGACCTCCGGAACCCGCCAGTCTGTCCGCGTAGGAAGGAGTGATGAAACTCAACTGGGAGCCTGTGTCGACAAGGAACTGCCTCCCGGAGCGTGCGTCCGACAAGTAGAGCAGCTTGTTCTCTTCCCCGAGGGCCGCGGCTGCTACCGACCCCCGGTCTTGGCGTTTCCCGAACGCCTGAACTGGCACGGCGGTACACACTTGCGTGCCCTCTCTGTGAAGCGGCGATGGTAGAAACAAAAGACGTCCGGTCCACGCTCCTTGGCCCTTGCCGCCGCCGTTGTCGGTGAGTCTGGCACCGCTGTCTCTGGCCTCCTGTCGTCTGCGGTCGTCACGCCGAGTTCCGCTGCAGCGGCCATGGCTGCGCGCCGCTTGGTGGCGTTGACAATCCGCTGCGCCTCTCGGCCCAGCGTGCGGTAGTCCCGTAGGGCCAACAGTGGCGAACTGGCCAGAACCGCTCTTGCTGCTGATGGTGGAGTCCTGAGGAAGAGGTGGGTGAAAATGAAGTGATCATCGTCAGAGTCTTTCAACCTCAACAACTTCTCCATCAGGCTCGCGGGCATGTCGTTTTCCCCCTCCGTCAGCGCCAGGAGCCTCTCTGCTCGCTCCTCTGCCGAGGGGGTGAATTGCGTGATGAGTGCAGCCTTCAACGCGCCGTATTTGTTGCTGTCCGGCGGCTGGTCGATCAGGCTCTCCACATGCTGGGTAGTGTTGTTGTCCAGCTTTGCGACTACGTGGTAGAATTTCATGACATCTACCGATATCCCCCGGAGGTTGAACTGCGTCTCAACTGCGTTGAACCAGGAGCGCGGATTGTTCTGCCAGAAGTCCGGTAGCTGGACTGTAGCGGCATTCGCTTGGCTGGGGGCTCCTGACGCGGCTGGCCCGGGGGAATTTCTTTCTTCCATGATACATCTCGGGGTCACCAGTGTGGAAGATGTGAAAATGACGAGGCAGCGTTCTTTCTCAGAGTCAGCTTTATTCACATCTCCATCATTTCAAAGCAGAAAAAAGAGAGAATGAAACAGTAAACTCTCGTCCTTAAATATCAGGGACTTCACACCTCATAGATCACATGTCCCACAGACCACCTTGCATAATAAAGACGGTCACAATGCATTTCACCACCTTGCATAATAAAGACAGTCACAATGCATTTCCCTCCATGATATCACTTCCACTGTCTCCCACGCATCCTTTAATCGACCCCCCACAGTCTCCAGCCTTGCATAACAAGGCTAAGCTTCCTGCCTTTGTTCTGACCTGAAATGCGAGTCACAGAACCGGTCCAACAGGTCCATTGAGTGTTCACCACAGTATTAGTTTTATTTTCCAGTAATTTACTGTAATATGTTTTTTAGTCAATCTTAAAATACTAATGAGTTTATTTTTATAAGTCTTGTATTTCTTTTCTGCTTCCACAGTTCTTAATTTCAGAAACGTTTTGTATAACAAGTTTTTCTTTTTACAAGCATTTTGCAGGCCCTTGGTGATCTAAGGCTTATCTCTGGATTTAACTTTAGTTTCCTTTACCACTAGAGGACAGTGTTTATTATATAGTGGCGATAAAATGGAGACAAATTCTCCATATGCTGTATCAACGTCGTCAACATAAACACCGCTCCAGTCTTGTATTTTTAGATCATTTCTAAGATGGTTAATTGCGGTTTCTGTTACATGTCGTTTAAAAACCTGATCTATTTCAACGTTCTGTGTTCCACCAGTGTGTGAAGAAACAAAAACAGGCAGATGGTCTGTCACATCATTGACAATAAGGCCAGCAGTTACATTCCCCTCAGTGACATTTGTGAAAATGTTATCAATAAGCGTTGCTGAATGTGTTGTTATTCTAGTGGGGTATGTTATTGAAGGGTAGAAATCCAGACAAAACATGGAATTTATGAATTCACTTATTTGGATATGGTCATTTGGATTTAATAAGTCAGTATTGAAGTCTCCACAAATAAATACCAGCTTCTTATTACCTACTGCACTGAAAAGCTCAGACAGTTTTCTCTTTGAAAATGTCAATATCGGTACCCGGTGCTCTATAAATGCAACTTATTATGATGTTTTTTGTAGTTGTAATTAATTCCACAGTTACACACTCCATGATGTTTTCCATTTCAAAAGACACATTATCTACAACTTGGCTTTGGTAGCAGGACCTGATATATAAAGAAACACCACCACCCCTTTTTTTTGACCTGCTTGTGGTATAGAAATCATAGCCTCTCATTTGCACTGTATGAAGTTGGTCATTTTTTAGCCAAGTCTAAGAAATTGCAACAGCAGAAAAATTTGTGTTATATTGCAACAAACTGTCCTGGATTTTGGAAAAATTCATATTGAGACTTCTACTATTAAAGTGTATTATTGACAATGATTGGTCAGAAATTGTATTTTTTAGTATAGTAAGTATTTACACTGTTTTATACTGTTGAAAAAGTGATTTTCAGGATCAGTTTCATATTCAACACTGTGTGGCTTATGCTCAGTATATCCATACTGTATTTTCTTCTATCAAGGATGAATAGGACTGTCGCCTAGCACTACGGAGAGATTTCTTATAGGTGGTAAGGCTGGCATTCTAGACTGAACATAATTCTCATAGTTCTCTCAGATTCAGGTGAAAAGTTAACACAATTTATTACAACAAAAGCTAATAATTGACAACATGAATATATTTAGGAACAAAAAAAACCAAAGAGCATGCTGGAAGGGCACACAGCCTGTAATTGAGAGAGAGAGAAGAGAAATGGTTAATAACAGATAATGAGAAGTAATGATTAACAGAGAAGAGAGGAGTCTTACAAAAACTGAGCAGAGGGCCCGGCTGTGACCCAACGTGTGGAAGAGTTGCAGCTGGCCAGGATGGGACCAGAGAAGCCAGCAGAGGTGAGGAAAGGCGAGGGAAGGAACGGAACCGTAGGCTGACCAGGTGGAGCAAAGTAGACCAGACAGGATGGTGGAAGGGCAGGTGAGCGTGCGCAGTCCCAGAGAGAGACACCGCTGCGATGGCAGCAACCTTGGAGAGGAGAAACACGGTCAGCAAACAGATAATGTCAAGCACAGATCAATTTCCGAATTCCAGCGAGGAAGCATTCATAGACTGGCTGTTTTAATGCTGGCAGACGAGGTAGCAGCAGGTCTGCCCAATGACGCAGGTGAGCGTAATCAGGTCCGGAGCCAGGAGAAAGACAGAGGGGAAAACACAGGAGGGGAGGGGAAGCACACTCACCTGATCATCACAGTGCCCCCCTTCCCCCCCAAGGGGCGCCTCCTGGAGTCCCTCCAGGCTTGTTGTGATGCGCCCAGTGGAAAGCCCAAACCATGCCTTTGTCATGGAAGAATGAGCCAGGGATGCACGACCTCTCATCTAGTCCATAACCCTTCCAGTGTACCAGATATTGCAGGCCACAGCGGCGGATGTCCAGAATCCTCTGGACGGTTTAGGTGGTACGGTTGTCGAGGACCCAGGGAGGAGGAGGAGGCTTCGGTGGAGGACAGAGTGGGCTGACGGAGAGGAGTTTATCCGGGAAACATGAAAGGTGGGGTGAATGCGGAGTGATGGAGGAAGCTTGAGCCAAATGGTGACGTCATTGATGACTTTCAAGACGAGGAATGGACCCAGAAAACGTGGAGATGGTTTCCTAGATTCCATCTTCAGAGGCACTTGTTCCACTGACAACCACACCCTCTGGCCAACAGTGTATTTGGGCGCTGGTGCACATCTGCGATTGGCGTATAGACGGTTCCACTCGGTTGAGCGGAGAAGGGCAGCTCGGTTCTGTGATGATGGGTTTTATTGTGAAATGCGATGTGATGACACCGCCTTCTGGGTGCGCCATCACACTGCCTTATAAATAGGGGCGTCCACCATTTCAGGCTTCCTCTTGCCCGGACGACCCCACACTGTGTAGCACCTGCTATATAGCAGACTGTTTAATAATAAAGTACCGTTCCAGTGAAACCTCTCGTCCGTCTCCTTTTGTGCCAGGTTTGTGGACATAAAGTGTTTTGTTTGTTTTTTTTTACTTCCGGCGCCACACGAGTTGGCTGCCTTTTGCAACAGTGGCTCAATTCTGAGTTTTTTTTCTTCCTCTCACTTTCTGATCCGGTGACAACTTTCTGATCCGGCGACACCTTACACTCCATATATATCACGGACACACAGATCGCCCCAAATGTCTCCCGAGCCAGTGGACGGAGCCACTGTTTATAGCAGGAGACGGTACAGCAGGGAAGAGCTGCTAGAACTCAACCGCTACTCGGTGCTAACGGAAAAACTCGACATACCAGGAGAACTGAGGCGAAAACGACGTGGGTGTCATGCTGGAGTAAGAGGGCGGGCAAGAAATATAAGGTACAGACCCACCCTCCCATCCGTTGTTATGGGGAATGTACGATCGATACTGGGAAAGGTAGATGAGCTAGCGGCTATCTCCCACTACGATAGCATATACCGGGAGTGTAGCCTGTTCCTATTCACAGAGACTTGGCTAACAGGACTAGCAGCAGATGCTAACATTGAACTGGAGGGTTTCCACGCGATACGGGCAGACCGAACATCAGACAGTGGCAAAGCAAGGGGCGGTGGAGTGATAATGTATGTTAACAACAACTGGTGCAGACCGGGACATATCACTGTTAAACAACAACACTGCAGCAAAGACATCGAGTTGCTAGCTGTTAGCATGCGGCCTACATATCTCCCGAGGGAATACTCACACGTGATCTGCATTGTTATTTAAGCAAATCCGACGGCGAAAGCTGGGACAGCGCGTGACGTCATCCACTCAGTAACTGGCAGGCTGCAGACAGAACACCCAGATGCTCTTCTCCTCATTTCAGGCGATTTCAACCCTGTTTCACTGTCTCCCATTCTACCCACGTTTACCCAGTATGTCACATGCCACACTAGAGACAATAAAACACTGGACTTATTCTACGCAAACACTAAGGAGGCGTACACCTCATCACCACTCCCCCCACTCGGGAGATCGGATCACAACTTGGTTCATCTCCGGCCGGTGTACAAACCCCTAGTGCACAGACAACCTCCGGTCATGCGCACAGTGAAGTTATGGTCTGAGGAGGCAATGGACGCTCTAAAGGGCTGTTTTGAAACCACCGCCTGGGAGCAGCTCTGCGATCCACATGGTGAGGACATCGATGGCCTCACTCACACCATCACGGACTACATCAGCTTCTGTGTGGACAACACCGTTCCCACCAAGACCATACGGTGTTGCTCAAACAACAAACCCTGGATCAACCCTGAGATAAAAACACTTCTGAGAGAGAAGAAGAGGATCTTCAGGTCGGGGAACAGGGAGATGCTGAAGTCCGTACAGAGGGAGCTGAGGAGAAAGATCAGAGAAGGCAAGGACAGCTTCAGGAAGAAGATGGAGGACAAGCTGCAACAGAGCGACATCAGCGGGGTCTGGAGAAACCTTAAAACCATCTCTGGGCTCCAGAATACCTCCCCCCAGGCCACGGGGGGCAGGGAGTGGGTGAACAATCTGAATCTGTTTTTCAGTAGGTTTAACCAACCGCCCTCCCCCCTGACTGCACAACAATCACTGCTGCCTCTGAAGACATCAAGTCCTGCTGCCCACTCCCCACTCCACCAACACCCCCCACTCCCAACACACAGCCCCCCAACCTGACCCTCACTAAGACCCAGGTGAGGACGGAGCTGAGGAAGATCAAGGCAAGGAAGGCGTCGGGACCGGACGGCATCAGCGCAAAGCTCCTCAAGTCCTGTGCAGACCAGCTGTGTGGGATTGTGGAGTATATCTTCAATCTGAGCCTGAAGCTGGGGAGGGTACCACAGCTGTGGAAAACATCTTGTGTGGTACCTGTACCAAAGACTTCCCACCCCAAAGATCTGAACAGCTACAGACCAGTGGCCCTGACGTCCCACATGATGAAGACCCTGGAGAGACTGCTCCTTGCTCACCTCCGCCCCCTGGTGGGACCAGCGATGGATCCACTCCAGTTCACCTACCAGCATGGCATTGGGGTGGAGGATGCGGTGATCTTCCTCCTTCACCGTTCTCTGTCCCACCTGGAGAAGCCCGGGAATGCAGTGAGGATCATGTTCTTTGACTTCTCCAGTGCTTTCAACACCATCCAACCGATGATCCTGAAGGACAAGCTACTGTGCGCAAGGGTGGACCAGCACCTGTCATCATGGATCCTGGACTACCTCACAAACCGGCCTCAGTTTGTGAGAACCCGGGACTGTGTGTCCGACACGATCATCAGTAGCATGGGGGCCCCCCAGGGAACGGTTTTGGCTCCCTTCCTGTTCACCCTTTATACTGCGGACTTCTCACACAACACAACACACTGCCATCTACAGAAGTTCTCTGATGACTCTGCGGTCATTGGCCTCATCTCCAACGGAGATGAAGCTGAGTGCAGAGGGCTTATCCAGGACTTCGTGGACTGGTGCCATCGGAACTGCCTCCAGATCAACGCGAGGAAAACTAAGGAGCTGGTGGTGGACTGCCGCAGGCAAGGACAACCCCTCACAGCACCAGTAAATATACAGGGAACAGACATCGAGATGGTGACATCCTACAAGTACCTGGGTGTTCATCTGAACAATAAACTAGACTGGTCACACAATACCGACGCACTCTACAAGAAGGGACAGCGCAGGCTGTTCCTACTGAGGAGACTCAGGTCTTTTGGTGTACAAGGGGCGCTGCTGAAGTCATTCTATGACACGGTGGTGGCATCAGCCATCACTTTTGGAGTGGTCTGCTGGGGCAGTGGCATTACAGCCGCCGATAGGAAGAGACTGAACAAACTGATCAAGAAAGCTAGCTCTGTCCTGGGGCAGCGCCTTGACCCAGTGGAGGAGATGGGAGAGAGAAGGATGGTGGCTAAACTGTCATCTCTGCTGGAGTCCGAGTTCCACCCTATGCAGGACATACTTGAATGCACTGAGGAGCTCATTTAGCAGCAGACTACATCATCCTAGGTGCACAACCGAGAGGTTCCGCAGGTCCTTCCTACCTACGGCTGTCAGACTGTACAACCTAAGCAGGGCTGCTCGCAGAGATAGCAAAAAGATGTGACAACCTAATAGTATTGAATGCAAATGACGCCATAGACTTGCACAATGGTCCCCTCCGGTATACAACTAGGAAAATACCGGTCGCTCTGGAGGGTGAGAATATGTATGGGTACATAATCATACCATGTAGGATAACTAAGTAGACGGTTGTGCTGTTTCATTCCATCTAGCTACAGTGCTCCGCACTGTGTGTGTTTATATATTTATATATTTTTTCCATCTAGCAACAATGTTCCACGCTGTGTGTGTTTATATATTTACATATTTATTCCATCTAGCTACAATGCTCCGCACTGTGTTTATATATTTATATATTTATTCCATCTAGCAACAATGCTCCACACTGTGTGTTTATATATTTACATATTTATTCCATCTAGCTACAATGCTCCGCACTGTTTATATATTTATATATTTATTCCATCTAGCTACAATGCTCCACACTGTGTGTGTTTATATATTTACATATTCATTCCATCTAGCTACAATACTCCGCACTGTGTGTTTATATATTTATATATTTATTCCATCTAGCTACAATGCTCCACACTGTGTGTTTATATACTCATATATTTATTCCATCTAGCTACAATGCTCCACACTGTGTGTTTATATATTTATTCCATCTAGCTACAATGCTCCGCACTGTGTGTCTATATATATGTATATATATATATATATATATATATATATATATATATATATATATATATATACACAGTACCGTTCAAAAGTTTGGGGTCACTTAGAAATTTCCTTATTTTTGAAAGAAAAGCACTTTTTTCAATAAAGATAACTTTAAACTAACCAGAAATACAGTCTATACATTGCTAATGTGGTAGATGACTATTCTAGCTGCAAATGTCTGGTTTTTGGTGTAATATCTACATAGGTGTATAGAGGCCCATTTCCAGCAACTATCACTCCAGTGTTCTAATGGTACAATGTGTTTGCTCATTGCGTCAGAAGGCTAATGGATGATTAGAAAACCCTTGTGCAATCATGTTAGGTCTGCAATGCTGTAATTGCTGCAAATGGAAGATTCTTTGACGAAAGCAAAGTTTGAAGGAAAAAATTATTATTTCAAATACAAATCATTATTTCTAACCTTGTCAATGTCTTGACTATATTTTCTATTCATTTTACAACTCATGGTGGTAAATAAGTGTGACTTTTCATGGAAAACACAAAATAATTGTCTGGGTGACCCCAAACTTTTGAACGGTAGTGTATATATATATAAATATATATATACAGTATATATATATATATATATATATATATATATATATATATATATATATATATATATATATATATATATATATGTATGTATATATATATATATATATATATATATATATATATATATATTTATATTTATATGTACATATGTATACTCGCTGCTCTTGTTTTTTCTTGCCTTCTGATTGTTGCTCTGAGTGTTGCTATCCCTGTGCTGTTGCAATCCTGGAATTTCCCCATTGTGGGACTAATAAAGGCTTATCTTATCTTATCTTATCTTATCTTATAACATTTGGCGACTGAGGATTAACCAATGGAGGTGTGCATAACGCCTCTGCAGCCTTTCCTGGAGCTTCCTGGGGAGCCACCCGTCCCATGGCCCTGCTGGGTGGAGGCTTTTGAAAACTACCTCACAGCATTAGACTGAGGGAAGCTGGATAAGGTGAGTTTGCGAGCGCTGCTTGTCCACAACCTCGGCATCGAAGGCCAGAGGATTCTACAGATGCTCGGTACAACAGACTCGTATGAGGACATCGTGGAGCTAATGGCTAACCTCTTCATCACTCCGGACAGTGTGACGGTACAATGGATTCGGTTTCACCAAAGACACCAGGGAGTCGGTGAGCCTATTCAACAGTTTGTTGCTGACCTAAGACAGTTAGCCAGTGTGTGCCATTTTGGGCCATTAGAGGACGAGATGGTGCAGGACCAATTGGCCGAGCACACATGTAGTGCCGCGATATGGGCAAGGTTGCTAATGGCGCCCATTGACTTAGCGCTAGCTAGGGCAGTTGAGATAGCTCTTTAGCTGGAGGCCGCAGATAAGCTAGCCTCAGAGTTAAATTGGCGTCAGTCTCAAAAGACACCAGAAGGGACGACATCGGCAAATGCAGTGGATTTGGAGGACAAACGGAGCATGGCGGATGACTACAAGGTGTATGCAGTGAGCTGTAGATCTGCTCCGAAGGACCTTGTCTGCAGGGGTCGTGGAGCCCGCCAAGTAGACCATCCCGCCCACCAACGATGACCATCCACTCGGTGAGCACTAAAGCCAGTGGGCTTTCCTACTGCATGGTGGAATTGGATGGTGTAGCTTTGCCATTAATACTCAACACGACGGCAGTGCAGTTGGTGCTAAATTGGGCCACGGTAAAAAAATTTTCCCGCACCACAGGATCAGGAAGAACCCGGTGCCGCTGTATGGCTATGGCAGTGGTAGACTGTGCAATGTCGGGACTGTGGAGTTGTCTGCTCGCTATAACACCGAAGCAGTCCACAACTTCTCGTTCCAGTTAACAACGCATGGTGACAATATTATGATGTGTGACCTGTTCTATGGACTGGGTTTCGCCATTAAGGATAGTGCTGGATTCGAATGGTCCAGATGTGGACGGTGGAGATCGCCGGATCTGGTGAATGATGTAATGTGGGATGAGGTACCCGCTGGCGGTGCCTGAACTGAAGCACACATTTCTGACTCTCAGGAGAACAGCTGCTTAGTGGAGGAACCGGACAACTCCAGTGCCCACGCTCGGACATCTATTTTGGGAGAGACCGAGTTAGTGAGCGGAGGGTCTGTTTCGACGAGTGTCACCAGGGAAGCATCAGACGTTTTCAGTGCCAAAGTCAAGCTTCGGATGATGATGGCTGAGGGGTCCACTGTGACAGTGGTGGTTGCTGTGCCGCCGCAGTGTTACGATGGCGCAAAACAAGAGAAAGACATGGAGCTGCCAAAACTACAGCAGCACATCAAACCAAGCAAGGAGCCGCTCTTTGTCATGGACTGGGTTCAGGTTTGTGCCGAGGAGGGACCGGGGCGACGACTGGCTGGATCGCAGCTGGTGGGAAATCGGGCACCGCTGAGGATTGTGGTAAAGTTGGGAGCGGCGTGTTTCCAACTGGCAGATGGCTCAATCCGACATGCAAACTATCTGCGGTGTGTCCAGGTGGATGTTTCAAGTGACAGGCCTATGCAGGAGTCGGCGAAGGTGGCGGGAGACCCGAACTCTTGTGTTTTGAAGATCGGCCTTGTCCTAGGGGTCTGCTACCTCCAGGGGCGCATCTGCTGTGAGGCTGCCACAGGGCCCCTCCGGCAAACCCTCCCTTGCCATGGGATACTGTGAGAAAGACACAGTCCAAGGACAGATAATTTTTTCACACATAAGGAGTTGTTCAGAACTCCTTATAAGAACTCCTTATACAGTACAAAGATATAGAGTGGTGATAATCAAGTCAGTGGTGGTAATGCACCTGTAAGCTGGTTGCCAACCACCAATCAAATTTAAAAGAAGAAGAGACTATGGACTCTTTAGGTAGGAGCACGGCCGGTAAAAGTAATAATAATAATAATAATGCATCAGATTTATATAGCACTTTATCATAGACACTCAAAAACACTTTTACAAATAGATACATTATTAATTCACTCCAGACAGACAATGGTAGTGACCACCGCGCCAACGGCCTCTCCAGCCACCACTGAACATTTGTACACATTAATACCCAGTGTTATGGACACTGGAGGCAAGGTGGGTAAAGTGTCTTGCCCAGGGACACAACGGCAGGATGTCTGAGGAGAGCGGGAAGTGGCAGAATAAGCCACTTGGCTGTGCGGGCCGTGTGGCAGTCCACCCTCCGGCCCTAGTTCTAGTGTTCTTGATGGTGTTGTTGTTTAATGTGTTTGTTGGGGGTTCATCTGCTAAATTTGGGTGGGTTTAATTAGGCGTGTTTTTTCTACTTTATAAAGGGGGGGAGAATGTGATGATGGGTTTTATTGTGAAGTGCGGTGTGATGACGCCGCCTTCTGGGTGCGCCATCACACTGCCCTATAAATAGGGGCGTCCACCATTTCGGGCTTCCTCTTGCCTGGACGGCCCCACACTGTGTAGCACCTGCTATTTTGCAACCTGTTTAATAATAAAGTACCGTTCCAGTGCAACCTCTCATCCATCTCCTTTTGTGCCAGATTTGTGGACATAACAGGGTCGATCTCCATAGGCAGCGACAGCGGCGAGTATGGGCCTCCACAGATGCCCCAGCTACCTCCCTCTCCACCATAGGGAGAAGAGGCGGGGTGTACCCAACAGAGGCCTTGAAGGGCATCAGTCCGGTGGCAGATGAGACACCAGTGTTGAGTGCATACTCCACCCAAGTCAGATGAGAGCTCCAGGTAGTGGGGTTACAGGAAGAAAAGCATCGCAGGGTGGCCTCCAAGGACTGGTTGGCACGCTCGACCTGACCATTACTCTGAGGAGGGGATCCAGAGGTGAGGCTGATGGTGGTGCCGAGGGAGCAACAAAAGGCCTTCCACACCTGGGATGTAAACTGCGGACCCCGGTCAGAAACGATGTCAATAGGGATACCATGGAGGCAGATAGCATGGATGGTAAGAAGGTGAGCAGTCTCTGTCGCTGAGGGTAACTTGGGCAGGGGCACCAAATGAATAACCTCGGAGAAGAGGTCTGGTGAGTATGACTGTGTTACCTCATGATGGCGGGAGACTCCTAACAAAGTCCAAAGCTACATGAGATCAGGGGTGGCTAGGGACAGGTAGGGAAGGAAGGAGGTTGGCTGGAGGTGAGGAGTTTGACTTGCTGGTGGTGCAGACTTGTCAGGCTTTAACAAAGTCCCGAACATCAGCATGAAGAGTCGCCACCAAAATACCCGTTGCAGCAGTTCAGCAGTTCTTGAGATACTGGGGTGACAGGCGAAGAAACTGGTGGTGCCCCTTTGGATGATGTCACTGTGGAGACCAGAGGGGACATACAACCGGTTAGCCGGGCCTCCCTCAGGGATGGGCTCAGAGGACTGGGCCTGCCGGACCCTCTGGTCAATTTACCAAGAGAGGGCTCCAACAATGCAGATGTAGGCAGGATAGGTTCAAGAGAAGGAGTAGTCATGAGAGAAACAGAGGAATGAGGATGGTTGGAGGAGAACTGGCGAGAGAGCATCAGTTTTAATATTGCGGGAGCCAGGGCGGTAAGTAATGGATAGATTGAATCTAAGGAAAAACAAAGCCCAATGGACCTGTCTGGAATTTTGCCTTCTGGCAGATCTTAAATACTCAAATTTTTATGATCTGTCCAGATAATGATGGGTTTGGTGGCTTCCTCTAGCCAGTGCTGCCATTCCTCCAGAGCCAGTTTGATGGCCAGCAGCTCACAGTCCCCAATGTTGTAATTCCTCTTGGCGGGGGTCAGCCACCAAGAGAAATACGTGCAAGGATATAACTTCTGGTTGGAGGCGGAGCACTGGGAGAGAACGGCTCCCACCCCCGAATCAGATGCATCAACTTCAACCACAAACTGTGATTGAGGGTCGATCTGAGCCAGTATGGGTGTCTGGAGAAAAAAGAGCCTTAAGCTCGGAAAAGCCCTGCTCCGCCGCTTCAGACCATTTAAATGAGACCTTAGTTGAGGTCAACTTGGTCAAAGGCAGGGCCACTTTGCTATAATTACGGATGAAGTGGCGGTAAAAATTTGCGAAGCCCAGGAAGCGCTGGAGTTGCTTCCTGGATTGTGGGGTTGGCCAATCAAGGACCACTTTGACCTTTGTCGGGTCGGCCCTTAACTCACCCTCAGCTACAATGAACCCCAGGAAGGAAGTGGAGCGAGAGGAAAACTCACACTTCTCAGCCTTCACGTAAAGTTGATTCTCAAGCAGCCATTGTAACACTGCCTGAACATGGACTGTGTGTTCCTCCAGCGTGCGGGAAAAAATAAGGATGTCATCAAGATAGACGGAAGCAAACTGATTAACCATATCCCGGAGAACGTCATTAATCATGTACTGGAAGACGGCAGGGGCATTGGTAAGCCCAAAGGGCATCACAAGTTGCTCGAATTGCCCCAAGTGTGTTTTAAATGCCATCTTCCATTCGTCACCCTCGCGTATACGGACCAGATGGTATGTGTTCTGGAGGTCAAGTTTGGTAACCACGCGTGCACGTTGCAGAAGCTCAAAGGCTGAGTTAATGAGTGGGAGTGGATACTTATCTTTAATGGTGATGGCATTCAATTCACAGTAGTCAATGCAAGGCTGCAAGGACCTGTCTTTTTTTCCCCACAAAGAAAAACCCAGCGCTGAGAGGAGCGGAGGAGGGACGAATGAGGCCGGCGTTCAGAGTCTTTAATATAGCTCTCCATCACCTCCCTCTCCAGCCCAGACAAACTGTATAGCCGACTGGACGGCAGTCACACACCCAAGAGATCTATAGCACAGTTGTAGGACCAATGAGGTGGCAAAGAGAGGGCCCTAGATTTGCTAAAGACCTCCCCCAGGTCATGATAGACCTT
This sequence comes from Pholidichthys leucotaenia, assembly GCA_020510985.1. Lineage (NCBI taxonomy): Eukaryota > Metazoa > Chordata > Actinopteri > Cichliformes > Pholidichthyidae > Pholidichthys > Pholidichthys leucotaenia. The sequence continues at coordinate 13,710,026 of CM035844.1, forward strand.
GGGCATGAGACTGAAGTCCGGCAGCTCGGCTGGAAGGGAGGAGATAGAGAGAGTAGGCGAACATGCGGTCGAGTGAAGGCAAGATGAAAGGCAAAACGGGCTCCAAGAGGAAATGGAATTTTGGGCCCAGTTAATTATTGGGTTGTGTTGGTGGAGCCACGGATAACCCAGGACCATGGGAATGGATGAACTGGACAAAGCAAAAAAAGAGAGGAGCTCACGATGGTTACCGGATAGCAGGACAGACACAGGCTTGGTTCGGTGTGTGACCGCGGCTAGCCTACAGCCGGAAAGGGCTGAGACATTTAATGAAGATGGAAAGGCCCTAGTGGGAATCTTTAGTTTCTGAACTCCTCCCTGAGAAAAAAAAAATTGCTCAGCTCACGAATCAATTAGAGCTGAGATTTTAAGCTCAGCCCCTGGTAACTGAATGAGGGCCGGCAGCGAAAAATTACCGGGGGGATTTGCAGATGACCCGCCCGCCCGCCAGACCCCCCACGGCTACTGACAGGCTGAATCTTTTGGCCGGATGGGACAATTAAACAGCATGTGTTCTGTGGAACCACAGTACATGCAGACCCTCGCCTTCCTACAGCGTTGGCGTTCCTCCAGAGACAAATGAGCCCAGCCCAGGACCATTGGCTCCGGAGAGGAAGCCAATTTCTCGAGGCAGGAGGACAGCGGGGACAACTGCGACATGGAGGATGAGGCAGAGGCCTTCTGCTCCCTAAAGCGCTCACAGTACCGATTATCCAGGCCAATGGCCTGCTCAATTAACTCATCCAGAGAGGAGGGGTTGGTGCGGATTGCCAGGTCATCGCGGAGGGTGGAGTTGAGGCTCCAGAGGAAGACGCTGCATTGTGCAATGTCATTCCATCCGGAGTCCACCACAACGACCTGGAACTCGACAGAGAAACCAGTGACCGACCGATTTCCCTGCCAAAGCACCATTAGTTGGCTAGCAATATTCCCCTCACTCTCTGTATGGTCAAATGCCCGAGAAAACTCCTGAAGAAAATGGTTGAAAGTGTAATGGGACCCTTCTGGACTGCTCAGTATAGACTGGGCCCAACTGAGCACCCAGTCTCTGAGCAGCAGGGTCATAAAATGTATTTTAGAGGTATCGTCCGAGTACTCCCCCGCCACCTGCTGAAAATATAGCCAGCAGTGAAGCAGGAACCCTTTACACCCCCCCCCCCACACACACACACACACACACATACAGGGCAGGAGATGGGATGGAAATGGTCCGGGGGATAGTAGAGACTGACAGGAGAAGGAGGAGGAGCCGAACGAGACAGATTACACAAATGATCCGTTATGGTAGCCAATTGTTGGGTGATTGTTTGCAGCTGGTCAGTAAGAACAGCGACCTGACACTCTGTAGCATCTATCCGGGAAAGAGCTGAGTGTTCCCCTGGTGAAGCGCCTGTTGAGCCTTGATCCTGGCTGGACCGTTCTGTCATGATTGAATAGCCAGAGACTCAAATGCAGGGTGAACAGCACCAGAAGAACACTCAGACTCAGGTGAAACGTTAACACAATTTATTACAACAAAAACTAATAACTGACAACATGAATATATTTAGGAACAAAAAAACAAAGAGCATGCTGGAGGGGCACACAGCCTGTAATTGAGAGGGAGAGAGAGAGAAGCGAAATAGTTAATAAGAGATAATGAGGAGAAGTAACGATTAACAGAGAAGAGAGGAGTCTTACAAAAACTGAGCAGAGTGCCTGGCTGTGACCCAGCGTGCGGAGGAGCTGCAGCTGGCGAGGATGGGATCAGAGAAGCCAGCAAGGATGAGGAAAGGTGAGGGAAGGAATGGAACTGTAGGCTAACCGGGTGGAGCAGGAGTAGACCAGACAGGATGGTGGAAGGGCAGGTGAGTGTGCACAACCCCAGAGAGACACACCGCTGCGATGGCAGCAAACTGGGAAAGAGAGGAGAAACACAGTCAGCAAACGGGTAATGTCAAGCACAGATCAATTTAGCCTTTAGTTGAGGTAGCAATACCCAACGGCCCAGCGAGGAAGCATTCACAGACTAGCTGTTTTAACGCTGGCAGATGAGGTAGCAGCAGGCGTGCCCAACCACGCAGGTGAGCGTAATCAGCTCCGGATCCGGGAGACAGACAGAGGGAAAAACACAAGATGGGAGGGGGAGCACGCTCAAGTGATCATCACACTATGCTGGCCCCATCTGTGTTTGCCCACATAGACTTTACCTATTTACCTATTTTCAACTTATTTTCTCATAAATTTACAATTTTCTTGCACATTTGTGACGTTTTTTACCTGTAAATTTGATACATTTTTGTGAAAATTTGAAACTTTCTCATAAATGTTCAGCCTTTTTTCTGTAAACTTGAACTTTTTCTCATAAATTTGACAGTTTTTCTGGTAAAATTTTAAGTTTTTCTTACAAATTTCCTTTTTCTTGTAATTTTGTAACTCTCTCAAAAATGTGCCAATTTTTACTGTAATCTTGCAATTTTTTTTCAATGTATTTATTGTTTTCCTTGCAAATTTTTGACTTTTTCCAGAAAAATTTGCAACATTTTTCTTGTACATTTGGAACTTTCTAAAAATTTTCAACTTTTACTGTAAACTTGCAACTTTCTCATAAATTTGATTTTTTTTTCATAATTTTTTGACTTTTTCCTTATAAATTTTCTATTTATTTACGCTTATATTTGCCACTTTTTTGTTAATTTGCAACTCATCTAGTTTTTTCCTTATAAATTTGTGACTTTTTTCTTGTGAATTTGCAAAAAAAGTTTGCAAGTTTCAAGTAATTTTACTATTTTTTTTTCTTGTAGATCTGCAACTTTTTTCTCCTAAATTTTTGCTTTTTTTCATAAAGTTGCGACTTTTCTTATAAATTTGTGACTTTTTTCTCATAAATTCACATTTTTTCTCATAAATTTGCAACTTTTTTCTCGTTCTGTTGGCATCAGCATTACTGAAACCTGCACACTGTGGTGATCCGCGGTGGGTGTGCTCTGTCTCTAATTATCTTCCACAGCTGCGCCCACACCTGCTCCTCTCATTAACACAGCCTTTATAAGGATTGGTGCCCTGCAGTCTGCACGGAGACGTCTACGCTCCTCCTGGGTAAAGTACTCTGTGCTTGAATCTTCCCCTTCCTTCTGTAAGGAAGTTTTGCCTCCCTCATCTCTACGACAGCTATTCAGTTTCGTCTCCCCAACTCTGCCATAAGCTACCTTTTGGAAATAATCTCCTCTGCTCCTGCCTCTCTCTCTGTTCCCTGTGCACAGGTGGACTTAACTCTTGGCGGACTTCCTCCTTCTCCCAGCGGCGGACCGGACTTCCATCTGCGAGCTGTGGGCTCCACTCCTCTCCTCGGCAGAAGTGCAGGTTCCCTAAACTGAACTCTTTTCCTCTGAGGCACCAGCACTGTTTATACTGCACAAGGACCACTTTATGTCAGCGGGACTCTGGTTAACTGGTGAAGAACTGATGCTCTTCGGTGCTGCTACAACCCTCCTGCACCGTAAGATTAATTCATTAATTTGCTCATTCAATCAGTGTTCAGAGAGCTCATATTTCTGTCTCTCTTCTCTTTACAGGGTTGCCAGACTCGTCCCCGCTCTGCACGTCTTCATCCACTTTTTCACACATTCACCCACACCCACACACTCTCACTCATTCAATAAAGATTATTGTGTTTATTTTGAGCCTGTGTCTGCGCTTGGGTTTTGTCTGAACCATGTCACACACCCGCAGTAAACCCATGTGGGGCCCAGGTGGGTTTAATTCAATACCTGTGCCACACATAGGGCCCTATTTTGACGGTCATCTGCACACTTTTCCGACAGACTTTCCGCCATACGCAGGTGTTTTTGTTAGTTTCTGTCAGCGCATTGTCTGTTTTTTACACCTTGCATCATGCCGTCAAAATACCAGTAGACATTGTGCCCACTGTGCGCTTGGAGGAGGTGCCTCATTTTAAAGAAGTGTGGCAGTACACAATCTAATGTGCATTACTATTATAGCACATTCCATGAGAATCTGCTTTTGATCAGGAAAAAGGATGTCTATCTTCAAAAGTGTATCGTTTAATGATATTTCAGTGGCATGTTTCTGACATCGTGCAGCTCAGGAAACAGCAGCTGGGATCTTATTTTAATTGAGAGAGTTGTAACAGTCATCATATAATCACCCATTATTTTAATTATATGATGATCACACACTTTTTTTTTATTCCATCCACACTCTCATTTTAATTGCAGACTTTCTGTTGGACTCTATAGATTAGGCATTAATGTAGGATTTTTTAGGGGAATGAATGAATGAACAGGGAGTATGTATGCCAGTGTGTTCCAATGTGATGCACGCAGGGGTATTTTCGTTTTCATCACGGACTTATTAGGCATTAATGTGTTTATTTTTAGGGGAATATGAATGAACAAGGAGTGTGCAGCATTTTACTTTTCACTAACTCCCCAGAGAGATAGGAGATACGTCCACATCTGCCTCAGCTGTGCGCCCCGGGTTTCCAGCTGAGCAAGCTTAATAATAATAATAATAATGCATCAGATTTATATAGCGCTTTATCATAGACACTCAAAGACGCTTTACAAGTAGATACATTATTCATTCACTCCAGACAGACAATGGTAGTGGCAAGCTACTACTGTAGCCACAGCTGCCCTGGGGCAGGCTGACGGAAACGTGGCTGCCAATCCGCGCCAACAGCCTCTCCGGCCACCACTGAACAACAGCCACTTGTCAGACCCCAGCAGAGGCTGCTGAGAGGCTGCTGAGAGTGGGCTCGCTTTGTGGCGGGGGCTGGAGGTGGACGGGAAGCCGCACCAGATCGCCTCCTTCCCTCCTACACAGGGCGGATAGGGGAAGACCCTTGGTCAGTGAAAGCAACAGGAGAGCGAGCACTCCATCTCCCCACAGCCAGGAGCGACTTCCGGACCATTGTTGATGAAAGTTTATGAAAGTTTGCACGGGCATCATCCTCTTTTCTTCATGTCAGTGTTGCATCAGTGCACACGACATTAAACAATTCAGCTGATTTTTCAGCCCATTCATCACCGTTTGTTCTTTCTAACAGAACCAACTGGGCATCAACTGTGATTGATGTCTTCCTTATTACATGCATTTTAACTCACACATATGGGCTTTGGTCAGCGCAAAACCCGTCTTAAATCGTCATAATCACAATTCACTTTAGATAATGTGACTCTGTGCATTAAAGGGATGGAAAGGAGCAATTTAGATTGGATTATCCAAAACACACCTCTGAATGATTAGACCGGCATCTTTGCATCATGTGCTGGCTGAAAGTTCGCTTTTACACCGTTGTGATAAGGAAATGAACTTAGAAATGCCCATAAATCAGTCCCTCCAGGACTTTGCGATGTTGCGATCGCACCAGTTCACGCGAAATCAGCCAGTCAGTGCAACTATTGCGCGACCTTGCAACTTTGTCCAATCACAGCAACTTTCCCGCAATTTTGGCCAGTCCTCGTCAACTTCTGCCAATTTCACCAATCAAATTTGTCTCTAACTGGCGCTGAAACGCTCAGTCTAACCTATCAAATGCATCACTGCACCACGTTCACTTACGTGTTTACAGTGAGTAGTGAGTTTATAGTTTACAGGGAGTAAAACCTGCTTGATGCTACACCTCTGCTGTCCATATATGCATAACCGGAAACATCGTGTGACGAAATTTACGTCATTGTCTCCACTCCGCTAGTGTCTGCAGTGCTCGACCGCGGACAACCGCGTGCAGCCCAAATTTTGTGACTGCGCTGCCTGCCCACGACCTGAACGCTTTGAAAAGCGCATGCGCAAGACTGAACATCCCATTCACAAGGTGGTGATATCGACACAGCATACATCAGTAGACGAAGAGGACAACGAGGAGGTGGAAAACGAGAATAAAAACAGCATACATACTTTCACAGCGGCAGCAGCATCTTCATGGAAAAGGAATGAAAACCGGGAAGTCAAACAGCAGAAATGGACTCTATATTTGAAGAGAAACTTTGTAAAGAAGTTCGCTGTTTCTTCGTTGGTGAAAATTGTGGCGCGTCAGCACCTTGGCGCTACCTATTGGGTGGGAGTGAAACTACAAATGTTGATTGTACGCGTGCGTCAACCGCTTGGCCTGGGTAGATGAAAAAAGTGAGCATGAGCAGCGTAGCGTACGTGCTGGCCTCGTCCATAGCGTATGCGGACCACAGCGGACTAGAGGGAAATGGAGCATGAAGCAGGCTTAACGGAACACATCAGCAAACAGAGCGTGTGATTTAAAAAAAACACTCACCCGCAAGGTTTTCAACACCGTCCCTTCCTCCGTCTCCCCCAGCCTGCCCGTGGACGCTTCACCACGTCTCCATCCTGACCGCGTGTACGAAGCGCTGGGTTTGTGTTGAAAAACATGCGCCTGCCCCAAAAGCATGGGAGCGTGCGTGAGGAGAGTACACTACACTACAGCCAGTGTTTGAACATTTATACACCTTTAGAGGTAAAATCATTACAACATTTGGTCAGTGAGCTTTAAAACTGAATCTCAGGTCAGGACTCTGGACGGACAAACGCACCCACCCATCCCCCCATTGCCATCCCGCTGTAAATGAAAGATGTGTGTGTGTGTGAAGACCGGCATGCAGCAAACAAGTAGGCTTGGAAAGAGAGAGAACATTCTCTGTATTTTTTTTTTTTCCGAACAACAGACTCCCAATAGCCAATACAATGCAACAGAATACATTTTTTTCCTTGCCGCTCGGTACCGAGTGGTTGGGAACCATAGAGAGTTTTCAAATGAAGGTGCTGCCATAATTTCCAAATCTATACTCTTTAACTTGTATTCAATGCAATTTAGCTGTTGTAATGGATATTGTGTTAATGTTTGTACTTGTTGTTGCACAAGAGTTTTTCTGTATAGCAGAAGTTTCTGCTTAATTTATAAATCACTATAATAGGAAATGTTTGACAATCCTGTGCTTTTCTTGTATTGTTATATAGAATATCACTGCAGTAAACTGGAAAAAAGCATCTGCTTTAAAATTTGGAATTCTTCCCACGACTTTTAGTGCAAAAAACACTCTAAAAACATTGCAACTTTTATCACAACTTTTTAAAAAAGCTCCCGAGAATTCAGACTTTTTGGCCCGCAACGATCATAAAAACATCCCACAAAATCCTGTAGGGACTGATTAATGTGTTCTGCGGCACTGACCAAACGATCCCGTCATCATAATACGGCCCATAGAATCCATGGGTGCAAAAACAGATGGGGCCAACATGGAACCCACGAACAAACTCACATGGGACCCATAAGACAGCTCAGATTTAACCTATAGTGGGGTGCTCGGACGATGGCAAAGTTGGAGCGTGCAGCTCAGGTGAAGAAGGCTGCAATGTAGAGGAATGAACAAGATGAGACACAAGCTCTGTAGACACAAACTTTATTCTTCCAACAGCATAGTAAGACTGATCTCTGGGTTCCAAAGCCAACCTCTTATACATCTTCTTATACATCTTCACATTCTCTCCTTTGGCACCGAGAGTACATGTCATTATCATACATACATTTCATCTCAATACATTCACACCTGCAATTCCCAGTGTGAAGGCACGTCTTAAGAACTTTTGGTCTCCCCTGGCGCTCTGACGCTTAAACCTGCTTCTCTTCTTTTCACTTCTCCCCCCCAGGGTGCCACAGCACCTGTATTCCTCTCTCTAGCCTGAGGCACCCACACGACCATGTCTCCTTCCTTACCCCCTGTTCCCCAAAGTCCTGGGTGTGAGTCAAACCTCCCGCTGTGTCACCACATGCCCCCCCCCAAACATCCAGAAGGGGTCTTAACCATCCAGTGCCTTAGGCTTGATCAATTGCCCGTACCGGCTGTAACGTGGAACCACCGGGCTGACTGAAGGGCCTTCCTGTTGCAGTGGACAGGGGGAAGACTCAGTCTCCCATGCACAGTTTTCTGTAGGGGGAAAAGGTGGGGAGGGGAAAACCTTGGTCTCCTGCAAATGGTTCTCTGAAGGGGGAAAACAAACTTGTGGGCCCCCTGTGGGCGGGCGACCCCGCCGGGGAGCCTAGGCCAGCACCGCCTGCTCCTCTGCTAAAACATAAGCAGGCTTCAGCCTGTCTATGCAGATGGTTCCCCCCCCCCCCACGAGGTCCAACACAAAATTTTTCACTCTCGTTTCCACAAAACTCTGAAGGGGCCATTGTAAGGCAGTAAGGCAGACGCAGCGGGGTTTAGTGGGCGTCGTCCTAACGAAAACAAACTCGGCATTCTCCAAATGCTTCGGAACGAAGGAGCGGGGAAAACAGTGGTGCACCGGCCCCGGAACGCTGTTAGCCCCTGCACCGAGAAAAATGCGCGTGGCCGAGTTGGCACCGGGCGTGGGATTTTCTGGCAAAAATTCACCCGGGATCCACAATGGCTGACAAAAAATAAGCTTCGCCGGGGAAGCTGCCAAATCCTCCTTAGGCACTGAGCGCAACCCCAGTAGGACCCCAGGCAGACGGTCAATCCAATTTGCATCCATCAATGAGGCTCTGAGCGCCGCTTTAAGTGACCTGTGGAACCTCTTGCACAACCCGTTAGCCTGTGGGTTGTACGCGGTGGTTCGGTGGATTTTGACCTCCAGGCTCTCGGCCATTGCGGACCAGAGTTCTGAAACAAACTGTGGACCCTGTCGGAAGTGATATCTGACTGGAAACCGAAACGCGCAACCCAGGATGACAAAAATGCGGGGGCCATGTCAGCAGATGTGGTGAAAGCCAGCGGAACTGCCTCTGGCCAATGCATGGTGCAGTCCACTAATGTTAAAAGGTGTGTGAACCCCTGTGAGGGTGGAAGGGGGCCCACCAAATCGATGTGTACGTGGTTGAACCTCCTGCTCGGAATCTGGAAAGGCTCGAGGGGGGCTTTGGTGTACCTCTGAACCTTAGTCCGTTGGCATGCAACGCACTCGGTGGCCCACTCTTTCAGCACCCACCAGATGACGCAATGGCGGCTGCTGGCAGGACAGACAAGATAGCACTTGCTGGAGGAACAGATGAGATGGCAGCTGCTGTAGTAGATGTAATGGCAGCTGCTGGAGTAGATGTGATGGCAGCTGCTATAGCAGATGTGATGGCAACTGCTGTAGCAGATGTGATGGCAGCTGCTGGAGTAGATGTGATGGCAGCTGCTGCTGATGGAACATCAGACTTTGAGGCTGCAGCCACTGGGTCACCAGACATGGCGCTCAAAAGGAGGTGAGAGGAGGCAGCAGCAGAGAAAACAGCGGGTGATGAGAACTCAGCAGCGGTAGGTGGCTGCTGCTGAGCCCCCCCACCACCACCACCACCACCATCGGGAACAAGGCAAGACCCTTCACTATTTGCTGTAAAAAAAAAAAAAAATAAATGAAAAAGTACTTGCTTTTGTTCCCACTCCGCTGCTGTTGGAGACCCACAAGGCATGGAGACAGATGCTGGTGTGATGAGTGGCGGGGAGCCGGACAGGAAATCTCCCGGAGGCAGAGCTGGGACTGAAGCAGAGGTAGGGTGCGGGGGGAGTGTGGAAGCCAGGGGATGTTTTGCTGCCGGCACAGGCTTCCATGGAGCTGGAGCAGATGAGTGGAGAGGAGCTGAGGCTGGAGCGGAGCGAGGAGGTGCAGGTGATGGAGCACAGCATGGAGCGAGAGGCACCGAAACCAGGGGACGCTTCATCGGCTCAGGCTTCGGCACGGATGGTGAGCTCTCCTCCAGCCTGTGGAGTGGCTGTGGGGCTGGAGAGGCTGGTGTTGGAGCAGATGAATGGCGAGGAGAGGCAGTGGGGGTTGAGGAAGCCAGGGGACATTTCACCATCGGCTCAAGCTTCCGCGATGCCGGGGCTGATGAGCAGTGAGGAGCTGAGGCTGGAGCGTATTGAGGAGTTGTTGGGTGATGGAGCCAGGGGATGTTTTACCATCAGCACAGGCTCTGGGCTTTTCACCAGTTCACGGAGCGGATGTTGCAGATTTGGCACTGAGATCAATAGTCCGACTACACCGGGGTAGCTCCTTAGGGCGGGGCGGTCCTCAATCACTCCAGTCGCAGCATCCAGGAACATCATGGCCTGCTCCAGAGTGTGGCAAGACCGGGCATCTGAAATCAGGGCCTTGATTAGCTGAGCCACCCAGCAGTCCTCCTCATCCAAACCCAATGCTTTGGAGTCCATACCTGCAGAGTCCGGGTCTGGTGGTGTCATTCTGTCATATAATGTGCTGCTACCTCTGGCTGGCACAATGGCATAAATGGACTCAGAAGTGCAGGCAGAGCTTCAGCATAATATGATTTATTAAACAAAAGACTAGGAGAAAGCAAAACACAGCACAGGGTCTGAAAACTAACTCAGGACACAACTGGCAAAAACAGACTTACTTTAGACACAGGGTTCCTCTCAGGGAACAGTGATTACAACGTTAATGACGCCACACCAGAACACAAACTCAGACTGACATAAATAAAGTAACTGATAATTACAAACATGAGACAGCTGGGGAACAATCCGGGCAAAACAGGAGCCCATGAAGGAAAGTGGCTACAGGTACAGAAAACACGAGGAACTGGGAACAGTAGGTAAACCAGTATACACACAGGACCCAAAACCAGACAAAAGACAAAAACAAGGGGAGGGGGACACAAAGACCACAACAGTAAGGACAAACAGGAGATGACACAACAGACTGGGAGAACACAGAAGACAATAACAGAGGGCCTAGGGGAATACAGAAGGCAAATAAGGGTCAGGGAAAACACAATACCAAAAATAAACTTAAGGTACGGGCATGGTCCCAGACTATGCCCAGAACATGGCACTACAGGACAGGCTGGTCTCACCTCCACTGTAGCTGGGTTATGATCAGAGCTGCTGCAGGCTCTGGGAGTGACTGAAAAAATGCTGTTATTAAAGAAAAAATATTCTGTTTCTTCCGACATCTCCTGGGCCCACAGCAGTTCATTTTGTGTTCTGGAGAAGGAGTGCATGGAGGAAGAGAAAGCTCCATAAGGTGATGTAAGCTAGCCCAGACAAAAGTTAGTTTGTATGGTGTGGTGGTTAGGATTGATGACTGATGTGGAAATGTATGTAAATTTAAAAGGATTTCTAGATCTTGACAAGTTTTTTATCATAAAGAGAAATACTTTATTTTTTAATAATTAAACTGCACTACTTGCACTGGTACAGGGTAGTATAATGGTTAGCACTGTTGTTTAACAGCTAGAAGGTTCCAGGTTCGAATCCCCAGGCTGGCAGGGGTAGGAATATTTCTGTGTGGAATTTACATGTTCTTCCTGTGCTGTGTGGGTTTCCTCCCACAATCCAAAGACATGCATGTTAGGTTGATTGGTCGTTCTAAATGGTCCCTAGGCTTCTGTCTCCTATAGGCCCTTAGAATAGAGGGTCAGTACTAGTGAAGCTCAAAATGGTCTTTGAGACTAGAAAAGTGCTGTATAAGTACAGGTCCTTATCTTTGAAGTCAGTTTTAGAGAAATAAAAGATGTTTTTATTGTGCTACAAGTTTTTGTCTTGTGCTACATGACTACGAACCTTTGTGGCACCAGTGCTATGAGTTAACGCACAGCCCTGCACTGGTCCTGTTTTGGTGAGAAAAATGTATTTTATTTGCATTTTTTGGTGTTTTTGTCATATATTGGTGCTTCTGCATGAGATGATGTACCATGGCACAGCTGCGGCTGTCGTAAAAGGAGACCTTCACATCTTTATGTGGTCTAATGTTGTTGTTGCCTTTGTATTGGCGTGTATTAAGGTCCAAATGTGTCAGGGGTTCTATGCAGAAGGGCAGCTGGGCTCACTCACTTTTTTTTTACCAGTAAATTGTTATGTCTGATATTACCCTTGGTTCGCAGAAGAGGCGAGGTGACTTGGAACACAGCTTTATTGGACTCACTGGATATGGCGGCCACAGACAGGGCCCCGGCCAACACACCGGCGAGACAGAGGCCGTAAGACAGCCGACCCCGGCCTTATATAGGGCAGGGCGGTGAGTCACCATCTCACACTTCACATTAAAATACATATATCACATAAATGAGAAAGCAATGCCAGGGATTAGTGCTAAAAATTTTGTTTGTATACTTTATTATTCCCATGGAAATTCAAGAGCCAATCCCTTCACACCCAAGACCACTTTAGAGTCTGCAGTTAACCTAACTTCCATGTTTTTGGAATGTGGAATGAAGCCAGAGCTTCTGGAGTAAACCTACACAAGCATGGAGAGAACATGCAAACTCCACACAGAGAGGCCCTGATGGCTGGTGGATTTGAATCCACGACCTTCTTACTGTGAGGCAGTAGTGCTGACCACTACACCACCTGCTGCCCACATGTGCTCTATTGTTGTGTGGGAACACTATAAATGAGTTACACTTTTTACTCTGTTAAAGATATGATAAATTTCATTAAACTCTCTGTGTGCCCCATGAAGACTACCGGGAGGCATGTGGCAGGATGGCTGCGCTTGAACCAAGTTTGTTGTGGGCCCACTCATCCGCCTCCAACAGGAGCTCTGTTGACCATCCATTTGCCCTTGGGAGGGGCCATTAAAACCAAGTTCACTTTGACGCAGTGGTGGTGTGCTGCTGAATACAGTACATATTGTGTTTGGAAACACTTTTAAGACTGCGGGCCTCCTTGGCGGTGACCCCGTGGGGCAGGGTCGCACCCCCCCCCCCCGGGTCCTGGTGGTGGTGGTGGTGGGGTGTCTGCCCCTCTTCTTCTGGGGCCCATGTGTTTGTGTGTGTGTGTCTGTGAGAGGGTGTGTGGAGGGAAGGTATCCATGTGTGGGTACGGGTGTGTGCTTATATTTGTGGGTGTGTCGTGTCTGAGAGTATGAATGCGGGGGAAACCGGGGGCCAGTGGCACGGCCAGCTGACCCAGGGCCGCAATGTGCCACTCTGACAGCCACCCCCCCACCTTCCCTGCACCTCCTTCTGGAGCAGGTGCCTAGCTGTCCTGGGGCTGAGTGGCTTTGGAGCATTTGTACTCTGCAGGGGCTGCAGGTTGCCAGGGTGATTGGGGGCACAGTCTCGCTTGCTCACAGTCCCGGGGTGGGCTTGCAACAACCTCCTACACTCTCTTTTTTTTGTATATTTCCTGGCAAAACAGACAGACACACAAGCACACGTCTGTTTTCTTTCAGGTGCAGATATCAGGCCTGTGCTGAGAGCTTTTCAGAAACAGCAATTGTTGATTTTGTTTTTTCTTTGTTTTTCTTTATTCCTCTCTCTTTCCCCACCCCTTCACCCCCACCCCCTCCGACCACTTCTGTCCCTTCAATTCCCTCTCCCATTCTCCCCTGTGAAGTCCAGCAAAATTAAGACAATTCAAATAAAGTATTAAAGTTATTATACAGCAAGAGGAGTCTATAAATACTATTTATACACAGCATATATTAAATGTGAACAGATATGCTTTTGTTAAAGTAAATGTCTTTAGCACAATAAGGCAAGCAGATATTATTATTTTATTTTTTTTGCAAAGCTGCTGGACAGGACAAAAAAAGTTTTCCAAGCACACATACAATTTTCAGCACTATATTAAACTGTATTGTAAGATAAAATGAGGAATTTTTTTTAGTCTGAATCAAGTGAAATGCTGTATTATTCATTTTTGAGAAGCACAGAAGTTTGGACAAGAGCCAATCACTCTGCTTTCATGAAGCTTGTTGTGAATGTGTTTGATACAATTGGACCATGGGTCACCAAAATTTTTAACTTGTCACTCTCAACTGGTCAGTTCCCCAGCTCTTTCAAACATGCCATAATTGAGCCAAAACTGAAGAAAACTAACTTGGACCCCACCAATCTCAAAAACTATAGGCCCATATCAAAGCTTCCTTTCCTAGCCAAACTTCTTGAGAAAGTGGTGTCCAAACAGCTCACTGCCTTTCTGGAGACAAATTTAATCTATGACATGTTTCAGTCTGGGTTCAGACAACGCCACTCGACTGAAACTGCTTTAGTAAGAGTGGCTAGTGATATCATGATGTCGGCTGATATTGGGAAATCTACGGTCCTGGTCCTGCTGGATCTTTCCTCAGCCTTTGACACGGTGGACCACACCATTATGACAAACAGACTGAGGGACCTGGTGGGGATGACAGGTCCTGTTCTGAAGTGGTTCTCCTCCTACTTGACTGGTAGAAGCTTCAGTGTATCTTCTAATAACATCTGGTCCAACTCAGCCGATTTGCAGTATGGTGTGCCCCAAGGTTCTGTCCTGGGGCCACTACTGTTCCTACTGTACATTCTCCCCCTTGGCCGCATCATACAGCAGTATAATAACATCTCCTATCATCTCTTTGCAGACGACATCCAGATATACTGCTCGTTCAACAAGTCTGAGCTCCACATACTCAGCTCCTTAACAAACTGCCTGTCCCACATAAAGCAGTGGCTTAATGACAACAGCCTCCAGCTAAACTTTGGCAAAACGGAGACTTTGATCATTGCCCCAGACAGCGACATATCAGGCATAAAACAATACCTTGGTGACTTGGGCAGTACAGTTAAAACAAAGCTGAGAAACTTGGGTGTGATCTTTGATAAGGCCATGTCATTGGAACATTACACCAAACAACTGATAAAAAACTGTCACTTCCAACTGCGAAAATCTCCAAGCTCAGGACCATGGTTTCACACAAAGAGCTGGAGATGATCATTCACGCATTTGTCTCCTCACGTTTGGACTACTGTAACAGCCTTTTTACTTGTTTGAACAAAAAGGAACTGGCTCGTCTGCAGTTTGTTCAAAACTCTGCTGCGAGGCTTCTGACACGTGCAAACAGGAGAGACCACATTACACCTGTCTTTAGGTCACTCCATTGGCTCCCTGTTGTGTATCGTGTCCACTTTAAGATCCTGGTGCTCACTTTCCGAGCAATTCACGGTCAGGCCCCCGCATATATGGCTGCTCTGATTCAGCCCTACAGCTCGACCCGCAGCCTGAGATCCTCAGGACAGCACTTGCTCATGGTTCCCTGCACCCACTTTGCTACCAGAGGCGACAGGTCTTTTAAAGCAGTAGCACCACGCTTGTGGAATGACCTCCCTCTGCACCTTCGAGCCATGGACAGTGTTGTGAGTTTTAAAACCCACCTGAAAACATTCCTGTTTAAACAGGCATTTTAATTCCAAGATTGACTGAAGGCTGTTACCACCTGACTGCATAGAGTGTATTTTTTGTTTCTTAGTTCTACTTTAATTCGTATTTTAACTGTATCTTAACTATCCATCCATCCATCCATCTTCTACCGCTTTTCCGGAGGTCCGGGTCGCGGAGGCAGCAGTTCAAGCAGAGAAGCCCAGACTTCCCTCTCCCCAGCCACCTGCTCCAGCTCTTCAGAGGGGATACCAAGGCGTTCCCAGACCAGCTGGGAGACATAGTCTCTCCACCGAGTCCTGGGTTTGCCCCGGGGTCTCCTCCCAGTGGGACGTGCCCGAAACAACTCAAGTGGGAGGCGTCCATGAGGCATCCTAATCAGATGCCCATACCACCTCAACTGACTCCTTTCAATGTGGAGGAGCAGCGGTTCTACTCTGAGCCTCTCCCGGATGACTGTATCTTAACTGTATTACTGTATTTCAATTGTATTTTATTGCATTTTAATTTATATTTTAGTTGTATTTTAATTGTTTTGATTGTTGTTGCACTGTAAAGCACTTTGTGACTTTATATGTCTGTGAAAAGTGCTATATAAACAAAGCTTACTTACTTACTTACTTTCTTTCTGCATTGCAAAGTTTTTTTTTGTTTTGTTTTTTCCCATGTGAAGGGAAGGTACAAATCACAATGACAAAGGGTGGGATAACCGGTTTGAGGCACAGAAACCAGGACGGGAATCTTTCACCTCACTGCTCTGCTGTGATTTCTCTCACTTCCTGAAGGGAACAGTGCCTAAATATGTGGATGCACAAATAGGATTTTCTGCCAGTTTGGACTTTGACATTATTATGATCATACATTAAAGGTAAGACTTTGATAACCTTGTGGACTTGTTACAATCTCTAATTCTTCATAGTTAGATATAAAGAAGCAATGGAAAACATAAGGATGACAGGTCATAAATAAGGTGTCCAGTGTCAGTTTGGGGGATAAATTATAGTGGGATCATCCTGGAAGTTGTCTAAGCTGGCACTAATGCTGTAAATAGCAATAGCCCTTCCCACTAATTTATGACTGGTTTCATTTCATCAGAAATAAAATAGTTAAGCAATTAGTCTGTTTAATTTGGGTCAACCTTCTGTAAATGTAAAAGAACCACCTGATTTAAGAAAGAAAAGGTGCAATGGAGTCCATGAAATGTTTGCTGTTGTTCATCCTTCCATCCATCTTCGGGTGAGAGGCTCACTGTTGTTCAGTTTGTTATTAATTGTATTAGGAGAAACGATATGTTGGAGTTGTCTGTGTTGTTGTTGTTGTCTGACTCTGAAAACTCTGTTTCCAGGTCCCTCACACGCTTGGTTGCTAAAGTATGATCTTGTGGAAATCTCTGATTCTCCTCTTGTTGCTGCTAACTCTTCAGATATGCAAAGGTAGGATTACAGCAGTCAGCACATGGCTCAGTGTGCACGTACAGCTTTGTGCACACACACCAAAACACCACAGACGTGGACTGTCATCACAACTGTAGACCAGCAGAGCACATTTGATGAAATGAGATTTCTTGAGAAAAGCAGCACATTTCCAGGACATCAGCTCCCAGTTTATCATGTTTCAAGGCACTGAAGAGTTTCCCTACTTAATGATGAATGAAAAAAAGACATTTATTAAAAACAGTTATCTCCTGCACAAGATAATCAGCCTACCAAAAGGTGGGATTTAAAGAATTTGACAGCAGGTCAATTGTAAAACTTTTAGCAGCAAGTGACAAAGAGTACATTCAAGGATTGGGGCAGTGGTGGCCTAAAGGTTAGGGATGTGGACTGGTGACTGGAGGGTCAATCCCTGGACCAGCAGGATCATATCTGGGTGGGACAGATGATAGAGCAGTGTTTACCCCATGGTCATTACCCATTCCAGCCCGGTGTGGCTCAAAGAGAGGCTGTCTCTCAGTGGATCTTCCCTGTATAAATAAAGGGTTAAAAAATTGATAAGAGGAAAAACTGGGATAGTGCACAAACATACAGGGATTTTTCCAGTATGCAGGGCCGTTTCCTGCTTTTGGAGGGCCTGTGCAAGATTGTGTTTGGGAGCCATCGTTTTTACAAAGCAGAGAAAGATTTTTTGTGGCAGTGCACTTGAAGAAAACAGGCTAGATTTGAAAATCTAAAAGTCAGATTGAAGATGTCAAGTTGACTCAAGCAGTTTAATAAAAATAATATTATTATGAATAATATGACAGCATTATTGTCACTGTAGGCAGAGCATACAACAAAATTAGCAGCGCCACATGGCGCTACAACAAACAGAACACACTCTTAAATATATAAAAATAAATCCACCACTATATAAAAAACTATCTAAAATATACATGAGATAAAACCCAGCTTTATGTAAAAAATTGCACATATTTCAGACAGTGCATGTATTTCAAAAACTGCACATATTTTAAAAAGAATTTAAACTGTGAATAGAGAGCCTAAGCCCCACCCCATCTACTTCCACACATGGGACCTTAAGTCTGAAAAATTCTCCATTGAAATGAATGGCAAGAGTGAAATTATCTTTTGATCCCGACTGAATTTTGCCATGACTTACACTTAAAATGGCTGTCAATTTAAAAGGTAATTTTCCACATAAATAACGGTGTAAGTTGTTGTCTAACTGTTAAGGTAAACTGTAAGGTTATGAAAAAACCATTCCTGCCAATTTCCAGCCAACGTGAAACGTTATGCTAGTGGAAAACTAGGATTTTAAGAGGCTAAGAAAGATCTTTCATTAGTTACCATGACACATTGTTGTCTGTCACACAGATAAGATGTAATGCGGTGAGTCACTGAATGAAAAGTTAGTTTGTTTTTTTTAGGTCCAGTAAAACAGCTCCCACAACTGGTCCTTGATCAAGTCACCTTATTCCTGGGGTGCCGCTGTAGGAACAATTATGGGCGGAGCTTCCAGTTTCATCGGACCTAGTGTTAAATCGGTCAGTAAGAGTGGAGTAGCAGGGGCATTTAAAATAGCATTTTTAAAAGTTTTTCAAATTCATTTTAATGTATAGTCCACATACGTGTTTTGCACTCAAGTGGCAACTAATTTCAGCACTTGTAGTTTTTGTATTTTTTGAATGTTTTGGCGTAGTTCTGGTACTTGTTGCTGGTGTTCGTGGTTGTGCCATAGACTGTATCAATGGAGGCTTCTTTGTGGCTCTGACTAGATTCTACGTCTGCTCTGAGGTAAATCTGATTATGTCCAACATGTTTTAACAAAATGCAGCCCACTTTATTGCGGTGGAGACATTGATCTCAGAGCTTTTATTTGTTAATAGCGTTAGCATATCAGCAGCGGCGCTAACAAACAGAGCTACTGTCTGCCAGGCCACTTTTTAAGGTCATCTTCCTATCCCTAGATAGTCGTGGGAAGTGATATGATTATTTTACTGTTTTTGAGGTGCAAAAGGCCATGTTCCCACATTTCTGATGCCAAAGTCATTGTCTTTTAACAAGGAAAAGTATCCCGTTTCAGTGACAACCACACATTCTAAACTAGTACTGGAAGTTGCTACCATAATTCACGCAAGGCATCATGGGGCCTAAGAATAAGGTGGATTGACTTTTTTTGTTTTTAAATTGTTCAATCAAGTAGGAGCCAGCACTCTCAGCTGAATAATTTGGTCAGAAGCCAAACTACTGGAGTATATAATAAATTATTATTACATACTCCAATAACTGTGAAGCAAGGGTTTTGTTTTTTTTTCTAAAACTTTGCAGAAAACTGGTAATATACCAACAGACACATGCAGTGCATCCAGAAGGTATTCACAGCGCTTCACTTTTTCCACATTTTGTTTTGTTACAACCTTATTCCAAAATGGATTAAATTCATTTTTTCCTCAAAATTCTACACACAATACCCAATAATGATAATGTGAAAAAAGATTTTTTTTTTTTAGATTTTTGCAAATTTATTAAAAAATAAAAAACTAAGAAATCACATGTACATATGTAAGTATTCACAGCCTTTGCCATGAAGCTCAGAATTGAGCTCAGATGCATCCTGTTTCCACTGATCATCCCTGAGATGTTTCTACAGCTTAATTGGAGTCCACCTGTGGTAAATTCAGTTGATTGGACATGATTTGGAAAGGCTCACACCTGTCTAGATAAGGTCCCACAGTTGACAGTGCATGTCAGAGCACAAACCAAGCATGAAGTTAGAGGAATTGTCTGTAGACATTTTACCAACACCTCTGAGACAGAATTGTCTCGAGGCACAAATCTGGGGAAGGGTACAGAAAAATTTCTGCTTCTTTGAAGATCCCAATGAGCACAGTGGCCTCCATCATCCATAAATGGAAGAAGTTCGGAACCACCGGGACTCTTCCTAGAGCTGGACGGCCGTCTAAACTGAGCGATCAGGGAAGAAGGGCCTTAGTCAGGGAGGTGACCAAGAACCTAATGGTCACTCTGTCAGAACTCTAGTGTTCCTCTGTGGAGAGAGGAGAACCTTCCAGAAGTACAACCATCTCTGCAGCAATCCACCAATCAGGCCTGTATGGTAGAGTGGCCAGACGGAAGCCACTCCTTAGTAAAAGGCACATGGCAGCCCACCTGAAGTTTGCCAAAAGGCACCTGAAGGACTCTCAGACCATGAGAAACAATATTCTCTGGTCTGATGAGACAAAGATTGAACTCTGGCATGAATGCCAGGCGTCATGTTTGGAGGAAACCAGGCACCGCTCATCACCAGGCCAATACCATCCCTACAGTGAAGCATGGTGGTGGCAGCATCATGCTGTGGGGATGTTTTTCAGTAGCAGGAACTGGGAGACTGGTCAGGATAGAGGGAAAGATGAATGCAGCAATGTACAGAGACATCCTAGATGAAAACCTGCTCCAGAGCGCTCTTGACCTCAGATTGGAGTGACGGTTCATCTTTCAGCAGGACAATGGCCCTAAGCACACAGCCAAGATATCAAAGGAGTGGCTTCAGGACAACTCTGTGAATGTCTTTGAGTCGCCCAACCAGAGCCCAGACTTGAATCCAACTGAACATCTCTGGAGAGATCTGAAAATGGCTGTGCACCGACGCTTCCCATCCAACCTGATGGAGCTTGAGAGGTGCTGCAAAGAGGAATGGGCCAAACTGCCCAAAGATAAGTGTGCCAAGCTTGTGGCATCATATTCAAAAAGACTTGAGGCTATAATTGTTGCCAAAGGTGTATCAACAAAGTATTGAGCAAAGGCTGTGAATACTTATGTGCGTGTGATTTCTTAGTTTTTTATTTTTAATAAATATGCAAAAATCTCAAAAAAAAATGTTTTTCACGTTGTCATTATGGGGTATTGTGTGTAGAATTTTGAGAAAAAAATATGAATTTAATCCATTCTGGAATAAGACTGTAACATAACAAAATGTGGAAAAAGTGAAGCGTTGTGAATACTTTGCGGATGCACTGTACCTGATTTACAGCTCGAGATTTAAGTCCCTTACCATTCCGGCCAGGGTCCAGCCAAGGTAAAAGATCCCACAGGTGGGACACCAAAATGGTAAGAGGTTAAAAACTACAAACACATATGGACAGAGCTTACATCATCTTTTCAAAGCACCCAGGGTGAAGTAACTAACAGTCTTCTGGCTCTCACTAGCTCTCACAGTACAAAACAATATCTTTGTGTTGTTTTTCTCCTCTTTGGATCCTTCTTTCACCAGTCAGGAAACAGGAGGTGAGATTGTAATAATTTCCTGCCATGATCGTGTTTGGTGATGTGGGATGATGGGAGTTGTTGTTTGCTAATCATTGAAACAAAACCTAAAAAAAAAAATAAATAAATAAAAAAAAAAAAGATGGCGGCGCGCCTAGACGCAGCGGCCCCTCTTGGTATCAGCGAGTGTGAGAGTTTTATTCATCCCAGACGTACATTCTGTAAAACTTACAACCGTGAGACCTTATTAAACATCAAGGTACTGCACGCTGCAAGAATCGCGGCGATCGGTTGTGATTTGGACATTCTACGCCAGCATGGAATTTTGGCGGAGTCCCCGCTGGAAGCTACCCGGGAGAGGATGAAGCGGAAGCGGTGCGAGCGCAAGCAAAAGCGAGGAAAAAGGGCCGGGATCCATGCTAGGCTAAAGGCTAACCCCTCCAGACCAGCGGTACCGTCGCTTCTTCTATCAAACGTCCGCGCCCTCGAAAACAAGGCAGACGAGCTGCGTTTGCTGAAAGAAACCCGGAGAGAATGGAGGGACTGCTGTGTGTTTGTTTTCACCGAGACATGGCTCCACGATAACATTCCTGACGAGGCCATTCAGCTGGAAGATATGGCGATGTTCCGGGCCGACAGGGAAACGGCGAGCTCCGGTAAGAGCCGGGGGGGTGGGCTATGCATCTATGTTAACAAGAACTGGTGCGTTAATGCCACGTTAGTGTCTAAACACTGCTCTCGGTTGGCGGAGTTCCTTATTGTTAATTGTCGGCCTTTTTATCTGCCGAGGGAATTCAGCAACGTGTTTGTAGTTGGTGTTTACATAGCGCCGAGCGCTAACGCTAAAGCTAATGCTAAGAAGGCACTCGGGGAACTGCACAATGCAATCAGTAAAATCCAAACGTCACACCCGGACAGTTTTGTGGTGGTTGCGGGGGATTTTAACCACACCAGCTTAAAGACTGTGCTCCCCAAGTTTAAACAATGTGTAGACTTTAAGACCAGAGGAGAGAATATGTTGGACTTAGTGTACACAAACACAGATGCATATAAAGCGATACCCCGCCCCCATCTCGGCCGTTCTGATCACATGTCCGTGATGCTGGTTCCTGCCTACAAACCTTTATTGAAGCGCAGCAGGCCAGCAGTGAAACAAATCAGGATTTTGCCAGAGAGTGCAACCTCTGCACTGCAAGACTGTTTTCATCACACAGACTGGAGGATCTTCAAAATAGCAGCCTCCCAGGAAGACAGGGCAGATGTGGAGGAGTATGCTGATTCGGTCACCAGCTACATCGCGAAGTGCACAGAGGATGTCACTACAGTGAAGACCATCACTGTGCGGGGTAATCATAAGCCCTGGATGACTGCAGAGGTGCGCTCGCTGCTTAAAGCCAGAGATGCAGCGTTCAGAGCGAAGGACAGGATTGCCCTCCGCTCAGCCAGGTCTGCGCTTTCAAAGGGAATTAAGGTGGCAAAGCACGCCTATGCGGAGAAAATCCAGGGACACCTCTGTGACACTAGGAACACCAAGCAGATGTGGCAGGGAGTTCGGACACTGACGGGCTTTAAGTCTAGGCAGGGGGTCGATGATGACGACGCTTCGCTTCCAGACAGGCTTAACGACTTCTTTGCACGTTTTGAAGCATCAAACTCGACAATCAGAGGGAGGGCCGGCCCACTCCCACCATCGGTCGGACCAGCTTTTACCATTAACACAGCGGACACACGGAGGACCCTATCCCACGCAAAGCTGCAGGTCCAGACAACATTCCGGGACGTGTGCTCCGAGACTGCGCGAGTGAGTTGGCGGATGTCCTGACTGACATTTATAACATCTCCCTGAGTCAGGCCATCGTTCCCAGATGCTTCAAGACCTCTATCATTGTACTGGTGGCAAAGAAACCAGTGGTGTCATGTTTGAATGACTATCGTCCTGTTGCACTTACACCAATTGTGATGAAGTGTTTTGAACGGCTTGTCAAACCACACATCACAGCCTGCCTCCCTGCATCACACGACCGGCTCCAGTTTGCATATCGTTCAAACCGCTCCACGGAGGATGCTATAGTCACCACCCTACACTCTGTCATCACCCACCTGGACCAGAAAGACACCTACGCCAGACTCCTGTACATTGATTTCAGTTCAGCATTCAACACCATTATTCCCCAGAGACTGATAGAGAAATTACTCCTTCTCGGTCTGAACATCGCCACATGTCTCTGGATCCTGGATTTCTTGACTGAGAGACCTCAGTCTGTCCGGGTTGGAAACAACATCTCCAACTCTGTCACGCTGAGTACCGGAACCCCTCAAGGCTGTGTACTCAGTCCACTGTTGTTTACACTTCTAACACATGACTGTGTATCCAAACACGAGGGGAACCAGATTATTAAGTTTGCAGATGACACCACGGTGGTGGGACTTATTCAGAGGGATGAGGAATCAATGTACAGGGAAGAAGTGAGAGACCTGGAGGGCTGGTGCAGGGAGAACAATCTGGTGCTCAACGTGGACAAAACAAAGGAGATGATTATTGACTTCCGGCGGTCACAGCCTGAGCACGTCCCCCTCAGCATCGGCGGCCGTTTAGTGGAGAGAGTAGAGAACATCAAGTTCCTCGGAGTGCAGATCTCGCAGGACCTGACCTGGAGCAAGAATTCCTTGGAGATCAGGAAGCGAGCTCAGCAGAGACTACACTTCTTGAGGAAACTCAAACAGGCCTCTCTCCCCATCTGCATCCTCAGGACCTTCTACAGAGGTGTGGTGGAGAGTGTTCTGACGTACTGCATTGCTACATGGTACTCCAGCTGCAGTATGTCAGACAAAAAAGCCCTGCAGAGGATAGTCAAGGGGGCGGAGAGGGTAATTGGAGTCTCCCTCCCCTCTGTCCAAGAACTTTTTCAGAACCGTTGTAGGAGCAGGGCACTGAACATTGTCAAGGACCGTTCTCACCCTCTGCATAAACACTTTGAACTTCTTCCATCTGGTAAACGATTCCGGAGCATCAGAGGCAGAACCACCAGACTGATCAACAGCTTCCTCCCACAAGCTGTCAGGATGCTGAACAGCTGACCCGGAATCTCACATACACACTACTGCACCTATGGACATTTTGTATATTATAGTTAGTTATTCTTTTTCCCCAAGTATGTCTCAGGGATGTGTGAATGGATGGGGGGGTAGGAGCTATGTGGGAGTGTGTCTTAATCATGCTGCTTCTTATATGGATGCCGAGAGAAACGCAATTTCATCTTGCCTGCACTACAGTTGTATGTACAGCAATATGACAATAAAGTTTGATTTGATTTGATTTGATTTAAATATTACTTTGTTATTATACGACAGCCGACAACTTGAGTTATGTGGAAAATTATCTTTGAAACTGACAAACATCATATGTGTAACTCGTGGCAAAATTCGATCGGGATCAAAAGATAATTTTGCTCTTGCCATTCATTTCAATGGAGATTTTTTCGATTTAAGGTCCCATATGCAGAAGTCAAGGGGGCGTGACTTAGACGTTCTGTAGCATTGAGGGAAAAACTGTTCCTGAATCTAGATGGATGTGTTTTTGCACATCTGTAACAGTTCAAACAGATGATGAGAGGGGTGTACTCACTTTTGTGAGATACTGTATTTGTGCATTTGGGTTATATTATAATCACAATTCTTCATATTGAGGAAAAAAAAGTGACTTAACTCAGAGGACTGAGTCTGCCGTCATTGATTACAGACAAAAATGTAGTTCGCTGGTCATTTTAAAGCATACTTTCAATCATAAGAATTTATTACTTACATTATAGAAGCACAGAAGTCTCGCTTCTGGGACAGCTGTGTGGTCTGTGCATCGGCTCAGTTCAGCCACACGCACAACTCTGGCATCTGGCATTATTGTGCAAAAACGCATGGGAGAAATAAAATTATTTCCCCACATCATCTCAAGTGTGTTTACCAGAATTCTCTGGTGATCCGAGGAATTTTTTTATAACCCGATGTAGCACATCCTGACCCGTTTCAGTGGTCTTCAGCTCTGTTAAAGTTTAACCAGCGGAGTTAACAAAAATATGTGAGGGATAACCATTACAATTATACAACAGTTAGTTCCAACTGAGCAATTTTATTGGACAATAGGGATTCCAGGAGTTACTAAAATCCACGATAACTGCACTCTGTTTCACTGGATATGTGTCACTCCGCTTCAAAGGTGTTCTAGTAACTGTTAATTATTAACAGTAATTTACTATCAACTATCAGTGAGAATTGCAGTACTGTTTTGGATACTTTAATTTCCACAGTGAGGAGCTGTTTGACTAGAAATTATATATCCGTGACCCGGAAGTCCCGCCCTTTTGAAAAAAAATCTTTGTTTACAACTTTTGCCCTTGTATAAACATCGTTAAGCTATTTCATGTCTGTTTTTTTAAAAAGGCAGTGCTAGAGTTGGATTTATTGTCTCAATTAAAAAAAAACCACAATACCTTTGTGGTAATGGATTCTTTATTTCATCTGAAAATGCCAAGGAAAAGTGAATGAAGCATGCTAACTACTAGCCAGTGGCCAGCTACCGGCATCTTGATCTCGGGTCTTCTGCCGTACCAATTCAACAGGTGAGCGATATGTAAACTTACTTTTGCACTTCAATTCAATTCAACTTTATTTATATGGCGCCATTTCACAACAAGTCATCTCATAGCACTTTCAACTGTAGGGGAAACCCCCACAACTGCAGAAAGACCCCAGCAATCAGGCGATCCCCTGTGAGCAAGCGCTTGGCGATGGTGGAGAGGAAAAACTCCCTTTTAACAGGAAGAAACCTCCAGCAGAACCAGGCTCAGGGAGGGGCAGTCATCTGCTGTGACTGGCTAGGGGGTGAGGGGATAGAGAAGATGAAATGAACAGACATGTAGA
Organism: Pholidichthys leucotaenia; assembly: GCA_020510985.1. NCBI lineage: Eukaryota > Metazoa > Chordata > Actinopteri > Cichliformes > Pholidichthyidae > Pholidichthys > Pholidichthys leucotaenia. Next base: position 13,735,797 of record CM035844.1, read on the forward strand.
CAGCAAGCATCATGATGGGGACTGAAACTATGGGAGAGAACAAAGAATCAGAATCAGAATCAGAATCAGGTTTATTGCCATTGTTCATGTAGTACACAAACTAGGAATTTGTCTCGGTACAATGCTGCAACATTAAACATGATAAGATAAGAGAAATAAACTATACATGTAATAAAGTGTAGGATAAGATTAAGTGATACTGGTCAACAGTTAAAATATATATTAGCCAGCAGCAGATACTGTGGAGAACTATATAGTGCAGTCGGTAATGCAGGAAGAAAACAGTGATGATTGACATGAGTCTGGTTGAGCTGCTGTACATGGTGCACGAGAGTCACTTAGTGTTCAGCAGTCTAATGGCAGAGGGGAAGAAGCTGTTCATGTGACGGGAGGTTTTAGTCTGGATGGACCGAAGTCTTCTACCAGAGGGGAGGGGGGCAAACAGATGAAAGAGATGTTAATGACCAGCAAAAAAAATATTTCATTGAGAGTGAAGAAAGGAGTGAAGCCCAGTGCATTAATGGAGGTCCCCTGGCTGTCTAAACCTATTAGCAGCATAACTAAGGGAGGGTTCTGACATATTGCACGGCTCAGGAGACGCACACACACAGGCTTAGAGTAGTTCAAAGAGTTTATTAACAGCAGGAGTGAATGAGTGCGTGTCTGCGGGATGTAAATGTGTTGGTGATGGCGTCTGCTTCAGGCACAGAGGCAGGTGACCGTACAGCCGAGCAACCCTATGGAGAGAGCACAGGGAGAGGGTGACGGGCATACACCAACACAGGAGGGATTTATGGCGAGAGAAGGACTTACTTGGTTTGTCAGGATAGCTGGCACAACAAGGGGGCGAAGCCCGGAAGACAGCCACCTGGAGAGCTCCGTACAGCAGCGAGGATTGGGCGATGGAGTGGAGATGTCCGCCGCCGGGGAATCCACCTGTGCACAGGGGAGCAGACTGAAGAAGAGAGGTAAGCGATCTTCTTACCAAAATGATGATGCTGAAGAGTAGTATGCTCACAACGGTGAGGGACGAAGTCTGACGGCTTCAGCCCGAGCCTCCGGGCGAGACGGCTTTTATCCCTCGCCGCTGATGAGGATCAGGTGCGTGAGCAGGTGGCGCCGCTGATGAATGGCGCGGCGTGACAGTACTCCCCCCTCTAGCAGCGCCTCCTGGCGATGGCTTATCCGGGTGCGCTCGGTAGAAGTCCGCGATGAGCGATGGGTCCAACACAAACGACGGGGGCACCCATTGTCGATGCTCGGGCCCATAGCCCTCCCAGTCCACCAAGTATTGCAACCCACGACCCCGGCGCCGGGAGTCCAGGATGGAGGAGACGGACCAGGCCGGATGGCCACCAATCATCCGGGGCGCGGGTTGCGCTGCAGGAGGAGGGCAAAGGGGGTCAGTGACTGCCAGTTTCACCTTCGATACGTGGAAAGTGGGATGGATGCGGAGGGAGGGCGGAATAGCCACGCGCACAGCCACCGGGTTGATGATCCGGGTGATGGGAAAGGGACCCATGAATCGCTGTGCCAGCTTCCTCCTCTCGCCTTTTAATGTGACGTCCTGGGTAGACACATACACTAGTTGCCCAACTCTGTACGCCGGGGCAGGTCGTCTGTGCCGGTCCGCCACGGTCCTGTTGCGCTCCGCTGTGCGTAAAAGCGCATGACGCGCGGCAGCCCAGGTGGAGCGGAACTGCCTAAGGTGTGCCCTAACAGAGGGGACAGTTACCTCGCTCTCCTGCGCTGGAAACAGCGGGGGGTCGTAACCCAGGGACGCCTTGAAGGGGGACACATCCCCGTTGCAGAAGAGCGGGCGGTGTTGTGGGCATACTCCACCCAGGCGAGATGGTTGCTCCAGGACGTCGGCTTGGATCTGGTAACACAGCGGAGCGCAGCCTCCAGCTCCTGATTGGTCCTCTCACACTGCCCGTTAGACTGGGGGTGATGGCCGGAGGAGAGGCTCACCTTGGCTCCGATGGCGTTACAAAAAGATTTCCAAACCTCGGATGAAAATTGGGGGCCCCGGTCCGAGACCACATCTACCGGAATCCCGTGCAGCCTGACCACGTGTTGGACGAGGAGGCCCGCCGTCTCCAGAGCGGTAGGGAGACCTCGCAGGGGGACGAAGTGTGCCGCCTTGGAGAAACGGTCCACGATGGTCAGGACAGTGTCAAAAGAGTTGGAAACGGGGAGTCCGGTGACGAAATCCAGCGCGATGTGCGACCAGGGCCTGCCGGGGACGGGCAGAGGCTGGAGCAGACCCGCTGGAGGGGCATTTCCTGACTTGCTGGTGGCACAGATTGGGCAAGCCCGGGCGTAGCGGGCTGCATCCCTCCGCAGGCCTGGCCACCAAAAGGACCGTTGGAGGAGGCTGATCATCCGAGAGGTGCCGGGATGACAGGTGAGCCGGGAGGTGTGGAGCCAGTGGATGACCTCTCCTCGGACCGCAGATGGAACGAACAGTCTTCCCTCCGGTCCGCCGCCAGGATCAGGTTCCACCTCCTGCGCCTTCCGGATCTTGTCTTCAATGTCCCAAGAGACAGCTCCCACGACGCACGACCTGGGCAGGATAGTGTGGGGCGTTTCCTCAGCCTCCACGGGGGTGAACTGTCTAGAGAGGGCATCAGGCAGGCCGTTCTTGGAGCCTGGCCTGAAGGTGATTGAAAAGCAGAACCTGGCAAAGAACAGAGACCAGCGCGCCTGGCGGGCATTCAGGCGCTTGGCAGATCGTAGGTACTCTAGGTTCTTATGGTCCGTTAGGACCACAAACGGCAGGTCCGCCCCCTCTAGCCAGTGGCGCCACTCCTGCAGGGCGAGTTTGATGGCCAGGAGCTCTCTGTCCCCCACATCGTAGTTCCTCTCCGCCGGGGACAGGCGCCGGGAGAAGAAGGCGCACGGTCGCTTGGCGCCATCGTCCGGTGATCGTTGGGATAACACTGCTCCCACTCCTGTGTCCGATGCGTCCACCTCCACAATGCACTGCAGCGTGGGGTCGACCTGGCGAAGGACCCGGGAGGAGGAGAACTCCGCCTTCAGCGCCTTAAAGGCAGCATCGACCTCTTCGGTCCACTGGAACGGGACCTTCGGGGACGTGAGGCGGGTCAGCGGTCCGACGATCCAGCTGAAATTCGGGACAAAGCGGCGGTAAAAATTGGCGAAGCCAACAAACTGTTGCACCTGCTTCCGGGATGCGGGAGTAGGCCACTCCACCACTGCCTTCACCTTCTCTGGGTCTGGGAGCACCTGGTCTTGGGCGATGATGAATCCCAGGAAGGATGTGGTCCTAGCGTAGAACTTGCATTTCTCAGCCTTCACGTACAGACGATTCTCCAGCAGTCTTTGGAGGACCCACCTCACATGGACCTGGTGCTCGTCTCTGGACCTGGAGAAGATCAGAATGTCGTCCAGGTAGACGAACACGAAAAGGCCGATGAAATCCCGGAGGACGTCATTAATGAGGCGCTGAAAGACGGCAGGAGCGTTGGTCAACCCGAACGGCATGACGAGATACTCAAAGTGGCCGTTCGGGGTACGGAAGGCTGTTTTCCATTCATCTCCCTCCCGGATCCGGACGAGGTGGTAAGCGCTGCGTAGATCCAGCTTGGTAAACCAGGTCGCCCCCTGGAGGGAGTGGAAGGCAGTGTCCATGAGGGGCAGGGTGTAACGGTCCCTCTCAGTGATGTCATTAAGCGCTCGGTAGTCTATGCAGGGACGGAGGGAACCGTCCTTTTTCCCGACAAAGAAAAACCCTGCCCCCACGGGTGACGACGATGGGTGAATAATCCCAGCGCTCAGTGATTCCTTTAGGTACGTATTCATTGTGTCCCTCTCCGGCGCCGACAGGCTGTAGAGCCGACCAGATGGCAGGGGAGCCCCCTGGCGGAGATTGATGGCACAGTCATATGGTCGGTGCGGGGGAAGAGACATAGCTTTCAATTTACTGAATACCATACCCAGGTCATGAAATTCTGGAGGCACCAGCGACAGGTCCGGAGGTGCTGTATCCGCCACAGGAGGAGCCGCGGACGGGGAGCAGGCAGCGGACTGAAGGCAGGTGCCCATGCAGAAGGTACTCCATGCCGACACCCCAGCTGACCTCCAGTCCAGGACAGGGTTGTGGAGGCGTAGCCAGGGGTACCCCAGGATGACGGGCGACACAGAGTTGGGCAGGACGTAGAAAACCATCTCCTCCCGGTGGCTCCCTGAGATGATGACTGGGACAGGAATGGTTTGATGGGTAACTCTCCCAAGGGAGGCACGGGAAAGATGGACCAGGGAGATGGGGTGTTTGAGTGCCTGACAGCGGATGCCCAATCGGGTTGCCAGGCCTTGTGAAATGAAGCTGCCTTCTGCGCCTGAATCCACCAGTGCGTGGGTGAGGTGCCCAGTGGGATTGTGGCAGAAACGGATGGGCAGCTTCAATTGGGTAAGTGTGTCTAACCGGTGGAGATCCACGAGGCCCCCTACAGTGATTCGTGGACCCCGCCGACTGGCTTTCCGTAGGCAACGCTCCACGGTGTGTTGGTCACCTCCGCAATACATGCAGAGGCCCAACTCACGGCGGCGTTGTTTCTCCGCAGGGGAAAGCCTGGTCCAGCCCGTCACCATCGGCTCCAACTCCTCGGGGCACGATGCTGGCGGCGCCGCCAGGGGGCGAGCTTGGAACAGGTGCGGTGAGACTCCACGAAGGCAAGAAGAAGAAGACTTCCGCCCCGAGGAGCGCTCGCGCAGCCTGTTATCCAAACTTACCGCTAAGGATGTCAGCTCCGCTAGCGTCCCAGGGATATCCCGTCCAGCCAGTTCATCCCTCAGATCATCATTGAGGCTGCGGAGGAACAGGCCGCAGAGGGAGCGTTCCCCCCAGCCCAATTCCTCCGCCGCTACCCGGAAGTCGACCGAGTAGTCCGCTGCCGACCGGTCTCCCTGCCGGAGAGCGAGCAGCCGATCGACCTGGACCGTCTCGGTCAGACAATGGTCAAAGACCTCCAGAAAGCGCCCCACGAATTGGTCATAGGTGAGGGTGGCATAACTGGGCCTCGCCATTACGGCGTAGGTCCAAGTTAACGCACGCCCCTCCAGGAGATTCCCTATGTACCCAATTCGGCTGTGATCCGAGGGAAAATCTCCGGGCACACGGTGGAACACGGACTCACACTGCATAATGAACCCCCGCGCTCCGCCGAGCTTACCGCTAAAGCGGGCGGGGGTCGGAATCGGTGTGAGCCGAACCGGTGCCACTGGAGCCGGCTGGACGGCCGCTGGAACAGCAGGAGCCGCGCCACCCTGACGAGCCGGGGGGAACGGCTGTTGAGGATCCAAGCGGCCCAACCGGTTAGTTAAATTCAATAATTGATTAAAGATCACCTGTTGTTGATAAGCCGTTTGATCCACTCTAGCCTCGAGAGTGGAAAACCGGTGTGCGAGCCCGCCGTCCGCCGAGCCGCTCTGCTGAAGCCGTACTGACATATTGCACGGCTCAGGAGACGCACACACACAGGCTTAGAGTAGTTCAAAGAGTTTATTAACAGCAGGAGTGAATGAGTGCGTGTCTGCGGGATGTAAATGTGTTGGTGATGGCGTCTGCTTCAGGCACAGAGGCAGGTGACCGTACAGCCGAGCAACCCTATGGAGAGAGCACAGGGAGAGGGTGACGGGCATACACCAACACAGGAGGGATTTATGGCGAGAGAAGGACTTACTTGGTTTGTCAGGATAGCTGGCACAACAAGGGGGCGAAGCCCGGAAGACAGCCACCTGGAGAGCTCCGTACAGCAGCGAGGATTGGGCGATGGAGTGGAGATGTCCGCCGCCGGGGAATCCACCTGTGCACAGGGGAGCAGACTGAAGAAGAGAGGTAAGCGATCTTCTTACCAAAATGATGATGCTGAAGAGTAGTATGCTCACAACGGTGAGGGATGAAGTCTGACGGCTTCAGCCCGAGCCTCCGGGCGAGACGGCTTTTATCCCTCGCCGCTGATGAGGATCAGGTGCGTGAGCAGGTGGCGCCGCTGATGAATGGCGCGGCGTGACAGGTTCAGAGATACATGATCCCTCCCTATTTGTAGGCTATATCAAAAAGGAAGGTTTTAACCCTATTCTTAAAAACAGAGATTGAGTCTGACTCCCGAATCCAGATTGGCAGCTGGTTCCACAGGAGAGGAGCTTGATAACTGAAGGCTCTGCCTCCCATTGTACTTTTGGAGATTCTAGGTATTACAAGTAATCCAGCATTTTGGGAGCGTAGTGTTCTGTTAGGATAATAGGGTAGTATCAGATCTCTTAAATAAAAAGGGGCCTGATTGTTTAGAGCTTTGAAAGTGAGAAGAAGGATTTTAAACTTAATTCTAAATTCTATGGGAAGCCAATGAAGGGAGGCCAGAACCGGAGAGATATGAGCTCTCTTTCTAGTACCTGTTAAAACTCTTGCTGCAGTATTTTGGATCAACTGAAGACTTTTTAAAGATGTTTTAGGACAACCTGATAATAAAGAGTTACAATAATCTAATCTAGAGCTAACAAAAGCGTGGATCAGTTTCTCAGCATCACTCTGAGACAAGATGCTCCTAATCTTGGCAATATTACGTAAATGATAGAAGGCAGTCTTAGAAACAAATTTAATATGTGAATTGAAAAACAAATCTTGATCAAAAATAATTCCAAGGTTCCTCACAGAGCTATAAAGAGAAAGAGTAACCGCATCCAAACTAAAAGCTTGATTTGGAAAGGTATTTCTAAGGTTTTTTGGACAAACAAGAATGAATTTAGTCTTATCTAAATTTAATAGCAGGAAATTACAAGCCATCCAAGCTTTGATTTTCTAAAGACAGGCTTCTAACTTGGTTAATTGATTACTATCATCTGGCTTCATTGACAGGTATGTTTGTGTGTCATCTGCATAACAATGAAAATGTTTACAGTACTTTCTAATAGTGTTGCCTAACGGAAGCATATATAAACTAAAAAGAGTAGGGCCTAGCACACATCCCTGTGGAACTCCATGACTGAGCTTTGAGTTGAAAGAAAACTCATTATTGATATGAACAAACTGGAACCTATCAGATAAATAAGATCTAAACCACTGCAACAAAGTTCCATTAAGTCCAACATAGTGTTCTAATCTATCAAGTAGAATATTAGGATCGATAGTATCAAAAGCTGCACTAAGGTCTAAAAGGACAAGTACAGAAACAAGTCCATTATCAGATGTGATAAGGAGGTCATTAGTGCCCTTCACTAAGGCTGTTTCAGTACTATGATGGATTCTATACCCAGATTGAAACTCTTCAAATAAACCATTTCCCTGCAAGTGGTTAAATAATTGCGTAGCAACAACTCTTTCTAAGATTTTTGAAATGAAAGGCAGATTAGAGATTGGTCTATAGTTAGTTAAAACTCCTGGATCCAGCATTGGCATGTTGAGTAAGGGTTTAATTACAGCAGTTTTAAAAGACTGCGGTACATGGCCTAAAGTTAATGAAGAATTGATTATTTGAAGAATAAAGCTACCAATAAATGGGAAGACTTCTTTAAATAACCTGGTAGGAATAGGGTCTAAAAGACAAGTTGAAGGCTTGGATGAGGAAATTATTTTATCTAACTCTAAAAGGTCAATTGGAGTAAACTCATCCAAACAGATATCAATTAAGATAAGATAAGATAAGCCTTTATTAGTCCCACAACGGGGAAATTCCAGGATTGCAACAGCACAGGGATAGCAACACTCAGAGCATCAAAAGAGAGAGGAAGGGGAAAAAAAACTCGGAATCGAGCCGCTGTTGCAAAAGGCAGCCGACTGGTGTGGCGCCGAGAGACTATTAACAGTGGTATACAAACGTTATAAAAATTACCTCGATAAATCAGTGTGTTAAGTATAATTTTAAAAAATGAACTTATGATATAATGCTGTTTACACTGAAATGAGCTGCCTTCATATTCTTCCTCCTCATTTTGTACAAGTGTAAAAAATAATTTTCATATGATAAGTTGATATATTAATTATCCTTAGAGGCCTAGTGAATTTACACTGAAACGATAATTAAACTGGACGTCTGTCGTAAGCTAGTCATGCTACAGCAGAGCGACGCCGCTCAGTTCAAACCAGACCACGCTTCCTCAATGTCAGCCATCTTTAACAGTTGTCAACGTGTCGTCAGTGAGGTTACACAGCTTCTCTTCAAATGCACAATTGCAAAAACCCCACTTTATAATCTATATTATTCCCATAAAAAATAAGACTTAATTTATAGCAATAATGTAAAATGAATCTCATCTCCCATCTGTTGACGCCGTTAACATCTGTATGTACACAAAAAAAATAGAGTAAACTGATGCTACAGTCTCTTTTTGTTACAGTACACTTTTCTTCTGCTAACACTGAATGGACCAATCGGTGCACTTCTTTCAACAAACAACACAAAAGTCAATTTTAAAAAATGTGCTAAAAACTCTCCACTAGCATTAATATATTAATAATTTATCTTATAGTTTGATTTTAGCTTCCGCCATCCAAACTCCTGATTATAGCTAGCTCGACTCCACCTTGTCCCTTTTCGCTCCCTGAAGACCAACACTTCCTGACATCGCTGAGATCCCCGCACTTAAATTAAAAAAACAAAAAAAAACAAAAACAGGAGCAGTTTACGACGGCAAGCCATTGGTCCTTTAAATACTGTTCAGTACTGGAATGTTTTTAGACTCTAATACCTGATACGAGTAAGTGAGCCATTAAAAAATACAAACAAGAATAAAAACTCCTTCTGGACACAATAAATAGCTATCCTTCATATAGTGCAGTAATACAGTACTCACACTACACCTACAGTAATTGCACATGCAACTGCCCCCCCCCCCCCCGCTGCCATCTTTATCATTCCCGTCACTTCCTATTTCCAAAATCAAATTTCCAAAGTCTGTTCTGGGACTTCCCTGCAGCTAAAACCAAGGGGTTCCCAGCATGGAGCCCTGGGGGATGCCATCCCATGCTGAGGCAGAGCTTGCAGTCCAAGGCGAAATGATCTGGGTTACAGGTAGTTTGGTTAATTCCAGTTAATAACACGAGCAGTAACATCTCTACAATTCCTTCTCCTCCATCATCAGATACTCTGCACTGGTCGTCAGAAGTCGTATCAGTTTCAGTCATGGCGAAGACTCTCGCGGCGTCCATGCTGGAATGATCCTTGGGTTGTTAATGGTGGTGTCTGTTGCTCCACCCTCCCCCAGCGCTCCTACAGGTCTCCATCTGAAGGCGGCAGACACAGCTTGTAGAGCCTTGGAGCTGCTGAAGGCATCTGGTCCATCACCTTCAGGTTCTTGGCAGAGAGCTCCACCCGTGCTCCCTGTTTCCTCATGATGTCCATGGTCTGCATGATGCAGCGTGGCATCAAGCCATGGTTCCGGGCCAGGATCATGGCCTGCTCCAGGGTCACGGTCAAGGTACACCTCTGCATGCCGGTGCCACACAGGGTGACGTGGCAGGCCCCCAGGCGATTGCACAGCTCCGAGGACACACACAGCACGCTGACGCCCGATGGGTGGCCCTGGGCAGCGGGGCGGACGTTGACATAGGACTGCATCAGTCTGCACAGGTCGTCCAGAGTGTTGAGAGGACGCAGCAGCTGGTCTATCTTCATGGCCGTGGTGTTGGAGTCAGTGGGGAGGTTGGACTTCTCCAGGTAGAAGGCCCTGAGTCTGCGGTAGTACACCTTCACCTTCTCCAGGGACACGGCGTTGGTGCGCTGCTGGAACTCCTCCATGGAGGACAGGTCCTGAGGACAGACGCCGTCTGGACGCTCCAGAGCTCTGGTGAAGAGGACGGTGTGGATCTTCAGACTTCCTCCATTCTGCAGCCTGCTGGGCAGCTCGCTGAAGTGACAGCTGTCCAGGAACAGGGTGACCCTCAGGGCGTGTCTGCTGCCTTCCACCTGGTACCACACCGGCGTGTTTGCCACTAGATACTCGTCATCCAGTTGCCTGAAGAACACAGTGACTTTGTCCAGGTCCAACAGGGCAGCCTTGGTGTCCTCCAGCATGGTGCGCTCCTCCTTCACATGTGGCGCCAGCGTGGACTGAAAGTGCATCAGAACCCCGATAACAGAGATCTGCTCCAACCACTTGCGGCTCGTCTCCCTGCTGTCCTCCTGGTACTCACCGGCGTTGTTGAAGCGCGACCTCAGCGCCATCAGCAGCTGCTCGGCCAGTGTGCACAGGGCGCCTGTCGCTGCCTGGCAGAAAATCACATCCCGCCGCAGCTGAAGGGACGTGTCTGTACACTTGAGCAGAGCCAGAAGCAGCTGGTTCTTCCCGTCATCCACAAATCTCTGCAGGCTGTCCACCAGAGTTTTGATGGAGGTGGGAAGGTTCCACGGGTCCTCCTGGATGTTCTTGTGGACGACGCATCGACCGCGGACCGTCCAGTCCTCTGTCTGCCTGAACTCTGGCTGCCCGTGGTCGGAGTAGAAGTGTTTGGTCTCCTCACAGGCTTTGGTCATGACGGTTCCTTTCAGGAGGCTGTTGATGGAGTCCACCTGGTTGAAAAGGTGCTCCAGGCAGCCGTGGAGTTTGTCCTGTTTGTCTGAGGAGATCCTCATGTCACACGGCAGCTCGTCTCCTGACCCCATCTCATCACTGCCCAGGTAGGAGCTGTTACTCCTCACACTCGTACAGGACAGGACCGAGTCTCTGTTGCTGTTACACTCACTGTAGGAGAGTTGAAGGAGTTGTAGTAGTTACTGTATTTCAGTTAACGGTGGGAAGAATCTGATTGATTTTATCTCTGATGGATGAAATTTTATTATTGAAAAAGTTCATAAAGTCCTGACTAGTAAGCTCTAAGGGAATACTAGGATTGACAGAGTCCTGACTCTTTGTCAGCCTGGCTACAGTGCTGAAAAGAAACCTGGTGTGGCTTATATTAATAATATATTCCATACCTACATATGTATAGACATATTAGAATGTTTAGTGATTACATATGTGGAATGACCTCACGCCTCAGAACAGGACAAGAGGTCTCAACCACCGGCGAGGATCAAAGAACAGACTGAGTCGCAGCGGTGGAGACCGGATCGAACTTCCTGACCACCCAGGGTCAGGTGGAGGAGATAGAGGACAATGGAGGGGGATTACATTAATGCGGGATGTCAGCTTTGATATGCAATGTCTTTTGTTGAGTGTGGGTATAAGTATGAAGGTCTGACTGCGCTCGACCTCTCATTCTGCTTCTGCATCGAGATGAGACATGTTAGGGAGATGAAGCTGATAATAAATCTTGATTTATAAAATCACATCGCTTCTTCATTCCAAGCTCCCTACACCTGGGATTATTCTTGTTCTCTTCTATTAATGCGGAATAATAACTCGTTCTAGCTTTTCTAAGAGATTTTTTTATAAATTAAAAGATGATTTCTCCAAGCTAAATAGATTTCATCTAATTTAGTGGAGTGCCATTTTCTTTCTAATTGACAAGTCTACTGTTTTAAGCTACGAGTTTCTGTGTTGAACCAAGGAGTTAGAAATCTCTGATTAGACTTTTTCTTTTTTTTAAAGGGGCCACCATGTCTAGAGTCTACCATGCTATCAATAACAGAAGGAGCAAGCTGTCTATAGCTTACTTCCGTTGTGTTGACACATGGCATAGAGGAAACAATCTGCATAAATTTGGTTACGACATCATCTGAGAGGCACCTACTGTAGTAATATTTTTCTTTAGGAGCCAAATAGTCAGAAATAGTAAAATCAAAGGTTAACAGACAATGGTCTGACAGTACAGGGTTATGAGGAGACACTACCAGATTTTCTATTTCTATACCATATGTCAGAACAAGGTCACACGTATGGTGGAAATAATGGGTAGAATTTCCTACTTTCTGAGAAAACCCCATCAAGTCTAATATTGAATTAAATGCCATATTAAGGTAATAAGATAAGATAAGATAAGCCTTTATTAGTCCCACAATGGGGAAATTCCAGGATTGCAACAGCACAGGGATAGCAACACTCAAAGCAACAATCAGAAGGCAAGAGAAAAAACAAGAGCAGCGAGTATACATATGTACATATATATATTAAACACACACAGTGCGGAGCATTGTAGCTAGATGGAATAAATATATGAATATATAAACACAGTGCGGAGCATTGTAGCTAGATGGAATAAATATGTAGATATATAAACACACACAGTGCGGAGCATTGTAGCTAGATGGAATAAATATGTAAATATATAAACACACAGTGTGGAGCATTGTTGCTAGATGTAATAAATATATAAATATATATATAAACACACACAGTGCAGAGCATTGTAGCTAGATGGAATAAATACTATCTACATGTACACTACCGTTCAAAAGTTTGGGGTCACCCAGACAATTATTTTGTGTTTTCCATGAAAAGTCACACTTATTTACCACCATGAGTTGTAAAATGAATAGAAAATATAGTCAAGACATTGACAAGGTTAGAAATAATGATTTGTATTTGAAATAATATTTTTTTCCTTCAAACTTTGCTTTCGTCAAAGAATCCTCCATTTGCAGCAATTACAGCATTGCAGACCTAACATGATTGCACAGTCGTTTTCTAATCATCCATTAGCCTTCTGACGCAATGAGCAAACGCATTGTACCATTAGAACACTGGAGTGATAGTTGCTGGAAATGGGCCTCCATACACCTATCTAGATATTGTACCAAAAACCAGACATTTGCAACTAGAATAGTCATTTACCACATTAGCAATGTATAGAGTGTATTTCTGATTAGTTTAAAGTTATCTTCATTGAAAAAAAGTGCTTTTCTTTCAAAAATAAGGAAATTTCTAAGTGACCCCAAACTTTTGAATGGTAGTGTATATTAAAGTCCCCTACTATAATTATTCTATCTTTTTTCAGCACTAAATCAGCTAAGAATTCAGCAAATTCGGATAAGAACTCTGAGTAGGTTGATGGAGGATGGTAAACTATGGCAAATAAAATTGGGTTTAGCCTAAAATTACTAAAATGCCCAATACTGGACAGGCCCTCAAAGGAATTATAGCATGTTTTTTGCTTTGCATTAACTAGTAATTTGGAATGGTAAATTGTTGCTACTACTCCTCCATGACCAGAACTTCTGGGATTTTGACAGCTTAAATAACCAGAGGGAGTTGATTCATTTAAACCAACATAATCCTCTTGCTCTAACCAAGTCTCTGCAAGGGATATTAAATCAATCTGATGATCAATTAACAGATCATGGACTAGCAGAGACTTGGGAGTTAGAGATCTAATATTTAATAAACCACATTTAATTTTTAAATTATGAGGAGGAACAGAGGCCAAATCATTCAATTTAGAGGCTTCATGTTTAATTTGAGTTTTACCAACTTTTTGTTTAATCACTTTGGGATGCTTATACATTATATTTTTATTTACTTTGGAGGGAGCAGACAATGATTCTCTGATGGGGAAGACAGGGGCTAAGTTGAGGGGTGGCGGATGAAGAGGAGCTGCAGAGAGGCATGTAAGACTGCGACTCTGCTTCCTGGTCCCAACTCTGAGTTGTCAAGGTTTTGGAAATTTGGATAAAAATGATGCCAGATTGTTAGATAAATGACACGCACCATCCAAAGTGGGATGGACGCCGTCTCGTCTAATAAGACCAGGTTTTCCCCAAAATGAGCTCCAATTGTCTATGTAGCCCACATTGTTTGCAGGACACCACACAGACAGACAGCGGTTGAAGGATGACAAGCAGCTAAACATGTCATCACTGGTCAGATTGGGGGGGGGGGCAGAGAATACTACAGAGGCAGACATTGTTTTTGCAAAGTCACACACCAATTCCACACTAAGTTTTGTGACTTCCGACTGCCGGAGTCGGACGTCATTAATGCCGGCGTGGATAACAATTGTGGAGTATTTACAGTTACTTTTAGCCAGCATTTTCAAACTTGACTCGATGTCGCCTGCTCTGGCCCCAGGAATGCATTTGACTATGGCTGCTGGAGTCTCTAGGTTCACGTTTCTGACTACAGAGTCGCCAATGATCAGAGTTTTTCCTCAGCGGGTGTGTCGCTGAGCGGGCAAAAGCGATTAGAAACATGAACAAGTTGGTGGTGAACCGGGGCCTTGCCATTAGGCTTCCTTCTCACCGTCACCCACCCAGTCTCCTCGCTGCTGAGGAGGACCGGAGGACCGCTAGCAGGCCGCCCTATGCTAGGGAGCTCCGCTGCAGCTAAGGGGCATCCATCATTATTAACTGGCGCAGACGGTGTTTCAATACAGCAGAGCCGGGATTCCAAATCAGACAACCTCGCCTCAAGCGCCTCAAAAAGCCATTTATTACATTTACCGTTATCACTAAAAGAGGCAGTTCCATGGTTCCAAGGTTGTCATAGCCAGGAGCGGCACTGGGGTTAAGCTCCCAGTGCTCATAAAATGCTCCTTATGGCGTGCGTCTCAAAGCCTCTGACAACTAAGTCCAACTCCTAGCCTGCCCGTGTGGTTTAGTCTCTAAGCCCGGCGGAACTGCTTTTACTAATAGGAGAAGGGGCGAGGGCGGATCTCTGGCGCCTTAAAACCAGATGCTTCGGGTAGATGGTGGCTCGTCAACCTGGGAAGGTAGCCCATCTAGGGGAAGGTAAACCCTGATTTCAAACCTCCGCTGCCTTGCGGCACACCCGGTCACGGGAAAGGCTTCGGGAGTCAACCCTGAGGAAAAATCCGGAGTTGGAGCCCCTAAGGCAGTTCTCTGTTGTGCTCAACATCGTTCTGGCAGCTCCTGCAACGGCGCTGGTGCCAAACTATAGCAGCCCCGCTGTTCCTTTGGATTCATCAGTGATGTGGAGAGGGGGGACATGCTGCATGGGTAACATCTTGTCCTCCATATCTTCCTGCCCAGGCTTGAATCCTACCAACACCCAACGCTGGAAAGTAGAACACCGGTGCACATCGGCCTGTTCAGCTGCAGGCGGTGCTGTTCCAGCAGAGTAGACGTTTAGGATTCTCTTCCATGGTCATCAAAGACCGACGGAGGCCGATGAAAAGAGGCAGAGGTGTAGCTAAACATCTGACAGAGAGAGCACACCAGAGGAGGAGAGGAAGGAGAGCTAGTAGCCATAGCTTGTGGCTAACCTGAAGCTAACAAAAACACAGATGAAAGGTGAACAGAAGGTCACTTGACAATACTTAATTTGCTTACATGTGTGTGAAATGACAATAGACGCCTTTGTGCTGATTGAGATGTTTAGCAACAGTTACTGGTTACATTTACAAAGGACTACAGTAGTGTGAAAAAGTGTTTTCCCCTTCCTGATTTCTCTTTTTTTTTTGTATAGTTGTCACACTTAAATGTTTCAGATCATCAAACAAATTTAAATATTAGACAAAGAGAACACAAATAAACACAAAATGCAGTTTTTAAATCAAGGTGTTTATTATTAAGGGAAACAAAAATCCAAACCTACATGGCCCTGTGTGAAAAAGTGTTTGCCTCCTAAACCTAATAACTGGTTGGGCCACCCTTAGCAGCAACAACTGCAATCAAGCATTTGTGATAACTGGCAATGAGTCTTTTACAGCACTATGGAGGAATTTTGGCCCACTCATCTTTGCAGAATTGTTGTAATTCAGTCACATTGGAGGGTTTTCCAGCATGAACCGCCTTTTTAAGGTCATGCCACAGCATCTCAATCAGATTCAGGTCAGGACTTTGACTAGGCCACTCCAAAGTCTTCATTTTGTTTTTCTTAAGCCATTCAGAGGTGGACTTGCTGGTGTGTTTTGGATCATTGTCCTGCTGCAGAACCCAAGTGCGCTTCAACTTGAGGTCACGAACAGATGGCCGGACAGTCTTCTTCAGGATTTTATGGTAGACAGCAGAATTCATGGTTCCATTTACCACAGCAAGTCTTCCAGGTCCTGAAGCAGCAAAACAGCCCCAGACCATCACACTGCCACCACCAGATTTTACTGTTGATATGATGTTCCTTTTCTGAAATGCTGTGTTACTTTTACGCCGGATGTAATGGGACACACCTTCCAAAAAGTTCAACTTTTGTCTCGTCAGTCAACAGAGTATTTTCCCAAAAGTCTTGGGGATCATCAAGATGTTTTCTGACAAAACTGAGATGAGCCTTTATGTTCTTTTTGCTCAGCAGTGGTTTCCGTCTTGGAACTCTGCTATGCAGGCCATTTTTGCCCAGTCTCTTTCTTATGGTGGAGTCATGAACACTGACCTTAACTGAAGCAAGTGAGGCCTGCAGTTCTTTGGATGTTGTTGTGGGGTCTTTTGTGACCTCTTGGATGAGTCGTCGCTGTGCTCTTGGGGTAATTTTGGTCGGCCAGCCACTCCTGGGAAGGTTCACAACTGTTCCATGTTTTCGCCATTTATGGATAATGGGTCTCACTGTGGTTCGCTGGAGTCCCAAAGCTTTAGAAATGGCTTTATAACCTTTTCCACACTGATAGATCTCAATTACTTTGTTTCTTCAGTGTGTGAATGTGTGTGTGAATGGGTGGATAGCAGGATCTGTAAAGCGCTTTTGTCATCAAGAGATGAGAATAAAAGCGCTATATAAGTGAATGCTATTTACCATTTTACCATTTCTCATTTGCTCCTGAATTTCTTTGGATCACAGTATGATGTCTAGCTTTTGAGGATCTTTTGGTCGACTTCAGTTTGTCAGGCAGGTCCTACCTAAGTGATTTCTTGATTGAGAACAGGTGTGGCAGTAATCAGGCCTGGGTGTGGCTAAAGAAATTGAACTCAGCTTTCCAAAGATGTGATAAACCATAGTTAATATATGTTTTAACGGGGGGGGGGGGGATCACTTTTTCACACAGGGCCATGTAGGTTTGGATTTTTTTTTTTTACCCTTAATAATAAACATCTTCATTTAAAAACTGCATTTTGTGTTTACTTGCGTTATCTTTGTCTAATATTTAAATTTGTTTGATGATCTGAAACATTTAAGTGTGACAAACATCCAAAAAAAAGAGAAATCAGGAAAGGGGCAAACACTTTTTCATACCACTGTATTTTTTCTCAGCAGCCATCTGTTCCATCATCTGTTTGTCCTACTGCCTTCTGGAAGGTGCTACAGGGCCTTGAAATGTCACACCTCCAGACTGAGGAACACTTTTTATCACACAGCCATACGTGAACTAAATAATAACTCTGACGCCCCCCCCCCCACACACACATCACATCACATCATAAAATCTCCCATAATTAATTAAATTATGAAAGAACTGATGTACTATAGAAGTGTCATATCAAGTCCCTTTTTGGGTCTTTTATTTACTTACTTAGTCGTATCATGTTTTATTCATATTTATTAAATATATATTGATTTATCTAATTGTGTGTTTTTAAATGGTTAATTGTGCAGTCCGTTTATGAAGCTGATTCATTTTGTTGTATATTTTATATAATGACAGTAAAGGAATTCAGTACCGTACTCCCTCGTGTAATATTGCTTAAATACTGCATAACGCATATCTTAATCAAATAAATACTTTTTTAGAACATTAATTTAACATTGCAGTGCAATGGTCAGAATTGCACTGAAACAGCGCAGTGCAATGAACAGAATCGTCAGGCGCTCCAACAGCCCATGGGCATCCCCGCTACACATGGTGCCTAAAGCCGACAGGTCGTGGCGACCAGGGGGCATGTTTTTTCCAAAGTGGATCTGGTCCGCAGTTACCACCAGGTCCCAGTGCGTGCAGAAGACGTTCCAAAAACAGCTGTAATAACTCCTTTTGGCCTTTTCGAGTTTTCACACATGCCATTTGGATTAAAAGGCGCGGCGCAGACCTTCCAGAGGATGATGGACGCAGTGCTTCCCGACTTGTCCTTCGTTTTTGTCTACTTAGACAACATTCTTTTAGCCAGTGCGTCTGAGGAGGAGCACATCGCCCATCTCAAGACAGTTTTCCAGAGGTTGGAAGCACATGTTAACCTGGCAAAGTGCCAGTTCAGTGTGCCAGTGATTGACTTTTTGGTCCACCACATTTCGCCGGAGGGCGCAATCCCGTTACCAGACAAGGTGCACGCTGTGTCGGACCTTCCGCACCCGTAGACCATGAGGGCACTACAGGAGTTTTTGGGAATGGTTAATTTTTATAACCGTTTCCTTCCCTGAGCAGCCCAGCTAATGCAGCCATTGAATGCTGTGCTTAAAAAAAAGAAGTCTTCGGAAAACATCGACTGGACTCCCAAGCAAGACCAGGCTTTTACGAATGCCAAAACAGTGTTGGTGGACGCTGCGTTGCTAGCCCACCCGGATCCATCCGCATGGATAGTGCTCACGACAGATGCGTCTGATGTTGCCATAGGGGCAGTGGTGGAGCAGTGTGTCTCAGGTTCGTGGCAGCCACTCGCATTTTTCAGCAGAACTTTGCGTGACAACGAACAGAAATACAGCACATTCGATAGAGAATTGCTGGCTCTCCACCTGGCGACGCGCCATTTCCAGTTCTGGCTGGAGGGGCACGAGTTCACCACGTTTGTACACCATAAGCTGCTGACGTACGCCATGTTCAAAGTATCAGAACCGTGGTCGACCCGGCAGCAACAGCAGTTGGCCGCAATTTCGGAGTTTACTACCAACATTCAACATGTTGCTGGTAAGCTCAACGTCGTGGTCGATTGCCTGTTGTGTGCGTTAATAGCCCCAATCTACATGGGAATAGATTTCCCCACCATGGCCACGGAGCAAGCCAGGGACGCGGACATTTGCGCGCTGCAGTCTGCGTCAACGGGGTAAAGGCTGGAGAGCAGGGTGGTGCAAGAAGGGTACCCTCCCTTGCTCTGCTACGTCTCAACCGGCCGCCCGCGCCCGGTGGTTCCGAGCTCTTAGCACTATCACATTTTTGAGTCGGTCCACTCCCTTTCGCACTCGGGAGTGCGCGCTTCAATGAAGCTAGTGGGGGTGAAATTCATCTGGCCGAGCTTGCGCAAGGACGTGAAAGAGTGGATTGCAGCTTGCGTTGCGTGCCAGCAGGCCAAAGTGCACAAGCACACCAGAACTCCCCTCCAGCCGTTCCAAATCCCGGCTAGGAGGTTCAACCATGTCCACGTGGATTTGGTGGGACCCCTCCCGCCATTGCAAAGTTTCACACACCTTTTGACAGTCGTGGACCACACCACGCGCTGGCCTGAAGTGGTCCCGCTGGCTTCTACCACGTCCACAGAAGTGGCTCGAGCTTTTTTGTCGGCTTGGGTTGCACGTTTTGGATCTCCAGAGGTCCACAGTTCGTTTCAGAACTGTAGTCCGCGATGGCCCAGAGCCTGGTCAAAATTTACTGCGCTACTGCATACAACCCCCAGGCTAACGGGTTATGCGAGCGTTTTCATAGGTCGCTGAAAGCAGCGGTTACAGACACAAATGGCGTCGACCGCCTGCCTTGGGTTCTGTTAGGGTTGCGCTCCACACCTAAGGAGGATTTGGCAGCTTTTCCTGCAGAACTCATTTTTTCTCAATCGCTGCAGATCCCCGGAAAGTTTTTACCAGAAAACCCCGTGCCCGAGGCCGATCCACCCACGCAATTTCTACACGGTACGAAGCCTGTAAGCGTACCGGGCCCAGCCCACCATTGTTTTCCCCACACATTCATCCCAAAAAGCTTGCAGAACGCCAGTTTTGTTTTTGTCAGGCATAATGCGCACCGGACCCCACTGCACCCACCGTACGATGGACCGTTCAGGGTGTTGGAACCTGGGGCAAAACATTTTGTGTTAGACTTGGGGGGACGTAGGGAGACCGTCTGCGTTGACAGGCTGAAGCCCGCTTTTGTGTTGGCAGACGAGCAGGTGGTGTTGGCCCAAGCTCCCCGGCGCCAACGCCCACCATTGGTGGCTCCGCAGGTTGGTGATTCCTCAGCAGGGACCGGATCTCCAAAGCTGGTTTGTTTTCTCCCCCTCCCTTTTTCCCTCCACAGACTGATGTGCCCTCCTGTACACCCCACCAGCAGGGCAGTTTGACTGGATCGGCGACACCCCGCTGCAGTCCCTATGGTCGCCGGCTCAAGCCCAAAGGACGGGGGGGGGGGGGGGGGGGTTAAGGCCCTTTCTGGGTGTTTGGGGGGGGGCTGTGTGGGGGCACGGTGTTGGACTTCTCCACCCAGGGAACAATGGACCAAAAGAGGAAGTGTCACCGGGGGGTTCAGATGCACTATGCACCCCCCGGGGTGAGGAGTAAATGCCAGGCCATTGGGAGGATGGTGTGAGAACGGCGCTGGCATTATGTCATGTTAATGTGCCACACAGGCTTTGTTCTAAACATAATTTGTTACAGTCGGACGTTCCGGGTCTCGATGCATAGAATAAAGATATAAAAGAAAGATGCACAGATACCCGAGATGAGCGTTTGCTGTACTGTTTGTTGGAGAAAGAATAAAGTCTTGTGTTGTTCAGCTTGTTGCCTCGCCTGCATCCTTTCTCCACAATGGCATCAATTTCCATAGTTATACTGATTATACACAACTTTATATCGCTATGTCTTCTGATGTCATGGAACTAATTAACACCCTTTATAACTGTGTTTTAGGTATTGAATCATGGATGGCAGCAAACTTTCTTCAGCTCAACCAGGACAAAACTGAAGTTTTAGTCATCGGTCCTAAAGCTCAGAGAGAAAATTTTAGCAAAATTACATAGTCTGTCCTTTACCACATCTCAATATGCTAAGAACTTGGGCGTCATTTTAGACTCTGAGCTTGGTTTTACTCCACACGTTAAAAATATAACACACACAGGATTTTCCCACCTAAAGAACAACACCAGTCCTCCCACTTCTTTTTCAAGCAAACATGGAGATAGTGATGCATGCTTTTATCCCCAGCCATATTGATTACTGTAATGTTCTGGTTGCTGGTCTTCCTAAAAAGACAATTTCAAGCCTGCAATCATTATAGATTTCAGCTGCATCGGCAGGCTCGCATCACACCTGTTTTAAATTCACTGCATTGGCTCCCTGTGTCCTTCAGGATAAATTTTAAGTTTCTTTCACTGGTTTATAAATGTCTACATGGTCTTGGACCTTCTTATTTATCAGATTTACTTTTAACATATGAGCCCCCAAAGACCCAGAGGTCCTCTGACACTGGTCTTTTAATTATTTCCTACTGTTAATTGTGTCTTATTTTAACCTGTGAAGCACTTTTTGCTACAGCTTCCTGTATGAAAAGTGCTGATTGACTGACTGTTATGACACATCTGTTGTGTTTGTATGACTATTTTATGAAATATACTTGCCCAATCATTTACAACTACTGATAATGTAAAAAACTTAAGAGATATCAACAATGTTTAAATTTTATACTACATTTTTGGTCATGCTGCATTTTTGGAGATCAACAGCATTCTTTTTTTCCCTGTCATTCCTCTTAGCTGACAAATGTGCAGAATTTACAGATCTAAGTATTGGTCGTGCATTCCTCGGCACCAAGCTTGATGTAAGGCTGTTGCTGTACACCCGGGATAATGCCACATGTGGTACTCTTATGTCCCACACCAACCTGTCTGCCAGTCCCCAGTTCAACGTGTCCAAACCTGCTACCTTCATTGTTCATGGACATCGGCCCAATGGATCTCCACCAACCTGGGTCCACCCACTCAAGGATCTGCTGCTTGCTAGAGAAGACATGAATGTTATAATGGTAGACTGGAACAAGGGAGCGGCCAATGTGAACTATTTAGAGTCAGTGAAGAACACGCGCAAGGCTGGAGACAACCTGACAGCTTTTATTCAAATGACCAAGGTGAGAGATGCATCTGAGACTCTGTAGCTTTGTCTGCTGTGTCTGTGTGGAAATGAGATGATCATGCTGTGATATTTTCAGGATCATGGTGCCTCTCTGAGCTCCATTCACTTCATTGGATTCAGCCTCGGAGCTCACGTATCAGGCTTTGTGGGTGCTAACTTGGGAGGGGCAATTGGAAGAATTACAGGTATGGATGACATAAATTTTACTCTCTAATCCAATTAAATGATATTACACAAAAGCAAATGTGGGCTCATGAGTATGTCACTGGGGTGATGCCTTCAGCCCTCCACTTCATGATGCTCCACATCCTTGAGTGTAATATTGCTTTCATACAATGATCCCACATTCACATTTTATTGCAGTAATTTACAACAATACATCCGTCCATCCATTTTATACCACTTTTCCGGAGGTCCGGGTCATGGAGCCAGCAGTTCAAGCAGAGAAGTCCAGACTTCCATCTCCCTGGCCACCTGCTCCAGCTCTTCTGAGTGGATGCCAAGGTGTTCCCAGACCAGCTGGGAGACATAGTCTCTCCAGCGTGTCCTGGGTCTGTCCCGGGGTCTCCTCCCAGTGGGATGTGCCCGAAACACCTCAAGTGGGAGGCGTCTAGGATGCATCTTGATCAGATGCCCAAACCATCTCAACTGGCTCCTTTCAATGTGGAGGAGCAGCGGTTCTACTCTGAGCCTCTCCCGGTTGATTGAGCTCCTCACCCTATCTCTAAGGGTGAGTCCAGCAATCCTACGGAAAAAGATCATTTCAGCCACTTGTATCCATGATCTCATTCTTTTGGTCATTACCCAAAGTTCATGATCACAGGTGAGGGTAGGAACGTAGATTGACCGGTAAATCGGCAGCTTTGCTTTAGAGTTCAGCTCCCTCTTCACCACAGCAGACCAGTACAACATCCGCATTACTGCAGATGCTGCTCTTATCAGTCTGTCAATATCCTGCTCAATTCTCCCATCACTCATGAATAAGACCCCATCCATCTTCTTCCGCTTAATCCTTTTTGGATCTCAGGGGGGCTGGAGCCTATCCCATCATCTTTGGCCGAGAAGCAAGGTACACTCTGGACAGATCGCCAGTCCACCATAGGGCCAACACAGACAGACAGACAGCCATTCACTCTCACAGTCATACCTAAGGACAATTTAGAATCCTCAGTTTGATACCAATTAACCTAACTAGTTTTTAATAATTGAATAAGACCCTGAGATACTTAAACTCCTCCACTCGGGGCAGGAGCTTGTCTCCAACCCGGAGAGGACAATCCACCCTTTTCTGGCTGAGAACCATGGACTTTGAGGTGCTGATTCTCATCCCAGCCGCTTCACATTCAGCACTAAACCATCCCAGCAAGACCTGTAGGTCATTGCTGGATGAAGCCAACAGGATGACATCATCTGCAAACAGCAGAGATGAGATCATGTGGTCACCAAACATGACACCCTCCATTCCTTGGCTGCACCTAGAAATCTTGTCTATAAAAATTATGAACAGGATAGGTGGCAAAGGGCAGCCTTGGTGGAGGCCAACTCTCACTGGAAACAAGTTTGACTGAATGATGGCAATACGAACCAAACTCTTGCAATGTTCATAGAGAGACCAGATAGATTGTTGCAATAAGCCCAATTCCCCATACTCCCAAAGCACCCCACCCCCACCCCCACAAAAAAACACAAGGGACATGGCTGAATGCCTTTTCCAAGTCCACAAAACAAATCTAGACTGGTTGGGCAAACTCCCACGAACCCTCGAGGATTCTTGTGAGGGTAAAGAGCAGGTCCAATGTGCCACAGCCAGGACGAAAACCACATTGCTCCTCCTGATATCCGAGGCTTGACCAACAGCTGAACTCTCCTCTCCAGGACTCTGGCATAGACCTTCCCAGGGAGGCTGAGGAGTGTGATCCCCTAAAGTTGGAAGTCTGGTCCCGCTTCTTAAAGACAGGAACCACCACCCCGGTTTGCCATGCCAAAGGCACTGTCCCCGACTTCCACACGATGTTACAGAGGTGTGTCAGCCATGACAGAGCTACAACATCCAGAGCCTTCAGGTACTCAGGGTGAATTTCATCCACTCCTGGGGTCAGGCCACCGAAGAGTTTTTTTAACCACTTGAGCAACCTAAGCCCCTGTGATGGGCGAGTCAACCCGTTTGTTCACAAGCTCTGCTTCTTTTGTGAGAGGCGTGTCATTGGGATTAGATGGATAGATAGATAAATAGATAGATAGATAGATAGATAGAAGTACTTTATTGATCCCAAACTGGGAAATTACAGTGTAATAGCAGCATGACAGTAGACAACCAAAATGACAGAAACACAAACAGCATAATAGACAAAGGGATAACCCATGGAAAGTAAAATTGCCTAAATAACTTATATACATCGTAGATGATTAGATGGTGATGCATATACTGTAGATACAGTGGTGTGAAAAAGTGTTTGCCCCCTTCCTGATTTCTCTTTTTTTTTTGTATGTTTGTCACACTTAAATGTTTCAGATTGTTAGAAAAATACCCAATTCTTTGATTGAAAGATCCAAGAACAAGCCGGAGAATTCTTCAATTCAAAGATGGAACATTTATTTAAAGATCACATGTAAAGCAAGCAGCGCTGGGTGCAGCGTAACGCAGCTCCCTCTGTAGCGTTGCCACATTGACCCCGACTTCCAGTTACGGCTTACATTAATCTTCTCGGGTTGGTTCGTTGGGCCAACCCCCGTACAATAGGATGGGCTTGTACGTGACTGTCTAGTTGGCCAATTTAACTCTGATGTGAACAGGCCATCCACTGCTCACATTATTATTTCTAGAATGTGCAATCAACAGTGTACTTGAATGTTGGATCCGGGTGTGTATCTAATGTGATAGACTTGAGTATAAAAGTCATCTCTAAAAGTCATCTTGAGTCATCTCTCGGCGCCACACCAGTCGGCTGCCTTTTGCAACAGCGGCTCGATTCCGAGTTTTTTTTCCCCTTCCTCTCTCTTTTGATCACTTTTTTTTTTCACCCCACTTATATCACGGACACACAGATCGTCCCAAATGTCTCCTGAGCCGGTGGACGGAGCCACTGTTTATAGCAGGATTCGATACAACAGGGAAGAGCTGCTAGCATTTAACCGCCACCCGGTCCCACTGGAAAAACTCGACATACCGAGAGAACTGAGGCGAAAACGCCGCGGCTGCCGGGCTGGAGTAAGGCGGAGGACAAAAAATATAAGGTACAGACCCTCCCTTCCATCTGTTGTCATGGGAAATGTACGGTCGATACTGGGAAAGTTAGATGAGCTAGTGGCTATCTCCCGTTGTGATAGCACTTACCGGGAGTGCTCTCTCCTTTTGTTTACTGAGACGTGGCTAACTGAACTAGCAGCAGATGCTAACATTGAGCTGGAGGGTTTTCACATGATACGAGCTGACCGAACACCAGAGAGTGGCAAAACTAGGGGCGGTGGAGTGATAATGTATGTTAACAACAACTGGTGCAGACCGGGACATATCACTGTTAAACAACGACACTGCAGCAAAGACATTGAGTTGCTAGCTGTTAGCATGAGGCCTACATATCTCCCGAGAGAACACTCACACGTGATCTGCATTGTTGTTTATGCAAATCCGACGGCGAACGCTGGGACAGCGCGTGACGTCATCCATTCAGTAACCAGCAGGCTGCAGACAGAACACCCAGATGCTCTTCTCCTCATCTCAGGCGATTTCAACCACGTTTCACTGTCTCCCATTCTGCCCACTTTCACCCAGTATGTCACATGCCACACGAGAGACAATAAAACACTGGATTTGTTCTACGCAAACACTAAGGAGGCGTACACCTCATCACAACTCCCCCCACTTGGGAGATCGGATCACAACTTGGTTCATCTCCGACCGGTGTACAAACCCCTAGTGCACAGACAACCTCCGGCCATGCACACTGTGGAGTTATGGTCTGAGGAGACAATGGACACTCTAAAGGACTGTTTTGAAGCCACTGCCTGGAAGCAGCTCTGCGATCCACATGGTGAGGACATCGATGGCCTCATTCACACCTTCACGGGCTACCTCAGCTTCTGTGTGGACAAATCCGTTCCCACCAAGACCATACGGCGTCACTCAAACAACAAACCCTGGATCAACCCTGAGATAAAAACACTTCTGAGAGAGAAGAAGAGGATCTTCAGGTCGGGAAACAGGGAGATGCTGAAGTCCGTACAGAGGGAGCTGAGGAGAAAGATCAGAGAAGGCAAGGACAGCTTCAGGAAGAAGATGGAGGACAAGCTGCAACAGAGCGACATCAGCGGGGTCTGGAGAAACCTCAAAACCATCTCGGGGCTCCAGAATACCTCCCCCCAGGCCACGGGGGGCAGGGAGTGGGCGAACAACCTGAATCTGTTTTTCAATAGATTTGACCAACCGCCCTCCCCCCTGTCTGCACAACAACCACTGCTGCCTCTAAGAAATCAAGTCCTGCTACCCACTCCCCACTCCACCGACACCCCCCCCCCCACTCCCAACACACAGCCCCCCATCCTGACCCTGACCAAGACCCAGGTGAGGACGGAGCTGAGGAAGATCAAGGCGAGGAAGGCGTCGGGACCGGACGGCATTAGCGCAAAGCTCCTCAAGTCCTGTGCAGACCAGCTGTGTGGGATTGTGACATATATCTTCAACATGAGCCTGAAACTGGGGAGGGTACCACAGCTGTGGAAAACATCTTGTGTGGTACCTGTACCAAAAACTTCCCACCCCAAAGACCTGAACAGCTTCAGACCGGTGGCCTTGACGTCCCACTTGATGAAGACCCTGGAGAGACTGCTCCTTGCTCATCTCCGCCCCCTGGTGGAACCAGCGATGGATCCACTCCAGTTCGCCTACCAGCATGGCATTGGGCTGGAGGATGCGGTGATCTTCCTCCTTCACCGTTCTCTGTCCCACCTGGAGAAGCCCGGGAATATGGTGAGGATCATGTTCTTTGACTTCTCCAGTGCTTTCAACACCATCCAACCGATGATCCTGAAGGACAAGCTGCTGCGCGCAGGGGTGGACCAGCACCTGTCATCATGGATCCTGGACTACCTCACGAACCGGCCTCAGTTTGTGAGAACCCGGGACTGTGTTTCCGACACGATCATCAGTAGCACGGGGGCCCCCCAGGGAACGGTGCTGGCTCCCTTCCTGTTCACTCTTTATACTGCGGACTTCTCACACAACACAACACATTGCCATCTACAGAAGTTCTCTGATGACTCTGCGATCGTTGGTCTCATCTCCAGCGGAGATGAAGCTGAGTACAGAGGGCTTATCCAGGACTTTGTGGACTGGTGCCATCGGAACTGCCTCCAGATCAACGCGAGGAAAACTAAGGAGCTGGTGGTGGACTGCCGCAGGCATGGGCAGCCCCTCACAGCACCAGTAAATATACAGGGAACAGACATCGAGATGGTGACATCCTACAAGTACCTGGGTATTCATCTGAACAATAAACTAGACTGGTCACACAATACTGACGCACTCTACAAGAAGGGACAGCGCAGGCTGTTCCTGCTGAGGAGACTCAGGTCTTTTGGTGTACAAGGGGCGCTGCTGAAGTCATTCTATGACACGGTGGTGGCATCAGCCATCACTTTTGGAGTGGTCTGCTGGGGCAGTGGCATTACTGCAGCCGATAGGAAGAGACTGAACAAACTGATTAAGAAAGCTAGCTCTGTCCTGGGGCAATGCCTTGATCCGATGGAGGAGATAGGAGAGAGAAGGACGGTGGCTAAACTGTCATCTCTGCTGGAGTCCGAGTTCCACCCTATGCAGGACATACTGGATGCACTGAGGAGCTCATTTAGCAGCAGACTACATCATCCCAGGTGCACAACCGAGAGGTTTCGTAGGTCCTTCCTACCAACGGCTGTCAGACTGTACAACCTAAGCAGGGCTGCTCGCAGAGATAGCAAAAAGACGTAACAAACTAATAGTTTTTTTTGAATGCAAAAGATGCAATAGACTTACACAATGGTCCTCTCCGGCATACAACTAGGAACATACCGGTCGCTATGGAGGGTGAGAATATGTATGGGCACATAATCATACCATGTAGGATAACTAAATAGACGGTTATGCTGTTTCATCCCACCTAGCAACAATGCTCTGCACTGTGTGTGTTTATATATTTACATATTTATTCCATTTAGCTACAATGCTCTGCACTGGGTGTGTTTATATTTATATATCTATATATTTATTCCATCTAGCTACAATGCTCAGCACTGGGTGTGTTTATATTTATATATCTATATATTTATTCCATCTAGCTACAATGCTCCGCACTGTGTTTTTATATATCTACATATTATTCCATCTAGCTACATTGCTCCGCACTGTGTGTGTTTATATACTTGCATATTTATTCCACCTAGCTGCAATGCTCCGTACTGTGGGTGTTTATATATTTACATATTTATTCCATCTAGCTACAATGCTCTGCACTGTGTGTTCATATATTCATATATTTATTCCATCCAGCTACAATGCTCTGCACTGTGTGTCTATGTGTGTGTGTGTGTATATATATATTTTATAGTAATATGTACATATGTATATTAGCTGCTCTTGCTTGCTTGTCTTTTTTCTTGCCTTCTGATTGTTGCTCTGAGTGTTGCTATCCCTGTGCTGTTGCAATCCTGGAATTTCCCCGTTGTGGGACTAATAAAGGCTTATCTTATCTTATCTTAAAAGGAGAGAGAGAGAGTTCTATAGCTCTGCCTAATTCCAGTTTAACACAACATATTTGTTCATAACAATGCAAACAGAATATGTATGGAATATGTGTAGAGCATAAAGGGAGATTACCTACAGAATTATTATTTTGGCACTCTAACTTTCCATTAACCTTTTCACTCCTCCCTTTGACATGATTTTATCATGTCAACCATACATGGTGTGAGAGACACTAGCGATAACAGATGGTGGATAAGGCAGGTCCCTACATTGTGTGTCTACCCAAGAGGCTTGCACCATTGGTTCTGCTACCCTTAACCCCCCCCCCCCCCCCCGTGGACACCCTAGCATGGTGCAGCAATGTCTAAGGGGGCCTTGTCCAGATGAACTGTCAATCCACGATGCCCACAAAACCTTTGTCCACCGGTTGACCTTTGCCGGGTCTTGCATCATTCAGCTGCAGTCATCACACGGTTGCGACAGGGGTTTGACCTTCCTCTGTGTCTGCTTCCTGTATCCGCAGCTATGGAGCACAGTCCCATCTTGTTTACACACACCGGTACTATTCGAAACAACTGTGTGCCCACGGTCTCAGAGGCACACCTCGTCCCATGAGGTCTATAGGACAGTCTGGTGGGTGCAGCAGAGGATAGATAACATCCAGTCCAGCCAGTGAACAGTTCAGTGATGCTGTCCCAGGGATGCTACCCCCCTGTCGCTGGACAGAGTTAGAGATGCTGGTGTTGGTAAGGCTCGAGCTCCTGGCTACACCCCAGATGCTGGAGGTGCGGTGGATGCGCTTGGGTACCAGTCCATTTTTCTTCTAGGGACTGAAGTCGTACAGTCACTTGGCCTACGACCTTTTTCTACATCGCAGGCACACATCGTGATGGTCTGGTGCCCTCGGGCATGCATCTTCCCTGTACCCTACACCTTTGCTCGAGTGCCGATACAAAGGGCTCAGCCGGGGCAGGACCAATAATGGCCTGTGGGGTTGCCATCACAATGGCTGGAGCCTGTACCGTTTTATCCTTATTCACTACATCTGTGGTTGACTATGTGCGGTTGTAAGTTATCTCCCATTAGCCTTGAGTGTGTGATTGCTGACCATATGAAATCTGCAAGCAGTGGTTGTGTTGTGATGAGTGTGTTGGGTGATGGGACCTATATGTTCAGCAGTGGGTAGGTAGTAGACAACATCATTCAACATTAGGAGACATCCTTATCCATGCATTGTTGTATTCAGGCATTCAGAGCTTCTAATCTTCACCCTTATCCAGACTACCTAACCGTAATTAGCATGATGGAAATAAACACGCAAGAGTACTATAAGTCTCACACTCGTACCTATGTGTGGTGAGCTATGTATGATTTATGTATTATCAGTAGCACACTGTTTACAAATAATCTGTGATGGCAGAATGGTCTTCCTCGTCATCATCCTCTGTCTTGGGGTCCTCAGCTCTTCCTCTCGACCCAGCAATTGGTCTAAAACTTGCTGATGACTCCCACTGTGGAAAATTGCATTTGTTAACACCCTTCTGGGCTTCTGAATATATGGCCTATAGTGTCGTACTCTGCTCCTTTTATTAGATCTACATCTAGTTATCCTTTTACCATAACCAATTTGGAATTTGCTTCAAATTTTCCTCATCCCCTCGTTTGTTAATGTTAAGATTGATCATATAGGAGATTTCTGGGCGTCAATGTGTACCGCCTTTTGTGCTGTGGTTACCCAGTTAAGAGACAATGCTTATGGTTTTATTTTGGGAGAATATTCTATGTTATGGTCAGATATTGGTTTTCCATGGATGGCTATATTCCACAGTAGAGATGCCAAAATGTCCAACATTTTCCAATCCATGTGTTTGGGTCTAACCAGCGGGATGTGTGGAACCTCCCATTGGTTGAAATGTCTCTTATCCTCTTAAATTAGGACAGTGGATGCTTCCACACATTTCCTTGTTTGCCAGTCCAATTTTTATGACCAATCTGGAGGATGGATTTGCAGATAATGGTTGTTTATAATTTGGATCAGATCCGTTCAATTGCCTATAGTACATGGGGTACAATGCTACTTTTACAGATGTTGATAGGTGTTCTACTGGTAGCTTGCCATTTGCAGAATTTGATCATTACTATTCTGACCTTGAAAAGTCCTGTATGTCATTACCCAGAGTTCCTACTTTACGTGCAATAATTTAATTTTTGCTCATTTTCTGTGTATGTGTAGAAGTGAGTCCACTTATCTGTTCTAGTCTTAAGCATGCAGTCCAGTTTTTCTGTGGTGGGTGTGGGCACCTCCCTCCCGCAAGCAGCAGCCTGGACATCACTCAGTTTCCATTGTGGGGCGTGCTCCCTCCTCTCAGTAACCTGTTTTACAATCTCACCTCCACACAGGAGTGGGGGCAAATTACCTCCCTCCTTTGTGGAAAAACACACACCTGCCTTTGTTCTAGCCACGTGGGCAGAAGAGCGCCTTTAGTTAAATCATACTATGGGAAAAGTTTAATAGATTTTTCCACCCCTGGTATTTCTCAAACCACACTTTTATTTTTTTTATTTTTTTTTCGATCCAAGATGACGCCCACAGTGGCTGCCATGGTGTTTCGCTGTGCCCTTTGTTTGTTTTTGTTTGTCAATTGTGTGTCTGCCTGCTCTTACACCCGTGAAGAGCTTCTAAATATCAGGACTTTCACTCCCACGGACCTACTCCCAGTTTTTTTAGCTCCTGCCGCCGATCTGGTTCACTGTTTAGCTCAAAAAGTGAGACGGCGTAAGAGAGGAAGGCGAGCGGGCGCTCTCGTACGGCTTCGCAGGAGAGGCACGCGCACGGCGTTGCCTGGCATATTTCTCTCCAACGCCAATTCTCTCTCTAACAAGGTAGATGAACTGAGACTGCTGATGCGTTTTAAGGACCTCTCTTCCTTGTCTGCCCTCTGTTTCACTGAGACCTGGCTCAGGGAAAATACACCGGACAGCACGCTGCTCCTCGAGGGTTTTCAGCTGTTTCGTGCTGATTGTGACACAGAGCTCTCCAGTAAGTCCTCAGGAGGAGGAGTCTGCTTTTACATTAACGGCAGCTGGTGCTCTGATGTAACGGTAATTTCCCAACACTGTTCTCCCGCCCTGGAATTTCTTTTTATTAACTGCAAGCCATTTTATTCCCCGTGGGAGTTTGCTTCATTCATCCTGGCCGCTGTTTACGTCCCGCCCGACGCGGACGCGCGCGAAGCTCAGCGCGCGCTCGTGGATCACATTCAACATACGGAGCGGACTTTCCCGGACTCTCTGGTTATTGTGGTTGGCGACTTTAACCAGAGCAATCTGAGCCACGATCTCCCGCAATACAAACAGCTTATTAAATGCCCCACCAGAGGAAAGAACACGCTGGATCACTGTTATACTACAGTGAAGGACGCGTATCGCGCTGTTCCCCGTGCTGCGCTCGGTCTATCTGATCATGTAATGGTCCACCTCATTCCCACATACAGACAGAGACTGAAGCTCACTAAACCTGTTGTGTGCACTACGAAGAAATGGACCAGTGAAGCTGAGGAGAAGCTGAACACGTGCATGGAAATAACTGACTGGGGCATGTTTAAAGGAGCCACGCATGATCTGGATGAGTACACGGACACTGTGAACTCATATATCCACTTTTGTGAGGAGAGCATTCTTCCATCGCGCACCAGGGTGAGGTACTCAAATGACAAGCCCTGGTTCACTGCTAAGCTCAGACAGATCAGGAAGGAGAAGGAAGCAGCGTTGAAAAGTGGAGACCGGGACTGCTACAGGGAGGTTAAATATCTGTTTAACAGAGAGCTGAGGAGAGCAAAATCTGTGTATTCTGAGAGACTCCAGCAGCAGTTCACAGCTAACGACTCTGCTTCTGTGTGGAGAGGTCTGAGGCAAATCACCAACTATCGACCTCAGGCTTCTAAAGGTCAGGATGACAAAGCCCTTTGTCAAAGACTGTCCCAACACTATGCCCGTTTTGACAACTCGTCAGCTGTGTCCAACCCCCCCTCCCCCCAGCTCCACTGCCTCCACGGTCCCTACTGCATCAAAGGTGCCCCCCCTCCTCCCCCCCTGCCCTTGTCATCAGTGAGCAGGACGTGCACAAACAGTTCTCCAGACTGAACCCGCGCAAGGCCCCCGGTCCGGACGGCATCTCTCCCTCCACCCTGAGACACTGCGAAAGAGCTGACTCCTGTCTTCACAGACATTTTTAACACCTCCCTTAAGCTATGCCACGTGCCGACCTGCCTCAATTCCTCCACCATCATCCCTGTCCCCAAGAAGTCAC
Organism: Pholidichthys leucotaenia; assembly: GCA_020510985.1. Taxonomy (NCBI): domain Eukaryota; kingdom Metazoa; phylum Chordata; class Actinopteri; order Cichliformes; family Pholidichthyidae; genus Pholidichthys; species Pholidichthys leucotaenia. The sequence goes on from CM035844.1 coordinate 13,768,580, forward strand.
GGATTACTGGACTTAACGACTACAGACCTGTAGCGCTCACCTCTGTAGTCATGAAGTCCTTTGAGCGCCTGGTCCTGCCCCACCTCAAGTCCATCACTACTCCCCTCCTGGACCCGCTGCAGTTTGCCTACCGAGCCAACAGGTCTGTGGACGACGCAGTCAACCTGGCCCTCCACTCCATCCTGCAGCACCTGGACTCCCTGGGAACCTACGCCAGGATCCTGTTTGTGGACTTCAGCTCTGCATTCAACACCATCTGCCCCGCTCTGCTCTGGGACAAGCTGTCCCTGCTCAACGTGCCTGACTCCCTCTGCAGGTGGATCACCGACTTCCTGACGGACCGGAGGCAGCATGTGCAGCTGGGAAAGACTGTCTCAGACTCTGTTAACATCAGCACCGGATCACCCCAAGGCTGTGTACTTTCCCCCCTACTCTTCTCCCTTTATACCAACTCCTGCACCTCCAGCCACCAGTCTGTCAAGCTGATCAAGTTTGCGGACGACACCACCCTCATCGGGCTCATCTCCAACGGCGACGAGTCCGCCTACAGGAGAGAGGTGGCCCAGCTGGCGTCCTGGTGCAACAACAACAACCTGCAGCTGAACGCTCTGAAGACAGTGGAGATGATTGTGGACTTCAGGAAAGTCACAACCCCTCTGCCCCCCCTCACCCTCGCAGGCTCTCCCATCACCACTGCAGATTCCTTCCGCTTCCTAGGCACCACCATCACCAAGGACCTCAAGTGGGGGTCGACCATCAGCTCCCTCATCAAAAAGGCCCAGCAGAGGATGTTCTTCCTGCGGCAGCTGAGGAAGCTCAAGCTACCCACCAAGATGTTAGTGCAGTTCTACACAGCCATCATTGAGTCCATCCTCACCACCTCCATAACCGTGTGGTACGCAGGAGCCACTGCCAGGGACAGACTAAGGCTGCAGCACGTCGTGTGCGCTGCTGAGAAGGTGATCGGCTGCAAGCTCCCATCTCTCCAGGATCTGTACATCTCCAGGACCCGGAGGCGTGCTGGCCGGATCATAGCCGATCCTTCACACCCTGGTCACGTACTGTTTGCCCCCCTCCCCTCAGGTAGAAGACTTCGGTCCATTCAGACTAAAACCTCCCGTCACATGAACAGCTTCTTCCCCTCTGCCATCAGACTGCTGAACACTATGTGACTTATTAGACTCTCGTGCACTATGTACAGCAGCTCAACCAGACTCATGTCAATCATCACTGTTTTCTTTTTGCATTACCGACTGCACTATGTGGTACTCCACAATATCTGCTGCTCGCTAATATATTTAAAAAAGCTTTGACCAGTATTACTCATTCTTATTCTACACTTTATTGCATGTGTAGTTTTTTTTATTTCTTTTATTTTATCATGTTTAATGTTGCAGCATTGCACCGAGACAAATTCCTAGTTTGTGTACTACATGAACAATGGCAATAAATCTGATTCTGATTCTGATTCTGATTTATCCCCTAAAGACACAAAATTAACACAGATCAGCTTGCACGATATGAAAAATATGCCGCAGATTTGCATGTACTCATTTCCTTATAGCTTAACTTTATGTAGCGGGTACTTTCATCGAGACCTCATCAGGTCATCAATACAAGAGGTATCGTATCATAAAGTTCAGTCTTATACTGATTTTAACAAGCTTTTTTTTGCTGTTATTATTATTATTATTGCTGCTTGCTACATTACTCACTCATGATTAAGTTTGAGATTCTTATAATGTATTACAGTGCCTTGTCTACGCTCACTATTGATGTAAAAAAAGATTCTTGCATTTTTTATTACCAGTCACTCACTAAAAGGTCTTAAAAAGTTTCTTGTGGCTGCTTGCTACATTACTCACTCATGATTAAGTTTGAGATTCTTATAATGTATTGGGGGTACCTAATTTATGCTCACTATGTGTGCATTTATATTAACAAGGCTTGGTGCACGAACTCTGTCACTGTTGAGAGACACTGCTCAGCTAACCTGGAGTTTCTCATGGTTAAATGTAGACCTTTCTATCTGCCATGCGAGTTCACTTGTACCATCATAACAGCCGCTTACATTTCTCCGGATGCTAATGCTAAGCTTGCTATGAAAGAACTCCATGCAGCTATTAGCAAACAACAAACTGCACACCCAGAGGCAGCATTTATTGTGGCGGGTGATTTTAACCACTCTAACCTCAAGACAGTGCTTCCTAAATTCTACCAGCATGTCTCCTGTCACACAAGAGGGGACAAAACATTGGACCATGTTTACACCAATATTGTGGGAGCCTACACAGCAACTCCCCTCCCCCACCTAGGTCAGTCTGATCACTCATCCTTGTTCCTTACCCCCAAGTATGTACCGCTCATCAACCGGGTGAAGCCATCAGTGAAGATCATCAAAGTGTGGCCAGAGGGGGTTGACTCTGTACTCCAGGAGAAGTTTAGGAACACAGACTGGAGTATGTTCACCTCTCAGGCTACCTGTGGCTCCCACATAAACATCGACTCTTACACCCACTCAGTCATGGACCATATCAACACCACTATTGACAGTGTCACCACGGAAAGACAGATCACTACGTACCCAAATCAGAAGCCGTGGATGAACAGAGACGTGTGGCTTCTGCTAAAGGCACGTAACAATGCCTTTAGATCTGGTGATGCACAGGCTGTCATGACTCGCCAGTCATCATTGGCTCCTGCTGCACACACACCTGCGCCTCGTCAGCGGCAGACTACTTAACCCACTCAGCCCTGTGCCTCGGCCTGAAGCCGTCTGTTCCCTTCAGCTCGTCTTCGCCATTGGAACTCCCAAGATTAGCAAGACAATGCTCCAAGTAAGCAACTTACCTTTTCTCTTCAGTCCTCTCCCCTGTGCACAGGTGGATTCCCCGGCGGTGGCCTTCTCCCCTTTGCCACGCCATCCTCATCGTCGCACAAGCTCAGCAGGTCTCTGTCTCCTGGGTACTCCCCTTGTCAACGCCTGCCACCTGCCATAACAAGTAAGCAGCAGTCATTCCTTCAGGCCTGTATTATTGTGGTGCCCGTTACCTTGTCCCTCTGCTCTCTTATTATAGGGTTGCCCGGCTGTACGGTGATCTGCTCTGCTGCCTGCTCCCAGAAGTTCACCCACAAGACATTCTCATATCTCATACCTGTTTGTTAATAAACGCTGTTAAATCTACTCTGAGCCTGCATGTGTGTCTCCTGAGCCAAACAATATGTCAGTACGGCTTCAGCAGAGCGGCTCGGCGGACAGCGGGCTCGCACGCCGTCTTTCCACTCTCGAGGCTTGAGTAGACTTAATAGCTCACCAACAGCAGGTAATCTTAAATCAGTTAACTTCAATTACTCACCGGTTAGACCGCCTGGACCCCCAGCAGGCGTTCCCCCCGGCTCCCCAGGGAGGGTTAGCTCCTGCCGCTCCGGTGGCCGGCCAGTCTTCCGCGGGAACGCCGACCCGGCTCACACCGATCCCGACTCCGGCCCATTTTAACGGGAACCTTGGCGGAGCTCGGGGTTTTATTATGCAGTGTGAGTCGGTGTTCACACGCGTTCCCGGGGACTTCCCCTCAGACCACAGCCGGATTGGTTACATAGGTAATCTCCTGGAGGGGCGAGCGCTTACCTGGGCTTACGCCGTAATGGCGAAGCCCAGTTACGCGAACCTCTCCTATAACCAGTTCGTGCGAAACTTCCTCGAGGTGTTTGATCACGCTCGGCACGATGGCGTCCTAACCGACCGTCTCCTTGCTCTCCAGCAGGGAAGCCGGTCGGCGGCGGACTATGCCATCGACTTCCGGGTCGCTGCAGAGGAAGTAGGCTGGGACGAGGCGGCACTTTGTGGCATCTTTCTCCGCAGCCTCAGCTCCGGTCTGAGGGATGAATTGGCCGGACGAGATCTCCCGGAGACTCTCGCAGAGCTAATCTCCGTAGCGATTAGCTTAGATAACAGGTTGCGCGAGCGTTCCTCCGAGCGGAAGTCGACCAACCGCTCGTGAGGAGGCTCCACACGTGCACCTCAAGCTCGCCCCCTGGTGTTGCCGCCACCGGAGTCCTCCGAGGAGTCGGAGGCAATGGTGGTAGGCCGGTCAAAGCTCCCTCCAGCGGAGAAACAACGCCGCTGGAAGTTGGGCCTGTGCATGTACTGCGGAGGCAGCCAACACACCGTGGAGAGTTGTCCGGAGAAGCTAAATGGGGAGGTCCGCGAGTCACTGTAGGGGGCCTCGCGGACTCTAACCGGACAAAACCCCTCACAAGTCTCTCTTTGCCCGTCCGTTTTTGTCACAACTCCATGGGGCACATGACTCATGCACTGGTGGACTCAGGAGCAGAGCAGAGTTTTATTTCTAAGAGCCTGGCAACCCAATTGGGCATCCCCTGTCACCCTCTGCAAACTCCGCTCAACCTGGTCACCCTCTCACACGCCCCAATCGGACGAGTGACACATCGGACCCAGCCAACTCCCATCATTGCCTCAGGTAACCATCGGGAGGATATTGTCCTATATGTCCTGTCCTCCTCTGTCTCTCCTGTCATCTTAGGCTACCCCTGGCTGCGCCTACACAACCCGGTTCTGGACTGGCAGGCCGGAAGGATCGCCGCCTGGAGCTCGTTCTGTATGGGCACCTGCCTTCAGTCCGCAGCATGTGCCCCGTCCGCTCCCCCTCTGGCCAAGGACGCCGCGCCTCCGGATCTCTCTCTGGTGCCCTCAGAGTTTCACGACCTGGGCCAAGTCTTCAGTAAGTCCAGGGCGATGTCCCTTCCCCCTCATCGGCCCTATGATTACGCCATCAACATCCGCACGGGGGCTCCCTTACCCTCGGGGCGTTTATACAGTCTGTCAGCGCCGGAGAGGGAGGCGATGGACGCTTATCTCAAGGAGTCGCTCAGCGCAGGAATCATCCGCCCTTCTTCATCTCCACTCGGTGCGGGGTTCTTCTTTGTCTCGAAGAAGGATGGGTCTCTCCGCCCCTGCATCGACTACCGGGCTCTTAACGACATCACGGAGAAGGACCGCTACACCCTGCCACTGATGGACACCGCCTTCCACTCCCTCCAGGGGGTGACCTGGTTTACCAAACTGGACCTCCGTAGTGCCTACCATCTCGTCCGTATCCAGGAGGGAGATGAGTGGAAAACGGCCTTCCGAACTCCAACTGGCCATTTTGAATATCTGGTGATGCCGTTCGGGTTAACCAATGCCCCTGCAGTTTTCCAATGCCTCATAAATGACGTCCTCCGCGACTTCCTGGGTCTGTTCGTGTTTGTGTACCTGGACAACATATTAATCTTCTCCAGGTCACGGGATGAACACCGGGTCCACATGAGGCGGGTCCTGCAGCGCCTATTGGAGAACAGGTTGTATGTGAAGGCCGAAAAATTTGAATTCTACGCCAAGACCACCTCCTTCCTGGGTTTTGTCATCTCCCACGACCAAGTCCTCCCGGACCCCACTAAAGTCAAAGCGGTGGTCGACTGGCCAACACCGACGTCCAGGAAGCAGGTCCAGCAATTCATAGGATTCGCCAACTTTTACCGCCGCTTCGTCCCCAATTTCGGCGCCATCGTCGGCCCCTTGACCTACCTCACCTCGCCAAAGACTCCCTTCCGGTGGACCGAGGATGCTGCGGCGGCTTTCCAGACACTCAAGACGGAGTTCTCTTCCTCCCGGGTCCTCACCCAGGTCAATCCTGTGCTGCAGTGTTTGGTGGAGGTCGACGCGTCGGACACAGGAGTGGGGGCGGTGCTGTCTCAGTGGTCACCAGCCGACGGATCCAAACGACCCTGCGCTTACTTCTCCCGGCGCCTGTCACCGGCCGAACGTAACTATGACGTCGGCGACAGGGAGCTTCTGGCCATCAAGCTCGCCCTGCAGGAGTGGTGCCACTGGCTGGAGGGGGCTTCTCTGCCGTTCATCGTTCTAACGGATCATAAGAACTTGGAGTACCTAAGAACTGCCAAGCGTCTGAATGCCCGCCAGGCGCGTTGGTCCTTGTTCTTTGTCCGTTTTAGATTTACCATCACGTACCGCCCTGGTTCTAAGAATGGTCTGCCGGACGCCCTTTCCAGGCAATTTGCCCCCGAGACGAACGAGAAGTCGGAGCACACCATCCTGCCCAGCTCGTGTGTTGTGGGGGCCATGTCTTGGGCCATCGAAGACCGGATCCGGAAGGCGCAGGAGACCGAACCTGACCCTGGCGGCGGACCGGAGGGGAGGCTCTTCGTTCCATCTTCGGTCCAGGGGGAGGTTATCCACTGGGCCCACACCTCTAAGTTTGCCTGTCACCCTGGGGTCTCCCGGTTGGTCGACCTTCTCCAGCGTTCTTTTTGGTGGCCTGGTCTACAGAAGGACGCTGCCAACTACGTCCGGGCCTGCCCTGCCTGTGCCACCGGAAAGTCAGGTAACGCTCCCCCCGCTGGTCTGCTCCATCCTCTGCCGATCCCAGGCAGGCCCTGGTCCCACATAGCCCTCGACTTCGTCACTGGTCTTCCCACCTCTAACACCTACAACACAGTTCTGACCATCGTCGACCGCTTTTCCAAGGCCGCCCATTTCGTGCCACTGCGGGGTCTCCCCACAGCCCCGGTGACAGCGGACCTCCTGGTCCAGCACATTGTCAGATTACATGGGATACCAGCTGACGTCGTCTCGGATCGTGGGCCCCAATTCGTCTCTGAGGTATGGAAGTCCTTTTGTAACGCCCTGGAAGCCACAGTAAGCCTCTCCTCCGGCCATCACCCACAGTCCAATGGGCAGTGCGAACGGGCCAACCAGGAGCTGGAGGCTGCCCTCCGCTGCGTCACCACTTCCAACCCGGCCTCTTGGAGTCCGCATCTGGCCTGGGTGGAATACGCCCACAACTCCACTCGGTCATCTTCTACAGGTATGTCCCCCTTCAAGGCGTCTCTGGGGTACGACCCGCCATTGTTCCCGGCGCAGGAGGGTGAGCTGGCCGTTCCCTCCGTCCAGGCGCACCTCCGGCGGTGCCGGAGCCTTTGGTCCAAGACCCGTGACGCACTCCAGCGGACGGCGGCGCGCAACAGCACCACGGCAAACCGTCATAGGAGACCTGCGCCTGTCTACCGAGTGGGGCAGCAAGTTTGGATGTCTGCCCACAACGTCAACCTGAAGGGTGAGAAGAAGAAGCTGGCTCAACGTTTTATCGGCCCCTTCACTATCACCAAGATCATTAACCCGGTGGCTGTGCGTGTGGCTATTCCTCCTCCCCTCCGTATTCACCCCACCTTCCACGTCTCCAAAGTCAAACCTGTGGTGTCCGATCCCCTTTGCCCCCCGCCCACGGCGCCTCCCGCGCCCTTGATGATCGATGGCCATCCAGCCTGGAGAGTCACTGCCATCTTGGACTCTCGGCGCCGAGGTCGCGGGTTGCAGTATCTGGTGGACTGGGAGGGTTTTGGCCCTGAATGGAGGCAGTGGGTACGCCCGTCCTTTGTGCTGGACAAGGGTCTCATCACGATGTTCCATCGGACGCACCCAGACAAACCAGCGCCAGGAGGCGCTGCTCGGGGGGGAAGTACTGTCATGACTCGCCAGTCATCATTGGCTCCTGCTGCGCGTACACCTGCGCCTCGTCAGCGGCAGACTACTTAACCCTCTCAGCCCTGTGCCTCAGCCTGAAGCCGTCTGTTCCCTTCAGCTCGTCTTCACCATTGGAACTCCCAAGATTAGCAAGACAACGCTCCAAGTAAGCAACTTACCTTTTCTCTTCAGTCCTCTCCCCTGTGCACAGGTGGATTCCCCGGCGGCGGCCTTCTCCCCTTCGCCACGCCATCCTCATCGTCGCACAAGCTCAGCAGGTCTCTGTCTCCTGGGTACTCCCCTTGTCAACACCTGCCATCTGCCATAACAAGTAAGCAGCAGTCATTCCTTCAGGCCTGTATTATTGTGGTGCCCGTTACCTTGTCCCTCTGCTCTCTTATTATAGGGTTGCCCGGCTGTACGGTGATCTGCTCTGCCGCCTGCTCCCAGAAGTTCACCCACAAGACATTCTCATATCTCACACACGCATCCATTCATACCTGTTTGTTAATAAACGCTGTTAAATCTACTCTGAGCCTGCGTGTGTGTCTCCTGAGCCGAACAATATGTCACAGGCCTACAGTTCATCCAGGGCAGATCTGAAGAGGGGCATCAAGAAGGCCAAGCACAGCTACAAGCTGAAGGTGGAGGAACATTTTGGGGACTCTGACCCCCGACGCATGTGGCAGGGCATTCAAGCTATCTCTGATTATAAGCCCAGCAACTCCATACCTGTAGCTATGACTGTGCCCTTTCTCAATGAGCTAAATGACTTCTATGCTCGTTTTGACAAGGACAATAACAAAAAGAACATCAATTTCCCACCCTCTGATGACCTCCACCACCTCACGCTCACCCACACCGACGTCCATAACGCACTGAGTCATGTCAACATACGTAAGGCTGCTGGCCTGACGGCATTCCTGGGCGTGTGCTGAGGGCATGCGCTGAGCAGCTGGCAGGGGTCTTCACAGACATCTTCAACCTGTCCCTGGCCCAGGCCGTGGTACCAGCGTGCTTCAAGACCACTTCAATAGTACCAGTGCCGAAACATTCAACACCATTGTGCCTAAATGACTATCGCCCTGTGGCACTGACGCCCATAGTCATGAAGTGCTTTGAGCGACTGGTCTTGGCACAGCTCAAAAAATGCCTGCCCCCTACACTGGACCCTCACCAGTTTGCCTACCGGAGCAACAGGAGTACAGAGGATGCGGTTTCTACAGCGCTGCACTATGTACTCTCATACCTGGATGACAAAAACACCTACGCAAGAATGCTGTTTGTTGACTTCAGCTCAGCATTCAACACAGTTATCCCCTCCAAGTTGATCACTAAACTTGGGGACCTGGGAATCAGTACCTCCACCTGCAACTGGATCATGGATTTTCTGACCAACAGACCCCAGCATGTTAGGTCAGGCCCCAACCGTTCTTCCGTCATCACACTCAACACTGGTGTACCACAGGGCTGTGTGCTCAGCCCATTCCTCTACTCCCTCTTCACCCATGACTGCAGGCCTATGTATGAATCCAATGCCATCATAAAGTTCGCAGATGACACCACGGTGATTGGACTCATCAGGGACAACGACGAGTCAGATTACAGGGCAGAGGTTGAGCACTTGGCTACTTGGTGCGCTGACAATAACCTGCTCCTTAACACCAGCAAAACCAAGGAGCTCATAGTGGACTACAGGAAGGAGAGGGGAGAGACACATGACCCCATCCATATCAATGGCATAGCTGTTGAACGTGTCCCCAGCTTCAAATTCCTGGGGACCCACATCTCGGAGGACCTGTCCTGGTCAGTTAACACCACCAGCCTGATCAAGAAGGCCCATCAACGCCTCTTCTTCTTGAGGACACTGAAGAAGAACCATCTGTCAACTGACATCCTGGGCAACTTCTACCGCTGCGTGATAGAGAGTACCCTGACCAACTGTGTCACAGTCTGGTATAGGAGCTGCTCTGTCGCTGACCGTAAGGCGCTGCAGCAGGTGGTGAAAACCGCCCAACGCATCACAGGGACTCCACTTCCAGTTATAGAGGACGTCTACAGGAAAAGATGTAGGCGCCGGGCACGCAGCATTCTTAGGGACTCCAACCATCCTGCTCATGGACTGTTCCAGCTTCTCCGCTCCAGAAGGCGCTTCAGAAGCCTTCGGACTAGAACCAGCAGGTTTAGGAACAGTTTCTTTCCAACAGCTGTCACGTTATTGAACTTAGTTCCCCACTGACTCTCTTACCATCATCTCTTACCATCCTCACCTGTACATAACTGCCCATCTAACTTATTGTACATTATTTGCACATAACAGTACTCTTAACTTTCTGCACTGCTGCATATATTTGCTTAAATTGCACATACTGTTAATTACCGTATTTACTGCACTGCTGTCCTTTGCACTTCTGATTGGATGCTAAACTGTGTTTCGTTACCTTGTATTCATACATGTGTAATGACAATAAAGTTGAATCTAATCTAATCTAATCTAATCTAACTATTGATGTAAAAAAGATTCTTGCATTGCAAAGCTTCCTTATTCGTAAAAAAAAACAAACAAAAAAACGGCTATTTGATCCTAGGACATTTCTTTATTCTCCCTCGTGCGAGACCACATGGTTCATGCTTTTATGTGACCGCAGATTTCCATCACACAGTTTAAAATTTGGAGATCTGATATATCCCTTAATCAGACAACTGTAAATTTAGTACGGCCAAAGTGCAGAAATTCATGTAAAAAAGGTTTTCTGCTTACCTTTTTTGTTCAGGCGCCACGGTTGTCTGAATGGGTCCTTTCGCTGTGGTGTGTTCGGGCCTCGGAATAATTTCATCCAGGTCACCGGCACCAGATTGTTAGAAAAATACCCGATTTATTTGATTGAAAGATCCAAGAACAAGTCGGAGAATTCTTTAATTCAAAGATGGAACATTTATTTAGAGATCACATGTAAAGCATGCAGCGCTGGGTGCAGCTCCCTCTGGAGCGTCGCCACACTGACCCCGACTTCCGGTTGCGGCTTACATTAATCTTCTCGGGTTGGTTCATTGGGCCAACCCCCGTACAATAGGATGGGCTTGTACTTGACTGTCTGATTGGCCAATTTAACTCTGACGTGAACAGGCCATCCACTGCTCACAGTATTATTTCTAGAATGTGCAATCAACAGTGTACTTGAATGTTGGATCCGGGTGTGTATCTAATGTAATAGACCTGAGTATAAAAGGAGAGAGAGAGAGAGCTCTATAGCTCTGCCTAATTCCAGTTTAACACAACATATTTGTTCATAACAATGCAAACAGAATATGTATGGGATATGTGTAGAGCATAAAGGGAGATTACCTACAGAATTATTATTTTGGCACTCTAACTTTCCATTCACCCTTTCAAGATCATCAAACAAATTTAAGTATTAGACAAGTATGACACAAGTAAACACAAAATGCAGTTTTTAAATGAAGAGGTTTATTATTAAGGGTGAAAAAAAATCCGAACCTACATGGCCCTGTGTGAAAAAGTGACAACCCCCCCCCCCGTTAAAACATAAATTAACTGGTATATCACATCTTTGGAAAGCTGAGTTCTATTTCTTTAGCCACACCCAGGCCTGAGTACTGCCACATCTGTTCTCAATCAAGAAATCACTTAAATAGGACCTGCCTGACAAACTGAAGTCGACCAAAAGATCCTCAAAAGCTGGACATCGGACTTCCGGTCTGGACACCATGGTGATAGCAGCTTAACGCTGAAGCTCCAAGACCCCATCCATGAAAATACTTTGAAAATCAGATCTGACGGATTTTGGAAGAGTGAAAATCAAAAGACAAAGTCATTATGCCTAAAGGAAAGCAGAAAAGATCGACATTTGCCAAGCCAAGACGCGCATCAGCCAGAGAATCTGACCTGGAGGACATCCACTCGGAAGCAGAGGAGCTGAATGAGGCTAGCAACACGGTTAGCTTAAAAACGATAATTCAAGAATTAAGAGAATTTCACCGAGAGTGTTGGGCCGAATTTCGTGAAATTAAAGACGAAATAAAAAGGACAAACAGCAGAGTGGACCAGGCTGAGGACCGAATCATGGAAGCAGAGGAAAGAATAAAAGGGCTGGAAGAAACCGTGCTGGATTTACTTAAACGACAGACAAGACTGGAGGCTAAGCTAACCGACCAAGAAGGAAGACTAAGAAGGGCCAACATAAGAATTCATGGTCTGAAAGAAGGAGTCGAGGACAGTTTCACCACAATGGCTGCATGCGTGGAATCCATACTGAGAGAGAAGTTGGAAATTCCCCAATCCACCGACTTGAAGATAGAAAGGGCGCACCGTACATTAGCCCCAAGGCTGTCGGCGGAAGCGCCTCCAAGATCGGTGGTGGTGAAGTTTTCCAACCTCAGAACAAAAGAAGAGGTTGTGAGACTGGCTTGGCAGAAAAAAGGATTTATGCACCAAGAAAGAAAAGTTTTTGTGGAGCACGACTACGCCCCGGAGGTCCTCAGAAAGCGTCGGGAATACAATGACGCTAAAAAGGTATTAAGAGAGAAGAAACTGCGCTTTCAAACTCCATTTCCGGCGAAGCTGCGGGTTTTTTACGGGGATGAGACGTGTCTCTACAACTCGGCGGAAGAAGCAACCAGGGATATGGCGAGAAGAGGGCTCCCGGTAACGGTGTATAAACCCGCAGTAGACCCGATTGAAAGAATAAAGGCTCAAACGTGGTGCACACAGAGACCCTCAAAATCCACGGGCCAGCAGCGGGAAACCCAGCACCAGGGCTATAAGGAAAAACTGAGCGTTTTCAGGAGGGAATAACGATATTTTTAGTCAATCTGCGCATCAAACCCTCCTCCTACAAGGTAACAAACATTAAAGGAGATGCAGAATCAGCAAGTGGTAAAACATTTCATGGAACAGTCGTAATATTAGAAACAAGTAAGTCTTTAAAAAAAAAAAAAAAAAAAAAAGCTTGTTAAAATAGAAATGTGACAATGAACCACGTGAACTCTCCACACTAACAAATACTGTATTAACGTGATTGTTTGCTGTGACGGTGGTGGGAGGTTGTGCACAATTTCATATGGTATAGGCATAAAAAAAAAAAAATCATTACAAGTTCGGATTGGGATCTGAAATTCACGTTAAAAACATGGGACAACTTATAGGGGTAAGAGAGGGCCCTCAACACGTAACAGAGTTTGAGGAATTTCCCTCAGAGCCAACACACCATCAAGGCTCTTCTAAGGTCACTAAAAAGATCTCAGCTCAGGAAGATCTTTTGACAGTTTTTTGTTTTAAAGTTTTATATACTATTGTGGGGCATAGATATTGAACTCTCATTCCCCACATATGCATGACTCTATATGCATTGAGGGCTTCACGTCTCGGAGGACAAAGGAACATCTGGACCTGCAGGGACCTGCAGGAGGTGACAAGGAGGTGTGATTTCGGGCCTTTGTCTAGGAGAAGATGCCCCGAGGGAAGTCCCGGAACATCAAGGGATTATGGACAATGGGGGGAGATCAAAGAGGCATTGTGGTTGAGATTATGTACCATAGATCGTATGTTTGCATAAGTATCATGTGACCTAGGTTGTGTGACTTCTGCAGAGTATAAGAACTGTGATGCATACTGGTTCTGTCGCTTCTGTTTGAGAGATTGATAGAGGATGTGTGTTCTCAATAAAACTGATCCTGAGAAATAAACTCAGTCTCGTCTTTGAACGCACCCTCTACACTATGTTCTTAATGTTTTTTATGTTCTTAATGTTCTTTCAGTTTCTGAGTAGCATAAAAGTGGGCCACTACACTGTTATACTAAATAAGACAATACAATGGAGAAAGAGGGTGTAACCAAAATAATCTTATGTAATGCAAAAGGGATCCTGAATCCAGTTAAAGATTCTTGGCAAAATGAAAAAAGACAAAGCAGGAATAATATTTTTACAGGAAACCCACCTAACAGACTTGGAGCACACTAAACTTAATAGACAAGGGTTTAAACTGATCTCTTCATCCTCATATAAGTCAGGGAGGAGGAGGGGGTAGCGACATTGATCTCAACCAAAATTATGTTTGAAAAAAATTCAGAACACAAAGATAAAGAAGGAAGATTTAGCATGGTACTTGGTTGGCTAGAGGGAGAAGATATCACCCTGCTGAATGTATATGCATCTCCAGGGGCTAACTGGAAATTTTATAAAAATGTATTTGACCTAATGATAACTAAAGCCAAAGGCTTAGTGATATGTGGTGGAGACTTCAATCTAAGATTGAACCCATACTAGGATGCATCAGGTAATTCTCCACATCAAAAATAACACTCAAAGTAGAAAAACTTGGATGCTACTAAAAGAAATGGGAATCTGTGACGTGTGGAGGGAATTCAACCCCAGTGTAAAAGATTATACATTTTACTCAGCACCACATTCATCATACTCAAGGACTGACTATTTTTTTTTATGTTTAATAGAGACATTGGAAGAGTAAAAACATGTAAAATAGGACTGATGGATCTCTCTGACCACAGTCCGATGTATATAAGATAAGATAAGATAAGCCTTTATTAGTCCCACAACGGGGAAATTCCAGGATTGCAACAGCACAGGGATAGCAACACTCAGAGCAACAATCAGAAGGCAAGAAAAAAAAAAACAAGCAAGCAAGAGCAGCTAATATACATATGTACATATTACTATAAAATATATATATACACACACACACACACACACACACACACAGACACACAGTGCAGAGCATTGTAGCTGGATGGAATAAATATATGAATATATGAACACACAGTGCAGAGCATTGTAGCTAGATGGAATAAATATGTAAATATATAAACACCCACAGTATGGAGCATTGCAGCTAGGTGGAATAAATATGCAAGTATATAAACACACACAGTGCGGAGCAATGTAGCTAGATGGAATAATATGTAGATATATAAAAACACAGTGCGGAGCATTGTAGCTAGATGGAATAAATATATAGATATATATATATATAAACACACCCAGTGCAGAGCATTGTAGCTAGATGGAATAAATATGTAAATATATAAACACACACAGTGCAGAGCATTGTTGCTAGGTGGGATGAAACAGCATAACCGTCTATTTAGTTATCCTACATGGTATGATTATGTGCCCATACATATTCTCACCCTCCATAGCGACCGGTATGTTCCTAGTTGTATGCCGGAGAGGACCATTGTGTAAGTCTATTGCATCTTTTGCATTCAAAAACAAAAAAAAAAAAAAAAAAAAAAAAAAACTATTAGTTTGTTACGTCTTTTTGCTATCTCTGCGAGCAGCCCTGCTTAGGTTGTACAGTCTGACAGCCGTTGGTAGGAAGGACCTACGAAACCTCTCGGTTGTGCACCTGGGATGATGTAGTCTGCTGCTAAATGAGCTCCTCAGTGCATCCAGTATGTCCTGCATAGGGTGGAACTCGGACTCCAGCAGAGATGACAGTTTAGCCACCGTCCTTCTCTCTCCTATCTCCTCCATCGGATCAAGGCGTTGCCCCAGGACAGAGCTAGCTTTCTTAATCAGTTTGTTCAGTCTCTTCCTATCGGCTGCAGTAATGCCACTGCCCCAGCAGACCACTCCAAAAGTGATGGCTGATGCCACCACCGTGTCATAGAATGACTTCAGCAGTGCCCCTTGTACACCAAAAGACCTGAGTCTCCTCAGCAGGAACAGCCTGCGCTGTCCCTTCTTGTAGAGTGCGTCAGTATTGTGTGACCAGTCTAGTTTATTGTTCAGATGAATACCCAGGTACTTGTAGGATGTCACCATCTCGATGTCTGTTCCCTGTATATTTACTGGTGCTGTGAGGGGCTGCCCATGCCTGCGGCAGTCCACCACCAGCTCCTTAGTTTTCCTCGCGTTGATCTGGAGGCAGTTCCGATGGACTATGGACTATATGGACTATATATAGTCCATATAGAAAAGAAACTGAGACAAGAAAAGAAACTGAGACAAGAAAAACTAATCACATTAGAGTCTGAACTTAAGAAACTAGAAAAAGAGCACAAAGACAACACTCATTCTAATGACTCGCTCAAAATTAAGAAAATTAAAAAACAAATAAATGAGATCTACACAATAGAAATCCAGAAGAAACTTGTCAAAATGAATATAGTCCACTATGGACTATGGACTATATGGAATATGGACTTAAATATCCAAAAATACACAAATAATACATTTTCTTGGAGGTTAAATTCAAATGTGCTGAAAGGACCACTAAAAGATGAATTGGAATCAGATATTCTCAGATATTTGGAAGAAAATGATAATGGAGAAGTATCCTCTTTAATACTGTGGGACGCATGCAAGGCTGTAATAAGGGGAAAGATTATTAAGATCGCAAAACTGGCAACCCAAAAGAAACTGAGACAAGAAAAACTAATCACATTAGAGTCTGAACTTAAGAAACTAGAAAAAGAGCACAAAGACAACACTCATTCTAATGACTCGCTCAAAATTAAGAAAATTAAAAAACAAATAAATGAGATCTACACAATAGAAATCCAGAAGAAATTTGTCAAAATGAATATACTTCCACGTCTTCTATACCTTTTCCAAACAATACCGGTAGAACCTCCCAAAAAAACATGCTAAGAACTGGACAGAAGGATCTCAAGATTCAAGATTCAAGAGACCAAGAATCAGGTATAGAACCCTACAGCTAAACAAAGACAAAGGTGGCTGCACGGTGGCGCAGTGGTTTAGCACTGTGGCAGCACAGTTTTACCCTCGGCCGGGGGATCGCGGGGATCATGAGATCGTGGGTTCGATCCCAGCCCCCGATCAACAGTGAGCTGTGTGGAGTTTGCATGTTCTCCCCATGTTGCGCGGTTTTACTCAGGGATTTCTCCGGTTTCCTCCCGCATACCAAAAACATGTAGGTTTAGGGCGCTCGCGCACGCAGCGACCAGTAGCCGGTGGCTTGTCACCAGACTGCAAACCAAGTCTACCTACGGGTACAAATAAGTAACAAAAAAAAAAAAAGGTGGGCACGCGCTGCCAAATATCAGGGACTATTTTAAAGCCGCACAAATTAAAACTTTAGTACAGATATGCAACCCAGTCTACACTGCACAATGGAAGGAGATGGAATGCCAAATAACAAGTGACATTCCCCTACAGGCGATAATAGGGAACAATGCCTTACCTAAACTTTTGAACAACACTAACCCATGGATAGAGACCCCGCTAAAAATTTGGTTTAAGATAGTCAGAGAGAATCAAACTAAAGAACCCTATCGATTATTGCAATGGATTTCCTATGATCAGGACTTTACTCCTAATAAAACAGAGACTAGATTTAAAAAGTGGAAAGAGAACGGACTGATAAAATATTATGATTTTTTTAAAGGGCAAACTTTAAGAAGTTTTGAAGATTTGAAAAAACAAGGTCTAGTAAATCAAGACCTTTACAGGTTCTTTCAGCTTAGACACCACATAAACAAAATTGACATGTTTCAGGACCCAGGAGACAGACACTGACACGAGTAGATATAGACAATTATTCTTTTATTATAAAGTGAGAGAGTGTAGTGCGTGTGTGAGTGCAAGTATAGAAATTTGGTCACTGGAACTGAGCAGTCCGGAAGGTGACCTGGCAACCCTGTAACACACAAGCAGAAAAACAATTACAGCTGTTCAGCACTAGCGAGTAATTGTGGATGGTGAGGCTTACTTGGGTGTTCCACAGGTAACGTCCTGCTGACTTCCAGCGGCCGTGCAGCGTGGTGGTGAATGTGCTCGTGGCTGTGGTGGTGAATGCACCTGTCGCTGTGGTGATGATTGTTCTTGTAGCTGAGATGGTTGTGATGCCGGTGACCGTGACGATGACAGCTCCTGTAGCTGTAACAATAACAGTTCCTGTAGTTGTGGTGTTAGACATACCCGTAGCTGTGGTGGTAGCGAGGAGCTATGTGGTTGAGGTGGCAACGCCCCGTCGGCTGGGGAAGTTGGTCCGCCGCCTGGGAGGTCCACCTGTGCACAGGGATAAAGGCAAGGAGTTGAATAGCAGATAGTGTTCTTACGTGGCAGATCCTGACGAGACGTTTTTGGCTGAACTTGAGGACGAAGATAAGATAAGATAAGATAAGATAAGCCTTTATTAGTCCCACAACGGGGAAATTCCAGGATTGCAACAGCACAGGGATAGCAACACTCAGAGCAACAATCAGAAGGCAAGAAAAAAAAACAAGCAAGCAAGAGCAGCTAATAAACATATGTACGTATTACTATAAAATATATAGATATACACACACACACAGACACACAGTGCAGAGCATTGTAGCTGGATGGAATAAATATGTAAATATATAAACACCCACAGTACGGAGCATTGCAGCTAGGTGGAATAAATATGCAAGTATATAAACACACACAGTGCGGAGCAATGTAGCTAGATGGAATAATATGTAGATATATAAATATATAAACACACCCAGTGCTGAGCATTGTAGCTGGATGGAATAAATATATGAATATATGAACACACAGTGCAGAGCATTGTAGCTAGATGGAATAAATATGTAAATATATAAACACCCACAGTACGGAGCATTGCAGCTAGGTGGAATAAATATGCAAGTATATAAACACACACAGTGCGGAGCAATGTAGCTAGATGGAATAATATGTAGATATATAAATATATAAACACACCCAGTGCTGAGCATTGTAGCTAGATGGAATAAATATGCAAATATATAAACACACACAGTGCAGAGCATTGTTGCTAGATGGAATGAAACAGCATAACCGTCTACTTAGTTATCCTACATGGTATGATTATGTGCCCATACATATTCTCACCCTCCATAGCGACCGGTATGTTCCTAGTTGTATGCCGGAGGGGACCATTGTGTAAGTCTATTGCATCTTTTGCATTCAAAAAACTATTAGTTTGTTACGTCTTTTTGCTATCTCTGCGAGCAGCCCTGCTTAGGTTGTACAGTCTGACAGCCGTTGGTAGGAAGGACCTACGAAACCTCTCGGTTGTGCACCTGGGATGATGTAGTCTGCTGCTAAATGAGCTCCTCAGTGCATTCAGTATGTCCTGCATAGGGTGGAACTCGGACTCCAGCAGAGATGACAGTTTAGCCACCGTCCTTCTCTCTCCTATCTCCTCCATCGGATCAAGGCGCTGCCCCAGGACAGAGCTAGCTTTCTTAATCAGTTTGTTCAGTCTCTTCCTATCGGCTGCAGTAATGCCACTGCCCCAGCAGACCACTCCAAAAGTGATGGCTGATGCCACCACCGTGTCATAGAATGACTTCAGCAGCGCCCCTTGTACACCAAAAGACCTGAGTCTCCCTGTCCCTTCTTGTAGAGTGCATCAGTATTGTGTGACCAGTCTAGTTTATTGTTCAGATGAATACCCAGGTACTTATAGGATGTCACCATCTCGATGTCTGTTCCCTGTATATTTACTGGTACTGTGAGGGGCTGCCCATGCCTGCGGCAGTCCACCACCAGCTCCTTAGTTTTCCTCGCGTTGATCTGGAGGCAGTTCCGATGGCACCAGTCCACGAAGTCCTGGATAAGCCCTCTGTACTCAGCTTCATCTCCATTGGAGATGAGGCCAACGATCGCAGAGTCATCAGAGAACTTCTGTAGATGGCAGTGTGTTGTGTTGTGTGAGAAGTCCGCAGTATAAAGAGTGAACAGGAAGGGAGCCAGCACCGTTCCCTGGGGGGCCCCCGTGCTACTGATGATCGTGTCGGACACACAGTCCCGGGTTCTCACAAACTGAGGCCGGTTCGTGAGGTAGTCCAGGATCCATGATGACAGGTGCTGGTCCACCCCTGTGCGCAGCAGCTTGTCCTTCAGGATCATCGGTTGGATGGTGTTGAAAGCACTGGAGAAGTCAAAGAACATGATCCTCACCATATTCCCGGGCTTCTCCAGGTGGGACAGAGAA
This sequence comes from Pholidichthys leucotaenia, assembly GCA_020510985.1. Lineage (NCBI taxonomy): Eukaryota > Metazoa > Chordata > Actinopteri > Cichliformes > Pholidichthyidae > Pholidichthys > Pholidichthys leucotaenia. Next base: position 13,788,075 of record CM035844.1, read on the forward strand.
CGGTGAAGGAGGAAGATCACCGCATCCTCCACCCCAATGCCATGCTGGTAGGCGAACTGGAGTGGATCCATCGCTGGTTCCACCAGGGGGCGGAGGTGAGCAAGGAGCAGTCTCTCCAGGGTCTTCATCAAGTGGGACGTCAAGGCCACCGGTCTGTAGCTGTTCAGGTCTTTGGGGTGGGAAGTTTTTGGTACAGGTACCACACAAGATGTTTTCCACAGCTGTGGTACCCTCCCCAGTTTCAGGCTCATGTTGAAGATATACGTCACAATCCCACACAGCTGGTCTGCACAGGACTTGAGGAGCTTTGCGCTGATGCCGTCCGGTCCCGGCGCCTTCCTCGCCTTGATCTTCCTCAGCTCCGTCCTCACCTGGGTCCTGGTCAGGGTCAGGATGGGGGGCTGTGTGTTGGGAGTGGGGGGGGTGTTGGTGGAGTGGGGAGTGGGCAGCAGGACTTGATTTCTTTAGAGGCAGCAGTGGTTGTTGTGCAGTCAGGGGGGAGGGCGGTTGGTCAAATCTATTGAAAAACAGATTCAGGTTGTTCGCCCACTCCCTGCCCCCTGTGGCCTGGGGGGAGGTATTCTGGAGCCCCGAGATGGTTTTGAGGTTTCTCCAGAGCTCTGGCTCATGCTCCGATGAGGAAGACAGACGACTCCGTGCCGGGCTGTCAGCAACACTGGCTTTTAACAGCCGCTGATTGGCACCTGTTGGTCTGTGCGCAGCTGGGACTGATGAGACAGATGACGGCCCAGAGGCCGCCATGACAGTACTCCCCCCTCTAGCCGTGCCTTCAGGCACCTGCCCAATTCTACCTGGATTCGCCCGATGGAAATCGCGGATCAACTGCTTATCCAGGATCAATGCTGGGCGAATCCAAGAACGATCCTCCGGTCCAAAGCCCTCCCAGTCCACCAAATACTGAAGACCACGACCTCGCCTGTGAACGTCCAGGATGGCAGTCCCCCCAGGCCGGATGGCCATCGATCATCCTCGGGGGGCGGGGGCCGCGGGTGGCGGGCACAGGGGATCAGAGATGTATGGTTTGACCTGGGAGACATGAAAGGTGGGGCAGATGCGCATCGAAGAGGGGAGAGACAGGCGCACAGACACAGGATTAACAATACGAGAGATGGTGTAAGGACCAATGAAGCGCTTGGTAAGCTTGCGCTTCTCAGCCGGTACACCAATATTCTGGGTAGACAACCAAACCTTCTGACCCACCTTGTAGCCGCGGGTCTCCTATGCCGGTTGGCCACCTGGATGTTGCGTTTCGTGGTCTTTAACAGGGCTCGGCGGGCGATAAGCCAAACTCGCCGACAGCGCTTAATGTGAGCTTGGACAGATGGAACCACCTCCCTCTCCTCCTCCGGAAACAGTGGTGGATCAAACCCAAATGATGCCTTGAAAGGGGAGACACCCATAGCCGTAGAGATCGTGGTGTTATGAGCGTATTCAATCCAAGGAAGATGCTTGCTCCAGGAGGATGAACAGGAGGAGATGACACAACGCAGTGCGGCCTCAAGCTCCTGGTTAGCCCGCTCACACTGGCCATTACTCTGAGGATGATAACCTGAGGAGAGGCTGGCTGTGGCTCCCAGCACTGCGCAGAACGCTTTCCAGACCTGCGAGATGAACTGTGGTCCCCGGTCCGACACTATGTCGGCGGGGATGCCGTGGAGACGGACCACATGCTGGACAAGGAGATCCGCTGTCACCTGAGCCGAAGGCAAACCCCGAAGGGGCACAAAGTGGGCTGCCTTCGAGAAACGGTCCACTATAGTCAAGACTGTGGTGAAGCCATCTGAGAGGGGCAAACCAGTCACAAAATCCATAGCAACATGGGACCAAGGGCGGGAAGGGACCGGCAGCAGATGTAACAGGCCCGCTGGGGGGGATGATGTCGTTTTCCCAGTGGCGCACTGAGCGCAAGCCCGGATGTAACTCACAACATCCTTCCGCAGCCCTGGCCACCAGAAGGTCCTCTGGAGAAGGTCCACAGTCCGACCCACCCCCGGATGACAAGCCAACTTGGAGGCGTGACCCCACTCAATCACTTGACCCAGAATGGCGCATGGAACAAACAGGCGGCCCGGGGGACCCCCCCCCCCCCCAGGTCTGGCTCCGTCCTCAGTGCTCTACGAACTGTCTTGCAGATACCCCAGGACAGGGCGCCCACGACACAGGAGGGCGGCAGGATGGGAGTTTCCTGATCCTCAGAGGATGGTGCGTCGAACTGCCGTGAGAGGGCGTCCGGCTTACCGTTCTTGCTTCCCGGCCGATAAGTGATGGAAAAATTAAATCGGCCGAAGAAGAGGGACCAACGAGCCTGGCGTGCGTTCAGGCGCTTCGCCGTCCTGAGATACTCCAGGTTACGGTGATCGGTCCATACCACGAACGGCTGAGCAGCCCCCTCCAGCCAGTGTCTCCATTCCTCCAAGGCGAACTTCACTGCCAGCAGCTCCCTGTCTCCTATGCTATAATTCCTCTCCGCTGGTGACAGGCGATGAGAGAAGTAAGCACATGGGCGGATCTTACCATCTTCGGGAGAACGTTGAGAGAGCACCGCTCCCACCCCCGAATCAGAGGCGTCCACCTTCACCAAGCACTGTAGCTTCGGGTCCACCTGGGTTAGGACACGGGCAGAAGCAAACTCCTCCTTCAATTTCTCAAACGCTCTGGCTGCCTCCTCACTCTAGCAAAACGGGGTCTTAGGGGAGGTGAGCGCAGTCAGAGGGCGAGCAATATTCCCAAAGTTGGGCACAAACCTCTGATAGAAATTAGCAAAGCCCAAGAATCCCTGAAGCTGCTTCCTAGAGGTTGGTGCGGGCCAATCCACTACTGCCTTGACCTTGGCCGGGTCGGGGAGCACCTGGTTCCGGGCTATGATGAACCCTAGGAAAGAGGTCTGGTCAGTATGGAACTCACACTTTTCTGCCTTGACGAACAGTTGGTTCTCCAGGAGGCGCTGTAGCACTTTGCGGACATGCACCTGGTGCTCTTCTAATGTGCGAGAGAAGATAAGTATGTCATCGAGATATACAAATACAAACGAGTTCAGGAAGTCCCGCAAAACATCGTTTATTAATCGCTGGAAGACGGCCGGAGCGTTGGTTAACCCAAACGGCATTACCAGGTACTCAAAGTGCCCGCTTGGGGTCCGGAACGCCGTCTTCCACTCATCTCCTTCTCTAATGCGCACCAGGTGATAAGCATTCCTGAGATCCAGTTTGGTAAACCAGGATGCCCCCTGGAGGGAGTCAAAGGCTGTGTTCATCAAGGGCAGAGTGTACTTGTCTTTTACTGTAATTTCGTTGAGACCCCGGAAGTCGATGCAGGGGCGTAATGAGCCGTCCTTCTTCCCAACGAAGAAGAAACCGGCACCCACAGCCGAAGACGACGGGCGGATGATTCCAGAGGCCAGGGATTCCTTGATGTAAGTGTCCATAGCCTCGCGCTCCGGGGCTGATAGGCTTTACAGGCGGCTAGCAGGAAGAGGGGCCCCAGCCTTCAGATTTATTGCACAGTCGTAAGGGCGATGGGGGGATAGAGACAACGCCCGGGACTTGCTGAAAACTAACCCCAAGTCATGGTAAACCTCTGGTACCTTGGACAGGTCCGGTGGTGACGAAGAGGGTGGAGGCACCTTGACAGATGGGGCGCACACCGCAGATTGGAGGCAGGCACTCAAACAGAATGTACTCCATGCAGAAATACTCCCCGCTTGCCAGTCAATGGTGGGATTATGCAGCCGAAGCCAGGGGTACCCCAGGATGACGGGCGAGGAAGAGATGGGCAGAACCAGGAACCTAATCACCTCCCTGTGGTTACCTGACACAATCACAGAAACTGGGGCCGTCTGATAGGCGACGGTGGTCAGTGACGCCTTGGACAGAGTGATGAGATTGACAGGGGGATCCAGAGTCTGACAGCTGAGGCCCATCCGGGCTGCCAGGTCCCTGGAAACAAAATTCTGCTCAGCTCCTGAGTCCATCCATCCATCCATCTTCTACCGCTTTTCCGGAGGTCCGGGTCGCGGAGGCAGCAGTTCAAGCAGAGAAGCCCAGACTTCCCTCTCCCCAGCCACCTGCTCCAGCTCTTCAGAGGGGATACCAAGGCGTTCCCAGACTAGCTGGGAGACATAGTCTCTCCACCGAGTCCTGGGTCTGCCCCGGGGTCTCCTCCCAGTGGGACGTGCCTGAGTCTATTAATGCTAATGTGGAGTGTTCTGTATGTGCGTGGATCAATCTGATGGGTAAACAACAACTAGTGAGGGGTTTTTCTAAGTTCTTGCCCGTGAATCCCCCTACTGCGATCCACGGACCTTCCCTTTTTAACCGACTGGGACATTCCAAAACCCCATGTGGCTCTTTCCCACAGTAGAAACAAAGGCCAAGATCCCTGCGGCGCTGTCTCTCAGCCGCTGACACTTTAGACTGCCCTATCACCATAGCCTCTTGATCCGGGGATTCCTCTGACGCGGGTAGAGCGAGCAGAGGAGAGCTAGTGACGCGGGGGCGAGGTTTAACTGAACGGGAAGTAGCTCGCCGTTCGGCCACCCGCTCCCTTAATCTATTATCTAGGCTAACAGTAAGGGCAATTAATTCATGTAAGTTGTCCGGTTTGTCCCGTGCCGCTAATTCATCCTTTAACTCGTCGTTGAGACTGCGAAGAAAGATACCACAAAGTGACGGCTCCCCCCACCCAATCTCTGCGGCCAGGACCCGGAAGTCAATCGCGTAATCAGCAGCTGATCTGTTGCCCTGCTGCAGACTCAACAACCGTTCTGTCAACACTCACCCCTATCTGTATGATCAAACACAGACATGAACTCCGCCACAAACTCCTGGTAGGTTAACACGGGGTAGCTTGGTTTAGCCATTACGGAATATGCCCAATCTAAAGCTCTTCCCCCCAACAAATTGATGATGTAACCAATCTTACTTGAGCCTATGGCGAAGTCTCCCGGAACGCGGAGAAAGACTGATTCACATTGTAAAAGGAACCCTCGGGCTTCCCCGAGTTTCCCGCTGAACCGGGCCGGCATGGGAACAGGGGTGAGGCGAGGGGTCGATGAGGTGTTAATTAGACCTGACGCTAAGCCTGCAGGGGCTGAAACACTTGCGGTCGGGGAGAACGTCTGGTGTCCCGCCAGACGATCCAGCCGACTGTTTATTTGGGTCAGTTGATTGAGAATTACTGTCTGCTGGTGTGATAACCTATCTACCCGAGCGCTAAGTGTGTTCAGTTTGCGCGGCAGTGTTCTGTCCGCTGGGTCAACGTGACGGAGTCATACTGACATGTTTCAGGACCCAGGAGACAGACACTGACACGAGTAGATATAGACAATTATTCTTTTATTATAAAGTGAAAGAGTGTAGTGCGTGTGTGAGTGCAAGTATAGAAATTTGGTCACTGGAACTGAGCAGTCCGGAAGGTGACCTGGCAACCCTGTAACACACAAGCAGAAAAACAATTACAGCTGTTCAGCACTAGCGAGTAATTGTGGATGGAGAGGCTTACTTGGGTGTTCCACAGGTAACGTCCTGCTGACTTCCAGCGGCCGTGCAGCGTGGTGGTGAATGTGCTCGTGGCTGTGGTGGTGAATGCACCTGTCGCTGTGGTGATGATTGTTCTTGTAGCTGAGATGGCGGTGATGCCGGTGACCGTGACGATGACAGCTCCTGTAGCTGTAACAATAACAGCTCCTGTAGTTGTGGTGTTAGACGTACCCGTAGCTGTGGTGGTAGCGAGGAGCTACGTGGTTGAGGTGGCAACGCCCCATCGGCTGGGGAAGTTGGTCCGCCGCCTGGGAGGTCCACCTGTGCACAGCGGTAAATTTAGGCAAGGAGTTAAATAGCAGATAGTGTTCTTACGTGGCAGATCCTGACGAGACGTTCTTGGCTGAACTTGAGGACGAAGCTCTGGCTCATGCTCCGATGAGGAAGACAGACGACTCCGTGCCGGGCTGTCAGCAACACTGGCTTTTAACAGCCGCTGATTGGCACCTGTTGGTCTGTGCGCAGCTGGGACTGATGAGACAGATGACGGCCCAGAGGCTGCCATGACAAAAATACTTAAAAAGGGGGATTTGGAAAAGGCCCAGTCAGGTGTTCTGAAGGTCTTCTTAATGGCATATAAAGGGATCCCAGGGATCAGATACATTTCTAAAATATACCATGGTCTTCAAGACTTAAAAGGAGACAACACATCATATATAAGATAAGATAAGATATGCCTTTATTAGTCTCACAATGGGGAAATTCCAGGATTGCAACAGCACAGGGATAGCAACACTCAGAGCAACAATCAGAAGACAAGAAAAAACAAGAACAGCTAGTAAACATATGTACATATTACTATAAATATATATATATATATATATAGACACACAGTGCGGAGCATTATGGTTGGTGAATGTGCAGCAGAAAGTCTAAGCTCTCTCTCCGCGGATGCGGCGGGCCAGCTGGAAGTCTTTGGGCATGATGGTGACCCTCTTAGCGAAGAAGAGACCCACCAGGTAGGCCTTGCTGGCCTCCTGCAGAGCCATGACGGCGAAGCTCAAGAAGCGCAGGTCGGTCTTGAAGTCCTGAGCGATCTCCCTCACCAGGCGCTGGATGGGCAGCTTACGGATGAGCAGCTCCGTGGATTTCTGGTAGCGACGGATCTCTCTCAGAGCCACGGGCCTGTAACGGTGAGGCTTCTTCACTCCGCCGATGGCCGGAGCGCTTTTCCGAGCAACCTTGGTGGCTAACTGCTTCCTGGGGGGCTTTTTCCTCCAGTAGATTTTACCGGCGGTCTGCTTGGTTCTTGCCATCGCTCTTTATTATTCTGTCTTATATTTCTTGCATGCCGCCTAAACTCCAGCCCGGCACCCGCGTCGTTTTCGCTACAGTTCCCGGTATGTCGAGTTTCACCGTTAGCCCGGGTGGCGGTTGAGTGCTAGCTAGCACTAGCTCTTCCTGCTGTAACGTCGATGGGAAAACGAGATAACGAGATGGGAAAAAGAGGGGAATTTCACTTTACAACTGGAAATATGGGAAAAGCTAAATAAACAACAATGGAAAAGTACTTCATCCCTGCAGTGGAGAGAATTTGGATGGAAAAATTTGGTAAGATTTTTCAGAACACCTGCACAAAACAAATTTACTTTTAAGGGGTTGAATTGTTGGCACCTGTGTGGTGAAGAGACAGCAAATCATTTTCATGTGTTTTGGTCATGCCCAGTTATCCACCAATATTGGACCAATGTACAGACAATATTGGGGAAAATATTCAAAGTAACAGTTCCCTTTTCTTTTGTAACTTTGTATTTGGGTTTACTACCGGAATCACTGGAAAGACGAGGGGAAAAATACTTATTCACTGTTTTAATATTGGCAAGTAAAAAAGCTCTAACAAAAAAATGGATGTTGAAAGACTGTCCTACACCTGAGGATTGGATTAACGTGATTCAAGACATTTATTCGATGGAAAAGTTGACATTTGCACTGAAACAGGACATGGATGGGTTCTTGAACTTTTGGCAACCCTGGATTGCATATGTGTCTTCCATCAGATCTAATCTTTGACAAATACCATTTCAATAATGGCACCTCTCTTTGCTCCAGCGCTACTCAGATGCTCTTTTATTTTTCTGCTCTTTTGTTTTTGTTTTTGTTTTCTGTTTGTTCTGTTTTTTTCTTTGTTTTTTGATCCTTCTTTTAACTTCTCTTTTTCTTTCACTTAAAAAAGGGGTGTTGTAATAATTTTTTTCCAATGTTGTCAAAAAACAAAAAAAGGGGGAATATGTGATGAAAATGTAAACAATGCAATGCTGTAATGACATGTATACCCTTTACAAAAACTTAAATAAAAAAAAAAGAAGCTGGACATCATGCTGTGATCCAAAGAAATTCAGGAACAAATGAGAAACAACGTAATTGAGATCTATCAGTCTGGAAAAGGTTATACAGCCATTTCTAAAGCTTTCAGACTCCAGCGAACCACAGTGAGAGTCATTATTCATAAATGGCGAAAATATGGAACAGTGGTGAACCTTCCCAGGAGTAGCCGGCCGACCAAAATTACACCAAGAGTGCAGCGACGACTCATCCAAGAGGTCACAAAAGACCCCACAACAACATCCAAAGAACTGCAGGTCTCACTTGCCTCAGTTAAGGTCAGTGTTCATGACTCCACCATAAGAAAGAGACTGGGCAAAAATAGCCTACATGGCAGAGTTCCAAGACAAAAACCATCCATCCATCCATCCATCTTCTTCTGCTTAATCCTTTTCGGGTCGCGGGGGGGGGGGGGCTGGAGCCTATCCCAGCATCTTTGGGCGAGAGGCAGGGTACACCCTGGACAGATCGCCAGTCCATCGCAGGGCCAACACAGAGAGACAGACAACCATTCACTCTCACATTCATACCTAAGGACAATTTAGAATCCCCAGTTTGATGCCAGTTAACCTAACTTGCATGTTTTTGGTATGTGGGAGGAAACTGGAGAAATCCCGGAGTAAACCCACGCAGACACGGGGAGAACATGCAAACTCCACACAGATCACTGTTGGTCAGGGGCTGGGATCGAACCCAGGATCCCCCGGCCAAGGGTGAGTTGTTGTGCTGCCGCAGTGCTAACCACTCCGCCACCGCGCTGCCCAGACGAAAACCACTGCTGAGCAAAAAGAACATAAAGGCTCGTCTCAGTTTTGCCATAAAACATCTTGATGATCCCCAAGACTTTTGGGAAAATACTCTGTTGACCGACGAGACAAAAGTTGAACTTTTTGGAAGGTGTGTGTCCCATTACATCCGGCATAAAAGTAACACAGCATTTCAGAAAAGGAACATCATACCAACAGTAAAATCTGGTGATGGTAGTGTGATGGTCTGGGGCTGTTTTGCTGCCTCAGGACCTGGAAGACTTGCTGTGGTAAATGGAAGCATGAATTCTGCTGTCTACCATAAAATCCTGAAGAAGAATGTCCGGCCATCTGTTCGTGACCTCAAGCAGAAGCGCACTTGGGTTCTGCAGCAGGACAATGATCCAAAACACATCAGCAAGTCCACCTCTGAATATCTTAAGAAAAACAAAATGAAGACTGTAGAGTGGCCTAGTCAAAATCCTGACCTCAATCCAATTGAGATGCTGTGGCATGGCCTTAAAAAGGCGGTTCATGCTCAAAAACCCTCCAATGTAGCTGAATTACAACAATTCTGCAAAGGGGAGTGGGCCAAAATTCCTCCACAGAACTGAAAAAGACTCATTGCCAGTTATCGCAAATGCTTGATTGCATGTTGCTGCTGCTAAGGGTGGCCCAACCAGTTATTAGGTTTAGGGGGCAATCACTTTTTCACACAGGGCCATGTAGGTTTGGATTTTTGTTTCCCTTAATAATAAATGCCTTCATTTAAAAACTGCATTGTGTGTTTACTTGTGTTATCTTTGTCTACAATTTAGATTTGTTTGATGATCTGAAACATTTAAGTGTGACAAACATACAAAAAAAAGAGACATGAGGAAAGGGGCAAACACTTTGTTACAGCACTGTACATGAATCGTACCTGCTGTAGAATGCAGGACAATCAACCGCACCGTGCAATGTGAGGTACCAATTAGACTGCAAGGTGCAGTATGGCAGTATAGTTATGACCAGAATTCAACATCAGAGTGAGTTATTGTACAGTGAAATGGCATGTGAAAGGAACGATTTCTTGTAGCTAACCGTTTGGCAACGAATCTGGAGCAGTTTGCTGGAGAAAGTGCTCCGCTGTCTGTCCAGTGTGTGGTGGAGGGGATGATCAGGATTGTCCATGTTGGATTGCAGTTTATTCAGTGCCCTCCCCTCCACCACAGTCTCAAAGGTCTCCGGTCTGAGACCCATTACAGAGCCAGCCCTCTTGATAATCTTGTCAAGTCTGTTGGTGTCGCTGGCTCTGATACTGCTACCCCAACAGACAGCAGCAAAGAGATGGCACTCGTGACAATGGCCTGGTAGAAAAGCTCCAGCATCCTGTTGCACACGTTGAAAGATCTCAGCTTCCTCAGAAAGTAGAGTCTTCTCATCGCCTTCTTGTGCACAGCATCATTGTTAGATTTCCAGACCAGCCTGTTTCTGATCATGACACCCCAAGTATTTGTAGTACTCCACAACCTCCACACCCTCCCCTCTAATCTTCAATGGCTATGAAGGTGTCCTGAAGTCAATCACCATCTCTCTGGACTTGCTGACATTCAGCCTCAGGTGATTCTGCTCGGTCCACTCCACAAATCTGTCTACCAGTGCCCTGTACTCTCCCTCGTCTCTCTCTCTCCTATACACCCAACAACAGCTGAGTCATCAGAGAATTTCTGCAGGTGGCATGACACGGTGTTGTACTGAAAGTTGGTGGTGTATAAGGTGAAGAGAAAAGGAGAAAGCACAGTCCCCTGTGGAGCTCCTTTATCACTAACCAACACATCAGACAAGACACTGCCCAGCTGTGCAAACTGGCCTGCCTGTCAGGTAGTCAGTTATCCAAGAGATCACAGAGCTGTTGACCCCATCCCCCACAGCTTCTCACCCAGCAGAGGTGGCTGAATGGTGTTAAAGGCACTTGAGAAATCAAAGAGTGTGATTCTCACAGTGTCTCCTCCACCATCCAGGTGCAAATGAGCTCATTGCAGCAGGTAGATGACAGCGTCTTCAACTCCTAAATGGGGCTGATATGGAGGGAGAACAATCTGGGGCTCAACGTGGACAAAACGAAGGAGATGATTATCGACTTCCGGCGGTCACAGCCTGAACACGTCCCCCTCAGCATTGGCGGCCATTTAGTGGAGAGAGTGGAGAACATCAAGTTCCTCGGAGTGCAGATCTCGCAGGACCTGACCTGGAGCAAGAATTCCTTGGGGATCAGGAAGCAGGCCCAGAAGAGACTGCATTTCTTGAGGAAACTTAAACAGGCCTCTCTCCCCATCTGCATCCTCAGGACCTTCTACAGAGGTGTGGTGGAGAGTGTTCTGATGTACTGCATTGCTACATGGTACTCCAGCTGCAGTATGTCAGACAAAAAAGCCCTGCAGAGGATAGTTAAGGGAGCTGAGAGGGTAATTGGAGTCTTCCTCCCCTCTGTCCAAGAACTTTTTCAGAGCCATTGTAGGAGCAGGGCAGTGAACATTGTCAAGGACCGTTCTCACCCTCTGAATAAACACTTTGAACTTCTGCCTTCTGGCAAACGATTCCGGAGCATCAGCGACACGAACCACCAGACTGATTAACAGCTTCCTTCCACAAGCTGTTACGATGCTGAACAGTTGATACGGAATCTCTCATACATACTACTGCACCTACGGACATTATGTATATTATTTGTATATTATAGTTCTGGTTAGTTTTTTTCAAGTAGGTCTCAGGGATGTGTGAATGGCTGTGGTGGGGTGGGGGGTGATGGATATGTGTGAGTGTGTCTTAATATCATGTTCTTTTACTTATATGGATGCCAAGAGAAACGCAATTTCATCTTGCCTGCACTACAGTTGTATGTACAGCAATATGACAATAAATGTTGATTTGATTTGATTTGATTTGATTTTGATATGCAAACTACAGAGGGTCCAGTTGTGTCTTCAACTCTTGAATAAGATAAGATAAGCCTTTATTAGTCCCACAATGGGGAAATTCCAGGATTACTTACAGCAGCAATGGGATAGCAGCACTCAGAGCAATAGTAAATACTAAATAAGATAATAAGATAAGAACTGATTAGCCAAAGCAGTAAATGAATATACATATGTACACAGTTGCATACACAGTGCAGGAGCAATGCACCTACAGTAGATGGTATAAACAGCATTACGGTTTGTTAAATTACCCTGCAGAATATGAATATGTACCCAGACGGTATATTTTGCATTTTAATCAACAGGGTTGTTGCCATCCTCAATAATGATTGTTATTGTCCTAGTTGTGTATTGGAGGGGGCAATCTCTTTTCTGCAAAGTTGTTATGTTTAGTACATTTAATACGACCTCTGCGAGCAGCCCTGGTTAGGTTATAAAGTCTGACAGCCGCTGGTAGGAAAGACCTGTGGAACCTCTCCGTCATGCACCTAGGATGACACAGCCGACCCCTAAATGAGCTCCTCAGTGCATTCAGCATGTCCCACATGGGGTAAGACTCAGACTCCAGCATACAGTAGATGACAGTTTAGCTACCATCCTCCTCTCTCCTATCTCCTCCACTGGGTCGAGGCGTCGCCCCAGAACAGAGCTAGCTTTTTTAATCAGCCTGTTCAGTCTCTTCCTGTTGGCTGCCGTGATGCCACTGCCCCAGCAGACCACTCCAAATGTGATGGCTGATGCCACCACCAAATTGTAGAAGGTCTTCAAGGGTGCCCCTTGCACTCCAAAAGACCCGAGTCTCCTCAGGAGGAACAACCTGCGCTGCCCTTTCACGTAGAGCACGTTGATGTTGTGTGACCAGTCCAGTTTATTGTTCAGGTGAACACCCAGGTACAGGTACTTGTAAGATGTCACCATCTCAATGTCTGTTCCCTGGATGTTTACCGGTGCTGTGGGAGGTTGTCCTCACCTGCGGCAGTCCACCACCAGTTCCTTGGTCTTCCTCTCATTGATCTGGAGGCAGTTCCACAGGCACCAGTCCATGAAGTCCTGGATCAGTCCTCTGTATGCCACATCATCCCCATCATAGATAGGCCAACAATCACAGAGTCATCAGAGAACTTCTGTAGATGGTGGTGTGGTGTGTGAAAAGTCAGTAGTGTAGAGGGTGAACAGGAAGGGAGCCAGAACTGTTCCCTGGGGGCCCCCCGTACTGCAGATATGGCATCAGACACACAGTCCTGGGTTCTCACAAATTGTGGTCGGTTTGTGAGGTAGTTCAGGATCCAGAATTACAGGTGCTGGTCCACCCCTGTGCACAGCGGCTTGTCCCTCAGGATCACTGGTTGGATGGTGTTGAAATCACTGGAGAAATCAAAGGACATGGTCCTCATGGTGCCCCCAGGCTTCTCCAGGTGGGACAGGGAACGATATAGGAGGAAGATCACTGCATCCTCCATCCCGATATCATGCTGGTAGGCAAACTGAAGTGACTCCATCGCTGGTCCCACCAGGGGGCGGAGGTGGGTGAGGACCAGCCTCTCCATGGTCTTCATTAGGTGTGATGTGAGGGCCACTGGTCTGTAGTAGTTCAGATGCTTGGAGTGCGGGGTCTTTGGTACTTGTACCACACAGGATGTTTTCCACAGCTGTGGTACACTCCTCAGCTTCAGGCTCAGACTGAAGATGTCCTCCACAATCCCGCACAGCTGGGATGATATGCAAACTGCAGAGGGTCCAGCCACATCTTCACCTGTAGCTTCAAGTGGGCTAAGATCAGTCTCTCCAAGACCTTCATTGCATGAGATGTGAGGGCAGCTGGTCGATAGTCATTCAGATCAGATGGAAACAACTTCTTGGGGACAGGAACCAGACACAACATCTTCCACAGCACCGGTACTCTCTCCAGACTCAGACGCAGGTTGTACAGGTGTTTCAGTACAGGAGATAGCTGGTTGGCACAGGTCCTCAGGATCCTGGCAGAGATGCCATCAGGGCCCGCAGCCTTCCACTGTTGGAGTCTCTCCAGCTGTTTCTTAACCTGGTCTGTAGTCACAGTGTTGTGAGGGGGGCTGGTGCTGATGTCCCCAGAGGAAGGGGTGAGGTGGGACTAAGAGAGAGTCGCTGCACAGTAGGGGGAGGGGCAGGGGTGTGTGGGGGTCTGGCTGTGTTGTGGGGGTAACAAATGAAGAGTTGAATCTATTAAAAAACAGATGTAGCTCATCAGTTTTCTCAAGGCTCCCTGATGTCTCTCTGTCTCTCCCCTACACCCAGTGATGTGTTTCATTCCCGTCCACATATCCTTCACATTGTTTTTCCTGTTTATCCTTCAACTCCTCCTGTAGTTGTCTTTACATCTCCTCAGCATCTCCCTCAGTTCATGCTGCACTCTCCTCCATTCCTCCCTGTCTCCAGACCTAAAAGCCTTCTTCTTGTTAAGAAGTGCTTTCAGGTCACTGGTGATCCATGGTTTGTTGTTGGGGAAACAGTGCACAGTCTGAGCTGGCATGGTTTAGTTTTCACAGAATATGATGTATTCTGTGATGTGGTCAGTCATATTGTCTATGTCCACCCCATGTGGTTCACAGAGTACTCTCCAGTCTGTCATCTCGAAGCAGTCCTGTAGTGCATCAGCAGCCTCCTGTGTCCACCTCCTCACAGTCCATGTATAAGCAGGCTGCCTTTACACAAGGGGAACATACTTGGGTGATAACAGGACCAGGTTGTGGTCTGATCTGCCAAGGGGGGTAGGGATGTGCTATGGCACTGTATGCATCTCTGGCATTGGCATACAGTAGATCCAGTGTTTTATTTTCTCTGGTGGGACAGTCAACAAACTGGTGGAAGTTTGGTAATGTTTTGCCCAGTGAGACGTAGTTAAAATCACCCGTGATGGCCATAAATGTGTCAGGGTGCTGCTCCAGTAAAGTGGCAGTAGTGGAGCTGATGACATCACAGGCCACTGCTGCATCAGCTATGTAAACAGTAATCGCAATGGCACGTGAATTCTCGCGGCATATAATAAGGTTGCATACTCACAGCCAGCAGTTCAATGTCCGAGCAGTAGCACCGTTCCTTTACATAAATGTGTCCAGGATAACACCACCTTTCATTCACAAGAACTGCCAATCCTCCGCCCCTCTTTTTCCCGCTACTTATAATGTCTCTGTCCAACCGGATAGTCTTAAAGCCATGTATCGCTACATTGTTGTCCAGGATCTGTGAGTATAACCACGTTTCTGTAAAACATATGATACTACACTCACAATATTCCCTTTGCGTCCTGACCAGTGCTGTGAGCTCATCCGCCTTGTTTCCCAGCGACCTCACGTTACCCGTGATGAATATTGGTACTGCCAGCTTATGTTTTCTTCTCCTCCTCACCTTGGCTCCAGCCCTCCGCCCACGGCGTCTCCTCTTCAGCTCATCCGGGATAAGGGGCTTTGCTCTGGGCAGCAGTGCTGGCCTTCTGAGTGCAATCTCCTGGTCGTGTGTGTAAACAATGCATTTGCCAACACTTCTATTGTTCTCCATTGCCCCGAGGAAGAAAAGTAAAAGGCCAGGAGTAAAATAGAAAAACTTGGTTCAGTTGTTAATCTGAGTCTTCCTATGAGCCCTGATGAAAAGAAACACACTAGATACAAGAATAAATTAATAAAGATACAAAGACACAAAAGCACTGCTGTTACAGCCACCTCTACTTACGGCACAGGATTGAGGAGATCCTCGAAGTATTTCTTCCACCGCCTGACGATATCCCCAGTTGAAGTCAGCAGCGCCCCATCCGCACCATACACAGTTTTCCAGAATCTCTTGGAGGCCGACCAAAAGTCTTGTTCCATGGCCTCACCAAACTCTTCCCACACCTGAGTTTTTCTTCAGCAGCCACCCAAGCTGCACTCCGCTTGGCCTGCCGGTATACCTCAGCTGCTTTGGGAGTCCCACAAGCCAACAAGCTCGACAGGACTCCTTCTTCAGCTTGATGGCCCCCTTTACCACTGGTGTCCACCACTTGGTTCGGGGGTTGCCACCACAAGAAGCACTGTCAACCTTGTGGCCGCAGCTCTGAGCAGCTGCTTCAACAATGGAGGTGGACAAGATGGCCCATTCAGACTCCATGTCTCCAGACTCCCTTGGAATGCGGTTGAAGTTCTTCCGCAAGTGGAGGAGGAGTTGAGGACCTCCTGGACAGGGGCCTCAGCCAGACATTCCCAGCACACTCTCACTATACATTTGGGTCTACCAGGTCCGAATAGCATCCTCCCCTGCCATCAGATCCAAGTCACCACCAGGTGGTGATCAGTTGACAGTTCTGCTCCTCTCTTTACCTGAGTGTCCATGACATATGGTCACAGGTCTGATGACACGATAACAAAATTGATCAAGCCTAGGGTGTCCTGGTGCCAGGTACATATATGGACACTCTTATGCTTGAACATGGTGTCCATTATGGACAAACTGTGGTTAGCACAGAAGTCCAATAACTGAACATCACTCGGGTTCAGATCAGGCAGGCCGTTCCTCGCAATCACACCCCTCCCGGTTTCACTGTCATTGCCCATGTGTGCATTGAAGTCCCCCAGTAAGACACTGGAGTCTCCAAGAGAAGCACTTGCCAGCACCCCAGTCAGAGACTCCAAAAAGGATGGGTACTCTTAATTATCATTTGGTGCATAAGCACAAATGATGGTCAGGACCCATTTCCCAACCCGGAGGCGTAGGGAAATTACCCTTTCATCCACTGGGAAAAACTCCAATGTAGAGGCAGCAAGGTGGGGGGATACAAGAATACCCATCCCTGCTCGTCGCCTCTCGCCTGGGGCAACTCCAGAGTAGGCCAAGCTCCAGCCCCTCTCGAGGAGACTACCAGGGCTGTGCATTGAGGTGAGCCCAACTATATCTAGCCACTATCTCTCAACTTCGTGCACCAGCTCAGGCTCCTTCCCCACCAGAGAGGTGACATGTCCCATAAGCCAGTTTAGGAAGCTGAGGATCAGACCATCAAGGTCTCTGCTTTCAACTGCCACCCAATCCACATATCACCGGACCCCCATGGTCCCTCCTGCAGGTGGTGAGCTCACTAGAGGGTGGACCTATGTAGCTCCTTCGAACTGAGCCCAGCCAGCACCCATGGGCAGAAACCCAGCCACCAGACACTCACCACGGAGCCCCTCCCCCATGCCTGACTCCGGGGCGGAGCCCCGATAACCCCGTACCGGGTGGCATACACTGAATCCTTGTTCTAACATTCATCATGAGAGTCTGTTGAATCATTCTTAGTCTGGCCCTTCACCCAGGACCAGTTTATCTTGAGTGACCCTACCAGAGGCAAATTGTCCCGGACAACATAGCTCCTGTGATCAATAAGGTAAGCAAACCCCCCACCAAGATAAGGTGGCGATCCAAGAGGGGATCAATACATGACTAAAGGTCAATGACAAAAATGGGCAACTTCCGCTGAAAAATAAATCTCTTCAACATATATAAAGCTTTGCAAAAATCTGAAAAATGCTTTTCTTTCAATAAAGAAAACATCAAACCTTCATTCAAATAAATAAATCTTTGCAAAAAAAATTGAAAGGCTCCTCTTGTAATAAATAAAATATTAAACCAACTAATAACAATGCCTGTGTAAGAATTGGGACATGGCTGTGCTCATGTCCTCGCTTTATGTTCATATTTGTTTTTCTGTTATCTTCAAGACATGACTTCAGCCATGTCCTCGCCCTTTGTTATTTTGTTCTCTGTGCTGTGATTATCATTCGTGTTTTTGGCCTATGTGTGCTCTGTCTGCTCAGCCCTGCCCGTCCTGTGCTTCTCTGTTTTCCTTGATTGCTTCCCACCTATTGTGCTTTGTCTTGATTACTCCCCTGTCTATATTTATCTCTGCCAGTCTGGGTCAGGTGTGGCATCATTAGCGTTTCTGTCGGTTCTGTTCGGCATAGAAGTCTGTGACTTTGGTTTGCAGCCAACGCGCTGTCTGTGACTTTGGTTTGCAGCCAACGCGCTGTCATTTTCTTCTTCCTTTAAGTTTTGGTTTTTAAACCAAGGTCTAGGTTTTAAATTACCATCTTGGCACCATATTCCTACCTGCGCCTGAGTCCCATTCACCTCACCTTGTCAGAATGATGCCACCAAAGAAGGACTCAGCGGGTAGGATCAGCAGGAGGAAGGAGTGGAACCAGAACCCAGTGGAAAAAGACCTCAACCGGGCGATTCAACTGTTTGATCAGACTCCGGGTTGCTCAAACCTATGGCAGAGTTTTGGAGATCTAATGGTGGTGAGGGCCATCCTTGATTCCCCGGCTCTACTGCACCTCCCTGGGTTATCTGAATTCCGCTCCAACCTGGCTCCGGGCCATTGATTCCAACCCCTGCCTCCAGTATGTTGCCTCCCACCTTCCCCATTGCTCCTACACAGTCTGTCATCTCCGTTCCATCAGCCATGATGGAGAATGTGTTGGAGCAGGAGGAGCGGAGGCAGGTGGTCCTAGTACAAACAGAACTCTTGCTGGAACACAAGCCCTGGCACACGCCGGAGGTGTTATTCCCGGTTTGTGAGGACAAGCCACCATCAAGAGGGCCAGTGGGGAAGCGGGCATCGCGAAAGCATCGCTCCACTCACCATTCAGGTCCTTCACTCGAGATTTTCTGAGAGTTTCTGCTGCCGCAGCCCCACATTCCTCAAGTGCTTCAGCAGCTTCAGCGACTGCAGGGTGGAAGGTCAGCGTGCCCCAGCCATCTATTCCTGTGGCGCACACACCAGCTTGCGCCCCACCCACTTCGCTTGTCGTCACACCTCCAGTGCCAATTCTTACATCTGCTGCACTGGTGTCCCTGCCCGCTTTTGCATTTCAGGCTGCTTCATCAGCTGTTCCTCCAGCATCTCCTGAGACTGTCATCACCTGTCCAGCAGGAGAGTCACCGGGGTCCCCATCAGCAAAAGAGCAGGAGTTAAGGCAGTACCTTTCTCTATTTCTATAAAATCAGTTTTAGAGAGGGCTTGTCTTGCTCCTGGCAGGAAGACCCAGTTGCAGCTCCCATCTGCTTCTGAGCTCTCCCCACCAAGCTTTTCTGCTGGTTGTTTTGGCCTAGACATAGCACCAACCTGTGTTTCTCCCTCCACTTCCAAGATGTCTGCATCTGGGATGGAGGTGCATGCCACAGTTCCAGCTGTCTTGGAGGTCGAGCAGTCCGCTCCACCCATGATCCAAGAGGTCAGGGGACCTCCACCCATCACCCATGAGGTCAGGGGACCTCCACCCATTGTTCCAGAGGTCGAGCAGTCCACTCCACCCGTCGTCCAAAAGTTCGAGCAGTCCGCTCCACCCATCGCAGTTCCTGAGGGCTAACAGTCTGCTCCACCCATCGCATTTCCTGAGGGCAAGCAGTCCACTCCACCTGTCACAGTTCCGGAGGACAAGCAGTCTGCTCCACCCATTGCAGTTCCTGAGGGCGAGTGGTCTGCTCCACCTGTCATCTACGGGGGCGAGCAGTCCATTCTGCCTTTGCCGCCTGGGGTCGCCCCTTCTTGGCTATTGTTGGCCCCTGTGCCGAAGGTCCCTCAGGTACTCTCTCCAGAACTAGAAACTCTTGTGTTATTAGCTCCTGAGTAAGAGACCGTAATGTTATCTTCTGGGTTTGCAACCCCCATGTTGGTTTCTTTGGAGCGAGAGGCTCCTGTATTGTTATCCCCGGAGCAAAAGGTTCTTACTATGTTTTCTTCAGAGCAAAAGGGTCTCATGTCATCCCCTAAGTTTGGAGGTTCTAGGTGGTCATTTCCTTAGTTTAAAGTTCCCATATTGTCATTTCCAGAGTTTAAGGGTTCCATTTTGTCATCTGTTGAGTCTAAAGATTTCAGGTTGTTAGCTCCTGTGTTAAAGGCTCCTGAGGTCAACGCCTCCACAGTGCTGTGTCTATCCGTCTGGTGGCCCTTGGACTTTGGCAGGCCACCCGATGTGTTGGGTTCCTCCGTCTGGTGGCCTATGGAGTTGGACAGGCCACCCAATGCTCCATATCGGGCCTTTTTGTGGTCTTGGGATGCTGGCAGACAACCCGATCCATTTTGGGACTTTGGACTTTGGGTGGGTCCACGAGACTGTGTGTTGGGGTTTGGACTCTGTGGGGGGTAAAGAATTGGTTTTGACTCACCTGGCCTTGTACCCCCACCACTCACCCGGTGAGGACCTTTCATTTATTTTGCTGTCATCAACTTATTTTGAAGGCTTGCCTTTCTCTTTTGATCAGATGGAAGTTTAATGCACTGCACCATTCTTACTGAATTACTTCATTATTTGGCCTCCGCTGCTTTTTTTCAAACTTTTGCAATATTCAGTTATATATAATAGGAAAACTGCAACTGACATAAAAGATGCAAATTTGCCAAATAATTTTAATTGTTATCAAGAAAAAGGTAACAAATTAACACAAAAATTTATGAGGGGAAAAAAAGAAAAGAAAATTCAAATTTACGAGAAGAATGTTTCAAATATACATGGAAAAGTAGCAATTTTTTTGAAAAGGCACAAATTTCTGGGGGCGGGAGAAGGGAAATCAAAATCCTAAGGGAATATTTGCAAATTTACAAAGAAGAAAAAGGAAAAAGAAAAAAGACTTGTTCATTTATGTGAGTCACAAATTTCTGAAGGAAAAACCCTGCAAACTTATGACAGGAAAGTTACAAACTGATTTCAGAAAAGAAAGAAGGGGGGGGGGGGGATCCTGATTTACCAATAACAAAAAGGTAGCAAACATGCAATTTATGAAGAAACTGTTTCAAATTTACAGGGAAAGGGTCACAAATTTATAAAAGAGTAGCGATTTCTGAGGAAGAAATGTTGCAAATTAGGTTAAAAAAAGTCATAAAACCACAAGGAAACATTTGCAAATTTACAAAAAAAGTTACAAATCTATGAGGAAAAGAAAAGAGCTGCATTTATGACATAAAAGAAACAGGAAAGATGAACAACTATACAAAGAAGAAAACATTAAGTATTTATAAGAAATGTGTGGTTTTGAAAGTAAGCAGTTTGCATTGAGGGTTGTTTAATTTCTAGTGCTACACCACTATGTTAACATGGAATATTTTTCATGTCAGTATCAATTTGCGACTCATTTCACTGTGGAAACTCCAAATTTGGTTGGCTGAACTCTGAAGGCTGTTTCTTAAGCGTTCTCATGCCTGCACTTTATTTCATTTTTGTTGATGTTACGTTATGGGTCATCTGGTATCCGACCCTTGAGAGGGGGGTACTGTAAGGGTTGGGTTTCTCTTTAACCTCAATACATTTCACCCCTGACACAGCTGTTTCAAGGGACTGTGTGTGTGGGGGGGTGCTTTGTAATGTGAATGGCCACTGTGACTGATGTGTGTTTGCGTGTGTGTGGGTGTGTGTGTGTGTGTGGGTGTGTGTGTGTGTGTGGGTGTGGGTGTGTGTGTGTGTGTGTGTGTGAGTGAAAGAGAAGGGGGGTTGCTGTTTAAGGCCCATGGGGGTGTCAGCCAGAGAAATGTTAAATTTGCTAGGTGATATCAAACGCACATATAAACACATGCTGGTTGTTTCAAATATTGAATAAAAATAATTTAACCGTTGGTAAATATCACATACAAATTGTGGGGAGTTTTACAGTCATGTGCTCATTAAGTTTGAAGTCTTTGAACCATACAAATTTGCTCCTTTTCTCCGACTGACTCAGCAAACATCCTACAGTCACTCAGAAGAGATATTCCTCTCTATTTTGACTAAGAGAATGGTCAAGGATGTTTTAACTGTTTGGTTATGGTGTAATCTGTGTTTTTGACTAAAACCCTGATCTAAATGTGCAGAAGATGATGTTGCAGTTTTTGTGACAGTCTAGTATTTGAAAGCAAATCTTGTGACATTTGAGTTGCTGGCAGAGAAAAAAAAAGTTTGCAGAAAAACTGACTTTCCATCTTCACCCTATCCCCTAAAAGATGTCTAATCTGCCAGAGTCTTATTCTTTTGGTCACTGCTAACTTTGTGGCTATAGGCTGATAAAAGATTGGCAAACTGGGAGCCTAAACTCCATGCTTAACTACTTATTTACTGTAGTGGAGTGGTACAACACTTAGTGCAGTTGCTGCTCCAATCTACCAACATGCAAAAAAACAGAGACACTCCAAACAAAACAAATTACTAATACATTCATTCTCAATTTGTGGTATTGTCACACAAAAGTCTGCCTTAAGTCCTGCAGAGACACCCTGACAAATGTGGGTGTGTGCTCTGGAATGCAGTCCACAGATGTTGAATGGGGCAGACTGGAAGATGTTGTGTTAATCCTTAGCTCATCTGTTTTGACTGAGAGAATGGCTGCTTCTGTGATTTTCTGACTAACGTGGGTGCGTGGTTTCGTGTTAAGATCAAAGAGCCCACCTGTTTTGGCTGCTGTCGGTTCAGACAAAAAGTTCAAAGCACTTTTGATTGACAACCTCATTACGCGAGGTCACGTATGGACAATAGATTAAAAACACAGCTGTCAATTTGACGAGAAGTTCAAAGCACTTGATTGACAACCTCATTACGCGAGGTCAAAGGGGGCATGGCACCTGTCAAAATGAGATTAGGGGTATAATAAAGTACAACCCTCTAACTCTTGCAATTACTGTGTTCTTGCCAGACAAAAGGAACCGCACCAACGGAGAAAATTACTTCTTTGACTTCTTTGCTTTTCTAATTATTTCCTGAACCACAGCCATCAATGCAGAGTCTTCCTCTGTGACTGGGATTTTTCTTTTCTTTTTTTTTTTTTTACCTATGTTTACAAGCTACATTACCAGTACAAAATCTGCTAAAAAATGACAAAAAACTTGAAGTGTACATTCATACCTCAGGGTCACTGAGTCCAGTGCTCCCTCTGTGTAACTCCCCAGGTACAGGCTGATGGTCGCTTGATATCAACAGATCCTGATGCCTCATGGTAGCAATAGTATTGGCCCAGTAGAGGCTACTGATGGACCTGGTACAGGCTGCTGTTAGCCTGTGGCTGACAAAAGTTGAGGCCTTGTGAGAGCAGTAGCTGGGGTTTGATGGAGACTACAAAACAGAACCATGCCAGCTCAGACCGTGTGCTGTTTCCCTAACAACAAACCATGGATCACCAGTGACCTGAAAGCACTTCTTAACAAGCAGAAGAGGGCTTTTAGGTCTGGAGATGGGGAGGAACTGAGGAGAGTGCAGCGTGAACTGAGAGAGATGCTGAGGAGGTGTAAAGACAACTACAGGAGGAAGTCAGAGAATGAAATACAGCACAGCAATGTCAAGGATGTCTGAATGGGAATGAAACACATCACTGGACATAAGGGGAGGGACAGACAAACATTGGGGAGCCTTGAGAGTGCTGATGAGCTAAATCTGTTTTTAATAGGTTCAACTCACCATCTGTCACCCCCACAACACAGCCAAATTGCCACACACCCCTCCCCCTCCCCTCCTCTGAGGACATCATTACCAGCCCCCTCCCCACACACACACACATCACTATGACTACTGTGACTACAGACCAGGATAAGAAACAGCTAGAGCAGGGGTGTCAAACTCAAATTCACAGTGGGCCAAAATTAAGCAGTGAAGTAAAGTCACGGGCCAAACTCAATATTTATTGAAAAATTAACTGCAACTGATATGTAATGTTTAACCTTTTCATATGGAAACAAACTTTAGTTTTGCTTAAACACAGAATCTGGAACAACCAAAGCTTGATATTACAAACACATGAGAAATTAAATTTGAAATAAAAGACACATCAGTGGTATTCATTTCTTATTTAAATAAATAAATAAAGTATGTCTCTCCCCGTATCCTTTCAAGTTCCTTTTTAAAGTAAATCTTTTTCAAAGCCAACAACAAAAGAACCAAAAATAATAATGTCATTCAATAAAAATCCAACATTTCAACTATTAACAGACCATGCCTTGCAGGAGAAAAAGTGCATAAATAACAGATATATTCAAGCTCAGTTTGCTACACTCTGATTTACTCTGCACATTGGTCTAAGCCAGATACTTGGCATCTTTTCTTAGATGCAAGTTCATCAATGTCTGGGGTCAGGCTCTGAGCTGAGGAAAACCTCAGGACGGAGTGAAGGTGTTCATCAGTGAGTCGACTTCTGTGAGGTGTTTTGTTCACCTTCATCATAGAGAACAGTTGTTCACATAGATATGTGCTGCCGAACATTGAGAGCATCTGAGCAGCTTGGGTGCGTAATTGAGGCATTGTGTCGGGGAGGAAACATGGAAACCGCGCAGCACCAACAGAGTCATATTTTGATTTGAGCATGTCATTACATTGGAGTTCAATTAGCTCCATTTGGAGGCTGGTTGGTGCGCTTTCCACGTCGATCGCAAACGGGTTACTGAGCAGTTCAAATCTCCCTTTCTGAGCCTCAAAGTCGGCAAATCGCTGGGAAAACTCGACGCTGAGCGCGTTGATTTTTTCAGCAAACTGTGCGCTAGGCAGCACGGCAGGAGAAATTTGCTCGACCACGGAAAATGACCCAAGTTTCCTTGCAGCATCTGAGTCTTCCACAGACACAACTTAGTTTTAAAGGCCCTCACTGCTGCGTACATGTCTGTGATGATGTGGCCCCGTCCCTGAAGCTGCAGGTTAAGCACATCGAGATGGCTCACAATGTCAGACAGAAATGCAAGCTCACACAGAAACTTTTTATCTCTCAGCTCTGTTGGTCCTTCCCTTTGTTTTCCATAAACTGACAGATTTCCTCACGTAGCTCAAAACATCTGTTCAGTACTTTTCCTCTGCTTAGCCATCTCACCTCTGTGTGATAGGGCACATCTCTGTATTTCAAATCCAACTCCTCCAGAAAAGACTTGAACTGCCGGTGATTCAAACCTTTGGCTCTTATGAAGTTGACTACTCGTTTTATAGAGCTCATAACATGTTCCATTTGCAGAGCTTTGCCACAGAGCGCTTCCTGATGTATGATACAGTGATAAACTGTAAGTTCACCTGCATCTTCCTCCCGCATCTTCTCCTGAATCCTGCCGACCAATCCACTCTTTTGACCGCACATCGCGGGCGCACCATCTGTCGTCAGTCCCACAAGTTTATCCCAAGGCAGGCTCATTTCAGTTATACATTTGGATACCTCTTCAAAGATATCTCTTCCTGTGGTGGTGCCATGTATTGATTTTAATCCTAAAAGTTCCTCTGTGACGCACAGGCTCGAGTCTACTCCACGGATGAAGATTGACAGCTGGGCAGTATCAGACGTGTCGCTGCTCTCATCCACAGCAAGGGAGTATGCAATAAAATCTTTTCCCTTTTTTATTAGTTGTTCATGTAGATTAGTGAAAAGCTCACACACGCGCTCAGCCACGGTGTTTCTGCTCAGGCTCACATTTAAAAATTCTTGCTTTTTATCTGGGCACACGATGTCGCAAACTTTGACCATGCACTTATTGATAAACTCTCCCTCATTA
The DNA here is from genome assembly GCA_020510985.1 of Pholidichthys leucotaenia. NCBI lineage: Eukaryota > Metazoa > Chordata > Actinopteri > Cichliformes > Pholidichthyidae > Pholidichthys > Pholidichthys leucotaenia. Next base: position 13,813,123 of record CM035844.1, read on the forward strand.
AAGGGCCGGGCTGATTTTGCTATCTCTGCTGCCACAATAAATCTGGCCTTTACAGCAGCTTCACTTTTTGATTTTGCTTTCATGACCATAGTCTGCCGGCAAACCAGACTTCTTTTCATCTCCTCCACCTTCTGCAGCTTCTGCTTTACGTCCAGGTCCTTGTACTTTTCATAATGTTTTGTTTCATAGTGTCTTCTTATGTTATATTCTTTTGTTACAGCCACGTTAGCTCCGCACACAAGACAAACAGGTCTGTCCTTTATATTCGTGAATAGATAATCTGCCTCCCACCTGTCTTGAAAGCTCTTGTTGTCCATCTTTCGTTTGGCCATTTTTGTGGAGGGTGAAATTAATTTGTCCGATGTGACTGGAGCATGGTTGTCAATGACTGTCAACAGAAAAAAGGAGCGCTTGCTGGTTTCGACTGCGCGCCAACATACTAGCAAAGCATTGTGGGATTTGTAGTATTAGCGGTACAGTATATACCGCAGGCCAGCTCTAATGCACATTTGATATGATCTCGCGGGCCAATTATAATTACACTGCGGGCCAAATTTGGCCCGCGGGCCTGAGTTTGACACATGTGAGCTAGAGAGACTCCATCAGTGGAAGGCTGCAGGCCCTGATGACATCCTGAGGACCTGCGCCAACATGCTATCTCCCTTACTGAAACACCTGTACAACCTGAGCCGGAATCTGGAGAGAGTACCGGTGCTGCGGGAGATGTCCTGCCTGGTTCCTATCCCCAAGAAGTCGTCTCCATCTGACCTGAATGACGATCGACGAGTTGTCCTCACATCTCATGTGATGAAGGTCCTGGAGAGACTGGTCTTAGCCCACCTGAGGTCGCAGGTGAAGATGTGGCTGGATCCTCTGCAGTTTGTATATCAGCCCCATTTAGGAGTTGAAGATGCTGTCATCTACCTGCTGCAGCAAGCCCATTTGCACCTGGATGGAGGAGGAGACACTATGAGAGTCATGTTCTTTGATTTCTCCAGCACCTTTAATACCATTCTGCCACTGCTGCTGGTTGAGAAGCTGCGGGTGATGGGGATCGGCAGCTCTGTGATCTCCCGGATTACTGACTACCTGACAGGCAGGCCACAGTTTGTCCGGCTGGGCAGTATCTTGTATCTTTATGATACAGGACCTCCACAGGGGACTGTGCTTTCTCCTTTTCTCTTCACCTTATACACCACTGACTTTCAGAACAACACCAAGTCATACCATCTGCAGAAATTCTCTGATGACTCAGCTGTTGTTTGGTGTATAGGAGGGAAGAGGAGAGGGGGAGTACAGGGCACTGGTGAACAGATTTGTGAAGTGGACCGAGCAGAATCACCTGAGGCTGAACGTCAGCAAGACCAGAGAGATGGTGATTAATTTCAGGAAGAAGAGGACGCCTTCACACCCATTGCGGATTGGGGGGGGGGGGGATGTGGAGGACTACAAATTTCTGGGTGTCATGATCAGCAATGGACTGGACTGGAAATCTAACACCAATGCTGCGTACAAGAAGGGGATGAGCAGACTCTACTGTCTGAGGGAGTTGAGCTCCTTCAATGTGTGCAACAGGATGCTGGAGCTTTTCTACAGGCTGTTGTCACCAGCGCCATCTTCTTTGCTGCTGTCTGTTGGGGTAGCAGTATCAGAGCCAGCAACACCAACAGACTTGACAAGATTATCAAAAAGGCTGGCTCTGTAATTGATCTCAGGCCGGAGACCTTGGAGACTGTGGTGGAGAGGGGGACACTGAACAAACTGCGATCCATCATGGACAACCCTTATCACCCCCTCCACCACACACTGGACAGACAGTGGAGCACTTTCTCCAGCAGACTGCTACAGCTTCATTGCTGAACGGTCAGGTACAGGAAATCTTTCCTTCCACATGCCCTTTCACTGTATAATAACTCACTCTGATGTTGAATTCTGGTCATAACTATGCTGCCATACTGCACCTTGTAATTGTAATTGGTACCTCACATTGCACCCTGCGCCTGATAGTCTTGCAATGTACAGCAAGTATGATTCTTGTATCTATATGGGTCATCATCTATTCATCTGCGATGTATATAAGTTATCTAGGCAGTTTTACTTTCCGTGGGTAATTCCTTTTTCTTTTATGCTGTGTGTGTTTCTGTCGTTTTGGTCGTGTACTGTCATGCTGCTGTTACACTGTAATTTCCCAGTTTGGGATCAATGAAGTCTATCTATCTATCTATCTATCTATCTATCTATGAGAGTTTCTGCTTGAATTTATTCTGACATCTTTGCAAGATGTCAGAATAGCCTTCCACAGCTGCTGTTTTGATGTGAACTGCCTCCCACCCTCATAGATCTTTTTCTTGAGAATGCTCCAAAGGTTCTCAATAGGGTTGAGGTCAGGGGAGGATGGGGGCCACACCATAGATTTCTCTCCTTTTACACCCATAGCAGCCAGTGACACAGAGATATTCTTTGCAGCATGAGTGGGTGCATTGTCAAGCATGAGGATAATTTTGCTACAGAAGGCACGGTTCTTCTTTTTGTACCACGAAAGAAAGTGACATAATGTCCGGCTCAGGAGACACACACGCAGGCTCAGAGTAGATTTAACAGCATTTATTAATACACAGGTATGAGTGGATGCGTGTGTGAGATATGAGGATGTCTTGTGGGAGAACTTCGGTAAGCAGGCAGCAGAGCAGATCACCGTACAGCCGGGCAACCCTATAATGAGAAAGCAGAGGGACAAGGTAACGGGCACCACAATAATACTGGCCTGAAGGAATGACTGCTGCTTACTTGTTATGGCAGGTGGCTGGCGCTGGCAAAGAGAGTACCCAGGAGACAGAGACCTGCTGCGCTTATGCGAGGATGAGGACGGCGTGGCGAAGGGGAAAAAGTCCGCCACCGGGGAATCCACCTGTGCACAGGGGAAGGACTGAAGAGAAAGGTAAGTTGCTTACTTGGAGCGTAGTCTTGCTGATCTTGGGGGTTCCAATGGCGAAGACGAGCTGAAGGGAACAGACGGCTTCAGGCCGAGGCACAGGGCTGAGTGGGTTAAATAGTCTGCCGCTGACGAGCCGCAGGTGTGCGCGCAGCAGGAGCCAATGATGACTGGCAAGTCATGACAGTACTCCCCCCCCCCCCCCCGAGCAGTGCCTCCTGGCGCTGGCTTGTCCGGGTGCGTCTGATGGAACATCGTGATGAGACTCTTGTCCAGCACAAAGGACGGGCGTACCCACTGCCTCCATTCAGGGCCGAAACTCTCCCAGTCCACCAGATACTGCAACCCGCGACCTCGGCGCCGAGAGTCCAAGATGGCAGTGACTCTCCAGGCCGGATGGCCATCGATCATCAAGGGCGCGGGAGGCGCCGCGGGCGGGGGGGGGAAGAGGGGATCGGACACCACAGGTTTGACTTTGGAGACGTGGAAGGTGGGGTGAATACGGAGGGGAGGAGGAATAGCCACACGCACAGCCACCGGATTAATGATCTTGGTGATGGTGAAAGAACCGACAAAACGTTGGGCCAGCTTCTTTTTCTCACCCTTCAGATTGACGTTGTGGGTGGACACCCAAACTTGCTGCCCCACTCAGTAGGCAGGCGCAGGTCTCCTGTGACAGTTCGCCGTGGTGCTGTTGCGCGCCGCTGTCCACTGGAGTGCGTCACGGGTCTTGGACCAAAGGCTCCGGCACCACCGGAGGTGCGCCTGGACGGAAGGGATGGCCAGCTCGCCCTCCTGCGCCGGGAACAATGGCGGGTCGTACCCCAGGGACGCCTTGAAGGGGGACATACCTGTAGAAGATGACCGAGTGGAGTTGTGGGTGTATTCCACCCAGGCCAGATGCGAGCTCCAAGAGGCCGGGTTGGAAGTGGTGACGCAGCGGAGGGCAGCCTCCACTTCCTGGTTGGCCCGTTCGCACTGCCCATTGGACTGTGGGTGATGGCCGGAGGAGAGGCTTACTATGGCTCCCAGGGCGTTACAAAAGGACTTCCATACCTCAGAGACGAATTGGGGTCCACGATCCGAGACGACGTCAGCTGGTATCCTATGTAATCTGACAACATGTTGGACCAAGAGGTCCGCTGTCTCCCGAGCTGTAGGGAGACCCCGCAGTGGCACGAAATGGGTGGCCTTGGAAAAGCGGTCGACGATGGTCAGAACTGTGTCGTAGGTGTTGGAGGTGGGGAGACCAGTGACGAAGTCGAGGGCTATGTGGGACCAGGGCCTGCCTGGGATCGGCAGAGGATGGAGCAGACCAGCGGGGGGAGCATTACCTGACTTTCCGGTGGCACAGGCTGGGCAGGCCCGGACATAGTTGGCAGCGTCCTTGTGTAGACCCGGCCACCAAAAAGAACGCTGGAGAAGGTTGACCAACCGGGAGACCCCAGGGTGACAGGCGAACTTAGAGGTGTGGGCCCAGTGGATAACCTCCCCCTGGACCGAAGATGGAACGAAGAGCCTCCCCTCCGGTCCACTGCCAGGGTCAGGTTCGGACTCCTGCACCTTCCGGATCCGGTCTTCGATGGCCCAAGACATGGCCCCCACAATACACGAGCTGGGCAGGATGGTGTGCTCCGACTTCTCGTTCGTTTCGGGGGCAAATTGCCTGGAAAGGGTGTCAGGCAGACCGTTCTTAGAACCAGGGCGGTACGTGATGGTAAATCTAAAACGGGCAAAGAACAAGGACCAACACGCCTGGCGGGCATTCAGATGCTTGGCAGTTCTTAGGTACTCCAAGTTCTTATGATCCGTTAGAACGATGAACGGCAGAGAAGCCCCCTCCAGCCAGTGGCGCCACTCCTGCAGGGCGAGCTTGATGGCCAGCAGCTCCCTGTCGCCGACGTCATAGTTATGTTCGGCCGGTGACAGGCGCCGGGAGAAGTAAGCACAGGGTCGTTTGGATCCGTCGGCCGGTGACCGCTGAGACAGCACCGCCCCCACTCCTGTGTCCGATGCGTCGACCTCCACCAAACACTGCAGTGCGGGATCGACCTGGGTAAGAACCCGGGAGGAAGAGAACTCCATCTTGAGTGTCTGGAAAGCCGCCGCAGCATCCTCGGTCCACCGGAAGGGGGTCTTTGGCGAGGTGAGGCGGGTCAAGGGGCCGACGATGGCGCCAAAATTGGGGACGAAGTGGCGGTAAAAGTTGACGAATCCTATGGATTGCTGGACCTGCTTCCTGGATGTCGGTGTTGGCCAGTCGACCACCGCTTTGACTTTAGCGGGGTCCGGGAGGACCTGGTCGTGGGAGATGACAAAACCCAGAAAGGAGGTGGTCTTGGCATAGAATTCACATTTTTCGGCCTTCACATACAACCTGTTCTCCAATAGGCGTTGCAGGACCCGCTTCACGTGGACCCGGTGTTCATCCCGTGACCTGGAGAAGATTAATATGTCGTCCAGGTAAACAAACACGAACAGGCCAAGGAAGTCGCGGAGGACGTCATTTATGAGGCGTTGGAAAACTGCAGGGGCATTGGTTAACCCAAACGGCATCACCAGATACTCAAAATGGCCAGTCGGAGTTCGGAAGGCCGTTTTCCACTCATCTCCCTCCCGGATGCGGACGAGGTGGTAGGCACTACGGAGGTCCAGTTTGGTAAACAAGGTCGCCCCCTGGAGGGAGTGGAAGGCGGTGTCCATCAGAGGCAGGGTGTAGCAATCCTTCTCCGTGATGTCGTTAAGGGCCCGGTAATCGATGCAGGGGCGGAGAGACCCATCCTTCTTCGAGACAAAGAAGAACCCCGCGCCGAGTGGAGACGAAGAAGGGCGGATGATTCCTGCGCTGAGCGACTCCTTGAGATAAGCATCCATTGCCTCCCTCTCCGGCGCTGACAGGCTGTATAAACGCCCCGAGGGTAAGGGAGCCCCCGTGCGGATGTTAATGGCGCAATCATAGGGCCGATGAGGGGGAAGGGACATCGCCCTGGACTTACTGAAGACTTGGCCCAGGTCATGAAATTCTGAGGGCACCAGAGAGAGATCCGGAGGCGCGGCGTCTTTGGCCAAAGGGGGAGCAGACGGGGCGCATGCTGCGGACTGAAGGCAGGTGCCCATGCAGAATGAGCTCCAGGCGGCGATCCTTCCAGCCTGCCAGTCCAGAACCGGGTTGTGTAGGCGCAGCCAGGGGTAGCCTAAGATGACCGGAGTGACAGAGGAGGACAGGACATATAGGGCAATATCCTCCCGATGGTTACCTGAGACAATGATGGGAATAGGCGAGGTCCGATGTGTCACTCATCCGAGTGGGGCGTGAGACAGGGTGACCAGGTTGAGCGGAGTTTGCAGAGGGTGACAGGGGATGCCCAATTGGGTTGCCAGGCTCTTAGAAATGAAACTCTGCTCTTCTCCTGAGTCCACCAGTGCATGAATAATGCGCCCCATGGAGTTGTGACAAAAACGGACGGGCAAAGAGAGACTTGTGAGGGGTTTTGTCCGGTTAGAGTCCGTGAGGCCCCCTACAGTTACTCGCGGACCTCCCTGTTTGGCTTCTCCAGGCAATTCTCCGCGGTGTGTTGGCTGCCTCCGCAATACATGCACAGGCCCAACTTCCAGCAGCGTTGTCTCTCCGCTGGAGGGAGCTTTGACCGGCCTACCACCATTGCCTCCGACTCCTCGGAGGGCTCCGGCGGAGGCAACGCCAGGGGGCGAGCTTGAGGTGCGTGCGTGGAGCCTCCTCGCGAGCGGTTGGTCGACTTCCGCTCGGAGGAACGCTCACGCAATCTGTTATCTAAGCTAATCGCTACGGAGATTAGCTCCGCGAGAGTCTCTGGGAGATCTCGACCGGCCAATTCATCCCTCAGACCGGAGCTGAGGCTGCGGAGAAAGATGCCACAAGGTGCCGCCTCGCCCCAGCCTACTTCTTCTGCAGCGACCCGGAAGTCGATGGCGTAGTCCGCCGCCGACCGGCTTCCCTGCTGGAGAGCAAGGAGACGGTTGGTTATGACGCCATCGTGCCGAGCGTGATCAAACACCTCGAGGAAGTTTCGCATGAACTGGTTATAGGAGAGGTTCGCGTAACTGGACTTCGCCATTACGGCATAAGCCCAGGTTAGTGCTCGCCCCTCCAGGAGATTACCTATGTAACCAATCCGGCTGTGGTCTGAGGGGAAGTCCCCGGGAACGCGCATGAAAACCGACTCACACTGCATAATAAAACCCCGAGCTCCGCCAAGTTTCCAGTTAAAATGGGCCGGAGTCGGGATCGGTGTGAGCCGGGTCGCCGTTCCCGCGGAAGACTGACCGGCCACCGGAGCGGCAGGAGCTAACCCTCCCTGAGGAGCCGGGGGAAACGCCTGCTGGGGGTCCAGGCGGTCTAATCGGTGAGTAATTGAAGTTAACTGATTTAAAATTACCTGCTGTTGGTGAGCTATTAAGTCTACTCAAGCCTCGAGAGTGGAAAGACGGCGTGCGAGCCCGCTGTCTGCCGAGCCGCTCTGCTGAAGCCGTACTGACATAATGTCCGGCTCAGGAGACACACACGCAGGCTCAGAGTAGATTTAACAGCGTTTATTAATACACAGGTATGAGTGGATGCGTGTGTGAGATATGAGGATGTCTTGTGGGAGAACTTCGGTAAGCAGGCAGCAGAGCAGATCACCGTACAGCCGGGCAACCCTATAATGAGAAAGCAGAGGGACAAGGTAATGGGCACCACAATAATACTGGCCTGAAGGAATGACTGCTGCTTACTTGTTATGGCAAGTGGCTGGCGCTGGCAAAGAGAGTACCCAGGAGACAGAGACCTGCTGCGCTTGTGCGAGGATGAGGACGGCGTGGCGAAGGGGAAAAAGTCCGCCGCCGGGGAATCCACCTGTGCACAGGGGAAGGACTGAAGAGAAAGGTAAGTTGCTTACTTGGAGCGTAGTCTTGCTGATCTTGGGGGTTCCAATGGCGAAGACGAGCTGAAGGGAACAGACGGCTTCAGGCCGAGGCACAGGGCTGAGTGGGTTAAATAGTCTGCCGCTGACGAGCCGCAGGTGTACGTGCAGCAGGAGCCAATGATGACTGGCGAGTCATGACAGAAATTGGTCATTCAGAAACTTTTTATACTTTGCCGGGGTCAATTTTCACACCTTCAGGGACCCTAAAGGGGCCTACTAGCTCTCTCCCCATGATTCCGGCCCAAAACATGACTCTGCCACCTCCTTGCTGACGTTGCAGCCTTGTTGGGACACAGTGGCCATCCACCAACCATCCACTACTCCATCCATCTGGACCATCCAGGGTTGCTTGGCACTCATCAGTAAACAAGACTGTTTGAAAATTAGTCTTCATGTATTTCTGGTCCCACTGCAACCATTTCTGCTTGTGACCATTGGTCAGGGGTGGCTGAATAGTAGGCTTATGCACAACTACAAGCCTCTGGAGGATCCTACACCTTGAGGTTCATGGGACTCCAGAGGCACCAGCAGCTTCAAATACCTGTTTGCTGCTTTGTAATGGCATTTTAGCAGCTGCGCTCTTAATCCAATGAATTTGTCTGGCAGAAACCTTCCTCATTGTGCCTTTATCTGCATGAACTCACCTGTGCTCTGAATCAGCCACACATTTCTTCACAGTACGATGAGCTTAAGTTTTCTTGAAATATCTAATGTTTTCATACCTTGTCCAAGGCATCGCAGTATCGGACACTTTTCAGCAGCAGAGAGATCCTTTTTCTTTCCCATATTGCTTGAAACCTGTGGCATGCTTAATAATGTGGAACATCCTTCTTAAGAAGTTTTTCTTTAATTGTGCTCCCTGGTAAACTAATCATGACAGGTGTCTGAGACTGATATCAGTGATCCAAAGAGCCCTGATACACAATACCATACATGAGTTTAATTGGAAAAAAAAAAACCCTGAATGTTTATGACACTAAAATCCTATTTGCATAATAATTTGGAATGTGGTGTATATAATGTATATAACTATATAACTGACCCTGTTACATCTACATGCTATTGACACCACTTTTCAACAAAAAATCGGGCCAGGGGGAGCCCAAGTGGAGAGACTCATGGAACAATTGGAACTCATGTGTCTGCGTGATTCGATTGAAGATGTGGAAGACATCTACCTGTTTTGGCTTCATGATCACAGGATTTCTGTTTTTTGGCTCTGGAGTTTTCCTGGTGTATTGAAAATTTAAGAAGCTGGAAGAGCTAATCAAAATGCGGACCCGGCGTAGCTCCTCCAACAAATTCGACCAGCTGGGGAGAGCACTGATAGCGGCAAATATGTGACTAACATGGAATTTACCATCTGGCATGCACTGAAGAGAGATGGACTCTGTGGACATGTTTATCTATGTTTCGGAAGGTGGAAAACATCTGGAGTCGCTGGGTGCTCTCCAGGGAATGATTTTAAAGCCTGTGTATGTAAATTGTGATGCACAGAATCGCATAACAGAGGAAATTTCTATGCTCTAAGTGAACTGTGCTTATCAGGCCTTGATTCGGCATCCTTCCTCCAGGAGAAGAGATAAAGCAGAAGGGAGTTTGGGCTTCTCTTGGCTCCCTAACCCAAACACAATGGTGTGCAGTAATCTGAACTCTCAAGGACAGCGTCATGTGACTAGCATGGATTTACCATCGGACATGCACTGAGAGATGAACTCTTGTGGACATGCTATCTATGTTTAGGACACTAAAGACATAACATCTAAACGTTGCTCAGGAGAGGATTTTTGCTGTTCACCAGTAACTGATACACACACTGCATACAACATTACATGACTGATACACATACACTGACACACACACACACACACACACACACACACACACACACTGTCTCTCTCAACTTGCTTTGTTAACGTGTGTATTGTAACTTGTCTGCTAAGTGTGCATTGAGGTTTTTTTTTCTATGTGATCATAATCTTGCTCACTCGAGCGCTATTCTGATAAATATGTTTTTTTTCTCTCTGCCCAATGTGTTCCCTCCCCCTCCCCCTTCCCCTCTTTACCCCCCACTGTATGATGAGGCGCCTTGCATGGCTGCCGTGTCATTAGGAAGCGCTTACCGAGCGCGCCTAATGTCAAGTCAAATTCCTTGTATGTGTAAACATGCTTGGCAATAAAGTTCATTCTGATTCTGATTCTGATTCTGATTATCATATGCATCAAAGTCACACACTGTCACATCATGGAGCACGTTCTTAAACAAGAGGTTGACTGGCAGTCTGGGCACCCTTCCGAACATCAGATAAAAAGGCACAAACCCAGTGGTCTCATGAACAGTGCAATTGTAAAAAAAAGTCATGGTCTGTATCATCTGTGGCCATTTCTGTTTGGAGCGAAGGGGCAGAGACCTTTGCATGTTTCTAAGAGTGCGTTAAACCTTTCTGTCCTGCCGTTGCCCATTGGGTGATAAGGTGAGGTGTGTAATTTATCAACCCCTGATAAACGCAAGAGCTCGGCAACTAACTCATTTTCAAAGTTCGCACCTTGATCTGAATGCAGGCGCTGAGGAAAGCTATAAATGCAGAAAAAGTTGTCCCACAGGTTCTGTGCCACCCACTTTGCAGTTTGATCCTGACATGGAAAGGCATGCGCTAGCTTTATAAAATGATCTGTGACCAATCAAACGGCCCTGCAAAGGACTGGTGATATGTCCAGTTTGTATCCTGCCTCTCGCTCAAAGACGCTGGGATAGGCTCTAGCCACCCCCCCCCCCGTGACCTAAAAAGGATTAAGCAGTAAAAGATGGATGGATGGATGGATGGATGGATGGACCAATAAAATGTCTATGGACTTGTTGTTGCTATCCTTAGCAGACCAAAAATCAACGCAAACCAGTTCCAAAGAAGAAGAGGTTTTAATGCTCTTACAGGGAGCTCTAGCTGAAGGTTCAGGAGTCTTGCTAAGGACGCATCTATGGCAACACCTGACATGATTGTGGACATCCCTCTCCAAATCATGTCAGAAGAAATGCTGGCAAGCCAGAGAGAGAGTACGGGGCTGACCTTGATGACCTGCATGGTTATGAACACCAGCCATTGCATCAGCATTTAGGGACTCAGGCACAACAAACTGAAACAGTTTCTGTTTAGTTAGGGGGTCTTTTGTGACCCTATAGAGGATCCCATTCAAGATAGTTAGTTTGTCCCACTGCTTATTAATTCTCAAGGTCAGCTGGTTCTCATTGCAGCATTCATGTCTTGAAGGCTTGCGCTTTTTCTCAACATAGACAGCAACCCTTGAGATGACTATGTCTTGTCGCTGGTGTGACTGAAGGTCAGCAAGAGACAAGGAAGGCAAAATATCCTGGCCAGGAGGAACCAAGCTACTGAGATGATCCACAAGACTGGCTGTACGCTGCTTAGGTGTAGAGTCCCACTCCTCCAAAGAGGAAAGAAGAGTGGACACATCCTCAGACAGCGAACCATTGATGGAGACCGAGGTGGGAAGACCTCAAACTGACTGTGGTTGACGGGTGAGGCGGAAGGAATCCTGCACATGTCCGTCACTGACATCATGGGCTTTACTGAGCAGCACAGAATACAGTTCAGTAAGCAAGAGTTCCTTTACAGGTTGCACAAATGGGTCTCTGCTGAGAGCATCTGCTACTACATTTAATTGACCAGGGACATTAATTAAATTAAATTAAATTAAATCACCCTTATTGTCATTCAACTGTACAACCAATCATGTACAGTAGAACGAGATTGTGTTTTACCTATCTACTGTGTTAATCACACACACCCCAAGTGCAGAATCAGAGGGCTGCTGCCATGCAAGGCGCCACCACAAATTTCCCTCCTCCATTCCATTATTGCTGAGCACCAAGCTGGACGGCAGGAAGTTCCACTTTTATATGGTCTTCGGCAAGACCCGGCCGGGATTTGAACCCCTGCCTCCCGGGTGTGGGGCGGATGCTCTACCAACTGAGCCACCACTCCGGTCAATGATCTCAAAGGAATATGGGGCCAGTTGAGAGACCCAATGCTGCTCACATGCATCAAGCTTTGGCTTGGTCAAGATATACGTGAGCGAGTTGTTTTCTGACCAGACAGTGAATCTGTGACCCTTGAGCTAGTGACTAAATTTGTCACAGACTGCCCACTTAAGGGCTAGGAACTCCAACCTGTAAGCAGGATAGTTGGCTTGACTGTGAGTAAGGGATTTGCTTGCAAAAGCAATGGGTCTGGCTCTCCCCTCACTATCAGGCACCTGGGACAAGACAGCACCCAGACCATCAAGGGAGGCATACGTGGAAAGGATAGCCCATGTGTGTGCCTCAACAACAGTCTCTGGCAAATTTTAATATCTCTACAGCAGTGCTGGTTTTGGTCCAGTGAGTGAGGCAGGTTATCTGAGGGAAATAAGTTATTAGTTGGGTTTTCACTGCGCTCAATAGGCAAAGTTATGGGGGTAAATCATGACATAATTTTTTTTTTCACAGATTAATTAATAGACAAATCATTTTAACTGAAGCTGAAACATTATTTTAACACATTTTGTGAGCTTCAGTTGTTTTCTGGATTAACAGACCCACCTGATAGAGCCAGACAGAATTTTGCGGACAGCCCACAACTTCTCACGGCAGGTGGAAACTTTGTGGCGCGGCACACTGATTCTCACATCACGTTTGTTTTTATACGTACCACTGTGTGTGTGAAAACCAGCATACACTATGTTTTTGTGCTTCCGCCCACAGGAGGGTTTATGGTGCTATATGGAAGCCTTCCATAGTGGGCTTCAAATACTCATGCCTCTGCAACCCAGATAAGCAGTAGAGGATGGATGGATGGATGGATGGATGGATGGATGGATGGATGGATGGATGGACACCCTACCTTTAAGTCATGCTGAAATGGTAAAATGAAACTGCTCTGCTCACAGCTTGAGATGTGTATCTAAAATATCAATTTAAGATTACCCATTCTTCTGATGTCATGCAAAGACAGAAGAAAAACTAGAAAAGCACTCGGAGAGCGCAGACCTCCGCCAAGCGCCACAGTTCCCCCCCATACAGTGTTTGTGTGTACGTTTTCAGATTCCTTGACCATGAAAACATATGACTAGCAATTGGATTCACAATGATAGGATTAGTGGTTCAGTAGTAAAAGCATTACCTCCTTGGCGGAGGTAATAAACTGAAGCGTTGGTGTTGTGTCCATCTCCTCCACTGAAAGCAGCACTCAGGGCTTCACTGACGGATGCAAATTGGGTAGACAGGTTGCCGTGGGTTTTATTGGGGTTGCGCTCCGCGGCAAAAGAGGATTTGGAAGCTTCACCGGCAGAGAGCTTGTTTTTTTGCGCAGCCCCTATGGCTGCCCGGGGAATTTCTGCCAAATAATCCGGCATCGGACAGCTGCTCATTTCAGCTTTTGCAGCGTAGCGCAAACTCAGGCACGCTGCCAGGCACGTGAAACACCGTGTCCGCGTGTTTTTGTGCCTAAAATTTTGAAGAACGCGGAGTTTGTGTTCGTCAGAGACGATGACCAGCACCCTCCTTTGCGCCTGCGCACATGTTGGAAATGGCCGCATCTCACAATGTTAAAGAATCCTTTAAAAAATTCCTGTATCCAGATGGTGATCCGGATCATCCCCAAAATTTAATCAGTTCTTCCTTGTACCATTTCCAACAAGGCCTGAAAGTTTCATCGAAATCCGTCCAAAACTTTTTGAGTTATCTTGCTAACCAACAGACAAACAAACAAACAAACAGACAAACAGACAAACGCTGGCAAAAACATAACGCTGACAAAAACATAACCTCCTGGCCTTCGGCCTGGCGGAGGTAATTATAGGAAACAGACTCTTGAGAAGTATGAAACCCGAGCTTTCTGCTCAGGCCACAGACCTAGTTATTTTAAACTCTAGCCATGTTGGTAAGCACATACAAAATTCTAAGTTTTATATTTGTGCAAAGAGGAAAACACAATAAAGTTGTTTTGGCATTCACTGTGATGTTTGCAGCTCTGGATCCTGCTGGGCCTCAGTTCACAAGAAATCCTCCAGAGGACCGACTGGACCCAACAGATGCACAATTTGTAGATGTTCTACATACAGATATGGATGGTAAGTTATTTTATTGATTATATAAGCAATAGTACACAAGAGGGAGTGAGACATTAAGAGATAGTCCTGCAATAAGCCGAAGACCTAAGCAGAGGGCTGAAGACATCACTGCAGTGATATATTCATGATACCACACGACCTTGAGTGTAATGTTACTTTTATACAACAGTTCCACAAGAACAATTAAATAACAGCAATACATGACAAAAGACTGATTTTTTGTTTTGTTTCATTTGCTTAAACTACGGTCACAAAGATTCTTATGAACGATGGGTTCAAAAAAATCGCCCAGTTCCTGTGAATTCTGGAGTTCACTGACATTCGTGGAGGAGGACATACTGTAGTTTCTTAGTGCTGCCATTCAATTTGCAAGAACAACTTGAGGCATTCTTGAGAAATGAGGTGCTTTTCTGTCATACGATGGCCCTAGAGTTCTTACGTTCATCATAAGGGTACCTTGGGATCTTCCTACAGCATACTTACTGCCATCTTACGAAAATTTTTGTGCAACTCACAGCACTCTCAAGTCGTTGGTAGAAAGATCTTATGTCTTTTGGCACATTTTGTCGCCGACACAAATGTCACACAAATGGCGTACTTTCACCTTATGAGCATCACTACCGCTTTATACATGCTGTATAAATCTCCGTACAAATGGGAATTCGTATGGCGTTTCCTAAAACCTCTATAAGGGGCTCTCAAGAACAACTTAAGGTGTTCTTAAGGTATACTTATGGCCAACATCTTGCATAGTTCTTTTGTTGTTCCTATGACATTCTGTAACTGCTCCCAAAGTCTTCTTCTAGGTCAGAAAACCACGCTCCAACTGATGTTGACAAGTTTTTTGTTTATTTTGCCACAGCAAATCTTTGCCCTTAAACACCGTGAAAAACTAAAAATACAGACATAAGAAATATGAATACAAAATAAATTAAAACACTTAACAAATGTTCATAAACAAAAATAATCACATACCGTGTGCACCTTCTGCCTAGAATTTAGGAGTTGTTAGTCATTTCTCAAATTTCCCAAACAAAGTCCTCTCTCCGCATCTGATTGTGGACAGCCTCCAGCAGCCATGTGACTCTTTTAATCAGGCATGTGAACAGCGCATGCCTACCACCCATTTTTGCACCATATCAGGTCCAGGTTCGCCGCTGGTTTCCTCACAAACATGGAGAACCTTTAACAGTCCGGCTGCCTGCAGGAAAAACACTCCGTCCTCTCTCCCGACACTCGCTCACACAATGGCGCTGATAGGCGGGGCGAGACACCTGCACGAGCCCCCTTCACGAGCTCTCCGACTCACCTGCGAGCTTGGCAGCACGAGCGCATATGCGCCGCGATATGAAGGGACTGAAGGCAGAGAAAAGGACACCGCTAACATCCGCAACACTAGCGCACACACCCATAAACAAACATTATTTCAGAAAAAGAACCAAAGATACATAAACCTTTTCACTGTGACAGCTACACATTCATACGGCCACCCTACAATGAGGGGTTTTCAAATCAAATCAAATCAAATCACCCTTATTGTCATTCAACCGTACAACCAATCATGTACAGCAGAACGAGATTGTGCTTTACCTATCTACTGTGTTAATCACACACACCCCAAGTGCAGAATCAGAGGGCCGCTGCCATGCAAGGCGCCGCCACAGAGTTCCCTCCTCCATTCCATTTATTGCTGAGCACCAAGCTGGACGGCAGGAAGTTCCACTTTTATAAGGTCTTCGGCATGACCCGGCCGGGATTTGAACCCCTGCCTCCCGGGTGTGGGGCGGATGCTCTACCAACTGAGCCACCACTCCAGTCATGGGGCGTTTCGTGGGGCGTTCGTAGAAATCTTGGACAAGACCATCAACCTGGCCACAAACTTAAGAACAGTGTATGAATGCTGGATTCTCCTACGGCTGCCTTAAGAAGGCCGTACAAAATGGTCCAAAAATCATTTATACGGTGTTCACAGCTGTTTGTAAGGGTATTTGTGACTGTAGCTTTAAACAGTTATTTTGCCCAACTGAGAAAAATTCCTCCCCAAATGTTCCCAGTTAAATGTTGTTAAGCACTTCAATGAGCATAATATAGAAGCTTTTTGTCTTTTACGGCTGTGGCGTAGGTGTAGTGTGGCTGACTGCTGATCGGAGGGTCAGTGCTTCAATTCCCATTCTGTCTGCTGTCTGCATGTCATAGTGTCCTTGAGCAAGACACTGAACTCCCAGTTGCTCCTGGTGGGTCAGGCCAGCACCTGTGTATGGCAGCTCTGCCACCATCAGTGTGTGAATGGGTGGATAGTAGGATCTGTAAAGCACTTTGGTCATCTAGACATGAGAAAAAGTGCTATATATGTAAGTAAATGCCATTTACCAATCAAAACATTCATTCATTCATGTTATTTAACTCATATACAACAAAATGTGTTACTGTGCAGAAGTCATTGTTTATATATAATTGATCATCATATATAATTGATATTATATAATTGATCATATATAATTGATCATCAGATTGATTTAATTTCCCTTACAGAGACTTGGTTAGGGCAAGAGGATTATGTTGGTTTAAATGAATCAACTCCCTCTGGTTATTTAAACTGTCAAAATCCCAGAAGTTCTGGTCGTGGAGGAGGAGTAGCATCAATTTACCATTCCAAATTACTAGTTAATGTAAAGCAAAAAACATGTTATAATTCCTTTGAGGGCCTGGTCCTCAGTGTTGGGCACTTTAGCAATTCCAGGTTAAACCCAATTTTATTTGCCATAGTTTATCGTCCCCCATCAACCTATTCAGAATTTTTATCCGAATTTGCTGATTTCTTAGCTGATTTAGTGCTGAAATCTGATAGAATAATTATAGTAGGGGACTTTAATATACATGTGGATGTAGATAGTGACTGCCTTAATGTGGCTTTTAATTCAATATTAGACTCGATTGGGTTTTCTCAGAAAGTAGGAAATTCTACTCATTACCTCCACCATACATTGGACCTTGTTCTGACATATGGCATAGAAATAGAAAATCTTGTAGTGTCTCCTCATAACCCTGTACTGTCAGACCATTGTCTGTTAACCTTTGATTTTACTATTTCTGACTATTTGGCTCCTAAAGAAAAATATTATCACAGTAGATGCCTCTCAGATGATGCTGTTTCCAAATTTATGCAGATTGTTTCCTCTATGCCATGTGTCAACACAACGGAAATAAGCTATAGACAGCTTGCTCCTTCTGTAATTGATAACATGGTGGATAGTGTTTCAGCTTCTCTGCATCAGGCTCTAGACTTGGTGGCCCCCTTAAAAAAGAAAAAGTCTAATCAGAGATTTTTAACTCCTTGGTTCAACACAGAAACTCGTAGCTTAAAACAGAAGACTTGTCAATTAGAAAGAAAATGGCGCTCTACTAATTTAGATGAAATCTATTTAGCTTGGAGAAAGCATCTTTTAATTTATAAAAAATCTCTTAGAAAAGCTAGAACGAGTTATTACTCTGCATTAATAGAAGAGAACAAGAATAATCCCAGGTTTCTTTTCAGTACTGTAGCCAGGTTGACAAAGAGTCAGGACTCTGTCAATCCTAGCATCCCCTTAGAGCTTACTAGTCAGGACTTTATGAACTTTTTCAATAATAAAATTTCATCCATCAGAGATAAAATCAATCAGATTCTTCCCACAGTTAACTTAAATACTGTAACTACTACAACTCCTTCTATTGATGTCTGTCTTGATGAGTTTACTCCAATCGACCTTTGTGAGTTAGACAAAATAGTTTCCTCATCCAAACCTTCAACTTGTCTTTTAGACCCTATTCCTACCAGGTTATTTAAAGAAGTCTTCCCACTTATTGGTAGCTTTATTCTTCATATAATCAATTCTTCATTAACTTTAGGCCATGTACCGCAGGCTTTTAAAACGGCTGTAATTAAACCCTTACTCAAAAAGCCAACGCTAGATCCAGGAGCTTTAGCTAACTATAGACCAATCTCTAATCTCCCTTTCATTTCAAAAATCTTAGAAAGAGTTGTTGCTACGCAATTATTTGACCACCTGCAGGGAAATGGTTTACTTGAGGAGTTTCAATCTGGGTTTAGAATCCATCATAGTACTGAAACAGCCTTAGCGAAGGTCACTAACGACCTCCTCATTGCATCTGATAATGGACTAGTTTCTGTACTTGTCCTTTTAGATCTTAGTGCAGCTTTTGATACTATTGATCATAATATTCTACTTGATAGATTAGAACACTATGTTGGACTTAATGGAACTTCGTTGCAGTGGTTTAGATCTTATTTATCTGATAGGTTCCAGTTTGTTCATGTAAATGATGAGTTTTCTCTCAGCTCAAAGCTTAGTCATGGAGTTCCACAGGGATCTGTGCTTGGCCCTACTCTTTTTAGTTTATATATGCTTCCGTTAGGCAACATTATTAGAAAGCACTGTATACATTTTCACTGTTATGCAGATGACACACAATTATACCTGTCAATGAAGCCAGATGATACTAATCAATTAGCCAAGTTAGAAGCCTGTCTTAAGGAAATCAAAGCTTGGATGACTTGTAATTTCCTGCTATTAAATTCAGATAAGACTGAAGTCATTCTTGTTGGTCCAAAAAACCTTAGAAATTCCTTTCCAAATCAAACTTTCAGTTTGGATGCAGTTACTCTTTCTCTTAATAGCTCTGTGAGGAACCTTGGAGTTATTTTTGATCAGGATTTGTCCTTCAATTCACATATTAAATTTGTTTCTAAGACTGCCTTCTATCATTTGCATAATATTGCCAAGATTAGGAGCATCTTGTCTCAGAGTGATGCTGAGAAGCTGATCCACGCTTTTGTTAGCTCGAGATTAGATTATTGTAATTCTTTATTATCAGGCTGTCCTAAAACATCTTTAAAAAGTCTTCAGCTGATCCAAAATGCTGCAGCAAGAGTTTTAACAGGTACTAGAAAGAGAGATCATATCTCTCCGGTTCTGGCCTCCCTTCATTGGCTTCCCATAGAGTTTAGAATTAAGTTTAAAATCCTTCTTCTTACTTACAAAGCTCTAAACAATCAGGCTCCTTTTTATTTAAAAGATCTGATACTACCGTATCATCCTAACAGAGCACTATGCTCCCAAAATGCAGGTTTACTTGTAATACCTAGAATCTCCAAAAGTACAATGGGAGGCAGAGCCTTCAGTTATCAAGCTCCTCTCCTGTGGAATCAGCTGCCAATCTGGATTCGGGAGTCAGACTCGATCTCTGTTTTTAAGAATAGGGCTAAAACCTACCTTTTTGATCTAGCCTACAATTAGGGAGGGATCATGTGTTTCTGAACCCTCCCTTAGTTATGCTGCTAATAGGTTTAGTCAGCCGGGGGACCTCCAGTAATGCACTGGGCCTCACTCCTTTCCTCACTCTCTATGAAATATTTTTTTTTTTGCTGGTCATTAACATTTGTTTGTTCTCTCCCATAGATTGAGTCCCCATCGTGCTGTTTGCTCTCTACATGTCTGTTCTTTTCTTCTTCTCTGTCCCCTCACCCCCCAGCCAGTCGCAGCAGATGACTGCCCCTCCCTGAGCCTGGTTCTGCTGGAGGTTTCTTCCTGTTAAAAGGGAGTTTTTCCTCTCCACCGTCACCAAGTGCTTGCTCACAGGGGATCGCCTGATTGCTGGGGTCTTTCTGCAACTGTGGGGGTCTTCCCTACAGTTGATAGTGCTATGAGATGACTGTTGTTGTGAAATGGCGCTATATAAATAAAGTTGAATTGAATTGAATTGAATTGAATATACATACCCATCCTCCTCAGCTTATCTGCAAACCAAGGACAAGGTAACACGGATTCAAGATTTAAGAAGTTTATTGTCATATACACAGCAAAAACACAGTGGTTACACTGAGCAATGAAATTCTTACTTTGCAAGGTAATAGTAATAAAGGATTAGATTTATATGGCGTTTTACATGTCAAGTGACATCTCAAAGTGCTTACAGTGAGTCCAATATTCATTCACTCCAGACAGACATCGGTGGTGGCTGTGGTGTAGGTGTCGTGTGGTCGACTACTGATCAGAGGGTCAGTGGTTCGATTCCCTCTCTGTCTGCAGTCTGCATGTCGAAGTGTCGTTGAACAACTAGGTATACAACTAGGAAAATACCGGTAGCTACGGAGGGTGACAATATGTATGGGTACATAATCATACCATGTAGGATAACTAAGTAGACGGTTTTGCTGTTTCATTCCATCTAGCCACAATGCTCCACACTGTGTGTTTTTAAATATTTACATATTTATTCCATCTAGCTACAATGCTCCGCACCATGTGTCTATATATTTATGTTTATATGTACATATGTATACTCGCTGCTCTTGTTTTTTCTTGCCTTCTGATTGTTGCTCTGAGTGTTGCTATCCCTGTGCTTTTGCAGTCCTGGAATTTCCCCATTGTGGGACTAATAAAGGCTTATCTTATCTTATCTTATCTTAACAAGACACTGAACCCCCAGTTGCTCCTGGTGGGTGAGGCTAGCACCTGTGTATGGCAGCTCTGCTGCCATCATTGTGTGAATGTGTGTGTAAATGGGTGGATAGCAGGATCTGCAAAGCACTTTGGTCATCTTCTTCTTTTGCCTCATCCCTCATATGTGAAGTTCACGAGCCCTATGACACCATGATCTAAACCCATTTTTGTTTCTTGCCTTTCACTCTGCTGATGTAAGATTAGTGTTCAACCATACTTTTATGTTCGTTTTCCAGTCTGTCCTTGGCCTTCCTCTTTTCCTTTTCGTGGGTTCATGATGTAATAACTACATAATTAACTACATAACTACATCTAACTTATTGCACATTATTTGCACATAACAGTACTCTTAACTTTCTGCACTGCTGCATATATTTGCATATATTTGCTTAAATTGCACATACTGTTAATTACCGTATATACTGCACTGCTGTCCTTTGCACTTCTGATTGGATGCTAAACTGTG
Source organism: Pholidichthys leucotaenia (assembly GCA_020510985.1). Classification (NCBI taxonomy): domain Eukaryota; kingdom Metazoa; phylum Chordata; class Actinopteri; order Cichliformes; family Pholidichthyidae; genus Pholidichthys; species Pholidichthys leucotaenia. The sequence goes on from CM035844.1 coordinate 13,834,093, forward strand.
TTTCGTTACCTTGTATTCATACATGTGTAATGACAATAAAGTTGAATCTAATCTAATCTAATCTAATACATCTTGGAACAAATTAACATCCAAATGTCATATTTGGTGCCTGAAGAATAATAGCTTTCTTTCCGCTATTTTTCCGAATAGTTCTCTTTCCACTCCAAGTTGTTGTAGTATACTCTCATTTGTTCGCTGTTGGGTCCATGGGATTCTGAGTATCCTACGATAGATCCACATTTCCGTTGCATCAATTTTGTTCTTTTCTGATTTCCTGATAATCCATCCTTCACACCCATACATCAATACAGGCCATATGAGCACTTTGGCCAGTTTAACGCTAAGATGGAGAGGAACGCTCTTGTTTTTCCAGATATTTACGAGCTCTGCAGTCTTACTTTTGGCCATTGCAGCATGAACTTTGATGTCCTTTGTATAGCTGGCATTACTGGTTTTTATGGATCCCAGGTATTTAAACTGGTCAACTTCCAAACTTCCTCTATGGTATTTCCTATTAATTTATAATGCATTGTGTCATGGGCCGAGAGCTGGAGGTTTCTGCCAGGCTCGGTCTCATGGCTTTTTCCATTTATTTACATATTTGTTGTATTTTATGCCTTCTGGGCTTGTGTATTCATGTACTGTTTGCCATTCTCCTGTTTGTGTTTTAGTTTTGTTACATTTTTATTTTGTATTTATTTATATTTATATTTTGGTCTGCCTGGGTTGATATTTTATTCTTTATATTCCCATTGTTGTTCTTCTACTGGTTGACAGCTGTCAGTGGCATGATGCTCCGTGTGGGCGTTGCCCTGTCAGCTGCCAGCTTCAGTCCGCCCCTCTCTCACTGCCCCCAGCTGGTCCTAATTATGTATCATTACTTTCTCCTGCCCGTTCAGACAACCCACACCTGTCATTAATTATGTAAATGGTTTTTAATCCCTATTTAAGGGAAGTTATTTTCATTTCCATTTGCCACTGTCTTGGTTGTATTCTCCTCATCTCCACCAGAGCCCTGCTCTGGTGCGCAATATCTGTAAGTTTTCTCCCTCGTTTATATTTTGTGTTAAGCGCACCTTGTTGAACTTTGTTTGTTGCCTTTTTTCAATAAATTGCCCAAACTCATAGTTCAGCGCATGGGTCTCATCTTCCTGCCCCATAGGGCATTCATGACAGAAGACATTGGCCAGTAGAGACCCAGCTGCTGTGATTTTGCGGATATTTGTTTTTTTCCTTTCACTCACCTATTTTGTGGAGCTTGATATGTCCCCAGCTCACTGATGTCCAGTGATCAAGGAGAGATCAGCAGTGGGTTCCCCGAGTGTGGAGGAGGAGTGGGCTGCCGAATTCAACCAAGGTTTCGTGGATGAAGCCCTCACCTCCCGGAGCCCAAAAACGATCTGGGAAAAGGTAGCTTTGGCAACCACCAAGTAGAGGCACATCCAGGGTTATGGAGGCATGCCCAGTTCACTGACTTGTTGGCCACATTCTCCGTGTTGCAGCAGTCTTTCCCCAGGCTGACACGGGGGCCACCTCCAGGGAGCCCGGAGCCTACATGGAGACGCGCACCACAGAAGACGCCCTGCCTCACCTCCAATACACCCGCTCCTGCTCCTGATTCATCAGCTCCACAACGCCAGCGTTGTCCAGCTCCGGACCACCGGGGGAATACTCTCGCCTCTTGGGCAGCAAATTCCACTTCGCCGAGGCAGAAGCCTCTCTTAGCAGTGCGCATTCTGTGTTTTTCGTCTCCGGCTGAATCGTCAGCTCCTCCCCTCTCCGCAGCTGCTGTTCTCTGCTTCTCCTCGGCGCTCTCATCTGCTGCCGAGAGGTCGCCCGCCTCCGTGTCCACTGGGGCTGCTCCTCCACGATCCTCTGAGGAGCCAATATCCACTGTAGCCATGGAGAGGGACGACGCTAAACCCGCTGCAGCAGACAATATCAAAACCCAGGAACACAGGCAAGTGTCATTTCATTCCCCTTCATTTTATGATGATATGCTTATCTGATTCCCGGTAGTGAGGCTCAGGGTTTGCAGTCCCCTGAGTCCTCACCGCTTGTTGCAGCTATTAACTTCTCACCTATCCTCTCCGTGTCTCCCCCTATCCCCCCTGAGGGTCCACCGATGACAGGGTTTTGCTGTTGGACGATGGAGGAACCTGCGGCCCTGGAGGACCTGGTCCCAGCCCCGCAGCCACAGTCTGGACAGAGGTAGAGTGCTTCCTGTGACCCGAAGCCTGCGCCAACAGCAGAACGTCCCCTGGCTTCAGCTACGCAGAATCCAGTGCCAGCGGTGAGCCAACCCCCAGCTGCCACACTGGACGAGCCACCTGCATGGGTGACTTCGCCTGGGGGCTCTGAGACTGCATCTACCACCATGCATGCTGCAGGGGCCACCGGAGCAGAGTTGGAGCTAGACCTCCAAAGGACCAGATCCGAAACATTGTCGTCTGGATCGACGGAGTCCTGGACGGTGGTGGAGCTCAAGCTAAGGCATGTGCTCTCCTTTGTTTTCATTGTCTCAGTTTTGGAGAGTTCTTGTCGGGCTCTTGGTGGGGAGAGCCAAGTGCAACTGTCAGCTGCACCTGAGCTCACCTCACTGGGCTCCACTGCTGCCGGTGACCCTGACCCTGTTTCTCCACCTGTTTTGTCTGAGCTCTCCTCCAGGGTTGCTGAGGTTATTCCAGATCTGCCAGATGTCTCCGTGGGTCCAGGTTCGCTGCCAGAAATCATCATGGGTCCAGCTTCTCCTGCTGAGGTCGTCGCGGTCGCTCGGTCCCAGACCGGGGCCTCTGTGGGTGCTGCTCCCCCTCCGGCTGAGGTCTTTGAGGGTGCTGCTTCCTTTTCTGTGGAGGTCGTCATGGGTGCTCCGTCCCAGCCTCTGAGGGTGCAGCATTGGCCCAGTCCGGGCTCACCGAGGGTGCAGCTTTGGCCCAGTCCGGACCCACCGAGGGTGCAGCTATGTCCCAGTCTGGGACCACCGAGTGTGCAGCATCGCTCCAGTCCAGAGCCACCGTGGGTGCAGCGTCACTCCAGCCCAGAGCCACCGTGGGTGCAGCTTTGCTCCAGCCCGGAGTCTCTGTGGAAGCAACTTTGTCCCAATCCAGGACCACCGAGGGTGCAACTTTGTCCCAATCCGGGACTACCGAGGGCGCTGCTGGCCAGTCCAAGGGCATCATGGTTCTCCATCCTTCACCAGACACCATCGTAGTTCCCCCTCCTGTGCCAGACGCTGTCATGGTTCCCCCTCCTTCACCAGACACCGTCATGGCCCCCTCTCCTGTGCCAGACGCCGTTGTGGTCCCTCCTCCATCTGACATTGTCTTGGTTCCCCCGACTCCTCCATTATGCCCACTACTTGCCCTTCCCATCGGGTAGCTGCCTCCTGGACCACCTCTCCTGTTCAGGTGGTTGAAAGATTCAGGCAGACCACCAGACAGGCAGTGCCGCAGATTTGGGTGGCCCACGTTCTCTGGGAGGCCACCCGACTCGTTCCATCGTGCCACCTGGCAGGCCTGGGACTCTGGTCGTCCGCCTGAACTGTCCAGCTCCTCGGTCCAGGGGGCTTAGGGGAGTTGAGGGTCTTTCTTGGTGTGGGTCCTGAGCAGGGTTTGTTTCGTTCTATCCTAGCCTGTTCCCCCCTCCACCCTCCTAGGGTGAGTTATTGTTGTGTTCCTACTGGGGGGGGGGGGGGTCATTCTTTTTCTTTTGTTGTTAACCTGAGGGGTGTCTGGTCTCCACCCCTTGAGAGGGGGGCTCTGTCGTGAGCCGAGAGCTGGAGGTTTCCGCCAGGCTCGGTCTCATGGCTTTTTCTGTTTATTTACATATTTGTTGTATTGTATGCCTTCTGGGCTTCTGTATTCATGTACTGTTTGCCATTCTCCTGTTTGTATTTTAGTTTTGTTACATTTTTATTTTGTATTTATATTTATATTTTGCTCTGCGTGGGTTGATATTTTATTCTTTATATTCCCATTGTTGTTCTTCTGCTGTTTGACAGCTGTAAGTGGCGTGATGCTCCATGTGGGCATTGCCCTGTCAGCTGCCAGCTTCGGTCCACTCCTCTCTCACTGCCCCCAGCTGGTCCTAATTATGTGTCATTAATTTCTCCTGCCCGTTCAGATAACCCACACCTGTCATTAATTATGTAAATGGTTTTTGATCGCTATTTAAGGGGAGTTATTTTCATTTCAATTTGCCGCTGTCTTGGTTGTATTCTCCTCGTCTCCACCAGAGCCCTGCCCTGCTCTGATGTGCAATATCTGTAAGTTTTCTCCCTCGTTTGCATTTTGTGTTAAGAGCACCTTGTTGAACTTGTTTGTTGCCTTTTTTCAATAAATTGCCCAAACTCACAGTTCAGCACGTGGGCCTCATCTTCCTGCCCCGTAGGGCATTCATGGCACATTGATTCAAGATTCAAGATTCAAAGGCTTTATTATCATGTGCACAGTTAAGAAATGCTACATTTCCTGAGCAATGAAATTCTTACTTTGCTCTCCGAACGAATGCCAAGGTAAAAGGTACAGAAACAACCATTCTAATAGGTCATGACACACTTACTGTCATGAACCCTCCCGTGCACTTTTCCAATGCGCACAGCAAGGAGGGAAATAATGAGGATTTACGTGAGGGGTTCCACCAACACACATTTATTAACATAAAGACTTACAACAAGTATGATAAACACTTACAGTGGACGTTCGGGGGCCAGCATCACCCCACGAATGCATGAGATGAGGTGTGTACCCACGCTGGCGTCCCACAGCCGGAATCGCTATGAGATGCAAAGAACCACAAGCTGCGCGGAGTGGATACACGCCGTAGTGAGGTTGACAGTTACTGAGACTACACACAGTTGGACAGTCAATCAGTAGACAAAGACCCAGCAGTGTGTGACTGGCAAAAGGCGCTTAGGCGGACCTCAGCCGGGCCAATGCTGCACCCTTGGTGGACCCCACGCTGGAGCGTGGCGTCCATGATGGGTCTGAGCAGGAGTGCAGCACCCACATCGGGCTGATCCTGGAGCACAGCCCCCACCCCACGAGGGTCCAAAACCAGCGTGCTGCATCCATGGAGACTCAGCCTGCGGAGGGACCCATACGACAGCCTCAGGCAGCAGGAGAGCTGAACCCACAACGTTGTCAGGTGATGAGACCGGTTCCGTGGAGATCCCCGGTGACAATGGTTCCTCTCCGGCGACCCTAGACAAACACTCAGGAGTGGGAGAAGAAACCAGGTTATTAGGGTCGCCGGTGGCGGCGGAGCCCTGCAAGGGAAATTCAGATGGAGCTGCGCGCTGCACCTTACTCTCCTCATCTAGAGCCAGACAAGATCTCTCTAAGACAGACATTAGAAAAATGAGAGAAAACTTGCCTGAGCTCGAGCTCCACCGTTGTCCAGGACTCCGTCGATCCCGGCAATGACGACTCGGGCCCGACCTCCAAGAGGTCCAGCTCAGGCTCCCAATCCACTGCGGTCATCTCCGCAGCTGACAAGATGGTGATAGCAGTCTCTTCACTCTTCTGCAGCAGCTCCAACGCTGGGGACTCCACCAGTGTGGCTGCAGGAAAACACCTCGGTGTGGGCCCCTGGGCAGGATCATCCAGGGCCCTAAACTCCTCCACCGTCTGGCAGCTCGGTCCTAAGACCGACAGGCAGCTGCAGCTGACTGGCAGTCACCCCTCTCCATGTCCACAACCATACCGGTCCTTTCCAACAGTGATGGAGAAGCTAGATCCGATGCCGATGACTCCTCCAGCATGACTGCAGGGGACCAGCTCCGTGCTGGCTCCGGAGCGGAATCCTCCAGGGCCCCCAGCTCCTCCACCATCAAGAGACTGCTCACACTTGAGAATTGAAGGGGGAGACACGGAAAGGACAAGAGAAGGGTTTACCTCCGCAGCCGGAGGAGAGAGCCCAGCGGACTGCTGGAGCTGAGCCTCTCTTCCAGGAGACAGGCAATGTTTATCATCATAACATAGAATTAAATGAGAAAACACTTGCCTGTTCTCCCAGTGCTCGATGTTGACAGCTGCAGGCAGTTGACAGTCACGCGCCCCCCCCCCCCCATGTCATTGGCTGTTTTGGCCCTTTCACATGGTAGCTGAGGAGCTGGCTTCGATGACGCGGAGGTGGGCGTAGCAGGTGGAGGATTGGCAGGACTCTTATGGCGAGCCCTCTGGGAACGGCGGCAGCGAGAGGAAGCAGGCGGCGTGTTCTCCGGTTCCTCCAGTGAAAGCCCCTCCTTTGTCAGGAATTCTCCTCCCGGGAAGCACGATGGCATAGAAGGAATGGGAGAAACGGGGGGACAAACAAGATCGGCAGCTGACAATTCGTCAGGAATCAGGCAAGCAGCTTCAGGTGTCATTAACAGTGACTGAAAAAACACTTGCCTGAATTCCTGGGGATTCGATGACGTCAGCTGTCGTCTCCGTGGTCGGGGCATGTTCGTCCTCCGACTGAAGCTCCGACCTCCTCGGGGAATATTCCTCCAACCTCTCAGCCAACTCCGGAAGAAGCCACAGTTTTGCCTCCAGGAGGAGGTCAGTCTCCGCCAGGAGAACCTGTCTTCGTTCCTCCTGCTCCTCCGGGGACGGAGCAGACCATGGCTCGGGACGGGGATGCAAGGCTGTCGTCAGCGAGGCTGGACGCTTCCTTCGGCAGGAGTTCCTCCTCTTCTTCCTCACGGGCGGCTTGGGAACCGGATAATCCGGGATACGAAGCACCGCGCTGGGCAGCGAGTCACCCATGCTGAGGAGCTCCGTGTTACCTGGAGAAGTAAGCGGCGTGGCTGTGAGGAGCTCGAGCACTGGGAGATCCTCATTCGATTCCTCGCATGACATGGCGAAGATGTCCCAGAGAGGTTGTCTCGCTCCATCACCCTTCTCGCTGTGTCCCGAGCCTGACGAGCCGTTTCAGAGGAACAGGGCTCCAGTGTCCACGAAAGAATTTCCTCCAGGAAACACAGCAAGCTCAGCTCCCTCTCCAACAATTCAGCCATGACGTCCAGGCAACAGGTGAGTCCAATTGATGACACAAAAAATAAGGGAAAAGGGATGTGTGGGTGAACCCGCTAAATCCTCTTTCTTTGGCTGGGTCTTTCTGTCATGAACTCTCCCGTGTGCTTTTCCAATGTGCAATGTGCAATGTGTGTGAGGGGGGAAATAATGAGGGTTTACATGTGGGGTTCCACCAACACACATTTATTAACATAAAGACTTACAACAAGTACGATAAACACTTACAGTGGACGTTCGGGGGCCGGCATCGCCCCACAAACGCATGAGATGAGGCATGTACCCACGCTGGCATCCCACAGCCGGAATCGCTATGAGACGCAAAGAACCACGAGCTGCGCGCAGTGGATACACACCATAGTGAGGTTGACAGTTACTGAGACTACACACAGTTGGACAGTTGATCAGTGGACAAAGACCCAGCAGTGCGTGACTGGCAAAAGGCGCTTAAGTACACGCACTGCTGGTTATGGTATAATGAGGAGCACCTGGACAAGGACCGGGAAACAGCTGATGGTAAAGAGAGAGGGGGGTGTGTGGCTGGACCGGCAGACTGTCAGCAGTGCTACCGGTCCAACAGTGGCTATGGATATGGAATGCAGACAGCAATACATAACATACAGTGGGGTAAAAAAGTATTTAGTCAGCCACCAATTGTGCAAGTTCTCCCACTTAAAAGATGAGAGAGGTCTCCAATTTTCATCATAGGTATACCTCAACTATGAGAGACAAAAGGAGAAAAAAAAATCCAGAAAATCACACTGAAGGATTTTTAATGAATTAATTGGTAAATTCCTCGGTAAAATAAGTATTTGGTCAATAACAAACGTTCATCTCAATACTTTGTTATATACCCTTTGTTGGCAATGACAGAGGTCAAACGTTTTCTGTAAGTTTTCGCAAGGTTTTCACACTCTGTTGCTGGTATTTTGGCCCATTCCTCCATGCAGATCTCCTCTAGAGCAGTGATGTTTTGGGGCTGTCGCTGGGCAACACAGACTTTCAACTCCCTCCAAAGATTTTCTATGGGGTTGAGATCTGGAGACTGGCTAGGCCACTCCAGGACCTTGAAATGCTTCTTACGAAGCCACTCCTTTGTTGCCCGGGCGGCGTGTTTGGGATCATTGTCATGCTGAAAGACCCAGCCACGTTTCATCTTCAATGCCCTTGCTGGTGGAAGGAGGTTTTCACTCAAAATCTCACGATACATGGCCCCATTCATTCTTTCCTTTACACGGATCAGTCGTCCTGGTCCCTTTGCAGAAAAACAGCCCCAAAGTATGATGTTTCCACCCCCATGCTTCACAGTAGGTATGGTGTTCTTTCTCCTCCAAACACGACAAGCTGAGTTTTTATCAAAAAGTTCTATTTTGGTTTCATCTGACCATATGACATTCTCCCAATCCTCTTCTGGATCATCCAAATGCTCTCTAGCAAACTTCAGACAGGCCTGGACATGTATTGGCTTAAGCAGAGGGACACGTCTGGCACTGCAGGATTTGAGTCCCTGGCGGCGTAGTGTGTTTCTGATGTAGCCTTTGTTACTTTGGTCCCAGTTCTCTGCAGGTCATTCACTAGGTCCCCCCATGTGGTTCTAGGATTTTTGCTCACCGTTCTCATGATAATTTTGACCCCACGGGGTGAGATCTTGCGTGGAGCCCCAGATCGAGGGAGATTATCAGTGGTCTTGTATGTCTTCCATTTTCTAATAACTGTTCCCACAGTTGATTTCTTCACACCAAGCTGCTTACCTGGTGCAGGGCTACAATTTTGTTTCTGGTGTCCTTTGACAGCTCTTTGGTCTTGGCCATAGTGGAGTTTGGAGTCTGACTGTTTGAGGTTGTGGACAGGTGTCTTTTATACTGATAACGAGTTCAAACAGGTGCCATTAATACAGGTAACGAGTGGAGGACAGAGGAGCCTTTTAAAGAAGAAGTTACAGGTCTGTGAGAGCCAGAAATCTTGTTTGTTTGTAGGTGACCAAATACTTATTTTACTGAGGAATTTACCAATTAATTCATTAAAAATCCTTCAATGTGATTTTCTGGATTTTTTTTTCTCATTTTGTCTGTCATAGTTGAAGCATACCTATGATGAAAATTGGAGACCTCTCTCATCTTTTAAGTAGGAGAACTTGCACAATTGGTAGCTGACTAAATACTTTTTTGCCCCACTGTACACATAAGCTGCGGCACCTAGACCCACAGAGAGGGCAGGACCGAGCCGGGGAAACCAAGCCGGCTTGGTTCCTGACACTAACACAGTAACTCAATCCTAATACTATTGGATGCTAATAGCACACACACCAACACACAGTTAGGAAGTAGAAGAATGAAACTGAAAATTCACTGGATGACTAAAGTGATAGTGGTATATTGATATCAGAGGTGATGTGAACCTGAGATGACATGAACCTATGTACAGTGTGCAAATGAGCATTGTGTAACGAGCAGTGTATAATTACAAATTACAAATTATTTCTGTAACAGTAGTACCAGTAGACTGTGCATGATAAGTAGCAGCAGAGATGCTATGGACATCAGACGGGTGAGACTATACCTACTGTACAGGTGAGCAGTGTGCAAATTTAGCAGCCGGTGTGTGAGTTCCTATATGCAAAGCTGTGTTACGGATTTTGGGAGTTGTTATCTGTTCGGGAGTCTGATGGCAGTGGGAAAGAAGGAGTTCTTCAGTCCGGCTGTCCTGCATTTCACACTTCTGTACCTCTGGCCTGAGGGTAGAAGTGTGAACAGTCTGTGTTGGGGGTGGGTGGGGTCCTGGAAGATGGAGGCAGCTCTCCTTTGGACTCTGCGGTGATAGATGCTCTGCAGAGAGGGAAGTGGAGTCCTGATGTTCTTCTCCACTGTCTTCACCACTCTCTGCAGGTGTTTGCGGTCCAGGACAGTGGCGCTGCTGTACCACACAGTGATGCAGTTGGTCAGGATGCTCTCAATGATGCAGCTGTAGAAATTGTTGAGGATTCTGGAAGACATGCCACACTTCTTCAGCCTCCTCAGAAAGTACAGTCGCTGTTGAGCTCTGTTAACCAGCTCTGAGGTGTTGTGTGTCCACGTAAGGTCCTCGTTGATGTGGATGCCCAGGTATTTAAAGCTGCTCACCCTCTCCGCCTCAAGCTCCCAGATGAACAGCAGCCAATGGGGTCTCCTCCTCCCTTTCCTCATGTCCACTATCATCTGCTTTGTCTGTCCGTGTTGAGGGTGAGGTTGTTGTCCTCACACCATGAGACCAGGTTGGCCACCTCCCTCCTGTAGGATGCTTCGTCATCACCAATGATGCATCCTATCACTGGTGTGTCATCTGCAAACTTTTGGATGATATTGTCCTTGTGGGAGGCAACACAGTCATGGGTAAGAGGCTGTAGAGGATGGGGCTGAGAACACAACCCTGTGGGAAACCTGTGTTTGTGATGATGCTGGCTGAGATCCTGGTACCTATCCTGACAGACTGGGGCTTGCCAGTTAGAAAGTCCAGTAGCCAGTCGCAGAGGGTGGGGTGCAGGCCAAGTGAAGACAGTTTGTGAGTTTGTGGGGGATGACCATGTTGAAGGCGGAGCTGTAGTCGACCAAGAGCATCCTAATGTAGGAGCCTTTATCTTCCAGGTGGGAGAGAAAATAATGGAGTGCTGCAGCAACGGCATCTGAGGTGGACCTGTTGGGCTGGTAGGCGTACTGCAGGGGGTCCAGGGTGCCTGGTATGCTGTCCTGAATGAGGGGCAGCACCACTCTCTCTTGTTCTGTTCCTGATGGTCATTCCCTTTGTTTTCTTTGTGTTCATCTTCAGCAATCTCATTTCACCCACCTCGTCAACTCTTCTCACCAACTCGTTAATCTGATCCTTTCTTTCATCTATTAAGATGATGCCATCCGCAAACTGTACATTTGATATCCTTCTTCCTCTCACAAGCACTCCAAAATCCGAAATGTCAGCCTCTCTCATGACTTGTTCTGTAGTTGGTCATCTAGAGATGAGAAAAAGCGCTATATACTGTAAGTGAACGCCATTTACCATTAATAGTGGTAAGCTACCTCTGTAGCCACAGCTGCCCTGGGGCAGACTGACGGAAATGTGGCTGCCAATACCTGCCAACAGCCTCTCCGACCACTACCAAACATTTATACACTTTCATGCGCAGTGTCATGGACACTTGAGGCAAGGTGGGTAAAGTGCCTTGCCCAGGGACACAATGGCAGGATGGCTGGGGAGGGCGGGATTCATACCACCGACCCTCCAGTTACTGGACGACCCGCTCTACCTCCTGAGCCACTGGGACCCTTCACTTGACTAAAAATAGGTAGATAGATAGATAGATAGATAGATAGATAGATAGATAGATACTTTATTTCGAACAAAAATAATAAAAAAAAAAACAACTAAGCAGTTACCAGCTACCAGTTAACTGCTGTTCAGCTTCAGCCCATTTCTTTGTTCTTTTCTGCACATTTCCCATGCTTCTTCTTAGCATCCACAGATGACATAAAGACTTTGTCAACAAATACAGGTAGGTAGGGCTGTCGTGATAACTGCAAGTATGTAATACCGCGCTATGGACAAGCCTACCGTGGAGGAAAACGAGCAACCGCAACAACTGCAGTGTTCACTTTTTTTGTGTGTGTGGCTAAATCTCATTGTTCACTTATGTGCCCCTATTAATTAATAAATAAATTAAGTGTATTTTTATTGCCAACAGTATGTTTGCACCCAGTACTGATGGCAGCAGCACCCAGTGCTGTAGAAGCTTCCATAGCGCTGGGTGCTGGCGACATCAGCACCGTGTTGGATTCTCTCTCCAGACGGACTCCAGCAGGCAGTTAGGGATGGAAGCGTCTGGACTCTTTGTTAAATACAGCCGTGACAGTGAGCACTGAAAGGGCACAAAGCGTGTTATAGCCTTCTGAGTGGAGTGTTTGTGATCCTGACAATTGAGCTCAAACAGTGAAACTACTACTACTGCATAGTGCATTGCTTGTTTGAATGTGATTTTTCAGACAGCGGCAAAAACCCAAAAATCACAGAGACAAGAGCCAGGCAGGGTCCTGTACAGAGACTGTCCTGTTTAAATAAGCTGAATGTCCCTGCAGTCTCCAGTCCATACACACTGTAGTTGAAATACTGGAGTTCCCGCCACTGCTTTATGAAAATGATTGATTATTTTTTTTAACAGAATCAGCAGTTCATGCCTAGTAAGACCAGAGCTCCGCACAATTGTCACACACACACATAAAGTTGAGAGCGATGCTGCAGCGAGTTTCTCACAGCTTCCATCGTTTGCCACATCAGTTATGAACCCTGTTTAAATTATGAGACCACAGGGTCCTAAAAACATTTGCAATAATACCGCATACCACGGTGATGAGCTGTCCACCATCACGGGCTGCACGGTGGCGCAGTGGTTAGCACTGTGTCAGCACAGTTTACCCTCGACTGGGGGATTGCGGGGATCGTGAGATCGTGGGTTCGATCCCTGCCCCCGACCAACAGTGATCTGTGTGGAGTTTGCATGTTCTCCCCGTGTTGCGTGGGTTTACTCCAGGATTTCTCCGGTTTCCTCCCACATGCCAAAAACATGCAGGTTAGGGATACGGGACGCTTGCGCACGCAGCGACCGGCAGCTGGTGGCTTGTCACCAGACTGCAAAACAAATCTACCTACGGGTACAAAATAAGTAACAAAAAAAAAAAAAAAAAAAAAGTCACCGCAGGGGAAATTCCTCTACCGTGACAGCCCTACAGGTAGGTGTTACATTTGGCTAACTGAGATGATAGCTACAACTTCATCTTGTCAATTCTGATGGAATCAAACATTTGGAAATATAATGCGGATACAGTGACTTTTTTTCACCCAGGCATTTATAAGGCCCCAGGCATAACACCCAGGTGCAGAGGTCTGGATTTTAATGAATGTCTCTTTTCAAAGCGTGGCTCACAATGGAAATGCAGGTATACAACACAACATTACAATTCTCAGATATTGTAAGAATCTGCCCACATTTACTATAGTCTAAAGATTAATAGATCAGCATTGAAGCGAAGTGATACATATCAGTGTTGTAGTCGAGTCACCACATTCCGAGGCCAAGACCGAGTCAGAGTCACCACATTATTGTAGAGGCCAACTTCAAAGTACTTTGCAAAATTTGCATTTTGTCCTATGTTTCCTTCTCCCTTTTTCCTCCTACTCCTCATGATCAGTGAATCCAAACAGAACAATTGTGGATTGGAAGACATAATTGACTCATCAACGTACATTTTTTTTTCTTGATAAGAAGCAGCGTCGCAATAACTCGTGCAAGAGAGGTCAAAATCAGACGTGTACTGCACAACACGGTACTACTTGCAGAGGTCATGTATGCATGCACTGCATAAAGTATGCATACACTAAGCACAGCCGGCATAGCAGCAAAGTAGTGCATAATGTTTTCTCATTATGCACAGCATACTATACTGCAATCGTGTTTCCATAGTGAATGGATACATGTACTGCCAAAACTGGCTAGTCTGTACATGTAGTAGTACTGTACATGTATAGTGAATTGACAAGTGATAAGATTAATCTGCCTTGTACATGTACTAGTACATAAACAGTACTACACTGTACATGTACTAGTACTTGCGGAGGTCATGAATACACATGCTGCATGTGTATGCACTAAGCGCAGCCAGAGTAGCAGCAAAGTAGTGCGTGCATAATGCATCGCATACTGTTACCGCATGCACATTTACATTGTGAGCGAATCCACAAGCAAAAAGATTAATTAGCCTCACCCAAATCTTATGAGTGCACATGGTACCAGTCTACAGGAAAGCCAGTGATAAGCGAGACAGAAGTAGGGCTTAACTTTGGGTTTGTGGAGAGAGCCGAGAATCAGGCAGAGAGTTCCAGATTATATCAAGCTTTATTACACTCTCTCTCACATTTTTCTAGAAACACAAGCAACAAAAGAGTAACAGATCTCAGGCACCTCTGTTCTCATATCCCCTCACTAGATCAGCCTTCTGTCTGCTGCATTAACATCAAAGCCTTTGTAATTCCCATTCTCTTTGACACTGTTTACATTAACACCCCAACCCCCTACATGCACACACAAACCCCCTATTGCGATTCTCTTCTGTCTGAGTGTTAATATACTGAGGTGGATTCCCACACTGCCCCCCCCAGACTCAGACTGAGCCTGGACGCTCATGTCCTTTGGGTTTCAGCCTACGTCCGAAGCGGCTGTAACGTGGGGTCTGCGGCTTTGAGGTTCGAGGTTGGGGGTGTGTTCGTCTGTGGGGAGGCATCGGGAGGGGGGAAAACATCATTAGCAGGCCAATGTGACTGATCTGACGAGTCATTTACCTGGAGAGTTCTCAGTGGGGGTCGTCCGCACCGAGGAGGTCGGGCCAACACCACTTGCTCGTCTGATAACACGAAAGCGGGCTTAAGCCTGTATATGCAGACTGTTTCTCTGCGTCCCCCCCAAGTCTAACACAAAATGTTTTTCCCCCGGGTTCCAGCACTCTGAACGGGCCATTGTAAGGGGGACGCAAGGGGGTCCGGTGGGCATCGTGACTGACAAATACGAACGCTGCATCCTTCAAAGCCTTTGGTACAAAAGCGCACTGAAAACAGTGGTGGACCGGACAGGGTACCGTCCCTGCCACTGCGCTACGCGGTGAAAGCAAGTATGGATCGGTGTTCGGCGCGGGGCTGTCCAGCAAAAATTCCCCTGGGAGCCGCAGCGGCTGGGAAAAACCCAGCTCTGCTGGGGAGGCTGCCAAATCCTCCTTCGGTGGTGAACGCAACCCTAATAGAACTCACGGCAACCGGTCCACCCAATTTGCATCCGTGAGTGAAGCTCTGAGCACTGCTTTAAGCAATCTATGGAAACGCTTGCATAACCCATTGGCCTGTGGGTTGTACACAGTCGTGCGATGAATTGTGACACCCAGGCTCCGGGCCATGGTGGACCAGAGCTCGGAAACAAATTGCGGGCCCCGATTGGACGTGATATCCGAAGGGACGCCGAAACGTGCCACCCATGTCGTCAAAAAAGCGCGTGCAACATCTGCAGACGCGATGGAAGCTAGCGGGACTGCTACGGGGCAGCGCGTGGTGCAGTCCACCACTGTCAGGAGGTGCGTGAACCCCTGCGATGGTGGGAGGGAGCCCACGAGGTTCACGTGAATGTGGTCAAACTGCTTAGCCGGGATATGGAAAGGCTCCAAGGGGGCCTTTGTGTGCCTGTGCACTTTGGCTCGTTGGCACACTACGCAGGCTGCAGCCCACTCTTTCACCTGTTTGTGCAGGCTCAGCCAGACGAACTTCGGTCCAACCATCTTGACTGACGCGCGCACTCCTGGGTGCGCCAGGGAGTGAACCAACTCAAAAACGTGGCGGCGCCAAGCGCATGGGACCACCGGGCACAAGCGGCCCGTGGAGACGTCACAGATTAGGGAGGGACCCCCATCCTGCAGTACTCTGCTCTCCAGCCTTAACCCTGTTGGTCCAGACTGGAGCGCGCAAACGTCCGCATCGCTGATCTGCTCAGCGGCCATGGCCGTGTAATCTATCCCCATGTACACTGGGGCCACTAATGCACATGAGAGGCAGTCCGCCACCACATTGAGTTTACCAGCTACATGCTGAATGTCGGTTGTAAACTCCGAGATCGCAACCAGCTGTCTCTGCTGCCAGCCCGACAATGGTTCCAAAACCTTGGCCATCGCGTACATTAGTGGCTTGTGGTCCACAAACGCAGTGAAGGTGCGCTCTTCCAGCCAGAACTGGAAGTGGCGTATGGCCAGGTGGAGATCCAGTAACTCTCTGTCGAACGCGCTGTCTTTACGTTCACTGTCGTGCAAAGACCTGCTAAAAAAGGCGAGCGGCTGCCAAGAACCAGCGACGTGCTGCTCCACGATGGCCCCTATGGCCACGTCCGAGGCGTCGGTAGTGAGCACTATCCGAGCTGCCGGGTCCGGTTGTGCCAGCAGTGCAGCATTCGCCAAAGCTGTTTTAACCTTGGAAAACGCGTGCTCCCACTCAGGAGTCCAGTCAACCCCATCCGCCGGTCTTCATTTCTTAAGCGTGGCGTACAACGGCTGCATGAGCTGGGCTGTGCGGGTGAGGAAACGGTTATATAAATTAACCATCCCCAAAAACTCCTGCAGCGCTCTGACCGTCTGCAGCCAGGGAAAATCTGCCACCGCGCGCATTTTGTCCGGTAAGGGTATTGCGCCCTCCGGTGAGATGCGGTGGCCCAAAAATTTGATTCCCGTCACCCCGAACTGGTACTTCGCCGGGTTGATTATTAATCTGTGCTCCACCAACCGCTGGAAAACTGTCCTGAGGTGGGCTACGTGTTGGTCCTCAGACGCGCTGGCCACCAGGATGTCGTCCAGGTAGACGAACACAAATGGCAGGTCGCGCAACACCGCATCCATCATGCGTTGGAATGTCTGTGCCGCGCCTTTTAACCTGAAAGGCATGCATAAAAACTCAAAAAGACCAAACGGGGTTATTACTGCCATTTTAGGTATGTCCTCAGTGCGCACCGGGACCTGGTGGTAACCGCGGACCAGGTCTATCTTGGAAAAAATGCGTGCCCCGGTGAGGTGAACGGAAAAATCCTGAATATGGGGGATCGGGTAGCGGTCGTGCACTGTGGCGTTGTTCAACCTGCGGAAATCTCCACACGGTCGCCACGATCCCTTGGCTTTAGGAACCATATGTAGCGGGGATGCCCATGGGCTGTTTGAGCGTCTGATGATGCCCAGCTTTTCCAAGTTGGCAAACTCCTCGCGCACTATGGCCAGTTTAGCTGCGTCCAGGCGCCGAGGTTGTGTGAAAATGGGCGGCCCGGTGGTGGTAATGAAGTGCTCCGCCCCGCGTTTAGTGACGGTCGCCGAAAACGTCGGGACCGTGAGTGCTGGGAACTGTGTGAGTAATGTGTGGAACTTACCCCCTGGAGCTGTGACGTTGGCTAGCATTGTTGGCCCGGTTCCTCGAGCTGTACAGGGGAGAGAATCAAAAGACATTGCGTTAATCAGGCGTTTGTTAGCAACATCGACTAGTAGTCGATGAATAAATAGCCTGGGGAGCTCAGGCTGTCTCTGAGCTCAGATCCTCACTTTGTTTCTTAGTTTGATATTATTTTGTGGTTAGTTTTTGTATATTTGTTTGGGTTGTGACAGAGTTCTTCCCCTCTCTCTCCAGACTCTCCCCTTCAGCTGCCACTGCCTGCTCAGCTGTGGCAGCTTGGTAATTAGATATCTGCTCGCCTGTTATTCACACCTGCAGCTCATTACTGTTGTACATTTAAGCACTGGCGTTCCACCTTGTCAGTGCGGCTAAATTGTTGTGTCAGTACTGGAATTCTCCTCCTGATTATCACTCTGATCAATGCCTCATCCCCTCCTGAGTCAAGCTGGCTCAAGAGTGCCTAAGTCAGTAAGTGTTTCTTGTTTGTTTTTTGTTTTTTTGTATGTACTGCACTATTTTGGACTCTTTATGTTCTTTTTGTTATTAAAATGCACAAAAATGTCATTCAATGCGTGGGTTCGTCCTTCTGCTCCGAAGCAGCATATATGACATACGGCACCAATCCCTTCACCATTCACACACATATTCACACCTAGGGCCACTTTAGAGTCTCCAATTAACCTAACTTGCATGTTTTTGGGCCAGTTGTTAGCAATTAACACATTTATTCTGACAGGACTGTTTATTCATTAATATATCATAACACCACTTCACTCTGTGGCTATTTCTCACCAAGCAGATGAACTAAGGATAGGTTTGTGATTTAGTCAGCTAGAAGGGTAACAGTTATCCAGCCTGCAGAGACATTATGAACACAGCACACCACACCCTGTCATTAACACAACATAAAGACCAAATTTGCTTTAGAGAGAAAAACTGATCATGTCTCAGAATTTATCAAAATAGTCAAAACAACTCGAAGCAGTCCCCCTATCTCATTCCAAAGCAAAACTGGTCAAAAGACATAGAGAAGTGGGCTAGCATCACCTATCCAGACATCTCTAACTTATTACTGTACAGTACCAGTGCTTACACTCTTAACCAACTAAGATGCTACAAAGGTCTAGAAGCTCACAACCAGTTTGTAAGCGGCTGGGTCTGAGACATGGCACTGTGTGAAATCAGCAACCTTTGTGTGCCCGTAGCCAAGGTAAACAAAACATTTGATTTTTGTGGGTTGAAAAAATTGAAAAAAATCGGATTATTCACTTGCAAATATTTTGTAAAGCTTTACACAAAATACTTAGACTATAAAACTGGGGTCTAAGCACCTGTTGCAGTTTTTTTTATGTTAAACATGTAAAAATTGAGAAAACCATCAAATTAAAATTAGACTCATGCTCCTGTAGGCTAGTCAGGCTACTCTTCAGAGAGAGTAGTCGCTTTTTTCTTTTGCTCCCTCTTTCACCCTCCCTCCCTCCCTAACTGAGAATCCCAGCTTGCTGTCTTGTCTGCGTCGCTGTTCTTCTGGCTGAATCTTGATCCAAACGAAAAAAATGGATTTGGTGAGGGGCTTTAATAATATTAACAACATTTTACATAAATTCGGGCCAGGGGGAGCCCCTATGGAGAGACCCATGGATTGGAACTCGTGTGTCTGCATGATTCGACTGATGATGTGGAAAACTGTGGAAAACATCTACCTGGTTTGGCTTCACGATCACAGGACTTTCTGCTGATTGGCTCTGGAGTTTTCCTGGTGTATCGAAAATTTAACTGGAAGAGCTAATCAAAAGCGATCCCGGCGTAGCTGCTTCTTTAACAATTCAACCAGACGGGGAGCGCACTAATAGCGGCAATGACTAACATGGAATTTACCATCTGGCATGCACTGTAGAGGGATGGACTCTACCGGACATGTTTACCTATGTTTAGAAGGGAAACATCTGGTGTCGTTTTGGTGCTCTCCAGGGAATGGATTTAAAGCCTATGTATGAAAATTATGAACACAGAATTGCAAGAGATGAAAAAATTCTTTGCTCTGAGTGATCTGTGCCTATTAGACCTTGAATTCGGCACCCTGTTGACTATTTTCCTCCTGGATGTAGACAAAACAGAAGAATGTGTGCTTCTCTTCACAATCATTCTGGTGTACAGCATCTGAACTCTCAAGGACAGCAACATGTGACTGGCTCAGGAAATTTCCATCTGCCATGCCTCAAGGACATGCTTTCCTTTCCCTCCCAGTTACTTTGTTTAGCCTGTTTTTCCCTGCTGTTATGGTGGCATACCCGGACTTTAGTTTGCTTGGGCTGAACGAGGAGGAGTGCAGGATGATGCAGTTAATCCAGGTTTTCATCTCTGATGCCCACACCTCCCGTACTCCCGAGGAAACTCAGAGATGGCTGAATTACACGGTGGAGATGGTTGATAGTCGTTCAGTTTAACGCGAGAAATATACCCAGAAATAAATTCCCATTCCAGTGAAATCGGTCTAGGTGAACATTATACTGGTGGTACAGTAAAATATGTACAACGCAAATTTGAAAAGTTCAACACATTTCATTTGCACAAATGGGAGAAATTTGCTACGGAAATGTGATCAATTCCGTTGAGAAATCATTGAAAGTGGCTGCGCGAAAGGTTTTAGCATTTAGACGTGTCTCAAGCCGCCAATAAATGTACGCAGACGAGAGCGCCCTCTTGGTGGCATTGATGCGCATTGGGTCGGTCTGCCACATATGAATCGCCGCCCCGAGTCAACTCTGTGTGTGGCATTAGCATACATAGACTGGCTCTGTGTCCTAAGGACTCAACATAGACTGGTTGCCGCTCCCTAAAGGAATATAGGGACCGGTAGCTATCGCTGAATTTGTGCTTTCCAGTTGACTTGGTTTATGAAAACATTCCTTTCCCCTTCAATATCAACATGTTACATGTAATGGCATTAAAATTTCTTGATTTTTATTTTTTACCCAGACACCAAAGCAACCGAATAAATAATATGAATGTTCATTTTTAAATATTTCCTCACTGTTTATCTTCATCATCACCATCGAGCTTTCCATGCTTGCTTTTTGTATTTAAGGGGCAGACACTATTAAATCAATAACTGTCTCCATGTTGTCTCCCTACAGCAAAGTGATCTCCCAAAATGATTTCAAATTACATGTACATGTGCTTGCAATGATTCATGTAGTTCATTAGAGATCAACTAAAAACAAACTACCTCCATTGAACAATTCATGATAAGCTAGTTGAAAAAAAAAAAAATTCTAGCCATGTCATTTTGGCCCGTGGAATAAAAATGCAAATGTATGTACATGTACAAGGAAAATACACAATATGTAAAATATAATTTGGTCCGAATTTAGGACCTTCCAGGCACTACAATTACAGTTGCAAACTGAAAAGGAGAGATTGAAGTGTCAGACAATGCAGCCCTTAAAACTAAGATGTCATGAAGACAAAAACTAGTGCTCACTGTTTTGTTCAGGTTGAAGATTTCCTTGACGATTTCTTGACTCCGTCCGTCCAAATTTCGCCACGATTTACAACATTCAACAACCTTAATCCACCTCACTGCTGTCATGGGAGCAGCTTTCTCATTTTTCACGGAATCGAGGTGGAAAAAGCATTTTATTTGCCCGTCACTATCTGCCTTGCTGGTTTCCGCAGCAGGGGACGCCATGTTTACTTGTTGCTTGGAGAGGAAAGCTGATCAGTGATTGGTCCAGACGGATCACGTGGCGATCATCTTCGCGTTGAAAAAATTGTAAATGTTAAATTTTTTCTCGAGTTAGATTTCGTTTTTGTGCATATTTTTCGAGTTGAACTATGTGAATTGTTCTTCAATATATTTTTTACAACATTACTGTGTGAAGATCATTTAGACCGGTTTTACTGGAACGGAACTGAAAGATAGATTTTTCATCCGAGTGACTATGAGGTGGCCCCCAGCCTGTGGTCTTATCTGGAGCTCATGAACTTACTTCTCTCCATAGTCTACCCACAGTTCACGCTCAATGGGCGGGAGAAGACTTCTTCCACATCCGTGCCGGTGCTAACTGTGATGGCCCCCTCCATGGGTGATTGGTCAGTGGTGCAGGTCCTGACACCATAGAGTACACCTCCGTTACTGGCTGAGAGCTAGTGAGGAATTCCTCTTTGGCTAAGTGGTAGAGCAGGAGGTGTTGGGATCATGGTGTCATGGGTTCAAATCTCAGCCTGGGACATAAGGTGAAGGTCTGCCTTGCTGTGAGCAAAAAGAGACCAGGTGAATGTCTATCTTGCCAAAGAAAAGGGTGAAAATGACTAGGTTCATCCACCTTGATGTAGGGGCCGAGATGGACTCGATAATTCCAAAATTAAAAATAGGCAATTCTGGCCTTGTCCAGAAAGGGGCTGTAACACAATGAAGAAGCGACACCGTGCATGGAGACTCTGAGCCGCTCTCCAGCAGCAGCAGCCCTGCCTTCTCCTCCCGGACAGTGGCCCACACCATCACAGGAGGAACATTGGCAGGTTTTGGCAGCAGAGGCGGCGTTACTCTTGGATTATAAGCCTTGGCTATTCCCCTAACTTGCAGCCCAAGTAGGGGAGGAATGCCCAGCTCCACTCGCCACCTTGCCTACAGGGCCAGATTGACCAGTAGCTGCACTGGTGCCCTCGCCCGCTACAGCCATAAGGGAGGAGTCCTCGGGGTCATCTGCTGCAGCCACCACCACACCGTGGGAGCAAATGCAAGTACCTTTTCATTTTACTACACCTGAAAATGTATTATCTTGCTTTGTTCCCGCTGGGGGAGGGTTTCCCCCGTCTGCTGCTGCAAGTTTGTCCCCATGTTCACCTGCCTCTCCTGTGTCCTTCCCTGTTCTTCCTGTCTGTCCACTGGTCCTGGGAGGGAGCCGCCGGATGAAAAGGAGGTCAGCGATTCTGGAGGATCCGGTCCCTGCCGTGCTGCCGTACCTTGGACAGGAGAGGAGTGCCCCCCGTGGCCTGAAACCTAAGCCGGCTTGGAGCCCCCTGATTTCAGCATCGTGGGATCCGGTACCTTCAGTGAGGCGAGCCCTGGCTCCGTCACGCCATGCTGGAGTTCCCTCTGCTTCAGTCACCGTGTTGGAGGGTCCACCAGTGGTGACCACCATGCCAGGAGGTCCACTAGCGCCCGTCACCTCATCTGGGGTGCCGCCAGTAACAGCCGCCTTGCCAGGAGGGTCGCCAGCTTCCCCAACCACCATGTCTGCTGCCTGAGCCACTGCAGCAAGTTCGCCAGAGTCCTGGACTTTGGTGGAGCTTGGGTCCAGGCAAGTGCTCTGTGCTGGTTTAACATCTTCAGATTCAGAGAATTCTTGTCTGGCTCGGGGTGGGGAGATTCAGTTGCAGATGTCCTTTGCTCCTGAGCTCTCCTCACCGGGCTCCACTGCCGTTGATGAGTCTTCTCCGGTGTTTGTTGTTTCTCCTTCTCCCAAGGTGGCCACATCGGGAGAGGTTGCCCTGACGGTGGAGGTTGAGACATCCCAGCTGGAGTTGCCGGAGTCCTCAACGGCGATGGAGGTCGAGCTCAGGCAAGTTTCTTTATGTAGCCTTGAGAAATCTTGCATGGCTCTTGTTTAGGGGGACCAGGTGCAGCCCTCAGCCGCACTTGAGCTCCCCCCCCCGCCGGGCTCCACTGCTGCCGGTGACTCTGATCTGGTGTGTTTTTTTGTCTCTGTTCCTTAGCCCAAGCCACCATTTAGGGTCACCGAGGCCTCCGTGGGTGCTGCTCCCCCTCCGTCTGAGGTCTCCGTGGGTGCTGCTCCCCCTCCATCCGAGGTCTCCGTGGGTGCGTGCTTCCCCTCCATCCGAGGTCTCCGCGGGTGCTGCTTCCCCTCCATCAGAGGTTTCTGTGGGTGCTGCTCCCCCTCCGTCAGAGGTTTCCGTGGGTGCTGCTCCCCCTCCATTAGAGGTCTCTGAGGGTGCTGCTTTTGCGCCGTCTGAGGTCTCCAAGGGTGCTGCACCTCCGTCTGAGGCCACCGTGGGTGCAACGCCTCCGTCTGAAGCCACCGTGGATGCAGTGCCTCTGTCCAAGGCCTCCGCGGGTGCTGCTACGCCCCAGTCCGGGGCATCCATGGGTGCTGCTACGCCCCAGTCTGGGGCCTCCATGGGTGCTGCTACGCCCCAGCCCGGGGCTGCCATGGGTTCTGCTACGCCCCAGTCCAGGGCTGCCACGGGTGGTGCTATGCCTGAGGTTGCTGTGGGTCCTTCGCCGGAGCCTATCGAGGGTCGTCGGGCGCCACTTGAGGTTCCCGCTGGTTGGCCACCCATCTCAGGGGGACACCGCCTCCCAGCTTCCATTGTCCATGAGGGGCGCTGGAGTCCGGCAGCTGCCCCCAGGGGGGGAACGTGCTAGTGGTCAGCAGGTTCAGGATCCGCAGGCTCAGGGATGCTGGGAGGCCACCTGACAGATGGGGTCTTCTGTTAGGGCGGTTCTGGGACTGTTGCCAGCCACCTGACGGGCAAGGCCATCCATGTAGGTGGCTCAAGAACTCTGGGCGGCCACCGGATGCTTTTGACTGTATGCTCCGGTGGTCCTGGGACTCTGGCAGGCCGCCCGAGCTGTCTTGGTTCCTCTCCTAAGGCCCTTGAGTCTTTGCCACCTGCTGTACTGTGTTGGAGATCATGAGTGTTTTCTTTGTTTTGTTTTTTTTTGTTTTGTTTTTTTTGTTTTGTCTCAGTCCCTCCGTGCCTGGGTTCCCCATCCTCCCTCCCGGGGTGGGTTGTTTTTCTTATGGGGGGGTTCTTCTGTTTGTGTGTGTGTGTGTGGGGGGTGTTTTCTGTGATGTTACCCTGGGGTGTCTGGGTTCCACCCCTTGAGGACGGGGCTTTGTCATGATCCGGTGCACGGGCGGGGGCTGTGCCTAGCTGTCAGATTAGTTTTGTCTTTTTCTGTTTGTTTATTTTTCTGTTCACCTTGTTTGCTGTATTTGGTGTCTGTTTTTGATCAGTTCATTATTAGTTTCTGTATTTTCTTTTTTGGTTTTATCATTACTGGCGCTGTGACAGCTCGCGTGTCACTTCCAGCTGTCAGATTCTGTTCACAGGCTGTCACGGCTGCCAGAAATGATCGCCACTCATGACCCCGCAGGTGTTGCCAATCCTTTTTTTTTTTTTTTTTTTCGGGGGGGTTTCCTATTTTAGCTGCTGGCACAGCGAGAAAAATCTTTCCAGTCTGGAATCCCCTGGACGACTTTACAGCTAAGTTATTATTTACCTGTCTTGCTCACATTTTTTGTTTTTCTTGGTGTTCTTAGCCCCAGCCTCAGAGCTGAGTTTTTCATTCATGTGTGTTTTGTATTTTGTGTTTCTTTTAGATAATAAATTTGCAAACTCACAGTCAGCATTTGGCAACCTGTTTGCCCTCGGAGAGGGCCATTTATGACAGGAACATTCATTCCAATTTGAGCTGCTAATCAGCCTCAGAGTAAACATATCAACACAGCAATTAAACTAGTTTAAAAATAAGACTGACACTCACTTGCTGACAAATGGACCGAAGTTCTGTAGAGCTGGAACGAAGTGTCAGGATCAACAAGGGCTAGCGAGTGTAAACAAACAGCGTCTCGCATACGGGAGATGGGAGGTTGTTTTTCCTGTGAGCACCAGAAGATAAATTTTAACTACTGGATGGATTTTGGTGAAAATTTCACCAGAGGTAGCCCTTGGGCCAAGGATTAACCCATTAAATTTTGGTGATGATCTGAGAGTGCATACCTCCAGCAATGACCTTGTTTGTATATGTGCAGCAGGATTACACAAAAACTACTGGATGGATTTGGATGAAATTTTCACCAGAGGTGGTCCTTAGCCTACTGAGTAACCCATAACATTTTGGTGATGATCTGAGAATGCGTACCTCCACCAAGGCTCTTATTTTCTCTGTGTGTTAGCAAGAATCCTCCAAAACAATACTGGATAGACTTTGATGCAATTTTCACCAGAACTGGCTCATGGCCTACACACAAACCCATTACATTTTGGAAGTGATGCATGAGGGACGGAAGGAACCTTGGTGGAGGTATGCACTCTCTGAGTGCTTTTCTAGTTTTTCTCTGTTTTTGCTCTCAATTTTTTTGATGGGATCTAATTTGAATTAGCATTAGCTAAAGGCTAGCTTCAGCACATTCACCTGTCCAGGTGCTTTCAGATGAAATTAGACATCGTGGTCTTGGTGTCTAATCGTTATCCTCATTGTTAACAATAAGCAGTTGATTTGTAGACTCCCAGGTACGTACTTGTAACAATCCTCAAAGCCAAAGACTAATTAGCCGGTGTCCTGACATTTTGGCATACCTATCAGAACAGAATACCTTGGGTTACCACTCCTTCATTTTCTGTCTTGCCTGTGTGGACAGGTGATGGTACAGACTGCAGTCAAAGGCAAAAAACATGGCAAGGAGGGCTAAACAGCGATTTGGATCTTCATACTATCCTGTAGCTTGAAAGTGTTACACTTAAGTTGGCTCTGACCCAACAGTTCCTGTTATACTAACAAGTACGTGTGTTTAGCTCTCTGTGAGTGTGTACATGCTGCAGCTGAGCTAATCAGAGCAGGTGAATCTGTGAAAATGTCCACAGAGCATTCCGGACTCTTCAACAATATTATTAGTCAATTATTTCCACAAACCTATTGCAAAATGGTCAGAGCACACCTGCAAGTACAAGAAAGGTGCCTCCAGAACTCAGAGGAGCAGCACACCAAGACTCCAGCACACACCTGTCAGGGGAGGGGCAGAACACTGACAGGATGAGGGGTTTGCTGAAGAAACTGGACAAAATATAAAAGTTTTTGCTATAATGAGGAATGTAATGTTCATTTTTGAAACTATCAAACTTGGTCTAGTCAGTGACCAACGGCAAGGAGCCGGGAAAAAACAAGCTGGGTGATACCAAATCTTCGGGGGGGGATTGTCAGATTATGAAAAATGTTACATTTCCCCAAATTACAAGATGGATTTTGATTTATATTCATCAAAAAGTAGGATCTGGAAATCATTTAAGGAGAACTGAATCTAGAAAAATAAAAAAATAATGTTGAAATTAGATGGCCTCGAGCCGGCCTTGAGCTGGCCTCAGCCCGAGCTACCAAGGCCATAGGTCTTGAGGCCGAGGATGGGACACAGTCATTAGGCCGGGAAAACTCCAGTCCTCCAAAACTCCAGGGTGAAACTCCAGTTTCACCCAGGCAGACGGCGGTAGGCGGCGGTGCCCAGCGGAGGACTTACCGTGACTGCAGCGGCGGTGTGCGACGAGACTACCCGAAGCGATTGCTAAGCTAACGCTAGTTAGCTTAATGCTGGCGCCAGTCATTCCACCTTACACCAGCCTGAATCGAAGCCCAGCTGCGAGGCCCAGCGGAGATACTACCAGGCAAGCGGCTATTTGTTGACGGGGCTCAGCAGAGATTTCACCCACGCAGACGACGGTAGGTGGTGGTGCCTAGCGGAGGACTTACCGTGACCTCAGCGGAGCTCGGTGGCAGCGGCGGTGTGTGACGAGACTCGGTTGGAGGAGCGGGACGGGAGACCAGTTACGGCGACTATGAGCAACGAGACCAGCAACGGAAGGGGCTAGTTGGCTAGCTGAGGCCCAGCTGGATTTGAGGACGATCGGATCAGATTCTGGCGATATAAGCAGAATTTATTTTACTATCCACAGATTTTCCTTTTCCTTCTTTCCAAGAAAGACTGAAGATGGCTGCCACCGGATTAAAAAGTGGGCTGATGGGCACCACTAATAAGCCTTCTCTACTTCTCTACTTCCTCTTCGTTTTGTCTTTGTGTGTCTGGACCTGCAACAAGAAGGATTTTCCGACAAACTCAACCAAAGGTGAAGTTAAAAAGTTTTATCTGTATGGATTTGGGCTTGGACATCTCACCCTACACTCTATGTGGTCTTTAAAAGCCCTGAGCAAAAACTTCCAAATTAAGGCAAACATGGCTGTTAAGCAAAAATCACAATATGGCAGAGGATATACAGTTAAAGTTCTGTTAGTTCTGCTACTTCTGGCAGGAGATATTCACCTTAACCCTGGACCTGCCACTATTAAACAGCAGACCACTGGGTTAGCACAAAACCGAGCTGTACAAAAGCAAAAACAACATTTATTTTTCCAAACTGTTAATCATGCACGAGTTCTTTGGGACACCAAGGCTAAACCAAAGGGGATCCTCGGCGGTCATTTAAACATACGGAGCATAATCCCCAAAAGAGATGAGATTTCGGTGTTGCTGTTGGACTCAAATCTGGACTACCTTTGTCTCTCAGAAAGCTGGCTACACAGTAACATAGACACTAATATGATCGATATTGTGGGCTACCAGTGTTTTAGAAAAGACAGGCAGGTAGGGAGGGGAGGAGGTGTTTTAATTTACATCAAAGAGAAATATAAATGTCAACTGGTTGATTTGAATACTTCACTTGAATGTTTAGCTGTTAATGTATGTCTCTCTCCGGTATTGAATTTCAACATTGCAGTAGTGTACAACCCACCGTCACACAACTCTTCCTTTTATAATGAATTAAGTGATCTGGTTAAACAACTTGAGAAGAACAGAGAAACAATAATTCATGGTGACTTTAATATCAACTGGTCTGATAAAAAAGACAAACAAAAACTGAAAAGCCTCATGACTAAATTTAATTACCAGCAAATCATCAAAAGACCCACCAGGATAACCAAACAATCCAGAACACTTATTGACATGGTATTTACTAATAAACCAGAACGAATAACCAGAACCTATAATCTTGTAACTGGTCTCTCAGATCATAACATGGTTCTTGCTGTCAGGAAACTTACTAAAAAGCGACTACAGTATTTTGGGGGAGTCGATATTGACAAATCAAATTTTATTATCCCCAAATCAAAAAATGAGGAGTTTGAACATTACTTAGAGAATCAAAATTGGGAGCAGCTCATGGCAACATGTGAAGTAGATGATTGTTGTAATTTTATAACTGCAACAATCACAAAGTCTATAGAAAAATTTTCAAAGCAAATTAAAAGTAGACAACAGAAGATTAGCCTACCATGGTTAAATAATGAAATAAGAAAACTTATGAAGAGGCGAGACTATGCACTGAAAACATCACTAACCTCCAAACTACAAAATGATCACCTTGTGTACAAAAGTTTAAGAAATAAAGTGGTACATGAGCTGCGAAAATCAAAAATATCTTATTACAATAAACTGATAGATCATGCAAAGGGTAACAACAGTTCCCTATGGAGGCATTTAAATAACTTAACTAATAAAAAAAACGATCAGAAGGGGGTAAAGGAACTTAGAATCAATGGCAAGACCGTCAGTGACAAGGCTACTTTGGCAAATGAATTTAATTCACACTTTGTGGGCTCTGTGGAAGACTTAACAAAAATTTTTGTGCTGCCAAATGTGCTCAACAACACAAATTCCATACTTCCAACAGATTCTTTTCACATCAATGAGGTAAATGAGAAGTTAATTGCTGGTATTGTTAAAACACTGTCAAACTCAAAAACTAATGATATCTACAATAATGAGCACCTCCTTTCTCAAAATGCACAGCAAAATATTAATCAAACCACTGACTCATCTCATTAATCTCTCCATTAGGTCTAGTACATTTCCATCTGGCTGGAAAAAAGCTGTCGTCATACCAGTTCATAAATCAGGCAGTAAAGACGATATATGCAATTACCGCCCAATCTCTATCTTACCAGTCCTATCTAAGGTTCTTGAAAAAGTTGTAGCTACACAGCTGATAGACTACTTACAAGACAGTCAACTTCTTCATCCACATCAATTTGGTTTTAGACCAGGATACTCAACAGAAACAGCAAATTGTTGCCTTATTGAAAACGTCAAACAGTCCTTGGACAGGGGTAATGTGGTAGGAGCTGTTTTTCTAGATCTCAAAAAGGCTTTCGATACTGTAAACCACAGTTTGCTTTTATCCAAAATGGTATCTTTTAACTTCTCCCCAAATACATTAGAATGGTTTGCATCTTATCTCCAGAATAGAGAACAGTGTGTAAAAGTTCACCAGGATAAATCCTCATTTTTAAACAACCGCATGGGTATCCCACAAGGGTCCATTCTTGGTCCTTTACTTTTCAGCATTTTTATTAATGACTTGCCGTTACACTGCTCAGCTGCAACATGCCAACTTTATGCAGATGATGCAGTTATTTACACAGCTGCCAAGACTCCAGCACAGGCTGCAGATGTACTGTCTACAAGTATGGTTGATGTCCAAGAGTGGCTCCTCAAGAACCATCTATTGCTGAACCTTCAGAAAACAGTCTCAATGTGCTTTTCAATCAAAAAATGTAACCTGCAACATTTTAAAGTTAATATACATGATCATGACATCAGTTTAGCTACAGAATTCAAATACCTTGGCATTGTACTAGATCCTCAACTCAAATTTAATCTTCATATAAAGAAAATTTCAAAAACAGTAAAAAAAAATCTGAACTGCTTTAAATTAATTAGATATTACATACCTTACGAAGCAGCTGCACTGTATATGCATTCTATGGTTTTTTCTCATATATCATACTGTTTGACAGTCTGGGCTCAAGCAGCCCCTTCCACAATAAGACATATAGGTTCATTATATAATCAAACCCTAAAAATCTTGGACAAAAAGCCCATTAGGTGGCATCACTGTAATGTTTTAAAAAAATACAACCTATTGAGTTTTGAGAGCTTCATTGACCTCTGTCTTCTGAAATTAACGTTCAAATGTTTCCATAAATCAGCACCCGAGCCACTTGCTGGTTTCGTCCAAAGACAGGACAGCAGCAGAGCCACCAGGAGTTCTGTTAACAATAACTGTAAAATATTCCACCGCAGAACCACATTTGGACAAACAGCTTTCTCTATAAAGGGCAGTCACATCTGGAACACAATGCCAAATGAAATTAAAATAATAACGGACTTTAAAACATTCACTAAAAATGTTAAAAACTGGCTGAAAAATAAACAAGAATGTACTCATGTATGAATTATTTGTCTGCAAAGTGTGAGTGAATGAAGGGAAGGAATAAATGTGTTTGTTTATAGTGAGTGACGGAGGGAGGAAGGCCTGAAATAGGCAAATGTGAGTTATGTTATATGTGTTAAATGTGAGTCAGGCTGTTATATTTGTGTATTTATAATATTTATAATATTTATGTTAAATGTGAGTCAGGCTGTTATATTTGTGTATTTATAATATTTATAATATTTATAATTGTGTATTTATAATTTTTCTGCATTGATGTATGTGGTTATTGTGTATATTTTTTATCTTGATTCTTTTTTCTAAAGCCCATCCAGGGACAAGAGTTGCAAATTAGTTAATAGCTATACACTCTATGTGCAACACATCAGATTGATTGTCTTTGATTAATTGTCTATGTTTATTGCACTGTCCCTGTCAAATAAACTAATCTACTACTACTAGTATGCAGTGAAACATCTGAATGCAGCTATCATGGAATATAATAAATCCTGGAATCCCTATTGTCTTATCAATTTGTTTGGTTGGAACTAACTGTTCTTGAAATATTTCACTTTTTGCATGTAAAAACTGTATGCACTTTATATTCATGCAAAGTTATGATGCTGTATGCGTCTCCCAATTATATGTCTGCAGCTCTGGGCTTCAGAGAACCTCTGGGTCACATTGACTTCTATGCTAATGGAGGTGCAGACCAACCCGGCTGCTCACTGACCCTCTTTTCTGGTAAGGTGATTTTAGAACAGGGAATTTATGTTCAAGAAATGAAAGCCTGAGGAGAAAAAAAAAATCCACTTTCTTTTCCCCCTAAACAGGAACATCCTATTTTAAATGTGACCACCAGAGATCAGTGAACCTCTTTCTTGAGTCTGTAAATCAAACATGTGCCAACAAGGCCTTCCCCTGCAGCTCTTACAAAGAATTCCTGGACGGTAACTGCTTAAACTGCGACCAATTTGGGGCTGCTGGATGTCCTCATTTTGGTTAGTGATCACATGCATGCACACACGCACGCACGCACACACACACACACAAACTTTTTTTGTACTTTTCTTGAAAATTTTGAGCTTAAGTGATGCACAGTTATGTAAATCTTGATACCATCAGTCAGTATAGTTTCTCTTTGTCATATTACCTCTGTGTCAACATGTATATATTATTTTTAAACCAGGTCATGACGTCATAAAGTGGAAGGACGTTCTGCTGAATCTGGGCAAAACAAAAGCTTACTTCAGAACAAATGGACAGTCTCCATTCTGCAGTAAGTAACAGAATACAAGTACACCAGGCATTTTAAACAGATGTGTTGCATGTTTAAGCAATATTACACAAGAGGGAGTACGGTATCAATGAATACAGAAGTATCACACCCGTAGTTAGTACAGTGGAACCTCGGTTTTCGAACAGCTCTCTTTACGTACAAATCGGTTGATGAATATATTTTTTGAACGAAACACAAATTAGTTTTCGAACAAAATCTCTGTTCACAAACAACTTTCGGTGCAATACCGCCACCATCATGTAAACCACCTGTATAATCTAAATACTGCTCATAGAGGCTGTATTAAACGTCACAACTCTGCACAATAGAGATTGTCCCCTCCAACACACAATTAAGACAATTACAATTATTATTGAGGGTGGCAACAACACTGTTGATTCAATGTGAAATATACTGTCTAGGTCGATATTTATATTTTGCTGGGTAATTTAACTAACTGTAATGTTGTTGATACCATCTAGCTGCAATGCTCGTGCACTGTGTATATAACTGTGTACATACAGTGGGGAAAAAAGTATTTAGTCAGCCACCAATTGTGCAAGTTTTCCCACTTAAAAAGATGAGAGAGGTCTCCAATTTTCATCATAGGTATACCTCAACTATTAGAGACAAAATGAGAAAAAAAAATCCAGAAAATCACATTGAAGGATTTTTAATGAATTAATTGATAAATTCCTTGGTAAAATAAGTATTTGGTCAATAACAAAAGTTCATCTCAATACTTTGTTATATACCCTTTGTTGGCAATGACAGAGGTCAAACGTTTTCTGTAAGTCTTCACAAGGTTTTCACACACTGTTGCTGGTATTTTGGCCCATTCCTCCATGCAGATCTCCTCTAGAGCAGTGATGTTTTGGGGCTGTTGCTGGGCAACACGGACTTTCAACTCCCTCCAAAGATTTTCTATGAGGTTGAGATCTAGAGACTGGCTAGGTCACTCCAGGACCTTGAAATGCTTCTTACGAAGCCACTCCTTCGTTGCCCGGGCAGTGTGTTTGGGATCATTGTCATGCTGAAAGACCCAGCCACGTTTCATCTTCAATGCCTTTGCTGATGGAAGGAGGTTTTCACTCAAAATCTCACGATACATGGCCCCATTCATTCTTTCCTTTACACGGATCAGTCGTCCTGGTCCCTTTGCAGAAAAACAGCCCCGAAGTATAATGTTTTCACCCCCTGCTTCACAGTAGGTATGGTGTTCTTTCTCCTCCAAACACGACAAGTTGAGTTTTTACCAAAAAGTTCTATTTTGGTTTCATCTGACCATATGACATTCTCCCAATCCTCTTCTGGATCATCCAAATGCTCTCTAGCAAACTTCAGACGGGCCTGGACATGTACTGGCTTAAGCAGGGGGACACGTCTGGCACTGCAGGATTTGAGTCCCTGGCGGCGTAGTGTGTTTCTGATGTAGCCTTTGTTACTTTGGTCCCAGCTCTCTGCAGGTCATTCACTAGGTCCCCCCATGTGGTTCTGGGATTTTTGCTCACCGTTCTCGTGATCATTTTGACCCCACGGGGTGAGATGTTGCGTGGAGCCCCAGATCGAGGGAGATTATCAGTGGTCTTGTATGTCTTCCATTTTCTAATAATTGCTCCCACAGTTGATTTCTTCACACCAAGCTGCTTACCTATTGCAGGTTCAGTCTTCCCAGCCTTGTGCAGGTCTACAATTTTGTTTCTGGTGTCCTTTGACAGCTCTTTGGTCTTGGCCATAGTGGAGTTTGGAGTCTGACTGTTTGAGGTTGTGGACAGGTGTCTTTTATACTGATAACGAGTTCAAACAGGTGCCATTAATACAGGTAACGAGTGGAGGACAGAGGATCCTCTTAAAGAAGAAGTTACAGGTCTGTGAGAGCCAGAAATCTTGCTTGTTTGTAGGTGACCAAATACTTATTTTACCAAGGAATTTACCAATTAATTCATTAAAAATCCTTCAATGTGATTTTCTGGATTTTTTTTTCTCATTTTGTCTCTCATAGTTGAGGTATACCTATGATGAAAATTGAAGACCACTCTCATCTTTTAAGTGGGAGAACTTGCACAACTGGTGGCTGACTAAATACTTTTTTGCCCCACTGTATGTATATTTATTTACTGCTTGGGCTAACCAGTTCTTATTTTAGTATCATATTTACTATTGCTCTGAGTGCTGCTATCCCTTTGCTGCTGCAATCCTGGAATTTCCCCATTGTGGGACTAATAAAGGCTTATCTTATCTAACAACTTGGTGGCGGTAATGCACCTCTTACACTGGAAGAAGACGGTGAAGAAGAAGAAGAACTTCCGGTATCCGGCAGAGACACGCATCAGCTGTATATTCTGTACGGTATATTCATGATAGCATAATGACCTTGAGTGTAATATTGCTTTGATTCAACAGCTCTGCAAACACAACTTATTAAATGACAGCAATACTGGACAAAATATTATGATTTTTTGTTTAAAAAGTTATTTTGTGCAGCTGAGAAAAAAACAGTCCTGTTATGTCTTAAACGAGGTGCTGACAGCAGACGTGAATTCAACTCTCCTTTATTCATCACACCACTGAACTATATACAGAAGGGTGGCACTGTATCATGCCACGGCCACGTGATGACATCACCTGTGTGCTAGTCACCACATCCAAACACCACATTTACCACCCCCCACCCCCTTGAAAAACCAAAGAATTTATAACTACTAACTGGGCACCTGGGAGACTACTGGTGTACCCGCGTGACCGAGTGGATTATTCTCCCCCTTTGGTCCGTCACGTCCTAACTAACAACCTAAAAGTCCAAATTTTTTAAAAGTTAGTCGCAAAGTCCTCTAGGTGGCGGGATCTCTGCCGAACCCCGGCCGAATGGCGCTCGGGCTGTGCTGCTGCCACGGGCTCCGGTGGATGCTCTTCGGGAATTGTGGGTCTTGTGTCGCCGAAGTCCCAGCCCAATCCCGTTGTGTCCACAGCTGTCTCCCAATCCGGAGCCAAAGTCAGTGTCACCTTTCTGAGGCGGCTCGCGTGCCACCATGACCCATCAGCAAGACGAAAGGTGGCTGGCCCCAACTGAGCTGTGATCTGCATTGGCGTTGTCCAAAATGACTGCAGCTTGTGAGCGCAATTGGGGCACCGGATCCGGACCCAGTCCAGTACTTTGAGCCTGGGTCACTTCGCCCAGTGCTTCTTGTCAAACCATTGCTTCATACGTAAGATAAGATAAGATAAGATAAGCCTTTATTAGTCCCACAACGGGGAAATTCCAGGATTGCAACAGCACAGGGATAGCAACACTCAGAGCAACAATCAGAAGGCAAGAAAAAAAAAACAAAAAAAAACAAGCAAGCAAGAGCAGTTAATATACATATGTACATATTACTATAAAATATATATATACACACACACAGACACACAGTGCAGAGCATTGTAGCTGGATGGAATAAATATATGAATATGTAAACACACAGTGCGGAGCAATGTAGCTAGATGGAATAATATGTAGATATATAAACACACAGTGCGGAGCATTGTAGCTAGATGGAATAAATATATAGATATATAAACATAAACACACCCAGTGCGGAGCATTGTAGCTAGATGGAATAAATATGTAAATATATAAACACACACAGTGCAGAGCATTGTTGCTAGATGGGATGAAACAGCACAACCATCTACTTAGTTATCCTACATGGTATGATTATGTGCCCATACATATTCTCACTCTCCATAGCGACCGGTATTTTCCTAGTTGTATGCCGGAGGGGACCATTGTGTAAGTCTATTGCATCTTTTGCATTCAAAAAACTATTAGTTTGTTACGTCTTTTTGCTATCTCTGCGAGCAGCCCTGCTTAGGTTGTACAGTCTGACAGCCGTTGGTAGGAAGGACCTGCGAAACCTCTCGGTTGTGCACCTGGGATGATGTAGTCTGCTGCTAAATGAGCTCCTCAGTGCATTCAGTATGTCCTGCATAGGGTGGAACTCGGACTCCAGCAGAGATGACAGTTTAGCCACCGTCCTTCTCTCTCCTATCTCCTCCACCGGATCAAGGCGCTGCCCCAGGACAGAGCTAGCTTTCTTGATCAGTTTGTTCAGTCTCTTCCTATCGGCTGCAGTAATGCCACTGCCCCAGCAGACCACTCCAAAAGTGATGGCTGATGCCACCACCGTGTCATAGAATGTCTTCAGCAGCGCGCCTTGTACACCAAAAGACCTGAGTCTCCTCAGCAGGAACAGCCTGCGCTGCCCCTTCTTGTAGAGTGCATCAGTATTGTGTGACCAGTCTAGTTTATTGTTCAGATGAACACCCAGGTACTTATAGGCTGTCACCATCTCGATGTTTGTTCCCTGTATATTTACTGGTGCTGTGAGGGGTTGTCCTTGCCTGCGGCAGTCCACCACCAGCTCCTTAGTTTTTCTCGCGTTGATCTGGAGGCAGTTCCGATGGCACCAGTCCACGAAGTCCTGGATAAGCCCTCTGTACTCAGCTTCATCTCCATTGGAGATGAGGCCAACGATCGCAGAGTCATCAGAGAACTTCTGTAGATGGCAGTGTGTTGTGTTGTGTGAGAAGTCCGCAGTATAAAGAGTGAACAGGAAGGGAGCCAGCACCGTTCCCTGGGGGGCCCCCGTGCTACTGATGATCGTGTCGGACACACAGTCCCGGGTTCTCACAAACTGAGGCCGGTTTGTGAGGTAGTCCAGGATCCATGATGACAGGTGCTGGTCCACCCCTGCGCGCAGCAGCTTGTCCTTCAGGATCATCGGTTGGATGGTGTTGAAAGCACTGGAGAAGTCAAAGAACATGATCCTCACCATATTCCCGGGCTTCTCCAGGTGGGACAGAGAACGGTGAAGGAGGAAGATCACCGCATCCTCCAGCCCAATGCCATGCTGGTAGGCGAACTGGAGTGGATCCATCGCTGGTTCCACCAGGGGGCGGAGGTGAGCAAGGAGCAGTCTCTCCAGGGTCTTCATCAAGTGGGACGTCAAGGCCACCGGTCTGTAGCTGTTCAGGTCTTTGGGGTGGGAAGTTTTTGGTACAGGTACCACACAAGATGTTTTCCCTAGCTGTGGTACCCTCCCCAGTTTCAGGCTCAGGTTGAAGATATACGTCACAATCCCACACAGCTGGTCTGCACAGGACTTGAGGAGCTTTGCGCTGATGCCGTCCGGTCCCGACGCCTTCCTCGCCTTGATCTTCCTCAGCTCCGTCCTCACCTGGGTCCTGGTCAGGGTCAGGATGGGGGGCTGTGTGTTGGGAGTGGGGGGTGTTGGTGGAGTGGGGAGTGGGCAGCAGGACTTGATTTCTTTAGAGGCAGCAGTGGTTGTTGTGCAGACAGGGGGGAGGGCGGTTGGTCAAACCTATTGAAAAACAGATTCAGGTTGTTCGCCCACTCCCTGCACCCCGTGGCCTGGGGGGAGGTATTCTGGAGCCCAGAGATGGTTTTGAGGTTTCTCCAGACCCCGCTGATGTCGCTCTGTTGCAGCTTGTCCTCCATCTTCTTCCTGAAGCTGTCCTTGCCTACTCTGATCTTTCTCCTCAGCTCCCTCTGTACGGACTTCAGCATCTCCCTATTCCCCAACCTGAAGATCCTCTTCTTCTCTCTCAGAAGTGTTTTTATCTCAGGGTTGATCCAGGGTTTGTTGTTTGAGTGACGCCGTATGGTCTTGGTGGGAACGGATTTGTCCACACAGAAGCTGAGGTAGTCCGTGAAGGTGTGAGTGAGGCCATCGATGTCCTCACCATGTGGATCGCAGAGCTGCTTCCAGGCGGTGGCTTCAAAACAGCCCTTTAGAGTGTCCATTGTCTCCTCAGACCATAACTCCACAGTGTGCATGGCCGGAGGTTGTCTGTGCACTAGGGGTTTGTACACCGGCCGGAGATGAACCAAGTTGTGATCCGATCTCCCGAGTGGGGGGAGTTGTGATGAGGTGTACGCCTCCTTAGTGTTTGCGTAGAATAAGTCCAGTGTTTTATTGTCTCTAGTGTGGCATGTGACATACTGGGTGAACGTGGGTAGAATGGGAGATAGTGAAACATGGTTGAAATCGCCTGAGATGAGGAGAAGAGCATCTGGGTGTTCTGTCTGCAGCCTGCTGGTTACTGAATGGATGACGTCACGCGCTGTCCCAGCGTTCGCCGTCGGATTTGCATAAACAACAATGCAGATCACATGTGAGTGTTCTCTCAGGAGATATGTAGGCCTACGTTGCTGTTTTTCGACCACCCTCCCCCTAGGTGAGGGCCTTTCTGTCAGGGTAGTATCCGATGGAGGGCGCAGTTGGTCCAGGGGAAGGCACATCTCACATCCCAGCATTAGAAGGGCTGGGGAGCTGCCTGTCATGGTGTGAGGCATCGCTCTGTAATGTAGCAGGGTGCTCTGTAGTGCTGCCAAAAACGGGAGTCCATCTGCTAGGTGTGCCCTGAGACGGTTCAGATCAGTTCTGACTCTAAGGGGTCCTGGTTGACGCTCAGTGTGGGGTTAGGTATGGCTCGAGACAATAGGTCCGCCACTACATTTTCTCTGCCAGGCGTGAACTGGGTGGTGAAGTTATATGCATGTAGCCTTTCCGTCCGCCTGTAGATGCACAGAGGTTTGTGCCCCGACCCTGATGTTTCCAGTTGCGCCATGAGGGCCCTATGATCTGTCTGGAATGTGAAGCGTTGCCCATACAGGTACATGTGCCAGCACTTGCATGCCCAGACGCACACTAGCGTCTCCTTCTCCCTCTCCCTCACTGAGTACTTCTGCTCGGCTGAAGTAAGTGACCTCAACGTGAACGTCACTGGGTGCTCAGTCCCCCCCTGGAGCTGGGATGGCACGGCTCCCACTGCCATGTTGGACGCATCACAGGTCACAAACATGGGGCTCTGTGGGTTGAAATGGGTGAGCACCGGTGGGAGAGTGAGCTGTGTTTTCAGTCGGCAGATGGCGGCGGAGCACGCCAGGGTCCATTCCCATGGTGCATCCTGCTTCAGAAGGGCGCGTAGCAGCTCTATTGCCTCTGAGTAGCGAGGAATGAAGCGCCCGTAGAAGTTTGCCATGCCCACAAACGATGATAGCTGTGCGAGGCACAATGTTTCGGGTAGGTACAATATTGTCTCGATGTTTGAATGAAGGGGGCTCAGGCCCTTGGCAGACAGGTGGAACCCCACAAACTCGATGGTTGATGCTTCGAAGATGCACGTTGAGTGTGAGGTCGTGTTTTTTTAGTACCTCCATTACCTTAGCGAGGAGGGTGTTGTGGGAGGCCGATATGCCATGTGCTACGATGTCATCCAGGTACACCACCACCCCTGGGAGACCAGCGAATAATGTAGCCATGACTTTCTGAAAACGGCTCGGGGCAGGACTGAGGCCAAAAGGCATGCGGGTGTACCTGAACACTCCCATGTGGGTGAAGAAGGCCGTTAGGTTGCAGCTGTCTGGGTGAAGGGGAACCTGAAGGTAGCCTTGGCAGAGGTCCAGTTTGAAAAAGATTTTTGAGCCATGGAACAACTCCGTCAGTTCCTCCGTCGTGGGCAGGGGGTATTTGTCAGGAATCATCACCTTGTTCACCATTCTGAGGTCAATGCATGGTCATAGGCCACCCGACTTCTTCTTTGCCACCACCAACTTGGACAGCCAGAGAGATGCATTGACCTGCTCAATAATGCCATCGTCCAAAAGCTTCTGCAGCTCCACCGTAATGTCATCCCACAGTGCAAGGGGTAGTTGGTGGAGAGGCTGAATTTTTGGGGACACCGTTGGATCAATGTGCGGTTGGTGGTTAAAAGAGGGTCAGTGATGGAGAATCCCAGCTCGCTGATCAGATCGATGCCCAGCAGGTTGGCCCCCTTGGAAGGTGAATGATGGAATGGCTATAGAGCCACAGCATACAGAAAAGGCGACCGTCCCTACCATGCCGATCTTGACGTGCCTATAGCCGAATAAGTCCTCCGCATTAGCTGTGATGGTCTTCCAAGGGAACAGTTTTGCTCAAAAGGGACCTCAAGGCCGCCACATCCAGCAGCAGCGGCACGCTGACACCATCAGCTCCATTGTGTACCACTTTAACGGAGAGCTTTTGGCACCAACTGAGTGAATGGCAGTTGGGCCGGGTGGGCGGGTCAATGAATTTGTAAAGGTTGAGCGGCAAACTCTAGCAAAGTGGTTGAGCTTCTTACAGTGGTAGCATCTGTGTTCCCTGGCTGGGTAGATGGGTGATTGAATTTGGTGTCTAGATGAACCACAGTTACCGCAGGGCAGACAATCACCCGTGTTGTTCCATTTCCTACCCTTCTTCTTTTGATTGGACCGGGGAGATGTGGGGTTGGATCGCTGGTGACGGCCTGTGCTCGTGGGGCCAGATGAGGGGCTTGTCAGCTAAGCGGCGTTAGCTGCAATGATAGCTGGATGGCCGTTTCCATTTGGGATACCATCCTCACAGCCTCGTCTAATTTCAGGCCATTCTTCACCAGCAAGGGTTCATAGAGTACTCCACTAGCTTGTCATGTACCACCTCTTTCTCTCTATCACCAAAGGTGCACGTGCTGGCGAGGAAACGGAGCTCGGTGACATACTGGTGGACCATCTTGTCCTCATGTTGGCGGCACTGACTAAAAGTGACCCTCCATGCCGTGATACTACATGTGTCAGCGATACACTGACAGACAGCCAGTCTGTCAGTGTACAGACTGGCTGACTGTACAGACTGTACAGACTGGGTACAGATGGACAGACAGCCTGTGTTGCTGTCTGTCCATCACAGCAATACAGGCCTCATATGTGTCCATAGGGCCGAGAGAACGGAATATACACTGCCCCTCGCTACCGAGATTGTGGATTAACAAATGCTTTAGCCTTTCATCATTAGCATCGGTTAAGTCAACAGTTTCAATAAAAGTCTTGATTGGATCATGCCAGTGGGACCACCGAATCGGTGGCTCACCTGGTAGAGCGAGGAGTGGTTCCAAAGGTTGCAATGGAGTCTTTTTTACCCTCGTCTCCATTGTTATGTCTGAAATGAGGTGCTGACAGCAGATATGAACTCAACTTGTTTGGAGTTTGCATGTTCTCCCCGTGTTGCGTGGGTTTACTCCGGGATTTCTCTGGTTTCCTCCCACATGCCAAAAACATGCAGGTTAGGGATATGGGGCGCTTGCGCACGCAGACCTGTGCTGTGCGCACGCAGCGACCAGCAGCTGGTGGCTCGTCACCAGACTGCAAAACAAATCTACCTACGGGTACAAAATAAGTACAAAAAAAAAAAAAAACTCTGCTTTATTCATCACACAACTAACTATATACAGAAGGGTGGTGCCGTATGGCGCCACAGCCAGTTTGCCACATGATGACGTCACCTGTGTGCATATCACCACGATCAAACACCACAAGTCCCTTCTAAATGTAGCCAGTAACTGTTGCTAAACATCTCAATTAGCATGAAGACATCTATTGTCATTTCACACACATGTAATCAAATTAAATAATTTCAACTGCAAAAGTAATAAGTGTTTATAAAACATAAACCTGTTGAGTCAGTACTGCAGAAGACCCGAGATCAAAACGTAGCCAATGCCGGTAGCTAGCCGGTGGCTAGTAGTTAGGATGCTAGCGATTTAGTGCACTTTGCTAACTTTTCTTCGCATTTTCAGATGAAACAAAAAGTCCATCACCACAAAGGTATTGTGGTTTGTTAATCGAGACAATCAATCAAACTCTAGCACTGCCTATTTCACTTCTAAAACTGAAAAAAGCTTTTTCAAAATGGCGGGACTTCCAGGTCAGGTAAGAAATCTTTTCAGACAGCACCTCACTGTGGAAATTAAGGTATTCAACACAGTATTGCAATTGTCACTGAGAGTTAGTCGACAGTAAATTAGTGTTACTAATTAATGGTTACATGAGCACATTTGAAGTGGAGTGATACATATCCAGTGAAATGGTTGGAGTGCAGTTATCATGAATTTTAGTAACTCCTGGAATCCCTACGTTTCCGTCAGTCTGCCCCAGGGCAGTTGCGGCTACAGTAGTAGCTTACCACTACCATTGTCTGCGGAGTGAATGAATAATGTATCCAGTGTAAAGCGTCTTTGAGTGTCTATGAAAAGCGCTATGTAAATCTGATGCATTTTTATTGTCCAATCAAATTGCTCGGTCGCAACTGTTGTATAAAGTGTAATAATTATGTTTGCTCTGGTACCTAGTGGAAGTTCTGTTCATGTAATCACATTGTGTATATTTTTGAATAAAAATGTACTGCTGTCTCTCAGTGGCAAACCACAGGGTGAATGTCATGATCTGGAATAAGAATGTGCGGTGGGGATACCTGACTGTCAAGCTCTACAGCAGTGGGAAAGAAGCAGTGGCAACCATTGACCAGTGAGTCCTCTGTCTAGTTATCACAAATCTGCTCTAAGTACTAGTGTTCCTCTCTGACCCCTCTTCATCCCTCTGTTACTGTGTATTCTCATATGTTTTCTTTTTTTCACCTGTCAGTAAAGCATCAGAGTTCCAGAAGTTTACTGAGAGCACGCTGTTTGCCCAGTTTGACAAAGACGTTCGCTCTATGGAAAAGGTGTCTGTCAAATTCTCTATGGGAAATGTGTTGAAGCCCAAACATAATCTTTGCATCCTCAGAATCCGTCTCACTAACCTGGAGCATGAAGAGAGGTAAGGCAACAGTTCCATTTTAACCCTCAGGCACCACTATGGACATTTTTGTCCATTTGGACAATTTTTTCCTCTTCATCTGCTCATCATTTTGGCTGTGTTAGTGCATGTGACACCAATTTTTGTAACAAAACCTCTCCCTAGACAAATTTTGGAATTCAAATTTTATTTTTTCTAATACACCAATAGAACACTGTGAAACAAATTTACTACCTTTTAGCGTCATTAAGGACAAAAATGTCCACTCTGTCAGGTTTATCCCTTTGCGGCTTAAGGACAGCCTCAACTGCGGGGCGACGTTTAGACATATTTATTCACAAAGAAAGAAACACTGCTCGTGGGCAGAAACAGAAAATAAAGCCGTAATGGCAGAACACAACACGGATAAACATGGCAGATAATAATAAGCTCCAGACATGTGGAGAGGATTGACAAAGATGCCCTACTGAGGGTAGGGTGTGAGGTGTATAT
Source organism: Pholidichthys leucotaenia (assembly GCA_020510985.1). Lineage (NCBI taxonomy): Eukaryota > Metazoa > Chordata > Actinopteri > Cichliformes > Pholidichthyidae > Pholidichthys > Pholidichthys leucotaenia. Next base: position 13,876,505 of record CM035844.1, read on the forward strand.
GTAGCACTGGCAATGATTAGCAGACGAGGCGCAGCCGTGAACAGTTAACAACAAAGACCAATAGCGGGGAACAGGAATTAACTGAGGGCACTGTCATAATAAGGAAACACAAGCTGCAAAGCAGGACAGGATAAGGGTGATAATAATACACAGAATGAACCAAAACTAAAGGCGAGGGCAGAATAACAATCATGACAAATGAAAGGAAACAAAATTTAAAGAATGCGACATGTTTGCAAACATGTCCCCCCATGATAGTGCCCCACCTTAAGGGCGGATTCCAGACGACCCCAAACAAACACAAAATAATCCTCCCAGGGTGGGTGGTGGAGGTGCAAGGCCAGGCAGGCCAAAACACACTCACACCCCCCACAGAGTCCAAAACAATACATAGTCACATGGAGCCAACCACAGTCCACGGCCCCAAAACTGGAACACGGCAGGTCGGGCAGTCCTCCTTGTCCCAGGATCACCGGACTGGAGAACAGAGTCGATCTGGTGGCCTTTCTTATGAAAATCCCTTTTTCCTTTGCACACTGCATTGTTTTCACAGAAGTTTGCAGCTTTTATCCCTTCCTTTTTTTTTCTTTTTTTTTAATGTAAATATCAAATTTTTATCTTGTAATTTTCTGGCTTTTTCATCATACATTTGTGACCCTTAAAATTTATTGATAAATTTGTAACATTTTTCATGTAAACTTGAAACTTCCTTCTTGTAAATTTGTAAGTCTTTTCTGATCTCTCTTTTTTCCTTCCCTTTCATAAAAAAGTTGAAGCTTTTCCTTGAAAATTTTTATTTATATTATTATTTATCATCTAATTTTATTTCACTGGAATATTTTAAATCTGGGGTGTATCTTCTCCATTAATTTTATAGAGTGTACAATAACTCACTCTAATGTTGAATTTTGGTCATAACAATGCTGCCATACTGCACCTTACTATAATTAGTACCTCATATTTCACCCTGTACTTTGTGCACACAGAGGACACTGGAGAACACGGAGGGAAAATAATGCAAACAATAATCATAAATAAACCAAACCAGGGAGAAGACATAAGTGAACTAAGAACTGAGGATAACCCACAAACTAGTGATAACAGAATTGTGCAAACATTTCAAAAATAACAGGAAACATGGACAGAATGTCCGGATCATAACAGGCTGTTTTTGAGCAAAATGGATGGTATGTGTGTTAATATGTAATGTGGTGAGGGATTAGTCATAATTTTAGACCCATGAGTTTTGTGTTAGAATAATCACATATGATATTTTATTCTGTAGCAGCTTTTAATGTTTTGCCTTATAAAAGTGTGCTGAAATTAACAAAATCTGTGTATAACAATAAAAAAGTCAATATTTACCTCCTATAATTATATATTGTAAGTCGGCGGCGGCGGCGGCGGCGGCCTCCGTCGGTCTATGATGACCATGGAAGAGAATCCTAAACGTCTACTCTGCTGGAACAGCACCGCCTGTGGCTGAACAGGCCGATGCGCGAATGACAGTCCCTGTCACACAGGTCACACTTGTGGGTGGTAGAATTCATAAAATGCATGCTTCATCTGCCAAAAATTCATTAAGGCTCCCAGTTTGGATTGAAACATTTTATCTGCCAAAAAGTTACTTGATTTGATTCAAGGTTGAATTGTGAAGATTATAACATAACCTGTTCTGTCCAACTTGTGAATAGTTATATATTAAGGGCTATTATAGCTTATAAATATGTTATTTCACCGGCCAAAAATTGATTAAAGGTATTAATGTTGATTGAAACAGTTTGCATGCTTTAAAAATAACTTGATTTGGTTGTTCAGGGTTAAATTGTGAATATAACACTGCACCTTGCTCGCTCACACTTGTGAAATAGTCTCAAATGACAATAATTCTGTATTTTTCCTGCCAAAAATGATTAAGGGTCTTAATCTGGATCAAAACTCTAGACATCCAATCATAACCAGTTTATTTGTGTACATGTAAACATGGCCAATTGACCATGTTTACATGTACACGAATAACCGGTTATGATTGGATTTCTGTAGTAATCTGATTATTCAAGTGCCCATGTAAACAGAATAATCCGATAAAGGCCATGCAACCGGGGTCATTAACTCAAGCGGTTTATTCTCCAGTAACCCATTAATTCAGTGCATGTAAACACAAGTAAACTAATTATTGGCATTAATGTTTGTTTGTTTTTTCCAGTAATTGGTTTACTGTGACCACGTAACTGGGGTCACTGTTGAAAATACAAAAAAGTTCCAGGACTAAACAGTAGATGGCAGCAATATGATATCTGGTTCCTTAAATGGCATTTGTTTTTTATCCCGATTAAGATATTGTTTGTCAGCAGCAGCTTCAGTTCAAAACAGCAGAAAAGAAAAAAAAAATCAGGTTATTCATACTTTGATGAATATTCGTCATTCAGGTTGTTCATGTTTTGTAAAAGATCAATGGTTCAATAAATGTAAACATTTCATAATGTACTTCTTTGTACTAAAACAAACAATGAGATTTCAAAGATTCAAAGATTTTTATTTGTCAGTACTTCTATACGTACAGGACATACAGGAGAATTAAAACACTGTTTCTCTCTCTCTTAGTGGTGTGCGCAATATACAGTATAAGAAAAGAAGTAATAAGGATGAAAAACAACAGCAGTCTATGTACAGCAGGGATGGGCAACTTTGGTGGTAGTGAGGGCCACAAAAAATTTTCCTCACTTCCCGAGGGCCAGATTTACGTGTAAACCTTCCGTGTGTGTGTGTGTGTGTGTGTGTGTGTGTGTGTGTGTGTGTGTGTGGAAAGGGGGAGGAGTGTCCACAGGCTCCTGAGGGCTCGGGACGCAGCCTTCAGGGCCGGCGACACTACAGGACTAACAACAGGTAGGGCCAACCTGTCCCGTGGTTTCAAGGAGGCAAAACGATAGTACAACAAGAAAATATTCAGCCACTTCAACACCAGAGATGCACGTTCCCTCTGGTGTGGCACACAGACCGTCACCAACTACAAACCTCCACCTCAAACCTGTGCAAGTGACATCACACTGCTTAACAACCTAAATGACTTCTTCGGCCACTTTGAAGCAAAAAGAGCACATCAGCACAGAAGACCACTCCTCCCCCAGATGAGCAGGTCATAAGTCTGGATCCGGCCAGCGTATGTGTGTGTGTGTGGGGGGGGGGGGTATCATATTAGATTTTTTTTTACTGATTACTGATAAAATTATATCTGCCCTGCAATGGACTGGCGATCTGTCCAGCATGTACCCTGCCTCTCACCCAAAGATGCTGGGAAAGACTCCAGTCTTCCCCCACTCTCAAAAACGATTAAGTAGTAGAAAATGGATGGATAAAATTATATCCACCCGAGGTGGAGGTGTCTGTGTTTACATCAGTGACCCTTGGTGCCGTGATGCAACTGTTGTGCATAAACACTGTTCTCCATTTGTGGCGTTTAGATAGATAGATAGATAGATAGATAGATAGATAGATAGATAGATAGATAGATAGATAGATAGATAGATAGATAGATAGATAGATAGATAGATAGATAGATGGATGTACTTTATTGATCCCAAACTGGGAAATTACAGTGTAACAGCAGCATGACAGTTGACAGCCAAACAACAGAAACACACATGACAGACAAAGGGATTACCCATGGAAAGTAAAAAACTAGCACGACTATAGAACCTATATACATCACAGCTTAATATATGGCGACCCGTATAAACACATGAATCATCCCGTTGCACAAAGAAGGACTATCAGGAGCAGAGTGAAAAGTGATGTACCAGTTAGTCTGTAAGGTGCAGTGTAGCAGCATAGCTATGCCAGAATACAACATAATAGTGAGTTATTGTACAGTGAAATTGCATATGGCAGGAAAGATTTCCTGTACCTGGCTGTTCGACAACGAAACTGTAGTAGTCTACTGGAGAAAGTGCTTCGCTGTCTATCTAGTGTGTGGTGGAGGGGGTGATCAGGATTGTCCATGATGGATCGCAGTTTATTTAGTGTTCTCCTCTCCACCACTGTCTCAAAGGTCTCCGGTCTGAGACCAATTACAGAGCCAGCCCTCTTGAAAATCTTGTCAAGTCTGTTGGTATCTCTGGCCCTGATACTGCTACCCCAACAGACTGCAGCAAAGAAGATGGCGTTGGTGACAACAGTCTGATAGAAAAGCTCCAGCATCCTGCTGCACACGTTGAAGGATCTCAGCTTTCTCAGGAAGTAGAGTCTGCTCATCCCCTTCTCGTGCGCAGCATCGGCGTTGGATCTCCAGTCCAACCCGCTGCTGATCCTGACACCCAGATATCTGTAGTCCTCAACCACTCCCACATCTTCCCCCCTAATCTGCAGTGGCTGAAAAGGAGCCTTCCTCTTCCTGAAGTCAATCACCATCTCCCTGGTCTTGCTGACATTCAACCTCAGGTGATTCTGCTCCATCCACTCCACAAATCTGTCTACCAGTGCCCTGTACTCCCCCTCCTCTCCTCCTCTTATACACCCCACAACAGCTGAGTCATCAGAGAATTTTTGCAGGTGGCATGACTCAGTGTTGTACTGAAAGTCCGTAGTGTATAAGGTAAAAAGAAAAGGAGAGAGCACAGTCCCCTGTGGCGCTCCCGTATCACTAGCCACCACTCCAGACAAGACATTGCCCAGCCTGACAAACTGTGGTCTGCCTGTCAGGTAGTCGGTAATCCAGGAGATCACAGAGCTGTCAACCCCCATCACCCGCAGCTTCTCGCCCAGCAGCAGTGGCTGGATGGTGTTAAAGGCACTGGAGAAATCAAAAAAAGTGATTCTCACAGTATCTCCTCCACCATCCAGGTGCAGATGGGCTCGTTACAGTAGGTAGATGACAGCATCTTCAACTCCTACATGGGGCTGATATGCAAACTGCAGAGGGTCCAGCCACGTCTCCACCTGCGGCCTCAGGTGGGCTAAGACCAGTCTCTCCAGGACCTTCATCACATGAGATGTGAGGGCAACTGGTTGGTAGTCATTCAGATCCGATGGAGATGACTTCTTGGGGACAGGAACCAGGCAAGATGTCTTCCACAGCACCGGTACTCTCTCCAGACTCAGGCTCAGGTTGTACAGGTGTTTCAGTACTGGAGCTAGTTGGTTGGCACAGGTCCTCAGGGTCCTAGCGGAGATGCCATCAGGGCCCGAAGCCTTCCGCTGACGGAGTCTCTCCAGCTGTTTCTCCATCTGATCTGTAGTCACCGTGAAGTGAGGGAGGGTCCTGGTGCCCCCTGAGGAGGAGGAGGGGGGAGATGGAGAGAGGTTCTGCACGGGAGCATGGGTGGGGAGGGGTGCGTGGGGGTCTGGTTGTGTTGCTCGGGTGACAGACTGTGAGTTGAACCTATTAAAAAACAGATTCAGTTCCTCAGCTCTCTCCTGGCTCCCAGATGGCTGCCCGACTCTCCCCTTGCACCCAGTTATTTGTTTCATTCCCTCCCACACATCTTTAGTGTTGTTTTGCCTGAGTTTCTCTTCCAACTTCCTCCTATAATTGTCCTTGCACCTCCTCAGCATCTCTCTCAGCTCATGCTGCACTCCCCTCAGCTTCTCCTTGTCTCCAGCCCTAAAAGCTCTCTTCTTTTTGTTCAGAAGTGCTTTCAGGTCACTAGTGACCCATGGTCTGTTGTTGGAGAAGCAGTGTACAGTCTGAGCTGGCATGGTCATGTCTTCACTGAATCTAATGTATTCTGTGATGCAGTCGGTCATATTGTCTATGTCCACCCCATGTGGTTCACAGAGTACGCTCCAGTCTGTCGTCTCGAAGCAGTCCTGCAGTGCATCAGCAGCCTCCTGTGTCCACCTCCTCACAGTCCGTGTATAAGCAGGCTGCCTTTGCACAAGGGGGACGTACTTGGGTGTTAACATGACCATGCAGTGATCTGATTTACCAATGGGGGGTAGAGCTGTGGCACTATATGCATCTCTGATGTTTATGATCATCAAGTGCCGACCCTTTTACATACTGAGAGAATTTTCATCTGTCCTGCCAGTCGTCATGTATGACCCACCAGCCGCCATCAGCGAGAGGAGTAATGCACTAAATGAACTCTATCAGGCCATCAGTAAGACACAAACAGCACATCCAGAAGATTTCAACCATGCAGATTTAAAGGCCCTCCTACTAAAACTACACCAACATGTGGACTTCCCTACAAGAGGAGACAATCTGCTGGACCTGGTGTACACAACTCATAAGAAGGCATACAAAGCCTCCCCCCTTCCCCACCTGGGTCTCTCTGATCACATCACCATCTTGCTAAGGCCTGCATACAGACCCAGAGTGAAAGCCATCATCCATCCATCCATCCATCCATCCATCCATCTTCTACCGCTTTTCCGGAGGTCCGGGTCGCGGAGGCAGCAGTTCAAGCAGAGAAGCCCAGACTTCCCTCTCCCCAGCCACCTGCTCCAGCTCTTCAGAAGGGATACCAAGGCGTTCCCAGACCAGCTGGGAGACATAGTCTCTCCACCGAGTCCTGGGTCTGCCCCGGGGTCTCCTCCCAGTGGGACGTGCCTGAAACACCTCAAGTGGGAGGCGTCCAGGAGGCATCCGAATCAGATGCCCATACCACCTCAACTGACTCCTTTCAATGTGGAGGAGCAGCGGTTCTACTCTGAACCTCTCCCGGATGACTGAGCTCCTCACCCTATCTCTGAGGGTGAGTCCAGCAATCCTATGGAGAAAGCTCATTTCAGCCGCTTGTATCCGCGATCTCGTTCTTTCGGTCATTACCCAAAGCTCGTGACCATAGGTGAGAGTAGGAACATAGATTGACTGGTAAATCGACAGCTTTGCCTTAGAACTAAGCTCCCTCTTCACCACAACAGACCGGTACAACGTCCGCATCACTGCAGATGCTGCTCCAATCCGTCTGTCGATCTCTCGCTCCATTTTCCCCTCACTCGTGAATAAGACCCCAAGATACTTAAACTCCTCCACTTGGGGCAGGAGCCTGTCCCCAACCCGGAGAGGACAATCCACCTTTTTCCGGCTGAGGACCATGGACTCGGACTTGGAGGTGCTGATTCTCATCCCAGCCGCTTCACACTCAGCGGCAAACCATCCCAGCAAGAGCTGTAGGTCATTGCTGGATGAAGCCAACAGGACAACATCATCTGCAAACAACAGAGATGAGATCCTGTGGTCACCAAGCATGACACCCTCCATTCCCTGGCTGGCGCAGCCAGGGAATGCCATCAGACAAACAAAAAAACAGGTACGTGTGTGGCCACAGGGGGCCTTTGATGCTCTGAAAGACTGTTTCAGCACTACAGACTGGGACACTTTCAAGCATGCAGCCACTCACAATGGACACACAAACATAGAGTAGTACATGTTACGACCCGAGCGCTGGGTTCTGTCCGTGCTCGGGCTAAGTACAGCTCGCTGCCGGCCTTGACAGCTGTGGGTTGTATTCTGGCCTCACCGGGCTCTTATTGTGAAGGCGCTTGGTGGGGCTTCCGCCTGTCAAGGTTGGTCAGCTGTTTGTCATTACTGCTCATTAGTGTTTGCCTTTATAAAGCGGGCACTAGCGGCAGTTAACTCGCAGGATTATCGTCAAAACCTCGTCAAAACGTCATCAAACCTCGTCAAAACGTCGTCAGACATCGTCTAAACCTCGTTAGACCTTCATGTCGGGTTCGTGGTCTTTCATGTCATGTCATAGTTTAGCTCGTAGTGGCTGGGGTTAGCCCTACGAGCCCTTGTATTGCTTAATGTGTGTTTTTGCCCTGAGCGGCTCATAGTCTTGTCTTGTCTTGTGTTTTTAATAAATCACCATCATTGCAAAACTCACCGGTGAACTCTTGGCGTCTTATGGTGATCCGCGAGGGTCACCGCATGACAGTACACTGAAAACCAACAGCCAAGCCAGAAATCTGGGTGTGGCTCTGGACTCAGACCTGAATTTTAACAGCCACATTAAGACAGTAGTGAAATCAGCCTATTATAACTTAAAGAACATAGCAAGGATTAGAAGTCTGATGTCTCAACAGGATCTAGAAAAACTTGTCCAGCATTTATCTTCAGTAAACTGGACTACTGTAATGCTGTCCTCACAGGTGTCCCTAAAATGTCCATCAGACAGCTGCAGTTGGTTCAGAATGCTGCAGCTCGAGTCCTCACTAAGACCAAGAAAGTAAATCATATAACTCCAGTTCTCTCTTTACACTGGCTTCCTGTCTGTCAAAGAATAGATTTCAAAATACTTCTGTTGGTTTATAAAGCTCTGAATGGTTTGGGGCCAAAATACATTTCAGATCTGCTAGTCCATTATGAACCACCCAGAGCCTTCAGATCATCAGGGTCAGGCCTACTATCAGTGCCCAGAGTTAGAATCAAACATAGTGAGGCAGCATTTAGTTTTTATGCCTCTCACATATGGAACAAACTCCCAGAAAGCATCAGGGCTGCTGAAACTCTCAGCTGCTTCAAATCCAGATTAAAAACTCTTCTGTTTGCAGCAGCCTTGCAGTAGAACAACTGTCAATCTCCTACAATGCACTGTAAATTTTTATTTCTGTCATATTCTATTTTAGCTTGCTTTTGTTTCTCTTTAATTTACTGTTTGCTAAATTCTTATGTATTCCTTTTGCAACTCTAATGCTTTAATGTTTTTATGGAAAGCACTTTGAATTTTCTTGTACATGAAATGTGCTATACTGCACAAATGAACTTGCCTTGCCTTGCCTTGAGGTTGTTGTAGCATACATAGCTAAATGCACTGATGATGTCACTCACTGCAAAACCATCACTGTTCATGCTAACCAGAACCCATGGATGACAGCAGAGGTTCACAGGCTCCTGAGGGCTCGGGACACAGCCTTCAGAGCTGGCGACACTGCAGGACCAACAACAGCTAGGGCCAACCTGTCCCGTGGTATCAAGGAGGCAAAACGACAGTACAGCTAGAAAACATCCAGCCACTTCAGCAACACCAGAGATGCACGTTCCCTCTGGCGTGGCATAAAGACCCTCACCAGCTACAAACCTCCACCTCAGACCTGCGGGTGACATCACACTGCTTAACAATCTAAATTACTTCTTTGGCCGCTTTGAAGCACAAAAGAGCACATCAGCCCAGAAGACCACTCCTCCCCCAGATGAGCAGGCCATAAGTCTGGATCTTGCCAGTGTGAGGAGGACCCTCTCCAGGATCAACCCACGCAAGGCAGCTGGACCAGACAACATACCAGGTTGCATTCTGAAGGACTGTGCGGAGGAGCTCAAGAATGTCCTGCCCGACATCTTCAACATCTCCCTGAGTCAAGCTGTTGTCCCTACATGTTTCAAAACTGCCATCATAATACCAGTCCCAAAGAAGCCCACCCCATCCAGCTACAATGATTACCGGTCTATAGCACTGACCCCCATCATAATGAAGTGCTTTGAGCGGCTGGTCATGCAGAACATCAAGTTAATCCTCCTTCCCTCCCATGACCCATCTTAGTTTGTATACAGGTCAAACAGATCCACAGAAGACACATCTCTGCTTTCTCCATCCAGCCCTCACCCACCTGGACTCAAAGAACTCCTAAATGCAAATGCTGTTCTTGGACTTCAGTTCAGCATTCAACACAGTCATCCCCTGGCACCTAACACAAAAACTCAGACACTTGGGACTCAAAACCTCTCTCTGTAACTGGGTGCTGGACTTTCTCACAGGGAGGCTACAGAATGTGCGGGTCGGCAGCAACACCTCCAAGACCATCACACTGAGCACAGGGGCCCCACAAGGGTGAGTGCTCAGCCCGCTGCTCTTCACCCTGTTGACCCATGACTGTGTACCAGCCTACAACACCAATCACATCATCAAGTTTGCAGACAACACAACGGTGGTGGGCCTCACCATCAACAATGAAGAAGCCAACTGCAGAAATGAAGTGAGCCAAGTGGTCCAGTGGTGTAAAGACAATAATCTCTTCCTGAATGTGGAAAAAACCAAGGAGATTGTGGTCGACTTCAGGAGAGGACACATACAGCATCCCCCTCTGATCATCAATGGAGCAGCTGTGTAGAGGGTGAGCAGCACCAAGTTCCTGGGGGTGCCCATCTCTGAGGACCTCTCCTGGTCCCACAACACCACATCACTGGCCAAGAAAGCTCAAACTCACCTCCATTTCCTCCGCAAACTGAGGAGCGCACGAGTCACACACCCCATTTTGTGCTCATTCTACCCGCCCCCTCATCCACTGCTGCCCGCCAGTTGCCCATCCCTGATGTACAGTAATGATGCCCGTAGTGCAAATGAAGATATACGATAAAAACCCAGAAATCCTATATACAGAAAAAGTGGAGCCGTAATACAATTGTAAGTTCAGTGCGGTAGTGTAGGTGCAGAAAGTGACAGATTGAACTGCACATGATCAGTATTTCAATAACAGACAGACAGCAGCAGGTACGGCATTTGTGCAAATGGTTGCAGTAAGGTGCAGATTTGGAGTTGATATTAAGTTGTTTTGTTATTATTTTACTGGTCTGGCCCACTTGACATTAAATCCGGTGGTATGTGGCCTCCGAGCTAAAATGAGTTTGACAACCCTGCTCTAAAGGTAAGGCCAATTTTATTGTGATTCTATCCACACAGCCAATCATGTACAGTAGAATGAAATTACGTTTCTCTTATCTACAATGTTAATCACATCTAGAATCAGAGGGGTTGCTGCCATGCAAGGCACCGCCACAAATTTCCCTCCTCTATTCCATTATTGTTCAGCACCAAGCTGGATGGCAGGAACTTCCGCTTTTAAATGGTCTTTGGCATGACCCGGCCAGGATTTGAACCCAGCCCTCTTGGGTGTGGGGTGGATGCTCTACCAACTGGGCCACCACTCCGGTAAAGGGTAGTAAATTAAAGTGGTACCTGAGGGTTAACATTTTGTCATATCTGCTGGAACCAATGTATAATCCTCCATATCGGCTGCTCTAGATTAACAGCAGTATTGACTTTCGCTCTCACAGGCCTCTGTGTCGATATGACATCGTTCTGGAGGAGAACAAAGAGGTGACCTTCAGACCCCTTCCCTGTGAGGAATCCAACTTCTGAGACTAAAACTGACTCACATCAAATATGTGTGGTTCATTCTGAGAGATACTGATCTCACAGTAAGAGGAGAATATCCATCAAATCTGCCACAGATCAATTTAATGTACGTTTACTCTCTGTGTGTGTGTGTGTGTGTGTGTGTGTGTGTGTGTGTGTGTGTGTGTGTGTGTGTGTGTGTGTGTGTGTGTGTAATGTGATGTGATGTGAGAAGTTCCAAGAGAAGAGGTTTTTTTAAGAAAAAATGTTTACATCAAATAGAGGACAATAACAATTACTTTTCCTTTTCAGCATTACTCATTTTTTATAAAGAAAATACTGTTGTGTTGTAATAATCTGTCAAACAAATTATTCAAGAGAAAGTTTTTTCAATGAAAAAAATAATTGTTTACATTTGTATGCTTTCTTTCTGTGTTGCAGAAGGCCATTTTACCACAATTTTATTAGCATTTCTGGTATATTTATTTGTACATAAATATATCTATAATTATTAATTGAACTGGAGTAAACAATGTCCAGTTTTTAAATAAATTTACAGTGTCTCATGGCCTGTCCTTGCCACTGATAATACCTCTATGATGATGATGATGACAAGCAGCTAATAAATTAATAACTAATAACTTATTTACACAATCATTCAGGAAACATTTACATTTCCTAAGATGTATGTAGTCTAAATTATTCTAAAAAAAACTTCATGTTTTGTTCAAAAGATTCAAAGATTTTATTTGTCAGCACTTCAATATGTACAGGACATACAGGAGAACTGAAATGTTGTTTCTCTTAGTGGAAAAAAGGAATAAGGATAAAAACAACAATAGTAGTTTATGTTCAGCAATGCTACCCACCCACAGTGCAAATAAAGATAAGACACAGCAATCCTACGTACAGTAATACCATAATACCCGTATTGCAAGTTCAATGCGGTAGCGGAGGTGCAGACAGTGACAGGAATGTGCATGATCAGTAGTGCAGTAACAGCAGCAGGTACTGTATGGCATCTGTGCAAATGGTTTCAGTAAGGTGCAGAGACATACAGCAGCAGATGTGGTACTGTTGGTGTGCCGAGTCTTTTTGTGCAAACACCAGGTAGAGTTATTGTCTGGATGTTACAGTCCAGGAGCAGGTGGGTGGGAAGGGGGCAGAGTTCCAGGTCCTGATGGCGTGGTGAGCAAAGCTGTTTAGCAGTCTCATGGAGTGGGCCCGGAGGCTCTGGTACCTTCTCCCTGAGGGCAGGAGCCTGAAGAGGCAGTTGTGGGGGGGGCACAATGTGTCACTTTGCGGGTGTCAGTGACACATTGCGGGTGTCAATGTGACACCCACAATGTTGATGGTTTTGCGGGTGAGTCATCAACATCCCCATCATCTCTATAAATTCAAGAAATCTGTCAGTGTGTCTGTCAGTGTGTCACGATCATAGGACCACCTATGATCAATCAATCAATCAGTCAATCAACTTTATTTATAAAGCACTATGATGTTCCTATGGTGTCTGCATGATGTCCTATGATGTTCCTGTGATCTCAGGCATCATAGGACTCGCGATGCCATCATATAGACAATAGGACTGGCTAAAAGATCATAGGATTGCCTATGATGTTCCTACCTATGACGTCTACATGATGTCTATATAACGACATATAGACACCATAGTATAGCATCGCCTATGATGCTCCTATGATGTCTACATGATGTCTATATGATGTCATATAGACACCGTATAGACTGATTCCAGAAAATCTGTGTCAGAGTGTTTATGCCCATGGTGTCTAGATGAGGTCATATAGACATCATAGGCACATCATAGGCTCAGTGATGCATCAAAACTTTGTTAAACAAGCAAAACAATGCAATGCACTGGCAATGGCAAGTATTGGCATTAAGGAGATCCCTGCTTCAACCCAGGCATACGTATACAAGGTAAAGTTTATCATTACATCACTCTATTAAAGCAAGAAATCTCTGTGTCTGTCTGTCACATTTATAGGACATCATAGGACACCTGTGATGTCTGCCTGATGTCCTATGATGGTCCTATGATCTCAGGCATCATAGGACTCGCGATGCCGTCATAAAGATACCATGTCTATATGACGGCACATAGATGATGCATCAAAACTTTGTTAAGCAATACAATACAACAATGCATTGGCAATGGCAAGTATTGGCATTAAGGAGATCCCTGCTTCAACCCAGGCATACGTACCGGTGTACAAGGTAAAGTTTATCATTACATCACTCTATTAAAGCAAGAAATCTCTGTGTGTCTGTCTGTGTGTCACGTTTATAGGACATCATAGGACGCCTATGTCTGCCTGATGTCCTATGATGATCCTATGATCTCAGGCATCATAGGACTCGCAATGCCATCATAAAGATATGATGGTAAATGGCACTCACTTATATAGTGCTTTTATTCTCATCTCTTGATGACCAAAGCACTTTACAGATCCTGCTATCCACCCATTCACACACACATTCACACACTGATCGTGGCATGCTGCCTCACATGGCACTTCCAGACCCACCAGGAGCAACTGGGGTGAAGTGTCTTGCCCAGGGACACAATGGCAGGATATCTGGGGAGAGCGGGATTCGAACTGCCAACCATGTGGTTATTGGACAACCTGCTCTACCTCCTGAGCCACTGCCGTCCCCATGATGTCTATATGACGGCACATAGACAGAGCACATGACTCCCTACAAGACATACAGTATATATAGACACAGGTAAGCAACATAACACAGAACTGGACTGCTGAATAGAGTGAGGACCTGAAGCAAGGAGAGCTGATCGAGTCGGACTGTTTGAAGAAGAAGGAGGTTGGGACCGCATTTACATCTGTGTTCGGCTGGCGGTAGGAGTGATTTGTTTGTGGTGGTTAGCAAAAACAGTACGCTGTCTGTAACATTATGGCATCTAGCTCTGACAGGTACGATAAAGATGATGTGGGTTGGACACTATCCAGGCCTGGGGGCCGGAAAAGAGCAGCTCGGGGGGCAACAAGACCTAGAAGCGGGTCAGATGAGAGTGATGCGGGAGGAAGTAACAATGCGAAGAAAACACGAACTGGCCAAAATGGATGGCAGTTTGAGGATGTAGGGAATGACTGGAAGGTTGTCACTGAGTTCAATCAGGGTGGGGGGCACTATCACCCGGTTAAGCTAACAAAAGCAATTGAGAAAGAAAGTGGGAGAGGTACACACGTGGACAAAATTGTTGGTACCCCTCTGTTAATGAAAGAAAAACCCACAATGGTCACAGAAATAACTTGAATCTGACAAAAATGGTAATAAATAAAAATTCTATGAAAATTAACCAATGAAAATGAGACAATGTTTTTGAATTATGGTTCAACAGAATTATTTTAAAAAACAAACTCATAACAATGGGAATTGGCTTGTACAGAAGCTCAAACCAAATCAATAAATGCACGCCTTAAATTGATACATTTCAAATGGTTAATGCGGATGTATGTTACACCGGAGGAGTTAAATAGATATAACAAAAATATACCAGATACATGCACAAAATGCATGGAAAGTAAAGGAACCCTATTTCATTGTTTATGGGAATGTAGATTAATAAGAATGTTTTGGGAAGAGGTGAGGGTAACAATTGAAAAAATAATCTCAAAACAAATCATATTGAATCCTAAACTGTTTTTGTTGGGTCTGTACCCAGAAAAGCATAATTTTAATAAAAGTGAAAGAACATTCATAGACCTCAGTTTGCTTAATGCCAAAAAATGTATTGCACTATTATGGAAAAAGACTCATAGACCAGATGTGACTCAGTGGTTAAGACAGATGTTAACAAACCTTCCATGAGAAAGAATAACATATATACTGAAATCAAAGGAAATTGTGTTTGAGAATATATGGAGACCTTTTATTGATTATGTAAAAAATTTAAACATAACTCTTGAAGAAGAAGGTGAATGATGTGTGTGGACCTTGTAAATTCCAAACTGGTGAACATAATATGTATACTTATGTATTGGATTGTCTAGACTAAACAGAGGAGCATTGTTGAAGACTTGATTTTGTTGGTGGTTGTTGGTGTTTTTAGTGCATTTTTTTTGTTTTGTAGTACTTTAGTGTTAGTGTTTGATTGTTTGTATCATGTTTGTTAAAAAAAAAAAAAAAGGTTCAATAAAGATATTGTGGAAAAAAAAACCAAACAAACTCATGAAACAGGCCTAGACAAAAATTAATGGTACCCCTAGAAAAGATTGAAAATAATGTGACCATAGGGACATGTTCAACCAAGATGTGTCCTCTAATTAACATCACAGGTGTCTACAAACTTGTAGTCAGTCAGTCGGCCTATTTAAAGGGTGACAAGTAGTCACTGTGCTGTTTGGCGACATGGTGTGTATCACACTAAACATGGACCAGAGGAAGCAAAGGAGAGAGTTGTCTCAGGAGATTAGAAAGAAAATTATAGACAAGCATGTTAAAGGTAAAGGCTATAAGACCATCTCCAAGCAGCTTGATGTTCCTGTGACTACAGTTGCACATATTATTCAGAAATTTAAGATCCACGGGACTGTAGCCAACCTCCCTGGACGTGGCCACAGGAGGAAACTTGATGAATAATGGAAGAGACGGATAATACAAATGGTAACAAAATAGCCCAGAACAACCTCTAAACACACTCATGGTGAACTCCAAGGTCAAGGTACATCAGTGTCAGATCGCACCATCCGTCATTGTTTGAGCCAAAGTGGACTTCATGGGAGACGACCAAGGAGGACACCACTGTTGAAAACAAATCATAAAAAAGCCAGACTGGAATTTGCCAAACTGCATGTTGACAAGCCACAAAGCTTCTGGGAGAATGTCCTATGGACAGACGAGACAAAACTGGAACTTTTTGGCAAGGCACATCAGCTCTACGTTCACAGACGCAAAAATGAAGCATACCAAGAAAAGAACACCGTCCCTACTGTGAAACATGGAGGAGGTTCTGTTATGTTCTGGGGCTGCTTTGCTGCATCTGGCACAGGATGTCTTGAATCTGTGCAAGGTACAATGAAATCTCAAGACTAGGTATTCTAGAGAGAAATGTGCTGCCCAGTGTCAGACAGCTTGGTCTCAGTCGCAGGTCATGGGTCTTGCAATGATAATAATGACCCAAAACACACTGCTAAAAACACCCAAGAATGGCTAAGAGCGAAACATTGGATTATTCTAAAGTGGCCTTCTATGAGCCCTGATCTAAATCCTATTGAACATCTGTGGAAGGAGCTGACACATGCAATCTGGAGAAGGCACCCTTCAAACCTGAGACAACTGGAGCAGTTTGCTCATGAGGAGTGGGCCAGAATACCTGCTGAGAGGTCCAGAACTCTCACTGACAGTTACAGAAATCGTTTGATTGCAGTGATTGCCTCAAAAGGTTGTGCAACAAAATATTAAGTTAAGGGTACCATTATTTTTGTCCAGGCCTGTTTCATGAGTTTGTTTTTTAAAATAATTCTGTTGAACAACAATTCAAAACCATTGTCTGATTTTCATTTTTTAATTTTCATAGACTTTTTATTTATTACCACTTTTGTCAGATTCAAGTTATTTCTGTGACCATTGTGGGTTTTTCTTTCATTAACAGAGGGGTACCAACAATTTTGTCCACGTGTGTAAGTTTGCAAAGTTCTTGAATAATATTACCAGCTGTTAATTCATGCATCAAGTAAACAACAGCAAGAGATAATACTGGCAATGACATTTCTAAATGGAGCACAAATGAAGGCGCATGTTCCTGGCACGACATCTAACTTGAGGGGAGTTATATCAGGTGTCCCTTTGTGCATGTCTATGGAAGTAGTGAAAAACGAGATCCAAGGAGGAAAGGTGAAGGATGTGAAAAGGCTAAAGAGTAAAAAAGGTTCACTGAAGGACACACTGTCTGTCATGATTCAGTTTGAGGAAACACTCCCTAAATAAGTCCTAATAGGATACATGTATTACAGTGTCAGAGAATATGTCCCAAAGCCACTCAGGTGCTACAAATGTCAAAGGATGGGTCACACTGCTCAGCAATGAAAGGGAAAGCTAAGATGTGCTAGATGTGGATGGGGAGCACAAATATGGTAAATGTGACAAGGACACATTTACCATAGTTGCAACTGTGGGGGTGAGCACAGTGCTGCATATGGAGGATGTGTTGTGCAGAGGGAAGCTAGACAAGCCCAGGAAATCAGAATAACTAAGAAAATCTCATATGCGGAAGCTCTAAAGACAGAGAGGCAGGAATAGTCAGAAACACAGCAGGCCTTCCTCAAAGAAGTTCAGTTCAAATGGAAGCCCAGCAATCAACGGATCCCACGCCAGCACTGGATCGTGCCACTGCAAGGAATGTTTGTGTTCACAAATGCAAAATGGACGATAACAAATTGATAGTTAAGAGGACAAACTTTATAGCTTTTATCTGCCACACCATGAATGTTGCTGCACAGCTAAAGAAGAAAAGTGAAAGAATCCAAACCATTGTGGAAGCAGCAGGAAGCTTCCTAGATGTAAAAGATATCACAGCTGACCAGATTCATGCTTTACTGAAAGCTGAAACTGGGGAGATTGCACATGCTGAAACAAGACCTTAATTATGGTACTACACATAGTACAGTGGAATGCAAGGAGTCTTATAGCAAACGGACAAGAACTCAAGAAGTATCTTTACGAACTAGAAGTTGTTCTACAGGTAGTGTGTGTACAGGAAACATGGCTTCAACCTCACTTAGATTTTGTTATTCCAGGATACAGTTTAATCAGACAGGATAGAATTAACACTGTAAATGGAGAAGGATGTGCCAGTTTCATTAAAGATGGCCTGGCGTATAGGGTGATTCCCTCCCCTGAGAAAATAGAGTAATATTATTGAAATATGTAGGCCAAATGGACAAGGAAATATTAAGCTGATTAATTATTACAATCCATGTAGGAAGTTAACAGCAGATACTTTCAGTGTTATGGCAGGGGAAGGGCATATGAAAGAGGTATGGTGTGGAGACTTTAATACCCATAATAGCTTGTGGGGAAGCACACATACAGATAACAATGGAAATGTTGTGCAAGAGATGTTAGATGAAAGATCGTTAATTTGTCTAAACAGTGGTGAAGGTACCAAGGTGAATGTGCATAGGGGCACATTATCATGTATTGACCTGACTCTGGTATATGATTCTTTAGAGAGAGCACCTGTGAATGGACGGTTATGAACAGGACAACTATGGGAAGTGATCACTTCCCAATGCTCACAGTCATTAAAACTGAAGTATCTATACAAGAGGGAAGATGTTTTACAAGATGGTGTTTTGACAAGGCAGATTGGGGGGAAATTTAGGCAATACTGTGCTCAATCATGTCATTTGGTAACATTAGAAGGTGGCATAGAAGACTGTTCAAGTCAGGTAACCAATCATATTCTGAATGCTGCAATAGCAAGTATACGTACCTAAGAAAACAACACAGGGTAGGAAGAAGGTTGTACCCTGGTGGAATGACGAATGCAGTATTGCAATAAGAGAGCGAAACAAGGCATTCAGAGAGCTGAGGAAGAATATGGCTAGTGAAAACTTAATAGAGTATAAAAAGAAAAGAGAAGTAGCTCGAAGGATTATTCAAAACAGGAAAAGGTCAACATGGAGAGAATTTTGTTCCACCCTTGGTAGGTAAACAGAACTAGGTGATGTCTGGGGTATGTTTAAAAAATGAGTGGGAAAAGGGTATCAGTTAAAATTCCAGCTTTAGTGGATGGGGACAAAATGGCTGTATCAGACAAAGAAATGGCAGAAGTCCTCGGTAGAGCATTTGCAGCAGTGCATAGAGGAGACCATCTTGGTGAGAGTCATAGACAGCCAAGGCAGCATAAACTCAGAGAAAATGCAAACTTAAAAAATGAAGTGAAAGAGGACATGACTATGTTAGACCACAAGCTCACAATGTCAGAGCTTAAGAGAGCTTTGCAAGATAGTGGATACACAGCTCCAGGATATGATCAGTTAAGCTATGCTATATTCCTGCAGTTGCCTATGAGATCAGTGCAACTGGTGCTGAAATTGTTTAACGATATGGAAGGAGGGGGTTATCCCAAGTGGGTGGAAAAAGGCTGTAATTTTACTATTTAATAAGCCAAGGAAAGATCCAGCTCATACAGGCAACTACAGGCCAATAGCATTAACGTCACATTTAGGGAAATGGAGAAGGTGTTAGTTTACAGACTCTCATATGTACTAGAGCAAAAACAATTAATAAAAGACTATCAGAATGATTTTAGAAGAGGAAGATCCACAGTGGATGCTCTAGTTAGGGTGAGTAATGATATTGGAAAAGACTCAAAATGAAAGAAGTAATGGTTATAGTCTATCTGGATATTGAAAAGGCTTATGACTCACTGTGGAGGGATAGACTTCTTATCAAAATGAATAAAATGGGCATTGGTGGTTGGATGTAGAATTGGATAATGATTTTTTTAAAACACAGGACAATTGGGGTTAAAGTAGGATCAGACGTTTCTACTGACTTTGAAATAGAAAATGGTGTTCCTCAGGGGAGTGTGATAAGCCCTGTTTTATTCAATATAACGATTAATGACATGTTTGAGGATCAAGAGGGATCCATCAAAACAGCACTATATGCAGATGATGGAGCTATATGGACGAGGGGAAGAAATGAGAAAATTGTGTTCAAAAACATCAGAAAAGCAATGGAGAAAGTGGAAGTGGTCATATGACTGGGGATTTAAATTTTCAAAAAGTAAAACCTGCTATATGACTTTCACAAAAAAATGCAGAACTGGTACAGAACCATTAACATTATATAATCAACCAATAGAGAAAGTTAGTGAGTTCAAATATCTAGGATTTTGGTTTGATAGTGGATACACATGGAGAGTTCATGTTGAAAATCTGGAGACAAAGTACAAAAAACTCATTAATCTCATAAAAGTTGTAGCTGGACACAAATGGGGTGCAGATAAACAGGCATTAATTTACATTTACAGAGCACTAATGTGATCAACAATAGACTATGGATGCATGATTTATGGAGCAGCAACAAAGACGACTCTGGAAAAAATAGACAGAATGCAGCATAGAGCGCTTCACCTGTGCAGTAGAGCCATCAAAACAACACCAAACAATGCAGTTTTAATTGAAGCAGGAGAAATGCCAATGGATTTGAGAAGAGATAAACTCGTATTATCATACTGGGTCAAGCTGAAAGGAAGTGATGAAGCAAATATTTCAAAAACAACACTACAAGACTGCTGAGAATACTCTAATTTCCAGGGACATGAGTTTGGGTGGACAATTGAAAGAAGGACCACTATTGATATAGCTAACACCAGTCCAGTGAGTAATGTTCCCCCTTGGCTGTTTCCAGGAATAGAAGTAGACGCTAGTCTGCTAATGAGAAAAAAGGATTGGCATATGAGTGAAGTTGGTGTTAAAACAAGCATTTACCTCAGGAACAATTACTATAACTTCTTACAGCTCTATACTGACAGTTCAAAGAATAAAGAGGGCTCTGTTGGAGTTGGAGTATACATTCCAGAGTTTAAAGTGACCATCGCAAAAAGATTCTCCAACAATACATCCATGTTTACAGCAGAGATGGTGACAATAATTACTGGTTTGCAGTGGGTGGAGGAGGTCAGACCTGACCGGGTGGTGGTATGCACGGATTCACTTGCAGCGTTAAAAACCATACAGACACTAAAATCAACAAGGGAAGACTTGGTGATTGAGCTATATCACAGTTTATTTAGGGTACACAGGGGTGGTGGAGAAGTTCAGTTTTATTGGGTTCCTGCACATGAAGGGTTGAAAGGGAATTACTGCAGACAAATTAGCAAAAAGCGCTCTTGGAAAACAGATAACTATACCATTGTCTCTTGGAAAACGTGAAGGGAAAGCAGTAATCAAGAAAAAAGGAACTGAACTATTGCAAAAAAGATGCGATGAAGATCATAAAGGTAGATCATATTCCAAAATGCAAAAATCTATTGCAATAAAGAATTTCATAACGACCAAAAGCAGGGAAGACATCATAATGGCAAGACTCAGACTGGATCACATAGGTTTAAATGGCACTTTATTCACCATGGGGAAAAGCAACAGTGACAAATGTAGAGAATGTGGAGTAAAAGAAAATGTCGAGCACATCTTATTACACTGTCACAAATATGGAAATGAAAAACAGGTAATGGAAAATGAAGTTCGAGAGGCCGGTAGGGAATGGGATTTAACTGGGATTCTGGGAACAGATGGAGATTGAGCGGCACTAAGAATCACGAGAAGGGCTCTTTTCTCTTTTTTAAATAACACAGGATTAAGTCATAGAATTTAGGGGTCGGGCTCAGATGACATAATGTTACACATCTTGTACAGTAGGTGGCGGTATGCACCTTTCAGTTGTTTGCTATCCACCAGTAACCAAGGGAAGAAGAAGAAGAAGAAGAAGAAGAACATAACACAGAACAATGACGGGCAGGAGAAGTAGTAAAGGTAAGCAACATAACACAGAACAGTCATATAGACCATCACTCACATGCCTAGACTATTGTGTCTTTATGATGTCATATGGTTCAAAATTGGCAAGGTGAGTAAGTCACAGGCCCAGTCTTTACAGCTGATGTCCTATGATCTCAGGCATCATAGGACTCGCAATGCCGTCATAAAGATAGGCTGTCTGTATGATGGCACATAGACAGACCACATGACTCCCTACAAGACATATATTGAGTTTTTGCATATGACGTCAGGGGGCGTGCTGCACTGGCCCGTTAGAGTGTGCCGCCATATTGGACGGCAAGAAACAGCAGCAGCAGGGTGAAACAAACCACATAGCTCACGTGTACCTACAAACTCGGCAAAATGGTGTACTCCTGTTGTTCCCCCTGATAAGGGGATAAGCGGGGAATTAAATGGCCGGTGTGAAATGCAAAAAAAAAAAAAAGTTGAATTTTTGAATAATTACCTTCACTGACGTAATCTCTCGCTTTCTCATAACGGGCTGCACGGTGGCGCAGTGGTTTAGCACTGTGGCAGCACAGTTTTACCCTCGGCCGGGGGATCGCGGGGATCATGAGACCGTGGGCTCGATCCCAGCCCCCGACCAACAGTGAGCTGTGTGGAGTTTGCATGTTCTCCCCGTGTTGCGTGGGTTTACTCCGGGGTTTCTCTGGTTTCCTCCCGCATACCAAAAACATGTGGGTTTAGGGCGCTCGCGCACGCAGCGGCCGGTGGCTTGTCACCAGACTGCAAACCAAATCTACCTACAGGTACAAATAAGTAACAAAAAAAAAAAAAAAACAACTTTGTGAGTCGGGTCTGGTTTGGGGGCGCCTCTCTGCTTGCTACAAAGGACAATGCACACATGAAAGGGGAGAAAACTATTGTACATGTGCATAAAATCAGGTGCGTTTTAACGCGGCGCGCCGTGGAGAGCCTTTAAAAAAAAAAAAAACACGCAGCGCGCTTCACTCACCTCCGAGTCCGAGGAGCTGCTGTTGTTTTCCGACTCGTTCACCAGCAAAGACTTCACATCATCCAGATCCCTTTCCGCTGACACGTTTTCCGATATCTTTTCCTCCTGCTCCCCTTCGTCTTTGAAAGATATCATCTCATCGTTTGCCCCCAAATCATCCCCGCTGAGCAGATTACTGGCAGTCATTGTTCTGCTAATTGCTCCAGCTGTTACCCCACACCCGCCACCTCCGTTCAACTGAGGCATTTCGGCACACCAGAGGAGCGCACGGGAGCAAGATTAAAAACACTTGTCTGCTACTGCTGACAATGACTCCACTGAATCTCACAGAGACATCGCAGACACAGTGTCAGAGGCCACAGTGTCAGTTGTTGAAGAGGATGATAGGGATGTTATTATGTCAGACTGTGACTGTGTGTTCTCCTCACTCATTCTGATCGCTAAACAGTACAAGTTACGCCTGGATTGTCACAGTGCAACTGCTGCTCTTGCCATCCAAGATGGCGGCACCTACGGCGTGTTTATGTTTACCCCCGCGAGTCACGTAGTCTAGGCATTGTGAAGTGATGGGCTACAGTTAGGCCCAAAAATATTTGGACAGTGACACAAGTTTTGTTATTTTAGCTGTTTACGAAAACATATTCAGGCTACAATTATATAATCAATATGGGCTTAAAGTGCAGACTCTCGGCTGTAATTTGAGAGTATTCACATCCAAATTGGAGCAAGGGTTTAGGAATTACAGCTCTTTAATACGTAGCCGCCTCTTTTTCAAGGGACCAAAAGTAATTGGACAATTGACTCAGAAGGCTGCCAAAAAAAAAAAAATAACAAGGCTGCATGGGCTCTTCCCTCGTTAACCTGTCATCAATTAAGCAGTTAAAAGGTCTGGAGTTGATTCCAGGTGTGGCGTTTGCATTTGGAAGCTGTTGCTGTGAACACACAACATGCGGTCAAAGGAGCTCTCAATGGAGGTGAAACAGACCATCCTGAGGCTGAAAAAAAAGAAGAAATCCATCAGAGAGATAGCAGAAATGTTAGGAGTGGCCAAATCAACAGTTTGGTGCATTCTGAGAAAAAAAGAGTGCACTGGTGAGCTTGGGAACTCTAAAAGGCCTGGACGTCCACGGAAGACAACAGTGGTGGATGATCGCAGAATCCTTTCCATGGTGAAGAACAACCCTTCACAACATCCACTCAAGTGAAGAACACTCTCCAGGAAGTATGTGTGTCAGTATCTAAGTCTACCATAAAGAGAAGACTTCATGAGAGTAAATACAAAGGATTCACCACAAGGTGCAAACCATTAATCAGCCTCAAAAATAGAAAGGCCAGAATTGACTGCCAAAAAACACCTGAAGAAGCCAGCCCAGTTCTGGAACAGCATTCTTTGGACAGATGAGACTAAGATCAACCTGTACCAGAATGATGGGAAAAAGAAAGTTTGGAGAAGAATTGGAACAGCTCATGATCCAAAGCACTACATCTTCTGTAAAACATGGTGGAGGCAGTGTGATGGCATGGGCATGCATGGCTTCCAATGGCACTGGGTCACTTGTGTTTATTGATGATGTGACAAAAGACAGAAGCAGCCGGATGAATTCTGAAGTGTATAGGGATATACCTTCTGCTCAGATTCAGCCAAATGCAGCAAAGTTGATTGGACGGCGCTTCACCAATGATCCAAAACATACTGCAAAAGCAACCCAGGAGTTTTTTAAAGCAAAGAAGTGGAATATTCTGCAATAGCTGAGTCAATCACCAGATCTCAACCCAATTGAGCATGTATTTCACTTGCTCAAGACAAAACTTAAGGCAGAAAGACCCACAAACAAGCAACAACTGAAGACAGCTGCAATAAAGGCCTGGCAAAGCATCACAAAGGAGGAAACTCAGTGTTTGGTGATGTCCATGGGTTCCAGACTTCAGGCAGTCATTGCCTGCAAAGGATTCTCAACAAAATATTGAAAAGTAACATTTTACTAGGGTTATGTTTATTTGTCCAATTACTTTTGAGCCCTTCAAATGAGGAGTGTTTGTATAAAAATAGCTACAGTTCCTACATGTTTAATCATATATTTTTGTTCAACCCCTTGAATTAAACCTTAAAGTCTGCACTTCAATTCCATTGTAGTTGTTTCATTTCAAATCCAATGTGGTGGCATGCAGAGCCCAAATCATGAAGATTGTGTCACTGTCCAAATATTTCTGGGCCTAACTGTATATGACTGTTCTGTGTTATGTTGCTTACCTTTACTGTGTCTTTATGATGTCATATGGCTCAACATTGGCAAGGTGAATAAGTCACAGGGCCAGGCTTTACAGCACGTTCGTGTTTACTGCACAACAGATTTCTGCAGCCATGGCCAATTCTATGTTGCCACGAGCAGAGTTGCCAGATCAAGCAGTCTTCATATTGTTTCTCAAGATGAAGAAACTAATGGGCCATTTCCATTAGTATCGCCTTGGCCTTACTTAGTTCTACTCGTTTCACTTTCTCGCTATTTCCACTATACCCAGCACGCTTTAACCGACACTATTTTCGTGCCAGTTCAATTCAATTCAATTCAATTCAACTTTATTTATATAGCGCCATTTCACAACAACAGTCATCTCATAGCACTATCAACTGTAGGGGGGAACCCCCACAGTTGGAGAAAGACCCCAGCAATCAGGCGATCCCCTGTGAGCAAGCACTTGGCGACGGTGGAGAGGAAAAACTCCCTTTTAACAGGAAGAAACCTCCAGCAGAACCAGGCTCAGGGAGGGGCAGTCATCTGCTGCGACTGGCTGGGGGGTGAGGGGATAGAGAAGAAGAAAAGAACAGACATGTAGAGAGCAAACAGCACGATGGGGACTCAATCTATGGGAGAGAACAAACAGATGTTAATGACCAGCAAAAAAAAAATATTTCATAGAGAGTGAGGAAAGGAGTGAGGCCCAGTGCATTACTGGGGGTCCCCGGCTGACTAAACCTATTAGCAGCATAACTAAGGGAGGGTTCAGAAACACATGATCCCTCCCTAATTGTAGGCTATATCAAAAAGGTAGGTTTTAGCCCTATTCTTAAAAACAGAGATCGAGTCTGACTCCCGAATCCAGATTGGCAGCTGATTCCACAGGAAAGGAGCTTGATAACTGAAGGCTCTGCCTCCCATTGTACTTTTGGAGATTCTAGGTATTACAAGTAATCCTGCATTTTGGGAGCGTAGTGCTCTGTTAGGATAATACGGTAGTATCAGATCTTTTAAATAAAAAGGAGCCTGATTGTTTAGAGCTTTGTAAGTAAGAAGAAGGATTTTAAACTTAATTCTAAACTCTATGGGAAGCCAATGAAGGGAGGCCAGAACCGGAGAGATATGATCTCTCTTTCTAGTACCTGTTAAAACTCTTGCTGCAGCATTTTGGATCAGCTGAAGACTTTTTAAAGATGTTTTAGGACAGCCTGATAATAAAGAATTACAGTAATCTAATCTCGAGCTAACAAAAGCGTGGATCAGTTTCTCAGCATCACTCTGAGACAAGATGCTCCTAATCTTGGCAATATTACGCAAATGATAGAAGGCAGTCTTAGAAACAAATTTAATATGTGAATTGAAGGACAAATCCTGATCAAAAATAACTCCAAGGTTCCTCACAGAGCTATTAAGAGAAAGAGTAACCACATCCAAACTGAAAGTTTGATTTGGAAAGGAATTTCTAAGGTTTTTTGGACCAACAAGAATGACTTCAGTCTTATCTGAATTTAATAGCAGGAAATTACAAGTCATCCAAGCTTTGATTTCCTTAAGACAGGCTTCTAACTTGGCTAATTGATTACTATCATCTGGCTTCATTGACAGGTATAATTGTGTGTCATCTGCATAACAATGAAAATGTATACAGTGCTTTCTAATAATGTTGCCTAACGGAAGCATATATAAACTAAAAAGAGTAGGGCCTAGCACAGATCCCTGTGGAACTCCATGACTAAGCTTTGAGTTGAAAGAAAACTCATTATTTACATGAACAAACTGGAACCTCTCAGATAAATAAGATCTAAACCATTGCAACGAAGTTCCATTAAGTCCAACATAGTGTTCTAATCTATCAAGTAGAATATTATGATCGATAGTATCAAAAGCTCCACTAAGGTCTAAAAGGACAAGTACAGAAACTAGTCCATTATCAGATGCAATGAGGAGGTCGTTAGTGACCTTCGCTAAGGCTATTTCAGTACTATGATGGATTCTAAACCCAGATTGAAACTCTTCAAGTAAACCATTTCCCTGCAGGTGGTCAAATAATTGCGTAGCAACAACTCGTTCTAAGATTTTTGAAATGAAAGGGAGATTAGAGATTGGTCTATAGTTAGCTAAAGCTCCTGGATCTAGCGTTGGCTTTTTGAGTAAGGGTTTAATTACAGCCGTTTTAAAAGCCTGTGGTACATGGCCTAAAGTTAATGAAGAATTGATTATATGAAGAATAAAGCTACCAATAAGTGGGAAGACTTCTTTAAATAACCTGGTAGGAATAGGGTCTAAAAGACAAGTTGAAGGTTTGGATGAGGAAACTATTTTGTCTAACTCACAAAGGTCGATTGGAGTAAACTCATCAAGACAGACATCAATAGAAGGAGTTGTAGCAGTTACAGCATTTAAGTTAACTGTGGGACGAATCTGATTGATTTTATCTCTGATGGATGAAATTTGATTATTGAAAAAGTTCATAAAGTCCTGACTAGTAAGCTCTAAGGAAATGCTAGGATTGACAGAGTCCTGACTCTTTGTCAACCTGGCTACAGTACTGAAAAGAAACCTGGGATTATTCTTGTTCTCTTCTATTAATGCAGAGTAATAACTCGTTCTAGCTTTTCTAAGAGTTTTTTTATAAATTAAAAGATGATTTCTCCAAGCTAAATAGATTTCATCTAAATTAGTAAAGCGCCATTTTCTTTCTAATTGACGAGTCTTCTGTTTTAAGGTACGAGTTTCTGTGTTGAACCAAGGAGTTAGAAATCTCTGATTAGACTAGACAGTTAAGAGGCAGGGTATAACCGTGCGAAACCGAGCCGAGATGTGACGTCAATAGACTGCTAGCCGCTGATTGGTCAGGGCGTAACGTCACGAAAGCGCCCGTCTTCGTTGAAATCTTTACGACCGCCATTTGCAATCACGGACTAACTCGGTCACGGAGTAAATACGATATTAATACAGACAGCGTTGTAGGATTTGCGGAACTCTACACCGTGGTCCAACGAAGAGGTGCGGAGTTTTCTCTGCTTGGTGGCTGATACACAGTCAGAGGAGTGATCCGGACCCTACAGATGGCTGCGCAGAATAGAACCGTACTACTGACAAGCTGAAGACGAACATGAGAGAACCATCGATGGTGAGTGATTTGTAAAAATGTGCATCTGTTCGCTTATTTATCCTTTTGGTGGTAAGCTCACTTTTTTTGAGCCATACAGCGCCGTTTTTTGCTGGCTAACTCATTTTAGCTAACGAGTTTTGGCTAGTAGCTAGCTAGTACCAACTGCTGATTTGCGCTTGTTTTCTCCTAAATATTCGCTTGTGAGAACAAAACGATGAAATATGTTAATCCTGGTTAAAGTCCTGGTTTTTGTTTTGTATTGCACTTTGGTGCTTGATGAGATAAAGTGATCAATATAACCATATAACAGTTATCTGTGTGATTTAAAATATGTGTGTGATCAATATAACCACATAGTAGTTAGTTGTGTGCTTCAAAATATATGTGTGTTCAATATAATCATATAACAGTTATTTGTGTGACTCAAAATGTTTGTATTCTGCTTATATCTAGGTAAAATGACCAATATACCATAATGGAATATATATTGGCAAGTGTGTGCTTCACTCTCTGCAAAACAGTGGACCTTTGTCTCACCACAGAGGATAACAAACGCCTGGGATTTATGGAAAGGAGGCACAGTTGCGATAAGGAATGGCTGAGCCTGGCCTACGCTGACCTGGGAGGTGAAGTGGCCTTCAGTGGATACATTCGGTGCCAGGAACAAATCCTCCCGTGGACCATACACCTGGACTTCATTTTGATAATGCATGCTTTCTTCTTTGTTCATTTGTGTACAAATATTCCGGGTCAGGGCTAGCAAAGCCAGTCAGACTTCATGAACTGGCACGATCTGTTGTTGTCAGGGCGAGAATGTTTGACCCGGCGCTGTAACCTATTATATTCAACTTGCTTGCTTAATAAATACATGTTCCAAGTAAACTCAATCTCTTCCTTGAAAAACGAATCTGGGTAAACCATCTACACACATAGACAAGCTTTGAAGAGTAGACTTAGATGGTTTTTCTACTGAATTTTTAATCCTAACATGCTGCACATTAAATTGTGTGTAATTTAATGCTAGAATGTGTTTCCACATGCCAGGGTTTAGCCTCCCTGTTTATAGTGGATACTGGTGAAATGGACCACACGAGCCGAAATCTCAACAATATAAAAGTGCTTTTTCAAACCAGTGATTTATAAAGTCATTCATATAATTTTCTAAAGCGTCAGAAAGAGAAATCCATATATTATATCGATTCATTACTCAGACAGTGATATATTTCAAGCATTTATTTATTTTAATTTGGATGATTATGGCTTACAGCCCCTGAAAACCCCAAATTCAATTTGGCAAAAAATTAGAATATTACATAAACTTTAAAAAATAGTTTTTAAATAGAAATGTTGGCCGCTGAGGTGTTGGTTAATATGGGCTGTAGCCATAATCATCAATATTAAACACTTTCAATATATCACTGTCCCTGTAATGAATCTATATATGGGTTTCACTTTCTGAAATGAGTGACAAAAATATTGAACTTTTTCATGATATTCTATATGAACTTTATTCTGATAAACAATGCTTTTTTCTCTCTCCTATTGTGTCCACCCCTCCCTCCTCCCCATTGCCTTCTTCTGTTCCCCTCCTGCTGACAGGCGCCTCCACGGCTCGCCGCGTCATTGAGAATGTCATTTATGACGTTTCAGTGTCAAGTCAAATTCCTCGTATATTTACCTGTTATTTACTTGTAAATGTGCTTGGCAATAAACTTATTCTGATTCTGATTCTGATTCTGATTTTTGAGATGTGCCTGTATAAGTGTTGAACTTGCTTGAAACTAACTACCATCCATTTCTGTCGTTCGTCTAGGGAGGAGGGAATCAGCCGCTCAACAACGGACGTTGCCACTGTGGAAAGTACTGAAATCCTTTGCTTTTATAGGTAAAAGGGTCAGAACCAAAGTAGCACAATTTCCACTTAATATAAAAGGGACTGAACTGAGATTTATTTGATTGTGTGAGTATTAATTACAGAATAATTGAAAAAGACTGGCGCATCAACTGTAAAATAAACCACTTGTTAATGTATTTATTTTTTTTGTCAGATCACTTGTGTGATCCTTTGTGAGTTATGTTCATAACTGTATCTTTTGGGGAATGGCAGTTGTTCAGTCATCAATATAATTTAGTTTATATGTGTAGTTTATACTCTATCATCAATAAACTCATGCAGTAACAGGACACATTACAAATATTTGAGACCCATTGTAGTGCATCCTTTTATATTTTAGCAATAAAAGTACAAAACACCACCCACACTTGAAGCCAGGGCAAGAAGAGACACTTTTACATTCCAGACAAACTTTTATTGATAAAAACTCCATATTTTGACTGAGCGACTCCATACTCTGTGATGCACACCTTCAGTTAAAGTACTATATTCCATTCAAGTGAATGTATTAATTCATTCTGATTGCTGAGGCCACAGTAAAAGCAGATGATTTTAAATGTAACCCAGCCCTTGTAAAATCGACTTTACATCAGTGCAGCTACATGAAAATTGTGGTTAAATACAACAACGAAGTACTTTATTGTCACATTGGAATTGGAATCGCTCCTGTTTTGTTTGTTTTTCTTTTGAATTCTTGGATGGAATATGGGTGGGCAATATAAGCTGCAGCTTCAGCCATCACCCATTTCAGATAACCTATGTTGAACTGTATAATCAGAGGACTTATTGTTTAATTCGACCTTATTAGATTTTTTTCCCCCTTTGTTATATTATTCTATTTTCTTTTAATCTATCCGAAATAAAGATTCATTCATTCACATTCCACCACTGGCTTTTAGCAACAAGTGTATTTCCCAAATATGTTTTAAACTTCCTTTATTTAACCACCACCCATTTCTGTCTTTTGTCTAGGTGTAACGGATGCCAACTAGTACTGTTCGGCGTAGAACGTTAGTAAACCTCCCTCCCGAAAGCCTCATACAGTATCGGTAGCGCTGAGCTATCGGTCGGACCTTTAGCTCGGCACGATCGTGCTGTGTGTGTCTCTGTGTAGTTAACTGTGAGGTCGCGGGTTCGTGTCCTGTGTAGGGCGAACTGCGCTGATGACCTCAGTTACAAAGTGGTGCTGTGAGCCCCAGATGGTAGCGCTGAGCTACCGGTCGGACCTTTAGCTCAGCGCGATCGTGCTGTGTCTCCCATGCTCGAACTGTGTAGTTGACTGAGAGGTCGCGGGTTCGTGTCCCGTGTGGGGCGAACTGCGCAGGATGATCTCTGTCACATAGGCAAGAGGTAAACGATTGATCCACCCCAAACTGGACCTTGCGTCACTATTTACAGAGATGCAGGCCTAAGATCTGCTGATCTGAGACCAGTGTGAGCTGCACATCCCAGCTGCTGAGTGACCCAGTCTTACAGTTTGAGTTTTGCACATTCTGAATAATCTGGAATTTGCTGCTGATTGTAATAAACAATTTAGTGACTTATGTGTTTGCATCATGATTTCTATTTTTGTCTGTTAATACACTGGTTGGAAAAGAGTCAATAGTACAAACCATTAATGGGTGACCTTGAAAATAATGGCTCATTTTTAAGAAATTTATGCCACATGGTGGTAACCTTCACATATAAAAAAGAGACATCTGCAAAAACTTCAGAGGTTTGTCAGTGCAATACTACATGAATGCATGTATAGTACATTGTTGATGCAGAGAATATACAGTATATTTCTACAGTATATGTATCTAGTAAATCAAGCATTTTCCATGTAACCTTGTGACTGCATTATTTTAATTGCTTTTAATCCTAGATCAAGTTTGTTTTGGCCTAAAATGCATCATAACTGTCAAATACATCTTATTGTTTACTTTTTGAATATACATTTTGTGGCTAATATAGTTATTAACCTGGCGATCAAGTTGTGTCAGCTGATCATTTTTTGCTTTGACAACGTCTCAGACTCAGTGCAGCTGAAGCAGGTACATCCATGATGTCTCAACAGTCCATGATTTTCACGCAGATCAGAGCAATTTTTTTCCCACAATATTTTTATTGAACCTTTTTTTTTTTTTACAAACAGCACACACAGTCAGACACTAACACAAAAGTAATTTAAAAACTAAAAAGAACAATAACAAAATAACAAAAAAAGGGTAATAAAAACAACAACCATTAACAAAAACAAGTTAACAACAATGCTCCTCTGTTTAGTCTAGGTAATCTATTACATAAGAATACATAATATACAATCACCAGCTTGGAATTTGCAAGGTCCACACATATCATTCACCTTCTTCTTCAGAAGTTATGTTTAATTTCTTTACATAATCAATGAAAGGTCTCCATATATTCTCAAACACATTTTCCTTTGATTTCAGTATGTATGTTATTCTTTCTATTGGAAGGTTGGTAACATCTGTCTTAACCACTGAGTCACATCTGGTCTATGAGTTTTTCCACAGTAATGCAATACATTTTTTGGCATTAAGCAAACTGAGGTCTATGAATGTTCTTTCACTCTTATTAAAGTTATGTTTTTTCTGGATACAGAGCCAACAAAAACAGTTTAGGGTTCAATGTGAATTGTTTTGAAATTATTTTTTCAATTGTTACCCTCACCTCTTCCCAAAACATTCTGATTTTTCTACATTCCCATAAACAGTGAAATAGGGTTCCTTTACTTAGATCAGAGCAATTTTTTGCACAGGAAATAAACCAGACATTCTTAAGCTCTACAACCACTGATCGTTTGTGAAGCTGTGCTGACATCAGTGACAGGCTGTATTGACATCAGTTGACAGGCTGTGCATGAATGCCAGACTGACCGTTTGAAGAGGTAATTTTCCCACAACAGAGCCATCTGAAACACACACAGCGTACATATTTTAGTACCTAACAGTGATAACTTGCAGAGATTACTGTGTAGTACGACGTACTTATAGCAAAATAGCATTAGCAACATTAGCTTACCATCACATATGACCTAGTTTGTATCCTCACGTCTTCGGCTCTCTCCAGAAGCTGCAGAACTATTCCAGAATGTTTCGTCTCACTGCCTTTACCCTTGTCTGACGGTCCTTTTTGGCATTTACAGTGAAAAAAGCCACAGACCGAGGAGTCGCCTTGTAAAGCCGCCATGTTGTGTTTGGCTTGGGTCGCGTGTTTTACGTCACGGGAGTGTGGCGCCGCCTTGCTGTAAAAAAAATCCCGCCCACCCCAGCTATACATGGCTTTACACGGTTGTAATGGAGGCACAACCGCGGCCGAAACGAGGAGTAACGAAACGAAACGAGGCGAGTCGAACTG
Organism: Pholidichthys leucotaenia; assembly: GCA_020510985.1. Classification (NCBI taxonomy): domain Eukaryota; kingdom Metazoa; phylum Chordata; class Actinopteri; order Cichliformes; family Pholidichthyidae; genus Pholidichthys; species Pholidichthys leucotaenia. The sequence continues at coordinate 13,909,682 of CM035844.1, forward strand.
GGCTAGTGGAAATGAGGCATAAGCAAAAGCATCACTTTTTCAGCAATGTTGTTTTTAAAGAGGTGCTGACAGTAAAAATGTGTAACCTTGAAGAATGCCAGTCTACACTACAAATGTGTAAAATGCCAAGCAAAGTGCTGATTTTCTCCAGTTGCTCCGGTTTCTTGGTTTCTACGGGCATACATGGGCCTTCCTGAACAAGGTCGAAAGCCACTTTTTGCTCAGATCTATTTTCATGATCCTGCCCATAAACTGGAATTACGATGCACCTATCCCTCAACCAGTGGTCTGAACGAAGAAGAAGAAGACCCACCAGATGGAGAGCAACAGAATGAGGAGAACTGCTGTATGTCAGAAAAGATGCCGTGAACATGAAATACCTCAGGTTCCAGCAGTACACCGCAGGCATGACTGTGAACAACACAGCCGTCTGAGACAGGAGGAGACCCTTTGGCAACAGGCCGTCATAAAGATATGATGTCTATATGACGGCACATAGAGCACATGACTCCCTACAAGACGTACAGTATATATAGACACAGGTAAGCAACATAACACAGAACAGTGACAGGCAGGAGAAGAAGTAACATGCATGAGACAAGGAATACATAATTCAAGAAATCTGTCTGTCACAATGTCATGATGTCACGATCATAGGACTCGCTAAAACATCATAAGACTTGCAAAGAGATCAAAGGCAGGCTTCACTCCTGATCATAGGACTCGCTATGACATTATCAAAGATCAAAGGCAGGCATCACAGATCAAAGGCAGGCATCAACAAACGAATGGTGACGTCAATCATCCAAGGCAGGTTTCACCATGGTTGCTGTTGCCATGGTAACAGTAACTTTCTACAGGCATGCAGAAATGTTTGTTTACACTTGCTTTTGTTCGAATACCCCACGACATGGCTCAGACAACCTGCAAAAGGCCCGTGGGCAATCGACCATCACAATCACACCGCTATCACCCCTATGACAGGAAAGTGGGGCACTCTGCCACACCCACTCCTAGAGTGCAGAAAATGCAGCAGGGAAGTCATCAGAGGCCACAAAGCCATCAGAAAATACACAATCCTGCGATCAGAAAGGACAGCAGCAGACATGGCTGGTGAAACAGATGGTCCATACAAAACACAGGGAAGTTGCTCCTTAATACAGCAAACCGGGAGCTGAAGCCACAGTGGAAGCCTGTCAAATTCAATAATGGCATTTATTACCTTCTATATCAAAAGACTTGGGGCCTCCCTGACGGTTCTATGGCATTTTCCACCCACTTTTCTCACAACAATGCATGGCTAGATTTCATCCAATCCAAGCATCACCAACACAGCCTCAACAGAATGATGTCCTGTATAATGATACCATAGATGCTCTCACACAGCTGACACAGGCATTTGCCAAGGCCCCCCCCCCATCAGTTGAGTGCCCAGCCACCTGCGACTCAAGTCCCAGCAATGGTCATAGTTGATAACCAGGAGGTTCCCAGTCTTACTACTGCATCTCCTCGAGTAGACCAGCCAACTTCTACCCAACAAAACTTATCAACAGATCAACCACCGACCCCGGGCCAGCTTGTCATAATTAATGAGGCTATGGAGGAGCAGGTTGATGGGGCACAGCCGCCCCAGTCAGGCACAGCATCATCCAGCAGGCGCCACACCTCTCCAGCAGCAGCACGCCACAGTTCGGCTCCACAGGAAGATGTCCTTTCCCTTACTGCTGATGAAGATGACACTCTCCTGTTTGCTACTTCACAGGCCCACAAAGGGGCGGGGAGGCAGGATACCCCAACCGAGGGGTGTTCGAGTACCCCACGACATGGCCCAGACAACCGAAAAAGGCCTGTGGGCAATCGACCATCACAATCACACCGCTATCACCCCTATGACAGGAAAGTGGGGCACTCTGCCACACCCACTCCTAAGAGTGCAGAAAATGCAGCAGGGAAGTCATCAGAGGCCACAAAGCCATCAGAAAATACACAATCCTGTGATCAGAAAGGACAGCAGCAGACATGGCTGGTGAAACATGGAGGACTGAATGCAAAGCACAATATTAGAAATATATGCCATGAGTGCAATATCTTGTGTGTAATCAGTAAAACGTGTATTCATTGTTTTAACCACTTGCACTCCGGGCAATTTTCCTAAAAATGCCAAAAAATAATATGCCCAAAGTGTCACGGCTGGCCCTCACGAGCCAGCATAAGACGCCTCAGTTCAGTAAATTGCAGTTCAGTTCTTTTATTTATAAAGCACAGGACTTAGGTGTACAACATACAACAGCTGCTGAAGTCATTCTATGACACGGTGGTGGCATCAGCCATCACTTTTGGAGTGGTCTGCTGGGGCAGTGGCATTACTGCAGCAGATAGGAAGAGACTGAACAAACTGATTAAGAAAGCTAGCTCTGTCCTGGGGCAGCGCCTTGATCCGATGGAGGAGATAGGAGAGAGAAGGACGGTGGCTAAACTGTCATCTCTGCTGGAGTCCGAGTTCCACCCTATGCAGGACATACTGAATGCACTGAGGAGCTCATTTAGCAGCAGACTACATCATCCCAGGTGCACAACCGAGAGGTTTCGTAGGTCCTTCCTACCAACGGCTGTCAGACTGTACAACCTAAGCAGGGCTGCTCGCAGAGATAGCAAAAAGACGTAACAAACTAATAGTTTTTTGAATGCAAAAGATGCAATAGACTTACACAATGGTCCTCTCCGGCATACAACTAGGAACATACCGGTCGCTATGGAGGGTGAGAATATGTATGGGCACATAATCATACCATGTAGGATAACTAAGTAGACGGTTATGCTGTTTCATTCCATCTAGCAACAATGCTCTGCACTGTGTGTGTTTATATATTTGCATATTTATTCCATCTAGCTACAATGCTCCGTACTGTGGGTGTTTATATATTTATATATCTACATATTATTCCATCTAGCTACATTGCTCCGCACTGTGTGTGTTTATATACTTGCATATTTATTCCACCTAGCTGCAATGCTCCGTACTGTGGGTGTTTATATATTTACATATTTATTCCATCTAGCTACAATGCTCTGCACTGTGTGTTCATATATTCATATATTTATTCCATCCAGCTACAATGCTCTGCACTGTGTGTCTGTGTGTGTGTGTATATATATATATTTTATAGTAATACGTACATATGTTTATTAGCTGCTCTTGCTTGCTTGTTTTTTTTTCTTGCCTTCTGATTGTTGCTCTGAGTGTTGCTATCCCTGTGCTGTTGCAATCCTGGAATTTCCCCGTTGTGGGACTAATAAAGGCTTATCTTATCTTATCTTATCTTATCTTAACATAACTTTGCCATGCAGGCTTCGTTACACAACACAACATAAATTCACAATGGAGAGTTATGGCAGTGACGAGGAGCTCTCGTCTGCCGTAGTTAGGAAGGAACGTCAGCGAGGGAGAAGACAGTTCCAAATAAATCACTTACATGCAGCGGGATACGTCGAGGAACCCAGGGAGCATGTGGTAAGGAGACAGGGGAAAGTCATAGGACTTCTGACGAGACAGCCGCGCCGTCCAGTTCACTCGCACTGACATTTAAAGCCAGCTGCTCATGATTGGAAACTCGGCACAGCTGCCCAGGTTCTGACAGCTGAGAGCTCCCGAGCGTCTGGCCAATCAGAGCCCGGGAAACCCGTGTGACGACACCAGCTGTCAAAAGCTGACAGGGATGAGGAATAACCCGAGCGCGGACAAAGCGCTCGGGATATGACAGGGCCCCTCCCTCTACGCGAACTCCTGGTCGCGCGCAACATCCAGACCCCCCCACCCCACCCCAGGGAGGGTGGAGGGGGAAGCAGGTGGAGGGAGAGCAGGGCCAACTCACAACAAGGGGACAAAAACATCGGGGAAGGGAGGGAGAGAGAAAAAAAAAAGGCAGAAACCGTACATAAACGGGGACAGAGATGAATAAAAAGAAAAGTCAATGCTAGATTGACATCACTCACATAACCACAAAAAAGAAAGCCAAGATGAGGGTACAAGGAACACCAGTCAATACCACAAGGCAGGATCAAGGAAATAAAAGGACAAATAATACCTTCTTCTCCAAGTTAATGTGTACAGAAAACCGTCAAAACCAAAAGACAACACAGGTGCCAAAAAAAAAGGAGAACTAGACCCGAGTAAGGGAGTAACATAGGAAATAAACAACCACACCCTAAAGAAACATGCAATACTCATGATAGCCACGGCAAGAGAACATGTCCATCAACGGAAAACAGTCACCTTAAACATGAAGTCCAATCCCCAGTGGGGTATTTCAGTCACAAGTCAGTGGTGGGGCAAGAGAAGGAGAGGGAAAAAAAACCATTGGGGAATAGAGTAAAACAACTCCGCTCAGGAGGCCTCCCAGCACCCAGCATCCAGGCCGCCAGCAAAAGCAGCGGAACGTGCCCTAACGGCCCAGCCAAACCCCGGGCCGAGGGAAACCATGTCTCCGGTGGGCGGACCAGGGCGCCAAAAGAACCATCCAGCTTGTCAGGAGGCCGGGCCCGGACGCCAAAAGGAAAGAGCCGGTCACCGGGTGGTCGGGCAGTATCGGTCTGCCAACAGAACGGCTGGGGGAAGGTCGGCGAACCGGGCCAGCCGGAATTTACCCCCGCAGTCTCAAAGGCGGGGAAAAAGGGGCCACGGCGAGGACGGGGCATGGCCTGGAAAGCGCTCAGCGGCGGGTCAGCTACACAGTCTCCAGAACCCACCTGGGTCAAAACGACCATGGTGCCGAGCTCTGATTGAGCGAGAGCGGCACCCGCGTCGGACCCCGATTGGGCCGGAACCCCCATGACGTCAAGCTCCGATCGAGCGAGAGCAGCACCCGCGTCGGACCCCGATTGGGCCGGAACCTCCATGACGTCAAGCTCCGATCGGGCGAGAGCAGCACCCGCGTCGGACCCCGATTGGGCCGGAACCTCCATGACGTCAAGCTCCGATCGGGCGAGAGCAGCACCCGCGTCGGACCCCGATTGGGCCGGAACCTCCATGACGTCAAGCTCCGATCGGGCGAGAGCAGCACCCGCGTCGGACCCCGATTGGGCCGGAACCTCCATGACGTCAAGCTCCGATCGGGCGAGAGCAGCACCCGCGTCAGACCCCGATTGGGCCGGAACCTCCACGACGTCAAGCTCCGCTTGAACCGGCGGAGCACTCCTGGTGGACCCCATGCCGAGAGCCGGACCCTCCAAGGTGGCACCAAGAGCAGGTTCGCCTCCAGTGACCCTGGGGAGAGGCTCAGAGGGACAAAAGGAACCGGGATCAGGATCACCGGCAGCGGCAGGGCCCGGCGAGACAGGCTCGAGCGCAGCAGACGGCTGCACCCGGCTCGCCCCCCCGAGAGACAGGCAATAATGCTCCAGAAAGAAGAGGAGGGATAGAAAATAGAGCACTTGCCTGATCTCGGGTTCTGCCGCCATCCAGGACTTCGATGCTCCGGGTTCAAACGGGAGGAGGTCGTCGTCCGGTTCCCACTCCGTCGCGACGTCATCCGCCCCTGGAAGAGGGGCTCTTGCAGCTCGAGGACCCCCCGACGTCATCGTCCACGCTAGTTGTTCATGTGGCGTGGAGGTGAGGGGCTCTCGGCCCGCTGGACCGGACTGTTCATCTGCGGAGTCCCGGGGACGCTCCGTCGTCGGCACAGGCTCCAACCAATCGTCCGACCTCCTCTGCCCAGAAAATGGCTGCGGGGCTGGGGTCTTCTGCCCGAGGGCCGCAGGCTCACTCCTCGTCTGGTGACGCTCCTCAGAGGTCGAAGCGTGCTCAGCAGGGGGAGACACAGAGGCAGCGGGTTTAATTAACATATCAGCAGGGAGTTGAGGCTCGGGGGGCTGCAAACCCCGAGCCTCACCCCCAGGAGTCAGACAGAACAAATCACTATTAGATGGAAAAAAGAGAACTTGAACTTGCCTGGCTCCCGGAGGAGCAGTGGAACCTGCCGTTGGGAACGTCATTCCATCCTCCTCCCACCGGGTGGTGGCCGGAGACTCTCTTGGAGGAGAGGGGGCCACTCGGGATGGTGTAGCCGCGCTGTCCACTGGAGCAAAACTTCTCAAACTCCCAGCCGCTGGAGAAGGCGTCGAAGCGGAGGGGGCAACAGCCAAGTCAGCCCGGGCGTGACGCGCTGACAGCTCAGCGGGGAAAGCAGGCCCGGGGGGAAAGGCTGCTGGGGTCTCCTCCAGGTGAGACGCCGAAGAGACAGCAGTGGGATGAATGGGGTCAGCCCAGTGAACCGGAGCGGATTCCGGAGGGGAGTCACGCTGAGAACGTCTCTGGCCACGGTGTCGACGTCTACGATGGGCCCCGGATGGTGCGAACTCCAGGACTGGATCGAGGGAAGGATCCGGATTCCAGAGCGGGCAGCGGGAGCTCCGGTCACTCAGCCTTTGGCCTCGTTCCTCCTCGATCTCCTGGAGCACCTCGCGGTGGACGGCGATCTCTTGTCTCCTCGCTTGGACGTCCAAGTGGTCGGTGTAGCGGGAAGACAACCGGTCGAGCGTTCTCTCAGCGCAGTCCAGGTAGTAGTGCGCTTCGGATGAGTCGTCAAGGCTGGCGGAAGCGCTGATGAAGTCATCCACCTCCTCCAGCGCCTCAGGCAGCTGGAGCCAGAGATCACTCCACCTTGCAGCCTCCTCCTCTTCGTACATCAGAATTATCTGGCGTTGGGCAGCGATGTCGAGTCTCCTCGCGTCGACCTCGGGGTGACCGTTGTAGCGGGAAGGCAGACGGTCAAGCACCTCCTCAGCCCGGTCTAAATACCACTGTACATCAGGCTGATAACCGAGGAGAGGAGGGGCGAGGGAGGTGTCTGGATGCCCATCGAGGTCGGAGGCGATAATGAGGATTTCATCTACCTCCTCCAGCGCCTTGGTCAGCAGGACGTGGGAACCCCGAGAATGACTCCGCTGAGATGGCATATTTCCAACGCCGCGTACCTGGACAGGAAGGACAAAGTTCCCAGAACGCAACTTACTGAGAACGGCGTCTCCTTCTGGCGGCTGTCTACTGTCACGGCTGGCCCTCACGAGCCAGCATAAGACGCCTCAGTTCAGTAAATTGCAGTTCAGTTCTTTTATTTATAAAGCACAGGACTTAGGTGTACAACATAACTTTGCCACGCAGGCTTCGTTACACAACACAACATAAATTCACAATGGAGAGTTATGGCAGTGACGAGGAGCTCTCGTCTGCCGTAGTTAGGAAGGAACGTCAGCGAGGGAGAAGACAGTTCCAAATAAATCACTTACATGCAGCGGGATACGTCGAGGAACCCAGGGAGCATGTGGTAAGGAGACAGGGGAAAGTCATAGGACTTCTGACGAGACAGCCGCGCCGTCCAGTTCACTCGCACTGACATTTAAAGCCAGCTGCTCATGATTGGAAACTCGGCACAGCTGCCCAGGTTCTGACAGCTGAGAGCTCCCGAGCGTCTGGCCAATCAGAGCCCGGGAAACCCGTGTGACGACACCAGCTGTCAAAAGCTGACAGGGATGAGGAATAACCCGAGCGCGGACAAAGCGCTCGGGATATGACACAAAGTAAATCAAAAGCTGTTCTTCAACCCTTTGCAGCATCTTCATGGGGTTGGTCTCATTTAAAAGAAAACACTTTGAATTTTTTGGCAAAAAAAACATAATCTCTCTACGTGCTCCGGCCACTGAGTTACAGTCATCTAAACATACTGAACTTGAAGAAAAAAAATTTGGACAGTGTTTTTTGGATACAAATGCTTGTAAATAACACACAGCTGTCCGATCCGGCTGGAAAATGCAACAGAAATGTAGAACCAAGTGTTATCCAGCTGAGATCCAAATTTGGTAACAATACCACAAAAAATGAATATTTTACACAGCTTTGTTCTCAGGCTGTTCCCAGGCATTTTGGAACTGTGCCAAATTGTGCCAAATGGCTCAGTTTGGAAAAACGTCTGTAACTTTTGAATGATTCAATGTAGAAGCTTCATTTTAGGCTCAAAGGAAAGGTTACACTCAGGGCTGTGTCTGTGTGTGTGGGGGGGGGGGTCGTCCCCCCCCCGCTACCAAGGACAGAGTTCGGCCCTCGCTACATGAGATTACACTCGTTGCATGTTTCTACAGCAACGCTGTCACAGCGGCTCCCCCCCCCTTGCTACTGTGTGTGTGTGGGGGGGGTTTGTCCCCCCCCCCCCCCGCTCGCTACAGAGGATAGACTTTAGCCATCGCTACACAACGGATTAGCCTTATGTGGTGATGTAGGACAGCAGTGCAGTCACCGCAGCTCCCCCCCCTCGCTGCAGAAGAATAGCGGGGGTGGGGGGGCGTTCACAGCCTGTACACTGCAAGCAACCCCTTGTACCGCGGCGCACGAACTTCAGACTTCGTGAACCGCACAGCTGTAATTTACTGATCGGTCAAAAGTCATTTTGGATTACAATTTTCAGGGATAGAGAATAATTTAGCTTATAACACCTTACCTCTTCACAGCGGAGTCTTGGCGAACTTGTCTTCCTCATTGTCAGACGAACGTGACGCTGGTCCGCTCTGGTTCTGGTCTCGCGACTCGATCAAAACATAATTCCATTATTGCGGTTTTGTGCTTCCATGATTGCGGTTTTTGGCAAACGATTTTTCAAAACAAATAACAGTAGTAATTAAAAAAAAGACTGGCGAAGGCGTGTGTGTCACTCAGCCTTCGTCGTCAGCCTCCGTCGGTCTATAATGACCATGGAAGAAATCATAACGTCTACTTTGCTGGAACCAATACAAAATAAGCACCGCCTGTGGCCGAACATGGCGATCCACGAATGGCACTCCCTGTCACACAGGTTGCATTTGTGGATGGTCTCCATGCTGCTGGGTCTGTGGAGCTCTTCCTGTGTCCTTTTTTGATCCGCTACAGCAGCCAGTCTTCACCCAGCCTTAAAAAAAAACAGCTCACGAACTTCTCTGCTTCAGTTGGCTCACTGCATTCAAAGCGTTGGGAGGCGGGTCCTCCTTCCTAGATTTTCATTCATTGGTTCTTCAAGGTTTCAGAAACCCAATTCAAGGCTCTTATTAGTCGAATGAGAGGTCAATCAGATGAACTAATCTGTTCGCGGCTGTGTTTGCAGATTTTTTTCCCAGTGGCGCTTGGAGGCCAGCACCATCTCCATCTGCACCATCATCAGTATATCATGCGTCATGCGTCCGCGCGCGCACTAGTGCGCTCTTGTGCGCCCTCGTGCGTCCTAGGACGCAGAGACTTGCCCGCCCGCGGAACAACGGAGTGCAAGTGGTTAAGAAGTATGTAATCAACAAGAGAATCAGTGTAATCAATCTATGTAACCATTATGTACATTTTTGACATGCACAAAGAAAGATTTATGTGGGTTCAGATTGTGAAATATGTTTTGCAGACCTGTTGACTGGAAAAAAAAAAAGCCTGTTGATAGGGGAACAGTCTGGAGAAAGGGGAATTGAAAGTAAGCCGCTCAGCTTAAATTTCATGGAGACAAGCTAAGTCCAGCTTTAGTCGCCGCCATCTTTAGTCATGATGGCGGCACGCATAGACACTGCGGCCCCTCTAGGCATCAGTGAGTGTGAGAGTTTTGAGTGTTTTAATCATCCCAGAAGCACATTCTGTAAAACTTACAACCGTGAGACCTTATTAAACATCAAGGTAATGCACGCTGCAATAATTGCGGCGCTCGGGTGTGACTTGGACATTCTACGCCAGCATGGAATACTATCGGAGGTTTCGCTGGCAGCTACCCGGGAGAGGAGGAAGCGTAAGCAGAGCAAACGCAAACAAAGGAGAGGAAAGAGAGCCGGGATTCATGCTAGGCTAAAGGCTAATCCCTTCAGACCAGCAGTACCATCACTCCTACTTTCCAATGTCCGCCCCCTCGACAACAAGCTGGACGAGCTGTGTCTGCTGAGAGAAACCCAGAGAGAGTGGAGGGACTGCTGTGTGTTTGCATTTACGGAGACATGGCTCCACGACAACATCCCTGACGCGGCCATTCAGCTGGAAGGGATGACATCGTTCTGGGCAGACAGGGAGGCTTCTAGCTCCGGTAAGAGCCGGGGGGGGGGGGGCTATGTATCTATATTAACAAGAACTGATGTGTTAATGCCACGTTAGTAACTAAACACTGCTCTCCGTTGGCGGAGTTCCTTATCGTGAATTGCCGGCCATTTTACCTGCCAAGGGAATTCACCAATGTGTTTGTGGCTGCTGTTTAAATAGCTCTTAGTGCTAAAGCTAAAGCTAATGCTAACGAGGCACTCAGAGAGCTGCACAACGCTATCAGTGAATTTCAAACTTCACACCAGGACAGTTTTGTAGTGGTTGCGGGGGATTTTAATCACACCAGTTTAAAGACTGTGCTTCCCAAGTTCAAACAATGTGTGGACTTTAAGACCAGAGGAGAGAATATGTTGGACTTGGTGTACACAAACTTCCCAGATGCATATAAGGCAACATCTCGCCCCCACCTCGGTCATTCTGACCACCTATCCGTGATGCTGGTGCCTGGCTACAAACCTTTACTGAAGCGCAGCAGGCCAGTAGAGAAACAAATCAGGATTTGGCCAGAGGGTGCAGCCTCGGCACTTCAGGGCTGTTTTCTGCACACAGACTAGGAGGTTTTCAAAATAGCAGCCTCCCAGGGAGACAGGACAGATGTGGAGGAGTATGCTGAAATGGTCACCAGCTACATCGCGAAGTGCACAGAGGATGTCACTATAGTGAAGACTTTCACTGTACGGTGCAACTATAAACCCTGGATGACTGCAGAGGTGCGCTTGCTGCTCACAGCCAGAGATGCAGCCTTCAGAGCGAAGGACAGGATCACCCTCCGCTCAGCCAGGTCTGTGCTCTCAAAAGGACTTAAGACGTCGAAACGCACCTATACGGAGAAAATCCAGGGACACCTCTGTGACACAAGGAACACCAAACGGATGTGGCAGGGAGTTTGGGCGCTGATGGATTATAAGTCTAGGCATGGGGTCAATGATGATGACGCTTCACTTCCAGACAGGCTCAACAACTTCTTTGCACGTTTGAAGCATCAAACCTGACAGAGGGAGGGCTGGCCCATCTCCACTATCTGTTGGGCGAGCTATCATCATCAGCACAGCAGACACACGGAGGACCCTAATCAGGGTCAACCCACGTAAAGCTGCAGGTCCGGACAACATCCCGGGACATGTGCTCCGAGTCTGCACGAGTGAGTTGGTGGATGTCCTGACTGACATTTATAACATCTCCCTGAGTCAGGCCATCATTCCCAGATGCTTTAAGACCTCTACCATAGTACCGGTGACAAAGAAACCATTTGTGTCCTGTCTGAATGATTATCGTCCTGTTGCACTGACACCAATTGTGATGAAGTGTTTTGAACGGCTTGTCAAACCACACATCACAGCCTGCTTCCCTGCATCACATGACCCGCTCCAGTTTGCGTATCGTTCAAATCGCTCCACGGAGGATGCTATAGTCACCACCCTGCACTCTGTCATCACCCACCTGGATCAGAAAGACACCTACGCCAGACTCCTGTACATTGGTATCAGTTCAGCACTCAACACCATTATTCCCCAGAGACTGGTGGAGAAATTACTCCTTCTCGGTCTGAACACCGCCACATGTCTCTGGATCCTGGACTTCCTGACCGAGAGACCTCAGTCTGTCCGTGTTGGAAACAACATCTCCAACTCTACTATGCTGAGCACAGGATCCCCTCAAGGCTGCGTACTCAGTCCACTGTTTACACTTCTAGCACATGACTGTGTATCCAGACATGAGGGGAACCAGATTATTAAGTTTGCGGACGACACCACAGTGGTGGGACTTATTCAGAGGGATAAGGAATCAATGTACAGGGAAGACGTTAGAGACCTGGAGGGCTGGTGCAGGGAGAATAATCTGGTGCTCAATGTGGACAAACGAAAGAGATGATTATCGACTTCCGGGAGTCACGGCCTGAACACGTCCCTCTCAGCATCAGCGGCCATTTGGTGGAGAGAGTGGAGAACATCAATTTCCTCGGAGTGCAGATCTCGTAGGACCTGACCTGGAGCAAGAATTCCTTGGGGATCAGGAAGCAGGCCCAGCAGAGACTACACTTCTTGAGGAAACTCAAACAGGCCTCTCTCCCCATCTGCATCCTCAGGACCTTCTACAGAGGTGTGGTGGAGAGTGTTCTGACGTACTGCATTGCAACATGGTACTCCAGCTGCAGTATGTCAGACAAAAAAGCCCTGCAGAGGATCGTTAAGGGAGCTGAGAGGGTAATTGGAGTTTCCCTTCCCTCTGTCCAAGAACTTTTTCAGAGCTGTTGTAGGAGCAGGGCACTGAATATTGTCAAGGATCACTCTCACCCTCTGCATAAACACTTTGAACTGCTGCCATCTGGCAAACGATTCCGGTGCATCAGAGGCAGAACCACCAGACTGATTAACAGCTTCCTTCCACAAGCTGTTAGGATGCTGAACAGTTGATCCGGAATCTTTCATACATACTACTGCACCTTATGGACATTATGTATATTATATGTATATAGTTCTAGTTAGTTTCAAGTATGTCTCAGGGATGTGTGAATGGCTGTGTTGGGGAGGGGAGGGGAGGGTGGTGTGAGTGAGTCTTAAATTATGTTCTTTTTACTTATATGGATGCCTAGAGAAACGTAATTTCATCTTGCCTGCACTACAGTTGTATGTACAGCAACATGACAATAAAGGTTGATTTGATTTGATTTGATTTGAAGTTGAGCAAACCTAACAATGAAAAATGATGATATGAGCGGAACTGAGGGGGAAAAGTGCTGAAATAAGTGAAACCAGATGGTCATGAGTACATGGGGTACGTGTCACATGGCTGTTACTGGAAATCAGGAGGGGGACATGTGCAAAATATGAGTAAATTGTTATATAAAGTTGAATTGAACCCATCACAGTAGCCAAAGGACCTGAGGAGAGAAATAGCTGGCCAATAAAAGATGAATGTGAAGTTATTATAAAAGCTACGACTAAAAGCCCCAAAATGTTCATTTTCGGCGGACTTCAACACACCAACATCCAGTGACAGAAGAGGTGAAGAGGAGAAGACCGCTGTTAAGAAGATGAACCAAATACCATCTCAACTCTTCAATTTTTTAAGAACATTTTTTTCTTCTGCTGCAAAAAGAGAAAATCAACACTCAAGAAAACAAGAGGAAGTGAGTCATCACAGCTGGTGGCTCTCCCACCGCTGCCTCACACATCACGGGACCCGCTGAAGGGAGCAAGGGAGCCGGGGCTGCAAGATTTCTCCCCTCAAGCTGGAGGCTTGAGGCATCCGCTCCGAGAACTCCCCTCTCTTACCCTCCTAGCCGAGGAGGGGACCTCTGGAGGAGCTGGCCAGCGATTAATCTTCTTTTTTCTCCCCCCACTAGGTTCCTTTAGACATTTATCCACAAATCAATCAGATGAGTTTTACCAGGTCTTTATTATTCAAAGGTTCTCAATTATTTTGGGTTTTGGAAGTTCTTCAAATTTTTGATTATTTTGATTTTGGTTTTCTTCTGATTTTGGATTAATCTTGAATTTTCTATTTTTGATTGAATTGACTGTTTTTATACAAGTATAACCTTTTTTAGCTGAGTTTTGCAAACTTTCAATAAATTCTACAGCATATTAAAATACAGTAAGGGAGCCTGTGAGTTCACTGCTTCAGTGTCTATCTTTTCTGGTTTTTCAAGAGGGTATTTTGCTTCAAGAGGTGTCACATTTTTATGAGCTTTTAAGGGTTACTCTGTGAAGGTAATTTAACACAGGCCTCCTATAGATCAGTTTTTTCTGATCTTCAACATCAACCCAGATTAACAAGAGCAATGGGACCACGGGGGCGCTGTCATTAATACCAGAGGGTATCTTGGGCTGCTGACTGGACAGGTCACTCAGTCAGAGCTCTGGGTATAGGCAAGCGGAGGTCGTCTGGTAGATGAAGACAGTGGGGCTGGGTTAGTCCTCCATTCACCAGAAACACACAGTGACAGAAACTGCTGTGAGGGAAATCCCTCTGGGAACTGCAGCTGGTGAACCTAACCTCAAGCTTGGGGTACAAGGTCGGGCAGGCACAGGTATACACTAGTTGTTAAACAAGCAAAATAATACATGGCAAATATTGGCAATAAGGAGATCCTTCTGCCTGGCTTCAACCCAGACATTCGTATACAAGGTAAAGTTTATCATTACATGGATGCTCCTCTTCCTGAACAGGGTCGAAAGCCACTTTTTGCTCAGATCTACTTTCATGTTCCTGTCCATGAACTGGAATTACAACGCATCTATCCCTCAACCAGTGGTCTGAACGAAGAAGAAGAAGAAGAAGAAGAAGAAGAAGAAGAAGAGGAAGAAGACTCACGAGATGGAGAGCAATAGAGTGAGGAGAACTGCTGCACGTCAGAAAATGTAGCTGCACCGGTTCCCTGAATAAAGGCTGCATTTCATACTGATGTTTTTCCAAAGCTTTATTCAATCATTCATTTTGTCAGGTGTGGACATGAGCAACCAACAATGATATGAAACCATTGATGGAAATATAACACCGTGAAAACTACAAAAAAAAACAAACAATAAGATTACAACTAAAACTCTTCCCTTCCAGTCCATCGACAGTCCCCCCCACCAAGCAATACTCAGATCCAAAATATGCTAGCATAGTGGCAGAGACATTAATAAAGTCCAATAAAATGTCCATATGCATCACAATGTTTAGACAAGTGTTGCAGAAATAAATTATACAATTACAAATAATAAACACAAACCGTTTGCGCCTCTTGAACCATGTACAGGTATAGTGACAATCCCAGGACATCTCTGACTGCCTTCATTCCCTTCTGACCTATAATCTTCTTTTAGATTTGATTGGCTGTTGGCAACCAGCTTACAGGTGCATTACCGCCACTGACTCTATATCTTCTTCTTCTTCTTCTCTTGGTCACTGGCGGATAGCAAACAATTGAAAGGTGCATACTGCCACCTACTGTACAAGCGTGTGTAACATTATGTCATCTGAGCCCGACCCCTAAATTCTATGACTTAAACCTGTGTTATTTAAAAAAGAGAAAAGAGCCCTTCTCGTCATTCTTAGTGCCTCTTCATCTCCCATCTGTTTCCAGAATGCCAGTTAAATCCCATTCTCTACCGCCCTCTCAAACTTCATTTTCCTTCTCTCTCTTTCATTTCCATACTTGTGACAGTGTAATAAGATGTGCTCGACATTTTCTTTTACTCCACATTCTCTACATTTGTTACTTTTGCTTTTCCCCATGGTGAATAAAGTGCCATTTAAACCTGTATGATCCAGTCTGAGTCTTGCCATAATGATGTCTTCCCTCCTGCTTGTTGTTTTATAATTCTTTAGTGCAATAAATTTTTGTATTTTGTAATATGATCTACCTTTATGATCTTCATCCCATCTTTTTTGCCATAGCTCATTAACTTTTTCTTGATTACTGCTTTCCCTTCACCTTTTCCAAGAGACAATGGTATAGTTATTTCTTTCCCAAGTGTACTTTTTGCTAATTTGTCTGCACAGTCATTCCCTTTCAACCGTTCGTGTACAGGAACCCAACAAAACTGAACTTCACTACCACCCCTGTGTACCCTAAATAAACTGTGATATAGCTCAATCACCAAGTCTTCCCTTGTAGATTTCTTCTTCTTTTAGATTTGATTGGCGGTTGGCATCCAGCCTACAGGTGCATTACTGCCACATACTTCACTCTAAATCATCAGTTGGTATTCAGCTCTCTGTGTCTTTTTTCCCCATAACTTTGTGACGTTTTCCTCATAGCTTTGTGACGTTTTCCTCATAGCTTTGTGAGGTTTTCCTCTTCTTCTTCTTTGTCATATGCGCCATTTTCATCGGCACTCAGACCATACTCCTCCTCAGCCCAGCTCTTACTTTGACAGCGTCTCGGCAGGCTTCCAGCTGTCAAGCTCTAAGTGACGGCTGGAGGCCAATTACCTCTCATCAGCTGAAGCGCTGTCAACCATTATAAAAGGTAGCAGCCCTGATTACTCGGGGCTGTGACCTTGCATATGATCCACGCTCATCTCTCGGTGTGGATTAGGCTGGAACCCCTACGTCCAGCTCCAGTCCTTCTCTCATCCCTCATCATCATTTGTAAGTGTACCTTTTTGTATTGTTTGTGTTTTGTCCCACGAGGCTCTGTTCCTTTGTTCCTTTTCCTATCATTAATAAACGACGCAAACTCACCGGTCAGCCCTTGGCTCTTATTTACGGCTCGCTAGAGCCATACGTAACAGTAGGTCACAGCCAGTGAGTTGCCGGCTGCCGTGAGTTTGCTTTAATTGGACTTTGTTCTTCCCTGTCTGGGTGTCAACTCTGGGGGCATGCCGTCTCCCAGGAGCTGCATGCGGCACCTGGGTAATGAGCTAGCAAGCGCCCTGGAGTATGTTGATGGGACGCTCCTCGCCGCTAGCTTCTACGACAACCCCAACGACATGCGCTGGCACCTAGACTACGCTGAGGTTCTCCTGGACAATCTTCCTCGCTACGCCGACCACCCTGAAGTCAGCGCGAGGAGAAATGACATCGCCGCACAACGTGAGATACTCCATGGGCTGGAGGGAAATCCCGGCAGGAAGCCGAAGAGGAGGAGTCGTCACCCTTCGCTTCAGGATCCCGCTCGTGCCTCCGTTCCGGCCCAGGAGTTCGCACCATCCAGGGGTCTTTCCCCATCGGGCATGACGTCACTCGGGATTCCCCCGGAGGAGCTACAGCTGACAGCTATCAAGATCCAAGACCGAGTGGCTGCTGCTCGCTCTGCTGCTCATCCATCCATAATCATCAGGCATGTGACGGCGGCAGTTAGACTGGTGGAGAGGAATCCAGAGTTGCATGAGTTCCCTGAGTTTGCCGACCTGCTCGCCTCCATTTCTGCACAGGAACGGCGATTCCCGGATCTCACCTTCGCCTCGCCCCCTGCAAGAAACCGTCGTCACACCGGCTGTCAACCTCAGCGTGAATCCCGTCCGGATCCAGTTCCGGGCCGCCCGAGACACACCGCTGTGTGTCTCGGGAGTCCCGTTTTGGCAAGTCCCGTCCCGGAACCTTCTCGAGCGGCTCCCCGTCGTCCTCCCAGGGGGTCCTCTGTCACCATCCGGCGGGGAAAGGGAGGAGCAACGTCCGCCGCAGCAGGCACCTTCCAACCTCAAGGAGACAGGCAAGTCCCAGTTCATTCATATTCTCATTATTGTGATTTGCCTCGTCAGACTCCTGGGGGTGGAGTTCGGGGTTCGCAGCCCCCCGAGCTCCCACCACCTGCTGTGGCTTTAATTATTAATCCCGCATCCTCTGTGTCTCCCTCTGCTGAGCGGTCCTCGATGCCAGGCCAACGTTGCCGGATGAGGAGGGGGCCTGCGGTTCTGGAGAGCCTGGTTCCAGTCCCGCAGCCACGTCGTGGGCGGAGGAGGAGGGCGGACTGCAGTGTGGAACCTGCGCAGACGAGGAAGCGTCCCCGGGTCTCCACAGACGAGCTGTCCGGTCCAGTGGGTCGAGGGTCCCCTGCCCCCACGCCGTGCGGGCCGTTGGCATGGGCATCAGTGTCGGAGGATCCTGAGGCTGCGGATACCATCATGCCAGCTGTGGAGCCCGACGTAGCTGAGTGGCAGCCTGATGATGACCTCCTGCCATCTGAACCCAGATCTTCGCAGTCCTGGACAGCATCAGAACCCAAGATCAGGCAAGTGCTCTGTTTTGTCTTTCTCCTTTTCGTCTTAGAGCATTTTAGCCTGTCTCGTGGGGAGATGAGCCGGGTGCAGCCGCCCGCTGCGTCCGAGCTTATCTCGCCGGGTTCTGGCGCTGCCAGTGATCCTGATCCCGGTTCTTCTCTCTCTTCCGAGCCTTCTCCCAGGGTCGCCGGCGAGGAGCTGCTTTCACCCGCTGTGCCAGAGGTTCCAGGTTCGGGGTTGGAGGTCGGGTCTGGTGCGGCGCCGACCCAGTCGAGGTCCGACGCGGGTGCAACCGCGACCCAATCGGGGTCCGACGAGGGTGCAGCACCAGCGGTTTCCAGGTTCGGTGAGGGAACTGCAGATCCCCTGCCGCCGGATTCTGGACGGGCTCGTCTCCATCTTCCTCTTCATCATCACCATCGTCCACATCTTCACCCTCATCATCCCCCCAAGCCTTCTCCACCAGGTGCAATATGGACCGCTCACTGTCGGCCCGGCTCACCCTCGCTATTCCTCTCCACGGGGAAGCCGTTGCCTCTCTCTCCCCTGCGAGCCTGGTGGCTGAGCGATGCGGGTCGGCCGCCAGAAGGACTGCCGCGCCCATTCGGCTCTTTGGTCCGGCCACCCGACCCACTGGACTCTCTATTCGGCGGTCTGGTCCGGCCGCCTGAAGTACTGTTTTTCCTGGCCTGGGATTCGGGTAGGCCGCCCGAATGTTTCCCGTCACCCCTGTTGGCGGTTTGGATGCTGAGTGTGGGGAGACACCCCCCCCACCCCACCCCAAACTGTATTATTTCTTCTGTTATTCCTGTGCCTTTGGTCCCTTGTAATTTTGTGAGTGTGCAGGTATAATATGATTTCTTGCAGTTCTATTGCGGTTAGCGTGTCTCCTCCCCCCCCCCTCCTGTTTGAGGGATGTTCTGGTACGCTTTAGGGGCCTCTGTTTTCCTTTTAGGTCTCCTGTGGTTGTTTTTCTTTGAATCCTGTTGCATTTTTTGGCATTTTATGGAGTATTGTGTTTTTTCCCTGTACTCTGTAATTGCTTCGTTTGTTCCCTGCCATTGTTGTGGGGTTTTTTTTCTTTTTTCTCTGTCTGCATATTGTTAGCATGTTATGGAGTATTGTGGGTTTTTTTCATACTCTGTAATTGCTTTGTTTGTTCCCTGCCAATGTTTTTTTTTTCCTCTGTCTGCATATTATTAGCATTTTATGGAGTATTGTGCCTTTTTTTCCCGTACTCTGTAATTGCTTTGTTGTTCCCTGCCAAGGTTGTGTTTTTTTTTCCTCTCTCACGCCCTCCTGGCCTGCGCCCCATCTGCTCACCCTGGGGGGGGGGGGGGGGCGCTTGGGTGTTACTGGCCGTTCTGAGCCCGGCCTTGAGGGGGAGATACTGTCATATGCGCCATTTTCATCGGCGCTCAGACTATATTCCTCCTCAACCCAGCTCTTACTTTGACAGCGTCTCGGCAGGCTTCCAGCTGTCAAGCTCTACAGGACGGCTGGAGGCCAATTACCTCTCATCAGCTGAGGCGCTGTCAACCATTATAAAAGGGAGCAGCCCTGATTACTCGGGGCTGTGACCTCGCATATGATCCACGCTCATCTCTCGGTGTGGATTAGGCTGGAACCTCTACGTCCAGCTCCAGTCCTCCTCTCATCCCTCATCATCATTTGTAAGTGTACCTTTTTGTATTGTTTGTGTTTTGCCCCATGAGGCTCTGTTCCTTTGTTCCTTTTCCTATCATTAATAAACGACGCAAACTCACCGGTCAGCCCTTGGCTCGTATTTACGGCTCGCTAGAGTCATACGTAACATTCTTCTTCTTTTAGATTTGATTGGCGGTTGGCAGCTAGCTTACAGGTGCATTACCGCCACATACTTCAATCTTTAATGAACGTCCATCTTCTTGTTCTTCTTTTAGATTTGATTGGCAGTTGGCAACCAGCTTACAGGTGCATTATCGCCATGTACTTCACTCTATATCATCACTCTATCTGGTCAGGAGCTGTAGTCCTTCTATCATCATTGCTGTGTCCAATCGAACTTCATCTCTATCTTCAGACATCACTCTTCTTCGTCTCCTTGTACTTCACTCTATATCATCACTCTATCTGGTCAGGAGCTGTAGTCCTATCATCATTGCTGTGTCCAATCGAACCACAACTTCAGACATCACTCTTCTTCTCACTCTTCTTCGTCTCCTTGTATTTCACTCTATATCATCACTTCACTCTATATCATTACTCTACACATCTTGGCCGTGGCAATTGCCACGGCCCCCGGAGGGGCAGTACCTCCCTTGTAGATTTTAATGTCTGTATGTTTTTAAAGCTGCAAGTGAATCTGTGCACACTACCACCCGGTCCGGTCTGACCTCCTCCACCCACTGCAAACCAATAATTATTGCCACCATCTCTGCTGTAAACACGGATGTATTGTTGGAGAGTCTTTTTGAGATGATCACTTTAAACTCTGGAATGTATACTCCAACTCCAACAGAGCCCTCTTTGTTCTTTGAACTGTCAGTATAGAGCTGTAAGTAGTTATAATAATTGTTCCTGAGGTAAATGCTTGTTTTAACACCAACTTCACTCATGTGCCAATCTTTTTTCCTCATTAGCAGACTAATGTCTACTTCTTTCCCGGAAACAGCCAAGGGGGAACATTACTCACTGGACTGGTGTTAGCTATATCAATAGTGTGTAGTCCATACATTCTGGCTTTTCTGTCATGGCTGTGAGCGCTCGCCCCCTCCTTCCTGTTGTTTTCCTCCTCAGGTCATTAACACACCTGGGTGAGGAGACGCACCTGCCGCCTTTCATCAGCCAGTGTTTATAAGGAGCATCTCTTCAGTGTGCTGACGCTGGCTCATTTGGGTATACTGCCTAAGCAGAGTACTTTGTACGCTAGTGCTAATTCCTAGGTGTAGTTTTCGTACTCACCTGTTTCTCTCCTTTTCTCCAGGTTGCTGCCATCGTGCAGGTGTGTCTCCGGGAACTGCGTGCGCTCACTGCCCCATCATCTCCACTCAGCTGTAATCATCTTCCACCCAGTTAGGCACCACCGACTCCACCACCTTCACCCTGCTGGTTCGTCTCTACCCCGGTTCGGGGTCCTGCCGGTTCTCCATAATATTCTACCTAAGTGGCAATTTGGCTCACCCATTTTCCCTGTCTCCATTCCTCCACTCACAGCTCTCGTTCTCTCTCCACAGGCTCATTCCTCTGGCGAGTGACATTTTCCCTAAGCTGTGCTGTGTTTTGATATTCAGTAAACTTCTCAAACATGTGCTTGCTTGTTTGGTTGTCCTTCTGTGATTATATCGTGCACGTGAGCTGTTTGTAATTGGTAATCATGACAGAACGAACCAGCCCTGATTACAGCTCAGCAGGTGCAATGGCATCGGGGCAGTCAGCTCTGGATTGCTTAGAAGCGACTGAGCAGCAGGTGGCCATGTTGACTCAGCAGCTGCAGACTATCTCACAGCAATTGGGCACAGTCGCCCAACATTTGGCCAATCTGGCTCCTCCAGCTCCTCCTCCTCCACCTGCTCCCGTTGTTCAACTTCCTGTACGTCGTACTACCTCTGTACCCACACCTGACCCGTATGTGGGGGAGGTGGGGAGTGTAAGGAGTTTCTTCTCCATATACGGATGTATTTTGAGCAGGTTGGGGGGGAGTACCCGTCAGACACAGCTAAAATCCAGTTTATGATCTTATTACTGTGTGATCGGGCCCTTAGTTGGGCCATGTCCGTGCTCGACAGCCCGGAGGGGGCTGCATACATGTTTGAGCAATTTGTTTTCACATTCTCTCGTGCTTTTGACTATACCGAGAGTCAAGGGAACATCATTAGCCCCCTTTTGTCACTCCACCAGGGCACTTGGTCAGCAGCCAAGTACTCGGTAGAGTTTTGAGTCGAAGCGGCAGAGTCAGGGTGGAACGATGTTGCCTTATGCAACGCGTTTCTCTTTGGCTTAAATACTCGCCTCCATGATGACCTAGCGGCTCATGCTGTTCCCAACACCTTGGATGGTCTTATAGATCAGGCGGTGGGACTGGATAACCGTTACGGTGAACACGCGAAGGAGCGACAGCTCCTCCTCTCGCCTGCCCATTGAGCGAGTGCCTGTTGCAGCTACTGGCACGGGTGGCGCTGGCCTCCCTCCCAAGCCAATGGAGCTCTGTCGGTTCCAGTTGACCGATGATGAGCATCGGCGGAGGAGGAAGGCGGGCGGTGCATGTACTGTGGTTCCATGAAGCACAGTCTGAACGACTGCCACCTGCAGCCAAAAAGATCTGGCCTGTCAGTAATCGCAGGGGGTCTGACGAGCGGGACTAGACTTACTCCCCCTGGCAATTTCTCTATTTCGGCCCTCATGCAATTGCCAGGGGTTGAGAGGAGGACTATGACACTTGTGGATTCGGGGGCAAAGGAGAATTTCATCTTGTTCCAGTTCGGTTATAGGTTATCTGTGGCTCCGGAGGCACAACCCCATGATAAACTGGGGGCAAAACTCCATAGCATCCTGGAGCCCGTTTTGTTTGGCTCACTGTTTGCATTCTGCTGAGTGCTCGTCGCCTCTCCCCTTCTCCTCCCCTCTGGCTGAGCCGCCAGACCTCAGTCTCGTTCCCCAGGCTTATCATGATTTGGGAGAGGTTTTCAGTAAGTCGAGAGTATTGTCGCTTCCGCCTCATCGCTCTTACGACTGTGCTGTGGACCTCATCCCGGGGGCGAAGCCGCCGTCCAGCAGTATCTATAACATTTCTGGCCTGGAGAGGGAGGCGATGGAGAGATACATAAAAGACTCACTGAACGCCGGCCTGATTCGGCCATCCTCAGCTCCACTGAGATCCGGGTTCTTCTTCGTTGGTAAGAAGGATGGCTCATTATGCCCGTGTATCGACTACCGGGAGCTGAACGCAGTCACCATTAAGGACAAATACCCTCTGCCCTTGATCAATTCCGTGTTTGAGCTCCTTCAGTGCTCACGGGTGTTCACCAAATTAGACTTAGGTAATGCTTACCATCTCATCCGCATTCGCGAGGGGGATGAGTGGAAAACAGCATTTAAAACACACCTGGGGCAGTTTGAATATTTGGTCATGCCATTCAGGCTGACTAACACCCCCGCTGTCTTCCAGCAGCTCATTAAAGACGTCCTCTGCAATATGCTGAATCAGTTCGTATTTGTCTATTTGGATGATATTCTAATTTTCTCCTGCTCGCCAGAGGAACATGAGGTTCATGTGAGAGCCGTTTTACAGTGGCTCTTGGAAAACCAGCTCTACGTCAAGGCCAAAAAGAGTTCTCCACTACATCTACCACCTTCTTGGGCTTCATCATGGCTGAGGGGAGACTGATTGCTGACCCGGCCAAGGTAAAGGCAGTGCTTAATTGGCCAACTCCTCAATCCAGTAGGGAGCTTCAGCGCTTCCTCGGGTTTGCAAACCTTTATCGCAGGTTCATTTGGAACTATAGTGGGATTGCACTCCCTCTTACACAGCTGACCTCTGTTAAGGTCCCATTTTCTTGACCGAGCCAGCTGAACAGGCCTTTATTAAATTAAAGGGCCTGTTCACGGAAACACCTATCTTGGCTCAGGTCAAGACACAGCTCCAGTTCGTCCTTGAGGTGGATGCTTCTGATTCGGGGGTAGGCGCTGTTCTCTCACAACACCCACCCTCCGACCAGAAGCTCCACCCGTCCATGTTTTTTTCTCGGCGGCTCATGTCAGCCGAGAGAAATTACGACGTGGGGACAGAGAACTTCTCGCCATTAAGTTGGCATTGCAGGAGTGGAGGCATTGGCTAGAGGGGGCTATTCACCCCGTGGTCATGCGGACCAACCACAAGAACTTAGAGTACTTGCAGTCGGCTCGTCGACTTAACTCCAGGCAGGCTCGTTGGGCCCTACTTTTTTCAGAGGTTCAACTTTACCATCACGTACCGGCCTGGTTCTCAGAATACCAAACCGGATGTGCTATCGTGCCAGTTTGATTCCGAGCAAGTAGCACCCCCATTCCACCCTCAGCCTATTCTTCCCTCCTCATGTGTCCTTGGAGCCCTTACCTGGGAGCGGCGAGTTCGCTAGGCCCAGTCCCGGGAGCCCGTGCCAGCGGGGTGCCCCTGGAACCACCTGAATGTCCCTCCAGGTCTCTGCAATGACGTAATCCTCTGGGGTCACACCAGTCATTTTGCCTGCCATCCTGGGATCACCCATATTGCCAACCTGATTCGGCAGGTGTTCTGGTGGCCCACACTGCGGCGGAACATGCAGGAGTATGTGCAGGCCTGTCAGACCTGTATTTGGGGCAAGTCTGACTCCTCCTCCCCTGCTGGACTCCTTCACCCCCTACCCATCCCTGGTCGTCCTTGGTCCCACATCGCTATAGACCTTATAATGGGCCTTCCTCTCTCCCACGGGAAGTTGGTCATCCTTACGATTGTTGACTGCTTCTCGAAAGCTGTTCACCTCATCGCCCTTCCAAAACTCCCCTCGGCCATGGAGACTGCGGACCTCCTTACTACCCACGTCATCCATCTCCATGGCACCCCTCTGGACATCGTGTCTGACCGGGGTTCCCAATTCATGTCTCGGGTGTGGAAGGCCTTCTGCCAGACTTTTGGGACCACCGTCAGCCTCTCCTGCGGTCATCACCTTCAATCTAACAGGCAGGCCGAGCGCACCAACCAGTCCTTGGAGGCCACCCTGCGGTGTGTAGTGGCTGAAAATCCCTCCTCGTGGAGTTCCCATCTGACCTGGGTGGAGTACTCTATGAATTCTGCCATCTCTGCAGCTACGGGGCTCACCCCCGTTGAAGCCTCGTTGTGGTACACCCCACCTCTTCTTCCTATGGCCGAGAGGGAGGTTGCGGTGCCATCCGTGGGCTCATGCTCGATGCTGCCGACTCAGTTAGAGGTCTACCCGGGCCGCCCTCGCCCGCTCCTCTGAGCGCAACCGCCAAATGGCGGACAGGAAGTGGATTCCTGCACCCAAGTACACTGTTGATCAGCAGGTGTGGCTGGTGGCAGACCAGATTCCGCTGAAGACAGATTCAGAAAAGCTCTCTTCCCGCTTCCTGGGGCCCTATACCATCTCCGGAGTGGTCAATGATGTCACGGTCCGGTTGCAGCTTCCACGGACCCTACGGGTGAACCCAACCTTCCACGTCTCCCACATCAAGCCCGGTCAGTCCCCTCTGTCCCCCCCCCACCCCCGAAGCCTCCTCCTCCTCCCCAGATGACCAATGGCCAGGCTGCATACACCATGCAGCGCATCCTGGATGTTCACCATCGGGGCCGGGGTCTCCAATACTTGGTCCACCGGAAGGGCTATGGCCCAGAGGAGCATTCTTGGATCCCCAGATCACACGTCTTGGACAAGGGTATGCTCCAGGCCTACCATCAAGCCCATCCCAACAACTCAAGGGACCGCCAGGAGGCACTCCTTGAGGGGGGGGGGGCACTGTCATGGCTGTGAATGCTCGCCCCCTCCTTCCTGTTGTTTTCCTCCTCAAGTCATTAACACACCTGGGTGAGGAGACGCAACTGCCACCTTTCATCAGCCAGCATTTATAAGGAGCATCTCTTCAGTGTGCTGATGCTGGCTCATCTGGGTATACTGCCTAAGCAGAGTACTTTGTACGCTAGTGCTAATTCCTAGGTGTAGTTTTCATACTCACCTGTTTCTCACCTGTTTCTCTCCTTTTCTCCAGGTTGCTGCCATCGTGCGGGTGTGTCTCCGGGAACTGCGTGCGCTCACTGCCCCATCATCTCCACTCAGCTGTAATCATCTTCCACCCAGTTAGGCACCACTGACTCCACCACCTTCACCCTGCTGGTTCGTCTCTACCCCGGTTCGGGGTCCTGCCGGTTCTCCATAATATCCTACGTAAGTGGCAATTTGGCTCACCCATTTTCCCTGTCACCATTCCTCCACTCACAGCTCTCGTTCTATCTCCACAGGCTCAATCCTCTGGCGAATGACATTTTCCCTAAGCTGTGCTATGTTTTGTTATTCAATAAACTTCTCAAACGTGTGCTTGTGTGTTTGGTTGTCCTTCTGTCATTGCATCATGCATGTGAGCTATTCCTAATTGGTAATCATGACATTTTCTTTCAATTGTCCACCCAAACCTGTGTCCCTGGAAGTTAGAATATTCCCAGCAGTCTTGTAGTGTTGTTTTTGAAATATTCACTTCCTCACTTCCTTTAAGCTTGACCCAGTATACTAATGCGAGTTTATCTCTTCTCAAATCCATTGGCATTTCTCCTGCTTCAATTAAAACTGCATTGTTTGGTGTTGTTTTGATGGTGCCAATGCACAAGCGAAGCACTCTATGCTGCATTCTGTTTATTTTTTCCAGAGTCGTCTTTGCTGCTGCTCCATAAATCATGCAACCATAGTCTATTGTCGATCACATTAGTGCTCTGTAAATGTCAATTAATGCCTGTTTATCTGCACCCCATTCGTGTCCAGCTACAGCTTTTATGAGATTAATGAGTTTTTTGCACTTTGTCTCCAGATTTTCAACATGAACTCTCCATGTGTATCCGCTATAAAACCACCATCCTAGATATTTGAACTCACTCACTTTCTCTGTTGGTTGATTATATAATGTTAATGGTTCTGTACCAGTTTTGCGTTTTTGTTTTTTTGGTGAAAATCATATAGCAGGTTTTACTGTTTGAAAATTTAAATCCCCACTTATATGACCACTTTTCCACTTTCTCCATTGCTTTCCTGATGTTTATGAACACAAATTTCTCATTTCTTCCCCTCGTCCATATGGCTCCATCATCTGCATATAGTGCTGTTTTGATGGATCCCTCTTGATCCTCAAACATGTCATTAATCATTATGTTGAATAAAACTGGGCTTATCACACTCCCCTGAGGAACACCAGTTTCTATTTCAAAGTCATTAGAAACTTCTGATCCTACTTTAACCCTAATTGTTCTGTGTGTTAAAAAGTCCATGATCCAATTATACATCCCACTACCAATGCCCATTTTATTCAGTTTGATAAGAAGTCCATCCCTTCACAGTGAGTCATAAGCCTTTTCAATATCCAGATAAACTATAACCATTACTTCTTTCATTTTGAGAGTCTTTTCAATATTTTTACTTACCCTAACTAGAGCATTCACTGTGGATCTTCCTCTTCTAAAACCATTCTGATAGTTGTTTATTAATCATCTTTGCTCTAGTAACTAACACCTTCTCCATCCATTTCCCTAAGTGTGATGTTAATGCTATTGGCCTGTAGTTGCCTAGATGCGCTGGATCTTTCCCTGGCTTATTAAATGGTAAAATTACAGCCTGTTTCCTCCCACTTGGGATAACCCCCTCCTTCCATATTCTGTAAACAATTTCAGCACCAGTTCCATTGCATAGGCAACTGCCGGAACATAGCATAGCTTAACTGATCGTATGCTGGAGCTGTGTATCCACTGTCTTGCACAGCTCTCTTAAGCTCTGACATTGTGAGCTCAAGGTCTATTTCACTTCCATTTTTAAGTTTGCATTTTCTCTGAGTTTATGCTCCCTTTGCTGTCTATGACTCTCACCAAGATATTCTCCTCTATGCACTGCAGCAAATGCTCTACCTAGGACTTTTTCCTTTTCTTTATCTGTTACAGCCATCTTGTCCCCATCCACTAGAGCTGGGACTTTAACTGATACCCTCTTACCACTCATTTTTTTAAACATACCCCAGACATCACCTAGTTCTGTTTTCCTACCAAGGGTGGAACAAAATTTTCTCCATATTGACCTTTTCCTGTTTTCAATAATCCTTCGAGCTACTGCCCTTTTCTTTTTATAATCTATTAAATTTTCACTATTCATATTCTTCCTCAGCTCTCTGAATGCCTTGTTTCACTCTTTTACTACAATACTACATTCCTCATTCCACCAGGGTACAACCTTCTTCCTACTCTGTATTGTTTTCTTAGGTATACTTGCTATTGCAGCATTCAGAATATGATTGGTTACCTGACTGGAACACTTATGCCTCAGTCATGCCCTTTTATCCCAGTCATGTGACCTGCAACCCTCACATAAACAACTTTATTAACAAAATGTAAATAAACTGGTTGCCCTTAAAATCATATTTTAACTCATTTTAGCCATAATAATTATTCATCATACATTTCAACAACAATTTTATCAACCAAATAGATTACAAAAACACACCTACAAACTTTACCATGAAAAACTGTCTCTCTGACAGTTACACTCCCACCATATTACTACAATTTATGATAACCTTATGTAATAGTTGAATAAATCTAGTAATTTTCAAAACCCAAACATCTAAACATATTCTCTTGAATTCTTTAAAATGTTTTGAAACCAGTGTATACAGTATTTGTGTTTTTACAGATTACTTTAGAACAGATCTTAATTGTTTTCTACAAGTACAACTTATTTACGAATGGGATTTTTTTTTTTTTTTTTTATTACTTATTTTGTACCCGGAGGTAGATTTGTTTTGCAGTCTGGTGACAAGCCACCAGCTGCCGGTCGCTGCGTGCGCAAGTGCCCCTTATCCCTAATCGGATATTACTATTACTATTACTTCGTCTCTGACCTCTTTTTCCTAAGTCTCTGTTTCCCACTTGTATTGCGGCTTTTTGCACCAGTCCATCCTCATCCTTACAAATGTCTAGTACTCTTTCAAGTCTCCATTCATTGCGGGGTGCTGTATCCTCTTTGATAATGACTACATCACCAACCTTGACATTTCGTTTTGAGGAGTGCCAGCGTTGTCTGAGGATGATGTTTGCCAAATACTCTTTTCTCCATCTACTCCAGAATTGCTCTGACAGGTACTGAATTCTGCGCCACCTTTTCCTGGCATACAAGTCCTCTGCTACAAACTTTCCTGGTGGTGGCAGTGGGACAGAGGTTTTCATGGTGAGTAAATGGTTCGGGGTAAGTGGCTCTAAACTCTTTGGATCACTTTTACAGTCAGTTGAGAGGGGACGACTATTTACAATTGCCATAGCTTCATAAAAAAAATGTTCTCTAGGAAGCATCATCTAATCTTCCAGAGCTCTGTAATAGGACACAGTTCAGGACACTTCTAACTGTCCTGATCTGCCGTTCCCAGACACCTCCATTGTGACTGGCATTGGGTACATTCATTGTGAAGTCACATTGGTTTTCAGCTAAGAAAACAGCGAGTCTGTCTTTGTCCACTTCTTTTAAGGCATTTGTCAACTCATTTTTTGCCCCCACAAAATTTGTTCCGTGATCACATCTAATTTGTCTTACAGCTCCACGAATAGCTATAAAAGGCAAGGCATTTATGAAGGTATCAGTTGTTAAATCTTCCAACATTTCTATGTGAATTGCTCTGGAGGCTAGACAAGTGAATATAAGGCCATATCTCTTGTATTCCTTGTACCCTTGCTTTGTGTGAAATCGTCCAAAACAATCCATCCCACTGTAAGAAAATGGTGGGGCGGGGTCGACTCTATCAGCAGGTAGATCCGCCATCCTTTGGGTTTCTGTTGGCCTGCAAGTTCTCCTACATGTAACGCATTGGTTGATGTAATTAGCTGCAAATTTGCTGCCACCAGTAATCCAGAACCCATTTGCTCTCAATTCATTAAAGGTCTGTCCTCGGCTTTGGTGCTGCGTTTTCTCATGACAACCTAAGATCAGGTTTGTAACTACACTATCTCTTGGTAGTATCACTGGATGTTTCAGGTCAAGATGTAGAGAAGCATTCTTTAATCGACCTCCCACCCTGAGAACACCGTCAGCCAACACTGGATTGAGCTGGAGCAACAGATGGCTCTGTGGCAGTCTATCATGACTGAGTGTGTGCATCTCCTCTTTAAAGGCATCCCTTTGTGCCAGTTTTATGAGAGCAAAACTGGCCTTTCTTCTATTTTCAACACTTATGGGTTCTGTTTTGTCTCTTTTCCCAAGTCGCTGGACTCGTGCAACAACATTCAGCACTGTGTGCCATTTTGACAATCACTTGAACCTCTCCAAAAAGTTAGATCTCCAACCGAGATCTGTTTTGATGGCTATTCGTGGAGCTGTCTTACATCTAATTTGTCTGTGATCACGGAACAAATTTTGTGGGGGCAAAAAAATGAGTTGACAATGCCTTAAAAGAAGTGGACAAAGACAGACTCGCTGTTTTCTTAGCTGAAAACCAATGTGACTTCACAATATATGTACCCAATGCCAGTCACATGCAGCTACTCGTTTTCACTGTAGCTGCACTGGTTCCCTGAATAAAGGCTGTGTTTCATACTGATGTTTTTCCAAAGCTTTATTCAATCATTCATTTTCTTTGGTGTGGACATGAGCAACCAACGATGATACAAAACCATTGATGGAAATATAACACCATGAAAACTACAAAAAAAACAAACACAAAAAGATTACAACTAAAACTCTTCCCTTTCAGTCCATCGACAGTCCCCCCACCAAGCAATACTCAGATCCCAAACATGCTAGCATAGTGGCAGAGACATTAATAAAGTCCAGTAAAATGTCCATATGCATCACAATGTTTAGACAAGTGTTGCAGAAATAAATTATACACTTACAAATAATAAACACAAACCGTTTGCGCCTCTTGAACCATGTGCAGGTATGATGACAATCCCTGGACATCTCTGACTGCCTTCATTCCCTTCTGACCTATAATGCCTCAGTCACACCCTTTTATCCCAGTCATGTGACCCACAACCCTCACATAAACAACTTTATTAACAAAGTGTAAATAAACTGGTTGCCATTAAAATCATATTTTAACTCCTTTTAGCCATAATAATTATTCATCACACATTTCAACAACAATTTTATCAACCAAATAGATTACAAAAACACACCTACAAACTTTACCATGAAAAACGCTCTCTGACAGTTATAGAAAAGATGTTGTGAAGATGAAACACCTGGGGTTTGAGCAGTACGTTGCAGGCATGACTGTGAACAACACAGCAGTCTGAGACAGGAGGAGACCCTTCAGCAACGGGCATACAGAAATATATAAAATTCAAGAAATCTCTGTCTGTCTGTGTGTCTTTGTCACATGCCTATACTGTGTTCCTATGATTTCACATGACCATATAAGGAGTTCTGATCAACTCCTCCTATGATGTCGTATAGACATCATAGGCACATTGTGAGGTCAGAACTCTTTCTATGCGCATGCAGAACTGCTTGCTTACACTTGCTTTCGACAGGCATGCAGAAATACTTGCTTATATTTGGTTTCTACAGGCATGCATGGGTATACGCACTAGTAATAATAAATAAAAATGGTCACTATCACACAACTGAGTGACAGTTCTGTCACTCAGTGCATGTTGTAATCTCAAAGCACAGTGGCGGAGTGGTTAGCACTGCAGCAGCACAGCAACGCACCCTTGGCCGGGGGATCCTGGGATTGATCCCAGCCCCCAACCAACAGTGATCTGTGTGGAGTTTGCATGTTCTCCCCGTCTCTGCGGGGGTTTACACCGAGATTTCTCCGGTTTCCTCCCACAGGCCAAAAACATGCAAGTTAGGTTAAATGGAGACTCTAAAGTGGCCCCAGGTTTGAATGTGTGTGTGATTGGTGAAAGGGTTGGGAACCACACCAGTGGCTGCCGCTTCCACTCATGTGGATGCCCTGTAATTGTGGGACCAATAAAAAGGAATCTAAATCTAAAAGTAATGTGATTACAACCACCATTTTCAGGTTATTAAAGAAAAATCTGATTATCATAAAAATTTGAAATTTCTTAGCCTTTAGAGTCAAATATGTCAAAAAGTCAAAGTTTCTTCATACGTTGAATGTTTCTGTCTGTGTGGGCAGTGAAGGTTGTGTGACATCAGCGATGACATCATGCCTCACCTCAGCTGTGTGGAAACACTTTGAATTACATAAGTGACACTTTTTCACTTGGTTAAAGATAAATGTAACAGGAGGAAGCTTCTGTATGGCATCATAGGCAGCTACCACAGTTTCTGCAGAGTTGCCACAACATGTGCCACGAGTTCAAGGAGTCCACACCCAGGGCAGCAGTAATGTGTTTAGGGGTGTTGACCAGTCTATGGTGCTTTCATGTCTCTTTTCTGGACAGCTGTTCTATTTTTTACTTGCTTTAATAGATACTGTATGGCTCTAACAAGACTGTTGTCCCGTTTTGAGTGTGTATGTTGTTATGACTTGCTGCCACATGCCAAGGAAGCTGTTTCACCTTCAGCGTCCACACATCTGCTAGTGTCCAGACTACTGCTGCTGCTGTTCCCAGAAGACAACACATTATAAGACTGCATCAGTGTGTTTAAGTTCTTGTATTTTTTGATTTGTGGAGTCTCCCACCACTGCGTCTGAGGCGGGGGTCTGCAGCTGTCACTCTGACACCACATGTGTCTCTGTTGTCCATATTCAGTGGCCCCCCAGTGGCTTTAAAAGCTCACAAATTAAGTCCAAACATATATACAAGATGACATGTAAAATCACATAAGGATTGTCATATCCAGTCTGTGTTGTGTTGCTGCTTAGGTTTTTTTGTCACATTTTGTTTTAGCTTTGTTCTGAATTGTAATCGCTCTTGTTTTGTTTTTCTTTTGAATTCTTGGATGGAATATGGGTGGGCAATATAAGCTGCGGCTTCACCCATCACCCATTTCGGATAACTTATGTTGAACTGTATAATCAGAGGAGTTATTGTCTAATTTGACCTTGTTGGATTTTCTTTCCCCCTTTGTTATATTATTCTGTTTCTTTTTTTAATCTTTACTTTTAATTTATCCGAAAAAAAAAATAAATAAAGATTCAAAAGAATAAAATGTATGGGGGAAAAAAAGGTTAAATTGTTTAAAAGAAAAGTGCTGCAAATTTTCAGGAAAAAGGTTGCAAATTAAAGAGATTAATGCTGCAAATCCATGCAAGGTAATTATGTGAATTTAAGAGGAAAGAGTTACAAACTCATAAGGAAAAATCCATCCATCCATCTTCTACCACTTTTCCGGAAGTCTGGGTTGTGGAGACAGCAGTTCAAACAGAGAAACCCAGACTTCCCTCTCCCCAGCCACCAGCTCCAGCTCTTCAGAGAGGATACCAAGATGTTCCCAGGCCAGCTGGGAGATATAGTTTCTCCAGTGAGTCCTGGGTCTGCCCCAGGGTCTTCTTCCAATGGGATGTGTCCGAAACACCTCAAGTGGGAGGCGTCCAGGAGGCATCCTGATCAGATGCCCAAACCACCTCAACTGGCTCCTTTCAATGTGGAGGAGCAGCAGTTCTACTCTGAGCCTCTCCCGGATGACTGAACTCCTCACCCTATCTCGAAGGGTGAGTCCAGCAATCCTATGAAGAAAGCTCATTTCAGCCTCTTGTATCTGCGATTTCATTCTTTTGGTCATTACCCAAAGCTCATGACCATAGGTGAGGGTAGGAACATAGATTGACCGGTAAATTGACAGCTTTGCCTTAGAACTCAGCTCCCTCTTCACCACAACAGACCAGCACAATGTTCGCATCACTGCGGATGCTGCGCCAATCCGTCTGTCAATCTCTCGTTCTATTCTCCCCTGACTCATGAATAAGACCCTGAGATACTTAAACTCCTCCATTTGGGGCAGGAGCTTGTCCCCAACCCAGAGAGGACAATCCACCTTTTTCCAGGTGAGGACCATGGACTCAGACTTGGAGGTGCTGATTCTCATCCCAGCCGCTTCACACTCAGCGGCAAATCAACCCAGTAAGACCTGTAAGTCATTGTTGGATGAAGCCAACAGGACAACATCATCTGCAAACAACAGAGATGAGATCCTGTGGTCACCAACATGACACTCTCTGTTCCCTGGATGCGCCTAGAAATCCTGTCCATAAAAATTATAAACAGGATCGTGACAAAGGGCAGCCCTGGCGGAGTCCAACTCTCTTTGGGAATGAGTCCGACAGAGTGTTGGCAATACGAACCAAACTCTCACAATGGTTGTATAGAGACCAGATAGCTCGTAACAACAAGCCCAATACCCCATGCTCCCGAAGCACCCCCCACAAAAAACCACAAGGGACGCAGTCGAATGCCTTCTCCAAGTCCACAAAACACATGTAAACTGGTTGGGCAAACTCCCACGAACCCTCAAGGATTCTCGAGGGGTAAAGAGTTGGTCCGATGTGCCATGGCCAGGACGAAAACCAACTGCTCCACCTGAATCCGAAAGTCGACCAACGGCCGGACTCTCCTCTCCAGTACCTTGATATTGAGTTTTTGCATATGACGTCAGGGGGCGTGCCGCACTGGCCCGTTAGAGTGTGCCGCCATATTGGATGGCAAGAAACAGCAGCACCAGGGTGAAACAAACCACATAGCTCAGGTGTACCTACAAACTCGGCAAAATGGTGTACTCCTGTTGTTCCCCCTGATAAGGGGATAAGCGGGGAATTAAATGGCCGGTGTGAAATGCAAAAAAAAAAAAAAAAAAGTTGGATTTTTGAATAATTACCTTCACTGACGTAATCTCTCGCTTTCTTATAACGGGCTGCACGGTGGAGCAGTGGTTTAGCACTGTGACAGCACAGTTTACCCTCGGCCGGGGGATCGCGGGGATCATGAGACCGTGGGCTCGATCCCAGCCCCCGACCAACAGTGAGCTGTGTGGAGTTTGCATGTTCTCCCCGTGTTGCATGGGTTTACTCCGGGATTTCTCCGGTTTCCTCCCGCATACCAAAAACATGTAGGTTTAGGGCACTCGCGCACGCAGCAGCCGGTGGCTTGTCACCAGACTGCAAACCAAATCTACCTACAGCTACAAATAAGTAACAAAAAAAAAAAAAAAACAACTTTGTGAGTCGGGTCTGGTTTGGGGGCGCCTCTCTGCTTGCTACAAAGGACAATGCACACATGAAAGGGGAGAAAAATATTGAAAATGTGCATAAAATCAGGTACGTTTTAACGTGGCGCACCGTGGAGAGCCTTTAAAAAAAAAAAAGAAACACGCAGCGCACTTCACTCACCTCTGAGTCCGCGGAGCTGCTGTTGTTTTCCGACTCGTTCACCAGCAAAGACTTCACATCATCCACATCCCTTTCCGCTGACACATTTTCCGATATTTTTTCCTCCTGCTCCCCTTCGTCTTTGAAAGATATCATCTCATCGTTTGCCCCCAAATCATCCCCGCTGAGCAGATTACTGGCAGTCATTGTTCTGCTAATTGCTCCAGCTGTTACCCCACACCCGCCACCTCCGTTCAACTGAGGCATTTCGGCACACCAGAGGAGCGCACGGGAGCAAGATTAAAAACACTTGTCTGCTGTTATGACTGCTGACAATGACTCCACTGAATGTGACACAGACATCGCAGACACAGTGTCAAAGGCCACAGTGTCATTTGTTGAAGAGGATGATAGGATGTTATTATGTCAGACTGTGACTGTGTGTTCTCCTCACTCATTCTGATCGCTAAACAGTACAAGTTACTCCTGGGTTCTCACAGTGCAACTGCTGCTCTTGCCATCCAAGATGGCGGCACCTACGGCGTGTTTATGTTTACCCCAGCGAGTCACGTGAATTTTATGAGCCTACGCAAAAACTCTATAGACTTTGCCAGGGAGGCTGAGGAGTGTGATCCCTCTAAAGTTGGAGCACACCCTCCGGTCCCCTTTCTTGAAGAGAGGAACCACCACCCTGGTTTGCCATGCCAAAAGCACTGTCCCAGACCTCCACACAATGTTGCAAAGGCGTGTCAACCATGACAGCCCTACAGCATCCAGGGCTTTGAGGTACTCAGGGCGAATCTCATCCACCCTTGGGGCCTGGCCTCCAAGGAGCATTTTAACCACCTTGGCAACCTCAGCCCCTGTGATGGGTGAGTTGTCGCCCTCGTCCACAAGCCCTACTTCCTCTGTGGAAGGCATGTCACTGGGATTGAGGAGATCCTCGAAGTATTCCTTCCAATGCCCGACAATATCCCCAGTCGAAGTCAGCAGTGCTCAATCTGCACCATACACAGTGTGGACAGGGAGCTGCTTCCTCTCCTGAGCCGCCGGACAGTTTGCCAGAATCTCTTCGACGCCAATCGAAAGTCTTTTTTCATGGCCTCACTGAACTCCTCCCGCACCCAAGTTTTTGCTTCAGCAACCACCCGAGCTGCACTACGCTTGACCTGCCGGTACACCTCAGCTGCTTCGGGAGTCCCACAAGCCAACCAAGCTCAATAGGACTCCTTCTTCAGTTTAATGGCCCCCTCACCACTGGTGTCCACCACTTGGTTCAGGGGTTGCCACCACGAGATGCACTGATGACTTTGCGGCCACAGTTCTTGGCAGCCGCTTCAACAATGGAGGTGGAGAACATGGTCCATTCAGATGCCATGTCTCCAGACTCCCTCAGAATGTGGTCGAAGTTCTTCCGGACGTGGGAGTTGAAGACCTCCCGGACAGAGGCCTCAGACAGATGTTCCCATCACACCCTCCCTATACATTTGTGTCTACCAGGTCTGAATGGCATCCTCACCTGCCATTGGATCCAACTCACCACCAGGTGGTGATCAATTGACAGCTCTGCACCTCTCTTTACCCGAGTGTCCAAGACATACTGTCACAGGTCTGACGACACGATAACACAGTTATGAGATTACACAGTAACGAGAACATGGTGTTCGTTATGGACAAGCTGTGGTGAGCACAGAAGTCCAATAACTGAACACCACTCGGGTTCAGATCAGGTAGGCTGTTCCTCCCAATCACCCCCCTCCAGGTTTCACTGTCATTGCCTACGTGCGCATTGAAGTTCCCCAGTAGAACAATGGAGTCTCCAAGAGGAGCATCCTCCAGCACCCCAGTCAGAAACTCCAAAACAGGTGGGTACTCTGAGCCACCATTTGGTGCACAGGCAAAAATGATGGTCAGGACCCATTTCCCAACCCGAAGGTGCAGGGAAACAACCCTTTCATCCACTGGGGAAAACTCCAATATAGAGGCAGCAAGGTGGGGGGGATACAAGAATACCCACCCCTGCTCGTCGCCTCTCACCCGGGGCAACTCCAGAGTAGGCCAAGCTCCAGCCCCTCTCCAGGAGACTGGTTCTAGAACCGGAGCTGTGTGTTGAGGTGAGGCCGACTATATCTAGCCAGTATCTCTCAACCTCATGCACCAGCTCAGGCTCCTTCCCCACCAGAAAGGTGACATTCCATGTCCCAAAAGCCAGTTTAGGAAACCTAGGATCAGGCCACCAAGGTCTCTGCCTTCGACCACCACCTGATCCACATAACACTGGACCACCATGGTCCCTCCTGCAGGTGGTGAGCCCACTGGAGGGTGGACCCATGTAACTCCTTCAGGCTGAGCCCGGCCGGGTCCCATGGGCAGAAACCCGGCCACCAGGCACTAGCCATCGAGCCCCTCCCCCAGGCCTGGCTCCAGGGTGGGGCCCTGGTAACCCCATACCGGGCAGGGTACACTGAATCCTTGTTTTGTCATTCATCATGAGAGTCTGTTGGATCGTTCTTAGTCTGGCCCGTCACCCAGGACCAATTTATCTTGGGTGACCCTACCAGAGGGAAATTGCCCAGGACAACATAGCTCTTGGGATCACTAGGGCACGCAAACCCCCCACCACGATGAGGTGACAATCCATGAGGGGCATAAGGAAAAAGTTCAAAAAGTTGCAAAAAAATTTGCAAATTTAGTATGTGAAAGGGTTGCACATTTACAAGAAGCAAGCCTTCTACTAATAAAAAAAAGTTGAACATTCTAAGAAAAAAACATAAAATTTACCTTATTTATTTATAGGCAAAAAGTTGCCAATTTTAAAAAAAGAGCTACATATTGTCTCTAAAAGTACTGTGAGAGGTAGAGCATTCAGTTGAAGTTCCTCTCTTATGGAACCGGTTACCAGCCTGGGTCCATCAGGCAGACACGCTCTCTGCCTTTAAAGGTGCACTCTGGCGGCTCTAAAACCACCTCAAAACAATTGTGTGTTGCCCATAATACTACATTGTGGCTTTTTTCCACAAAAAACTTTCATTGCCTTAGAACTGCTTGGAAAGAGCTTTTCTTCTTCTTTCTTCTTCTTTTAGATTTGGTTAGTGGTTGGCAACCAGCTTACAGGTGCATTACCGCCACGTACTTCACTCTATATCATCACTCTATCTGGTCAGGAGCTGTATCAGGAAAGAGCTTTTCTTCTTCTTCTTCTTTTAGATTTGATTGGCGGTTGGCAACCAGCTTACAGGTGCATTACCACCATGTACTTCACTCTATATCATCACTGTATATCTTTGTATCAGGAGTTCTTATAAGGAGTTCTGAACAACTCCCTATGTGTGAAAAAATTATCCATCCTTGGACTGTGTCCTCAGCAGTGTCAATAGCTGTGCCAGCCAAGCCAGCCAGCTGGCCATCTTCCACCTACTTCAGTATGTGTGAATATTCTAATTAGCTCCACCCATACTCCCGCCCATCAGCAGCAGATGCTGCAAAGCCAGCCCTCCCCTCTCCTCTGACCTGGGCACACCAAAGACTGCCTTGCTAAACAACAATAGCTAGTCAAAACATCAGAGCTGTGTCTCCACAAACTGCCATTATTATCACAGATTACAGTGGTGCTTGAAAGTTTGTGAACCCTTTAGAGGTTTCTAAATTTCTGCATAAATATGACCTCGGTGCAGTGGCGGACTAATGGTTAGGGATACGGACTGGTGAGCTGGAAGGTCACCAGTTTGATCCCTGGACCGGCAGGATCTGTCATGAATGCCCCTTCGGGGCAGAGAGAAAGGCTCCACACTCTGGCCGTGAGTTTGCAACATTTAATGAAAAAACAAAGACAAACATAATAAGATAAGATAAGCCTTTATTAGTCCCACAACGGGGAAATTCCAGGATTGCAACAGCACAGGGATAGCAACACTCAGAGCAACAATCAGAAGGCAAGAAAAAACAAGCAAGCAAGAGCAGCTAATATACATATGTACATATTACTATAAAATATATATATACACACACACACACACAGACACACAGTGCAGAGCATTGTAGCTGGATGGAATAAATATATGAATATATGAACACACAGTGCAGAGCATTGTAGCTAGATGGAATAAATATGTAAATATATAAACACCCACAGTATGGAGCATTGCAGCTAGGTGGAATAAATATGCAAGTATATAAACACACACAGTGCGGAGCAATGTAGCTAGATGGAATAATATGTAGATATATAAAAACACAGTGCGGAGCATTGTAGCTAGATGGAATAAATATATAGATATATAAATATAAACACACCCAGTGCAGAGCATTGTAGCTAGATGGAATAAATATGTAAATATATAAACACACACAGTGCAGAGCATTGTTGCTAGGTGGGATGAAACAGCATAACCGTCTATTTAGTTATCCTACATGGTATGATTATGTGCCCATACATATTCTCACCCTCCATAGCGACCGGTATGTTCCTAGTTGTATGCCGGAGAGGACCATTGTGTAAGTCTATTGCATCTTTTGCATTCAAAAAAAAAAAAAAAACTATTAGTTTGTTACGTCTTTTTGCTATCTCTGCGAGCAGCCCTGCTTAGGTTGTACAGTCTGACAGCCGTTGGTAGGAAGGACCTACGAAACCTCTCGGTTGTGCACCTGGGATGATGTAGTCTGCTGCTAAATGAGCTCCTCAGTGCATCCAGTATGTCCTGCATAGGGTGGAACTCGGACTCCAGCAGAGATGACAGTTTAGCCACCATCCTTCTCTCTCCTATCTCCTCCATCGGATCAAGGCGTTGCCCCAGGACAGAGCTAGCTTTCTTAATCAGTTTGTTCAGTCTCTTCCTATCGGCTGCAGTAATGCCACTGCCCCAGCAGACCACTCCAAAAGTGATGGCTGATGCCACCACCGTGTCATAGAATGACTTCAGCAGCGCCCCTTGTACACCAAAAGACCTGAGTCTCCTCAGCAGGAACAGCCTGCGCTGTCCCTTCTTGTAGAGTGCGTCAGTATTGTGTGACCAGTCTAGTTTATTGTTCAGATGAATACCCAGGTACTTGTAGGATGTCACCATCTCGATGTCTGTTCCCTGTATATTTACTGGTGCTGTGAGGGGCTGCCCATGCCTGCGGCAGTCCACCACCAGCTCCTTAGTTTTCCTCGCGTTGATCTGGAGGCAGTTCCGATGGCACCAGTCCACAAAGTCCTGGATAAGCCCTCTGTACTCAGCTTCATCTCCGCTGGAGATGAGACCAACGATCGCAGAGTCATCAGAGAACTTCTGTAGATGGCAATGTGTTGTGTTGTGTGAGAAGTCCGCAGTATAAAGAGTGAACAAGAAGGGAGCCAGCACCGTTCCCTGGGGGGCCCCCGTGCTACTGATGATCGTGTCGGAAACACAGTCCCGGGTTCTCACAAACTGAGGCCGGTTCGTGAGGTAGTCCAGGATCCATGATGACAGGTGCTGGTCCACCCCTGCGCGCAGCAGCTTGTCCTTCAGGATCATCGGTTGGATGGTGTTGAAAGCACTGGAGAAGTCAAAGAACATGATCCTCACCATATTCCCGGGCTTCTCCAGGTGGGACAGAGAACGGTGAAGGAGGAAGATCACCGCATCCTCCACCCCAATGCCATGCTGGTAGGCGAACTGGAGTGGATCCATCGCTGGTTCCACCAGGGGGCGGAGATGAGCAAGGAGCAGTCTCTCCAGGGTCTTCATCAAGTGGGACGTCAAGGCCACCGGTCTGAAGCTGTTCAGGTCTTTGGGGTGGGAAGTTTTTGGTACAGGTACCACACAAGATGTTTTCCACAGCTGTGGTACCCTCCCCAGTTTCAGGCTCATGTTGAAGATATACGTCACAATCCCACACAGCTGGTCTGCACAGGACTTGAGGAGCTTTGCGCTGATGCCGTCCGGTCCCGACGCCTTCCTCGCCTTGATCTTCCTCAGCTCCGTCCTCACCTGGGTCTTGGTCAGGGTCAGGATGGGGGGCTGTGTGTTGGGAGTGGGGGGGGTGTCGGTGGAGTGGGGAGTGGGTAGCAGGACTTGATTTCTTAGAGGCAGCAGTGGTTGTTGTGCAGACAGGGGGGAGGGCGGTTGGTCAAATCTATTGAAAAACAGATTCAGGTTGTTCGCCCACTCCCTGCCCCCCGTGGCCTGGGGGGAGGTATTCTGGAGCCCCGAGATGGTTTTGAGGTTTCTCCAGACCCCGCTGATGTCGCTCTGTTGCAGCTTGTCCTCCATCTTCTTCCTGAAGCTGTCCTTGCCTTCTCTGATCTTTCTCCTCAGCTCCCTCTGTACGGACTTCAGCATCTCCCTGTTCCCCGACCTGAAGATCCTCTTCTTCTCTCTCAGAAGTGTTTTTATCTCAGGGTTGATCCAGGGTTTGTTGTTTGAGTGACGCCGTATGGTCTTGGTGGGAACGGATTTGTCCACACAGAAGCTGAGGTAGCCCGTGAAGGTGTGAATGAGGCCATCGATGTCCTCACCATGTGGATCGCAGAGCTGCTTCCAGGCAGTGGCTTCAAAACAGTCCTTTAGAGTGTCCATTGTCTCCTCAGACCATAACTCCACAGTGTGCATGGCCGGAGGTTGTCTGTGCACTAGGGGTTTGTACACCGGTTGGAGATGAACCAAGTTGTGATCCGATCTCCCAAGTGGGGGGAGTTGTGATGAGGTGTACGCCTCCTTAGTGTTTGCGTAGAACAAATCCAGTGTTTTATTGTCTCTAGTGTGGCATGTGACATACTGGGTGAAAGTGGGCAGAATGGGAGACAGTGAAACGTGGTTGAAATCGCCTGAGATGAGGAGAAGAGCATCTGGGTGTTCTGTCTGCAGCCTGCTGGTTACTGAATGGATGACGTCACGCGCTGTCCCAGCGTTCACCGTCGGATTTGCATAAACAACAATGCAGATCACGTGTGAGTGTTCTCTCGGGAGATATGTAGGCCTCATGCTAACAGCTAGCAACTCAATGTCTTTGCTGCAGTGTCGTTGTTTAACAGTGATATGTCCCGGTCTGCACCAGTTGTTGTTAACATACATGATCACTCCACCGCACCGTCTCTTTTTCATAATACTTATGAAAAAGAGAATACAGGTCAGCAAAAATTAGTTAAGGCTAAGGCGAGCGTGATTGCCGGCTAACCTGGAAGCAAACACGAGGAACAGGCAGCAAAAATAGCCTAACTAAGGCGAGTGTGATCACCAGCCAACCTGCAAATAACCAGTAATACATGAAGTCAACGACAGAGCACTTACATGTAGGAAAAAATGGCTTGAGAGTGGCTTGAAAGTAGGAGGCTACACCATACAATGGTGCAGCCCCCTTAAAATAGGGAGCAGCACAATTAACACAATCAATCACAGATGTGAGCACCTGTGTGAGCAGAAGATGGTGACCTAATTAGGCAATCACCCACAGCTGAGACCTGGGGAACAGACTGTGAGTGAAAGGTGAGTGGGTGGCTCCTGTGGGTGGGTGGGTGAGTGAGTGGCTCCTGTCATAACCAAAATAAACTGACAAGAAAATAACAACAGAGAATACACAAAAATACATAGAGCGTCTGAGCACTGGCTCAGACTCATGACAGAGCCCCCCCCCCCCCAAGGGGTGTACCCCAGGCACCCCCAGGCAACACCAAAAGGACCCCCCCACCACCACCCAAAAAAAGGGAACAACAAAAGATCACCCCGGGAGGGAGGTGGGGGAAACAGGCTATGGTGGGAAAATAAAAACCCCATTCAGGGCTCACACCCAAGCTACACCGGGCCCCTGGGCCCCCCAAGGCCAAAAAACCCAAATGTTCAGGTGGCCGGCCAAAATCCCAGACCAGCCAAGTGGCCTGGTGGTATGAGTTGAGTGGCCTGCCAGAGAACATAGGCCACCCAACCTAGCGGTTCAGTCTCTCGAGCGGCTGGCCTGAGTTTTTCAACCACCACGACTGGAGGGGTGACCCAGGAGATGGCTCCCCCCGGGGAGGCCCAATGATGGGAAGCAGAGCCAGAGGGGGGAGACCACGACGGTGTCAGGTGGCGGAGGAATGGTAGCACCCATGTGGCTCCAGGCTGGAGCACTGCAGCACCCTCGGTGGCTCCGGCCTGGAGCACGGCAGCACCCTCGGTGGCTCCGGGCTGGAGCATTGCAGCACTCTTGGCGGCTCCGGGCTGGAGTACTGCTGCACCCTCAGTGGACCCAGATTGGGCCAACGCTGCACCCACGGTGAACCGGCCAACCCGCGAGAGCACCAGGCCAAGGAGGCGGTCTCTCAGAGGGACCCCAGGCAAAGGCAAAGGAGGAGGGTCCCTGACAACCTTGACGGGGGGGGGGGACCTGGACTCACAACATCATCAGATGGTGGACCTGGATCCACGGAGGCATCAGGTGGTGGTGGATTTTCCCCGGCGACCCTAGGAGAAGGCTCAGGAGAGACAGGGAGAAGAACATGGTTAGGGTCACCAGCAGCGGCAGAGCCTGGCGAGGCAAGCCCAGGTGCAGCTGAGGGCCACACCCGATTCTCCTCACCAAGAGCCAGGCAAGATCTCTCCAACACAGACATGAGAAAAACAAAGGAAAGCACTTGCCTGAGCTCAAGCTCCACCGCCATCCAGGACTCCGTCGATCCTAGCGATGATGATGCCTCGGGCCCAGCCTCTAGGAGGTCCAGCTCCAGTTCTGCTGTGGTGGCCCCCACAGCAGGCGTGGTGATTACTGTAGATCCTGGATCTTCAGGTGAAGCAGCCAACGCTGATGGTACCTCCGGCATGGAGGATAGAGGCCGCCTTGCCGCTGATGTCGACATGTCCAAAACCCTGAGATGCAAGACCTGGAACCCCCTCACCAATGGCACCAGGTCCCAAATCGCCGAAACCAAGGGACGTTCCTTTGTCAATTCAGGCTTCGGGGCAGTGGAGTTGATCCTCTCCTTAGCTGAACCAGTCCTCTCCGTAGTCCGGCGACTCCCTCCCAGGACCGGTAGACACTCAGAGGAGTTGGAGATGGACAAAGGAGAAGCAGGTGAGGGCAGAGAAACAGCAGCAGATGGTGAATGCTCAGCC
This sequence comes from Pholidichthys leucotaenia, assembly GCA_020510985.1. Classification (NCBI taxonomy): domain Eukaryota; kingdom Metazoa; phylum Chordata; class Actinopteri; order Cichliformes; family Pholidichthyidae; genus Pholidichthys; species Pholidichthys leucotaenia. The sequence goes on from CM035844.1 coordinate 13,953,436, forward strand.
AGCTTGGGCTGCTGCTGCTGAGCTTCACTACTGGCATAAAGGCGAGATAGTTCATTATTTGATATAGATAAATGAAGAGGTACTCACCTTAAATCCCGGGGCTTGGTGGTTGCTGCTGCTGGAGGTCCAGACAACGTTCTTGTGAGAACTGTGGAGGTTGTCTGGTATGGAGGCGGAGACACGGGCGGAGGTTTGAAGGGGTTCTCTCCCTGCCCGTGGAGCATGGATTGTTGGTCAATTAAGGAGAGGAGAAGGTCTGAGAGTTCAGGATGGTTCCACAGGCTGGGGCATGCTTCCAGAACCTGTGCGGCTCCAACCCAGCACTCCCGTGCTGCCTCGGGAGTGCGAGACGCATGAGCCTCCCATAAGATGTTATTTATCACTTTCAGAGAAAATCACTCCTCCTCACTGAGCCCCCATAGATGATGATCAAGACACACTGCCATGCCAGCGGAATAACAGGTTTTAACAAAAAACTATGGGAGGCTAAAGAAAAAAAGGCAAAACTCACAGTTGCTGGTGCCCACACTGGTAGCCTCCTTCTGTCATGAATGCCCATTCGGGGCAGAGAGAAAGGCTCCACATGCCGGCAGTGAGTTTGCAACATTTTATGAAAAAACATAAAGACAAACATAATACTTATGAAAAAGAGAATACAGGTCGGCAAAAAATAGTTAAGGCTAAGGCGAGCGTGATCGCCGGCTAACCTGGAAGCAAACACAAGGAACAGGCAGCAAAAGTAGCCTAACTAAGACAAGCGTGATCACCAGCCAACCTGCAAATAACCAGTAATACATGAAGCGAAAGACAAAGCACTTACATGTAGGAAAAAATGGCTTGAGAGTGGCTTGAAAGTAGGAGGCTATACCATACGTACACCATACCATAAGCTGCCCTTCCAGCTCCTGGTGAGGGAGATCACTCAGGACTTCAAGACCGACCTGCGCTTCCAGAGCTCAGCCGTCATGGCTCTGCAGGAGGCCAGCGAGGCCTACCTGGTGGGTCTCTTCGAGGACACCAACCTGTGCGCCATCCACGCCAAGAGGGTCACCATCATGCCCAAAGACATCCAGCTGGCCCGCCACATCCACGGAGAGAGAGCTTAGACTTTCTGCTGCACATCCACCAACCACAATGCTCCGCACTGTGTGTCTATCTATATATATTTATATTAATATGTACATATGTATACTAGATGCTCTTGTTTTTTCTTGCCTTCTGATTGTTGCTCTGAGTGTTGCTATCCCTGTGCTGTTGCAATCCTGGAATTTCCCCATTGTGGGACTAATAAAGGCTTATCTTATCTTATCTTATCTTATACAATGGTGCAGCCCCCTTAAAATAGGCAGCAGCACAATTAACACAATCAATCACAGATGTGAGCACCTGTGTGAGCAGAAGAAGGTGACCTAATTAGGCAATCACCCACAGCTGAGACCTGGGGAACAGACTGTGGGTGAAAGGTGAGTGTGCCTGGGCAGGAGGATCCTATCATAACCAAAATAAACTGGCAAGAAAATAACAACAGAGAATACACAAAAATACATAGAGCGTCTGAGCACTGGCTCAGACTCATGACAGGATCAAATCTGGGTGGAACAGATAACATAGCAGTGGTTGCCCCGCCCTCCTTAACCCCACTGTGGTGCCCTTGAGCAATGCCCTTAGCCCCAACTGCTACAGTGGAGCTGCTCAGTGGCCACAAGTTGGTCTGTGGTTGTACTGGGCAGCTTCCTGGTGTGAATGTGTAACTGTGTGACTGTGAACAGGGCGTCCTTGAAAAAGAGAAGTTGCCGCTCAGTGGAACTACCCTGTATAAATAAAGGTTAAATAAATAAATGGGGGGGGGGGTCATACCAGGGGCGTATTCCGGAAAGCAGGTTTAGTGGCTTACCTGGATAAGCTAACTCAGAGTTTGTGGTAACTCTGAATTTTCGGTTCCAAAAAGTCAGAGTACGTTTGTAACTATGGTAACAAAGGCTGTGAACATAACCTGCTCCTGAGTAGGTTATGTCAGGTTATGTTGGCGATATGTTTAGAATATTTAAACTTAAGAGGAACCACACCCACAAATAGAAGGGTGATGGCAGAGAATCAGAGAACTTCAATTAACTTAATCCTCGCCTGGCCACTTAAGTGACCATTGTGGCCAGTCGTCTGAAGGCAGGGCAATCTTGGGCTAGGGCGATGAGGTCAGCCAGAAGTCTTATCATTGCAACCTGGGTCGTCCAGGACAGTCTGGGCTGACCTCGGAGGTGATGCCAGCCCTGGGGGGGGGGGGGGCGGACGAGCACTGGCGGAGAGAGCCTGCTTGGCCAGTGTCCCATCTTCCAGCCTGGCCACGTGGCCAAGGAGCCGCAGCCTCCCTCTTCTGATGACGGTGGAGATGGGGATAGGACAGCCAGCTCTTCTGTAGACCTCATCATTTGTGGTGTGGTGGAACCATCAGATGCTGAGGATGTTACAGAGGCAGGTCCGATGGAATGTATCCAGATGGTGGGTGGTTGTGGTGGAGATGGTCCAGGTCTCGGATCCATAAAAGAGGACAGGGATCACACAGGTGATTTGCAACTTTGTGATCATGCGGATCTTTCCACTCCGCCAGAGCCTCTGGAGGCGCTGTGAAAAGTGCTGTGAAAGCACTGTGAGACAGCTGCAAGCAGCAAATAATCTCTGGGTCTGATGAGCAGGAGCTGGTGATCTTAAATCCAAGGTAGACATAGTCGTTGACAGTCTCAACCTGCTCGTTTTTGATGGTGATGATTTATGGTGGTGGTGGCCAGAAGTCTGACAGTGACTGGATCTTTGTCTTTGCCAGCTGATGGTAAGGTCCAGGGGTGATGCTTCCTCTGCAAGCAGCTCCAGTGCCTCAGCAATTATGTCTATATGCATAGTGAAAAGCACCACGTTGTCCACATAGCACAGGTCTGTGAAGTGGGAGTGGAAGTCAACTCCAAGATTGGGGAAGCATTCCATTGCGTTCTTGACCCAGTTGTCAACCGCAACACTGAAGAGGTTTGGCGCAGCGACGCATACCTGCCGGACTCCAGAGGTGGTGACAAAAGGGTCTCACATGTCACCCTCAGCATGTACCCTGCACGTGGCATTGGTGTAGAGATCTCGGAGAATGTTGATGTACTTGGACAGTACTCCAATGCCACGAAGGAGTTGCCAGAGGGTGTTCCTGTCTAGGAAGTCAAAGGCAGCTTTGAGGTCAATGTAGGCCACATATAGAGGTTGTTCACTCACTCACTCACTCACTCCCTACTCGGTTTATAGTGAATTTAGATATAGTGGACTATATAGTAACTCAATATAACAAAATTAACAGCTTTCGGACACTTCTGGGCTTGTTTTTGCGGCACGGTTAATGACGTCATCATGGTGAGACAGTAAAAGGTAACACACTAACGGTGGTCAAAAATGAATACTTACATATAATTTGTAGTAAATATGTATTAAATCATTTTTGCTGAATTAATAAATATAAATACCTTAAGGTAGTTGATGTTGTGATATGAAGCTCTTCTCTCACTGCTCTGTTAGCTGCGCGTTGCATTATGAGATATATTGGCTAATGTAGTGACCATCCGTTGTACACTACTTTTCTTAATGTATTGTGGGATATTTTGAGTGTACTATATAGTGAATGAAATTTTCAGTTAAGATTTCGAACAGTACTACAAAATGGCTGATTCACTATATAGTACATTATTCAATTCAATTCAACTCAACTTCATTTATATAGTGCCATTTCACAACAATAGTCACTTCATAGCACTTTCAAATATAGGGGAAACCCCCACAATTGCAAAAAAAAACCCAGCAATCAGGCGGTCCCCTGTGAGTAAGCGCTTGGCGATGGTGGAGAGGAAAAACTCCCTTTTAACAGGAAGAAACCTCTAGCAGAACCAGGCTCAGGGAGGGGCAGCCATCTGCTGCGACTGGCTGTGGGGTGAGGGGATAGAGAAGATGAAAAGAACAGACTGTCACGACTCGCCGCTCATCATCTGCCTCAGCTGCGCGCACACCTGCGCCTCGTCAGCCGCGGGCTATTTAGCCCACTCAGCCTTGTGCAGCGGTCTGGAGCCGTCTGTTCGCATCGGCACTTCTTCGCGTTTGGATCATCTCCTGATCATCAGCGAAACTACGCTTCAACGTAAGCATTCCTTACCTTTCCTAAGTCTTCTCCCCTGTGCACAGGTGGATTCCCTGGCGGCGGATACCCCGTCATCGCCACCCAATCCTCACCATCGTCACAGGCTCTGCAGGACGCTGTCTTCCGGGCTTCTCCCTTGGCCAACGCCAGCCACCTGCCACCCACAAGTAAGCAGCACACAGCTCATTATTCCTGTTCAGGTGTGGTGCCCTTTACCCTTGTCCTTTGCTCTCTCCATAGGGTTGTCCGGCTGTACGGCGCACTGCTCTGCTTCCTGTGCATCAGCGTTCACCCTCATCACATGCACACATCTCACACATCCATCCAGACACACCTGCTTGTTGAATAAAGCTGTTAAATCTATCCTGAGCCTGCGTGCGTGTTTCCTGAGCCGGACATTATGTCAGTACGGCTCCAGCAGAGCGGCTCAGCAGACAGCGGGCTCGCACGCCGTCTTTCCACCCTCGAGGCTCGGGTGGATTTAATAGCCCACCAACAGCAGGTGATATTGAACCAGTTGGTAAACATCACTCACCGGTTAGACCGCTTGGACCCCCAGCAGGCGTTCCCCTCGGCTCGTCAGGGAGGGGTAGCTCCTGCCGCTCCGGTGGCTGGCCAGTCTGCCGCGGGAACGCCAACCCGACTCACACCTATCCCAACCCCCGCCCGCTTCATCGGGAAGCTCGGCGGAGCGCGGGGGTTCATCATGCAGTGTGAGTTGGTGTTTCTGCGCGTTCCCGGGGATTTTCCCTCGGACTACAGCTAAATTGGCTATATTGGTAATCTTCTGGAGGGGCGAGCGTTAACTTGGGCTTACGCCGTTATGGCGAAGCCCAGTTACGCAAAACTCTCCTACAGCCAGTTCGTGCAGAGCTTTCTCGAGGTGTTCGACCATTCCCGGCGTGATAGCGTCCTCACGGCAACGATGGAATTGGAGCACTGAATCCGTAAGAGAATGGAAGGTTTTTCTCTGAAGTCAGTGCTATTCGACCTGTTTCGGCGCCCTCAGCACTCAGTCCTCCTGATGAATTACAGTATAAATGTTGATTTTCCCTTTCATAAACATTTGGCGCACAGTATCTGGACTCTCAAGGACAGCCATGTGTCTCGACTCAGAGAATTCCATCTGCCGTGTTCAAGGACATGTGCCTCTGACTTTCAGACACTAGTCATAACATCTGCTGAGAGAGAGAACTTTGCTGTTCACCAGTCTGATAACTGCCACCCTTGCATCCAACACACACACGACTGACCCACTTATACTGATGAAAGACACACATTCACTCACGCATTCACACATTCACTGTTCTCTCTACTGTCTACTGTCTATTGTTGCTGTTTGTTAAGTGTGATTCATTGTCTGCTAATTGTGCATTGAGGGTTTTTTTTTCTGGGTGATCATAATTTCTGCTCACTTGAGCTTATTTGAGCTTACGAGCGTTATTTTGATAACTATGTTTTTTTTCTCTCTACCTATTGTTTTGTTCCTTGACCCTTGCCCTCTATTCCCTTCCTGTTGACAGGCGCCTCCATGGCTCGCCGCATCATTGGGAAGCGCCTATCAGGCGCGCCCAATGTCAAGTCAAATTCCTCGTATGTTTACTTGTTTACTTGTAAATGTGCTTGGCAATAAACTTTATTCTGATTCTGATTCTGATTCTGATTCACTGACCGTCTCTTTGGCCTCCAACAGGGAAGCCGGTCAGCAGCGGACTACGCTATCGACTTCCGGGTCGCAGCGGAGGAGGTAGGCTGGGGTGAGGCGTCACTCTGTGGCATCTTCCTCCGCAGCCTCAGCTCGGGTCTGAGGGATGAGCTGGCCAGTCAAGACCTTCCGGAGACGCTCTAGGAGCTAATCTCCGTAACTATTAGTTTGGATAACAGGCTGCATGAACGGTCCACCGAGCGGAAGTTAATCAGCCGCTCGCGTGGGGGCTCCGTCCGCACGCCTCAAGGCCGCCCCCTGGCATTACCTCCTCCGGAGTCTTCCGAGAAATCAGAGGCGATGGTGGTTGGTCAGTCAAGGCTCCCCCTAGCGGAGAAACAGCGCCGCCGGGAGTTGGGCCTCTGCATGTATTGCGGAGGCAATCAACTTACCGTGGAGCATTGCCCAGAGAAGCCAAACGGGGAGGTCCGCGAGTCACTGTAGGGGGCCTCGCAGACTCTAACCGGTCAAATCCCCTCACTAGTCTATCACTGCCCATTCGATTTTGTCACAATGCCACGGGGCACCTCACACACGCACTGGTGGACTCAGGAGCAGAGCAGAGCTTTATTTCAAAGAGCCTGGCAACCCAATTGGGCATCCCCTGCCACCCTCTGGCCACTCCTCTCAGCCTGGTCACCCTCTCCCGTGCGCCCTTTGGACAAGTGACTCATCGCACCCAGCCGGTCCCTGTTATTATCTCAGGAAACCACCGGGAGGATCTCACCCTGTACGTTCTGTCCTCCTCTGTGTCGCCTTTCATCCTAGGGTACCCCTGGTTGAGTCTGCACAACCCTGTGCTGGATTGGCAGACAGGAAGAATCGCCGCCTGGAGTTCCTTTTGTATGGGTACCTGCCTACAGTCCGCAGCCTGCGCCCCGTCCTCTCCCCCTCCGGCCAAGGACGCCGTGCCTCCAGATCTCTCTCTGGTGCCCTCGGAGTTCCATGACCTGGGTCTCGTATTTAGTAAGTCCAGGGCGATGTCTCTTCCTCCTCACAGGCCCTACGAATGCGCCATCAACGTCCGCCCGGGGGCGCCCCTGCCATCCGGATGCCTCTACAGCCTGTCAGCGCCGGAGCGAGAGGCAATGGATAGTTACATCAAGGAGTCACTCAACGCGGGAATCATCCGTCCCTCCTCATCTCCGCTCGGCGCAGGGTTCTTCTTCGTGTCTAAGAAGGATGGGTCACTCCGCCCCTGTATCGATTTTCGGGCCCTGAATGACATCACGGAAAAGGACCGTTACACCCTGCCTTTAATGGACACTGCCTTCCACTCCCTCCAGGGGGCGACCTGGTTCACCAAGTTGGATCTCCGCAGCGCATACCACCTCATCCGGATCCGGGAGGGGGATGAGTGGAAGACGGCCTTTCAAACGCCTAGTGGTCACTTCGAGTATCTGGTGATGCCGTTTGGACTGACCAATGCCCCCGTTGTATTTCAACGCCTAATCAACGACGTCCTGCGTGATTTCCTCGGCCTCTTCGTGTTCGTGTACCTGGATGACATCCTCATCTTCTCCAGGTCACAGGAGGAACACCAGGTTCACGTGAGGCGGGTCTTAAAATGGCTGCTGGAGAACAGGCTGTACGTCAAGGCCGAAAAATGTGAGTTTTACGCCAAGACCACCTCCTTTTTAGGATTCGTAATCTCACACAACCAGGTCCTGCCTGACCCCGCAAAGGTCAAAGCGGTGGTTGAGTGGCCCACGCCGACCTCCAGGAAGCAGGTCCAACAGTTTATTGGGTTTGCCAACTTCTACCGCCATTTTGTGCCCAATTTCGGTGCCATCGTTGCCCCGTTGACCCGTCTCACTTCCCCCAAGAACCCCTTCCGGTGGACCGAAGCGGCCGCAGCAGCGTTCCAGGCATTGAAGACGGAGTTCTCCTCCTCCCGAGTCCTGACCCAGGTTGACCCCGCGCTGCAGTGTTTGGTGGAAGTCGACGCGTCTCATACGGGAGTGGGGGCGGTGCTGTCCCAGCGATCACCCACCGATGGGGTCAAACGACCCTGCGCCTTCTTCTCACGGCGTCTGTCTCCAGCCGAGTGGAACTACGACGTCGGGGACAGGGAGCGTCTCGCCATCAAGCTCACCCTGCAGGAATGGCGCCACTGGCTGGAGGGGGCTGCGTTGCCGTTCGTGGTGCTGACGGACCACAAGAACCTGGAATACCTTAGATCTGCCAGACATCTGAATGCCCGCCAGGCGCGCTGGTCCTTGTTCTTCGCCCGGTTCCACTTCACCATCACCTACCGCCCTGGTTCTAAGAACGGCCTGCCCGATGCCCTGTCCAGGCAGTTTGCCCCCGAGACATCAGAGGAGCCGGGTCATACCATCCTGCCCGGCTCATGTGTGGTAGGGGCGATTTCCTGGTCCATCAGGGACAAGATCCGGAGGGCGCAGGAGACCGAACCGGACCCTGGCGGCGGACCGGAGGGAAAGCTGTTTGTTCCATCTACTGTCCGGGGGGAGGTCATCCATTGGGTTCACACCTCCAAACTCGCCTGTCACCCTGGTGTTTCCCGGCTAGTGGATCTCCTCCAGCGTTCCTTCTGGTGGCCAGGTCTTCAGAGGGATGCCACCAACTACGTCCGGGCGTGCCCTGTGTGTGCCACCGGCAAGTCAGGAAATTCTCCCCCCGTGGGCCTGCTCCAGCCCCTGCCAATCCCGGGCAGGCCCTGGTCCCACATAGCCCTTGACTTCGTCACCGGTCTCCCGACCTCCAACACCTATAATGCTGTGCTGACCATTGTGGATCGTTTCTCCAAGGCTGCCCACTTCGTGCCACTTCGGGACCTCCCAACGGCACGGGAGACAGTGGACCTTCTGGTTCAACACGTGGTCAGGCTGCACGGGATACCGGTGGACGTCATCTCTGATCGGGGGCCCCAGTTTGTCTCAGAGGTATGGAAGTGTTTCTGCAACGCCTTGGGGGCCACAGTGAGCCTCCGGCCACCACCCGCAATCCAATGGGCAGTGCGAACGGGCCAACCAGGAGCTGGAAGCTGCCCTACGCTGCGTCACTTCCTCCAACCCGTCTTCCTGGAGCATGCACCTGGCCTGGGTAGAGTACGCCCACAACACGGCACGGTCTTCTGCCACAGGGATGTCCCCCTTCAAGGCGTCCTTGGGATATGATCCACCATTGTTCCCGGAGCAGGAGGGTGAGCTGGCCGTTCCATCCATCCAGGCGCACCTGAGACGTTGTCGGAGTCTGTGGACCAAGGCGCGTGATGCGCTTTTACACACGGTGACGCACAACAGCACCACGGCGAATCGCCACAGGAGACCAGCCCCTGCCTACCAGGTGGGCCAACGAGTCTGGTTGGCCTCTCAGGATATTCATCTCAAGGCTGAGAAGAGGAAGTTGGCCCCACGCTTCATTGGTCCCTTCACCATTTCGAAAATTATTAACCCGGTGGCTGTGCATCTGGCCCTCCCCCCCCTCCCTCCGCATATGTCCCACCTTCCACGTGTCCAAAATCAAGCCCGTGGTCTCCGATCCCCTCTGTCCCCCGCCCGCGGCACCGCCCGCGCCTTTGATGATCGATGGCCACCCGGCCTGGAGAGTCGCTTCCATCATGGACTCCCGGCACCGAGGTCACGGGCTGCAGTACTTGGTGGACTGGGAGGGATTCCGCCCTGAATGGAGGTCCTGGGTGCACTCTTCCTTGGTGTTGGACAGGAGTCTCATCACGGAGTTCCATTGGGCGCATCCGGACAAACCAGCTCCAGGAGGCGCTGCTAGGGAGGGAAGTACTGTCATGACTCGCCGCTCATCATCTGCCTCAGCTGCGCGCACACCTGCACCTCATCAGCCACGGGCTATTTAGCCTACTCAGCCCTGTGCAGCGGTCTGGAGCCGTCTGTTCGCATTGGCACTTCTTCGCGTTTGGATCATCTCCTGATCATCAGCGAAACTACGCTTCAACTTAAGCATTCCTTACCCTTCCCAAGTCTTCTCCCCTGTGCACAGGTGGATTCCCTGGCAGCGGATACCCCGTCATTGCCACCCAATCCTCACCATCGTCACAGGCTCTGCAGGACGCTGTCTTCCGGGCTTCTCCCTTGGCCAACGCCAGCCACCTGCCACCCACAAGTAAGCAGCACACAGCTCATTATTCCTGTTCAGGTATGGTGCCCTTTACCCCTGTCCTTTGCTCTCTCCATAGGGTTGTCCGGCTGTACGGCGCACTGCTCTGCTTCCTGTGCATCAGCGTTCACCCTCATCACATACACACATCTCACACATCCATCCAGACACACCTGCTTGTTGAATAAAGCTGTTAAATCTATCCTGAGCCTGCGCGCGTGTTTCCTGAGCCGGACATTATGTCACAGACATATAGAGAACAAACATTAAAGGAGTGAAGCCAAGTACATTATTGGAGGTCCCCCGGCAGTCTAAATCTATTAGCAGCAGAACTAAGGGAGGGTTTAGAGACACATGATCCCTCCCTAATCGTAGGCTATATAGGAAAGGAAGGTTTTTACCCTATTCTTAAAAACAGAGATTGAGTCTGACTCCTGAATCCAGATTGGCAGCTGGCTCCACAGGAAAGGAGCTTGATAACTGAAAGTTCTGCCTCCCATTGTACTTTTGGAGATTCTAGGTATTACAAGTAATCCAGCATTTTGGGAGTGTAGTGCTCTGTTAGGATGATAGGGTAGTATCAGATCTTTTAAATAAAAAGGGGCCTGATTGTTTAGAGCTTTGTAAGTGAGAAGAAGGATTTTAAACTTAATTCTAAACTCTATGGGAAGCCAATGAAGGGAGGCCAGAACCGGAGAGATATGATCTCTCTTTCTAGTACCTGTTAAAACTCATGCAGCAACATTTTGGATCAACTGAAGACTTTTTAAAGGTATTTTAGGACAATGTGATAATAAAGAGTTACAATAATCTAATCTAGAGCTAACAAAAGCGTGGATCAGTTTCTCAGCATCACTCTGAGACAAGATGCTCCTAATCTTGACAATATTACGCAAATGATAGAACGCAGTCTTAGAAACAAATTTAATATGTGAATTGAAAAACAGATCTTGATCAAAAATAACTCCAAGGTTCCTCACAGAACTATTCAGAGAAAGGGTAACCGCATCCAAACTAAGAGTTTGATTTGGAAAGGTCTTTCTAAGGTTTTTTGGGCCAACAAGAATGACTTCAGTCTTATCTGAATTTAATAGCAGAAAATTACAAGTCCTCCAAGCTTTGATTTCCTCAAGACAGGCGTCTAACTTGGCTAACTGATTACTATCATCTGGCTTCATTGACAAGTATAATTGTGTGTCATCTGCATAACAATGAAAATGTATACAGTGCTTTCTAATGATGTTGCCTAACAGAAGCATATATAAGCTAAAAAGAGTAGGGCCTAGCACAGATCCCTGTGGAACCCCATATATGGGGAATGAGTGAACATTTCAAATACAGCATATATTTGTGTATACTCAGTGTTGTTGCCATGGTGATATTGTGGAAGAAGAAAGCAGACGAGGCAACGAGCTGAACAACACATGAACTTTATTCCTCTTCCAACATCAAGTACAGAAAATACTCTGCTGGGTCTCTGGGCGCCTCCTTTTTATAACCGTTATTTCCGTCCCATGAGACCCAGGAAGCTAAAAACAATGCACTCAGTGGACAAAGACATGCGTAGCACATTAACATCAAAAAACGTCAGTCCCACTTCTCACACCCTCTCTCTCTCTCTCCAGCAGCTCTGGCATCTCCTGAACTCCCCAGGGAGCGAATAGTCCTTTCTATTACGTCTGAGACCCCCCCGGTGCCGCTTCCTCCTTCAGTCCTTTGTTCCATCTTCCCCCGGCTTCCAACTCTGGGTGGAGAACCCCCCACGCAGCAGCACCACACAGCCCCCCCCCCCCCGTCCTTTGGGTTTGAGCCGGTGCCCATTGCAGCTGTTGTGGGGGGTCGCCGGTCCGGTCGAAACACCCTGCTGGCGAGGTATGCAGGCAGGCACATTAGTCGGTGGAGGGAAAAAGGGTGGGGGGAGGAAACATGTTAGCTTCGCAAGCGCAGGTCTCTACCGAGGGATCACCAACTTGCGGAACCACCGAAGATGGGCGTCTGCGCCGGGGAGTTTGGGCCAGCACCACCTGCTCGTCTGCCAACACAAAAGCGGGCTTCAGCCTGTCGATGCAGATGGTCTCCCTATGCCCCCCCCCTCCCAAGTCTAACACAAAATGCTTTGCCCCAGTTTCCAGCACCCTGAACGGTCCGTCGTACGGTGGGCGCAGCAGGGTCTGGTGTGCATCGTGCCTGACAAAAACAAAACTGGCGTTCTGTAAGCTTTTTGGGACAAAGGTGCGGGGAAAACAACGGTGGGCCGGGCCCAGAACGTTAACAGCCTCAGCACTGTGCAAAAATTGCATGGGCGGAGCGGCCTTGGGCAAGGGGTTTTCCGGTAAAAACTCTCCGGGGAGCCACAGCGGCTGAGAAAAAATGAGTTCTGCCGGGGAGGCTGCCAGTTTCTCCTTAGGTGCGGAGCGCAACCCTAAAAGAACCCAGGGCAGGCGGTCGACCCAATTTGCATCCGTGACCGAAGCTCTGAGTGCTCCCTTAAGCGACCAATGAAAACGTTCGCATAACTTGTTAGCCTGGGGGTTGTACGCCGTAGTGCGGTGGATTTTGACCCCAAGGCTCTGGGCCATCGCAGACCAGAGTTCTGAAATGGATTGCAGACCCCTATTGGAAGTGATGTCCAACGGGGATCTGATCCATGCAATCCAAGCCGACAAAAAAGCACGAGCCACTTCCGCGGACATGGTGGAAGACAGCAGGACCACTTCAGGCCAGCGCATGGTGCGGTCCACGATTGTCAAAAGGTGCGTAAAACCTTACAATGGTGGGAGGGGTCCCACCAAATCCACGTGGACGTGGTTGAACCTCCTGGCCAGGATTTGGAACGGCTCGAGGGGGGCTCCAGTCTGCTTGTGCACTTTGGCCTGCTGGCATGCGACGCACGCTGCAGCCCACTCTTTCACGTCCTTGTGCAAGCGTGGCCAGACAAATTTCGCCCCCACCGGTTTAACCGAAGCATGCATGCCAGGATGCAAAAGGGAGTGGACCGACTCAAAAATGTGGCGGCGCCAAGAGCTCTGAACCACCGGGGGTGGGCAACCGGTGAATACGTCGCAGAGCAAGGGCGGGCACCCTTCTGACACCACCCTGCAATCCAGCTTTAACCCAGTAGGTGGGGACTGGAGGGCGCAAATGTCCGCGTCCCTGGTTTGCTCCCCGGCCATGGCAGGGAAATCTATTCCCACGTAGACCAGGGAGACTAACGTGCACGACAAGCAGTTGACCACGACATTGAGTTTACCAGCAACGTGTTGAATGTCGGCCGTGAACTCCGAGATCGCAGCTAAATGCCGTTGCTGCCGGGCCAACCACGGTTCCGAGACCTTGGACATCGCATACGTTAGTGGTTTATAATCCACAAATGCGGTGAACTCGCGCCCTTCTAGCCAAAACTGGAAATGGTGCATTGCCAGGTGGAGGGCCAACAATTCTCTGTTGAATGTACTGCATTTGCATTTGTTGTCGCGCAAAGTACGACTGAAAAATGCGAGCAGCTGCCACGAACCGGAGACATACTGCTCCACCACTGCCCCTATGGCAACGACAGACACATCTGTGGTGAGTGCTATCCATGCCGATGGGGCAGGGTGGGCCAACAAAGCAGCGTCAGTGAGTGCTGCTTTGGCATTTGCGAAAGCCTGGACTCGCTTGGGGTCCAGTTGATTTTCCACGGGCTTCTTTTTTTTGAGCACGGCGTACAATGGCTGCATCAGCTGGGCTGCCTGGGGGAGGAAACGGTTATAAAAGTTGACCATCCCCAAAAACTCCTGTAGGGCCCTCACGGTCTGCAGACACAGAAAGTCCGACACTGCGCAAACCTTATCAGGTAGCAGAATCACGCCCTTCGGCTAAATGCAGTGACCCAAAAAATCGATCACTGGCACACTGAACTGGCACTTCGCTGGGTTAACTATAAGCCCATGCGCTTCTAACCTCTGGAAAACCATTTTGAGATAGGCAAGGTACTCCTTCTCGGACGTGCTAGCCACCAAAATGTCGTCTAAGTAGACAAAAATGAAAGGTAGGTCGTGGAGCACCGCATCCATCATTCTTTGGAAGGTTTGCGCGGCGCCCTTTAACCCAAACGGCATGCGTAAAAACTCGAAAAGGCCAAAAGGAGTTATTACTGCTGTTTTGGGAATGTCCTCCGCGCGCACTGGGACCTGGTGGTAACCGCAGACCAGATCCACTTTCAAAAAAACACGCGTCCCGGCCAGGTGCATGGAAGAGTCCTGGATGTGCTGGATGGGATACCTATCATGTTCCGTGGCATTGTTCAAGTGCCGGAAATCGCCGCACGGTCACAACGACCCATCAACCTTAGGGACCATGTGTAGCAGGGATGCCCACGGGCTATTGGAGCACCTGACAATGCCCAGCTGCTCCAAGTTGGCAAACTCCTCGTGCGTGCTGGCCAGTTTAGCAGCGTCCAGGCCCCAAGGTCGTGCGAACACCCGTGGGCCTTTTGTGGTTATGAAATGTTCAACCCCGTGTTTGGTTGCTGTAGCAGAAAAAGTCGGGACCATGAGTGCTAGGAAGTGTGAAAGTAAATGCCGGTACTTCCCCCCTGGAGCTATAACGTTAGCCAGTGCTGTTGACCCAGCTCCCTGAGCTGTGCAGGGCAAGGAGGAAAAAGAGATAGTGTCCACTAAATGTCTGTTGGCAACATCGACTAACAACCCATAAGCACATAAAAAATCTGTGCCTAAAATGGGGGCAGAGCACACAGCTACCACAAAGTTCCACTGATAATTGCGTCCATGCAAGCATATCATCAGAGTCTGTTTACCAAACGTCCTGATGGTGGATCCATTGGCGGCCGTGAGCTTGGGACTCCTGCCTCCTGCCGACTTGTCTGCACTGACCAGCAGGATGAGGCTCTTCTGGGAGCCGGAGTCCGCCAAAAATCATCTCCCCGAACTTGTGTCTGTGATAAAAAGCAGCTTGTTCTTGTTGCCAGCGGTAGCAGCTGCTACTGACTGCTGGCCGTGCTGTGCTCCCAGCTTCTTGAATTGGCACGGCGGCAGACAGCATTGGGCACCTGAGCTGAAACGGTGATGATAGAAACAGATTGCCTCTTTCCTGCGTCTCTTGGCGTCCATCCAGGCTACCACCAATGGCTCCCCGACCTCGATGGAGTCCCTCATGGATGCTGGTGCCGCTGCATGCACGCTGAGAGCTCTGGTTGCTAAAATGATGCGGTCCGCTTCCTGCATCAGGGCATGGTAGTCCTTAGTTAGCAGCAGCGGTGAGTTGACCAGGATCGCTCTTGCTGTAACAGGTAGGTTCCTGAGGAACAGGTGGGTGAACAGGAAAGATTTATTGTTCTTCCCCCTCAGCACTAACATGCTTTCCATGAGCTCCACGGCTGATCTGTCCCCTAACTCTGAACGTGTTACGAGTCTCTCCACCCTCTCACTGTCAGACAGGGTATAACACTGGAGTAGCATCCACTTGAGCGCTTCATATTTCCCCTGGGCCAGCGGCTCCTGGAGCAGACTCATTACCTGTTGCGTGGCGCACACATCCAGCGCCGCGACTACATGGTAATATTTTGTGTCGTCCGTTGTGATCCCACGGAGTGCAAACTGGGCTTCTACATGAAGGAACCACACGGTCGGATTGTGAAGCCAGAAGGCTGGGAGCTGGACTGTGACAGCGCAAGCAGCGCTGGTGCTCTCCCTCTGGGTTGTCTCCAGGGCGGTGCTTGGCTCGTTTTCCATGGCACGTCTTGGGGTCACCAATGTGGAAGAAGAAAGCAGATGAGGCAATGAGCTAAATGACACATGAACTATATTCCCCTTCCAACATCAAGTACAGAAAATACTCTGCTGGGTCTCTGGGCGCCTCCTTTTTATAACCTTTATTTACATCCCATGAGACCCAGGGAGCCAAAAACAATGCAATCAGTGGACAAAGACAAACGTGGCACGTTCTCACACCCTCTCTTCCTCCAGCGGCTCTGGCGTCTCCTGAACTCCCCAGGGGGCGAATAGTCCTTTCTGTTACGGTCTGAGATCCCCGGGTGCCACTTCTTCCTTCAGTCCTTTGTTCCATCTTCCTCCTGGCTTCTGACTCTGGCTGGAGAACCCCCCACGCAGTGCCACCACAATATGTAAATTGCTGTTTTTAAATTAAATTAAATCACCCTTTATTGTCATTCAACTGTACAACCAATCACGTACAGTAGAACGAGATTGTGTTTTACCCATAGATATAAAAGGCTAGATTGGCAGCGCTGGCCAGTCCGTGGTCGCGGGAGCGTGACGCGCGTCCGCCATCTTGGTACAGGATATGTGTAGCACATCCCTGTGGTCCAGTGCAGACACCTGCTTGGGTCATTCTCCTTTGTTAAACGTTTGACAGGCTTCAGTGAACATGTTTACAACACAGTACAACACAGTGCATAGTGGTTTACTTTCAGCATAATCTGCATAAATATTAGGTGTTTAAGAGCTTCATAATTATTAAATTATGGCATTTTGCAGTGTCTCAATCAAGAACTGTCAAATGAGCTGAAAAAGAAGTTACCATACCCCCTGATTAATAATTAAGGCTAGCTCTTTCATTGTGGCCATTTATGCATAAATATATGGCCGAAATTGATTAATTCATACTTTGTCCTGGGCTGTATTTGTTATATTTGCCACCCCAGGCAACCAGCTTATTGCCCCCCCCCCCAATTGTCAAAAATGTTTATCAAAGAAGTATTTCAGCCTGTGCTATACAAATTGGCCTAGATATGTAAACTTTGAAATAAATAAAGAGAATAAAAAATTACAAATCAATTATTCAAGTTTCTTCATTTAACTAGACAGACATTATACACTCCCCCCCCATCTACCTGGATCTGTATAGCAGTTGTTTAAAATCAATTTGAAATTCTTATTGATTTTAGGCCCACATAACAAATTTATACAATACACCAATGTTCATTACAAATGTATTAAATTTATTGCATAGAATAATGCACTCAACATGAAAGCAGCAAGCTCATATTAATCAATTGCAAGGTGAGGTGAAGTGTTAATTGAATCAAAACCCAGTTTAAAGTAGAACTGAACCCACCTTTTTGCCGAAAAAGTAGAATAGCAGATTAATTCCTTATTACCTATTGTATTTTTCAACACATAAAAGAAATTTTTAGGCGGTGCGATGGCCAAGCTATAAGCCGATAAACTTTTGCCTCTGGCTGGCAGTGCTAAACAAACCGGAAGTAGTGCAGACGACGCTGCGTGACGTCACGAGTGTGACCCTTATCAAAACTACAATGGCAGATGATAGCAGTTCCAGTAGTCAAGAACACCAGAGTTTTCAGAGTGAAGAGGCATTCAGGATCGGTGACGAGACAGAGGAGGATGCAGGAGTGTGGCAGGTGGCAGGCGTGCACAAGGGCGAGCCCGGGAGACAGCGACCTGATGCACCTGTGACAGCAGCTGGCAGACGGCGATGCAGAGGCGAGGTCCGCCGCCGGGGAATCCACCTGTGCACAGGGGAGAGACTGGAAAGGCAAAGGTAGGTATGCTTACACTGTAGATCTTGCTGGGAGATGAGGGGGTTCCTCTGCAGCAAGAGGGCTGAAGAAATCAGACGGCTTCAGGCCGAAGCCCAGGGCAGAGTGGCTTATATCCCACGCTGCTGACGAGGCGCAGGTGTGCGCGCAGCTGGCGCCGCTAATGAGCGGCGAGTTGTAACATATCCAGCCTGTGTTGTGTTGTAGCTTAGTTTTCTTTTTTCTCTGTCACATTTTGTCTTAGTTTTGTTTTGAATTGTAATCGCTCTTGCCTGTTTTCTCTTTTTTCTCTTTTGAATTCTTAGATGGTATATGGGTGGGCAATATAAGCTGCGGCTTCAGCCATCACCCATTTCGGATAACTTACGTTGAATTGTATAATCAGATGAGTCATTGTTCAATTTGACCTTGTTGTTATATCATTCAGTTTCTTTCAACCTGTACTGTACTATCCGAAATAAATAAATTCATTCATTCATTCAAAAAATTGTTGGTGGATTCCGGCACTGACTCAGAGTCAGACCGCAGCAGTGATGGGGAGGAGAGTCGCTTATTGAATACAGAATGGTGAGTCTTTACTTCTCTACTTTGGCATGTTTGGGGTGTCAGGATAAGGAAAATTAACAATAAAAAAGAAAGAAAAAAAACCCATCAGCATTTTTCCAACTTGTTATTTATACATATTTATACATTCATACATACAGTATATAGACCATGGGCTATGTATTACAATACTTCTACAGACTATAGTGGCAATACACATGAACAGAACTGGCCTCTGCATTTGACTGCGCTATTTATAAATAATATCTATATCTAGAAACGCATCGCTTCCCGGTCGCTTTTCCTCCCCCTTTCTTTTCTTTCGTCGCCATGACAGCTTTCCTTGGCCACTGAACAGATCTTCCCAGGTGTTGGAAGTGTTTTGTAGTCGACTATCAAGACAAAATGCACCAAAAACAACCAGTGTCGACGTGCTCGCAATGGTAAACATGAGGACTGGGTCACACTCGTGACGTCACGCGGAACTCCGGCTGCACTTCCGGATAATCGGCGGATTCGTAGGATTTTTCAGGGCGGGAAATTCAAAATCGCGATTTTCTCCAAGATTCCGGGATTAGTGGAGGGGGTGCCAATGATAAATTATCTTTATAATTGTATGTACTATCACCCAGTGCCGTTCAATGCCGTTCAGTTCAGTTCACCTTTAAAGCAGTAGATGTAGGCTTTATAAATTTAACCCAGAGCCAGGTCAAGAATTCGGGCAATATAGAACATGTATCGTCGGCCTCCGTCAGTCTATGATGACCATGGAAGAGAATCCTAAACGTCTACTCTGCTGGAACAGCACCTCCTGTGGCTGAACAGGCCGATGCGCACCGGTGTTCTACCTTCCAGCGTTGGGCGTTGGTAGGATTCAAGCCTGGGCAGGAAGATATGGAGGACAAGATGCTACCCATGCAGCATGTCCCCCCTCTTCACGTCACTGATGGATCCAAAGGAACAGCAGGGCTGCTATAGTTTGGCACCAGCGCCGTCGCAGGAGCTGCCAGAACGATGTTGAGAACAACAGAGAACTGCCTTAGGGGCTCCGACTCCGGATTTTTCCTCAGGGTTGACTCCCGAAGCCTTTCCCTTGACCGGGTGTGTCGCAAGGCAGCGGAGGTTTGAAATCAGGGTTTACCTTCCCCTAGATGGGCTACCTTCCCAGGTTGACGAGCCACCATCTACCCGAAGCATCTGGTTTTAAGGCGCCAGAGATCCGCCCTCACCCCTTCTCCTATTAGTAAAAGCAGTTCTGCCGGGCTTAGAGACTAAACCACACGGGCAGGCTAAGAGTTGGACTTAGTTGTCAGAGGCTTTTCGAGACGCACGCCGTAAGGAGCATTTTATGAGCACTGGGAGCTTAACCCCAGTGCTGCTCCTGGCTATGACAACCTTGGAACCAAGGAGAGTCACATTACTTGCAATGCAGCATCACAGGGGCACCACGATGGCGCTCAGAAAATTTCACACAGATCAAGCAAACAGCTTTGGAGTAATAAACCAAAAAATGGTCAGATAACGTAATGTTTCCAGTAGGAGGTGCTCTAACTACTTTTGTTATAGAGGTGGGCCTCAGAGTTGGACTAGCAGCCATCATAATAATTTTAGTTGCCAACTGGACAATGTGTGCCAGATTTGTAAGTTTCCCGTTTTCCAATCACACGTCTGTAGATTGTGGAGCGCCAGTTTGAGGTCAGCACGTGTAATTCCCTAGAAGGCATTTTTTTTAAACTGCAAAGGAAGAAAAATCTGGGCAGCTCATTCTTCAGTTCAAAATGGCGGACTTCCTGTGGGGCGTAGGTCATCACTTCCATGATACATGTGTGTGGCAATTTTTGTCTTTCGAGGTGAAACTAAATGTTGCCCGTTCTCCATAGATCTCATACTTTAGGGGGACAGTGGCGAGCTACTTTTCCTAACTCGTCATTATTTCCACCAAAATATCAAGTCATTTACCAGGTGCGACACGCCTGACAATTTTTGGGTTTGCTCGTCACAGTCACTCTGTGGGCGATCAAGCCCTAAACACACCTTCAGCAACAGCAGCAGACATTTTTTAGGCCATACACAATATTTTTGGGAAGAACTGTCCCGTTAAGCAGACAAACCACCCTGCTTAAAACAATGAAACGGTGAAGAAGATTTCTACTCACATGTATATAGGCTTATATATTAATGCGGTAACACTGTATACTAATATTACATGAGAAATATTGCCATAAGTATCGATACTGAATTACAATATATATTACACTCATGGCAGTCATGCATGTACAGAAATCAGTGACCTCCCAAATGAAAATCAGAGTTTTTACCTTTATTTTTGACAACACGCCATTAAATTATTTAAAAACAAATACTCGACACTTACCTGATCGTTTAGACACCAGTTACACACTGTGTAAACAAAGGAGAACCTTGGAAATGAAGACTTAATCAGAGTGTTGTGCGTTGAGCTGCACGGTGGCGCAGTGGTTAGCACTGCGGCAGCACAGTTTACCCTCGGCCGAGGGATCGCGGGGATCATGAGATCGTGGGTTCGATCCCTGCCCCCGGCCAACAGTGATCTGTGTGGAGTTTGCATGTTCTCCCCGTGTATGTGTGGGTTTACCCCGGGATTTCTCCGGTTTCCTCCCACATGCCAAAAACATGCAGGTGTAGAAGATGTGCTCAAATGACGAGGCTGAGTTTAGTCGTAAACCAGCTTTATTTGATAGAACACAGCTTCTAGCATTCTCAAAGCAGGAAAGAGGAAGAATCATATCTCAGCACCCTTTTATATGTTTCCAGCATCAGAATCCAAGTCATAAGGTGTCTTCAGTAAACATACAGTCACAAAGCATCCCTTTGAAGTCACAAAGCATCCTTTTGAAGCTTCACCATTGTCTCTCATTTCCTGATGAACCGGAAACCTCTCCGGGGCATCTTCTGTGGGACAAAGAGACAAATCTCACACTTCCTTGTTATCTCCTGCAGATTCGAGTCCTCTGTCCTTGCAGACGTGACGCCTTCAATACACATGCAGTCCTGTCTCTGTGGCAACGTGAGCCCACAATGTGTGTCGCCCACACAGGTTAGGTTAATTGGAGACTCTAAATTGGCCCTTTGTGTGAATGTGTGTGTGAATGGTTAAAAGGGATGGTGCCGTATTGTGGCTGCTTCATCCATCCAGGTGGTGGATGACCCTTAATTTCTGTAAAGTGTCTATGATAAAGCGCTATATAAATCTGATGTATTGATTGATTGAGCTGTGGATTTGTTGTGATTCCTGTACCAATATGGCGGCCCGAAATCACGCGCTCCAGTGACCTACTGCTAATCTAGCCTTTTACATCTATGGTTTTACCTATCTACAGTGTTAATCACACACACTCCAAGTGTAGAATCAGAGGGCCGCTGCCATGCAAGGCGCTGCCACAAATTTCCCTCCTCCAATCCATTTTTGCTGAGCACCAAGCTGGACGGCAGGAAGTTCCATTTTCATATGGTCTTCGGCATGACCCGGCTGGGATTTGAACCCCTGCCTCCCAGGTGTGGGGCGGATGCTCTACCAACTGAGCCACCACTCCAGTGGCTTTTGAGGACAGTGCAAGTTGATTAACACTGATATCAGTCAATGTAAACTTGCCATGTTGTCCATGGGTTACAAGTTTTCTTTCCCCCATTCTATTATGCTAAGTGTTAGGTTGAAAAAATTCAGTAGAAAACCATCTAAGTCTACTCTTCAAACCTCTCCACGGAGGATGCTATAGTCACCACCCTACACTCTGTCATCACCCACCTGGACCAGAAAGACACCTACGCCAGACTCCTGTACATTGATTTCAGTTCAGCATTCAACACCATTATTCCCCAGAGACTGATGGAGAAATTACTCCTTCTCGGTCTGAACACCACCACATGTCTCTGGATCCTGGATTTCCTGACTGAGAGACCTCAGTCTGTCCGGGTTGGAAACAACATTTCCAACTCTGTCATGCTGAGTACCGGAACCCCTCAAGGCTGTGTACTCAGTCCACTGTTGTTTACACTTCTAACACATGACTGTGTATCCAGACACGAGGGGAACCAGATTATTAAGTTTGCAGATGACACCACGGTGGTGGGACTTATTCAGAGGGATGAGGAATCAGTGTACAGGGAAGAAGTGAGAGACCTGGAGGGCTGGTGCAGGTAGAACAATCTGGTGTTCAACGTGGACAAAACGAAGGAGATGATTATCGACTTCCGGCGGTCACAGCCTGAGCACGTCCCCCTCAGCATCGGCGGCCGTTTAGTGGAGAGAGTAGAGAACATCAAGTTCCTCGGAGTGCAGATCTCGCAGGACCTGACCTGAAGCAAGAATTCCTTGGAGATCAGGAAGCGGGCTCAGCAGAGACTACACTTCTTGAGGAAACTCAAACAGGCCTCTCTCCCCATCTGCATCCTCAGGACCTTCTACAGAGGTGTGGTGGAGAGTGTTCTGACGTACTGCATTGCTACATGGTACTCCAGCTGCAGTATGTCAGACAAAAAAGCCCTGCAGAGGATAGTCAAGGGGGCGGAGAGGGTAATTGGAGTCTCCCTCCCCTCTGTCCAAGAACTTTGTCAGAACCATTGTAGGAGCAGGGCACTGAACATTGTCAAGGACCGTTCTCACCCTCTGCATAAACACTTTGAACTTCTTCCATCTGGTAAACGATTCTGGAGCATCAGAGGCAGAACCACCAGACTGATCAACAGCTTCCTCCCACAAGCTGTCAGGATGCTGAACAGCTGACCCGGAATCTCTCATACACACTACTGCACCTATGGACATTTTGTATATTATAGTTAGTTATTCTTTTTCCCCAAGTATGTCTCAGGGATGTGTGAATGGATGGGGGGTGGGGGTGGGGGGTGGAGCTATGTGGGAGTGTGTCTTAATCATGCTGCTTCTTATATGGATGCCGAGAGAAACGCAATTTCATCTTGCCTGCACTACAGTTGTATGTACAGCAATATGACAATAAAGTTTGATTTGATTTGATTTGTCTATGTGTGTAGATGGTTTACCCAGATTCGTTTTTCAAGGAAGAGATTGAGTTTACTTGGAACATGTATTTATTAAGCAAGCAACTTGAATATAGTAGGTTACAGTGCCGGGTCAAACATTCTCGCCCTGACAGCAACAGATCGTGTCAGTTCATGAAGTTTGACTGACTATGCTAGCCCTGACCCGGAATATTTATACACACATGAACAAAGAAGAAAGCACATTTTTATCTAGTGGACAGTCCAGGTGTTTGGTCCAGGGAGGATTCGTTCCTGGCGCCGAATGTATCCACTGAAGGCCACTTCACCTCCCAGGTCAGCGTAGGCCAGGCTCAACCATTCCTTATCGCAACTGTGCCTCCTTCCCATAAATCCCAGGCGTTTGTTATCCTCTGTGATGAGACAAAGGTCCACTGTTTTGCAGAGAGTGAAGCACACACTTGGCAATATATATTCCATTATGGTATATTGGCCATTTTACCTAGATATAAGCAGAATACAAACATTTTGAGTCACACAAATAACTGTTATATGATTATATTGAACACACACATATTTTGAATCAGACAACTAACTACTATGTGGTTATATTGATCACACGCATATTTTAAATCACACAGATAACTGTTATATTGATCACTTTATCTCATCATAAGCACCAAGCTAGAGGGCAGGAAGTACCATTTTAATATGTGTGGATGTTCCCACGTACTCATACTGCCACTTTCTTCCCATGTTGAGTCTGCGCATGCGTAGCCTGCTTTCAGTCAAGTGTTTCCAGTGCTGCAGATAAGACGTGTTTGTATGTCACTCCATAATAATAATAATAATAATAATGGATTTTATTTATATGGTGCCTTTCATGATGCCCAAAGCATGTTACAGTGAGTCCATATTCATTCACTCCCCAGACAGAAGCAAACACTTTAATTTGTACAGTAAGACAAAATGAGAATGAGTTTGAATCAAGTGAAGTTGCTGTATTAGTCATTTCTGAGAAGCATGGACGTTTGTGCAAAAATCAGTAACGTTTCACTTTCCTCTTTTTTCTTTGTGCGTGAATAATTTAATAACTCGAAAAGTTTTTGTCCCGTGAAGTTGCAGATACAAGTCATGTCCAGACAATAACAGCTGGCAGAGCCGGTTTGAGACGGAAAGCAGGATTTCCTGCTTCACCTGTGAGCGCAGTGATCTCAGCAGGGGGCGTGGCTTCGCCGTCAACGCCCGCAGTGAGCAGGAGGATCCCCGCTGTGATTCCACGCACTTCCTGAACGCTTCAGCTATGTGGACTGGCAAACGGCGTTTTCTGCCAATCTGGACCTTGACACTCCACATGTTCTTACAGTAACGGTAAGACTCATAGCTTTGTAGACTTGTTACAGCCTCTAACTGTAAAGAAGAAACGGCAAACATACGAGTCAGGTGATAAATAAGGTTAAGGTCCAGTGTCAGTTTTGGAGCTGAATTACTGTGGGATCAGCCTGGAAGTTATCTACGCTGACGCCAAATATGACTGGTTACTTTTAATCGGAAATTAAATAGATAAGCAGTAAGTCTATTTAATTTGATCCAGCCTTCTATAAATGTAAAACTGCCACCTGGTGAAAGAAAGAAAAGGTGCACCAGACTCCCAGAAATGTTCATTGTTGTTCAGTTTGTGATTAATTATATTATGAGAAAAGATATGTTGAGTTGTTTGTGTTGTTGTTGTTGTCTGACTCTGAAAACTCTGTTTCCAGGTTCCTCACACACTTGGTTGCTAAAGTATGATCTTGTGGAAATCTCTGATTCTCCTCTTGTTGCCAACTCTTCAGATATGCAAAGGTAGGATTACAGCAGTCGGCACATGCACGTACAGCTTTGTGCACACACACCAGAACACCTCAGATGTGAGCTGTCATCACAGCTGTAGACCAGCGGAGCACATTTGAGGAACTGAGATTTCTTGAGAAAAGCAGCACATTTCCAGGACATCAGCTCCCAGTTCATCATGTTTCAAGGCGCTGAAGAGTTTCCCTACTTACTGTACAAAGAAACAGGACGTTCATCATTAATGAGCTGTTTTGCTAAGGAAACAATCCTTTGCTGCAAATATTGTTTAATAGAAGTGGACGCATGGCTTACTTTAGTGTTATAATTATTATAATTAAAATGTTTTCAGAAAAACGTGGACCTCAGCTATGAAATTAAAATAGGCAGTGGCTATGGGTATAAGACTTGGTGGTGGAATGAGGAGGTACAGGAAAGTTCTCAAAGGAAGAGGTTAGCCAAGAAAAAGTGGGATAGTCAGGGAGATGAAGAAAGCAGACAGGAGTATTTGGAAGCTCGGTACATGGCAAAGAGAGAGGTGGCAAAAGCAAAGGAAAAGGCATATAGTTAAGCAATATTACACGACAGCGAGTTCGGCATCGTGAATATACAGACTCCAGCAGGGTGCGATGCGGCTTGTGCCCTCCACACAGCATGCTAGCGATTTGGCACATTTTGCTCACTTTTCTTCACATTTTCAGATGAAACAAAAAGTCCACCACCACAGAGGTATTGTGGTTTGTTAATCGAGACAATAAATCAAACCATAGCACCCCTATTTTTTTAAACAGACGTGAAATTGCTTAATGATCTTAAAATGTCTGGGTAGATGGAAGAAGACCTTTGCAAAACGCTGGGACTTCCAGGTCACAGATGTATAATTTCTTGTCAAACAGCACTTCACTGTTCTGTAATTTCCCAGTTTGGGATCAATAAACTAGATAGATAGATAGATAGATAGATAGATTATTTTGAACACAAAAATATAACAAATACAAGCAAATGGCAAATGCAATAAAGTAACAGTTCGAAAGGGAGAAGGAAGAAGTGAACACTTATTAATTCCATCTCCTCTTTTCCATAGATACACCCATGTGAATTTTATACAAATTACCACCTTTAAGACCCCAAGTAAACAATTTACTGTATTTTTTACAAATCAACATTAACACCCATCCATTCTAACATACAATGATGTCCATACATCAAAACCAGCCTCAAACAACACAGATATACACAGTGCTGTCCCTACAATATAAACTACAATATATCTATAAATTAAGGTATCCAGAACAGTACTGTCATTGCCAGAGAGTTGATAGAAAAACACTGTTAGTAATTAACGTTACTAGAACACCTTTGAAGCAGACTGATACATATCCAATGAAATTGGAGCGCAATTATCACAGATTATAATAACTCCTGGAATCCATATTGTCCAATCAAATTGCTCGGTCAGAACTAACTCTTGTATAGTGAGTTGTATGAGAGGCTGGACACTAAGGAAGGAGAAAAGGACTTGTATCAATTGGCTAGACCAGAGGTCTGCAACCTTTGCCAACTAAAGAGCCATTTTGCCCATCTTCGACTAAAGTAGAAGTGGCTGAGGGCTGCAACAGCAGTTTGACCTTTAAAATAAGGATTATGCGGCAAACGAACAACTACAGACCCTGACGACGCAAACGCAGAGGATGCAGGAGAAAATAAACGACTTGGAGAGCAGATCCCGACGAAGCAATATGCGCATCTTTGGAATTCCGGAGGGCATTGAAGGCAACTCGATGACAAAATTCATGGATCAGTTCTTAAAAAAAGAACTGGAAATACCCGGAGAAACGGATCTGCAGATTCAACGGGCGCACAGAACACCGGCACAGAACCCGAAAACAAACTCTCCACCCAGGTCAGTTGTGGTAAACTTTGTGAAATATGACATAAAGGAAAGAATCCTGACGCAAGCATGGAAAAAAAAGATACGAATCGGCGACAAACAGGTATTTTTTGACCATGACTACCCGACAGAAATCGTGCAGCAGCGGAAGAAATATGCCAATATTAAAAAAACGCTGAAAGAGAAAAAAATTAGATTCCAAACGCCGCTAACGAAAATGAGGATTCATTGGGAGGAAGGCACAAGAACCTACAACACGGCCGAAGAGGCAGCGCGGGATATGATGGAGCGGGGCCTTGAGGTGAGCGTGCCGAAGGAGACGGCTGGAGCAGCGGCGGCCCTGAACGCACCACGACAGACGGAGTGGAGACGAGTGAACGGCGGAAGAAGGAGGAGAGACGTAGAGCAGCGGGCCCAGGACAAGCTACAAGGCTTTCAACTGAAAGCCTAGATCATAACAAAGATTAAGAAAGGCACAGAAGAAATGAAGGCCAAGAAGACAAGGTAAAAGAGAAACAGACGGCTAGGAGAGGTTTAAGTGATATTTGTTGGACATTTCTAGACTTATGACTATTACTTTGATAGTAATTAGAAGTCTAGGGAGGGCCCTTCACTCTGTGAAGACAAACCCCCCACCCACCAACAGGGACCAGTGGGCAGAAGAAAGGCCCAAAGTACGGAGGTCGAGTTTTTTTAATGTGTTTTTATATAAATATGTGTTATTTTTGTTGTTAAAGGGGCTAGGAGCACAAGTTAAAAAAATGGAAAAACATGAATATGGGTAAAAATCTTAAGATAATGACACTAAACGTGAATGGTCTGAACTCACCTGTTAAAAGGGAAAGAATAATAAGAAAATTCAAGAAGGAAAAAGCTGAAATTATATTTATGCAAGAGACACATTTGAGCAAGGCAGAACATGTGAAACTAAAGAGATTTGGCTATAAGAACTCCTACTACAGTTCATTTAAGGGAGGAGCAAAAAGGGGGGTTATGATACTAATCTCAAACAAAATACAATTTGAAAGTGAACAGGAAATCCAGGATAAAGAAGGCAGGTATGTAATAATAAAGGGAAGAATAGATGGTATGCAGATCACATTAGTGAACATCTATGCCCCACCAGAAAGTGACAAGGGTTTTTTTCAACATCTGTTTGATCTCATAGCAACACACAGTGAAGGAGTCCTAATTTGTGGAGGAGACTTAAATGCTGTCATGGATCATGAAGTTGACACAACAAGTGTTAAGAAGACAAAAAAACATGTAACAAAGTTCATAAGAACCTCACTGGCAGAAATGGGTATGGTAGACATATGGAGGGACCTACACCCACTCGAAAAAGACTATACACATTATTCAGCAGCCCATAAAGTACACTCTAGAATAGATTACTTCCTTATGAATGAAGGTGACAGACACAGGGTGAGAAATTGTTGGATTGGAGGGGCAGAAATATCAGATCATAATCCTATATACATGGAAATATATTTAAACAATAGAAAACGACAAACAACATGGAAACTTAACATAGGACTGTTAAATGATGAGAAAATGAAAGAAAGAATAAAAATAAACATAAACGAATATATCCAAGAGAATGACAATGAAGAAGTGGACCCAACAATACTATGGGACGCACTAAAAGCCGTGTTAAGGGGTAAATTAATTGTTGAAACAGGAAAAGCAAATAAGACTAAGCTGGAAGCGTATGAACAAAGATGTGAGAGACTAAGGGAATTAGAACGTAAACATCAAAGCACAAATGATCCAAAAATATATCAAGAAATTAAAGAAGAAAAAACAAAGATAAAAGAAACACAAATGGATGAAATTGAAAGGAAAAATAGATATCTAAAGCAAAAATATTATGAAACGGGGCCAAAAGCCACAAAACTGCTGGCAAAACGGTTAAGAAAACAACAAACAATGAATAATGTATACAAGATTAAAGACCCCACCACAAATAAAACCACAGTTAACCCAGAAAACATCGAAGAAATTTTCCATAATTTCTACCAAGAACTATACTCGCAACCTGAAGAAACAAATACTAAAGATATCAAAAAATTTCTAGACACATTGGACTTGCCATCAATAGGAAATCAACAAAATGAAAAACTAACAGCAGAAATAACAACACAAGAGATCAGAGATGTGATTAAGTCACTTAAAAATGGTAAATCACCAGGTAGTGATGGATACCCATCTGAGTTTTATAAACTGTTTATAGAAAAACTCATGCCACAACTCCTAAAGTCATTTAATTGGACGCTGAACAACAACAAAATACCTCCAACATGGAACGAAGCAATCATTTCAGTTATTTTAAAACCAGGGAAAGATAAAGAACAATGCGGAAACTATAGACCAATCTCTTTATTAAATGTAGATTATAAAATATACACAACAATTATATGTAAACGAATAAAGACATTCTTGACGGAATTGATAGAAGATGATCAAACTGGATTCATAGAGGGACGCCAAACACATGACAATATCAGGAGAACAATACATATAATTAACCAAATACATAAAGAAAAGAAAAGCGCAGTAATAATGAGTTTAGACGCAGAAAAAGCATTTGACAGGGTTAACTGGAAATTCCTATATAGTGTACTGGAGCGCTTTGGATTTAACGAAAAATCAGTACAATGCATAAGGACGCTATATCAAGAACCTGTGGCAAGAATCAAGATAAACGGTAGCTTAACAGACAAAGTAAATATACAAAGATCAACTAGGCAGGGATGCTGCTTATCGCCCACCTTGTTTGCTCTGTTCATAGAACCATTGGCTCAAGCGATACGACAAAATAAGAAATTAAAAGGTGTAACAATAAAGGGGGCGGAACACAAGATTGGGCTATTTGCAGACGATATTATAGTTTACCTTGAACAACCAGATAAATCAATAATGGAAATGATGAACTTGATAGAAAATTTTGGAAAATTATCAGGATACAAGATAAACATAACAAAAACACAAGTACTGACATTCCACTATAACCCTCTAAACCAGATAACTGATAAGATCAAACTAAACTGGAAGCAAAAAGAAATAAAATACCTTGGAGTGAACATACCTAAAGACCTAAGCAAAATATATAAAGCAAACTATGATAGGTTGGAACAAGAAATAAAAAAAGATATTGATAGATGGTCAATCTTAAATATGGATCTGAATTCAAAAATTGAGACAGTCAAAATCAGCATACAACCTAGATTACTTTACCTCTTCCAGGCTATACCAACAGAGATTCCAGATGCCCAATTCTCAAAGTGGGACAGGATGATATCGAGATTTGTTTGGGGAGGTAAAAAACCAAGAGTGAAATATAAAACCCTCCAATTACCAAAAGAGAAAGGAGGCATGGGCCTACCGAGTCTAAAGGAATATTACTACTCAGCACAAATAAGATATATCATATGTTGGTGCGACGAGGGATATGAGGCAAAATGGAAAGAAATGGAAAAGGAAATTGAGGGATTCCCAGTACAAAGCATAATAGGGGATAAAGACGCATATAAGCAAATCAAACAAATAGACCCAATCACTAAATTTACTTTAGAACTGTGGTATAAAATAGTACAAAAATATAATATAAGGGAAGACATAAAACTATTGAAATGGGTAGCATTTGACAGTCAGTTTGAACCGGCAAAACAAGATAGGGGATACAAAAATCTGGTGAACAAGGGAATCACAGCATGGGGCAATATCGGAAAAAAAGATCTCGGGAGCTTTGTAAATATCAGGAGAAAATTTAAATTAGAAAGATCGGAATTTTTCAGATATCTGCAGATGAGAGATTACTATATGAAGAAGATTAGGCATAACCTCCAAACAGATGTGAACGAGATTATACAACTTATTTTAAGCTCATATGCAGGAAATAAAATAAGAATTATTTCAAAACTATATCAGAAACTTATGACAAACAATCATACAAGTAACTATATAAAGGAGAAATGGGAGAAAGAGCTCAATTTAAACATAACAGAAGAAAGCTGGCAGGAAATATGGAAAACACAACACACATCAACAAATTCAAGGGCATGGAGGGAATTTGGATGGAAAAACCTGATTCGCTTTTTCATTACACCACAGATTCAAGGAAAATATTCAAATACCCAATCTTTATGCTGGAGGGGATGTGGGGCTCAAAATGCAGACCACTCACATATGTTTTGGAAATGCTACAAAATATCATCATTTTGGAAATCTATGCATGTGACAATACAGAGGATATTAGGATATAATATACCAATGAACTGTAACCTGATGTACTTATGTGATCTTAAAAAAGACAGTGTTATACAGGCTGAGGACAGATATCTAGTTAAAATCTTGTTGATTGCATGTAAAAAAACTATCACAAAAAAATGGCGATCAGAAGTTCTTCCTGACCAAGATCAATGGACTGACATTGTTGAGGACATACGTATGATGGAAAAACTAACATATCGACGAAGAATGCAAGAAGGAATATGGGAGAAAAAATGGCGGAAATGGACACACTACAAAGTGCAACAACGAGGCAGAAATTGAAAGAATAACCAAAGACACTGAAAAAACCAGAAGAATTAAGAGATGGAAACTAAAAACTTGATGCTCCAACATTTGCCCCCCCCCCTTTTATTTTTTATTTTTTTTTTATTTTTTATTTTTATTTTGTTTATTTTTTTTTATTTTTCCCTACCCTAACCCCTTTGTTTTTTAAATGTAGAATGTGATCTGAATGCATTATATATGATGAAAAATGAATAAAAATCTAAGTTACAAAAAAAAAAATAAGGATTATGCTGCTTATAAAGTTTTTTATATACATAGTTCTGAATATTATGTGACATTACTGAATTCATGCTACAACAATGAAAAAAACTGTCAAGCTTTATATATAGCTTCATTCATGAAATAAAAGTATTACAAATATATTGCAACTGATTTTGTGCTGAAAAATAAAGGCTATATCTGAATATCTGACCATAATTTTTATTTAGTTTTCAATTATCAAATCAAAAATTATTAGCACATTCATAAATTGTTTAAATCTGAAAAATATCATCCATATCCTGCTTTCAACAGTGATCACACAGCTTTAGTTCCTGATATTTAAATAAATTAGAGGCCAAAGTTTTATTTAGAAGAAGCTACTTTTCATCCTTTTTATGTTTTCTCATAATACTCTTTATTCAAATGTATTAATATCATATAAATCTGTATCCTTCACCGGTTCTCCAGACTCTCAAGTTGACCACTTGTGGATTGGTTGTCTGATATTCTTCTTTATTTATTTTGGAATGAAACAAGAAGAATTCTAAACAATTTTATAAATAATATATAATGTGGAGAGAACCAGTGTGGAGGAAAAAGATCAGGTGAGATGCGACAAGCTGGAAGGTTACAGAGTTTTATTTCCTCCAACATCATGAGACACACATTGTAACTCTGTGCTCTACTGTGTTATTGAGACATGTCACACAAGCTCTTTTATGCAGTGATACAGGAAGAGAGAATGCATGGCACATTAGCATAACAGTCAATACACATGATTAGCATGGCATTGGTTGGCTCGAGGACACATGCATACAGTCCCGTCTGACTGCTTCCTGTGGCTCTATGTCCGTCTGTGCATTGTCCTCTGTATGCAAATTGTCTTCCGTTTCCTCCAGCCCTGCTGAGTGTGAATTAGTATCGGTCTGCATTGTGCTGGGTCACCACAGGGCTCCCCCCAGAATGCTCAGAAGGGGCTGTGACACCACCCCCCCCCCCCCCCCCCCCGTCGTTTGGGCTCCAGGTCCGGTAGAACTGTCCTGCTGTAGAGGAGTGTCGGAGGGTATGTCAGTCCGTGGGGGGGACGGGGAAGGGGTGGAAAAGACAGTGTGCTCCGCTCCGAGTTCCAGCACATTGAACGGCCGTGGATCGTGGGCGCACAGGGCCGGTGCGCTTCGTGCGTAAGGGGTCAGCAGTGTGGAGAGAGGAATAACCAGGCCAAGCATTCAGAGCAGATGAACTTTATTCCCTGTCTCACATCTCTCAGAATCAGAAAACATTAACATTCTGTAGCAGGGACTCTCTTTTATATTACCACACTCACACACCCCTGCTGCCAGAGGTCCTGCATCACAGTTCATTCTAGCATCACAATGCCTTTTGTCCCCCAGCCCCTTAATTCCCATGCTCTTCCGTCAGAGGAAATTACTGCATCTCCCTTCCTTCCAGTCTAAGATGAATACCACAGCATGGGTCCCCCATAATAACTTTAAAAATCATTTGGTGCAAATTAAGCCAATTAGAAATAATTACAACAGAGTGGAAAAACGACATTTAAAAAATAACTTCTTCCGTGGAGCTAAATAGTGGTTATAATTTTTTTTTTAATGTGTGGCATTGATAGACAGTCTGCACTTATAATTCACTGTCCAAAAACCATAGGTAACAAACTAGCAGTTATCCTACAGAGAAAAAGTTGAAAACATCCTAAGAATTAAAGGCTCACCTCTACATCACTGTCAGACAATCTTCTCTCCTCTGTTTTTTCTTCTTTCTTTACAAATTGTGAGGGAAAACTGTCGGCTGTAGGTCTTATTTTAGGCAAGTATATCTGGTTGACGGCATTTCACAATAAAAGCACGTAACAGACAGAACCATTCTGAAAACTGAATCTCTGTAGAGGGCTTTTATTTTGCCTCAGTGCAACGGAGGCATAGGTAATTACTCAATGTGTATGTGTGGTTGTGTCTGTCTGTCTGTCTCTCTGTGTCTGTTACCAGCTTTTCAGCTCGCCCGGTCAAAATCAAGAGGAACTAAAGGCTTGTATCATTATATTACCATATTTTCTCGACTTTTAATTTGCCAGAGTTTCAAGATAAAGCTTTGTCTTCAAAATAAACAAAAATTTCACTCCCCATTATACCCTCAATGGAGCCGTGAACAAAGATATTGTAATAACTAGGCCAGGCCAGTAGAGGTTGCACCAAGGCAGCTGCGCCTTGGTGCTTTCATTTAGACATTACTTGCAGTCAGACTAGGTATGGACTTTAACATTAAAGTCATTGATGAGTAGTTCTTGTAGTTTGTGTCCATGATCCTCTGCTTTGTGGTGACCCACCACACTCTACACGTACACTTCTCACACTCAGCAGGTCTGGAGGAAGCAGAGGACAATTTACATAATAACAGTGAGCCCCTGGGGGCAACCAGAACAATGGACTGTTGTTTATACATCCCCGGATGAGGGAGAAGACATCCGGGCACCAGTTGGTCACGCTAATGATATGTATTGACTGATATGTATATCACTATGCTAATGTGCCATGCATTCTCTCTCTGTCTGTATAACATAGATAAAAGAGCTGGCTATACATGCCTCAGGAGCACAGTAGCTCACTGAGCTACAATGTGTGTCTCATTATGTTGGAGGTAATAAAACCCTGCAACCTTCCAGCTCGTCGCATCTCGTCTGATCTTTTACCTCCACAGCTTACCCTTTTGTGATTATGTAACTCCTGATTAGTTTAATTCTTGGCTCCTGTGTTCCCCGGCTGTTTTCCATTTGTAATCATTTGTCTTCTGTAAGTTTAGTCCTGTCCTTCCATCATCATTGGCTCCATCGATCTCGAAAGATCATGGGGGGGTTTTGTGCCTTGGGTCATCATTCAGGGAGCTGCACCATCGGGCGTGGCTGTAGAGGCCGATACGGGATCTGCAGGTCCTGCCGCAGCCGTTGCAGATGAATTCTTCACAGTGTAGTGGGGGTCTCGACAGTCTCCTCTGTCTGCGGAGTCTCTTCTCCCCCCAGCGAGTGTCTCTTCTTTCCTCTGCTGTTCGGATGACATCCTGGGTGATGGTCCGCCAGTTGGAGCGGACGGAGGCGGCTGACTCCAGGTCGGAGGGGTTAAAGCCTCCAGCCTTGAGGTCACGCTTGCAAACATCCTTGAATCTGAGAGTTGGGCGTCCCTTTGATCTAGTTCCAGTAGCCAGCTCCCCATACAGTAAGTCTTTGGGGATGCGGCCATCCTCCATTCGGTTGACGTGGCCAAGCCATCGCAAGCGTCTCTTTGTCAGGATGGCAAACATACTGGGCACATCTGCTCTGGCCAGGACGTCGATGTTGGAGACACGGTCCTGCCAAGTGATGTGCAGTAGTCTGCGAAGGCAGCGCTGGTGGAAGGCGTTCAGTCGGCGTTCCTGGCAGGAGTAGAGGGTCCAAGCTTCACTGCCGTATAGGAGAGTACTCAGTACACAGGCCATGTAGACTCTTATCTTGGTGTTGATGGTTAGCATAGAGTTGTCCCAGACTCGCTTCGCCAGACGGGCCATCACCGTCGATGCCTTGCCGATACGGGCGTTCAGTTCGGCGTCTAGGGAGAGATTGCTGGAGATGATCGACCCAAGGTAGGTGAACTTGTCCACCACCGCAAGTGTGTGGTCGCCGATATTGATATTGGGAGCACTGCTGACATCCTGGCCCATGACCTCGGTCTTTTTAAGGCTGATGGTGAGGCCAAACTCAGAGCAGGCACGAGCAAAGCAGTTGATGAGACGCTGGAGCGCTTCCACGGTGTGGGCAACAAGACCAGCATCATCAGCAAAGAGCAGCTGCCTGATTAGAACGCTTCGCACCTTGGTCTTTGATCTGAGGCGTGCCATGTTGAAGAGGCCTCCGTCGCTCCTGGTGTGGAGAAAGACACCGTCTTCAGAGCCCCGGAAGGCATAGCACAGAAGCAGGGAGAAAAAGATGCCAAATAGGGTAGGAGCCAGAACACAACCCTGCTTCACACCGTTCTTGATCGGGAAAGGGTCTGAGGATAATCTATCAAACTGGACAATGCCGTTCATGTCCTGGTGGAATGACTTGATCATGCTCAAAAGCTTGGGGGGACATCCAATTCGTTGGAGGAGGGCAAACAGTCCATCCCTGCTGACCAAGTCAAAAGCCTTGGTCAGATCAATAAAGGCCAAAAAGAGGGGTTGTCTCTGCTCCCGACACTTTTCTTGCAGCTGCCTCATAGAGAAGACCATATCTATGGTTGACCTGGTTGCTCTGAATCCACACTGCGCCTCTGGATACACACGTTCGGCAAGTAGTTGTAGTCTGTTGAGGACGACACGGGCAAAGGCTTTGCCAACTATGCTTAGGAGTGAGATACCGCGATAGTTGTTACAATCGCTCCGCTCCCCCTTGTTCTTGTAAAGAGTGATGATTTTGACATCACGCATATCTTGGGGCACAGCCCCTTCCTCCCAGCACTGCAACAGGAGCTCATGGAGGTGTTTCAAGAGCGAGCTCTCCTTTGCGGTTTTGACGATTTGAGGGGGGATGTTGTCACTGCCCGGAGCCTTGCCGTTTGAGATAGAGTCTATCGCCTTGCTGAGCTCCTCGATGGTGGGTGGAGCGTCAAGCTCATCCATGACTGACAGTAGAGGGGTGTTCTCAAGGGCCGTGTTCGAGACGGTGGTTACTCTCGAGTAGAGCTCTTGGTAGTGCTCAGCCCATCTCTCCATTTGTTTACCGCGATCCTTGATGACATCTCCTGCAGCTGATTTAAGTGGGGCGGTCTTGATGACACTGGGACCGAAAGCCTTCTTCATGCCTTCGTACATTTTGCGCATGTTTCCGTGATCTGCAGAAAGCT
Organism: Pholidichthys leucotaenia; assembly: GCA_020510985.1. Classification (NCBI taxonomy): domain Eukaryota; kingdom Metazoa; phylum Chordata; class Actinopteri; order Cichliformes; family Pholidichthyidae; genus Pholidichthys; species Pholidichthys leucotaenia. The sequence continues at coordinate 13,989,820 of CM035844.1, forward strand.
GAATGTCCTGGCAGAGGTTAAGCCAGTAGTCGTTGGCACATCGCCTTGCAATCTTTTGTGCATTGTTCCTCGCAGCGCGCAGTGTAGCAAGCGTCTGCACAGAGGGCTCCTTCTTGTGGGCAATTAAGGCTGCACGCTTGGCAGCGATTGCAGGTTCCATCTCAGCGGCTCCAGCTTCAAACCAATCTGCACTCTTCCCCACCTTTTTCCCAAAGGTACCTATGGCGGTCTCAAACACAGCCTCACGGATATGGTTCCACCTTGCAGAAGCACAGTCAGTGGGACAGTCCACCAGGGCTTCATTTACGACTTTAGCATAGCGTTCCCGCAGTTCAGGTACTGTAATCATAGCTGTGTTGATGCGGGGTCGGGGTTTCTGCTTGGAGCGGTTGACACGTCTGAGGCAGAGACGTACCTTAGTGGCGACCAGGGAATGGTCGGTGTCACAGTCAGCGCTGTGGAAACTGCGCGTGACCAGCACTTGGTTCAGCAGGGATCTCCTGGTGATGACAAAGTCCAGCTGATGCCAGTGGCGAGACCTTGGATGTCTCCAGGACACACGGTGACAAGGCTTGGTGGAGAAGAATGTGTTGGTCAGACAGAGGTCATGAAAGGAGCAGAGTTCAAGGAGGCGTTGACCGTTCTCGTTGAGCTTGCCGATGCCGAAGCGGCCAATGCAGCGGGGCCAGGAGTCATGATCTGCCCCTATCCGTGCGTTAAAGTCACCAAGCAGAAACAGGTGCTCCTTGGCAGGGATCTGCTGGATCCTGGTTTCGAGCGCCTCGTAGAATGCATCTTTCATCTCAATTGAAGAGCAGAGCGTCGGAGCATAGGCACTAAGGATATTAGCTGGTCCAGAGGAGGTTATGAGACGGAGAGAGAGGACTCGTGGAGTGCCTGAAGACGGCGGTTCAATAGAGGACAGAAGGGAGTTTCGAACAGCGAATCCAACACCATACAGGCGAGGCTCGTCAGGCTCCTGTCCCTGCCAGAAAAACGTATAGTTCTTCTCCTTCAAGCTGCCGTTGCCCGGGAGTCGCGTCTCTTGCAGTGCTGCAATGTCAATATTAAGCCTCTTCAGCTCGCGGTCGATGATAGCAGTTTTCCTGGCATTGTTGATTTGCTGGAGGTCGTCAGAGAGGCCAGGACACATTGTTCTGACGTTCCAGGTTGCCAGACTCAGTGCTGGCGGCTTTGGTTTCTTGATATTAGCTGGTGCAGTGATTACAGTCCGTGATTCAGCTTTTGGCCTACACTTCAAGCACCCTTTGAAGTAAGCGGACCGTGACGGGCCAGCACCTTACTGACTGGGGGCTGCCCAGCTAAAGGCGGGCGGTAGCTGACCAGTGGGACACGACGATCCCTCCCACCGTCGGGAGACAGCCCTAGGCGCCCGAGCTTACGCCAATTTGCTCTGGACTTTTAACCAGTAACTGCGTCTCCCCGTATTTGAGCTGCCGCAGAAGGCGGCACTGGAGTGACCTCTCCAGGGCACAGGCCAGGGCGAAGTTGTGGAGAAACTGAGATGCCCAGTTGACAGATCCTCCTTCTCGGCCTTGTTGGTAGTGTCCAATGGAAGGAACTAGCCGATACAGTTTGGTACCAACTTGGCTACAGGAGTTGCCGGGAGGTCCCGCTACGCGAAGACCAACTGCCTTCGGGGCTCCACTCCGGATTTTCTGTAGGGGTTGTCTCCCTTAGCCTTTGTCACTCCCGTGACGACCACAAGGCAGTGGTGCTATTTGCCCATAGCTGGGGGTTGTTTTGTGTGGCACCAGGGCGTGTCCACGCGCCGGTGGGCCTGCGTGCCACACATTTGGGCCCAGCCCAAGGGGGACACACCTCCTCCCTTAATGCGACAGGTTGTACTGGGCTACATCTTACCAGTAGAGGAGAGAGAAAACTTCCTCCCCCCACCTTCCTCCCCCCACCTCCCCCCATGTCCTTCCATGCCTTGCAGCATTATTAGCTATTATGTGGCTTCCCTCTGTGATCCCTGGTCTTTTCATGGTTTATACATTTAGTTATGTTTCTCTTGTTCCTTAGATCATTTCTTCTGTGTTTCAGTTTAGGTCGGTGTCTTTTCCAGCCCTCGTACTGCATTTGTTTTCTCACAGTTTATTCAGTGTTTCAGTTAGTAGTCTCCCCGGTTGCATACTGTGGCTTTCTGTTTGATTATTAAATAAATGCCACTCTGACTTCCGGTTATGGCTGCCACATAAGACGGACGTGTCTCACTCTGCTCTGCTCCTGGAGAAAAAAAAATCGGCAAATAACTCTCTCATTTGGGACAGAACGTATCCCAGCGTTTGGGCGAGGATATGTCAGCAAAGCCTAAGGCTGGAAAACCAGGTAGAGGAAAAAGCGAGCCGCCGAAACAGTCCAAATTAACGGACTTTCAGGTCTGTGACGCAGCAAATAAAACTCCATATATGGCGGAGGAGGCTGGCAACGGTGCGATGTCTGCGGGGAGCGGCGCAGATGCGCTGATGGCTGCCATGAGTTCAATGAGAGCGGACTTTTCCTCTAGATTTGATGGGATTATGGCAGCGTTGGAAGGAATGAGAAAGGAATTGGGTGACTGTGTAGAACGAATGGCGCAGATGGAGCTCCGTCTCTCTAGTGCTGAAGATGACGTCACCCGTCTTCAATTAAAGGTGCGCACTTTGGAAAAAAAAAATAAATGTCTGGAAGATAATATTTTGGATTTGGAATCTCGGTCGAGACGGAACAACTTGAGGCTGGTGGGTCTTCCAGAGGAATCAGAAGGTCGGGACGCATGTTCCTTTCTGGAAAAGTGGATTCCGGAGGTGCTGGGCAGCGCGGAGTTGCAATCAGCAGTGGTTCTGGAAAATGCACACCGTATTGGCCCACGGAGAGATAAGGGACCGCCGAGGACCTTAATTATGAAGTTTCTCAGCAACAGAGACAGGATGAAGATCTTCAAAGCTGCACGAGCTAAAGGAGAGATTAAACACCAGGACCAGCAGGTGCGGTTCTACCCAGATTTGGCCACAGGAATCCAACAATTGAGGAAGCAGTTTGATCCCATACGTAAGGAGCTGCACAACCTTGGGATTCGTCATGGTGTAATCTATCCTGCGAGACTGTTGACCACGTATGAGGGCAGAATCCACATCTTCAAGACCCCAGAGGAAGCGCAGGAGTTCATCAAGAAGATCAAAGAAAAAGAAGAGACTGGTGGGAGCTAAGCATGAACAAAATATAAGGTAGAATAATTAAGCATTTGCACAGGCATCTGACTGACTTGAAGTAAATAGCAAGTTTACAAAATATAGATTGTATTATATATTAAAAAAAAAAAAAAAAAAAAAACTATGATGTACAAAGTTGCTAAAAATTTTGGAGTTAAGTTGGAAAACTACAGAGGAGAGTTAATATTACGTCATTAAAAGCAGTAGAGTTAGGGTGATTGGGAGGATGAAGAAGGAGTGGCTTAGGCTGTTCCCCGTGGATGTGGAACGGTCGATGGCTATATCGGGAGACGGAATTTTTCTTTTGATTTTGGGGGGTTTGCCACAAGTGTGGGAAGGGGGAATTTGTTTGTGTGTAGTTTGTAGGATGAATGTTCAACCACTCATGTTTTTGCTTCTCTGTATGAGCATGTTTACACTGCAAGGTAATCCCAAACTCTCTATTGATCATAAACCAAAGCGTTAATCTTAATTTAACTTCATGGAATTGCAGAGGTCTACAAAATTTAAAAAAACTTAAACAAGTTATGAATAAAATAAAAGACATGGGTTCAAAAATTGTGTTTTTACAAGAAACTCATCTAATAGAGGAGGATATAAAAAGAATTAGGAGTAGATGGCAAGGAAGTGTCTTCACTTCATCATTTTCATCCCGGGCCAGGGGAGTTATGACTCTCATACATAAATCAGTCCCTTTTCAAGTGAAAAATGTAATTGGAGACAAATTTGGAAGATATGTAATCATTCAAGGTTCTTTGCTATTAGAAAATATAAATCTTGTGAACTTATATGGTCCCAATATAGATGATCAAAAGTTCTTTGCTAATTTATTTCTTATCTTATCATCACTTACAGGGCAACATATAATAGCAGGGGATTTTAATTGTACTTTGAATCCAGGTATAGATAGATCAACAGGACTGGATTGTACACACAATGGATGTAGGATGACTATTAATCATTTTATGAAAGAATTGAGATTGTTAGATATATGGAGAGAAATGAAACCACAAGTTAAAGCCTATTCTTGTTATTCCAGTACCTACAAGACATTCTCACGTATTGATTATTTTTTGATTTCCACAGAATTAAGGTCCAAGATTCAAAACTGCTTTTATGATAACATCGTGATCTCTGATCATGCACCCTGCTGTCTAATATATGTAGATAAAAAATTGACAAAGGAATCAGGTAGATGGCAATTTCAGCATAAATGGCTTCAGGATGAGGAATTTGTCAAGTATATAGAAAAACAGATAGATGAGTTCTTTGACATCAATACTACACAAACATCAGCATGTGTAAAGTGGGAGGCTTTCAAAGCTTTTATTAGGGGACATATTATTAGTTATACAGGATCAAAATCTAAGAAGACTCGAGAGGAGAGAGCCAAATTGGAACATAAAATAAAAAGTCTTCAGGAAAAAGTGTATGCAGGAAGTAATCCAAGGTTGGAGAATGAATTACTGATTTTGAGAGCTGAATACGACAAAAAATCAGCGAATAGAGCTGCCTCGAGTCTTCTAAGATTGAAACAATCTTTTTATGAACAAGGTGAAAAATCAGGAAAATTATTGGCATGGCAGATTAAACAATTAGAAATTAAAACACCAATTACCAGTATTATAAGTAACGGACAGGTAGTTATAGATCCTTTAGAAATTAACAGAGCCTTTAGAGATTACTATGAAAAATTATATGATTCCAAAAATGAATCTGATTTAACAAAACTAAATGGGTTCTTGAACGAACTATCTATACCGTGTATTCCAAATGAAAACAGGGAGATATTGGAGTCTAAAATTAGTCAAGAAGAAGTTGGGCTAGCCATTGATAATATGAAATCAGGAAAAAGTGCAGGACCAGATGGTCTTCCAGTTGACCTTTATAAAAAATTTAAGAATAAATTAATTAAACCTTTTTTGGAAATGGTTTTAGAAGCATTTCAAAATAATAATTTACCATCATACATGAACAATGCCTTAATTATACTGCTGCCAAAACCAGGTAAGCCCTCTAATAAATGTGAAAATATGAGACCAATAAGCCTATTAAATGCCGACCTTAAGATAATCTGTAAAATTTTAGCAAGACGAATACAAGAAATTTTACCAAATATTATTAATCGAGATCAGAATGGCTTTATAAAGGGAAGACAAGGCTTCCATAATGTAAGAAGACTATTTAATATTATTTATTTTAATAAAGAAGCACCGGATACAGCTCTCCTATCACTGGACGCCGAAAAGGCCTTTGATAGAGTTGAATGGCCCTTTCTTTTTGAAGTCTTACAAAGGTTTGGACTTGGAAATAATTTCATAAAATGGGTTCAGATAATGTACAATAATGCTACAGCAGAAATCCTAACAAATAATAATATTTCAAAATCAATAAAAATCAATAGAGGATGTCGACAAGGCTGTCCACTTTCACCCTTACTGTTTACTATGGCAATTGAACCTTTAGCGATAGCGATACGTTTACATTCACAAATATATGGAATTAAAGTTGGACCAACAGAACATAAAATCTCCCTGTACGCCGATGACATAATTTTGTTTATGTCGAATCTAAAAAAATCAATTCCAACCTTGTTGAATTTAATAAAGAATTTTGGGGAAATATCAGGATATAAAATAAATAAAACTAAATCTTCAGTATTAATGCTAAATGAGACCCAGAGAAATTACCCAGACCCTGAGGTAAATCAATTCAGTGTTGTAAATCAGTTTAAATATTTAGGAATCCAAATTGTGCCTAAGTTAGAATCAGTCGCCAGTGTCAACTATGAAGCCTTAATGTCAGATATCAATGAGTTAACTCAGAGATGGATGTCACTACCAATGTCGATGATCGGGAGAATCAATATACTTAAAAGTAATATTTTACCTAAAATACTTTATTTATTTCAATACATTCCCTTACCACCACCTTTAGATTTATTCTCAAGAATTAAAAAAAAGTTAGTGGAATTTATATGGAACAACAGGAGGGCTAGATTACGTCTGTCTTTATTATATTTACCATTTGATCGTGGAGGTCTGAAATGTCCAAATTTTATGTTGTATTATTGGTCGGCACAACTGAGGTCTATGACATATTATTTTTCATCAAATGATCTCCCTCACTGGACTGAAATGGGATCATACAATTTACCTTTACCTCTTCCCATATTCATATACTCAGATTCGGCAAAAAAATTACAAAAACAAGTTAAAAATCCATTTGTAAAGCATATGATCAAAATATGGTGTGAAGCTAAAAACTATTTAAAAGAACCACAGTTATTGTCACAATTTAGTCCAATTTGGGGTCATCAATATTTTAAACCAGGGAGAGCGGACGCTGTATTTAAAGTATGGAATTTAAAAGGGATACAAAAGATTCAGGATTTATATTTGCCATGTGCAGATAACATAATGTCTTTTGAAGAGCTGAGGATCAAATTTAATCTCAATAGAACACATTTTTTTTAAATATCTTCAACTTAGAAACTTTATTCGATCAAATCAAAATAAAGCTCTCACTCGACCTATTTATTCATCCTTGGAAAAAATGATGATGAAAGATAGTAAAAGAAAGGGTATTATTTCAGAGTTTTATAACTCATTGACACTATCTTCAAGTGAAAATTCACTGAAAAGATTAAACTACTGGAAAGAAGATCTGCAAACTGAAATTTCAGAGGAACAATGGGAATTGGCTTGTACAGAAGCTCAAACCAAATCAATAAATGTACGTCTTAAATTGATACATTTCAAATGGTTAATGCGGATGTATGTTACACCGGAGGAGTTAAATAGATATAACAAAAATATACCAGATACATGCACAAAATGCATGGAAAGTAAAGGAACCCTATTTCATTGTGTATGGGAATGTAGATTAATAAGAATGTTTTGGGAAGAGGTGAGGGTAACAATTGAAAAAATAATCTCAAAACAGATCATATTGAATCCTAAACTGTTTTTGTTGGGTCTGTACCCAGAAAAGCATAATTTTAATAAAAGTGAAAGAACATTCATAGACCTCAGTTTGCTTAATGCCAAAAAATGTATTGCACTATTATGGAAAAAGACTCATAGACCAGATGTGACTCAGTGGTTAAGACAGATGTTAACAAACCTTCCATTAGAAAGAATAACATATATACTGAAATCAAAGGAAATTGTGTTTGAGAATATATGGAGACCTTTTATTGATTATGTAAAAAATTTAAACATAACTCTTGAAGAAGAAGGTGAATGATGTGTGTGGACCTTGTAAATTCCAAACTGGTGAACATAATATGTATACTTATGTATTGGATTGTCTAGACTAAACAGAGGAGCATTGTTGAAGATTTGATTTTGTTGGTGGTTGTTGGTGTTTTTAGTGTATTTTTTTTGTAGTACTTTAGTGTTAGTGTTTGAGTGTTTGTATCATGTTTGTTAAAAAAAAAAGGTTCAATAAAGATATTGTGGAAAAAAAATAAAATAAATGCCACTCTTCTGGATGTCTGTGTGCATTTAGGTCCTCCTTGCCTGTCTGCCTCTGAATACACGCCAGGTCTGATCTCGATTACAACACTAGAAAAGTGCTTTTGGCAGTCAATAAGACAAGTAAAGCACTTGGTACAGTAAATATTAGTTCATTTTTTGGTTACTGATAACTTTTCGGACCTTGGAAAGAATTTGCTCATACTCTAGGTAGCAGTTGCCGGTAAATGGTTTAGTTTTGTTTCCCTCAAACATTAGTAATATACTGTATGAGCGACACTGCTATAAATAAGAATTCAGTGTGTGTGCACAGGAGTGTCCTCAGCTCTGTTCATGTGGGAGTTACTGTCTGTTCAGTACACACAGCTTTTCCAAACATCCTAGCTTTATTTTCGATGCTTACATTATTTCACTTTGCTCACTGAAGCAAAACTCACAAAAATCAAAAATTACCAGGGTGAAAATTATGAGGCCCCCCCCCCAATAATAGTCCATTGTGTATTATTTTTGCTGGATTTTGTTCTTGTTTGTTGTAGTATTCAACAAGTCTCACACACGTCTCCTGAGCAATCCCAGCCCATCATTCTGAGGTGAATTGCTCAAGCTCTTCCAGGTTTGATAGTCTTCTGGCATGGACCTTGGTCTTCAGTTCACCCCAAAGATTTTCACTGGGACGCAAGTCAGAGCTCTGTGCAGGCCAGTCAAAAATGTACACTTTGGTCTTCAGGATGTAGTTTTTCACCTTGAGCGATGTATGTTTTGGGTTGTTGTTGTGCTGGAATACAAAGCAATGACCCAGACCCAGTTTTGCTGATGACTTGCTTGACATTTTCATTCAAAATCTTCACATATCCTTCTTTCTTCATGACTCCCACCACCGTGTTCTTTGGGTTGTACACCTCTTTCTCCAGACATCAGCAGTGTCTCTCTAGCCAGAATGCTGTAGTTTTGTCTCATCTGAACAAAGGACACGATTCCAGTATGCATAACCTTTCTCCAGGTTGTCCTTAGCATACATCAGTTTGGCTTGAAGGTGTCTCTTCTGCAGAAGTGAATTTGTGTGTGTGTGTGTGTGTGTGTGTATGTGTGTGTGTGTGTGTGTGTGTGCGCGTGTGTGTGCGCCGGTCCCTTGAAATGAACCATGCAGAAGCCTCATTGACAAAAAAATAATTTTCATCTGCCAATGATGTGATAACCTTTAAGTGTAATGTAAATGGACTTATCTGAACTAAACTGCTAATCTTAAAATGAGGAGATAATCTCTGAGTGTCTGATAATCCAATATTAGGAGTAACACTTCTTTCTAATTTATATGGAGGGCCGGGTCACAGTAGACCAATTTTTTGTGTGTGTGTGTGTGTGTGTGTGTGTGTGTGTGTGTGTGTGTGTGTGTGTGTGTGTGTGTGTGTGTGTGTGCGCGCGCGCGCGCAGGGTTCTAGTGATTCTCTTCTTTGAAACTACAATTCTTGACTTGATTGTCATTCACTAGTATCTTGGAAGTTGTTCTGGGGTCTTTAGACACATCTCTCACTAGTTTTCATTCCAGAGTCTTTGAAATCTTTGACTTTCTACCTCTACAAGGCTTGTTCTGTACTGTGTGGACAAATTAACATTACCATAAATAAAGTGTTCATTTTTAATTCTTCACTGAGAATCCTTTGCAAGCAATGACCGCCTGAAATCCGGAATCCATAGACATCACCAAACGCTGGTTTTCCTCCTTTGTGATGTTTTGTCAGACCCTTAACTGCAGCTGTCTTCAGTTGTTGTTTGTGGTTCTTTCTGCCTTAAATTTTGCCATCTTGGCCAGGGCACCATTGTAAAAGAGGTCCTTACCTCAATTGGTTTTATCCCTGGTAAAATAAAGGTTAATTTTTTTTAATGTTTTTTTTTGCCTTAACCATGTCAAATGCTGCTGGATCAGGTTCAGATCTGGTGATTGGCTCGACCATAGCAGAATATTCCACTTCTTTTACTTAAATAGCTCCTGGGTTGCTTTCTCACTGTGTTTTGGGTCATTGTCCACCTGTACTGTGACGCTCCGTCCAATCAGCTTTGCTGCATTTGGCTGAATCTGAGCAGACAATATATCCCTGTACACTTCAGAGTTCATCTGGCTGCTTCTGTCTTCTGTCACATCATCAATAAACACCAGTGACCCAGTGCCATTGGAAGCCATGCATGCCCATGCATCACACTGCCTCCACCATGTTTTACAGAAGATGTGGTGTGCTGTGGATCATGAGTTGTTCCAAGCTTTCTCCATACCTTCTTCTTCCCATCATTCTGGCCCAGGTTGATCTTGGTTTCATCTGTCCAAAGGTGCTGTTCGACAACTGGGCTGGCTCTTTAGATGTTTTTTGGCAAAGTCTAATCTGGCCTTTCTTTTTTTTGAGGCTGATTAGTGGTTTGCACCTTGTGGTAACTGTCTGTGTTTGCTTTCATGAAGTCTTCTCTTTATGCTAGACTTGGATACTGATACACCTACTTCCTGAAGAGTGTTCTTCATTTGGGTGGATGTTGTGAAGGGGTTCTTTTTCACTGTGGAAAGGATCCTGCAATCATCCGCCACTGTTGTCTTTGGTGGATGTCCAGGCCTTTTTTGAGTTCCCGAGCTCACCAGTGTGCTCAGAATGTCTTTCTGATGGATTTCTTCTTTTTTCAGCTTAAGGATGGTCTGTTTCACTTCCTGTAGCAGCCCCTTGGCATCTAAAGAAATAACTACAGTCTCTAATGGGTGCCATCTCATTTATTGCTTTCTCGTCCAGCACCGTGAAAACTAAACATCAAACAAATATAGATAGATGGATATACTTTATTGATCGCAAACTAGGAAATTACAGATATGAGAGGCAAGTAAACAAAAATTTTATAAACTCAAATGACAATGAAACAAATCTCCCCAAAAAACTTACAGTACATTATTCACACTCACATAAGCATAAAAAAAACACTTTAGCTGAATTAATTGGCTCAAATAAAATAAAGTACATACAATGGCAGGATTGATGCTCAACATAACGCATATATTAATACTGCATAAAAACACTATAAACAGCCGCTAAAGGGTACTGTGCAGCCTTACATTGCATTTACAAGCATATTATAAATCCTACATACCTCACTCCGCTTGCCAAAGGGGTGCAAAACTCCCAGACTTAGCTAATGGCTAGGCTAACAGCCTACTCGACAGTCTTGATGAAATGAACTGTACAGATGCACCAAACACAAACAAAACCTCTCAAAACTTGCAAGCAGTTTAAATGAATATAATTTCAGCTATTATCATTCAAATTAAACAACATACCATGCAAATTAACAAACAGAAAAAGTCTCTGTGGTGAGTGGAAAAATGAGACCAGTGACTTCTGATATCTTCCATTCAGATTCTGGGGTTTGCAGCCTCCAGCACCAGGAACATGGATAACAGACTGAGTAGCAGCCAGTCACTTGCACTTCCATTAAGAGCTCCTCTGACTGCATGTTGTGGGTTCACAGCAACAGCTTCCAAATGCAAATGCCACACCTGGAATCAACTCCAGGCCTTTTACCTACTTGATTAATGATGGGTTAACGAGGGAAAAGCCCATGCAGCCCATGAAATAGCTTTTAAGTCAATTGTCCAATTACTTTTGAGCCCCTGAAATGAGGAAATTTTGTATAAAAATGGTTGCAGTTCCTAAACTATAACTCCAATTGGGATGTGAATGCCCAATAAGTTCATATTGATAATGCAACTGTATCTTGAATATATTTTGGTTAGCAACTAAAATAACAAAACTTGTGTCAGTGTCCAAATATATATGGACCTAATTGTATGCAGCTCCAGAAAAAATTAAGAGCCCATGATACCACTGCAAAATTATCACTTAATCTCATTTTACAATTTATACATATGTGTTAGGGTAAAATAAAGAACTGTTTTATTCTCTAAACTAGTGAAACCCAAATTCCAAGTCATAATGTCATCCTTTATGGCATTTACTTACAGAAAATGACAACTGGTGAAAACAACAAAAATGGCATTGCTTTTTATTTGCTTTTCAATCAAATAATGCAAAGAAAACAAGTTCATGTTAATTCTTAAACACTATAATACTTAAGTTTTAACTTAGGAAGAACTCGTCTGTTTTTTTTTTTTGTTTTTTTGTCCAGAGGTGTGTGTGTGTGTGTGTGTGTGTGTGTGTGTGTGTGTGTGTGTGTGTGTGTGTGTGTGTGTGTGTGTTTTAAAGCCTGTAATCAAGATCATTTAGTCACAATCAGCATTAAGGCCCTGTCACACCTAGATGATTTAAGCAACATTTGCCAAATGTATGAAAAATTTGGAGAATACGCTGGCATATGTCGAATCAGTTCTGGGTAAGTTTTGTATAAGAGCATGCTGAAGAACGCTGGTATGCGGCGTTGTACGCTGAGCTCCTCTGAAAATTTTCAGCATGCTGAAAAATTTCCAACGTATCCAGCGTATGGCTGAAACATCCCACATGTAGGGAAGTTATGCGTTCGTTCACACATGCTACTTGTAAGCAACTCATAAGTCAAAATCTGTCGAGATAAATGTCTAGCATACCCAAAACTTATTTCTAACATATAACACTCTTTGAACCTACAGTATGTGTAACTTACTGAACGGGTTTCTAGCTTACCCTATAATGGCGTATTTGCAGCATTGGTTCGTAGGAGGAACCCAATAAACTGGTGTTGTTCTTCTATTCGGACAGTGTAAAGAGATGTTTCATACCTTGACATGTTTCAACTGTGTGATGGTCCCTGTGCAGACTAGGTGAGACGTGTACTAATTAAGAGCCGACTTGATCCACCTGTTATCCAACCTGTTAATCCAAAGACATGCATGTTAGGTTAATTGGTTGTTCTAAATTGTCCCTAGATATCTGTTTCCTATAGGCCCTTAGAGTAGAGGGTTAGTATTAGTGAAAGCGCTTTGAGTGGTCTTTGTGACTAGAAAAGCGCTATATAAGTGCAGGTTAGTTAGTTAGTTAGTTAGTTATCTGTTCTGATCAGCTCAGCTGGTGCCTGCAGCGTATACGGGGGGTGCTGAAAAGTTCATAATGGTCAAATTTGACCAAATGTGGTTTATTTTTTAACATAGTCTCCCCATTGATCCACACACTTCTTCCATCAGTGTTGCAGCGCTTGGATCCCTGCAGTTGAAAAATAAACCACATTTAGTCAAATCTGACCGCTATGAACTTTTTAGCCCCCCCCCCCCCCCGTACACACACACACACACACAGAGCTAAACACACTTACTTGTTCATATAACGGGACCTGTCGGGGACTGTCCAAGCCAACTTAAGTGTAACACTTTCAAGCTACAGGATATTATGAAGATCCAAATCGCTGCTTAGCCCTCCTTGTCATGTTTTTTACCTTTGACTGCAATCTGTGCCATCAGCTGTCCAGTGTTGTTCTGATTGATATGTCAAAATGTCAGAACACCGGGGGAGGAGGATCCAATCAGCTGATCGTCAGAAACACAAAGCTCAGCTGTTTTATATGATAAATCACGCTTTGCTCTCCCTTGGCTGTGGCTGTCTAATGTTTTTGGGTTCACACCAGCAAAAGCGCACTCCATGCATTATCTTGTTTTTTCTTCCACTTTATTGAAAATAAACTTTTTTTTTATTGCCATCAGTTCGTGTGCCTTTGAGCCAGGTTGTGACAACTGTCATCTGATGTTTGTGACTTGGCACATCAGCTGTTTTAGGCATGACCAACCTGACAGATTTGACAGCTCTGCAAGTCAGTCACGCCCCCCCCCCCCTTCCCGCGGCATGCAATGGTCTTTGGAGGGGAGAATCGTCTCAGTTGAACAGAGATGATCTCTCGCACACCTAGGATTTGTGGATCAGGAGGTGACGGCAGTTTGGCATGACCACACTATGCATAAGTTAGGATAAGCTATGCATAAGTTATGGTTGGGCATAGGTTGTGAATGCTGGCAACACGCTAAGCGTTCATTGGTTTAAGTTATTTATAAGTTATCGAAACATTCTATATACAATGTATATAGAATATATGTAAGTTACTAATACGTTTTATATATACGTCAAACTCGTTATGGATACACGATGCATACTACGGCCAAAAGTGACAATTTTGGCACATGCCAGCATTGTAGACCAATTTTTATACATTTGGCAAACGCTGCCTAAATCGTCAAGGTGTAACAGGGTTTTCAGACAGGTTGTTTTCATGTTTTGACTGCACTGTTCCTAAAATTGCCATCACATCCAATTTGCATTCACAAGTTTTCCCAGTTTGACTTGTTTATGACACATCTGTTGTATTTGTACAAATAGTTTATTAAATATACTGTACATGCACAATCATATTTAGCCTTGAAATTAATACTGATGGTAATGCTAAAAACTGAAGAGGCATCAAACAATGTTTAAAGGCCATGTTACATTTCTGGTGGAGTGCAGTTTTTGGAGATCAACAGTATTATGTCACATTTACTGAACTGTACCATCATCTCTTTTTTTGTTTTCCCTGTCATCCCTCCTAGCTGACAAATGTGCAGAATTTACAGATCTAAATTTTGGTCATGCATTTCTCGGCACCAAGCTTGATGTAAGGCTGTTGCTGTACACCCGGGATAATCCCACTTGTGGCACTCTTATGTCCCACACCAACTTGTCTGCCAGTCCCCAGTTCAACGTGTCCAAACCTGCCACCTTTGTCATTCATGGATATCGGCCCAATGGATCCCCACCGGCCTGGGTCTACAAGTTCAAGGATCTCCTGCTTGCTAAGGAAGACACAAATGTTATAATGGTAGACTGGAACAGGGGAGCAACCAATGTGAACTATTTAGAGTCGGTGAAGAACACGCGCAAGGCTGGAGGCAACCTGACGGCTTTTATTCAAATGACCAAGGTGAGAGATGCATCTGAGACTCTGTAGCTTTCTCTGCTGTGTCTGTGTGGAATTGAGATGATCCATGCTGTGATATTTTCAGGACCATGGTGCCTCTCTGAGCTCCATTCACTTGATTGGAGTCAGCCTCGGAGCTCACATATCAGGCTTTGTGGGTGCTAACTTGGGAGGGGCAATTGGAAGAATTACAGGTAAGGATGGCACATAAATAAATAAATTTCACTCTGTAACTCAATTAAGTGATATTAAGCGAGAGGGAGTGCGGTATCAACGACTATACCACTGTGGTGATGTCTTCAGCCTTCTGCTTTTCATCAGGACTACAACCAAATCACCATGGTGTTATGTTCCTGATACTGCACAACCTCGAGTGTAATATGATTTTTTAAAATTTGTTTATTTTACTTTGCTGAGAAAAATAGTCACCCCCAAATGTACCCTGTTTGCTATTGCTAAGCACCCCAATGAGCATAATGTAGAACTGTGAACATTAAGTTACACAGCACTGCAATTCGTACATACTGAAGAAGACACTGACAGTTGGTATAATTCAAGCAAACTGCTCCAGTAAGACCTGTAGGTCATTACTCGATGAAACCAGCAGGACCACATAATTTGCAAACAGACAAAAGATTCTGTGGTCACCAAGCATGACACCCTCCATTCCCTGCCTGTGCCTAGAAATCCTGTCTATAAAAATTATGAACAGGATCGGTGACAAAGGGCAGCCCTGGCGGAGTCCAACTTTCAATGGAAACGAGTTCAACTGAGTGTTGGCAATACAAACCAAATTCTTACAATGGTTGTATAAAGACTGGATAGCTCATAGCCACAAGCCCAATACCCCATTACTCCCAAAGCACCCCCCACAAGAAACCAAGAGGGACACAGTCAAATGCCATCTCCAAGTCCACAAAACACATGTAGACTGGATGGAAAAACTTCCAAGAACCCCTGAGGAGCCTTCAGAGGGTAAAGAGTTGGTTTAGTTTGCCACGACCAGGATAAAAAAAACACATTGTTCTTCCTGAATCCGAGGTTTGACCAACGGCCAGGGGAACCTCCATCCCAGTTTGCTATGTCAGAGGAACTGTCCCCAATCTCCACTGAATGTTCCAGAGACGTGTCAACCAGGACAGCCCTACAACATCCAGAACTTTGAAGTACTTGGGGCAAATCTCATCCACCCAAGGGGCCATGTCACTGAAGAGTTTAACAACTTTAGCAACCTCAGCCCGGGATGGACAAGTCATCTCCGTCTTTCTCAGGCTCTGCTTCCTCTATGGAAGGCATGTCGGTGGGATTGAGGAGATCATTGAAGTGCTCCTTCCACTGCCCAACATTATCCCCAGTTGAAGTCAGCAATGCACCATCTGAATCATATACAGTGAGGACGGGGAACTGCTGTCCCCTTAAGAGTCAACAACCATTCTGCCAGAATCTCTTCAAGGCTGACCAAAAGTCTTGTTCCATGGCCTCACAGAACTCCTTGCCGACACTTGAGTTTTTGCTTCAGCAACTGCCCGGGCTGCACTGCACTTGGCCTGCCAGCATAACTCAGCTGCTGCAGGAGTCCAACAAGCCAGCCAAGCTTTGTAGGATCCCTTCTTCAGCCTGATGCCCCCCCTCACCTCTGGCATCCACCATTTGTCTAATGGGGAGAAATCTGGCCGCCAGCAGCTTGTCGTTGAGCCCCTTCCCTAGGCCTGGTGTTCCCGGGCAGGGCCCTGGTAACCCCATTCAGCAGGGTACTCTGACTTCATGATTATACATATTAGTGCATACCCGTAGAAACCAAGTATAAGCAAGTATTTCTGCATGCCCGTAGACAGCAGGTGTAAGCAAGCATTTCTGCATGCCCGTAGAAAGTTACTGTTACCATGGTAACAGTAACCATGCTGATGCCTGCCTTTGATCTCTGATGACGTGTCTGTCTGGCAACAGTAACCATGGTGAAACCTGCCTTTGATCTTTGACGTCACCACTCGTTCAGTGGTGCCTGCCTTTGATCTTTGATGTCATAGCAAGGCCTATGACTGTGACACACACACACAAACAGTCCTATGATGGTGACACACAAATCTGAAACATTGACTTGCATGTTTTCATACACCCAACTGACAATGTCTTCCAGTTTGCCACCTGGAATCATTAGTGTTTCATCGAGTTCAATTGCAAACTCGCCCGGTTCTGGAACTACAGTCCTATGGTTTATATGCTGTCATATGGACATCATGTAGACATCATAGTAACATCATGGGGTCCTATGATCTCTTAGTGAGTCCTATGGTCTATATGATGTCACATAGACATCATCCTATGATCACCAACATCATAGGAACATCATAGGACACCATGCAGACATCATAGAAACATCATAGGTGGTCCTATGATTGTGACACACTGACAGACAGGCAAGAGATTTCTTGAATTATATATAGAAGAGTGATGGGGGGGGGGGGGGCTGAAAAGTTCATAGGCTGACCATGATGCAGTAGTCAAATTTGACCAAATGTGATTTATTGTACCCATACCCTTGACAGTTCTCTCACTCTCAGCTCTGCTCTTCCCTCTTGTTCCTCGGCCACAGAAGCACAGTACTACTGGCTTAGCACCTATGAACATAAATCCTTCTCAGTCAGCCTATGAACTTTTCAGCCCCCCCTTGCACATCATGCACATCTATTGGACCACTCTGAGTTTGACTTGGAAGACCCTACCAGGGGCAAGTTGCCACCAACTACATGGCTCCATGGGCCCTAGGGCATGAAAGATGCAGTCTCTCCTGCAGCAAAACACCCCCACAACATGATGCTGACATCCCCATATGTCACATTTGGGATGGTGTTCTCAGGCTTGCAACCTTCCCCCTTTTTCCTCCAAATATTTTTTTTTATTTAAAATATTTGTTTTCATTAAAACACAGTCTAGTTCACCTTTAAAGAAGTTGCCAATCTCACAAATTTCTTCTGCACTTTAAGCAGCCCACAAAGATGTGTAGTATATGTGCTTGTCCATATAATATTACAATAATTCAGACATGGATAATGCAGAATGTAGTATAAAACCATAAGAGCGAAATGATTTATAAAATTTGAAATCTTGTGAATTATCCCAAAAGATTTGATTGATTTGCTAATCACAGAGTCAGTGTGCCTCTTCCAAGATAGACTATCATCAATTGAAATTCCTTGAAAATATATAACTATCAATTCTATTATCTAAACTCTGGCCATGTTACTATGAGTATCCAAAATTGTAACTATTTACAGTGTATATTAATCAAAGAATAAAAACCAAAAAGTTGTTTTGACATTTACTGTGATGTTTGCAGCTCTGGATCCTGCTGGGCCTCAGTTCAAAGGAAATCCTCCAGAGGACCGACTGGATCCAACAGATGCACAGTTTATAGATGTTCTACACACAGATATGGATGGTAAGCTCTTATATTGAATATATAAGTAACATTACATGAGAGAGAGTGCAGTATCAATGAATATATTACCACAGTAATACAAATAAGATGCAGCAGAGGGCTGAAGACATCACCACAGTCATATATTAATGATGCTGCAAGACTTTGAGTGTAATGTTGCTTTTATACAACAGTTTCACTGAAACAGGTTATTAATTGACAGCAGTACATGATAAAAGATTTTTTTCGTTTGTTTACTTAATCAGTTATTTTGCTCTGTTGAAAAAAAAAAACCTCCCAAATGTTTCCCATACATTGACTAAACCATGGCGACCCACCAGAGTTGAATTTGTTCTGACCCAGTTTCATAATGAGCCGACTACATCGTTACACCTCTCATTAAAGCAAAAACAACTGGTACTTCCCTTTTTCTTCAGCAAAGCTCCCCAGTGCTTGTCAGTGCCCTGCCTCTCCCTGCAATGTGTGCACTAGTGATTTAACATTTAGGATCAATTCATTCAAATGTACAAGTAGTCCTGGGTCAGCGTAGTATACTGAATCACATATCGTAAGTGTACTGAATCACTTACAAAAATGCAGCTCCAACTGTGTACTGTATCTGCAGTGGATAATTCTTGTACACTTTATTGATTGACACCTCTCGTAGCCCATCTACAGCCTTTAACAGCAAACTGAGCTACTGAAGAGCAGACATGGTGTGATCAAGCCGCGTGAATGTGTTGAATCTTTCCGGCCACCAGAGTGGTGGCGTAGTTGATAGAGCATCCGGGAGGTTGGGGGTTCAAGTCCCGGCCGGGTCATACCAAAGACCATATAAAAATGGTACTTCCCACCTTCTAGCTTGGTGCTCAGCATAATAGAATGGGGGAAGGAGAAGTTGTTTGTGGCGGCGCCTTGCATGGCAGTGACCCCTCTGATTCTACATGTGATTAACATTGTAGATAGGGGAAATTTAATTTCCTTCTACTGTACATGATTGACTGTATGGACTGAATGACAATAGAGATGGCTGCTTCTTCTTCAGTTTCTTCGCCCAAAGCCTGATTACGCGAAGCTCCATTTAACAGCTCATTTGGCGGTACTGACATCTGCTGGTCATTTGATGTACAGCAGTCTTACTGTGATATTACATGGAGGCTACATACCAGTGGATCTGTAAACATAGTGATGGAAGTGTTATGTCAGAATCCCCATATGTGGTATTGTATGCCAGAAAAAATGAATTTATCCTTAACATGGGATTTCAGTAAAGTATCAACACATCGCAATATATCATTCATGTTATATCAATAATGTCCTGTACATAACGATCCTCTGCATCCCCTATCACGAAGAACACTTCCTATATTCCCCAGGCCTTTTTCAGCAAATGAATCACACAATGAGGCAGTCATGTGATTTTTTTTTTTTTTTTTTTAGCAAAACGGGGGCCTTGTTTGTCTTTGGTCACATGATCTTCTGAAACACAATACGGGCCATGACACAGGCTTCATTAGGACACGCCCCCTTTGTGCGACACAGGCTTTGGGACTTCACTGTCAGATGTAACATCACTACCGAGGAGGCGGGTGTTACAGGATGTTAAATGGATCTAAGATCGGTCGCCTAGGGGAAAAAAGGGGGAAAAAGAGGGGGAAAAAATAAGATGGTGTCGCCTCAATAGTAAATTTTTTCTAATATCTTGAAAACAAAGTAGTGAAAAGTGATTCTGAAAACATTTGAGGCAAGAAATACGGGCATATTTTTTCAACGGCACTGTACTCCTCTTTTCCTTTGCTACCCCTCTCTTTTCTTTACGCCTAGATTCCAAGTACTCCTGTATACTTTCTTCATCTCCCTGACTATTCCACTTTTTCTTTGTCAACCTCTTCTTTTGAATATTTTTTTGAGCCTCCTTTCCACCACCAAGTCTCTTTTCATCTGTCCAGAGGATACAACATACACCCTTCTAGCAGTTTCCCTCAATGCTTTAGCTGTACTTTCCTCTGGTAATTCTTCCCCACCACCCAGAGCCTGTCTCACTCCTTCCTGAACTCCTCAAATTGCTCAGGTTCAATCTGTGGCTCTGCCTTCACTCTCTTCCTCTTCTT
Source organism: Pholidichthys leucotaenia (assembly GCA_020510985.1). Lineage (NCBI taxonomy): Eukaryota > Metazoa > Chordata > Actinopteri > Cichliformes > Pholidichthyidae > Pholidichthys > Pholidichthys leucotaenia. Next base: position 14,009,942 of record CM035844.1, read on the forward strand.
GCTTTCCAAAGTCATCCTACAGACTACCATCTGATGCTGTCTAGCTACATTCTCCCCTGACACCACCTTGCAGTCTCCTATCTCTTTCAGATTTCTCCTTCTGCATAAGATGTAGTCCACCTGTGTGCACCTTCCTCCACTCTTGTATGTCAACCTATGTTCTTCCCTCTTCTTGAAGTATGTGTTCACTACAGCCATTTCCATCATCTTGGCAAAATCCACAAGAGGATGGAATTTCTCACCTTAAGGCCATACCAACTCTACATGCCCATTAAAGTCTGGTCCAATCACCACTCTCTCCATTTCCCCCCTGGGAACACTCTCTACCACTTCATTCAACTTACTCAAAATCCCTCTTTCTCTTTTACCTGCATCCAACTATGTGCTAACAACCTTCAACATCACAGCTTTGACTTCTAGCTTCAAACTCATGATCCTGTCTGACTCGGTCTTTAGCTCCTGAAAACTCTTCACATACTCTTCCTTCAAGATTACTCCTACTCAATTTCACTTCCCATCTACACAGTTGTAGATGGGATGTAGATGTAATTTCAATCCACCTCCAATGCTCCTAGCCTTCCTTCCCTTCCATCTGGTTTCTTGTACACACAGTATATCCACCTTCCTTCTCCCCATCGTCTCGGCCAACTTTCTCCCTTTATCATTCATAGTCCCTACATTTAACATCCCTACTCTCACCTCCACCTCCTAACACACCTTCCCCCTCTCCTCCTCCTCAGTCTTTGATCAACAGTGGCCCAATTTCCACTGGCATCCTATCAGTTAACACCACTGCACTGCCCCACTGTAACTCTATGGTGATGCTAGCGTTTCTTGACTTCAGAGAACTACAGTGCTGTGAAAAAGTATTTGCCCCCTTCCTGGTTTCTTGTTTGTCACTCTCACAGTTAAAACCCAGAAGTTAACATACTGTTAAAAGACACATTGTAGAGGGTGCGAAGAAAAAGGATGTGGAGGCGAGGCACGAGCGTAGGTCAGCACAGATTCTTTATTGACCCTCTAACATGAATACAGCCTGTGACCCCAGCGTGGCCGCTGGGGCCCGGTTAGTCATGATGGGTAGAGAGTGTAAGAGTTAAGAGAGAGAGATGAGGAAGAGCCGCTCTTTTATACCGTCATACAGACAGAGAGAATGCATGGCACATTAGCATATCAGTTGTCATCTAATACCATTGGTCAATACACATGATTAGCATGACATTGGCTGGCACAAAGATGCATGCATTCAGTCCCGTCTGACTGTCTCCTGTGGTTCTTTTGGTCGTGTGTCAATTGTCCTCTGCTTCCTCCGAGCCCCTGCTGGGTGTGAGGCAAGTTCCGGAAGAATGTCCCAGAGGAATGTCTCCCTGCTGTGTTTAGTGTCACCACACCAGCCCCCCCCCCCCAAACACCCAGAAAGGGCTGTGACCCCCCCCCCCCAATCGTTTGGGCTCAAATCAACGCCAATGGAGGCTGCAGCGGGGGGGGGAGGGGTTGCTGCTCCGGTCGAACTGCCTGCTGGTGAGGAGTGTTGAGGGCCTGTAAGTCTGTGGGGGGAAAAGGGGAGGGGTGGAAAAGCCGGTGGTTGTGGAAAAAAAAAAAGAAAACTTACATCTCTAACTCTTCTCGCGGCTCGCCCTGCGAGGATGTGGGCAAGGCGGGTGGCCAAATTCTCCAAGGATGCGTAGTGGCTGTGAAACAACTTTAGCTGTGTGAGGGACTTGGCGGTGTGGCCGTAGATGCGGAAGGGACAGCAATCAGCTAAATCCCCGTTGTGTACCGCGGCTGAGAAACCCATACCAACAATGGAGCTGGTTTGTCCCTGGTGCGTAGCGCATGCTGCGGCCACGTACCTTCCAGTTGCGCTGTCCTCATAATCCTGCAGTGTGCGCACGTGGCTTCTGTGCGTGGAAGGTCCGTTGCCGAGAGGTGAGTCAGGGTCAGGGAGCTTGATGGAAATCAACGCAGTCGGCGCCGATGGTCTTCCCTGTTCAGGCCGTTTCTGTGCATTGCTTGTGTCGCTGATCCTCGTGCGTCTCGGTCCCAGCGCTGCGCTCTCCGTCCGGCCCTGGAGGTCGCCATTGTGGAGAGAGGACAAGGCGCGCGCGCTCCCGTGTAGGTGCGAGGGATGTAGACAATTCTCAGTCTCTGGAATCCACAGCGCGGTGAGAGGGAGAGATAGTCCATTTCACGTTAGGTCACCAATGTAGAAGGTGTGAAGGAAAAAGATGTGGAGGCGAGGCACGAGCGTAGGTCAGCACAGATTCTTTATTGACCCTCTAACATGAATACAGCCTGTGACCCCAGCGTGGCCGCTAGGGCCCGGTTAGTCATGATGGGTAGAGAGTGTAAGAGTTAAGAGAGAGAGATGAGGAAGAGCCGCAAGTATTTAGTCAGCCACCAATTGTGCAAGTTCTCCCACTTAAAAGACGAGAGAGGTCTCCAATTTTCATCATAAGTATACTCAACTATGAGAGACAAAAGGAGAAAAAAAATCCAGAAAATCACATTGAAGGATTTTTAATGAATTAATTGGTAAATTCCTCAGTAAAATAAGTATTTGGTCACCTACAAACAAGCAAGATTTCTGGCTCTCACAGACCTGTAACTTCTTCTTTAAGAGGCTCCTCTGTCCTCCACTCGTTACCTGTATTAATGGCACCTGTTTGAAATCGTTATCAGTATAAAAGACACCTGTCCACAACCTCAAAAATTCAGACTCCAAACTCCACTATGGCCAAGACCAAAGAGCTGTCAAAGGACACCAGAAACAAAATTGTAGACCTGCACCAGGCTGGGAAGACTGAATCTGCAATAGGTAAGCAGCTTGGTGTGAAGAAATCAACTGTGGGAGCAATTATTAGAAAATGGAAGACATACAAGACCACTGATAATCTCCCTCGATCTGGGGCTCCACGCAAGATCTCACCCCGTGGGGTCAAAATGATCACGAGAACGGTGAGCAAAAATCCCAGAACCACATGGGGGGACCTAGTGAATGACCTGCAGAGAGCTGGGACCAAAGTAACAAAGGCTACATCAGAAACACACTACGCCGCCAGGGACTCAAATCCTGCAGTGCCAGACGTGTCCCCCTGCTTAAGCCAGTACATGTCCAGGCCCGTCTGAAGTTTGCTAGAGAGCATTTGGATGATCCAGAAGAGGATTGGGAGAATGTCATATGGTCAGATGAAACCAAAATAGAACTTTTTGGTAAAAACTCAACTTGTCGTGTTTGGAGGAAAAAGAACACCATACCTACTGTAAAGCATGGGGGTGGAAACATCATACTTTGGGGCTGTTTTTCTGCAAAGGGACCAGGACGACTGATCCGTGTAAAGGAAAGAATGAATGGGGCCATGTATCGTGAGATTTTGAGTGAAAACCTCCTTCCACCAGCAAGGGCATTGAAGACGAAACGTGGCTGGGTCTTTCAGCATGACAATGATCCCAAACACACCGCCCGGGCAATGAAGGAGTGGCTTCGTAAGAAGCATTTCAAGGTCCTGGAGTGGCCTAGCCAGTCTCCAGATCTCAACCCCATAGAAAATCTTTGGAGGGAGTTGAAAGTCTGTGTTGCCCAGCGACAGCCCCAAAACATCATTGCTCTAGAGGAGATCTGCATGGAGGAATGGGCCAAAATACCAGCAACAGTGTGTGAAAACCTTGTGAAAACTTACAGAAAACGTTTGACCTCTGTCATTGCCAACAAAGGGTATATAACAAAGTATTGAGATGAACTTTTGTTATTGACCAAATACTTATTTTACCGAGGAATTTACCAATTAATTCATTAAAAATCCTTCAGTGTGGTTTTCTGGATTTTTTTTTTCTCATTTTGTCTCTCATAGTTGAGGTATACCTATGATGAAAATTGGAGACCTCTCTCATCTTTTAAGTGGAAGAACTTGCACAATTGGTGGCTGACTAAATACTTTTTTACCCCACTGTAATTCTGCCTGTGAAGTCTTCCAGCGGACTATGGAGCAGATTTTTGCTGGCTATCCTTGTGAGATCATTGTTGATGACGCACTTGGTGGGAAAGACATTGCAGAGCATGATGCAAACTTGGAAAAAAGTGTTTGGCCAAGCCAGAGAGGTAAACCTGAGGTTAAACCCCCTAAAGTGCAGGTTCCCACTGAATCAAGTAAGCTACGTTGGTCACCTTTTCACAAATGATGGCCTGAAACCAGACCCTTCAAAAATAAAGGCAATCAGTGAGATTCCTGTCCCAGCAGATGTGCCAGCTCTGCAGAGATTTCTTGAGATGGTCAATTATCTTGGAATATTTATCCCAAACCACAGTCAGCTGACAGTTCCACTACAGCAGCTCACCCACAAAGACACTCTGTGGTCTTGGCATGAACAACAGCAGCATGCTTTGGAGACACTAAAACAGCACATGACTTGTGATGTTTCACAATATGGACTTGGTGCGGCATGCCTACAAGAAGGAAGACCTGTGGCTTGTGCCTCACAAACTTTAACTGACACAGAAACCAGATATGCTCAGCTAGATAAGGAGCTTCTGGCAGTGGTTTTCACATGCTCAAAATTCAGTGACTACGTCTATGATAAAGAAGTGAAAAATTTGGGAGTGATCTTTGACCAGGATCCTAGTTTTAAACAACATATTAGAACTGTAACTAACGCTGTTTTTATCATCAAAACAGTATCTCCAGAGTGCGGTAGTTCCTCTCTCAAACTGATGCAGAGACACTTTTACATGCTTTTATTTCTTCTAGAATAGATTATTGCAATGCTCTTCTTTCTGGTCTTCAAAAAAGACTATAGCCCCTCTATACAGCTACTCCAGAACTCAGCCGTCCAGGTTCTGACCAAAACCAGAAAGACAGAACACATAACACCCATTTTAAAGTCTCTGCATTGGCTTCCTGTCAGCTTAAGAATAGACTTTAAGGTTCCTTTATTGGTTTTTAAGGCTCTTAATGGTCTTAGCCCTGATTATTTATCAGAATTGCTTTTACATTATGAGCTTTCAAGAACCCTCAAGTCTTCAGGTCAAGGTTTTTTAATAATTCTTAAAGTCAGAACTAAAACTCACAGTGAGACGGCTTTCTGTCATTATGGTCCACGTCTGTGGAACAGCCTTCCTGAAGACGTGAGGACAACAGAGAATGTTGATACTTTTAAAACCAAACTAAAGACCCACCTTTTTGACTGGGATTTTATTTACATTTATTTTTGCTTTTCCCCCCTTTTCCCCATTCTTACACCTTTTTATCCTGTTTTAACTATTTTTATCCTGTTTTTATTTGCATTTATCCTGTTTTAACTTCTTTTTTAACTTGTTGTTGCTTGGTTTCATGTCTTATTACCTCTGGTTTTTCCTCACTGATAGTAGCACTTCCTCAGTTCAGTTTTAATGTTTTATATGGTGTTTTTTGTTTTTTTTTATGGTTGGTCGATTAGTCGGTGTGTTGTGAGTGTATGTGTGTGTGGGTGGGTGAGACTATGTTTTGGCTTCTGGTATATGTTTATTATTTTGTACAGCACTTTGAGCTGCTACACTGTATGAAAAGTGCTTTATAAATAAAGTGTGATTGATTGATTGATTGATTGATTGAAGTAACTGTAGAAACAGACAATCAGGCCCTCGTTACTGTTATGTACCAAAAGAGCGAGACGTGAGCCATTCTATGCCAAGCAACAAACTGAACTTTATTGACGTAAGTTGCACTTATACACACTGGCCGTAGCCCGCCTGATGTCACCACGTTGTGTGTCTGGCGCCGGCTACGGCAAGCCTCAAAGGCCAAATCCCCACACAACATCCCCCCCTTCACAAAGTGTAGAACCACATCAAGTAAGCCACCCCCCCAAAAAAAAATTGCAGGAAAACACCCCAAAAACACATGAATAAAACAAGAACTTCACATTTCTAGTAGAACAATTAACTAATTGGGCATCTGGGTGGACTGCCAGCATGCCCCCATGTTGAGATGGATTATTCTGCCACCTACAAGTCAACACGTTTTAGCTAACCTAGTCCAACCACAAAGTCCTTCAGGTACTTAGGCCTCTGACAGGTTCTAGCCAAACGCCTCACAGATGGAGGACCTGCTCCAGGCTCTGTCGGCCGTACCCAGGCGGCCCCCAGCGTCCCATCAGTCAAATCCCAACCAGTGTCCAGCTCATCCGTTGCAGCTCCCGGATCCTGGGCCAGCAATAACTTCCTGAGGTGGCTGGAATGTCACCGTGACCCGTCCGAGAGCTGGAATGTGTCTGGGCCCAGCGATTTCACGATTTGCAGTGGTCCTGTCCAGAACAGCTGCAGCTTATGTGTGCAGTTGGGGTGCCTGATTCTGACCCAGTCCAACACATTGAGTTCATGAGTCCTCACCCTATGCTTCTTGTTGAAGCGCCGTTTCATCCTCCGCTGTTGTTCGAGGACCCGGTCTTGTGATGGTTCCGTGTCCACTGGAAGGGGGGTCACGGGGGGTCGTAGCCGATCTAGGGGCAGATGTAGCTTACGTCCCAGCATGAGCTTCGCTGGAGAACACCCCGTCGTGGCGTGGCCCATCGCCCTGTAATGGAAGAGCGTGTTCTGAAGGGCATCAGAGAACATGAAGTCATCCGCCATATGTGCTCAGAGTCCATTTTTCAACGTCTTGTTGAAATGTTCTACACCCCCATTAGCTTGAGGATGATAGAACGCGGTTCTGTGCTCCACGTCCCTTTCCCTCAAAAACTCCTCAAACCCCCCGGAGATGAACTGTGGACCATTGTCCGTAGTGATGGAACTTGGAACCCCCCACCTAGCGAAAAGCGATGAGAGGAAACTGGTGACCACGTCTGTCGTGACCGAACTGGTGGGCAACACCTCCGGCCATTTTGAAAACCGATTGTAACCCACTAACAGGAAACAGCTGTTCGCAGGGGCTGTGTGTAACTCGCCACAGATGTCCAGTTGTACGTGCTTCCAGGGGCCCTCCGGGTATTGTAACGGTCGCAGGGGTGGGGGAGGCGGCACTCCGGTTTTCCCACTCTCCAAACACAGTACACAGTTCTTTACCATAGTCTCCAATGTCTTTGTCAATACCTAGCCAGTAAACCGAATCCCTGCAGTGTTGTTTCACCCTAACCACCCCCAGATGACCCTCATGGAGCATAGCCAGAACGCGAGGTCTAAGCAACACCAGAACCAATGTGCAGTGTCCTCTCGCCACACACACATCGTTCCAGCAACTCAGTTCGTCCTTGACCCTGTGAAAGGTGCCAGGTCACCTTGCTAACCCCCCGATGAACAAACACAGTTGTTGAGACACCGTGTTCCGGAGGGGTTCGTGCAGCGCATTGATTAGGTCCGCCTCCAGGGAATCGCGGTTGTCAGGTTGCTCTGTGTTAATTGTGGCACGGGACATGAGGTCTGCCACCACATTTTCCCTGCCTGGGGTGAACTGATTAGTGAAGTTGTAGGCTCGCAGTCTTTCCACCCACCTGTGGATTCGCAGGGGTCTGTGTCTTGAGTCAGTCATCTCCAGCAGGGTCATCAGCACCCTATGGTCCATGCATAGGGTGAAATGGCATCCATAGAGGTAAATGTGCCACCATTCACACGCCCAAACACATGCGAGCGCTTCTCTCTCACCCACTGCGTACTTCTGTTCCACCGATGTGAGGGACCTCGATGCGAACACCACCTGGTGCTCAGTACCATTCTGAAGCTGAGACATGACCGCCCCCACTGCCAAACCAGACGCATCACAAGTCACAAAAGTGGGGCATTGCGGGTCAAAATGGGCCAACACCGGCAGGGAGGTGAGATGACATTTCAGTTTAGCGACCGCTGCTGAGCAGGCCGGGGTCCACTGCCATGGAGTGTTCTGCTTCAGGAGGGCTCAAAGAGGTTCAATAGTCTCTGAATAATGGGGAATGAAACGTCCGTAGAAATTTGCCATGCCCAGAAATGAAGAAATTTGTGCAGGCATCGTGGGGTCCGGAAGTCACAGGACCGCCTTCATGTTTGAGTGCAGGGGCCTCAGGCCCTCAGCAGACAGCCGACATCCCACAAACTCAATGGACTCAGCTGTAAAGATGCACTTTTCCCCATTCAGCATAACCCCATGTTCCAGCAGCACCTCCATCACTCGTTCCAAACGTTCATCATGCGCCACCCATGACACACCATGCACCACAATGTCGTCCAGCTACACCACCACACCCTTGAGGCCAGTGAGGATCGTGGACATAATTTTTTGGAAGCAATTTGGTGCCGAACTCAGGCCAAAAGGCATACGGGTATATCTGAAAATGCTCATGTGGGTCACAAATGCTGTCAGTTTGCAGCTAGCTGGGTGGAGGGGCACTTGTAGGTAACCCTGACGAAGGTCCAGTTTCAAAAACACCCTGGAGTCGCTGAACATTGCGGTGAGCTCTTCCATGGTGGGTAGTGGATATTTATCCAGAATGATCGCTTTGTTAACCATTCTGAGGTCAATGCACGGTCGGATGCCACCCGTCTTCTTTTTGGCCACCACAGTATTCGAGATCCACAGTGGGGCGTCCACTCTCTCAATAATGCCAGTGCTCAGTAGTTTATTCAGCTCCGCCGTGACGTCATCCCGCAGGGTGAGTGGTAGCCACCGAAGAGGTTGAATTTTGGGTGTCACACTCAGGTTGATGAGCAGACAGTAGTTGAAAGCCATCACGCAGCCCAAGCCCGCAAACAGCACTGGGCAGTAAACATGATGCCAACCTGGGGAAACAGTTAGTACCATGGAGCCCATCGTGTCCATGATGGAGAATCCTAACTCCCCCAATAAGTCAATACCCAACAAGTCTGCCCCATGGCGCGAAACCTGAAAGGTGAATGTGGGAATAGTCTTTAGCCCACACACCACAGAGAAACTGACCGTGCCCACCATGCCAATCTTCGCGTGTCCATAGCCAAACATGTTAACAGTGCCTGCTACAATAGGCTTTTTCAGGAAAAGTTTTCTTACTGTGGACATGCTCAGTATGGACTTTGCAGAGCCCGACTCCACCATAAGCAATACGTCGTCTCAGTTGAGCTGCACAACGTATCATTTTAGCTGCCAATTCCTGGCACCTGCTACACATACAGAGGCTACACCCACGGGTCCTGCAACCACTGTCTTGTCAGTGGTGGTACAGACTCTAGCCAGGTGGTTAGCTTAACCGCAGTTGTAGCACTTTTTGCCCCTAGCAGAGCAGGCGGACAAGCCCGTCCCATGAAGAGAGGAGTCACATCCGCCACACAGTCTCTGGGTTCCCACTCCCGCCCGTGCCACGGTCCGCCTCCATGTGGAAGTCTGCCCCGAGTAGTTAGCTGGGTTGCTATCAGCCTGGCGTGGAGAGGGAACTTGGTCGGCTAATTGTTCCTCAGCTAGAATCTGCTTTCCTCACTGGGTGGCGGAATCGATTTGGCTAGCCATCTGCATCACCTGGCTTATCGCAAAATTGTCCTCCATTAGCAATAGCTACTCCTTAAGCCACTCGTTCCTCGTGCTACATACTAGCTTATCCCAAATTAGCTCTTCTTCTAACAGCCCAAAGGCGCACGTGCTCGCTAGCTTTCGGAGCTCCATAAGATAATGTTGTGTGGACTCACCCACTTCCTGGCAGCGAACGAAGAATTTGCATCTCCGTGCCGTGATGTTACACTTTTCAGTAAAGCACCTGTCCATTAGGCTCAAGCACTTGCCCAAGGAGTCCATACTACCCAGCGCGTGAAGCACTCGCTGTCCTTCTTTGCCCAGGCAATGAATCAGGATGCTCTTCTGTCTTTCTTTATCCGCGTTGCCCAGGCCAGCCACGATGATATAGGCGTCAAAAGCCTCCAACCCACGGTGTGGCTGGCCCACCCAGCAACTCCAGGAATGGTGGTGGTGGTCTTGCGCATGCCCCCATGGTTTAATCCTCAGTCACCAAATGTTTTGGACCAAAAGAGCGAGACGTGAGCCATTCTATGCCGAGCAACAAACTGAACTTTATTGACATAAGTTGCACTTATACACACTGGCCGTAGTCCGCCTGACGTCACCACGTTGTGCGTCCGGCGCCGGCTACGGCAAGCCTCAAAGGCCACACAACAGTCACCATCCTAAAAAAGCCAATACACGCAGCACCAGCCAGGCTGCAAAGGATGATGTTAGGACTTCAAAAATACAACATCAGCCTAGCATACGGAAGTGGAAAACAAATGGTAAATTGCGTCAGTTATATAGTGCTTTTTCTCATCTCTGGATGACCAAAGCGCTTTACAGATCCTGCTATCCACCCATTCACACACACATTCACACACTGATGGCGGCAGAGCCGCCATACACACACAGGCGCTAGCCTGGCCACCAGGAGCAACTGGGGGTTCAGTGTCTTGCTCAAGGACACTTCAGCATGCAGACTAAAGACTGCGCGGGAATCGAACCCATGACCCCCCGATCAGTAGTCGGTCACACTACACCTGTGCCACAGCCACCCCCAAAACAAAACAAGTGCATCTGGCTGACACACTTTCTTGAGCTCCCGGATCTTCCACAGTTCAGTCCCTCCAGGATTGCACGGGGCTTTTTTTTCTATTGTTGCGGTAAGTTGCGGGGCTGTCCTTGGGGATTGCCTGAATCGCACATTGGCTCGTGTCCAGACCGGAGAGTCCCAACTTTAAAACTCACTGACAAAATGTAGTAGGGACTTTTACCTCTAAAGACGTATAAACTGTTACAACACTTGCTGTAATATTAGATTCACTTGTTTTTTGTGTGGTTTTACGGCGTGTCTGGGCACACGCGCTCCCGAGACGGCGGTGCTTTCAGGCACGCGGACATTTTTCAACACAAACCCGGCACTTTATACATGCAGTCATTACGGAAACTCAAGGAGATGTTCACCGGTGGGCCGCGGGAGACGGAGAAAGGAACGATGTGGGATAAGTGAGTGTTTTGGGTTTTTTTTTCTTTTTAATCGCACACTGTTTTTTGCTGATGTGTTCGGGATATACTCACCGTAAACACAGAAGTGCGGTGCAGCGCCGCATTTGATTGGTCAGACTGACGCACACATCTGCGTGCGACTGAGAGACAAATTTGATTGGCGAAATTGGCGAAAGTTGACAACGACTGGCCAAAATTGCGGTAAAGTTACAGTGATTGGACAAAATTCAAATCATGCAGGACCTGCTGAAGTTGCGGGAATTGATAGAATCGCAACATTGCGAAATCCTGGAGGGTCTGACAGTTCAACAAACTGAGGAGGAGGACAGTTTTGAGGTGATGACAGTCAGCTGCATACAGTGGATATAAAAAGTCTACACACCCCTGTTCAAATTCCAGGTTTTTGTGATGTAAAAAAATGCGACCAAGATAAATCATTTCAAAACTTTTTTCACCATTAATATGACCTACAGTATAACCTGTACAACCCAACTGAAAAACAGACTGAAATCCTTTAAGGGGAAAAATAAAAAACTTAGAATACAGCTTATAATGTTTGCATAAATATGCACACCCTCTTATAACTGGGGATGTGGCTGTGTTCAGAATTAATCAATCACATTCAAACTCACGTTAAATAAGAGTCAGCACACACTTGCCACCATTTAAAGTGCCTCTGATTAACCCCAAATAAAGTTCAGCTGTTCTAGTAGGCTTTTCCTGACATTTTTGTAGTCACATCTTATAGCACAAGCTATGGTCTGCAGAGAGCTTCCAAAGCATCAGAGGGATCTCATTGTTCAAACATCAGAAGAAGGGTACAAAAAACCCTGCAGGCTTTACCTCCAGCCAGTGTCTTCAATAGCAGATTCCACTGAATTTCTTCCCACTGATTGCTGATAATGAAAACACCTGCTGAACAGACTGGGTAGAGGAGAAAACCTGCAGGGTCTTGGCCCTCCATGGCACATGATTGGACACCCCTGGTCTGGGCTATGGGGTAGGATGGCAAGATGGAAGCCTTATCTTATGAAGAAAAACGTCTAACCCCAGCTACATTTTGCAAAAACACATTTGAAATCTCCCAAACGCCTGTGGGAAAATGTGTTATGGTCCGATGAAACCAAGGTTGACCTTTTTGGCCATAATTCCAAAGGTATATTTGGCGCAAACACAACACTGCTCATCATCAAAAGAACACCATACCTACAGTGAACCATGGTGGTGGCAGCATCATGCTTTGGGGCTGTTTTTCTTCAGCTGGAACTGGGCCTTAGTCAAGATGGAGGGAATTATGAACAGTTTCAAATACCCGTCAGTGTTGGCACAAAACCTTCAGGCTTCTGCTTGAAAGCTGAAGATGAAGAAGAACTTCATCTTTCAGCATGACAATGACCCAAAGTACACATCCAAATAAACAAAAAAATGGCTTCACCAGAAGAAGATTAAGGCTTTGGAATGGCCCAGCCAGAGTCCAGACCTGAATCCGATCGAACGTCTGTGGGGTGATCTGAAGAGGGCTGTGCACAGGAGATGCCCTCGCAATCTGACAGATTTGGAGCATTTTTGCAAAGAAGAGTGGGCAAATATTGCCACATCAAGATGTGCCACGCTGATAGACTCCTACCCAAAAAGACTGAGTGCTGTAATAAAAGCCAAAGATGCTGCAACAAAGTATTAGTTTAAGGGTGTGCATATTTATGCAACTAGGTTATTGCAAGTTTTTTATTTTTTACTTTTCCCCTTAAGATTTCAGTTCATTTTTCAATTGGGTTGTACAGGTGGTCACGTTAATGGTTGAAAAAGTTTTGAAAGGATTTATCTTGGTCTCATTTTTTACATCACAAAAACCTGGCATTTTAACCGGGGTGTGTAGACTTTTTATGTCCACTGTATCTTCTTCTTGTTTGGAGGAGCTGCGGAGACATACAGCAGATGACACATCTCTCCAAATGCTCAGGACAGTCATCAGAAGTGAATGGCCATGCAAACAGCACAATCTGCCGCATGCTGTTCGACCTCACTTTCCCTTCAGAGATGAATTGACCATTGAGGATGGAGTCGTAATGAAAGGTCAGAAGGCAGTCATTCCAGTGTTGCTTCAAAAGGAATACATCAGCATCATGTACAGAGGGCATCCTGGAGCAGCTACAAAATGGAAAGCAAGAGGCATAGTTTTTTGGCTAACAATGACTGATGACATCAACAAAGAAATACACTCATGTTCGGTGTGCAACAGTACTAGCCCGCACCTGCAGAAAGAACCTCTCCAGCTGCACCCAGTTCCAGAGCTGCCCCGGTCAACAGTTGACATTGACATCTTTGAATGGTGCAATCAGCTCTATCTAGTGTTGGTTGATTCATATTCAGGCTGGTATGAGATTGACCTGCTTCATAACATCACATCAGCAACAGTCATCACAAAACTCAAGAGACACTTTTCAGTGCATGGGGCACCACATGTTCTCATATCAGATAATGCCAGACAATTCACAAGCCAGCGCTCCAAAGACTTTGCTGCACAGTGGGATCTCACCCATGTGACCAGTAGTCCAGAGTATCCCCAATCTAATGGCCTAGCTGAAAGAGCTGTACGCAATGCAAAAGAGCTCATGGAAAGGTCCCATAGGGATGGCAGTGATGTGTTTCTCAACCTGTTCAACATCAGAAATGTGCCACGTGACACAAAACTTGGATCTCCAGCACAAAGACTGATGTCTAGACAAACACGCACAGCTCTCCCTGTCTCCAGAAAGCTGCTTGAGTCAGACATGTGTAAACCACGAGAAGTAAAAGCCCAGCTTGAACTCAAAAGACTGTCACATAAGTTGTGCTATGACAAAACAAGCTGACCACTTTAACCTTTAATGCAAGGACAAACTGACAGGTTTCAGACTCCACAAGGCTACAGCTGAACATGTGTGGTGAAAGAGATATGTAAGGAGCCCAGATCCTATCTCGTTCAGACAGAAGGTAAGCTGTACAGGAGGAATTGCAGACACATCCTACCAGTTGCTAAACCTCCCCAGCACAGCTAGACCCAAGTGATGCTGATTGTGACAGTTGTGGATTTGGACCAAAACACTGCAATACTGCCACGAACCAACAAAACACGAAGAACACTGAACAGTTCCAGAATGAAAAGCCTCTAACTGAAGTGTTTTCAGACGCAACTCAAAGATCGTATAAGACATGTTCAGGTCATGTTGTGAAGCCAAACCCAAAATACCAAGATTATGGGCCATATTACAACCACGGGCTCGGATGATCCGTTGTCACCAACGCAGAACGTGTTTATGGGTGTTTGCAAGTTCATTTCCTTATTACAACGGCGTAAAGACAAACTTTCTGCCAGTGCATGATGCAAAGAGGCCAGTCTAATCATTCAGAGGTGTGTTTTGGATAGTCCAACTCAAAGCGCTCCTTCCCAACCCTTTAATGCAAAGAGATGCATTATCTAAAGTCAGTTGTCATCATGATGGTTTAAGACGGGTTTTGTGCTGACCAAAGCCCATGTGTGTGAGCCAAAATGCACGTGGTAGTAACGCTGCTTGGTAATAAAGAAGACATCAATCACAGTTGATGCCCAGTTATGTTAGAAAGAAAAAACGGTGAAAAATGGGCTGAAAAATCAACTGAATGCGCATGGATGGTCATTCTTGCACTTTTCTGACAGACTTTCTGCCGTGCGCCAGTGTTTTTGTTAGTTTCTGTCAGCACATTGTTTTTTACGCCTTGCATCACGCCATCAATTTACCAGTAGACAGTGCACCGCTATGCGCTCAAAGGAAGTGCCTCATTTTAAAGAGATGTGGCGGCGCGTAATCTAATGTGCATTACTAGTGCATTCCATCGGAGTCCACTTTTGGTCAGGAAAAGAGAGTTCTATCATTAGAAGCGCATTGGTTAATGATATTTCAGTAGCTGTTTTGACATCGCGCAGCTCCAGAGCTCAGGAAATGGCAGCGCTGGGATCTTGTAACAGTCATAATCGCCCATCATTTTAATTATATGATGATCACACACTAGTTGTTGTTTTTTTTTAATTCCATTCACACTTTTATTTTAATCACTGAGTCTATAGATTAGGCATTAATGTATGATTTTTTTAGGGATTTTCATTTTCATCACAGATTATTATTAATGTGTTTATTTTTAGGGGAATAAATGAATGAACAAGAAGTGTGCAGCATTTTACTTTTCACTAACTCCCCAGAGAGACAGGAGATGCGTCCACATCTGCCTCGGCTATGCGCCCCGGGTTTCCAGCCCAGCAAGTTCCCCGACAGCCACCCGTCAGAGGCTGCTGAGAGCGTGCTCGCTTCATGGTGGAGGCTGGAGGCGGCAGATCATCTCCTTCCCTCCTTATTGGGCAGCACGGTGGTGCAGTGGTTAGCACTGTTGCCTAACAGCTAGAAGGTTCCAGGTTCGATTCCCCAGGCTGGCAGGGGTTGGAACCTTTCTGTGTGGAGTTTGCATGTTCTCCCTGTGCTACGTGGGTTTACTCCAGGGGCTCCGGTTTCCTCCCACAATCCAAAGACATGCATTTTAGGTTAATTGGTTGTTCTAAATTGTCCCTAGATATCTGTCTCCTATAGGCCCTTAGTATAGAGGGTTAGTACTAGTGAAGTTCTTTGAGTGGTCTTTGAGACTAGAAAAAGCACTATATACAGTGGGGCAAAAAAGTATTTAGTCAGCCACCAATTGTGCAAGTTCTCCCACTTAAAAGATGAGAGAGGTCTCCAATTTTCATCATAGGTATACCTCAACTATGAGAGACAAAATGATAAAAAAAAATCCAGAAAATCACATTGAAGGATTTTTAATGAATTAATTGGTAAATTGAAAAAACCTGTTTGAACTCGTTATCAGTATAAAAGACACCTGTCCACAACCTCAAACAGTCAGACTCCAAACTCCACTATGGCCAAGACCAAAGAGCTGTCAAAGGACACCAGAAACAAAATTGTAGACCTGCATCAGGCTGGGAAGACTGAATCTGCAATAGGTAAGCAGCTTGGTGTGAAGGAATCAACTGTGAGAGCAATTATTAGAAAATGGAAGACATACAAGACCACTGATAATCTCCCTCGATCTGGGGCTCCACGCAAGATCTCACCCCGTGGGGTCAAAATGATCACGAGAACGGTGAGCAAAAATCCCAGAACCACATGGGGGGACCTAGTGAATGACCTACAGAGAGCTGGGACCAAAGTAACAAAGGCTACATCAGAAACACACTACGCCGCCAGGGACTCAAATCCTGCAGTGCCAGACGTGTCCCCCTGCTTAAGCCAGTACATGTCCAGGCCCGTCTGAAGTTTGCTAGAGAGCATTTTGATGATCCAGAAGATGATTGGGAGAATGTCATATGGTCAGATGAAACCAAAATAGAACTTTTTGGTAAAAACTCAACTTGTCGTGTTTGGAGGAGAAAGAACACCATACCTACTGTGAAGCATGGGGGTGAAAACATCATACTTTGGGGCTGTTTTTCTGCAAAGGGACCAGGACGACTGATCCGTGTAAAGGAAAGAATGAATGGGGCCATGTATCGTGAGATTTTGAGTGAAAACCTCCTTCCACCAGCAAGGGCATTGAAGATGAAATGTGGCTGGGTCTTTCAGCATGACAATGATCCCAAACACACCGCCCGGGCAACGAAGGAGTGGCTTCGTAAGAAGCATTTCAAGGTCCCGGAGTGGCTTAGCCAGTCTCCAGATCTCAACCTCATAGAAAATCTTTGGAGGGAGTTGAAAGTCTGTGTTGCCCAGTGACAGCCCCAAAACATCACTGCTGTAGAGGAGATCTGCATGGAGGAATGGGCCAAAATACCATCAACAGTGTGTGAAAACCTTGTGAAAACTTACAGAAAATGTTTGACCTCTGTCATTGCCAACAAAGGGTATATAACAAAGTATTGAGATGAACTTTTGTTATTGACCAAATACTTATTTTACCGAGGAATTTACCAATTAATTCATTAAAAATCCTTCAATGTGATTTTCTGGATTTTGTTTTTCTTATTTTGTCTCTCATAGTTGAGGTATACCTACGATGAAAATTGGAGACCTCTCTCATCTTTTAAGTTCAATTCAATTCAATTTCAATTCAACTTTATTTATATAGCGCCATTTCACAACAACAGTCATCTCATAGCACTATCAACTGTAGGGGGGACCCCCACAGTTGCAGAAAGACCCCAGCAATCAGGCGATCCCCTGTGAGCAAGCACTTGGCGACGGTGGAGAGGAAAAACTCCCTTTTAACAGGAAGAAACCTCCAGCAGAACCAGGCTCAGGGAGGGGCAGTCATCTGCTGCGACTGGCTGGGGGGTGAGGGGATAGAGAAGAAGAAAAGAACAGACATGTAGAGAGCAAACAGCACGATGGGGACTCAATCTATGGGAGAGAACAAACAAATGTTAATGACCAGCAAAAAAAAAAATATTTCATAGAGAGTGAGGAAAGGAGTGAGGCCCAGTGCATTACTGGAGGTCCCCCGGCTGACTAAACCTATTAGCAGCATAACTAAGGGAGGGTTCAGAAACACATGATCCCTCCCTAATTGTAGGCTAGATCAAAAAGGTAGGTTTTAGCCCTATTCTTAAAAACAGAGATCGAGTCTGACTCCCGAATCCAGATTGGCAGCTGATTCCACAGGAGAGGAGCTTGATAACTGAAGGCTCTGCCTCCCATTGTACTTTTGGAGATTCTAGGTATTACAAGTAATCCTGCATTTTGAGAGCGTAGTGCTCTGTTAGGATAATACGGTAGTATCAGATCTTTTAAATAAAAAGGAGCCTGATTGGTTAGAGCTTTGTAAGTGAGAAGAAGGATTTTAAACTTAATTCTAAACTCTATGGGAAGCCAATGAAGGGAGGCCAGAACCGGAGAGATATGATCTCTCTTTCTAGTACCTGTTAAAACTCTTGCTGCAGCATTTTGGATCAGCTGAAGACTTTTTAAAGATGTTTTAGGACAGCCTGATAATAAAGAATTACAATAATCTAATCTCGAGCTAACAAAAGCGTGGATCAGCTTCTCAGCATCACTCTGAGACAAGATGCTCCTAATCTTGGCAATATTACGCAAATGATAGAAGGCAGTCTTAGAAACAAATTTAATATGTGAATTGAAGGACAAATCCTGATCAAAAATAACTCCAAGGTTCCTCACAGAGCTATTAAGAGAAAGAGTAACTGCGTCCAAACTGAAAGTTTGATTTGGAAAGGAATTTCTAAGGTTTTTTGGACCAACAAGAATGACTTCAGTCTTATCTGAATTTAATAGCAGGAAATTACAAGTCATCCAAGCTTTGATTTCCTTAAGACAGGCTTCTAACTTGGCTAATTGATTAGTATCATCTGGCTTCATTGACAGGTATAATTGTGTGTCATCTGCATAACAATGAAAATGAATACAGTGCTTTCTAATAATGTTGCCTAACGGAAGCATATATAAACTAAAAAGAGTAGGGCCTAGCACAGATCCCTGTGGAACTCCATGACTAAGCTTTGAGCTGAAAGAAAACTCATCATTTACATGAACAAACTGGAACCTATCAGATAAATAAGATCTAAACCACTGCAACGAAGTTCCATTAAGTCCAACATAGTGTTCTAATCTATCAAGTAGAATATTATGATCAATAGTATCAAAAGCTGCACTAAGATCTAAAAGGACAAGTACAGAAACTAGTCCATTATCAGATGCAATGAGGAGGTCATTAGTGACCTTCGCTAAGGCTGTTTCAGTACTATGATGGATTCTAAACCCAGATTGAAACTCTTCAAGTAAACCATTTCCCTGCAGGTGGTCAAATAATTGCGTAGCAACAACTCTTTCTAAGATTTTTGAAATGAAAGGGAGATTAGAGATTGGTCTATAGTTAGCTAAAGCTCCTGGATCTAGCGTTGGCTTTTTGAGTAAGGGTTTAATTACAGCCGTTTTAAAAGCCTGCGGTACATGGCCTAAAGTTAATGAAGAATTGATTATATGAAGAATAAAGCTACCAATAAGTGGGAAGACTTCTTTAAATAACCTGGTAGGAATAGGATCTAAAAGACAAGTTGAAGGTTTGGATGAGGAAACTACTTTGTCTAACTCACAAAGGTCGATTGGAGTAAACTCATCAAGACAGACATCAATAGAAGGAGTTGTAGTAGTTACAGTATTTAAGTTAACTGTGGGAAGAATCTGATTGATTTTATCTCTGATGGATGAAATTTTATTATTGAAAAAGTTCATAAAGTCCTGACTAGTAAGCTCTAAGGGGATGCTAGGATTGACAGAGTCCTGACTCTTTGTCAACCTGGCTACAGTACTGAAAAGAAACCTGGGATTATTCTTGTTCTCTTCTATTAATGCAGAGTAATAACTCGTTCTAGCTTTTCTAAGAGATTTTTTATAAATTAAAAGATGATTTCTCCAAGCTAAATAGATTTCATCTAAATTAGTAGAGCGCCATTTTCTTTCTAATTGACGAGTCTTCTGTTTTAAGCTACGAGTTTCTGTGTTGAACCAAGGAGTTAAAAATCTCTGATTAGACTTTTTCTTTTTTAAGGGGGCCACCAAGTCTAGAGCCTGATGCAGAGAAGCTGAAACACTATCCACCATGTTATCAATTACAGAAGGAGCAAGCTGTCTATAGCTTATTTCCGTTGTGTTGACACATGGCATAGAGGAAACAATCTGCATAAATTTGGAAACAGCATCATCTGAGAGGCATCTACTGTAATAATATTTTTCTTTAGGAGCCAAATAGTCAGAAATAGTAAAATCAAAGGTTAACAGACAATGGTCTGACAGTACAGGGTTATGAGGAGACACTACAAGATTTTCTATTTCTATGCCATATGTCAGAACAAGGTCCAATGTATGGTGGAGGTAATGAGTAGAATTTCCTACTTTCTGAGAAAACCCAATCGAGTCTAATATTGAATTAAAAGCCACATTAAGGCAGTCACTATCTACATCCACATGTATATTAAAGTCCCCTACTATAATTATTCTATCAGATTTCAACACTAAATCAGCTAAGTGGGAGAACTTGCACAATTGGTGGCTGACTAAATACTTTTTTACCCCACTGTAAGTACAGGTCCTTATCCCTTATCCCTCCTACCCAGGACAGACAGAGGGAGACCCTCGGTCGGTAAAAGCAACAGGAAAGGGAGCATTCCATCTCCCCACAGCCAGGAGCGACTTCCACACCATCGTTAATGAAAGTTTATGAAAGTTTGCACAGGTATCACCCTCTTTTCTTCATGTCGTGCTGCATCTGTTTGCACATTAAACAATTCAGCTGATTTTTCAGTCCATTCTTCACGTTTGTTTTTTCTAACATAACTAACTGGGCATCAACTGTGACTGATGTCTTCCTTTTTACCAAACAGCGTCACTATCAGGTACTTTTGTCTCACACACACGAGCTTTGGTCAGCGCAAAACCTGTCTTCAACCGTCATCATGACCATTCACTTTAGTTAATGTGCCTGTTTGCATTAAAGGGATGGGAAGGAGTGCTTTGGGTTGGATTATCCAGAGCACACCTCTGAATGATTAGACCGGCCTCTTTGGGTCATGCACTGGTGGAAAGTTTATTTTCATGCCATTGTGATAAGGAAATGAACTTGGAAACTCCTGTAAACGTGTTCTGTGTCAAACAACTGATCAACCAACCCCGTCGTTGTAATGCGGCCCATGACTATCCCAGCGCTGCTGTTTCCTGAGCTTCGGAGCTGTGCAATGTCAAAACAGCCACTGAAATATGATTCAACAATGCACTTCTGATGATAAACCTCCTTTTACCTGATCAAAAGCAGATTCTGATGAAATGCACTATAATAGTGTAATGCGCATTAGATTGTGCGCCGCCACACCTCTTTGAAATGAGGCCCCTCCTCTGAGCGCATGGCGGGCGCACTGTCTACTGGTAATTTGATGGCATGATGCAAGGTGTGAAAAACAGACAATGTGCTGACAGAAGATAACAAAAACACTGGCACATGGTGGAAAGTCTGTTTTAAAAAAAAAAAAAAAAAAAAAAAGTGCACGGATGATTATTTGCTAGTTTAACAAAGCACTGTGTCCAGGTCAAATTTTGTGTGCTGATGGTTGATATCATTTCAGGTGAACAATTTAAGAAAGTTTACTGTTAGTGGGAATCAGTCTTTATTTCATAATAAAGACATCAGTTTTCATTATCAATCTTTATTATGAACTGAACATTTATGTGTATAAATGTTTGGATGTGGTCAGAGAGGTTGGTGTGGATTGGCAGCCACCTTTCTGTCAGTCTGCCCCAGGGCAGCTGTGGCTACAGTAGTAGCTTACCACTACCATTGTCTGTGGAGTGAATAAATAATGTTTCCATTATTATCAATTTGTGTGTCTGAGAAAAGCACCATATAAATCTGATGCATTATTCTTTATTAATATGTTTCTATTGATGACCTCAACTGATTAATACCGTTTAGATATAGTGATGTGAAAAAGTGTTTGCCCCCTTCCTGATTTCTCATTTTTTAGTATGTTTGTCACACTTAAATATTTCAGATCATCAAACAAATTTAAACATTGGACAAAGATAGCACAAGTAAACACAAAATGCAGTTTTTAAATGAAGGTGTTTATTATTAAGGGGGAAAAAAAATCAAACCTACATGGCCCTGTGTGAAAAAAATGATTCCTCCCTAAATCTAATAACTGCAAGTCTTCCAGGTCCTGAAACAGCCCCAGACCATCACGCTACCACCACCATATTTTACTATTAGTATGATGTTCCTTTCTGAAATGCTATGTTACTTTTACACCGGATGTAATGGGACATACACCTTCCAAAAAGTTCAACTTTTGTCTCATCAGTCCACAGAGTTTTTTCCCAAAAGTCCTGGCGATCATCAAGATGTTTTCTAGTAAAACTGAGATGAGCCTTTGTGTACTTTTTGCTCAGCAGTGGTTTTTGTCTTGGAATTCTGCCATGCAGGCCATTTTCGCCCAGTCTCTTTCTTATGGTGGAGTCATGAACACTGACCTTAACTGAGGCAAGTGAGGCCTGCAGTTCTTTGGATGTTGTTGTGGGGTCTTTTGTGACCTCTTGGATGAGTCGTCACTGCGCTTTTGGGGTAATTTTGGTCGGCCAGCCACTCCTGGGAAGGTTCACCACTGTTCCATGTTTTCGCCATTTGTGGATAATGGCTCCCACTGTGGTTCGCTGGACTCCCAAAGCTTTAGAAATGGCTTTATAACCTTTTCCAGACTGATGGATCTCAATTACTTTCTCATTTGTTCCTGAATTTCTTTGGATCGCAGCATGATGTCTAACTTTTGAGGATCTTTTGATCTACTTCACTTTGTCAGGCAAGTCCTTTTTAAGTGATTTCTTGACTGAGAACAGGTGTGGCAGTAATCAGGCCTGGGTGTGGCTAAAGAAATAGAACTCAGCTTTCCAAAGATGTGATAAACCACAGTTAATTTATGTTTTAACGGGGGGCAATCACTTTTTCTCACAGGGCCATGTAGGTTTGGAATTTTCTTTTACCCTTAATAATAAGCACCTTCATTTAAAAACTGCATTTTGTGTTCACTTGTGTTATCTTTGTTTAATATTTAAATTTGTTTGATGATCTGAAACATTTAAGTGTGACAAATATACAAAAAAATGAGAAATCAGGAAGGGGCAAACACTTTTTCACACCACTGTACAAGCAGAACATTTTCTGTATTTTCTCAAATAGTTTTCATGTCAGCTAAAGTTAAAACATGTATATTCATTGAACAATCACTATTTGGGGTAAACTATTCTTAGACTATTGGTGAAATGGTTTTGTTGACATATGAGCATCAGTTACAGCCGTGGACAAAATTGTTGGTACCCCTCTGTTGATGAAAGAAAAACCCACAATGGTCACAGAAATAACTTGAATCTGACAAAAGTGGTAATAAAAAAAAAATTCTATGAAAATTAACCAATGAAAATCAGACAGTGCTTTTGAATTGTGGTTCAACAGAATTATTTTAAAAAACAAACTCATGAAACAAGCCTGGACAAAAATGATGGTACCCTTAACTTAATATTTTGTTGCACAACCTTTTGAGGCAATCACTGCAATCAAACGATTTCTGTAACTGTCAATGAGACTTCTGCACCTCTCAGCAGGTATTTTGGCCCACTCCTCATGAGCAAACTGCTCCAGTTGTCTCAGGTTTGAAGGGTGCCTTCTCCAGACAGCATGTTTCAGCTCCTTCCACAGATGTTCAATAGGATTTAGATCAGGGCTCAGAGAAGGCCACTTTAGAATAGTCCAATGTTTGGCTCTTAGCCATTCTTGGGTGTTTTTAGCTGTGTGTTTTGGGTCATTATCCTGTTGCAAGACCCATGACCTGCGACTGAGACCAAGCTGTCTGACACTGGGCAGCACATTTCTCTCTAGAATACCTTGATAGTCTTGAGATTTCATTGTACCCTGCACAGATTCAAGACACCCTGTGCCAGATGCAGCAAAGCAGCCCCAGAACATAACAGAGCCTCCTCCATGTTTCACAGTAGGGACAGTGTTCTTTTCTTGGTATGCTTCATTTTTGCGTCTGTGAACATAGAGCTGATGTGCCTTGCCAAAAAGTTCCAGTTTTGTCTCGTCTGTCCATAGGACATTCTCCCAGAAGCTTTGTGGCTTGTCAACATACAGTTTGGTAAATTCCAGTCTGGCTTTTTTATGATTTGTTTTCAACAGTGGTGTCCTCCTTGGTCGTCTCCCATGAAGTCCACTTTGGCTCAAACAACGACGGATGGTGCGATCTGACATTGATGTACCTTGACCTTGGAGTTCACCATGAATGTGTTTAGAGGTTGTTCTGGGCTCTTTTGTTACCATTCGTATTATCCGTCTCCTCCTGTGGCCACGTCCAGGGAGGTTGGCTACAGTCCCGTGGATCTTAAATTTCTGAATAATATGTGCAACTGTAGTCACAGGAACACCAAGCTGCTTGGAGATGGTCTTATAGCCTTTACCTTTAACATGCTTGTCTATAATTTTCTTTCTAATCTCCTGAGACAACTCTCTCCTTTGCTTCCTCTGGTCCATGTTTAGCGTGGTACACACCATGTCACCAAACAGCACAGTGACTACTTGTTACCCTTTAAATAGGCCGACTGACTGATTACAAGTTTGTAGACACCTGTGATGTTAATTAGAGGACACATCTTGGTTGAACACGTCCCTGTGGTCACATTATTTTCAATCTTTTCTAGGGGTACTATCATTTTTGTCCAGGCCTGTTTCTTGAGTTTGTTTTTTAAAGTAATTCTGTTGAACCACAATTCAAAAGCATTGTCTGATTTTCATTGGTGAATTTTCATAGAATTTTTATTTATTACCACTTTTGTCAGATTCAAGTTATTTCTGTGACCATTGTGGGGTTTTCTTTCATTAACAGAGGGGTACCAATAATTTTGTCTGCGTGTAACTAAGAGGATGTAGAGCAATCACAGTCTTACTGTCTTGAGCCACTGAAGATGCAGTAGTATCAGAAAGTGATCTGGGGCATGCGCACAGTAATTCTCTAACATGTAGACTGTCGAGGTCATTGAGCGACATGCTATGCTGTAACGTTATACTTGATTATTGGATAATAAACCAAGTTAAGAGCTGGAAACCGTCTCGTCCTTGAGAGCACTCAAAAACAACTAAATCAGGGGTGTCCAATCATGTGCCATGGAGGGCCAAGACCCTGCAGGCTTTACTTCCAACCAGTGTCTTCAACAGCAGATTAGTTTCTTCCCACTGATTGCTGATCAGTGAAAACACCTGCTGAAGAGACTGGGTAGAAGAGAAAACCTGCAGGGTCTCGGCCCTCCATGGCACATGATTGGACACCCCTGAACTAAATTAAAAACATAACTTTGACATGATGTTGCTCTGGAAGTTTACTGGAAGAACTTTTCCCTAACTGGACCTCTTACATCCATCCATCCATCCATCCATCCATCCATCCATCCATCTTCTTCGGCTTAATCCTTTTCGGGTCGCGGGGGGGCTGGAGCCTATCCCAGCATCTTTGGGCGATAGGCAGGGTACACCCTGGACAGATCGCCAGTCCATCGCAGGGCCAACACAGAGAGACAGACAACCATTCACTCTCACAGTCATACCTAAGGACAATTTAGAATCCCCAGTTTGATGCCAATTAACCTAACTTGCATGTTTTGGGCATGTGGGGGAAAACCAGAGAAATCCCGGCGTAAACCCAAGCAGACACGGGGAGAACATGCAAACTCCACACAGATCACTGTTGGTCGGGGGCTGGGATCGAACCCAGGATCCCCCAGCCAAGGGTGAGTTGCTGTGCTGCCGCAGTGCTAACCACTCCGCCACCGCGCTGCCACTGGACCTCTTTGAGTTGTAAATGAATACCCCAGTCTAAAATTACTAGGTTGGAACTAACTAGGTTGTAATTACTGGGTTGAAACTAACCGTTTTATAATTTGAAATAGTTCACTTTTTGCACATAAAGTGTACACATTTTATATTCACGTGGTTATGTTTTTTTGCTTCTGCAGCTCTGGGCTTCAGAGAACCTCTGGGTCACATTGACTTCTATGCTAATGGAGGTGCAGACCAACCCGGCTGCCCACTGACCATCTTTTCTGGTAAGGGCATTTTACAACAGGGAATTTATGTTCAAGAAATGGAAGCCTGAGGAGAAAAAAAAATCCACTTTCTTTTCCCCCTAAATAGGAACATCCTATTTTAAATGTGACCACCAGAGATCAGTGTACCTCTTTCTTGAGTCTGTAAATCAAACATGTGCCAGCAAGGCCTTCCCCTGCAGCTCTTACAAAGAATTCCTGGACGGTAACTGCTTAAACTGCAACCAGTTTGGGGCTGCTGGATGTCCTCTCTTTGGTTAGTGATCACATGCACGCACACACACTCTGTCTCTTTTTGTATACTTGAAAATTTTGAACTTAAGTGATGCACAGTTATGAAAATCTTGATACCATCAGTAGTTTCTCTTTGTCATATTACCTCTGTGTCAACATGTATATTTTATTTTTAAACCAGGTTATGACGTCATAAAGTGGAAGGACGCTCTGCTGAATCTGGGCAAAACAAAAGCTTACTTCAGAACAAATGGACAGTCTCCATTCTGCAGTAAGTAACAGAATACAAGTACACCAGGCATTTTAAGCAGATGTGTTGCAGGTAGTGTAATAATCATGTCTGCTCTGTTCATGTCAAACATACAGTAGTGCTACTGTGGTGTTGTTTATTATATTAATATGTTGTATTATTATATGATCTGGGTGGTGGCTCCACCTTTCCGGTTCCGCCGCCACCCAGGGTATAAAGGGCTGATGCAGAAGAGGCACAGCTTCTTTGACCACCTCTGCCTAGCGGGAGCGTCTGTTAGTAATACTGTGAGTCATATAATAAAGTCCTGTTTAGTTCACCACTCGCCTCATTATTATGCCGCATTTTACGGACATAACATTTGGCGACGAGGATAAAGTATGGATGCGGGCGTGTCGTCTTTTCAGTCGTTTTTGGAGACTCCGGGGAGCCTCCTGTGCCTTGGACGAGGTGATTCGCTGTGTTTCAGAACTATCTGGTGGCACTAAACATCGGTGAACTGAAGAAGGTACGAGCAAGGGCAATTTTGGTTCATAATTTGGGTATGGAAGGACAACGTATCCTTTTGACTTTGGGAGCTAGCGATAGCTTTGATGACATGGTTGAGCGAATGACACGACATTTTCACGTGCCTACAAATGTCATCGTCAGGAGGGTCCAGTTTCGGCAGCACCTCCAGCGGGCCGGCAAGGCAGTACAGCACTATGTTGCAGACCTATGGCAGCTGGCTGGGGACTGCCAGTTTGGGGAGTTGGAGGAAGAAATGGTCCGCGACCAGCTGGCAGAGCACACGCTGTGTACGTCAGCTCGTTGAGATTGCACTCGAACACACTCCGGCAAATTAATTTTAGCCATGGCTGTGGAGATAGCCCAGTAGTGTGAAGTGGCAGAGAAGTTATCACACGACCTCGGTGAGAGAGCTACGCTACGCTGCCATGACTCACAATCGATGACGCAGGCTGTGGATCCGGACAGCGAAGACAGCGAGCAAGAGGAATGCGTTGCAGCTGTAAAGATGAGGTCTGCCCTGGGATCACCCAAATGTTTGGGTTGTGGGTCCACTAAGCACCGGTACAAGGCTAGAGAGTGTCCGGAAAGAGGTAAACGCTGTGGCAAGTGTGGACTCCTGCATCACTTTGCCAGGGCCTGTAAGAAGTTTGAGTGAGGGGAACGGCGACACAAAGCAGACACCCCTGCTCCAACTCCCACGGTTATCCACACCATTTCCCCAGACAGTGATGGCTGTACGTATTGTGCAGTGGAACTGGACGGTGTGGAGATGCCATTATTGGTGGACACGGGCGCAGTGCGGTCGGCGCGGAGTTGGCCCACCGTAAGGAGTTTCTTCCCATACCATCAGTTGAGAGGTCATTTGAAACCTGTATGCAGCTATGGAGGACGGAGGCTGCCCGTCGTGGGTTTGGTGGAGCTGATGGCCCGTTATAAATCACAAGTGGCCGCTAGCCTGAAGTTTTTGGTGACTGGCATGGGTGAAAATGTGATGGGCTGCAATCTGTTCTATGGGCTGGGGTTTTCCATCAGCAGCGGCGTGGGTGAGAAATGGTCTGGCTGCGGTTCATGGGACCGACCAATCCCGGCAGTGGTGGATGATGCAATATGGAATGAACCTTGGCCTAGTAATCTGGAAAGTGAACAGGACCAACCCCATCCAGGGCTGTTGTGGGAGAGTTCCTGCGCCAGAGCCCAAGTTGCACTAGCTTAGGGAACTGGTCGGCACCGTGGGACGCCCGCGATGGTGGATGGAGCAGAGTGGCTGACTCATTCTGCTTCTGGAGGTCGACTGGGAGGTACCAAGAAGCAGGGGGTCACAACGGTTTCACCGGCATCTAAAATAAAAACAAGCGGGGCAGGACCAGCTGACACGGTTAAACGACGGGCCACGCAGGAACACTGGAAGCCAAGCAGGGCTCCTCTGGGGGTTGCTGATTTTGTTTGACCCAGAGCGGAGGACCGATTGAAAGGAGCCCACAGGAAGTGGAGGAGACAAGAGGACCAGGGGCGGCTACAGGTGGTGGTTGTCCGGGAAGATGGTTACCTGCAGCTGACAGATGGTACGGAGAGACACCCCAACGAGCTGCAGCGTGTTTATGAGGAAGGTGAGACGCTTCAGTACCAGCGTGGGTCATCCCTGGGCACCAAGAAGAGGCAATGCTGTGGTCGGGAGCGGCCTGACTGGTCTCCGGGGGGTGGGCTCTCCATGGAGTGTGACTGATGATTTAAAGGGGGCAATGTGTTTACGGTGTGGTATTATTAATTGCCCATGTGGAAAAGAAATAATGTTTGTGTTAGCATGTTTGGGGGTTTGTTTTACTGTGTAAATTGCTAAATATTAATGTGTGCATTGTTCTGGTTACATAGGCAGTATGTCAATATGGTTAATACACAAAATGGCTCTGTGAGCTGTCCATGGTGCTTAGTGATTGTCTGACGTGTTTAGCACATGGGGCTGTGGCGTGGGCTGCCCAGGTTGTGGGGTTGATGTGTATATTGACATATATGGTGATTAAATGGTTTAGTCAATTCAAGTTCAAGGGTGTAACCTGTATGTATACATGTTTGTGGGATTATTTTTATGTTTACAGTAGGAACACGGCAATCTTTCTTTTTCTTTCATTTATGGACTATAGTATAACAAAGACGGCAGAATAATCCGTCTGGCCGTGTGGAGGTGGAAGAGTAGTCCACCTGTCCCCCTTTAGTTTTAGTTGTGTTTGCATGGATAGGCCAACTTAATCTTGTTTATTGTTAGAGTGTGATTCGGGCACTAAATTTGGGAGGGCCTAATTAGTGTGGATGTGTTTTGGATTTTTGAAAGGGGGGGGGTGTTGTTTATTATATTAATATGTTGTATTATTGTATGATATGGGTGGTGGCTCCAACTTTCCAGTTCCGCCGCCACCTGGGTATAAAAGGCTGATGCGGAAGAGGCACAGCCTCTTTGTCCACCTTTAATTAAGAGGTTAAATGATTTTAAAGTGCATCCTGTCATTATTAAATGGTACCACTCATTTTTAACTTATCGTAAACAGCAAGTTAGTGTAAATGGAACTTTATCTAAATTTAGAACCCTCAGCACAGGAGCTCCCCAAGGCTGTGTTAGTTCACCATTTTTGTTCACCTTGTACACTGATGAGTGCAGAAGTGTCTATCCAGGCAATCAAATTATTAAATTTTCTGATGACACTGCTATTTTATCACTACTTCAAAAGACTCATGATCTGTCAAGATATTTTATAGAAATTCAGAGGTTTGTCAATTGGTGTGATGACAGTCATCTCATTTTGAATACTGATAAAACAAAGGAGATGGTGTTTGACCCTCGGGGAGTTGGTGACCACAGGCCTGTGGTCATCAACAACCACACTATAACACAGGTTAGTTCCTATAAATATTTGGGAGTATTTATTGACAATTCATTAACCTGGAGCACACATATTGATTACCTCTGCAGTAGACTACAACAGCGGCTGCATTTCTTGCATAGATTAAGAATACATGGCGTTGATAAAAGGATTATGCTAATATTTTACCAGGCTGTGTTGGAGAGCTGTATTAGATACAGCATTACAGCTTGGTTTGGCAACCTCTCTGTGAAACTAAAGAACAGAGTGTTGCGTTTAATTCATACAGCATGGAAAATTATTGGCGTTAAAGAGTATTTACCCATGCAGATCTTACACGACCAGGCAGCCTGTAGACAAGCTCAAAAAATAATGACATGAGCCATGTACTAAACAATGAAAATGTGCGGCTGCCCTCAGGGAGGAGATACAGAGTCCCCAAGTGCAGGTTCAATAGATGCAAGAACTCATTTATCCCGACATCAGTAAAACTTTTAAACTCAGATAAATAGGTCAGGGACACTTATAACTCCTGTTCTTAATGACTGCTGTTATATATTTATGTATGTACAGTGGGGCAAAAAAAGTATTTAGTCAGCCACCAATTGTGCAAGTTCTCCCACTTAAAAGATGCGAGAGGTCTCCAATTTTCATCATAGGTATACCTCAACTATGAGAGACAAAATGAGAAAAAAAATCCAGAAAATCACATTGTCTGATTTTTAAAGAATTTATTTGCAAATTATGGTGGAAAATAAGTATTTGGTCACCTACAAACAAGCAAGATTTCTGGCTCTCACAGACCTGTAACTTCTTCTTTAAGAGGCTCCTCTGTCCTCCACTCGTTACCTCTGTTAATGGCACCTGTTTGAACTCATTATCAGTATAAAAGACACCTGTCCACAACCTCAAACAGTCAGACTCCAAACTCCACTATGGCCAAGGCGATGCACCCTCTCTCTCGAGTAGCATACAGACCCTCACCAACTATAAACCTCCTCCTCAGACCTGTGCAAGTGACATCACACTGCTCAACAACCTAAATGACTTTTTGGGCTGATTTGAAGCACACAACAGCAGACCAGCACAGAAGACCACTCCTCCTCCGGACGACTTGGACCTGAGTCTGGATCCAGCTAATGTGAAGAGGACCCTCTGCAGGATCAACCCATGCAAGGCAGCTGGCCCAGACAACATACCAGGTCGCATCCTGAAGGACTGCGCGGAGGAGCTTAAGAATGTCCTGGCTGACATCTTCAACATCTCTGTCTCAAGCTGTTGTCCCCACATGCTTCAACACTGCCACCATAATAACAGTCCCGAAGAAGCCCGCCCCATCCAGCTACAGTGATTACCAGCTGGTAGCACTGACCCCCACTATAATGAAGTGCTTTGAGCGGCTAGTCATGCAGCACATCAAGTCCACCCTGCCTCCCTCTCACAGCCCATTCCAGTTTGCATACAGGTTGAACAGATCCACAGAAGATGCTATTGCTGCTGCTCTCCATCCATCCCTCACCCACCTGGATTCAAAAAACTCTTATGTGCGAATGCTGTTCTTGGACTTCAGCTGAACATTCAACACAATCATCCCCCAGCACCTGATTCAAAAACTCAGACACTTGGGACTCAAAACCTCTCTCTGTAACTGGGTGCTGGACTTTCTCACAGGGAGGCCACAGAACGTACAGGTTGGCGGCAACACCTCCCAGACCATCACACTGAGCACAGGGGCCCCACAAGGGTACGTGCTCATCCCACTGCTCTTCACCCTGCTGACCCATGACTGCGTGCCAGCCTACATCACCAACCACATCGTCAAGTTTGCGGACGACACGACAGTGGTGGGCCTCATCACCAACAACGATGAGACCAACTACAGAAATGAGGTGAGCCAACTGGTCCAGTGGCGTAAAGACAATAACCTCTTCCTGAACGTGGGAAAAACCAAGCAGATTGTGGTGGACTTCAGGAGGGGTCACACACAACACCCCCCTCTGATCATCGACGGTGCAGCTGTGGAGAGAGTGAGCAGCACCCAGTTCCTGGGGGTGCACATCTCTGAGGACCTCCTCTGGACCAACAACACCACATCACTGGCCAAGAAGGCCCAAACTCTCCTCCATTTCCTCTGCAGACTGAGGAGAGCACGAGTCCCACCCCACATCATGCAGTCTTTCTACCGGGGCACCGTTGAGAGCGTGCTCACAAACTGCATCATGGTGTGGTATGGAAGCTGTACCACCACCTGCCAAAAGACACTACAACGCATAGTGGATGCAGCCAGCAAGATCATCGGTGCCCCCCTACCCCCTATCTCGGACATCTACCCCACCTGCCTCACCCGCAGAGCCATCAACATCACAGGTGACACCTCCCATCCCCTACACTCCCTCTTCAGTCCCCTGCCCTCAGGGAAAAAGTACCGTAGCCTCTGGGCCCGCTCCACAAGACTGCTGAACAGCTTCGTTCATCAGGCCATCAGGACCCTGAACTCTGTTCACCCGCCCCCCCACCTCCAGACGGTAACACCTACACAAGAACTACCTCAGATGTTGGCACAGAAAGACTGGCACACCAACAAAAAGACTGTTGTTCTGTTGTACTTTTGCTGCTGTATGTCTCTGCACTTTAACCACAACCATTTGCACAAATGCCATGTCTGTATGTCACTGCAATACTGATCATGTGCAATTATATCTGTCACTACCTGCACCTACACTGCCACATTGAAATGCAACTACGGTAATTCATCTCTAGCTGTCTGAATATAGGTTTGCTGGGTTTATTATCACTAATCGTTTACCTAAACTAATCGTTTACCTCTATGGATGGCAGAGTCCTTCTGGCTGCCATTGGTTGCATCACTGTATATAGACTGTACATAGACTGCTACTGCTGCTGTCACTTTGTTCTTGTTTTTCTTTTTTTTTAATCCAGCCTTATTCCTTTTCTTTTTATAAAATGCACACCAATGAAGAGAGAGAGAGAGAGAAACGCCATTTCAGTTGTCCTGTATGTCCTGCATGTATAGTAGTAATTGACAGTAAAATCTTGAATCTTATGGACAAACTGTAGTTAGCACAGAAGTCCAATCACCAAACACCACTTGGGTTCAGATCGGGCAGGCCGTTCCTCTCACCATGCACATTGAATTCCCCCAGTAGGACAATTGAGTCTCCAAGAGGAGTACTCTCCAGCACACCAGTCAGAGACTCTAAAAAGGGTGGGTACTCTGAACCATCATTTGGCATATAGGAACAGCACTGGCTCTTGGCATAGGTCATATACGGGGTCATCTAGGGTGCCACCTGCTGGAAGGGCAGTGCTACAAACCGTCAGATTTAAAAATAAATAAAATTAATCAGTCTCCAGGATTTTGCAAAGTTGATGTTTTGTGCAACCCTGCAGTGCCCCAGTCACTGCAACTTTCCCACAATTTTGGCCAATCGTCATTTTCTACAAATTTCACCAGGCACATTTGTCCTTGAGTACTGCTCAAACACGTACATCATCAGTCTAATCAATCAATTCACTTCTTTGTTTAGAGCAACAGTGTCTCCATGCTGAGCATGTGTACCAAGGGCCAGGTTTGCGCTATGAAAAGCACCCCCTTAGCAGAAGCGCACATCTGAGGAGAGACACCGTAAAACCAGAAACAATAGAATATATAATATAATATAAAATATATATAGAATAGAATAGGCTTTGTCATTGTACAGTTGTATAGTACAACAAAATTGTGGGTGCTCCACCAGGCTACTGCGCAATTAAGTATGAGAGAAAGATTAGATAAAACACAGTTACAGAACACAAGCTTTAAACACACGACTGAATTAAAAATAGTCCAGGATTCTGGAAATACACTCAGGTATGGTAGTGGCTATGCGGGTGGAACTATGTACATAAGAGTGCGGAGTGCAGACACACAATTGAAGACAGAATTGAGTAAAATGGCCCAAAGATTATGGAAAATATACATAGTAGTGGTTTCACGGATGGGTCAATATACATATGGTGGTTGGGTGGCTTGGAATACAGTCAAATTTGTACAGAGAGTACAGTAGAGGGGTTAGCACGCAGCCCTGGGGAGAGCCAGTGCTGACAGACAGTGTGGAGGAGTGGTGGGGGCCAAGTCTGACTGTTTGTGGGCAGTTGGTGAGAGAATTTTTTTTATTCAGGAGCAAGTATAACACTACAGCCAGTCTTTGTAACCCTTTATACATTTTAAGAAGTAAAAATCACTACTACCTATTGTAAATGAGTTTTAAAGCTGTCAGCCTCTAGTCCGAACCCAGAGCAGCACACAACCCTGGCAAATCCCAGGAGAGCCCCTCCTTCCCGTATGACGAGACTTAATGGCTTTGTGAAGGGTTTTTTGCTGTTCTTTGGTTGCTAGCTTGCCAAATTTTCATTGCACAGTGATGAGACAAACATCTTTGTAATCTGCGTTCACATGACACCATGTTTGTGTGGTTTGCTTGAAGTGGTTAAATTACTGGAAGCACTAAAATTCACATGTGCTGTTTTTATTACTTGCTCATATAATTGCTTGGGGTTTAAATTGTGTGTCGCTTACTGTAGGTGGCAATGCTTGGCAGAGGCTTTTAGCTGAGTTTCTCCCCATTATCTAGGTATGCTACATGTTAGGAATGGTGCTTCCCAACGTGTGCATAGCTCATCCGTACTGCACGCATCTCACACAGCCCCCTGTATAGCCAGCTCTTGTACTGAAGAGGGGTCTGGGGGTGGGGCGCCGAACCCTAATCTCACCTCGGGCACCCAAATGGCTAAAGCAGCCCTGCATAGGCACAAATGATGGTCAGGATGCGTTTCCTTATCAAAAGGCGTAAAGAAACAACCCTTTCATCCACGGGAGGAAACCCCACCATAGAGGCAGCAAGCTAGGGGGATACAAGAATACCCACCCCTGCTCACCACCTCTTGCACAGGACAACTCCAGATAGGCTAAGCTCCAGCTCCTCTCCAGGAGATTGGTTCTAGAACCCAAGCTGTGCATTGCGGTGAACCCAGATATGTCACTTCTCTCAACCTCATGCACAAGCTTCAAGCTCCTTCCCTGCCAGAGAGGTGATGTTCCATGTCCTAAAAGAGAGTTTAGGATGACAGAGATTGGAGCACCAAGGTCTCTGCCTTCGACTGCCAGCTAATCCATATGACACTGGAGCCGATTGGATGGCAGAACCATGTAGCTTGTTCGGGCTGAGTCTGGCCGGGTCCCATGGGTCAAACCCGACCACCAGACGCTTGCAGTCAAGCCCCTACTCCACGCCTGGCTATAGGGCTGAACCCTGGTAACCCCGTACTGGGTGGTATACCCTGGATCCTCAATTTTGCTTGTATAACAGAAGTCTATCAGTCGGCTCTTAGCCTGGCACTTCACCCAGGACCAATTTGTGATCAGAGACTCTGCCAGGGGGCTAATTGCCTCCAACAACAAACAAAGCTTCTGAGATCATTAGGGCACGCAAACGCTCACGATAAGGTGGTGCTCCACAAAGGGGGCACATTAAAGCACACATTAAAATCATTGTGTATATTTTTGAATAAAAATGTACTGCTGTCTCTCAGTGACAAACTACAGGGTGAATGTCATGATCTGGAATAAGAATGTGCGGTGGGGATACCTGACTGTCAAGCTCTACAGCAGTGGGAAAGAAGCAGTGGCGACCATTGACCAGTGAGTCCTCTGTCCAGTTATCACAAATCTGTTCTAAGTGCTACTGTTCCTCTCTGACCCCTCTTCATCCCTCTGTTACTGCGTATTCTCATGTTTTTATTTTTCTCACCTTCCAGTAAAGCGTCAGAGTTCCAGAAGTTTACTGAGAGCACGCTGTTTGCCCAGTTTGACAAAGACGTTCGCTCTGTGGAAAAGGTGTCTGTCAAATTCTCTACTGGAAATGTGTTGAAGCCCATATATAAACTCCGCATCCTCAGAATCCGTCTCACTAACCTGGAGCGTGAGGAGAGGTAAGGCGGCAGTTCAGTTTTAACCTTTTGTCGTATCTGCAGGAACCGATGTATAATCCTCCACATCGGCTGGCTCTAGATTAACAGCAGTATTGACTTTTGCTCTCACAGGCCTCTGTGTCGATATGACATCGTTCTGGAGGAGAACAAAGAGGTGACCTTCAGGCCTCTTCCCTGTGAGGAATCCAACTTCTGAGACTAAAGCTGACTCATCAAATATTTGTGGTTCGTTCTGAGAGATACTGATCTTACAGTGAGGGAAGGAGAATATCCATCAAATCTGCTACAAGTCAATTTAATCAATTTACTGTACATTTACTGTATGTTTGTCGTGTAAAAATGTGGTGTGTGAGGTTGTATGTTTTTAAATGTCAATACCTCAAATAGACTGCAGCAACAAGAATTTTTGGTTTCAACCATAATTATTCTTTATTTTTAATCAAGAAAATTCTTTTATGCCAGTAATATTTAATCTGAAAAACTAATTATTCCAGAGTTATTGTATAAAATCAATGTTTTGTTTTTTTTTATCAGCAATGGAAAAAATAATTGTTTACATTTGTGTTAAAACAACAGATGCCTGCTTTCTGTCCATGTTGCAGAAAACCATTTCAACATGAGTTATTATTATTGTTATTTCTATGTTCATTTGTATAGAGATTTATGTATAATTATTAATAAGAGTAAATGACATCCAACCTTTAATAAATTTACAGTGCTTCCTTACACTAGCAGCTAATTTAATAACTTATAAAGTCAATCAGGAAACATTTTACTGCATGATAAGCTACATGTAGTCTAAATTATTCATGTTTTGTTCATCGCCATGATAATAAACAAAAATAGTCACTTTTCCCTGTAGGAATTGATTTAAAAAAAATCCCAATCACACAGAGCTACTAGTGTCTCCCCAGCAGAAGATGTAAAGCTGTGGTGTAAAGGATGAACAGCAAATGGATTGTGAAAAATCGTAAACTGATCATCTCTTTGTTGCCACCTCCTCATCATGAATCTGCTCCCACTGCATCTTGGCAAGGTCAGCTGTCACTCATTTTCAATCCATCTAAAAGCAATGAGATTACAACTAGAAATGTAAGGTTGCTGTTGAACAAAAATCTGATTATCATTTAAAAAATGATTTTTTTTTTCAACGTTTCAAATCCAATCTGTCAAAAAGTCCACAAAATGACCTTTATCAATTCAGAACCTCTTCTCTGCTCATTTGGACATGTGCTTCTTCATACGCTGAATTTCCATCTAAAAGAAATGAGAACAAAATTTAAAACGTCAACCCATGTTAGGTGCACCAAGACTAAGCACCTTACTTTACACTGACCCTCCTGTAATTTCCCTATTGTGGGACTAATAAAGGTTTATCTTAGCTTATCTTATCTTATAGGATGCCGATTATGAAGTAGCGCATGTTGAATTTCATAGCAACATTTTTGCCACATTTAGCTCTGCACAACATCAAAAATGTGGTGTGAATTTTTCAAACACACCATTTTACCTGATTTACAGTAATTGTGATTTTTTTTCCTAATCAGCTTTTTTCTAAATAAAAGAACAAATTAATCTGACATTTGTTTTAGGTTTTTCCTGGCTTTCTTGAAATGTTCTGATTTAAAGCCTGTCACTTTAAGAAACATCCTTCACCTCTTCAACTCCACCCTCCTGCTTACATCAGTTAGCCATTAGCTGACTAGCGTCTAGCCTTTAGCTTTTAGCCTCCTGCTAGCTTGGATGAGCAGTGCCGGTTCACTGATCCACAGTTGATGGTGTATCTCGTTTCACTCTGGCCCATCTCCCAATAATTTTGCTGTGATTCTACAACAGATCACTAGCACCGCGTGCTGGGCGGCCCCCTGATCGCTGCGACTGACCTGACCCAGGACCCGAGGCTGCTGGCCGAGCCGAAGTGAAGCTTGCCGAGTGGCTGAGCAATGGGATTTTAAAGGGCAGTATCTCGCTCTGTGGGACGCCGCTCCACTCCCACGGCCAGCTGGGGGACGCTCCGTCAAGAGGTAGCTCCCCTACACTGCCCGCGAGAGTGGAGCGGAGTCGCACGGAGCCCCGGAGGATGGTGGGGGAGCTCGCCGTGAGAGCCAGCAGCCTCAGGTCCCGGTGTACTGACCTGGCCTGGTTTAGGCACGCTGGTGCTGGTGACTTGCTGTGGAATCACGGTGAAATTATTGGGAGATGAGCCGGAGTGACGCAAGGTATATTGTGGACTGGTGAACCAGGTGGTAACAGGGATGGCTGTTAGGGTGACTAAGATCTGAGGAAAATAATATAAGCTGTGCTTGGGTCGAACCTCCTGGTACCAGTGTTAGTTTAGGGGCTATGTAGAGTAACGTACTTCTGCATTCCAGTCCACCTGCATTTCCGGGTCCACTTCCATTATATCTGCCCATTCCCTGGTTATAGTTGCCAAGTCCGCTTATTATAAGCGACTTTGGGCTTGTTTTTTTTCTAAAGTTGCTTGCAAATCTCATCAGTTGCGGGTTTTGGGGCTTGTTTTTTAACATAAAGTTGCTTATTTGGGATTGCTTTTGTGACAGCTCTCCCAGCTCCCCACAAAGCACGAGCGCAATAATTAGTTGACAGGACCTGTCCCCACCCACGTTTCCTGGTTACCGCATCTGCCCCACTGATCTCTATAGAGAAACTAGACGGATCATTGGCCGCCAGAAGTAAAGCCACCTGGCCGCCATATTAGTACTTCCAAAACACGAGTACATAAAAAAAAAAGACGGCCGCTAAACATGATGTCAGCTCGATTTCTATAGCTCACCGGTTGCACAAGATTATAAACTGTGTCTCCATACCAAGAAGTTGAAAATCTGTTAATTTCTGGGGAAGTTATTGAGGTAAAAGTGACCAGCCAGGGGCTTCACTTCTGGCCGCCAGTGATCCATCCAGTGGCTCACCCAACTCCACTTGGCTCTGCACTCGCTAATGGGGCGTGAGCTATCAGTTTGTTTGTTTTTTAATACAGATCAGTGCGTATGGGACCTTAAATTGGAAAAAAAAAAAAAAAATTCTCCACTGAAATGAATGGCATGAGCAAAATTATCTTTTGATCCCGATCAAATTTTGCCACGAGTTACACATATGATGTTTGTTCATTTAAAAGGTAATTTTCCACATAATTAAAGTTGTCGGCTGTCGCATAATAACAGAGTAATATTTAGTTTTTGTTTAAACATTAGCGGACAACAATTTCCATCGTCCCACATCACTAAACTGTAATCGTGTTTAGTGCCGTTACTGATGCAGAATGCTCATGTCTTTTCTTCTGATCAGAATTTAAACAAGTAATTTATTGAAAGTTTTTATGTTGCCTGTGTTTACTATAAATTTACTGTTGCTTATGCAGAATGCAGATGTATTTTCCTTTAGAGTTGATAAAGTTCAGTTATTCAATGCTGACTGTGTTTACAGTCAGTTCACTGCAAACAAAAATAAATATATATAGATATATGTTATCAATCAGCCTCTCTTTTACGCAATATGGTAGGTTGCCTGTTGGGCTTTTTTGGGCTTGTTTCCATAGAGCTGGTTGCTTGTTTCTCTCATGAAACCTGGCAACACTGTCCCTGGTGCTTTCCCATCAATAAATCAATTTTATCACTTTCACTTATCATTGTACATATTGGAAATAGTGTACAGACAGATGTTTTTTTCTTTATAAAGTTCATGCATGTTTCACATTTTGATTGTTTTTGTAACCATACTGCGCCATTTAATAGTTCCCCAGTTAGCTTAGCGGTTAGCAGCTATCGTGTTTGTTTATGTCTGTGCCATCTCAAATACCACTGCATGGGCTGTAATAGACCTGTGAAACCCACTGAAACATATATCCAACTCCCGGTTGTTACCTGACTTCTTATAAAATTTGTGTATGCAGAATCCCTCGATTATTGATGTTATCATTACTGTTATTGATATTAGCTTAGTTAGCTTCCAGTTGCTAGTGTATTTTATTCTCATAATAAACTTTGACTCCTAGTAACATTGCATGGACTCAAATGAATGTGAATGAGCTCATGTAAAGACTTTGCACAATACATGTCCATTACACAGGTCTATTACAGTCCATACAATGAGATTTGGAATGGCAGAGAGAAACAATCACAAGAGCTGCTAACCGCTAAGCTAACTGAGGAACTATTAACTGGCTCAGTATGGTTACAAAAACATCAAACTGTGAAACACAAACTTTATAAAGACTTTATAAAAACGATCTGCCTTTTTTTCGATATCTGCAAATCAGACATTATGTTCAATCCATAGTTAATGGATCTGGTGCAGTTCCGGGAAACATGTCTTCTTTGATCTTATCAAGGACCCCCCTCGCTCCAGGCACCTAGTCTCTAAATTTGTGAATATGTTTGACAGTGTTTTCACTGCTTCTTCTGAGATGATCAGGACAGCATAGGAGGAGGAGTTGGGAATTGAATTGTCTGGAGGCATTTGGGACAGAAGTCTAAGATAAGATAAGATAAGATAAGCCTTTATTAGTCCCACAACGGGGAAATTCCAGGATTGCAACAGCACAGGGATAGCAACACTCAGAGCAACAATCAGAAGGCAAGAAAAAACAAGCAAGCAAGAGCAGCTAATATACATATGTACATATTACTATAAAATATATATATACACACACACACACACAGACACACAGTGCAGAGCATTGTAGCTGGATGGAATAAATATATGAATATATGAACACACAGTGCAGAGCATTGTAGCTAGATGGAATAAATATGTAAATATATAAACACCCACAGTATGGAGCATTGCAGCTAGGTGGAATAAATATGCAAGTATATAAACACACACAGTGCGGAGCAATGTAGCTAGATGGAATAATATGTAGATATATAAAAACACAGTGCGGAGCATTGTAGCTAGATGGAATAAATATATAGATATATAAATATAAACACACCCAGTGCAGAGCATTGTAGCTAGATGGAATAAATATGTAAATATATAAACACACACAGTGCAGAGCATTGTTGCTAGGTGGGATGAAACAGCATAACCGTCTATTTAGTTATCCTACATGGTATGATTATGTGCCCATACATATTCTCACCCTCCATAGCGACCGGTATGTTCCTAGTTGTATGCCGGAGAGGACCATTGTGTAAGTCTATTGCATCTTTTGCATTCAAAAAAAAAAAAAAAAAAAAACTATTAGTTTGTTACGTCTTTTTGCTATCTCTGCGAGCAGCCCTGCTTAGGTTGTACAGTCTGACAGCCGTTGGTAGGAAGGACCTACGAAACCTCTCGGTTGTGCACCTGGGATGATGTAGTCTGCTGCTAAATGAGCTCCTCAGTGCATCCAGTATGTCCTGCATAGGGTGGAACTCGGACTCCAGCAGAGATGACAGTTTAGCCACCGTCCTTCTCTCTCCTATCTCCTCCATCGGATCAAGGCGTTGCCCCAGGACAGAGCTAGCTTTCTTAATCAGTTTGTTCAGTCTCTTCCTATCGGCTGCAGTAATGCCACTGCCCCAGCAGACCACTCCAAAAGTGATGGCTGATGCCACCACCGTGTCATAGAATGACTTCAGCAGCGCCCCTTGTACACCAAAAGACCTGAGTCTCCTCAGCAGGAACAGCCTGCGCTGTCCCTTCTTGTAGAGTGCGTCAGTATTGTGTGACCAGTCTAGTTTATTGTTCAGATGAATACCCAGGTACTTGTAGGATGTCACCATCTCGATGTCTGTTCCCTGTATATTTACTGGTGCTGTGAGGGGCTGCCCATGCCTGCGGCAGTCCACCACCAGCTCCTTAGTTTTCCTCGCGTTGATCTGGAGGCAGTTCCGATGGCACCAGTCCACAAAGTCCTGGATAAGCCCTCTGTACTCAGCTTCATCTCCGCTGGAGATGAGACCAACGATCGCAGAGTCATCAGAGAACTTCTGTAGATGGCAATGTGTTGTGTTGTGTGAGAAGTCCGCAGTATAAAGAGTGAACAAGAAGGGAGCCAGCACCGTTCCCTGGGGGGCCCCCGTGCTACTGATGATCGTGTCGGAAACACAGTCCCGGGTTCTCACAAACTGAGGCCGGTTCGTGAGGTAGTCCAGGATCCATGATGACAGGTGCTGGTCCACCCCTGCGCGCAGCAGCTTGTCCTTCAGGATCATCGGTTGGATGGTGTTGAAAGCACTGGAGAAGTCAAAGAACATGATCCTCACCATATTCCCGGGCTTCTCCAGGTGGGACAGAGAACGGTGAAGGAGGAAGATCACCGCATCCTCCACCCCAATGCCATGCTGGTAGGCGAACTGGAGTGGATCCATCGCTGGTTCCACCAGGGGGCGGAGATGAGCAAGGAGCAGTCTCTCCAGGGTCTTCATCAAGTGGGACGTCAAGGCCACCGGTCTGAAGCTGTTCTGGTCTTTGGGGTGGGAAGTTTTTGGTACAGGTACCACACAAGATGTTTTCCACAGCTGTGGTACCCTCCCCAGTTTCAGGCTCATGTTGAAGATATACGTCACAATCCCACACAGCTGGTCTGCACAGGACTTGAGGAGCTTTGCGCTGATGCCGTCCGGTCCCGACGCCTTCCTCGCCTTGATCTTCCTCAGCTCCATCCTCACCTGGGTCTTGGTCAGGGTCAGGATGGGGGGCTGTGTGTTGGGAGTGGGGGGGGTGTCGGTGGAGTGGGGAGTGGGTAGCAGGACTTGATTTCTTAGAGGCAGCAGTGGTTGTTGTGCAGACAGGGGGGAGGGCGGTTGGTCAAATCTATTGAAAAACAGATTCAGGTTGTTCGCCCACTCCCTGCCCCCCGTGGCCTGGGGGGAGGTATTCTGGAGCCCCGAGATGGTTTTGAGGTTTCTCCAGACCCCGCTGATGTCGCTCTGTTGC
The DNA here is from genome assembly GCA_020510985.1 of Pholidichthys leucotaenia. Lineage (NCBI taxonomy): Eukaryota > Metazoa > Chordata > Actinopteri > Cichliformes > Pholidichthyidae > Pholidichthys > Pholidichthys leucotaenia. The sequence goes on from CM035844.1 coordinate 14,052,228, forward strand.
AGCTTGTCCTCCATCTTCTTCCTGAAGCTGTCCTTGCCTTCTCTGATCTTTCTCCTCAGCTCCCTCTGTACGGACTTCAGCATCTCCCTGTTCCCCGACCTGAAGATCCTCTTCTTCTCTCTCAGAAGTGTTTTTATCTCAGGGTTGATCCAGGGTTTGTTGTTTGAGTGACGCCGTATGGTCTTGGTGGGAACGGATTTGTCCACACAGAAGCTGAGGTAGCCCGTGAAGGTGTGAATGAGGCCATCGATGTCCTCACCATGTGGATCGCAGAGCTGCTTCCAGGCAGTGGCTTCAAAACAGTCCTTTAGAGTGTCCATTGTCTCCTCAGACCATAACTCCACAGTGTGCATGGCCGGAGGTTGTCTGTGCACTAGGGGTTTGTACACCGGTCGGAGATGAACCAAGTTGTGATCCGATCTCCCAAGTGGGGGGAGTTGTGATGAGATGTACGCCTCCTTAGTGTTTGCGTAGAACAAATCCAGTGTTTTATTGTCTCTAGTGTGGCATGTGACATACTGGGTGAAAGTGGGCAGAATGGGAGACAGTGAAACGTGGTTGAAATCGCCTGAGATGAGGAGAAGAGCATCTGGGTGTTCTGTCTGCAGCCTGCTGGTTACTGAATGGATGACGTCACGCGCTGTCCCAGCGTTCGCCGTCGGATTTGCATAAACAACAATGCAGATCACGTGTGAGTGTTCTCTCGGGAGATATGTAGGCCTCATGCTAACAGCTAGCAACTCAATGTCTTTGCTGCAGTGTCGTTGTTTAACAGTGATATGTCCCGGTCTGCACCAGTTGTTGTTAACATACATGATCACTCCACCGCCCCTAGTTTTGCCACTCTCTGGTGTTCGGTCAGCTCGTATCGTGTGAAAACCCTCCAGCTCAATGTTAGCATCTGCTGCTAGTTCAGTTAGCCACGTCTCAGTAAACAAAAGGAGAGAGCACTCCCGGTAAGTGCTATCATAACGGGAGATAGCCGCTAGCTCATCTAACTTTCCCAGTATCGACCGTACATTTCCCATGACAACAGATGGAAGGGAGGGTCTGTACCTTATATTTTTTGTCCTCCGCCTTACTCCAGCCCGGCAGCCGCGGCGTTTTCGCCTCAGTTCTCTCGGTATGTCGAGTTTTTCCAGTGGGACCGGGTGGCGGTTAAATGCTAGCAGCTCTTCCCTGTTATATCGTATCCTGCTATAAACAGTGGCTCCGTCCACCGGCTCAGGAGACATTTGGGATGATCTGTGTGTCCGTGATATAAGTGGGGTGAAAAAAAAAAGTGATCAAAAGAGAGAGGAAGGGAAAAAAAAAAACTCGGAATCGAGCCGCTGTTGCAAAAGGCAGCCGACTGGTGTGGCGCCGAGAGGAGAAAAAGAAAAGAAAAAGTCTGTCAGCAGTTCAGAATTGCTCAGTCAATAGTAGACACCAGCTGATACAATATAAAGTGGTTCACCGCCTTCATTACTCAAAGCACCGACTGCATAAAATTTATCCTTCTATTTCATCACTGTGTGACAGATGTCAAATGTCAGTGGGTACATTGTCCCATGCTTTTTGGTTCTGTCCCTTGCTTTTTGACTTATGGTCTAGAGTGTTTGATTGGTATTGTACGGCTTATCAAATCACTCTTCCCCTGGATGCAATTCTCGCTATCTTCGGCTGTTCCCAACTTACTCAACGTTTTTGCAAATCTATACAACAGTCATTGATGTTGGGCATGACTGTTGCCAAGAGACTTATTTTGAAGGAGTGGAAAGCCACTTCCTCTCCATCTTTTCGTCAATGGTTGATGGACATGATGAACGTTATACAGATGGAAAGACTCAGGTATATAAGAAACAACTCATTGCAAAAATTCTCTGATATTTGGGGTCCTTTTATCACTCACTTTGATAATTGCAAGGCCTAAAGGTTTGAGTTAAGTCAGTGTTAATGAATGGGCACCTATGGCCACCTGGTGACACAACAGTGCGACACTGGCAGATTTACTATATATACATGTAATTTGTATATGTGTATGTGTATATATATATACAGTGGGGCAAAAAAGTATTTAGTCAGCCACCAATTGTGCAAGTTCTCCCACTTAAAAGATGAGAGAGGTCTCCAATTTTCATCATAGGTATACCTCAACTATGAGAGACAAAATGAGAAAAAAAAATCCAGAAAATCACATTGAAGGATTTTAATGAATTAATTGGTAAATTCCTCGGTAAAATAAGTATTTGGTCAATAACAAAAGTTCATCTCAATACTTTGTTATATACCCTTTGTTGGCAATGACAGAGGTCAAACGTTTTCTGTAAGTCTTCACAAGGTTTTCACACACTGTTGCTGGTATTTTGGCCCATTCCTCCATGCAGATCTCCTCTAGAGCAGTGATGTTTTGGGGCTGTCGCTGGGCAACACGGACTTTCAACTCCCTCCAAAGATTTTCTATGGGGTTGAGATCTGGAGACTGGCTAGGCCACTCCAGGACCTTGAAATGCTTCTTACGACGCCACTCCTTCGTTTTAACTCAAAATCTCATGATACATGGCCCCATTCATTCTTTCCTTTACACGGATCAGTCGTCTTGGTCCCTTTGCAGAAAAACAGCCCCAAAGCATGATGTTTCCACCCCCATGCTTCACAGTAGGTATGGTGTTCTTTCTCCTCCAAACACGACAAGTTGAGTTTTTACCAAAAAGTTCTATTTTGGTTTCATCTGACCATATGACATTCTCCCAATCCTCTTCTGGATCATCCAAATGCTCTCTAGCAAACTTCAGACGGGCCTGGACATGTACTGGCTTAAGCAGGGGGACACATCTGGCACTGCAGGATTTGAGTCCCTGGCGGCGTAGTGTGTTACTGATGGTAGCCTTTGTTACTTTGGTCCCAGCTCTCTGCAGGTCATTCACTAGGTCCCCCCGTGTGGTTCTGGGATTTTTGCTCACCGTTCTCGTGATCATTTTGACCCCACGGGGTGAGATCTTGCGTGGAGCCCCAGATCGAGGGAGATTATCAGTGGTCTTGTATGTCTTCCATTTTCTAATAATTGCTCCCACAGTTGATTTCTTCACACCAAGCTGCTTACCTATTGCAGATTCAGTCTTCCCAGCCTGGTGCAGGTCTACAATTTTGTTTCTTGTGTCCTTTGACAGCTCTTTGGTCTTGGCCATAGTGGAGTTTGGAGTCTGACTGTTTGAGGTTGTGGACAGGTGTCTTTTATACTGATAACGAGTTCAAACAGGTGCCATTAATACAGGTAACGAGTGGAGGACAGAGGAGCCTCTTAAAGAAGAAGTTACAGGTCTGTGAGAGCCAGAAATCTTGCTGGTTTGTAGGTGACCAAATACTTATTTTACCGAGGAATTTACCAATTAATTCATTAAAAATCCTTCAATGTGATTTTCTGGATTTTTTTTTTCTCCTTTTGTCTCTCATAGTTGAGGTATACCTATGATGAAAATTGGAGACCTCTCTCATCTTTTAAGTGGGAGAACTTGCACAATTGGTGGCTGACTAAATACTTTTTTGCCCCACTGTACATATGTGTAATTTTTTTTTTTTTTTTGTTACTGGTTTCAGTATATGTCTGTTTATGTTTTTGTATGTTTGTTTTTTTTATATATATGAGCCTGTTAAAATGTGTAAATAAAATATTTAAAAAAAAAAAAAACAGTCTGCCTGTACACTATTACCAGTATGTACAATGATAAGTGAACGTGATAAAATTGATTTATGGATGAGAAAGCAGCAGGGAATGGAAACATACATTGGTGTGAAAGTGTTTTCCCCCTTCCTGATTTCTCATTGTTTTGTATGTTTGTCGTACTTAAATGTTTCAGATCATCAAACAAATTTAAATATTAGACAACGATAACACAAGTAAACACAAAATACAGTTTTTAAATGGTGTTTATTATTAAGGGAAAAAAATACAAACCTACATGGTCCTGTGTGAAAAAGTGATTGCCCCCTAAACCTAATAACTGGTTGGGCCACCCTTAGCAGCAACAACTGCAATCAAGCGTTTGCTATAACTGGCAATGAGTCTTTGACAGCGCTGTGGAGGAATTTTGGCCCACTCATCTTTGCAGAATTGTTGTCATCCAGCCACATTGGAGGGTTTTCCAGCATGAACTGCCTTTTTAAAGTCATGCCACAGCATCTCAGTCGGATTCAGGTCAGGACTTTGACTAGGCCACTCCAAAGTCTTCATTTTGTTTTTCTTAAGCCATTCAGAGGTGGACTTGCTGGTGTGTTTTGGATCATTGTCCTGCTGCAGAACCCAAGTGCGCTTCAGCTTGAGGTCACGAACAGATGGCCAGACATTCTTCTTCAGGATTTTTTTTTGGTAGACAGCAGAATTCATGGTTCCATTTACCACAGCAAGTCTTCCGGGTCCTGAAGCAGCAAAACAGCCCCAGACCATCACCCTACCACCACCATGTTTTACTGTTAGTATGATGTTCCTTTTCTGAAATGCTGTGTTACTTTTACACCGGATGTCATGGGACACACACCTTCCAAAAAGTTCAACTTTTGTCTCGTCAGTCCACAGAGTATTTTCCCAAAAGTCTTGGGGATCATCAAGATGTTTTCTAGTAAAACTGAGACGAGCCTTTATGTTCTTTTTGCTCAGCAGTGGTTTTCGTCTTGGAACTCTGCCATGCAGGCCATTTTTGCCCAGTCTCTTTCTTATGGTGGAGTTATGAACACTGACCTTAACTGAGGCAAGTGAGGCCTGCAGTTCTTTGGATGTTGTTGTGGGGTCTTTTGTGGCCTCTTGGATGAGTCGTTGCTGTGCTCTGGGGTAATGTTGGTCGGTCGGCCACTCCTGGGAAGGTTCACCACTGTTCCATGTTTTCGCCATTTGTGGATAATGGCTCTCACTGTGGTTCGCTGGAGTCCCAAAGCTTGAGAAATGTCTTTATAATCTTTTCCACACTGATAGATCTCAATTACTTTGTTTCTCATTTGTTCCTGGATTTCTTTGGAATGTAGCATGATGTCTAGCTTTTGAGGATCTTTTAGTCTACTTCACTTTGTCAGGCAGGTCCTATTTAAGTGATTTCTTGACTGAGAACAGGTGTGGCAGTAATCAGGCCTGGGTGTAGCTAAAGAAATAGAACCCAGCTTTCCAAAGATGTGATAAACCACAGTTAATTTATGTTTTAACGGGGGGGGGCAATCACTTTTTCACACAGGGCCATGTAGGTTTGGATTTTTTTTCCCCTTAATAATAAACACCTTCATTTAAAAACTGCATTTTGTGTTTACTTGTGTTGTCTTTGTCTAATATTTAAATTTGTTTGATGATCTGAAACATTTAAGTGTGACAAACATACAAAAAAATGAGAAATCAGGAAGGGGGCAAACACTTTTTCACACCACCGTATAATGAAAGTGGAATTGGAACTGTGAGAGGACTGGAATGTCTAAGTATGTTACTCTACATTATGCACAAGGTCCATAAGCTACCTTTATTTTTTTAATTTTATTTGTTTATTTGTCAGGGACAGTGCAATAAACATAGACAAAAAAGAAAATCTGATGTGTTGCACATTGAGTGTATAGCATTAAGCTAGCTTGCAACTCTTGTCCCTGGATGGGCTTTAGAGAAAAGAAACAGATAAAAAGAGAAAGAGATGAAGAAAAAACAAAATGAAAACAGTATAAACATTATCCACATACATCAATGCAAACAAAATTATACAGTAAATACACAATATAAAAACCTGATTCACATTTGCCTGTTACAGTAAAATGCCTTTTAAACATTTGCCTTCCCTTCTTCACTCACACCCTGCAGACAATCATTTCAGACACGGGTACATTCTTGTTTACTTTTCAGCCAGTTTTAACCTTTGTAATAAATGTTTTAAAATCCGTTATTATTTTGATTTCATTTGGCATTGTGTTCCAGATATGACAGCCCTTTATAGAAAAAGCTGTTTGTCCATATGTGGTTCTGCAGTGGGATATTTTACAGTTATTGTTAACAGAACTCCTGATGGCTCTGCTGCTGTCCTGTCTTTGGATGAATCCAACAAGTGGCTCTGGCGCTGATTTATGGAAACATTAAAAATTAATTTCAGAAAACGAAGGTCAATGAAACTCTCAAAACTCAGTAGATTATATTTTTTTAGAATATAACAATGATGCCACCTAATGGGATTTTTATCCAGAATTTTTAGAGTTTGATTATATAATGAACCTATATGTTTTTTTGTAGAAGGAGCTGCTTGAGCCCAAACTGTCAGACAGTATGATATATGCGAAAAAACCATAGAATGCATATACAGTACAGCTGCTTGGTGTGGTATGTAATGTCTAATTAATTTAAAGCAATTCAAATTTTTTTTACTGTTTTAGAAATCTTCTTTATGTGAAGATTAAATTTGAGTTGAGGATCTAGTACAATGCCAAGGTATTTGAATTCTGTAACTGAACCAGTATCTTGATCATGTATATTAACTTTAAAATGTTGCAAATTACATTTTTTGATTGAAAAGCACATTGGGAAACTGTTTTCTGAAGGTTCAGCAATAGATGGTTCTGAATGAGCCACTCTTGGACATCAACCATGCTTGAACACAGGACGTCTGCAGCCTGAGCTGGAGTCTTAGCAGCTGTGTAAATAACTGCATCATCTGCATAAAGTTGACATGTTGCAGCTGAGAAGTGTAATGGCAGGCCATTAATAAAAATGCTGAAAAGTAAAGGACCAAGAATGGACCCTTGTGGGATACCCATACAATTATTTAAAAGGAAGGATTTATCCTGGTGAACTTTTACACACTGTTCTCTGTTCTGAAGATAAGATGCAAACCATTTTATTGTATTGGGAGAAAAGTTAAAAGATACCATTTTGGATAAAAGCAAGCTGTGGTTTACAGTGTCAAAAGCCTTTTTGAGATCCAGAAAAACAGCTCCCACCACATTACCCCTGTCCAAGGACTGTTTGACATTTTCAATAAGGCAGCAGTTTGCTGTTTCTGTTGAGTATCCTGGTCTAAAACCAAATTGGTGTGGATGAAGAAGTTGACCGTCTTGTAGATAGTCTATCAGCTGTGTAGCTACAACTTTTTCAAGAACCTTAGACAGGACTGGTAAAATAGAGATTGGGCGGTAATTACATATATCATCTTTACCACCCGATTTAAAAACTGGTATGACGACAGCTTTTTTCCAGCCAGATGGAAATGTACAGGACCTAATGGAGAGATTAATGAGATGAGTCAGTGGTTTGATTAATATTTTGCTGTGCATTTTGAGAAAGGAAGTGCTCATATTGTAGATATCATTAGTTTTTGAGTTTGACAGTGTTTTAACAATGCCAGCAATTAAATCTTCATTTACCTCATTAATGTGAAAAGAAACTGTTGAGAGTATTGGTTTAGTATTGTTGAGCACATTTGGCAGCACAAAGTTTTTTGTTAATTCTTCCACTGACTTTAGCACCCCTTCCATCTACATGACAGACAGCTAGGTGGGCCAGTAACACTGGTCAACACTAAATTTATTGTCTAATTTTTTTAGCTGATTTAGGACAGTTTTGATGTGCTGAATCCAAAAGTCACATTGGTTTTGCTCAATCAGGTCAACTTTTTGAATTACGGCCACATGTTGTTTTATACGTTTTTGTTCACATGTACGGGTATTTTTGCTTTATATGATGCAAAATTCTTTTTTATGTCTTGAAATTCTCAGAATTTTGAACAATGATGACGAAACATTCAATTTGCATGTACTTACCTTTATATAAAGGTAAATGCATGCACAGTACTAAGTACAGGTTTTTACTTAGCACCTGATCGAGAGAAACGGATGTAATTTTCGGATTCAGCGGTGCAAAATTGTCTTAAATCAGTTGAAAAAACACAGACAACTTACAAAAAATTATTTTTGTAACCCTGTGTAATAGAGCAGTGGGCGGGTCTCAAGGATGGCAGTGGGTTGGCTTTGTCAAATCATGACATATGATTTACCTGGAAGGGTCAAAAACGTTTCTGGCATTTCTGGGAAAGAAAAACAAGATAGAGGTGTGTTTTTTGTTTTTTGGTTGTTTTTTTTTTGAGAATTGACTATTTTGATGTTTTTTGGATGATTACATGACCAACAGACACATTTCAGACAGTAAAACCTACAAACACACCATTTTACAGTCAATGACCCCTTTAAATCTAAATATCTATCTATAAATTCAGCAAATCTCTGTCTGTGTGTTTGTGTGTGCGTCTGTTCCACGCATATCTCTCGAACCATTTGTCAGACTGGCCTCAGATTTTAAACGTGGTTTCTTGAGGTTACCAGGGTGTGCATCCCTGAATGTGGAGTCGCTCAGTGGAAATATGTAATTTTTATCAATAAAAGTTTAGCCAGCGCTCTGACACTGCTCTGTGTTTCTTCATGCCCTGAAGTGAGGGCGGGGTTTAGCTGTGTGTGTACGCTCTGCAGGCAACAGATGAGCAGAGCTCTGTACGGGTTTTTCCTGTGAACAAATGCTGCAAAAATATGGCATTATAGGGTAGCTCCAAGTTAGAATCCCGTTCAATTATTCCCTTTATCACTGGATCATAATTTTGTGGGCTCCTACTGCACAACAACTTCAATTTTATTTTTTTTTTTTAGGGGGGTGAGGGGGTGTGCGGGGCAGGCACACAGTAACGGCACATTTACCGGATGCTCCAAATTCTTTTTCTCTTTAAACGGCACACTGTCAGTCCTGACCGCTGTAATATCTAAAATGTAAAGTTAATACAGACATGACTGGAGCAGAATTAGGGATGGGTGTATTGATACTCAAGTATTGATACTCAGAAAACAGCTGGTTGATAGTTTGGAGTCGATACTTTTTAAAATGCTGCGATACCACTATGTTAATACAAAACGTGCAATTTGTTTTCATGTCTGAGAGTTTTGGGCATTAAATTTATGTGTGAAAACCGGTGAAAAACCAGCCCAAGCATATTAGCAGCCTATTAGACTCTGTGTACTGCGCAGCCAAGTACTCCCCTGCAGAGTGAGCTCAGCAGCGTCAGGGGCGACAGAAATGTTACACCATTCATCCAAATTCTATAGTGATACTTGTGATATAGCCATTTATATAGTTCATATGATGTGCATATGTTTGGAGCTCTTATTTGTGTGGCACGGGGTGGTGGCTCTGCCTTCTGGTTCCACCAACCCCATGGCTATAGGAAGGGCTGCAGATAGGAGGGTGGTCTCTTGACCATTTCCTCTGCTAGTTTGGTCTGGCTAGGTTGCACTGCCCTGTTTTAATAAACGCGTGTTCAGCTCCAGAACTGGTCTCCTCCTTTGGCTTCAACCTCCGACATAACATTTGGCAACGAGGATGAAAGCGGATAAAGTTGAAGGTATGGAAGCGTGTGGTGCACCAATTTGGCCGTTTTTGGAGCTCCCAGGTGAGCCACCTGTTCCATGGCTTAGGTGGTACGACGCCTTTAAGACATACAGTATACTGTATGGTGGCCCTGGACCTGGGAAGGATGGAGAAATTAAGGGCACGTGTGTTGCTTGTGTGTAACCTGAGAATGGAGGGATAATGGATTTTGGGCACGCTTGGTGACACAGATGATTATGAAGAGGTGGTTGAGCTAATGGCGTGCCATTTCAGAGCACCGGACAACGTCATTGTCTGGAGAGTTAAATTTCAACAGCGCCGCCAACAGGTAGGCGAGTCCATCCAACGGTTCATGTCAGACTTGAGGCAGCTGGCGCCGAGTGTTGGTTCGGACTGTTGGAGGACGTTGGCAGAACATACCAACTGTGCTGCGCTCTGGTCAAAGCTGCTCACATTTCTGGGTGAACTGACACTGTCCAGGGCCATCGGGTTGTATGGGCTGCGGGTCCATGAAGCACCGCTACAAAGCCAGAGAGTGTGTGGCAAGAGGGAAGCGCTGCGGCAGGTGTGGCCGTCTTCACCACTACGCGAGGGTGTGCCAGTTTGCCGAACAAGGAAGTCCGCAAAGGAGTTCAACCCCTCCCGCCCCCACAGTGATCCATACTGTGTCTGGATAAATAAATACATTTTTTTTAACAAACATTGCACTGTGGGAAAAAATTACACGTATAGGAATGGTGAAACATTTCAGAAGTAAAAAATATTTGAATCTAGTTGAGAATCTTCGTCAAAATAAGAAAGTGAAATAATTTTGCATTGATTTTAAGTCTTAATTATTTTTATTATAATTGAAAAAGCCATTTTATTTTTATTTACTTTGCTCATTGTTCTATTTTATTATTATTATTTTATAAGCATTTCTTTCAACTGTTTATGTTCATGAGTTTTATTCATATTTCATATTGCAATAAAATTGTTAATGAAACTGCAATCATGTGATTTTGGGCAAAAAGTATCGGTCTCAGTATTGAAGAAAAAGTCCCATAAATTAATGCTATCATACCGAAAGGAAAAATGCTGGTATCACCCATCCCTAAGCGGAATGACCAGAGGAGCCACAGATCAGGAGAGGGGAGTCGATGGTGGCTTTTTTTTTCCCGTGCAGTACCGGTGCCGCTGGTACTAGCCACGCTGTGTATTAGGGTCCAAGCCACTGACGACATCAGTGGGTGAGAGCCCAATTGTAATCGCTAGGATTATTTATTATTAAAGGGTACCTGTGGTGGTCGTGAACAAAAAGATATTATATTGAGCCCCTGTCTCACTTTATAGTTCGATTTCAAGTTCAAATTCAAGTTCAAGGCAATTTTATATAAATCCATTGCCGATGTGCTGTTTCAGGTATGCCAGCAAAACATGTGCGCAGTCATACTTGCGGCTACATGGCCTTCAAGGACGCTTCCTGTGACGTAATAACGTTGCCACCGCGATCTGGATCAGTATTGGCTGACCCTGGATTGCCCGGATGAGCAGTGGCTTTCGTGATATTCAAATTCAAATTCAAACGTTTATTTCAAACTCAGGGTTCATATTAAATGCAGAACTAAAACGAGTAGAAAATAAATAAATAAATGCTTAAATTCAGCGCCTTGTCTCGTCTGATCTGAGCTCGTAATGGCCGATGATTCTAAAACTATGCGATCTGGATCAATATTGGCTGAGCCTGGAGTACCCGGATGTGCAGCGGCTTCCGGGATATTCAAATTCAAACGTTTATTTCAAACTCAGGGTTCATATTAAATGCAGAACTAAAACGAGTAGAAAATAAATAAATAAATGCTTAAATTCAGCGGGCCGTGTCGTCTGATCTGAGCTCGTAACTGCCGCAACACGGAAGATGATTCTAAAACTATATACAGAGGAGCAGATACTCGGCGCTCTTGTTAAAACAAAAACATACAATGCAATATGGATATCGCAACATGGCGGAATGTAAAGCCTTTGGATGTCTCAATAATAAGCGAAAAAAACAAAGATAAACACTTCTTTTGTGTACCCAAACCCAGCTCACCTTGTCAGAAGATCATAGCGGAAAAGTGATTGCGCAATCTCGGAACAGGGCACAGACGAATCCTTTCAGACGAAATTGCGTTGTGTGTGTGGACCACTTCGTCACTTTAACCCTCAGAAGACCTTTCTGGCTCAAACCTGTAGGACGAATTCTTCCTCAGAGTCAGAAAATTCAGCCATAATAGAACAAAAACAACGGACAACAGCACCGTAGTCCCGGTGCAACACTGAGTATTGTCTTTTCAGTAGCAACGGTATGACGTCACTTCCGCATATGTCATGGCGGCGCCCATAGTTTTCATTGGCTGGCCATGCCCGCGGTCCTATTTCAGTATATCTCAGGTAGTATATGGCTGGCAACAATTATTTACCCAAATAACAAATACCTTTTCCTAATGTTTTCAAGTTAAATGCGTCTTCACGACCACCACAGGTACGCTTTAACCTTATTTATACAGGTAATCCCATTGAGACACAGGGTCTCATTTTCAAGATAGCTGTTTAATCCATCAGTTCTGTTAAAGCAGAGCTGATCACAGCGGTCATCTGGCCTGTAGAGGAATGAAGCTGCTCTCCTTTATTTTTGTGCATAATCATTTCTGAATGATTTTTAACATTTTATTTTGCTGCACTGCATCAAGGTGAAGAAGTTCTGTCCCCTTCAATCATTCAGGGCTCAAACACAACGCTGTGTCTGACGTTAGTTAATGAATGTCCATAGGGGAACTATGGGCGTTCATAGCTATGACATCATAGATGCACTGATGTTGCCATGGCTACTGTTGCCAGGCAGACACATCATCAAAGATCAAAGGCAGGCATCACTGAACGAGTAGCGCCATCAAAGATCAAAGGAAGGTTTCACCATGATTACTGTTGCCATGGTAACAGTAACTTTCTACGGGCATGCAGAAATGTTTGCTTATACTTGGTTTCTACGGGTATGCACTAGTCTATCTATAAATGCAAGGAATCTCTGTCTGTGTGTGTGTCTGTTCCACACATATCTCGCGAACCGTTCATCAGACTCACCTAAGATTTTATACGTGCTTTGCTGAGGTTATGAAGGTGTGCGTCCCTGAGTATGGAGTTGTTCAGTCAAAATATGTATTTTTTTATCAATAAAAGTTTAGCCACCACTCTGTCTCCTTATGCTCTGGCTTCTAGAAGTGTGTCTGTGTGTGTGTGGGGGGGGGGGGGTTCAGATTGACTCCGTACTGATTGGATAATACGCGGCATCACAGTATCAGTAACCACAGCACTCCGTGAGCAAAACAAGGAAGCTAAAAGTGACAAATTTGACTAGAAAGAGATGATACTATCCATCCATCCATCTTCTACCGCTTTTCTGGAGGTCCGGGCCGTGGAGGCAGCAGTTCAAGCAGAGAAGCCCAGACTTCCCTCTCCCCAGCCACCTGCTCCAGCTTTTCAGAGAGGATACCAAGGCGTTCCCAGACCAGCTGGGAGACATAGTCTCTCCACCGAGTCCTGGGTCTGCCCCGGGGTCTCCTCCCAGTGGGACATGCCTGAAACACCTCAAGTGGGAGGCGTCCAGGAGGCATCCTAATCAGATGCCCATACCACCTCAACTGACTCCTTTCAATGTGGAGGAGCAGCGGTTCTACTCTGAGCCTCTCCGGGATGACTGAGCTCCTCACCCTATCTCTGAGGGTGAGTCCAGCAATCCTACGGAGAAAGCTCATTTCAGCCGCTTGTATCCGCGATCTTGTTCTTTCGGTCATTACCCAAAGCTCGTGACCATAGGTGAGAGTAGGAACGTAGATTGACTGGTAAATCGACAGCCTTGCTTTAGAACTAAGCTTCCTCTTCACCACAACAGACCGGTACAACGTCCGCATCACTGCAGATGCTGCTCCGATCCGTCTGTCAATCTCTCGCTCCATTTTCCCCTCACTCATGAACAAGACCCCAAGATACTTAAACTACTCCACTTGGGGCAGGAGCCTGTCCCCAACCCAGAGAGGACAAGCCACCTTTTTCCGGCTGAGGACCATGGACTCGGACTTGGAGGTGCTGATTCTCATCCCAGCCGCTTCACACTCGGCGGCAAACTGTCCCAGCAAGAGCTGTAGGTCATTGCTGGATGAAGCCAACAGGACAACATCATCTGCAAACAACAGAGATGAGATCCTGTGGTCACCTAGCATGACACCCTCCATTCCCTGGCTGCGCCTAGAGATGATACTACTGAAGCTTTAATGCTTAAAAAATTTTACCATAAAGTTGCTGTGATTACATAGGTCTAAAGGATAATTCGGCATATGTGGAGAACATGAGGTACGTGAGCAGACTGGGCGGAGCATCAGCGGGGACCCGGGTCTAACAAAGAACACTGGTGTTTCCAACATAGAACATGCCAGGAGAAGCAGCAGCCCAACCGGACAGACCACGGTCCTTGGCGGGGAGGCACACCCAGCCTGCCTGGTCAGTGGTAGACAGGAGTCCCTGCTTCTGCTTCACCCGTGTGGTACCACTGTACTATGCGGGACCGCGAGTCCCCTCCCACATGAGTATCTAAAAATTTAAAACTTGATACCGCCATGATTGTGGAGTGGAATGGCCGGAATGGCTTGATGATCAAACGCAGGACACAAAAATGCCCAAGTAACAAAATAAATCATTTTTAGTTAAATATTTACTGACAAATGGGCAACACTGATGCAGCGGTTGCAGTCAAATGGGTCCTTCTGCTGTGTAAAATAATGTTGGGTGTTTTGTAGTTAATTTGGTTGATTACAGTTTTAAAAAAACTTTTTAATAACAAAATATTGTTACAATATAAAATGATGCACTATAATGGGTCTCAAATATTTGTAAACGTGTCCTGTTATAGTACTGCATGAGTTTATTGATGATATACAGATGAAATTCAATATTACACTGAACTCCATCACTGAACACTGATATAAACTCAAATAATTATAATGATGACTGAACAACTCCCATTCCCAAAGTGAAGATACACTATTATGAATATAAGTGATGAAAGATCAGACAGATCAGTGATCTGACAAACAAATAAACAAGGGATCTGAAACAGCCGCTAATATTGGATGTCTTATTCATTTTCAATATTTAGGTATTCTGTAATTAATATTCACAAATCAAACAATTTACTCCCTTTTATATTTGCCAAAGTCTAACATGTGATTGCCTACATATAGGCTACACCTCTTTATTCCACTTTCAAACACAGCCTACATTTGGGCCTGGAAAGCCTGAGTGGGATCCCTGTTTCAGACAGGAATACTTGGTTCTATGGACAATGCAATAGTTAAATATAAATCTAAAATCCTAAATGTGGACACTAAATATTTGTCTGTTGGAATTTGCATATGAGCAAACTAAAGTGTCCATATTTAGATATAACATTGAACATTTAGATTCAGCATTTAGGGCAGGTGCAGTGTAGTGGTCAGCAATACTGCCTCACATTAAGAAGGTCGTGGACTGAAATCCACCAGCCATCAGGACCTATCTGTGTGGTTTATGTGTTCTCATGCTTGTGAGGGTTTACTCCAGTTTCCTCCCACATTCCAAAAATGTACATGTTAGGTTAATTGTAAAGTGGTTTAACGTTTAGATTTGAAAGTCTCATTTTTTTTCTCTTTAGAAAAAACTAAATATGAGAAATCACAAATATTGCTGGTTAAAAACAGTGGAAGATTTTGCGCCACATTTTTAATGTTGTGCACAGCTTAACATGGCAAAAAGGTTTCTGTTAAATTCAGCATGCACCGCTTTACTGTCGGCACCGCCCTGTCCCTTGCTTCAAAGGTAAATACAGAAAATGGAATATGCTCAGATGTTTTACCTGTAGAGTTAAGCGAATCCTTTTCTCCTCATCAAGCTCACTCATCAGTATTTTGATTTCTTTGCTGAAACAAAAACCTCTGTTTAATTACAGCAGCTGACACTAAACCAACAAAAAGAACTGACTGTCCTGACATGGCACATAAAAGCAATTAAATCCATCATTTTAACTCCTGACTTACCAGTCCCTCCAGGATTTCACAATGTTGCAATCGCGTCAATTCACTTGAAATCAGACAATCAGCGCAACTATTGTGCGGCCTTGCAACTTTGTCCAATCACCGCAATTTTGACCAATCCTCATCAACTTCCACCAATTTCATCAATCCAGTTTGTCTCTGAGTGGCACTGAAACGCTCAGTCTAACCAATCAAACGCATCACTGCACCGCATTCACTTCCGTGTTTACAGTGAGTATTAACGGAACACATCAGCAAAAAACAGTGTGATTTAAAAATAACACTCACCCGCGAGGTTTCCAACACCATCCCTTCCTCTGTCTCCCCCAGTCTGCCGGTGGATGTCTCACTACGCCTCCATCCTGACCGCGTGTACGAAGCGCTGGGTTTGTGTTGAAAAACGTCCACCTGCCCCATTGTGGGACTAATAAAGGCTTATCTTAAAAGCACCCAGTCGCAGCAGCGCACACGAGAAGAGACGCCTTAAAACCACAAACAAATGAGCAAATCTAACACTACAGCCAGTGTTTGAACATTTATACATCTTTAGAGGTAAAATCATTACTACATCTAGTCAATGAGCTTTAAAGCTGTGAATCTCCAGTCTGGACACGGACAAACGCCCCCCCTCCCCCCATAAATGAAAGATGTGTCTGATGAGACAGGTGTGTGTGTGTCAAGATGCGCAGCAGACGAACAGGTAGGAGTTAGGCACGGAAAGAGAGAGAATATTCATTCATTCATTCATCTTCTTCCACTTAATCCGTTTCGGGTCGCGGGGCGGCTGGAGCCTATCCCAGCATCTTTGGGCGAGAGGCAGCATACACCCTGGACAGATCGCCAGTCCATCGCAGGGCCAACACAGAGAGACAGACAACCATTCACTCTCACAGTCAGCCCTAAGGACAATTTAGAATCCCCAGTTTGATGCCAA
This sequence comes from Pholidichthys leucotaenia, assembly GCA_020510985.1. Lineage (NCBI taxonomy): Eukaryota > Metazoa > Chordata > Actinopteri > Cichliformes > Pholidichthyidae > Pholidichthys > Pholidichthys leucotaenia. The sequence continues at coordinate 14,068,603 of CM035844.1, forward strand.
TTAACCTAACTTGCATGTTTTTTGGCATGTGGGAGGAAACTGGAGAAATCCCGGAGTAAACCCACACAGACACGGGGAGAACATGCAAACTCCACACAGATCACTGTTGGTCGGGGGCTGGAATCGAACCCAGGATCCCCCGGCCAAGGGTGAGTTGCTGTGCTGCTGCAGTGCTAACCACTCCTCCACCGTGCCGCCCAAGAGAGAATATTGTATTTTTTTATTTATTTTTTTTCAGAAAAACACAGACTCCAATAGTCAATACAGAACATCCATCCATCCATCCATCTTCTACCGCTTTTATGGAGGACTGGGTTGTGGAGGCAGCAGTTCAAGCAGAGAAGCCCAGACGTCCCTCTCCCCAGCCACCTGCTCCAGCTCATCAGAGAGGATACCAAGACGTTCCCAGGCCAGCTGGGAAATGTAGTTTCTCCAGCGAGTCCTGGGTCTGACCCGGGGTCTCCTCCCAATGGGATGCGCCCGAAACACCTCAAGTGGGAGGCATCCTGATCAGATGCCCAAACCACCTCAACTGGCTCCTTTCAGTGTGGAGGAGCGGCGGTTCTACTCTGAGCCCGGATGACTGAGCACCTCACCCTATCTCTAAAGCCGTGTTCACACCAAACGCGAACAGGTGGCGTGAATCCATACAAAATTAATGGGAAGACACAAGTATGTGCCAATTTTCGTTGTTGCGTGTTCACGTCCGCTAGCTAGCGGACAGAGTAAAATTATCACCATTGTAGAGTAAACTAGTTAGAAAATGAAACTCACTCACCGGGAGACAGGAGGACTGGGAAGTCTTCAGCTGAATTGGGGTTTTGGAGTTATTTACCCACGGTTTCCGGCCACAGATGTCCTAGCAGGCTAGCAACGTGAACACTGATCATCTGTGAAGTGTTGGAGGCTTGAGACAACATTTTCAGGTGAGCCCCCGGTCGGATAATGTAAACATAAGCATGACGTTACTTTGGGAATTTCCACAGCAGGTTGAACATAGCTGTAGAAGTTTTAAAGACAACTTCGCCTGTCTGCATCTCACTATTTTATGTCTGTTGGCGTGTTTACATTGAGTTGCGCGAAAAATTCGCCTGTTCACGTTTGGTGTGAACGCACCTTAAGGGTGAGTCCAGCAATCCTACGAAGAAAGCTCATTTCAGCCGCTTGTATCCGCGATCTCATTCTTTCGGTCATTTCTCAAAGCTCGTGACCATAGGTGAGGGTAGGAACGTAGACTGACCAGTAAATTGACAGCTTTGCCTTAGGGCCTTAGGGCTTAGCTCCCTCTTCACCACAACAGACCGGTACAACGTCCGCATCACTGCAGATGCTGCTCCGATTTGTCTGTCAATCTCTCACTCCATTTTCCCCTCACTCGTGAATAAGACCCCAAGTTACTTAAACTTCTCCACTTGGGGCAGGAGTTTGTTCCCAACACGGAGAGGACAATCCACCTTTTTTCGGCTGAGGACCATGGACTCAGACTTGGAGGTGTTGATTCTCATCCTAGCCGGTTCACACTCAGTGGCAAACCATCCGGTTTGCCGTTGATGTGACAACCTAATAGTTTTGAATGAAAAAGACGCAATAGACTTATACAGTGGTCCCCTCCGGCATACAACTAGGAAAATACCGGTCGCTATGGAGGGTGAGAATATGTATGGGTACATAATCATACCATGTAGGATAACTAAGTAGACGGTTGTGCTGTTTCATTCCATCTAGCTACAATCACTTTTGTGCTGCTCACAGACAGCAGAATAAAGAGCGATGGCGAGAACCAAGCAGACCGCCCGTAAATCTACTGGAGGAAAAGCCCCCAGGAAGCAGCTGGCCACCAAGGCTGCTCGGAAAAGCGCTCCGGCCACCGGCGGAGTGAAGAAGCCTCACCGTTACAGGCCCGGTACCGTGGCTCTGAGAGAGATCCGTCGCTACCAGAAATCCACGGAGCTGCTCATCCGTAAGCTGCCCTTCCAGCGCCTGGTCAGGGAGATCGCTCAGGATTTCAAGACCGACCTGCGCTTCCAGAGCTCCGCCGTCATGGCTCTGCAGGAGGCCAGCGAGGCCTACCTGGTGGGTCTCTTCGAGGACACCAACCTGTGCGCCATCCACGCCAAGAGGGTCACCATCATGCCCAAAGACATCCAGCTGGCCCGCCGCATCCGCGGAGAAAGAGCTTAGACTTTCTGCTGCACATCCACCAACCACGGTGGTGGATGTGGTGGATATATATATATATATATATATATATAATGTATATATATATATATATATACAGTATATGTATACTTGCTGCTCTTGTTTCTTTTTTTTTCTCTTGCCTTCTGATTGTTGCTCTGAGTGTTGCTATCCCTGTGCTGTTGCAATCCTGGAATTTCCCCATTGTGGGACTAATAAAGGCTTATCTTATCTTATCTTATCTTATCCCAGTAAGATCTGTAGGTCATTGCTGGATGAAGCCAACAGGACAGCATCATCTGCAAGCAAAAGAGATGAGATCCTGTGGTCACCGAGCATGACACCCTCTGTTCCCTGGCTGCACCTAGAAATCCTGTCCATAAAAATTATGAACAGGATCAGTGACAAAGGGCAGCCCTGGCAGAGACCAACTCTCACTGGGAATGAGACCAACCGGGTGTTAGCAATACGAACCAAACTCTCACAACGGTCGTATAGAGACCAGATAGCTCGTAATAACAAGCCTGATACCCCATACTCCCGAAGCACCCCCCACAAAAATCCACGAGGGATGCGGTTGAATGCCTTCTCCAAGTCCACAAAACTCATGTAAACTGGTTGGGTAAACTCCCACGAACCCTCAAGGATTCTCAAGAGGGTAAAGAGTTGGTCCGATGTGCCACAGCCAGGACGAAAACCACACTGTTCCTCCTGAATCCAAAGTTTGACCAACGACCAGACTCTCTTCTCCAGTACCTTGGCATAGACCTTCCCAGGGAGGCTGAGGAGTGTGATCCCTCTAAAGTTGGAGCACACCCTCCGGTCCCGTTTCTTGAAGAGAGGAACCACCACCCCAGTTTGCCATGCCAAAGGCACTGTCCCAGACCTCCACGCAATGTTGCACAGGCGTGTCAACCACGACAGCCCTACAACATCCAGGGCTTTGAGGTACCCAGGGCGAATCTCGTCCACCCCTGGGGCCCGGCCACCAAGGAGCTTTTTAGCCACCTTGGCAACCTCAGCCCCTGTGATGGCCGAGTTGTCCCCCTCGTCCACAAGCCCTGCTTCCTCTGTGGAAGGCGTGTCAGTGGGATTGAGAAGATCCTCAAAGTATTCCTTCCACTGCCCGACAATATCCCCAGTCAAAATCAGCAGCGCCCCATCCGCACCATACACAGTGTGGATGGGGCTGCTTCCCCCTCCTGAGCTGCCGGACTGTTTGCTAGAATCTCTTCGAGGCCGACCGAAAGTTTTGTTCCATGGCCTCACTGAACTCCTTCCACACCTGAGTTTTTGCTTCAGCAACCACCCGGGCTGCACTCCGTTTGGCCTGCCGGTACACCTCAGCTGCTTCGGGAGTCCCACAAGCCAACCAAGCTCAATAGGACTCCTTCAGCTTAATGGCCCCCCTCACCACTAGTGTCCACCACTTGGTTCAGGGGATGCCACCACGAGATGTACCGACAACCTTGCGGCCACAGCTCTGGGCAGCCACTTCAACAATGGAGGTGGAGAACACAGCCCATTCAGACGCCATGTCTCCAGACTCTCTCAGAGTGTGGTCAAAGTTCTTCCGGAGGTGGGAGTTGAAGACCTCCCCGGACAGAGGCCTCAGCCAGACGTTCCCATCACACCCTCGCTATATGTTTGGGTCTACCAGGTCTGAATGGCATCCTTCCCTGCCATCGGATCCAACTCACCACCAGGTGGTGATCAGTTGACACCTCTGCATCTCTCTTTACCCGAGTGTCCAAGACATACAGTCGCAGGTCTGATGACACAATAACAAGATTGATCATCGACTTGCGACCTAGGGTGTCCTGGTGCCAGGTGCATATATGGACACCCTTATGCTTAAACATGGTGTTCATTATGGACAAACTATGGTTAGCACAGAAGTCCAATAACTGAACACCACTCGGGTTCAGATCAGGCAGGCCGTTCCTCCCAATCCCCCCCTCCAGGTTTCACTGTCATTGCTCACATGCACATTCAAGTCCCCCAGTAGGACAATGGAGTCTCTAAGAGAAGCACCCCCCAGCACCCCAGTCAGAGACTCCAAAAAGGGTGGGTACTCTGAACCATCACTTGGCACATAGGCACAAATTATGGTCAGGACCCATTTCCCAACCCGAAGGTGCAAGGAAATAACCTTTTCATCTAATGGGGAAAACTCCAATATAGAGGCAGCAAGGTGGGGGGATACAAGAATACCCACCCCTGCTCGTCGCCTCTCATCTAGGGCAACTCCAGAGTAGGCGAAGCTCCAGCCCCTCTCCAGGAGACTGGTTCCAGAACCAGAGCTGTGTGTTGAGGTGAGGCCGACTATATCTAGCCGGTATCTTTCAACCTAATACACCAGCTCAGGCTATTTCTCCACCAGAGAGGTGACATTCCATGTCCCAAAAGCCAGTTTAGGAAGCCTGGGATCAGACTGCCAAGGTCTCTGTCTTTGACCGCCACCTGATCCACATAGCACCGGACCCCCATGGTCCCTCCTGCAGGTGGTGAGCCCACTGGAGGCAATACAGAACAAGAGAATAAATTATTTATTTTTTCCTCTCCGCTCGGTACCGAATGGTTGGGGACCGTAGGGAGTTTTCAAATGAAGGTGCTGCCAGTAATTTCCAAATCTATACTCCTTAACATTGTTGTAATGGGTATTGTGTTAAAGTCTGCATTTGCTGTTGCACAAAAGAGTTTTTCTGTATAGCAGAAGTTTCTGCTTAATTTACAAATCACTGTAATAGGAAATGTTTGACAATCCTGTGCTTTTCTTGTATTGTTATATAGAATATCACTGCAGTAAACTGGAAAAAAAAAACATCTGCTTTAAAATTTGCAATTCTTCCCACAACTTTTAGTGCAGAAAAACCTCTCAAAACATCTCAACTTTTATTGCAATTTAAAAAAAAAAAAAAAGCTCCCGCAAATTCAGGATTTTTGGGCCGCAAAAATCATAACAATATCCCGTGAAATCCTGGAGGGACTGACTTATGTGCTTGTAACTGGAGAGGAAGTGAAGCTGTACTTGTGCTGGCTCTTCATCTGCTCAAACTGCGCTCTCAGGTCTCTCAGCTGTGTGTGCAGCTGTTCCAGCTTTGGTGAAGATGCCCCCTCCGAGTTTCTGATCAGCCTCGAGTCTAAAAGGAGGCCCGGGGGAAGGGCTGGGTGTAGCACAGCAGAAAGGGCTTTTGGCAAGAGAGAGGAGAAAGACTCTGAGGGAACTGGTTTAGGTGCTCCTTCCTGTGGAATAAAATGCCATATGTGAAACAGGACATAGGATTTATATTGTATAACCTCAGATTTTTTTCCTTCACACTCACAGGAAGGATGGACCCATTCTGGCTTGTTTCCTCAGTACTTTCTTGATGTGTTGCAGAATTAAACTCTTCTCTTTGGTTTTTCTGTCTTTCTTCCATCATGAGTGTTACCTGTAAAAACAAGTGTAGTTTGAGACATCTGATAAGCAAAAAGCATGAAAATTTTATCAATTATTGTCCAAGCTTTTCATTGCAACTGAACCCAGAAGATGATTTTATACGTACATGATCACTCAAATGATTACAGTGGTGGACCTACTGTGGTTCTACAGCGTGGAGTACCGTAAGAACAGAGCCAAAGTAGAAATCTTCTCGTCCTGTGGGTGTCTGTATGTGTTTGTGTGCAAGTGTGTGAGACGGCTCAGGCAAGTTAAATTTATCCCAAGGACTGATGGACAACAAACAGACCACACACTCTCGTCAAACAGGGTGCAGATGAAATGATGGAATGGCTTGACTTCTGGATGACTGTAATTTAAACAGTAAACTTCCCAGAATTCGAAGCTTTGACTGTAACCTCTCATCAGCAGCAGGAGCTACCTGCTCATTCAGCTTCTCCGTCACAGAGACAATCGAATCAAACTCTTCAGTGTCTGAGAAAAACAGATAATAAATGTTAAAAAAAATAAAGTGCCAACAGTTTAGCCAGGAAACTAGAATGTGAACCATGTTTAAGCTATGGTCACAAAGATTCTTACGAACGATGGGGTTGTAAGAATCTCCCAGTTTCTATGAATTCTGGAGTTCACAGACATTCGTGGAGGGGGGCATAGTTTCTTATGGCTGCCGTTCACTTTGCAAGAGCAACTTGAGGCATTCTTGAGAAATGAGGTGCTTTTCTGTCGTACGATGGCCCTAGAGTTCTTATGTTCTTCATAAGGGTGCCTTGGGACCTTCCTACGGCATACTTTCTGCCATCTTATGAAAAATTTTGTGCAACTCACTGCACTCTGAAGTCGTTCGTAAGAAGATCTTATGGCTTTTGACACAAATATTGCACAATGACGTACTTCCACCTGATGAGCGCCTCACTACCACCTTATGCACAATGTACGAATCTCTGTACAAATGGGGATTCGTACAATGTTTCCTACAACCGCTGTAAGGAAGGGGCCCTCAAGAGCAACTTAAGGTGTTCTTGAGGCATACTTACGGCCAACATCTTGCGTAGTTGGGTTGTTCCTATGGCATTCATACGGCTGCCCTATGATGAGGGACCTTTCGTGGGGCGTTCGTAGGAATCTTGGACAAAACCATTGACCTGGCCATGAACTTACGGTCTACGAATGCTGGATTCTCCTATGGCCGCCTTAGGAAGACCGTACGAAATGGTCCAAAAAATAATTTGTACAGTGTTTGCAGCCATTCGTAAGGGTATTTGTGACTGTAGCTTAACATCTTGTTTTCTAATTCTGAGAATTCAGTATTCCTCAAAAATGGAAATTTCAAGGCTAATAGTGCTGGAGTATACTAAAATGAATAATACAATAGTGTCCAGCTTACCAGGAATGAGGCTGAGCTATAGCTGCCATGGTGGCAGAGGATGCAAAGAGAAAAAGCTGCAGAACCTTTAAGTCTACATCTACAAATGACAGATTGGAGCAGGTTAGTGGAGCAAACCCCAACAAGCTCAGTGCAGTTTTAGTTAAGGCCATTTAAGAAAAATAAATGTCCTTTAATAATTACGTGTGCTCTTCAAATTAAAACAACTGGGCTCCAGTGAGGCCAATAACAATGTGGGAGAAACAAACGCGTGTTATGGAAGAGGCAGCTGTTTGTCTCATGCCACAGCAGTGAACAAATGTTGAAGACATGCTGGAGCCAATATACAAAAAGGAGCAAATCATCAGATTTGTAAACAGACTAAACCAATTACAAACAAACAGGATCTGTTGCATACACTCACCTTGTTTTCAGCGGCACCAATGACATACAGCAGCATCTGTGGTAACTGGACACCAGCCATTGTAATCCAGAGTGGTCTGCAGAGTATGCTGTGATGAGGAGTGGTGGTGCTGTCAGGGGCTAAGTTTAGAGTAGGACCGAGTGCAGCTCACAAATATCACTGGGACAAAGCAAAGGGTGTCACTCACTGGATGGTGGCAGTGTGCAAAAGGACCAACAGGACAGAAGAATTAAGGCTGAGGAATTTAAGAACACTTTTGGTATTAATTAAAGAGGAACTACAGCTATTTTCAATAGAGTTTGTACAAAATGAACTGTATGCCATAATATTTTCAGGTCTCCTACGGTAGAGCTCCATCTAGCTGTTAAATAGAGTTTACAGTTCTTAAATCTGCAGACTGTACACTTTTGCTGCAAGACCTTCATTGAACCTGTACAGAAATGGGTTCAAAGCTGGACTGTCCCTTGCTGTGTGGCCACAGTGCGAACCACTGCTCACACTGAATGGCTCCATACTGAACAGAGATCTCAAACACATGTATCTCTAACATACACTGTATATTTGGATACTGACACAAGTTTTGTTATTTTAGCTGTTTACCAAAAGTATGTTCAAAATCAATTATATATACCCAATATGGGCTTAAAGTACAGCTCTCACCTTTAATTTGAGGGATTCACATCCAAATGGGAATTGTGGGTTGTAGGAATTACAGCCATATACATTCTCATTTCAGGGCACAAAAGTAATTGGCCAGTTAAAGCTATTTCATGGGGTCTGTATGGCTATGGACCTCTTGCACAAGTAGAGTGACATACTTCCACATTCCGGTCTCAACAGCTCTGTTGCCTGTTCATTACATGTTCCCATTCCTGGTGCTTTCTCGTCAATAAATCAATTTTAGCACTTTCACTTATCATTATACATACTGGAAATAGTGTGTGGGCAGATCGGATTTTCTTTATAAAGGTTGTGTCTTACATTTTGATTGTTTTTGTAACCAATACTGAGCCTTTTAATAGTTTCCCAGTTAGCTTAGCGGCTAGCAGCCATTGTGTTTGTTAATGTCTGTGCCATCCCAAATCCCACTGTACGGACTGTAATAGACCTGTATAGATGGGACATATATTGTGCAAAGTCTTTACACAAGCTCATTCACATTCATTTGAGCCCATGAAATGCAATTAGGAGTGAGTCAAAGTTTATGGCGATTACTAAAACACGGAACGTTCCATCAGCGATTAATGTGAGGTGACGTTGGGAGGGTTGAACCCTGGGGTTTGCTGTAGCCGTCTCAGGTGGATGACGTCAGGGCGGGCTACGGCTGCTGTATATATTGACCCATTGTGAGATATGAGTGTGGCCCTTGGGGCTAGCCGTAGCCACCTGGGGGAGTGACGTCAGGCGGGCTGCGGCCACTGTATGTATCTGTGTGTTCTGTAATAAAGTTCAGTTCATTTCTTGCCATAAGACAACTCACATCTCACTTATTCCATACATAACACTGTGACTGAGGGATTAACTCAATGAGGCGTGCAGGGCACGTCTACAGCCGTTTCTGCAGTATCCAGGAGAACCAATAATTCTGTGTCCTTACTGGTTGGCCGAGTTTGAGAAGTACATTGCAGGGTTGGACCTGGGTAAACTCGACAGAGTACGGAGGCAAGTGCTTCTGGTTCACAATCTCGGCGTAGAAGGTCAGAAAATTTTCCACACGTTAGGGGAGACGGAGTCTTATGCAGATGCTGTCAGGCTGCTTGCGACTGACTACTTTGCCGAACACACATGGAGCACGAAGCTGTGGGTTGAAAGGCTGTAGACGCCAAAAGAAGCTAAGCTAGCTAGCTCGGGGGAGTAACAGCCCAGCTAGTAGCAATGGAGAAATTAGCCACGGAGCTAGGTGGGCGCCAAACACAGGGAGCTAGTAGCTACAGGCTAAGTGCTTTGATGACACGGGAGGGAGAGCTGCGAACGGACTCGGCCCAGTTTTCTCTGCAGCTAGAGTCGGAGCAGCGGGAACGGGGGAGCGCGGGCATGCTGAGAACCCCAAAAAGCAGCAGTGACAACTGGGCATGAACACAACGCCATGGCGCAGAGCACCTCGACAACAGAGAGGAGGTACCGGACTGCTTTTGTACCCGAGATGAGCCACAGTCGAAGATGGACACTGGGGGCAAACAGCACAAAGAAGCTGGCTGGGTGCCGCGGCGGTCAAGTGGGGACCAGTCTGGCCCAAGTTCAGCGCAGGGGGGTCTTCAGTCCCATTGCCTCAGGAAACAGTGGAGGGAGCCACCAAGTGTGACGACGAAGTGCCTGCGCCGGCGAGTGGCGCTGATGTGTTAGCCCCAGATGCCCCCGGTACTTGGCCGCACAGAGAGAGAGAATCTGCAGCTATGACGGCGACTGCTACAGTGGCTTCGGAAGCGGAATATCCACGCAAATACGGGCGGGGACGCCAGCCAGCGAAATGCCAGGAACACCTGCGCATCGTGGCTGAGCTGGGCGCAGTGGGGCTTCGGGATGGCCTAATGGCTCGTCCGAGGGCATGTCAATCGATTTTGACATGTTCGGGAAGACACTCAGGTGGGCGAGGCTGGACGGGAGTCGTGATGGCGGTGGTGGGTCCGGGCTCTGCCATCCAAAGATCGGCCATTGCTCCGGGGTCTGCAGCCTCCAGGGGCGCGTCTGTTGAGGGGCTTGGATCCCCTGCAAGTTACAGTGTTTTTTCACCAGAATGACTGTGTTATTTATAGTTTCTTTGGTATGTTGTGCATGCATGTTAGATATGGGATTACAGTGGGGTAAAAAAGTATTTAGTCAGCCACCATTGTGCAAGTTCTCCCACTGAAAAGATGAGAGAGGTCTCCAATTTTCATCATAGGTATACCCAACTATGAGAGACAAAATGAGAAAAAAAAATCCAGAAAATCACATTGTCTGATTTTTAAAGAATTTATTTGCAAATTATAGTGAAAAATAAGTATTTGGTCAATAACAAAAGTTCATCTCAATACTTAGTTATACACCTTTGTTGGCAATGACAGAGGTCAAACGTTTTCTCTAAGTCTTCACAAGGTTTTCACACACTGTTGCTGTATTTTTGGCCCATTCCTCCATGCAGATCTCCTCTAAAGCAGTGATGTTTTGGGGCTGTCGCTGGCAACACGGACTTTCAACTCTCTCCAAAGAATTTCTATGGGGTTGAGATCTGGAGACTGGCTAGCCACTCCAGGACCTTGAAATACTTCTTACGAAGCCACTCCTTCGTTGCCCCGGGGCGGTATGTTTGGGATCATTGTCATGCTGAAAGACCCAGCCATGTTCATCTTCAATGCCCTTGCTGATGGAAGGGAGGTTTTTCACTCAAAATCTCACGATACATGGCCCCTTTCATTCTTTCCTTTACATGGATCAGTCCGTCCTGGTCCCTTTGCAGAAAAAACAGCCCCAAAGCATGATGTTTCCACTCCCATGCTTCACAGTAGGTATGGTGTTCTTTCTCCTCCAAACACGACAAGTTGAGTTTTTACCAAAAAGTTCTATTTTGGTTTTATCTGACCATATGGCATTCTCCCAATCCTCTTCTGGATCATCCAAATGCTCTCTAGCAAACTTCAGACGGGCCTGGACATGTACTGCTTAAGCTGGGGGACACGTCTGGCACTGCAGGATTTGAGTCCCTGGCGGCGTAGTGTGTTAATGATGGTAGCCTTTGTTACTTTGGTCCTAGCTCTCTGCAGGTCATTCACTAGTCCCCCCGGGTGGTTTCTGGATTTTTGCTCACCGTTCTCGTGATCATTTTGACCCCACGGGGTGAGATCTTGCGTGGAGCCCCAGATCAAGGGAGATTGTCAGTGGTAGTGTATGTCTTCTATTTCTAATAATTGCTCCCACAGTTGATTTTTTCACACCAAGCTGCTTACCTATTGCAGTTCAGTCTTCCCAGCCTGGTGCAGGTCTACAATTTTGTTTCTGGTGTCCTTTGACAGCTCTTTGGTCTTGGCCATAGTGGAGTTTGGAGTCTAACTGTTTGAGGTTGTGGACAGGTGTCTGTTATACTGATAACAAGTTCAAAACAGGTGCCATTAATACAGGGTAACGAGTGGGAGACAGAGGGAGCCTCTTAAAGAAGAAGTTACAGGGTCTGTGAGAGCCAGAAATCTTGCTTGTTTGTAGGTGACCAAATACTTATTTTCAACCATAATTTGCAAATAAATTCTTTAAAAATCAATGTGATTTGGGACTCCGTCTGGACGCCATGGCGACTGCACTTAACACTGAAGCTCTCAGACTCAATCCAGGATAACACCTTGAAAATCAAACTTAACGGATTTTTGGAGGAGTGGAATAATCAAAAGACAGAAATCATCATGTCTAAAGGAAAACAGAAGAAACTGAAATTCTCCAGGCCAGGACACGTATCGGCCGGAGAATCTGAACTGGAAGATCCCCGTTCAGAAACGAGGAGCTGTGATAGCTAACAAAAGGGTTAGCCTGAAATCACTATTTGAGGAACTACGACGATTTCGCCGAGATGTTACGGCCGAAATTTCGGGAATTCAGAGAAGAATTGAAAAGGACAAACAGCAGAGGGGACCAGGGCCGAGAACCGAATCTTGGAAACAGAGGATCGAATAAAAGTGCTCGAGAGATTCTGTCTGGACCTACGCAAAAGACAAGCAGCTATAGAGGCTAAGCTAACCGACCAAGAAGGAAAAACAAAGAAGAGATAACATAAGAATTCATGGTCTGATAGAAGTGAACCGAAAATGGGTTTAACTCAATGGCAGAATGCGTGGAATCCTTACTAAGAGAGAAATGGGATATTCCACAAACCACCGACTTGAGATAGAAAAGGCACATCGTCATTAGCCGCTAGGCCGGCGGCGGAAGCGCCCCCACGTTCGGTGTTGGAAGATTTTCCAATTTCAAAATAAAACAAGAGGTTGTGTAAGACTGGCCTGGCAGAAAAAAGATTTATGCACCAGGAGAGAAAAGTCTACGTGGAACACGATTACGCCCCGGAGTCCTTAAAAAGCGCAGGGAATACAATGACGCGAAAAAGGTGTTAAGAGAGAAGAAATTGCGCTTTCAGACACCATTTCCTGCGAAGTTAAGGGTCTTCTACGGCGATGAAACGTGTCTCTGTAATTCGGCCGGAAGAAGCAACAGCTGACATGGCGAAAAGAGGGCTCCCGGTAACGGGTATTTAAACCCGCGGCAGACCCGAGTGTGAAGATCAAAGCGCAAACATGGGACAACACAAAGACCCTCAAAATCCACGGACCAGCAGCGGGAAACCCAGCACCAGAGCGTCGCGGATAAACATCCGTTTTCAGGTTGGAATAGCGACCTTTTTTTTTTTTCCTCTTGAATCAATTCCGCACATCCAACCCCCCTCATACAAGGTAACAAACATTAAAGGAGATGCATATTCAGCATGTGGTAAAACATTTCATGGAACATTCATTTTATTTGAAACAAAATAAGTCTTGTAATAGAAAAAAAAAAAAAAAAAATAAACTTGTTAAAATAGAAATGTTGACAATAATCCTCATGTTCTCGCTTCAAACTAACAGAATACTGTTTTGCGTTGAATGTTGATGTGATTGGGGGGTGGGGAGGTGCACACAATTTCACAGGTTTAGGCATAAAGAGGAAAAAAAAAAAAATCTTAACAAGTTTGAGTGGGGTTCTGAAACTCACGTTAAAAGGCATGGGACAACTTTCAGTGGTAAGAGAGGGCCCTCAACACGGAACAGAGTTTGAGGAATTTCCCTCAGGAGCCTTCACTCCATCAAGGCTCTTACAGGGTCTGTAAAAATAGACCTCAGCTCAGGAAGTTCTTTTGACAGCTTTTTGTTTTAAAGTTTTTTACACTATGTTCTTAATGTTTTTCTTGTTTTTAATGTTCTTTCAGTTTCTGAGTAGCACAAAAGAGGGCCACCACACAGTTATACTAAACAAAACAACACAATGGAGAAACAGGGTGTAACCAAAATAATTTCATATAATGTAAAAGGAATCCTGAATCCAGTTAAAAGATCCAAGATTCTAGGCAAAATGAAAAAAGACAAAGCAGGAATAATACTTTTACAAGAAACCCACCTAACAGACGTGGAACACAATAAACTCAGTAGACAAGGGTTTAAAATGATCTCTTCATCTTCATATAAATCAGGGAGGAGGAGGGGAGTAGCAACATTGATATCAACCAAAATTACATTTGAAAAAAAATCAGAACACAAAGATAAAGAAGGGAGATACAGTTTGGTAACTGGGCGGCTAGAGGGAGAAGATATCACCCTGCTGAATGTGTATGCTCCCCCAGGGGCTAACTGGAAATTTTATAAAAATGTATTCGACCTAATGATAACTAAAGCTCAAGGTTTAGTGATATGTGGTGGGGACTTCAATCTTAGACTGAATCCATACTGGGATGCTTCTGGTAATTCCCCACATCAAAATAACACCCAAAACAGGAATACGGGATGCTACTAAAAGAATTGGGAGTCTGTGACGTGTGGAGGGAACTCAACCCAGTGTAAAAGACTATACATTTTACTCAACTCCACATTTCATCTTACTCAAGGATTGACTATTTTTTTATGTTTAATAGAGACATTGGTAGAGTAAAAACATGTAAAATAGGACTGATGGATCTCTCCGACCACAGTCCGATCGTACATGGACTTAAATATCCATAAATACACAAATAATACATTTTCTTGAGGTTAAATTCAAATGTCCTGAAAGGACCATGAAAGAGATTGGAGTCAGATATTCTCAGATATTTGGAAGATAACGATAATGGAGATGTATCCCCTTTAATACTGTGGGAATGCATGTAAAGCTGTAAGAAGAGGTAAGATTATTGCAAAACTGGCAACCCAAAAGAAACTAAGACAAGAAAAACTATCCACATTAGAGTCAGAACTTAGGAACCTAGAAAAAGAACACAAAGGCAACACTCATTCTACTGACTCGCTCAAGATTAATGAAATTAAAAACCAAATAAATGAGATCTACACAATAGAAATCCAGAAGAAACTTACATTTCTGAAACAAAATACTATGAAGCAGGCAGTAAATCGGCAAAATTGCTAGCCTATAAATTGAGGGAAACATCAAACAGAAAGAGCAATCTACAAAATCAGAGACCCAGTATCAAAGGAAATAAAATTCAGAATTCAGGATATTCTTAAAACTTCGAGAATTACTATAAGAACTTATACTCCCACAAAAAACATATAAAATGCATCCGAGGCATTCCAAAACACATTAAACCTTCCCCAACTTACGGAGTCACAAAATAAAACACTACTGTCAGAAATACATCTAAAGAATTGGAAAAAGCAATTATGAACTTAAAGCTAACAAATCCCCAGGAGCTGATGGCTATACAGCAGAGTGGTACAAAACCTTTAACAGCAACTATCTCCTCTCCTCCTGAAAACATTTAATTATGTCCTCCACACAGGGGAAATCCCCCCCTCCTGGAGAGAAGGGGTCATTGCAGTTATACCTAAACCTGAAAAGGATAAACTAGAGTGCTCCAAACTACAGTCCAATCAGTGTAATAAATCAGGACTATAAGCTTTTTACCATTATCTTGCCAAAAGGTTAGAGGAATATACTGACAGACCTAATTTCATTTAGGACCCAACTCAGGTTTTATAAGACAAGACAGACACAAGGGACAGCATTCGACACGCACTTTACACATAATTCATCATATAATAAAATATATACTAAATGCAGTCATATAGGATTATGATGCTGAAAAAGCATTCGATTCGGTTTGGACTGGGTCTTTTCTATTCAGAGTCTTTATCCAGTTTCAATTTTCATAACAACTTCATTAGAACTATACAGGCATTATAAAAAAACCAACAGCTAAAATAAGGATTAAACGGTAATTTATCATCATCTTTTGAACTGGAAAGAGGATGTCGTCAGGGCTGCCCCCTGTCTCCACTGCTCTTTGCATCTTCATAGAACCTCTGAGCCAATGGATAAGACAAAACCAAAAAATTCAAGGTATTACACTTGGTCAGAAGGAACATAAAATAGCACTCTTTGCTGATGACATTTTATTATACCTAGGGCAGCCGGACACTTCTTTACCAGAACTAACCTCAGTTTTTTCAGAGTATGGAGATTTATCGGGGGTACAAATTAAATATGCATAAAACCCAAGTTTTAACATTCAACTATGACCCAAATCATTATTCACTAAGCAAACTCAAAACTAACTGGGAGTCGGAATCTATGAAATATCTGGGGGTCAATATCCCGAAACAACTCAACAAAATTATATCACTAAACTATGATCCACTGGTGACAAAAATAAAATCTGACCTAGCAAGATGGAATATGATACCATTCTTGGGTATTGCACAAAGAATTGAAGCAGTCAAAATGAATATACTTCCACGTCTTCTATACCTTTTCCAAACAATACCGGTAGAACCTCCCAATAAAACATGGCAGGAGCTGGACAGAAGGATCTCAAGATTCATATGGCAGGGCAAGAGACCTAGAATCAGATATAGAACCCTACAGCTAAACAAAGACAAAGGTGGGCTCGCGCTGCCAAATATCAGGGACTACTTTAAAGCCGCACAATTAAAACTTTAGTAGAGATATGTAACCCAGTCTACTCTGCACAATGGAAGGAGATCGAATGCCAAATAACAAGTGACATCCCCCTACAGGCGATAATAGGGAACAATGTCTTACCTAAGCTTTTGAATAACACTAACCCCGTGGATAGAGACCCCCGCTAAAAATTTGGTTTAAGATAGTCAGAGAGAATCAAACTAAAGAGCCCTATCGACTTCTGCAATGGATCGCCTATGATCAGGACTTTACTCCTAATAAAACAGACACCAGATTTAAAAAGTGGAAGGAGAAGGGGCTGATAAAATATTACGATTTTTTTAAAGGGCAAATCTTAAGAAGTTTTGAAGATTTGAAAAAACAAGGCCTAATAAATCAAGACCTTTACAGGTTCTTCCAGCTTAGACACCACATAAACAATATACTTAAAAAGGAGGTTTTGGAAAGGGCCCAGTCAGGTGTTCTGAAGGTCTTCTTAATGGCATATAAAGGGATCCCAGGGATCAGATACATTTCTAAAATATACCAAGGTCTTCAAGACTTAAAAGGAGACAACACATCTTATATAAAAGAGAGATGGGAAAAAGAGGGGAATTTCACTTTACATCTGGAAATATGGGAAAAGCTAAATAAACAGCAATGGATAAGTACCTCATCCCTGCAGTGGAGAGAATTTGGATGGAAAAACTTGGCAAGATTTTTCAGAACACCTGCACAAAACAAATTTACCCATAAGGGATTGAACTGTTGGCGCTTGTGTGGTGAAAAGACTGCAAATCATTTTCATGTGTTTTGGTCATGCCCAGTTATCCACCAATATTGGACCAATGTACAGACAATATTGGGGAAAATATTCAAAATAACAGTTCCCTTTTCTTTTGTAACTTTGTATTTGGGTTTACTACCGGACTCACTGGAAAGACGAGGAGAAAAATACTTATTCAATGTTTTAATATTGGCAAGCAAAAAAGCTCTAACTAAAAAATGGATGTTGAAGGACTGTCCTACACCTGAAGATTGGACTAACGTGATCCAAGACATTTACTCGATGGAAAAGTTGACATTCGCACTGAGACAGGACATGGATGGGTTCATGAACTTTTGGCAACCCTGGACCGCATATGTGTCTTCCATTAGATCTAATCTTTGACAAATACCATTTCAATAATGGTTCCGCTCTTTGTTCCAACGCTACTCAGATGCTCTTTTACCTTTATTTACTTACTTTTTCTTTTTGTTTGTTTTTTACTGGTTTGTTTGTTTTTTTTAATTTGTTTTTTGTTTGTTTTTTTTTCTCTTTTCACTTTTTCTTTCACTTTAAAAAAAAAAAAAAATAAGGGGTGTTGTAAGAATTAATCTTCCAATGTTGTCAGATATCAGGAAATAAGGGAACATGTGATGAAAATGTAAACACTGCATTGCTGTAACGACCTGTATACCCTTTACAAAAACTTAAATAAAAAAAATCTGGGAACCACAAAAAAAAAAAAAAAAAAAAAAAAAATCAGTGTGATTTTCTGGATTTTTTTTTCTCATTTTGTCTCTCATAGTTGAGGTATACCTATGGTGAAAATTGGAGACCTCTCTCATCTTTTAAGTGGGAGAACTTGCGCAATTGGTGGCTGACTAAATACTTTTTTGCTCCACTGTATTTTGTGTGTTTTTCTTTAGTTTAGGAGCACAGCCTGTTAATGTATGGACTCTCTTAGCTTAGGTGCGGCAAAATAATCCACCTCGCCATGCAGGCTGCACGGTAGTCCACCCGTCAGCCCTATTTTACTTATTTTGTGCGAATATGTTAGGCCATTTACGGCATTGTTTTCGTTCGTTATCTTAGTGCGTGACTCGGGTCCCAAATTTGGGGAGGGTTTTCAATTGTATGTGTGGTTTTGGACTTTTCTAAAGGGGGGAAAGTGTGAGATATGAGTGTGGCCCTTGGGGCTTGCCATAGCCACCTGAGAGGAGTGACGTCAGGTGGGCTGCGGCCACTGTATGTAGTTTGTGTGTTCTGTAATAAAGTTCAGTTTATTGCTCTGCATAAGACGACTCACGTCTCACTTATTCCATACATAACACCATGTCTGCAATAAAGTTCAGTTTGTTGCTCGGCACAACCTGAATCACGTCTCGCTCATTTCCATACATAACATTTGGCGACTGAGGATTAAATCATGGAAGCATGCAGAACACCTCTATGGCCATTTCTGGAGCACCCAGGAGAACTAACAATTCTGTGGCCTCGCTGGTTGGCCGCATTTGAGGCGTACATTGTGGCGTTGGGCCTGGGTGGATTCGACGGAGTAAGGAAGCGAGCACTTCTGGTTTGCAAACATGGCGTAGAAGGTCAGGGAATTTTCCACACATTAGGGGAGACAGAGTCTTATGCAGATGCTGTTAGGCTGCTTGCTAGCTACTTTGCCGAACACACACATAATACAAAGCTGTGGGTTGAAAGGCTCTTGGTGCCAAAAGACACTAAGCTAGCTAGCTCAGGGGAGTTAATGGCCCAGCTAGTAGCAACAGAGAAGTTAGCCACGGGGCTAAGTGGGTGCCAAACACAGAAGCTAGACACTACAGGCTACAGCTAGATAACACGGTGGAATCAGAGCCACAGGAGAGGGAGCCCGTGTCCATCGAGAATGACAAGCCAGCCGAAGAGCACAGCACGGAAGGAGAACAGCAAATGAACTCGGCTCAGTTTTCCCCGCAGCCAGAGTCAGAGCAGTGGGAAGGGGAGCACAAGCATGCCGAGAGCCCCGAAAAGCAGCAGCAGCAACTGAACACAAGCACAACACACGGCGCAGCACAGCGGAGCACCTCAGATGACAGAGAGGAGGTACCGGACTGCTTTTGTACCCGAGATGAGCCGCAGTCAAAGACGGAGACAGCGGGTGAAGGGTTCGCGGCGAACATGGTGACAACAGAACCTCCGCAGCATGGCAGAGGTCCCGAGCTGAACGAGCACAGAGCCACCAGGAGCGCAGCGACAGCGCAGGAAAACAAGTGAGGCGCTGCTTCATGTTATGGACTGGGTTCGTGCCGGCGGGAAACCGGGACGGCGACTGACCGGGAAGCAGCGGGCACCATTGAGGATCGTGGCTAAGCTGGGTGCAGCGCGCTTTGGGTTGTCCAGCGGCTCATCAAGGCACGCCAATCAGCTTCAGCGTGTCTGGGAAGACGCTCCGGGTGGCGAGGCTGGACGGGAGTTGGTGATGGCGATGTGGGATCTAGGCTCCGCCATCCAGAAGATCGGCCATCGCTCCAGGGGTCTGCGGTCTCCAGGGGCACGCCTGCTGAGGGGTTGCCCTGGACCCCCCATGCAAGTTCCAACTTTTTCACCCAAATGACTGTGCAGTAGCACTTCATTTATAGTTCTTGTTTTGCATGCATGTTATGTCATGTTATGGGGTTGTGAATATATACAGTGGTGTGAAAAAGTGTTTGCCCACTTCCTGATTTCTCATGTTTTTGTATGTTTGTCACACTTAAATGTTTCAGATCATCAAACAAATTTAAATATTAGACAAAGATAACACAAACACAAAATGCAGTTTTTAAATGAAGGTGTTTATTGTTAAGGGGAAAAAAATCCAAACCTACATGGCCCTGTGTGGAAAAAGTGATTGCCCCCTAAACCTAATAACAGGTTGGGCCACCCTTAGCAGCAATGACTGCAATCAAGCATTTGCTGTAACTGGCAATGAGTCTTTTACAGTGCTGTGGAGGAATTTTGGCCCATTCATCTTTTCAGAATTGTCGTAGTTCAGCCACACTGGAGGGTTTTCCAGCATGAACCGCCTTTTTAAGGTCATGCTACAGCATTTCAATCAGATTCAGGTCAGGACTTTGACTAGGCCAGTCCAAAGTCTTCATTTTGTTTTGTTTTGTTTTTTAAGCCATTCAGAGGTGGACTTGCTGGTGTGTTTTGGGTCATTGTCCTGCTGCAGAACCCAAGTGTGCTTCAGCTTGAGGTCACGAACAGATGGCCGGAAATTCTCCTTCAGGATTTTTTGGTCGACAGCAGAATTCATGGTTCCATTTACCACAGCAAGTCTTCCAGGTCCTGAAGCAGCAAAACAGCCCCAGACCATCATGCTACCACCATCTTATTTTACTGTTGGTATGATGTTCCTTTTCTGAAATGCTGTGTTACTTTTACACCAGATGTCATGGGACACACATCTTCCAAAAAGTTCAGCTTTTGTCTGGTCAGTCCACAGAGTATTTTCCCAAAAGTCTTGGGGATCATCAAGATGTTTTCTGGCAAAACTGAGATGAACCTTTATGTTCTTTTTGCTCAGCAGTGGTTTTCGTCTTGGAACTCTGCCATGCAGGCCATTTTTGCCCAGTCTCTTTCTTATGGTGGAGTCATGAACACTAACCTTAACTGAGGCAAGTGAGTCCTGCAGTTCTTTGGATGTCGTTGTGGGGTCTTTTGTGACCTCTTGGATGAGTTGTCGCTGCGCTCTTGGGGTAATTTTGGTCGGCTGGCCACTCCTGGGAAGGTTCACCATTGTTCCATGTTTTTGCCATTTGTGGATAATGGCTCTGAAATCAGTGATTTCTTGATTGAGAACAGGTGTGGCAGTTATCAGGCCTAGGTGTGGCTAGAGAAACTGAACTCAGCTTTCCAAAGATGTGATAAACCACAGCTTATTTATGTTTTAACGGGGGGGGGGGTCACTTTTTCACACAAGGCTATGTAGGATTGGATTTTTTTTACCCTTAATAATAAACACCTTCATTTAAAAACTGCATTTTGTGTTTACTTGTGTTATCTTTGTCTAATATTTAAACCTGTTTGATGATCTGAAACATTTAAATGTGACATACAAAAAAATGAGAAATCAGTTAGGGGGCAAACACTTTTCCACACCACTGTACTCGCTTGATGTTAAGGCACAATATGGTAGTATTAGCAACTAGATCCATAACCATGAATTACCTAAGGTTCAGTACACCAAAACCAAAACCATTATATGAACCTGGGCAACCGGGTAGACTGCCACTAAGATCCTGCATGGTTGAGTGGATTATTCTGCCACTTGTATCAACCATGCTTTGTTTAAACAATTTCAAAAACAGTCATTTAACAGTCCAACCTCAGGGGGCCTCTGGTGAGCCCGCGGTGGGTGCAGCCTGGAGGTGCTGGCTGTGGCAGACCTGGGTGCCATCTTGCTGGAATCGCACTCTTGTCAGCAAAGTCCCAGTCTGGGTCCCACACTGGCTGGGTCAGTTCCAGTGTTGCATCTTGATCCGGGGCAGCTGGTGGTCTTACCTTCTGCATACGGCTGGCGTGCCATCGCGAACCATCGGCCATCTGGAAGGTGAGCTTACACTGGCGGTGACAGGAGCATCTGCAGGTCGTTGGGCATTCGGATTGGCGAACCCGAACCCAATCAAGCACCGTGAGCTGGTCAGCTTCATGCGGTGCTGCTGCTGCTGTCTTGTCCCTGATGCTGGTGGCGGTTGTGATGGCATGACATTCTTGCTGGCAGCAGGACAAGCTCCGGGTTGGCATCATTTACCAGGGTCCTGCCTTGGCCATGGACTCAAGTCTCCTGTGGCTGAACGACGGCTCCATGAAGCTTATGCCGGGTGAGGATCTGAATCAAGTCCGTGTTCTGCTCTCCATACAGTGTGAAGCTTGGAGCGTCCTGCACCCATGTGTCTGGGTGAAATGTGCTCTAGCCATCAGCGGTCAAACAAAGTCCTTTGTGGTCATAAATGGTGAAGCCCAAATTTGTGAAAAAGGTCACACCCCAGGATGTTGTCGCCATGTGTCCCAATCTGGAAGGTGAATGCTGGGGGGACTTTGGACCTGTAGTGAACTGTTAACGTGATGCTTCCTACAAGGCCGACTCTGGTGTGTCCGTATCCATAGAGCTCCACCGCGTCTGGCTTGATTGGATGCCGAGGAAAGAACCTTTTCACTGTGACCTAGTTCATCAGCAACCTCGTAGTGGTGGTGTCCAGTAGCAACGGCAGAGTGATATCATTGATTTTCACTATGCACCACTTGTACGCTGAATTGCTAGAGTCCACTGAAGAATGGTTGTTAGCAAAGGCAGTCCAATTGAGCTGGGTGGCGAGCTCGTCGTTGACTTTGTTGAACGGTACACTTTGGCAAAATGGTTAAGCTTACCACAGCGGTGGCATCTCTGCTCCCTGGCTGGGCAGGAGCATGCGCACATTTAATGCACGTAGGAGCCACAGTTACCACACTTTCGGTGTCCCATGATGTCCCGTTGTCCTGTGGTATTCACATCGGCGTCCTCCAAAAAGGTTGTGGTGTCAAGGGTCTGCAAGGGTAACTGCATGAGCTAGTGGGGTTTGTTGTTGTGAAGCTTCTAGCTGCGATGTTAGCTGGGTGGCGGCCTCCAAATGGAACGCTAACTCCACTGCCTTCGCCAGTGGCAGGTCGTCCGGTGCCATTAACAGCTTCTCCTGCAGCCGCAGGTTGGTGGTGTGCTCTTTTTAGCTGGTCCCGCACCATCTCATCTTCTAGCCATGCAAACCTGCATGTACTCACCAGACAGCGGAAGTCGGCAACAAATTGCTGAGTCGTCTCTCCCATTCCCTGTCAAAACCCTAATTCTTCATGCCAACACACTTTCAGGTGTCGCAAAATATCCAGCTAACAAGGACATGCATTTGTAGGTATCCACTGGGTCCAGTGTTCTGAACACACGTTGTCCCTCACTGCCGAGGCTATGTGTTAGCATAGCACATAGTTGAAGCTTGTTAGTCTTCACTAGATCCATAGCCAACACATACGTCTCAAAAGACTCGAACCAACGAGGCCACGGAATGAGCAACTTACCTGGAGTAGCGGGGAACGTGGCAGGGGTGCCAGACACGCTTCCATCTTCAGGAAAATATCGAATTCTCCTTCAGAAGACTAAGTTTACCTCATCACCATTGTTGTGTCTGTGTTTATTGAGACCAGCGGACACGTTTCTGTTTTCAAGGTTAGCTTTATTGAACAGCTAACAACAATAAGCAGGGTACTGGAGAGGAGAGTCCGACCACTGTCAAACCTTGGATTCAGGAGGAGCAATGTGGTTTTCGTCCTGGCTGTGGAACATCAGATCAGCTCTTTACCCTCTCGAGAATCCTCAAGGGTTCATGGGAATTTGCCCAGCCAGTCCACATGTGTTTTGTGGACTTGGAGAAAGCATTTGACCACATCCCTCGTGGCCTCTTGTGGAGGGTGCTGTGGGGAGTATGGGGCATCGGGCTCATTGTTACGAGCTATCTGGTCCCTATACGACCATTGCAAGAGTTTGGTTCGTATTGCCAAGACCCAGTCAAACATGTTTCCAGTGAGAGTGGACTCTGCCAGGGCTGCCCTTTGTCACTGATCCTGTTCATAATTTTTATGGACAGGATATCTAGGCGCAGCCAAGGATTGGAGGGTGTCATGCTCGGTGGCACAGGATCTCATCTCTGCTCTTTGCAGATGATGTTGTCCTGTTGGCTTCATCCAGCAATGACCTACAGGTCTTACTGGGACAGTTTGCTACAGAGTGTGAACCGGCTGGGATGAGAATCAGCACCTCAAGTCCGAGTCCATGGTCCTCAGCCAGAAAAAAGTGGATTGTCCTCTCCATGTTGGGGACAAACTCCTGCCCCAAGTGGAGGAGTTTAAGTATCTCAGGGTCTTATTCACGAGTGAAGGGAAAATGGAGTGAGAAATTGACAGACAGATTGGAGCAGCATCTGCAGTGATGCAGACATTGTACCGGTACGTTGTGGTGAAGAGGGAGCTAAGCTCTAAGGCAAAGCTGTTGATTTACTAGGCGCAGCCAGGGAACAGAGGGTGTCATGCTTGGTGACCACAGGATCTCATCTCTTGTTTGCGGATGATGTTGTCCGGTTGGCTTCATCCAGCAATGACCTACAGGTCTTACTGGGATGGTTTGC
Source organism: Pholidichthys leucotaenia (assembly GCA_020510985.1). Taxonomy (NCBI): domain Eukaryota; kingdom Metazoa; phylum Chordata; class Actinopteri; order Cichliformes; family Pholidichthyidae; genus Pholidichthys; species Pholidichthys leucotaenia. Next base: position 14,092,558 of record CM035844.1, read on the forward strand.
CACTGAGTGTGAACCGCCTGGGATGAGAATCAGCACCTCCAAGTCTGAGTCCATGGTCCTCAGCCGGAAAAGATTGTCCTCTCCGGGCTGGAGACAAGCTCCTGCCCCAAGTGGAGGAGTTTAAGTATCTCAGGGTCTTATTCATGAGTGAGGGGAGAATGGAGCGAGAGATTGACAGATCGGAGCAGCCTCTGCAGTGAGCGGACATTGTACCAGTCTGTTGTGGTGAAGAGGAAGCTGAGCTCTAAAGCAAAGCTGTCAATTTACTGGTTAATCTATGGTCCTGCCCTCACCTATGGTCATGCGCTTTGGGTAATGACTGAAAGAATGAGATTGCGGATGCAAGCGGATGGAATGAGTTTTCTCCGTAGGATTGCTGGACTCACCATTAGAGATAGGGTGAGGAACTCAGTCATCCAGGAGAGGCTCAGAGTAGAACCGCTGCTCCTCCACATCGAAAGACGCCAGTTGAGGTGGTTTGGGCATCTGATCAGGATGCCTCCTGGATGCCTCCCACTTGAGGTGTTTTGGGCACGTCCAACGGGGAGGAGACCCCGGGGCAGACCCAGGACATGCTGGAAAGCTTATGTCTCCCATTTGGTCTGGGAACACCTTGGTATTCTCTCTGAAGAGCTGGAGCAGGTGGCTGGGGAAAGGGAAGTCTGGGCTTCTCTGCTTGAGCTGCTGCCTCCATGACCCGGACCTCTGGAAAAACAGTAGAAAATGGATGAATGGATGGACAACTATCACAACAAGCTAGCGGAGGTGTGGTACAGGCAGGTTACAGGTGGAGCGCCAAAGAGTCAGTCTCCTGCCGTTTGCCCCTTAATATAGTCACGGCGTGATGACATCACTTCGTGTGTGCGTCCCCATGTCTGTGACGTGTGTGGTGGTATTTTCAATATGCCACAGGTGCATCTCAGCAAATTAGAATGTCATCGAATAGTTGATTTCAGTAATTCAGTTAAAAAAAAATAAACTTGTGTAGATTTACACACAGCATGATATTTTTCAAATGTTTATTTCTTTTGATGATTATAGCTTACAGCTCATGAAAACCCCAAATTCAGTTTCCCAAAAAATTTGATTACATAAAATTAATTTTAATAAATGGATTTTTAATAGAAATGTTGGTCGACTAAAAAGTATGAGGGGAGGCTGAAAAGTTCAGTGGTCAAATTTGACCAAATGTGGTTTATTTTTCAACATAGCCTCACCTTCGGTCTACACACTTCTTCCACTGGTGTTTCAGTGCTTGGATCCCTGCGGTTGAAAAATAAACCACATTTGGTCATTTGACCACTATCAACCCCCCGCATGTCCATGTACCACTCAATACTTGGTCAGGGCTCCTTTTGCATGAATTACTGCATCAAAGCGGCGTGGCATGAAGGTGATCAGTCTGTGGTACTGCCAAGGAGTTATGAAGGTCCAGGTTGCTTTGATAGTGACCTTCAGCTCGTCTGCATTATTGAGTATGTGGTGTCTCAACTTCCTCTTGGCAATACTCCATAGATTCTCTATGGGCCAGGTTTTGGTACTTTTGGTAGTGTGGGTAGGTACCAAGTCCTGCTGGAAAATGAAATCAGCATCTCCATAAAGCTTGTCAGCAGAGGGAAGCATGAAGTGTTCCAAAATTCAAGATTCAAAGGCTTTATTATCATGTGCACAGTTAAGAAATGCTACATTTCCTGAGCAATGAAATTCTTACTTTGCTCTCCGAACGAATGCCAAGTTAAAGGTACAGAAACAACAATTCTAATAGGTCATGACACACTAACACAGTAACTCAATCCTAGTACTGATGGATGCTAAGACACACACACCAATACACAGTTAGGCAGCAGAAGAATGAAAATGAAAGTCACCGGATGACTAAAGTGATAGTGGTATATTGATATCAGAGATGATGTGAACCTGAGATGGCATGAACCTATGTACAGTGTGCAAATGAGCAGTGTGCAACCTGATGTGAATCTGAGATGGCACAGACTTATGTACAGTGTGCAAAATTTCCTGGTAGACTACACTGACTGGACAAAAAAAAAACAAAAAAACAACAGTGGACCAACACCAGCAGATGACATGGCTCCCCAAATCATCAGTGACTCTGGAAACTTTACACTGGACCTCAAGCAGCTTGGATTCTATGCCTCGCCACTCTTCCTCCAGACTCTGGGACTTTGATTTTCAAATAAAATGCAAAATTTACTTTCGTCTGAAAAGAAGTCATCTGCTGGTGTTGGTCCACCGTGTACTATCAAGTCCGAAGTCAATCTGCCACAACATTTTAGAGCACTTCATGCTTCCCTCTGCTGACAAACTTTATGGAGATGCAGATTTCATTTTCCAGCAGGATTTGGCACCTGCCCACACTGCCAAAAGTACCAAAACCTGGTTTAATGACCATGGTATCACTGTGCTTGATTGGCCAGCAAACTGTCCTGTCATACAAATCTAATTTGACAAAAAACAGAACTGAATGTTGCTTGTAATGACGAGACACACACACCGAGTATCAGTCAGAACGTTTACTTGTCACTGCAACTGCAACCAACAACTCAGTGGCTCATGTACAACTCCTTATATACTTAGGTCATGGCCAGGGTCATACTGCCCTCTTGTGGTGACTCTATATGAACTTCACATATCAATACATCTCCCTTTTTTTTTTCAAGTAAAGGTCATGTCCAACTATAAACTTAAAACTGTTGACATCCTTTCAAATACACACAATCCATTCCAGGACTTTAAATCTTATTGAGCCATAAACTGTTTCTCAAATTTCTATAAACAAAATAAACTCCATTTCTGTTTACATCTCTGTCAACCTTGTACACTGAATCACAACTTCAACATTTTCTCTGTTTACAACTCAACATCAACACATTTTTTTTTTTTCATCTCAGTACTCCTTACATTTCCTCAATCAATCTTTTCGGTTTCACAATTTGCCTTTGTGAGCTTCTGTTTTGTGTCACCTCAGTCTGTTCGTTAGTGTCTGTCTCTAAGTTCTGGTTCTCCGCCATTTCTGGTTGTTCGGTTTGGCTGGGAATTGGCATGTCGCTTGTTTCACTGTCTGTGACTCTCATTTTTGTCTGAGGCACTTTCAATAAGTGACATCGGTTTCGCCTCATTGTTTTCCCCTGCTCTGTGATGACTTCATATGATCTGGGAGTTGTTTCTATGACCACTTTTGCCAGCGGTCCCCATTCTCCATCACATCTCACTCGCACAATGTCCTCATGTGCAAGTGGTCTCAGAGGTCGTGCTGTTCTGTTGTACAGTTCAGTTTGCCTCTCATCGCGCCTCACATCTCTCTTTTTCATCACCTGAGATGCTGATGGAAGTCGCGTTCTGAGTTTTCGGTTCATGAGCATTTCTGCTGGGGAAAATCCATTCTCCAGTGGTGATGCTCGGTAATTCAGGATCGCCAGATGTGGGTCTTCTGCATTGTCTGCAGCCTTTTTCAGTATGCGCTTCACAATTTGCACCCCTTTCTCTGCTAACCCATTCGACTGTGGGTACAGAGGGCCTGAGGTCACGTGCTTGAACCCATATGTGTCTGCAAAGTCTTTGAAGCACTGACTCGTGAATTGTGGTCCGTTATCGCTTACAACAGTCATTGGAATTCCATGGCGTGCGAACATTGTCTTTGTATGTGCAACCACCCTTTCTGCTGTTGTGTCACTCAACCCTGCAAACTCAGGGTAGGTGGAATGACAGTCCATGACTAACAGATAGTCCTTGCCCTTAAGCTGAAATAGATCCATGCCCACCTTTCTCCATGGCCCTTGAGGCTTCTCATGGGGCCTCATAGGCTCCTTTGGCTGTTGATACCTGTGGCGCTGGCAAGTCTCACAGCGCTGCACATATGCCTCAATGTCCTTGTGCATGCTGGGCCAATACAAAACATCACGTGCACGTCTTTTGCACTTTTCAATACCCAAATGCCCCTCATGCACTAATTTAACCATTTCTGATCTCATGGAGGTGGGTATGACTATCCTTGTACCCTTTAACAGAACCCCATCTAACACAGACAGTTCACCTTTAAAGTGTTGGTAAGGCTTGTCAAGCATAACCTGTCCTGGTTGATGTATCTGTTCCATTACTCTTTTTAGTTTCTCATCCTTTTGTGTTTCTTTCACTATCTTCGTCCATTTTACATCTGACACTGGCATGTGTGCCCTAATAGAGTCTACATGTACTTGCACAGCTTCCTCTGTTGTGCTGCTGGTGTTGCACAAGCTAGCCCTACTCAGCGCATCGGCTACAACTAGTTGCTTGCCTGGTGTAAACTCAAATTTCAAGTCATATTTCTGTAATCTTAACATTAGACGCTGGATGCACGGCGGTGCGTCACCCAGTGGCTTCTGTGAGATAGCAATCAGTGGTTTGTGGTCTGTTTCTAGTATTACTGACCGTCCATACACATATTCGTGAAACTTCTCACATCCAAACACTGCGCCTAGAGTCTCCTTCTCTATTTGCGCGTAATTTCTTTCTGCGCTTGTCATGGTGCGCGACGCGTATGCAACTGGATACCACTCTGTATCATGTTTTTGCAATAGCACAGCTCCTAGGCCGGCTTTGGACGCATCTGTGGACACTTTTAGCAGTTTGTCCTGATCATAGAATTTTAACACTGGCTCCTGTATTAGACTGCTTTTGAGCCACTCCCATTCTCTGGCATGCTCTGCCATCCACTGCCACATTGTATTGGTCTCTAACAAGCTTCTAAGAGCTATTGTGTTAGCTGATAGATTTGGGATAAATTTCCCCATGTAATTGACTAGCCCTAAGGCTCTTTGCAAGTCAATTTTGTCCTGCGGTACTGGCAGCTCTGCTATGGCCCGCACTTTTTCCGGATCTGGTTGCACGCCTGCCCCAGATAACTTCTCTCCCAGGTATGTAATCTCCTGTTACCCCAAATTGGCACTTACTCTTATTCAGTTTCATACCTGACTTTTGCGCCTGTGTGAGACTCTTGCCAACCTTCCGTCGTGTTCCTCTTTTGTTTTTCCCCAGACTACCTCATCATCAAGAAAACTCCCACCCCTTCTATTCCGTCGAATAATTGCTGCACAGTTCTATGGAAAATCTCAGGGGCTGAGCTAATCCCGAACGGCATTCGTAGAAAGCAATGCCTTCCAAATGGCGTATTAAATGTGCACAATTTAGCGCTTTCCTCATCGAGCACTATTTGGTAAAACCCAGATTTGGCATCTAATTTTGTGAAGTAGCTTGCTCCACTCATTGTGCTGGTTATGTCAGATTTTGTTGGTAGCCTGTAATGCTCACGCTGTATTACCTTATTTAGATCTTTCGGATCTATGCACAATTCTCCATTTGGCTTCTCCACTATAACTAAGGAGTTAACCCATTCAGTTGGTTCTTCAATTTTTCTGACCACTCCGTCTGCTATCAGTGAGTCTAGTGTTTCCCTCAGCCTCTTTTTAAGAGCTATTGGCACTTTTCTTGCTGCATGTATGACTGGCTCTGCATTCTCTTTCAGCCTAATTTTTTGTTTGCCTGGTAGGCGGCCTATTCCTTTGAACACCTCTTTGTATTCCTTCACCCAGTCAGTGTGTTTGGGCCTACTTGTAGTAGCCTCTGTGTTTTCTCGTGCTGTCACCTTGTCTGTATCAATGACATTCACCCTCTTGATCAGACCTAGCTGATCGCATGTTTTCAAACCCAAAATTGCTTGTCTATTTCCATCAACAAGTACAAACAATGCATTCACTGTCTTATCTTTGCTTGACAGTGTAACCCTGCACATTCCCTTAGTGGGTATTGGCTTATCGTCATATGTTCTCAGATTAATCTTTTTGTCTCTTATTTTCGGTTTGTTTTTCAGTCTTTTAAAGTCTTTCATTGGCAGGATGTTTACCTGCGCACCTGTGTCGAGCTTCAGTGACATGTCCGTGCCATTCACATCCAAGCACACAATCCATTCATCAGCGCTCGTCTCACCCTCGATGGCGTCCACGAAGAACTGATCCTCTTCGCTGTCGCTCTTTTTCTCCACGAGTTGCACCCTCTTCTTCGAGAAGCAGGTCTTTGCGAAGTGATTCTTTCCGCCACACTTGCGACATTCCTTCCCGAATGCTGGACACTGCTTCGGTGCATGTTGCATTCCACACCGCTCACAGTTCCCGCGCGCTTGCCCTGGGTTTGCATCCCTTTTCCTTGCATACAACGTTCCTTTCGGCTTCGCACGCTGCACTGCATCGACCTCAGCAGTTTCTCTTTCCTTGCTGCTAAAAGTCTTTAATTGTGCCTTTGTACTCTCAGACGCTTGGCAAATCTGTATCGCTTTCTCCAGCGTTAAGTTAGTCTCTTTAAGTAATTGCATCCGCAATTTGTTGTCTTGGACCCCAATTACAATTTGGTCCCGTATCATTGACTCACTCAATGTTCCAAAGTTGCATGACTGACTTTTCAACCGTAGGTCTGTGACATACAGTTCGATCGATTCTGACTCTTTCTGAAGTCTGTTTCTGAACACATACCTCTCGTACGTTTCATTCTTTCTCAGTGTGCAATAATCGTCGAATTTCTTCATCACGACGTCGAATTTGCCTCTTTCTTCTTCCGTGAAGACGAATGTGTTGAACACATCTAACGCAGCTCGCCCTGCTACTGTTAGCAGTAATGCTATCTTCCTTTCCTCGTCACGAAGACCGATAGCTAGCGAATAAAGTTCAAAACTTTGCTTGAATGCTTTCCAGTTCTCGTTGACGTTACCGGTCAACTTTAACTCGTCCGGCTGTCGAAGAGCGTTCATCTTCGCCGTCGGTTCGTATCTTTTATCCTGGTACCCATGTAATGACGAGACACACACACCGAGTATCAGTCAGAACGTTTACTTGTCACTGCAACCTGCAACCAACAACTCAGTGGCTCATGTACAACTCCTTATATACTTAGGTCATGGCCAGGGTCATACTGCCCTCTTGTGGTGACTCTATATGAACTTCACATATCAATACATTGCTTATGTGCTAAAACCCCACGGTATTTTGAGGTGTTCCTCACCTCAAGACAGTACCCAAAATAAATCTATTATAACTGTACAAGTCTTTGGCCTACATGCATAATCTTGGTCTCTACAGTAATTTCCCCTAGCATAATCAGTAAGTAGTAGTAAAATTTTACTATGACTGAAAAAAATGATAAAGCAAAGCAGAAATTAGATTTTTTTTTTATTTCAACATTAAAATGCCACTGTAACAATAAATCCATCTGCAGAGATGCCATTGAATCAATTGGGCAACTTCTTGACTGCAACTGGACCAAATTATATAGAATTCTACAGATTCTTCACCATTTTTAATGATAAAAGAACCAGATGGACTCGATATACTTTTAAATATAAATTAATTTGTAAACGATGGAAAACAAGGTAAACTGCACCTGTCATACATCTTTGAAAAGCTCACAAGATGTAGAACAATGTCAAATGGATGTTTTAATGTGCAGTACTACAGTTAACCCACCAGATGGGAGCAAAATGTCTGAGTTTACACTTTTTGGGGGGGGGGGCACCAGAGGGCCTGTAGGGCTTAAAGCAGGGGTGTCCAATCATGTGCCATAGAGGGCCAAGGCCCTGCAGGCTTTATCTCCACCCAGCATCTTCAACAGCAGATTCCACTGAATTTCTTCCCACCGACTGCTGCATGAAGTGAAAACACCTGAAGAGAAAACCTACAAGGTCTTGGCCCTCCATGGCACAAGTGGACACCCCTGGCTTAAAGGAAACCAAGAGAAGATTTGACAGTGTAGTCGCTTTAATATTTTAAATGTGTATTTCAGTGTTGCACAGCAATACTGCAACATCAAGGCTCAGGCATTAATAATGTTTGTCTTCTTTTCACTGATGGATAGAGCAGCTCCTGCTTCTTCCATTTTATGGCCCTTTTCCACTAGTACCCACTTGGCCCGGTTTGTAGCCTTTTCCATTAGTACCTGGTACCTAGTACCGGGTACTTAGTACCGACTCAAGGCCAGGGTACAGCCGCGCTGAGTCGAGCCGAGAATGTGACGTCAACAGACTGCAGGCCACTGATTGGTCAGGGCGTAACGTCATGAAAGCGTCCGTCTTCTGAAGAATCGCCAAACCGCCATTTGCAAAAGTTCACGGAGTAAACTCGGTCACCGAGTAAACACGATACTAATAGAGATGGCCTTGTAGGTTTCACGGAAATCTACACCGTGGCCCAACGAAGAGGAGCGGAGTTTTCTGTGCTTGGTGGCAGATACTATCCAGAGCGACATGGAGCGACCCCGCAATGAAACAGATGGCAGCCCAGCACAGAACTGGACTACGGACAAGCTGAAGATGAAAGTGAGAGAACCATTGATGGTGAGTGATTTGTGATATTGTGCATCTTTTCGCTTATTTATCCTGTTGGTGGTAAACGCACTTTTTGAGCAATACAGCGCCGTCCTGTGCTGGCTAACAAGTGTTAGCTAGTAGCTAGCCAGCTAGTAGCCAAATGCTGATTCGCGCTTGCTTTGTCTGAAGTATTCACTTGTGAGAGCAAAACAATGAAATATGCTAACCCTGGTTAAAGTCCTGGTTTGTGTACGTGTTGCACTTTGGTGCTGTGCATGAAGTTGTGTGTAATTTCTTTCTAGAATGTGTTTCCATATGCCAGGAGTTAGCCTCCCTCAGCATGTTGTTGATATAGATGCAGGTTAAGTGGACCCCAGGATCCAAAATCTCAACATATTCAAGTGCATTTTCAAACCAGTGATTTATAAAGTGATTCATATAATTTTCCAAAGCGTCAGATTAGACCCACACACCTATTCTGTGGATTTTCAAAGAAGGTGTTGGAACAGTGTTTTCATGCTGTTTCTGTTCCACCAGAAATCCCTGGATTGATAATCCTGCGGTTCTCACTGGTCAGGGAAACGAAACATTTTTGTCACATCCCACCACTGACTTTCACAAGTGTATTTCCCTAATACAGGTACATCTCCAAAAATTAGAATATCATGAAAAAGTTCAATTTTTTTATCACTCATTTCAGAAAGTGAAACCCATATATTATATAGATTCATTACACAGTGATGTATTTCAAGCATTTATTTATTTTAATTTGGATGATTATGGCTTATAGCCCCTGAAAACCCCAAATTCAGTTTCGCAAAAAATTAGAATATTACATAAAATTAATTTTAAAAAAATAAGTTTTTAAATAGAAATGTTGGCTGCTGAAATGTTGGTTAACATGGGCTGTAGTGTGGTGATATGAAAATGACGAGGCAGAGTTCTCTCTCAAAGTCACTTTTATTCACAACACCATCATCTCAAAGCAGAGAAAGAGAATGACACAGTAAACTCTCGTCCTTAAATATCAGGACTTCACACTTCACAGATCACATGTCACACAGACCACCTTGCATTATAAAGACAGTCACAATGCATTTCTCTCCATGATATCACTTCCACTGTCTCCAATGCATCCCTTCCTTAATCCTTTAATTGAACCCCCCACAGTCTCAAGCCTTGCATATCAAGGCTAAGATTCCTGCAGCTTCCTGCCTTTGTTCTGACCTAAAATGTGAGTCACAAAACAGGTCCATGTGTGTGTCCACCACAGTAGCCATAATCTTCAAAATTAAAATAAACACTTGCAATATATCACTGTCCATGTAATGACTATGTTGTGGAGAGTTGTGAAGGACGAGACTGAGTGTATTCCTCAGGTTCAGCTTTATTCACAATGACATTCTCCAACATTCAAAAGCAGAAAAAGAGGATGAATCTTCTCACATCTGTCCTTTTATACCAGGACATCAAACATACAATCACATGGTGCTTAATCAAACATACAGTCACATGGTACTTAATCCCAGTCACAATGTAACTTCCCCCGATCTTAACACCATCCACCTCCTAGTCTCCGGTGGTCAGGAAATCTCTCAAGGCCATCTCCTTGAAACAAAAGGCCAGATCTCACACCTTCCCGTTACCTCTGGAAGGCTCAGTCCCTTTGTTCCCCTGAGACGTGAAGTATACAAAAAGCATACAGTGATATATCTGTGGAGCATCTGAAACCAACATATGTGCTTATATGTGTGCCACAATGTATGGGTTTCACTTTCTGAAATGAGTGACAAAAAATATTGAACTTTTTCATGATATTCTATTTTTTTTGAGATGTACCAGTATACGTGTTGAACTTGCTTGAACTAACCACCATCTATTTCTGTCTTTGGTCTAGGCAAGAGGAAAGGAAAAGCAGCCGCCCCACAACGGACCTTGCCACTGTGGAAAGTACTGAAATCCTTTGCTTTTATAGTAAAGTGCCAAAACCAAAGTAGCACAATTTCCACTTAATATGAAAGGGACTGAACTGAGATTTATTTGATTGTGTGAATATTCGTCGTCGGCCTCCCGTCGGTCTATGATGACCATGGAAGAGAATCCTAAACGTCTACTCTGCTGGAACAGCACCGCCTGTGGCTGAACAGGCCGATGCGCGAATGGCAGTCCCTGTCACACAGGTCGCACTTGTGGGTGGTCCTCCGTGCTGCTGGGTCTGTGGCGGTTCTTCCTGCGGGTCCTTTTTTCATCTGCTGCAGCAGTCAGTCTCTCTTCACCCGCCTTGAGCTGTCTGGTCAGGGTGCCTCTCCATTTGGAGCGGTCCGTTGCAAGGTCCTCCCAGCGCTCTGTGTTGATATCCAGGGCCTTCATGTCTCTCATGCAGATGTCTCTAAAGCGCAGCTGTGGGCGGCCAACGTCTCCTCCTGCCAGTTGCAAGTTCTCCGTAGAGGACGTCTTGGGGATTCTGCCATCCTCCATACGTTGAACGTGGCCTAGCCAGCGGAGCCTGCGCTGCCTGAGTAGAGTGAACATGGAGGGAAGGCCAGCGCTGGGGGACAGAACTTCTGTGTTTGGGCACTTTGTCCTGCCAGGATATGTCCAGGATGTGGCGAATGCAGCGCAGAGTGGAAGGAGTTCAGTCTCTTTTCCTGCCGGGCGTATGTTGTCCCACGTCTCACTCCATAGAGCAGTCTGCTGCATGCACGAAGGCGTTGTACACTGCCATGCTTCGTCTTGACAGAGAGTTTGGGATTCTCCCACACTCGTGTGGTGAGGCGAGCGAGTGTGAAGGCTGATTTTCCAATCCTCTTGTTGATCTCTGTATCAAGGGAGAGGTTGTTGCTGATCGTGGACCCCAGGTACGTGAACTGATTCACGACCTCCAGCTTGTAGTCGTCAATGGTCATGGTTGGTGGTGCTTCCGTGCCTTGCGCCAAGACGTTAGTCTTCTTCAGGTTGATGGTAAGCCCGAAGTCCTTGCATGCCTGGGAGAAGCGGTCCATCAGGGTCTGAAGCTCCTGCTGTGTGTGGGTTGCGACTGCAGCGTCGTCTGCGAACAGCATGTCTCTGATTAGAGCCTCGCGTACTTTGGTTCTGGCTTTCAGGCGGGCGAGGTTGAAAAGCCTGCCGTCAGATCTTGTGTGCAGGTAGATTCCCTCTGTTGCTGTGCTGAAGGCATGCCTCAGGAGCATAGCAAAGAAAATCCCAAAGAGGGTTGGCGCAAGTACACAGCCCTGTTTCACTCCGCTGCGTATGTTGAATGGCTCTGAGACGTTGCCATCGTGCTGCACTATCCCCTGCATGTTGGTGTGAAATGATTCGATGAGGCTTTGCAACTTTGGTGGGCATCCTATCTTTGGCAGGATCTTGAAAAGGCCCTCTCTGCTGACCAGATCGAACGCTTTGGTGAGGTCGATGAAGGCGACGTACAGAGGCATGTTCTGTTCTCTGCATTTCTCCTGGAGTTGGCGGATGGAGAACATCATGTCTACTGTTCGATCGCTCGCAGCGCGGAAGCCACACTGAGACTCGGGGTAGACACGTTCGGCGAGCTTCTGTAGACGAAGGAGAACAACTCGTGCATAGACTTTGCCAACAACGCTGAGGAGGGAGATCCCCTGTAGTTGTTGCAGTCGCTTCTCTCCCCTTTGTTTTTGTAGAGGGGATAGATCTTGGCGTCCCTCATGTCCTTTGGAACGGCACCTTCCTTCCAGCACTGGCAGAGTACGTCATGCAATGGCAGCAGTAGGGCGGTCTTGCAGTGCTTGATCAGGTCAGGGGGTATGACGTCGTTGCCCGGGTGCCTTGCCAGCGGCCAAGCTAACAATGGCCCTTGCTGAGTTCGTCAATGGTTGGCTCGGCGTCAAGTTCGTCCATGGATGGCAGGCAGACGATGGCATCAAGGGCTGATGGTGTCACGGTGTTCTGTCTGGAGTAGAGGTCAGAGTAGTGTTCCAACCACTCTCCATCTGCTTGTTCTTTTCTGTGATCAGATCCCCAGTGGAAGATTTGAGGGGGGGCCGTCTTGCTCTGAGCCGGACCAAGTGCTTTCTTGATGCCATCGTAACTTACCACGGATGTTCCCTGTTATGGCAGCAGTTTGAATGTCTTGGCTGAGCTGAGTCCAGTATTCGTTGGCACAGCGCCGAGCAGCTCTGCTGAACTTTGCTTCTCGCAGCCCTGAGAATCTGGAAGATTCTTCTCGTTTGGATACTTCTTGTACTCAGCAAGTGCTGAGCGCTTGGCTTCAATGACGGGGGTCATCTCGGTCAACTTGGCATCAAACCAGTCCTGTGACTTCGAGGTCTTCCTCCCAAAGGTAGCCAAGGCTGTGCGGTGGATGTGTGATTCGCAGCTCTTCCCACTTCTGCTTTGTCAGATTCTCCTTCTTGTGGTACACCAAGTTCCTTCTCAAGGTGGAGGCAAACTGCTCAACAACTTCTGGTTGGCCATCTTGCTGGTGTCATCCGTGCCTTTCCAGGTTGTCTAGCACGATGAATTTCTTCAGCTGCAGCATGACCTTGCAACACTACCAATGGAATGGTCTGTGTCGCAATCTGCACTCTGGAACGAACGGGTGATTAGCACGTTCTTCAGTGAGGTGCGCCTGGTCCAGGATTAAGTCCAGCTGGTGCCAATGCTTTGATGCGCGGATGTTGCCAGGAAACCTTGTGTTGGGGCTTGGTCTTGAAGAACGAGTTTGTGATGCACAGATCGTGATATGTGCAAACCGAGCATGAGCAGGGCGCCGCTGTCCGTTGTCGTTCATTCTGCCCACGCCAAAAGGTCCAAGACAGGAGGGCCAGGAGTCGTGGTCAGCACCCCACTCTGGCATTGAAGTCTCCAAGGAGAATGAGTTGTTCAGAGTTGGGGAAGATCCTGACAGTTGTTGCGAGATTCTCGTAGAACTCGTCTTTTGCCTCTGGTGTGGCTATCAGTGTTGGGGGCATTACACACTGACCTGAGGGTGACTGGGCCTTGAGTGGTGTTCAGGCGGAGGGTGAGGAGTCGTGCCAGAGCCAGTGCTGCTCGGTTCCACCATCTTCAGCAAGGTGGTTCTTCACTGCGAAGCCCACTCCGTGTTCCCTGTGCTTCGTCACTAAACCCTTTCCCTGCCAGTAGAACGTGTAGTCCTTCTCTCTCAGTGTGCCTGCATCAGCCAACCGTGTTTCCTGGAGAGTGGCGATATCCACTCCCAGTCCTCTCTCAGCTCATTATTGATGATGGCAGTCTTCCTGGTGTCGTTGTGTCCTTGAGGTTAGCAGCGAGTCCTGTCATCATAGTGCGGACGTTCCAAGTTCCCAGTTTTAGAGTTGGTCTCTTTTGTTTTATTGTCTTGCCTGGTGTGAAGGTTCTCAGCCTGCTGTTCGACTTCTCCTTATCCCATGCACCCATGAGGAAAGCAAGCCTGTGGCGGGACAACACCTTATTGCTGGGGGGCTGCCCAGCTAGAGGCGGGCGGTAGCATGTCCAGTGAGATCTGATGATCCCTCCCACCATCGGGAACAACCCCTGGCGCCGCGCTCTACGCCCAATTGAGCAGTGGCTATAATAACCGGTAACTGTCATTCCCGTGTTTTGTCTACGCCAAAGGCGAAGCTGAGTGTCCTCTCCAGTGATCCGGGTGGTCTAACTACCTACCAGCGTTGGGCGTTGGTAGGATTCAAGCCTGGGCAGGAAGATATGGAGGACAAGATGTTGCCATGCAGCATGTCCCCCCTCTCCACGTCACTGATGAATCCAAAGGAACAGCAGGGCTGCTACAGTTTGGCACCAGCGCCGTTGCAGGAGCTGCCAGAACGATGTTGAGCACAACATAGAACTGCCTTAGGGGCTCCGACTCCGGATTTTTCCTCAGGGTTGACTCCCGAAGCCTTTCCCGTGACCGGGTATGCCGCAAGGCAGCAGAGGTTTGAAATCAGGGTTTACCTTCCCCTAGATGGGCTACCTTCCCAGGTTGATGAGCCACCATCAACCCGAAGCATCTGGTTTTAAGGTGCCAGAGATCCGCCCTCGCTCCTTCTCCTATTAGTAAAAGCAGTTCCGCCGGGCTTAGAGACTAAACCGCACGGGCAGGCTAGGAGTTGGACTTAGTTGTCAGAGGCTTTTCAAGACGCACGCCATAAAGAGCATTTTATGAGCACTGGGAGCTTAACCCCAGTGCCGCTCCTGGCTATGACAACCTTGGAACCTGTGTGAATATTAATTACAGAATAATTGAAAATAAATGGCATATCAACTGTAAAATAAACCGCTTGTTAATGTATTTATTTATTTTTTTTGTCAGATCACTTGTATGATCCTTTGCGAGTTATGTTCATAACTGTATGTTGCACTTTGGGGAATGGGAGTTGTTCAGTCACCAATATAATTTAGTTTATATGTGTAGTTTATAGTCTATCATCAATAAACTAATGCAGTATTATAATGACAGGACACATTACAAATATTTGAGACCCGTTGTAGTGCTTCTTTTGATATTTTAGCAATACAAGTGCAAAACACTGCCCACACTTGAAGCCAGGCCAAGAAGAGACACAGCAGTGGCTAGATTTTTCTTGATAAAAACTCCATATTTTGACTGAGCAACTCCATACTCGGTGATGCACACCCTCAGTTAAAGTACTAGATTCCATTCAAGTGAATGTATTAATTCATTCTGATTGCTGAGGCCACAGTAAAAACAAATGATTTTAAATGTAACCCAGCCCTTGTAAAAATCTACTTTACTCAAGTGCAGCTACATGAAAATTGTGGTTAAATACAAAAACAAAGTAGCTTTTTTGTCACATTCCCACCACTGGCTTTTAGGCAACAAGTGTATTTCCAAATATGTTTTAAACTTGCATTAATTAAACCACCATCCATTTCTTTCGTCTAGGCAAGAGGAAAACAATCCACCCAAACCAGACCTTGTGTCACTTGTAAAGAACTGAGGTCCACACGAATAGTGGTTTCAACAAAGTTCTCTTTTAAAAACTAGGAGCGGAACATTAACAGGCGGCAACATCAACACATTGCCATTTTCATATCATATCACTCGGTTGAAGGTCAACTCTGACCTGTGACGTCACCCACAGTCTTAAAGACACACCACATATAAATATCACATTATATGACATCTCCCCCCTTTTTTTTAGCTTTTTTTTTTTTTCAGAACAAAACAATTTCAATTCAAACATTATCCATTTCCATTTCACCCTTCCCCACAGCCCATGCTTAATTATTGAACCACATATAACCACACTTATCACAGTGAACACGTGAATTTCCTCTTTTCATTTTCATTTTTTTTTTTTTTCCTCTACAAATCTAGTCCTTTGCACAGGTTTAATCATTCTACCGGACCGGGTAACAACAGTCCTTGCTTTGGGTCTGGCGGTTTTGACACTGGATTCTGGCTAAAAAGTGTCAGCGGCAGCTGCAGTTTCAGGCTGCTGATCGACAAGCTCTGGCTGCAGGTCATTTGGAGCTGAAGAGTGTATCTCTCTGGCTGATTCAGGATCATGTTGCAAGTGACGGCGGATGCGTCGCAAAGTTGCTCCCAGGGGTGTATCATAAGAAAGGAGCGAGGTGTGCTGCTTTCTCTGTGACAACAGCGGGTGGTTTTCCAGGATTTCTGATGGTCCAGCTTTGTGAGGGACTGAATCTCCTGGCTTCAACGAAGGTAGGGGTTTAGCTCCATGGCGCTGATTGAAGTAGAAAGCTTGTTTCTGTTCTCTCCATTGCATCCTTATTCCTGACGACTTCCAGATCAGGCCATCGGGGCTGAAGATTCACTTCGAGTGTAGGAAGAGTTGTTTTGATCTTTCGACCCATAAGTAGCTCTGCAGGACTCACGCCTGTGGTGGTGCAGGGCGTTGATCGAAAGCACATGAGGGCGAGCAAAGGATCTTGCTGCTTTAAGATTCTTTTTGCTGTTTGAACTCCCCTCTCTGCATGTCCGTTTCCTTGGGGGTTGTGTGGACTTGAGGTGATGTGCAAAAAGTCAAACTCCCTTGCAAACTTTTTAAATTCTTGGCATGGAGAATTGAGGCCCATTGGTCAGATACAACCACATCTGGACAACCAAAACCTCACGAACACTGCCTTCAGCTTTAAGATCATCTGAGAAGCAGTGGTTACTGGCAGATGAAGTATCTCGAGGAACCCGAGAGAGAATAGTCTGACACAACAAGGTAAGTGTGCTTGTTATGCTCACACAGGTCAACAGCAAGTTTCTTCCAGGGTCGATCAGGTAGAGGGGTTGACAAGAGAGGCTCTTTTCGCTGAGCTGGTCTCATCTCACGACACACCTGACAGTACTGGACTTTGCGTTTGATTTCAGATGAGATGCAGGCCACCACACAGATGTGCAGGCCCGCTCTCTGCATTTTGTCAGACCTTGATGTCCATCATGTATTCGATCCAAGATGTCTGCTCTGAGCACATCCGGAATCAGCATGCGGCTTCCTCTGGTGATATTCCATCCGCATTCAGACAGTTCATTTTTAATGGGAAAATAGTCTCTGATAGCTGCTGGGACATTGCCTATGTATTCTGGCCATCCTGACTTGATGTACCGCAACACCAACTGTAGGTTTACAGTCAGCTGCTGTAGCAGTCTTTATAGTGTCTATTTTATGTGTAGTAGCTGGCAAGTTATCAATAACTGCTGCTATGTAGCACGCTACATCAGAGTGAGAATCAGTCCTCGTTTTCTACGCACTGTAGTGGACTTCTTGAGAGTGTATCAGCTACTACCAAGGTCTTTCCCGGAGCATATTCGGCTGTCGGTTTGAACCTCATAAGTCTCATAAGTAGCCTTTGGCACCGTATTGGCACATTGTCCAGGTCCTTTTGTTCATGAGAGGCACCAAGGGTTTGTGATCTGTAACCAACTTAAAATCTCCAGACCACAGAGGTACTTCTCGAATCTCTCGCATGCCCAGACACTCGCCCAAACACTCCCTTCTCTATCTGTGCATATCTAGTCTCGGCCTCTGACAGACGACGTGAGCAGTATGCCACAGGTTTCCAGTTTCCCATCGTGCAGTTGCAGTAGTACTCCACTATACCATAGCTGCCTGCATCGGCTGTGATACGGCAGTAGGTCGATTCACATCATAGAATTTCAGAACTGGAGAAGTAGACAGAATGTCTTTGATGCGTTGAAATGCCTCCTGCTGAGAATGGTCCCACATCCACACTGACTTTGGATTTCAACAGTTCATATAGTGGCTGGCCCCACTGTCGACAGATTTGGGATATATTTCCCCTAGTAGTTAAACATGCCCAGGACACGCTTGAGGTCATGCACGTTCTGTGGTGGAGGGAGCTCGCGGATTGCCTTGACTTTATCAGGGTCGGGTCTCACACCTGATTTGTCAATTTCTTGGCCCAAGAAGTGAAGCTTGTTTTGTCTAAACTTACATTTTTCCTCTGTTCAGTTTAAGTCCGGCTGACTCGATCCTTTCCAGTACCTTGCTGAGACGCTGGTCGTGCTGTTCAGGAGTGTCGCCGTACACCAGTATGTCATCCATGTAGATAGCCACGCCTTCCAGGCCGTTGAGGGTTTCTGTCATTTTGCGCTGAAAAATTTCAGGAGCGCTTGTGATCCCAAATGGAAGACGTTTGAATGCATATCTCCCAAAGGGTGTGATAAAGGTTGTTAATTTACTGCTTCTGGATGGAGAGGAATCTGCCAAAACCCGGAGGCAGCATCCAATGATGTGAATGTGGTTGCTCCACTAAGTTTTGCAGTGATTTCCTCTGCAGTAGGAAGAACATACCTCTCTCTTCGTACAGCTTCATTTAACCCTCTTTAAATCGACACAGATCCGCACTTTTCCATTTTTCCTTGGGACTGGTACCATTGGCGCGCACCCAATCTGTAGGATCAATCACAGCTTCAATCACATTATTCTCCTCCATACGCTGCAATTCCTCCTTAACCTTCTGCAAAAGTGGCAAAGGGACACGACGGGCAGTGTGCACTGTGTATGGCTGAGCATTCTCTTTTAACAGGATTTTTAACTGGTTTCTGTTTTAAGTGTTCCATGCTCACCAAATGCTCTGTGAACTTCTTCAACACGCTTCACAAGCCCCATCGACATTGCTGTGTCTCTGCCCCAGCAAATTGTTTGCATTATTGCCACTGATGACATAACAGGAAAAGTATGATGGTTTTTCTTTGTATTCTGTGAAGGCTTGAAATTTTCCCTATACAGTCCAACTGACCACCCGGGCCTGCACAGTGTGACATTAGATGGCTCTAATTCCTTCTTAGGAACTAGTTTGTTAAATGTCTTTTCTCCATAATGTTTGCATCTGCACCCGTATCAATTTTAAAATTGACTGGTGTTGTTCCAATTGTAAGCTGTATGGTCCATGGGTCATCATTTCTGTCTGTTTTTGTGACTGCGCCCAAAAAAAATGGTGTCTGGGAAACTGTCTCTTCAGTGACTTCTCTGACTGATTTACTGTGACATTTCTTTTCCCAGTGACCCACCTTTTTTACACTTGTTGCATGTTGACTTCATGGCTGGGCACTTTTCAGCATCTCTGTGTTTAAATTTTCCACATCTTCCACACCATGAGTCTTTCTGCTCTCCACTTTTTCCTTTCCTTGGTTTAAATGGAGATCTTCCTCTGCCTGCTGTTTTTCCTTGGATCTCCTGCACCGTGGCGTGTGCCTCCCCCTGCTGGTGAACCTGGAGGACAACCTCCTCGTACTGGCGAACTGTTTGAATGGTTTGGGCAGCGATAGATCAGCCATCATCCTGCAGTTTAAGTGACAGCTCTTTATCAAGGATGCCCACAACAATTCCGGTCACGGATATGTTCCTCCTTCATTACACCAAAGTCACCAGTGTTCTGGACATCTCAAAAAGGGCTCTGATAAACCATTTCCACTTTCCTCACCGGGCCCGCTGCAGCCTCTGGTGAAAACAAGCGCGCTCATGGATCACGTTTCCGTTTAGGACAGAAGTACCTCGTCGTATTCCTAACACAACGTCAAACTTCCTTTTGATCCGTTATCCTCAGTAAATGAGAATGATTTGAAGATGTTTTTCAGCTTCGGGGCCCATGGCGTAAATCAGTGAACTGACCTGAATTTCGCCGTCCCTCTTTATTCAGTTTTGTAGCCGTCCGGAAACGCAGAAAGCGCTCTTTCCAGCACGCCCCATTCATTTGGACGATGAAAAGGAAAACTTTCCGGGGGATTAAACTTGGCCATCTTACTGAAGCAGAGCGTCCGTCAAGCACTTCTGACACCATGTAAAGAACTGAGGTCCACACGAATAGTGGTTTCAACAAAGTTCTCTTTTAAAAACTAGGAGCGGGAACATTAACAGGCGGCAACATCAACACATCGCCATTTTCATATCATATCACTCGGTGAAGGTCAACTCTGACCTGTGACGTCACCACAATCTTAAAGACACACCACATATAAATATCACATTATATGACATCACTATTTACAGAGATGCAGGCTGAAGATCTGCTGAACTGGGATCAGCTTGAGCAGCACATCCCAGCTGCTTCTCAATGAGGCAGCATGGCCGGCATGTGTGACCCATCCTGAGTTTTTTTTTTTTTTTTTTTACAGTTTGAATTTTGCACATTCTGAATAATCTGGATTTTGCTGCCAATTGTAATAAACAATTTAGTGACTATGTGTTTACATCATGATTTTCTATTTTGTCTGTTAAAAGACGCCAGTGGGAAAAGTCAACAGTACAAACCATTTATCAATGACTTTGAAAATAATGGCTCATTTTTAAGAAAAAGTAACCAAAACAATTATTTTATTAACTGAAGACTGTATTGTTGGATGTGCCACCGCAGAAGACGCTGCAAACTTTAGTGACAGTACCAGTATATGGAGGAATTCTGGGCCATATTAGCATCTGTGCTTTCTCATAATGGGTTAGGGCGGGGGTGTCCAATCATGTGCCATGGAGGGCCAAGACCCTGCAGGCTTTACCTCCAAACAGTGTCTTCATCAGCAGATTCCACTGAATTTCTTCCACTGACTGCTGATCAGTGAAAACACCTGCTGAAGAGACTGGGTAGAAGAGAGAACCTGCAGGTTCTTGGCCCTCCATGGCACATGATTGGACACCCCTGGGCTAGGGTTTAATGGGATTTAACATTTTAACACAAACTGCTTTATGGTTTGTAATTCTGTTGACAGACTTATACCAAACCAAAAGTGATTTCTCAAACTGCTGGATTGTTCTTAAGACAGCTTTTCCAATCTGTCAGTATTAAATTTATGTCACATGGTGGTAACCTTCACATATAAAACAAGAGACACATCTGCAAAAATTTCAAAGGTTTATTGTCGGTGCAATACTACATGAATACATGTATAGTACATTGTTGCTGCAGAGAATATACAGTATATACATGTATCCAGTAAATCAAGTATTTTCCATGTAACCTTGTGACTGCATTATTTTTATTGCTTTTAATCCTAGATCAAGTTTGTTTTGGCCTAAAATGCATCCTAATTGTCAAATTTATCTTATTATACCCAACTCAGTACTGTTTACCTTTTGACTATATATTTTGCGGCTAATATAACTACAACCTGGCGATCAAGTTGTGTCAGCTTATCACTTTTTGCTGTGATATTATCACAGACTCTGCAGCTGGAGCAGGTACAGTGGGGCAAAAAAGTATTTAGTCAGCCACCAATTGTGCAAATTCTCCCACTTAAAAGATGAGAGAGGTCTCCAATTTTCATCATAGGTATACCTCAACTATGAGAGACAAAATGAGAAAAAAAAAAAATCCAGAAAATCACATGGAACGATTTTTAATGAATTAATTGGTAAATTCCTTGGTAAAATAAGTATTTGGTCACCTACAAACAAGCAAGATTTCTGTTTCTCACAGACCTGTAACAACTTCTTTAAGAGGCTCCTCTGTCCTCCACTTGTTACCTGTATTAATGGCACCTGTTTGAACTCGTTATCAGTATAAAAGACACCTGTCCACAACCTCAAACAGACTCCAAACTCCACTATGGCCAAGACCAAAGAGCTGTCAAATGACACCAGAAACAAAGTTGTAGACCTGCACCAGGCTGGGAAGACTGAATCTGCAATAGGTAAGCAGCTTGGTGTGAAGAAATCAACTGTGGGAGCAATTATTAGAAAATGGAAGACGTACAAGACCACTGATAATCTCCCTCGATCTGGGGCTCCACGCAAGAGCTCACCCCGTGGGGTCAAAGCTATCACGAGAACGGTGAGCAAAAATCCCAGAACCACATGGGGGGACCTAGTGAATGACCTGCAGAGAGCTAGGACCAAAGTAACAAAGGCTACATCAGTAACACACTACGCCGCCAGGGACTCAAATCCTGCAGTGCCAGACGTGTCACCCTGCTTAAGTCAGTACATGTCCAGGCCCGTCTGAAGTTTGCTAGAGAGCATTTAGATGATCCAGAAGGGGATTGGGAGAATGTCATATGGTCAGATGAAACCAAAATAGAACTTTTTGGTAAAAACTCAACTTGTCGTGTTTGGAGGAGAAAGAACATCATACCTACTGTGAAGCATGGGGGTGGAAACATCATACTTTGGGGCTGTTTTTCTGCAAAGGAACCAGGACGAGTGATCCGTGTAAAGGAAAGAATGAATGGGGCCATGTATCGTGAGATTTTGAGTGAAAACCTCCTTCCACCAGCAAGGGCATTGAAGATGAAATGTGGTTGGGTCTTTCGGCATGACAATGATCCCAAACACACCGCCCAGGCAACGAAGGAGTGGCTTTGTAAGAAGCATTTCAAGGTCCTGGAGTGACCTAGCCAGTCTCCAGATCTCAACCCCACAGAAAATCTTTGGAGGGAGTTGAAAGTCAGTGTTGCCCAGCGACAGCCCCAAAACATCACTGCTCTAGAGGAGATCTGCATGGAGGAATGGGCCAAAATACCAGCAACAGTGTATGAAAACCTTGTGAAAACTTACAGAAAACGTTTGACCTCTGTCATTGCCAACAAAGGGTATATAACAAAGTATTGAGATGAACTTTTGTTATTGACCAAATACTTATTTTACCGAGGAATTTACCAATTAATTCATTAAAAATCCTTCAATGTGATTTTCTGGATTTTTTTTTTTTCTTATTTTGTCTTTCATAGTTGAGGTATACCTATAATGAAAATTGGAGACCTCTCATCTTTTAAGTGGGAGAACTTGCACAATTGGTAGCTGACTAAATACTTTTTTACCCCACTGTTATGTCCCATGATGTCTCAACAGTCTCCATGATTTTCACAGACTAGAGCAATTTATTGTACAGGAAGCTAAATGTTTCTACAGACATGCTTAAGCTCTATAACCACTGATCATTTGTGAAGCTGGGGTGACGTGCGAGGCTGTGTTGAACACCCAGACCCACCGTTTGAAGCGGTAATTTTCCCACAACAGAGCCATCTGGAACACACACACAGCGTACATATTTTAGTACCCAATAGCGATAACTTGCAGACATTAGTGTAGTCGTCGGCCTCCGTCGGTCTATGATGACCATGGAAGAGAATCCTAAACATCTACTCTGCTAGAACAGCACCACCTGTGGCTGAACAGGCCGATGCGCACCGGTGTTCTACCTTCCAGCGTTGGGCTTTGAAGGATTCAAGCCTGGCAGGAAGATATGGAGGACAAGATGTTACCCATGCAGCATGTTCCCCCCTTTCCACGTCACTGATGAATCCAAAGGAACAGCAGGGCTGCTATAGTTTGGCACCAGCGCCGTTGCAGGAGCTGCCAGAAACAATGTTGAGGCAACAACAGAGGACTGCCTTAGGGGCTCTGACTCCAGATTTTTCCTCCAGGGTGACTCCCGAAGCCTTTCCTGTGACCAGGTGTGCCGCAAGGCAGCGGAGGTTTGAAATCAGGGTTTCCTTCCCCTAGATGGGCTACCTTCCCAGGCCGACAGCCACCACCTCTACCCGAAGCATCTGGTTTAAGGCGCCAGAGATCCACCTCGCCCCCTTCTATTAGTAAAAGCAGGTTCCACCGGGCTTAGAGACTAAACCACACGGCAGGCTAGGAGTTTGGACTTAGTTGTCCAGCGGCTCTTTCGAGACGCACGCCGTAAGGAGCATTTTATGAGCACAGGGAGCTTAACCCCAGTAACCGCTCCTGGCTATGACAACCTTGGAACCAACGGACTAAAGCAAACTAGCATTAGCAATCATTAACTTACCGTCATGTGATCCGGTTCGTATCCTCACATCTTCGGCTCTATGGCTTCCCAGATGCTCCAGTACTTTTCCAGAGTGTTTCGTCTCACTGCCTGTACCCTTCTCTGGTGGTCCTTTTTTGGCCTTTACGGTGACAAAAAGTCAAGAGACCGAGGAGTCGCCTTGTACAGCTGCAATCTTAGGTTTCGCTTGGGTCGTGTGTTTTACGTCACGGGAGTGCGGCACCGCCTTGCTGTAAAAAAAAAATCCCACCCACCCAGGCGTACCCAGCTGCAATGGAAACACAACTGAGCCGAACCCAGCTTAGTGTAGAGTAAGGCCGACTGGGTACTAATGGAAAAGGGCCATTAGAGAACAGATGGTTTCTGCTCAACTCAGGGGTGTTCACCTTTTGTCCATGTAAATAATGAGAAAATTAAGTAGAGTTTATACCCATCCCATCTGAACAATGACACTAGCCATGTTTACCTGGACACAAGTAACCAGATTAAAAGCCTGATCGGAATAAAAATGCTTCATGTAACCACACCAATCTCAATATTCTGACCCGATCACACTCATCAGATCAAAATTTCCTTCAGATGGAGACAGGTGGGTTGTGCCAATTGTTAATCTGATTGGTGCACATATAAACACTTTTCTGAAGTTTGGGTAGAAAATATGTTTACTGCGCATGTCTGTATGTCAGCCACATGTCGATGTGATGCATTTCCACCTTTACAACAGCTAGCGGAAGACATGGGAGTAAAAAACTGGTCTGGTATCATCCTGCTGTCTCCCTCTATCGTGGAGAATGTGTGATATGCTGGGCTTGTAGCTTCATTACGGAGACCAGCAGAAACAAAAAGTACAGTCTGAATAACAATACAGGCCCATTTCAAAAAGAGAAATACGAAGCGGGGTTTGTTTACATCGGAAGTTGCTTCTTCTACCATTTCTGGAATGTCAGATAATTGTGCGCATGTCAAAATGATTTAGTCTGTTCAAACGTGTGACACATGGAATCGCACGTCCTAATCGATGAGCTTTTCCAGGATCCATGTAAACAGTAAAGACCTGAGTTGTAATCAGATTTAAGAAATTTTGCATATGTAACCGTGACTACTATGTGCCACACAATAAATAGGAAAAAAATTGTAGACTCAATATATGAGCATCAATGTACAATAGTCCCTTGAGGACCTTTAAAAAAAAAAAAAAAAAAAAAAAAAAAGTACCCACAGAAAACAGTCCTTCATAAAAACCCATCATTCAGCACAAAGAGTTGCATCATATTTTATTCAAAGTCTTCAACTTGGGTAGTAGTCGAGTTCGGTCAAGAACCTTTGTTTTCCAATGCAGACACGCCTAATGAACATCTTGGCATGAGTCTTTACAACAGCTGGATGTCAGGTTTTTTTTTGTTTTGCCATTTAAAAGCCAAAGTTGATTAACAAAAGAAATTTTCTCCAAGTAAAATAAAACAAGGATTCCTAAGACAGCAAGCAACAATTCCCAAAACTAAAATGTCATGTTACAAATAAAATCAAAAAGTACTGAAGAACTTCAGTTAATGCAACTACTACACTTGTACCCAGAGGGAAGGGGGGGGGGTGATAAACATTTTCACAATACAAGCTGCAACTTTAGTAAGGGTTGTGCAGTCCACCCAACAGAGGATCCCAATGAGACGTTCCATCAATCTCAAGCATCGGTGTAGCAGAGGGGACCTACAAAAACAGAAAAAACCACAAAAACTAATTTAAACACAATTCAGCATTTTGAGAAACTGTTACCTCCCAAAGGTAGACATTTGTAGGAAAACGGCCTTGTAAAATTTCATGATACAACGCCACACTATTTTTTTTTTTTTTTTTTGGGGGGGGGGGGGGGGCATTTTGGCTCAAATCCAAAGATGCTCAGCTTACATGATAATTTTAAGCTGTTAGAGGTGGTCAAATGGCTATAGATGATGGACATACACGGGCTGAGCGATATGGGCCAAAAATCATATCGATATTATTCAGTATCTTGATAGATATAAATAAAATTTATGTAAACTACAAATGACAATGAATAAATTATTTTGGTAAAAATCACCAGCAAATAACTAAAAACAGTTGTAAACATAGGGAAATTTACACAGTAGGTAGCACACACACACACACACCCCAATAGGTCTGACAGTTTATGGAACTACCTTAGTTTCAGTGGTCGTGTATGACAACACATTTCTAGAGGTTTCATCTTACGGACAATATTAGCATATTAGCCCTGCAAGTTATTCTTACTGTAAACCAGGGGTAACGGTAAGTGGTGTTCACTTATATAGCGCAACCCCACTGCATAAATTGGGAATAACAGTTACTTTATTTAACAAGAGCACTCTGAGGCAAGTGCAATATCCCCCCACCTCCATTTTCTTTGAACATCCTAATACTGAGAGCAGTTTTCAACTTTTCAAAATAATTACTGTGGCAGAACCAAATTATGGGATTAGTGGCGGTGACTTGCATGGCAGCAGCCCACAATTCTAGATGTGATTAACATTGTAGATAGGAGAAACATAATTTCATTCTAGTGTACGTGACTGTATGGACTGAATGACAAAGTTGGCTTCTTCTTCTTATAAGCCCATCATCCACAAATATACAACAAAGTATACAACCTATAGTTGTAGGTCAGGATCCTGAGGTGAACCCGTGCAGCAAGTTTAGTGACCCCAGAGAGGTTTGCACGTTCTATAGTAAGAGATCATAGAGAGTGCCAACCTTGACCTTTGACCTTTTGACCCCCCAAACCTCTAGTCAGAGGTTATGATCTCAGATGTGTACGGTGTACCAGGTTTGGTGGCCCTAGCTTTCTTTGTTGAGATACTTTAACGCATTCTGATGTTGACCTTTGACCTTGCAATCCCAAAACCACAGCCACACTTCAGGGTCACATGGTAAACCTGTGTACCAAGTTTGGTGACCCCAACTTTACTCGTTGTACAGTAGTAAGGCATAAGGAATGTTAACCTTGACCTTTTGACCCCAAACTCGGAGGTCAGGATCCCAAGGTGAACCTGTGTAGCAAGTTTGGTGACCCTAGTTATCTTTATTGCAGAGATATTTTATAAGCCATTTTGATGTTGACCTTTGACCTTGCAATACCAAAACCATAGTCACTTCAGGGTCACAGGGTGACCCTAGCTACGTTCCGATCCACAGTGTACTTCAACTGTACTCCCTGCTCTGTTCTCAGGGAGTATCAGTGAAGTTAACTGCCCTTCACAAAATTTCTCCATTTGAAACACCTGTAACTGTCGGCCCCCGCACGTTACTACGGTAACCATGGTCACGTACCGATACTACGGTGGATAATTTACATTGCTTAAATAAAATATTAATAGAAATATATTTTTATTACCATCAGTTGATATAAACAATAACCAACATCAATTTAGCTTGTTAATAACGTTAGCAACAATAGTTTGTTTTACTCATATTTGAGGCGCAATGGCTTATGGGTAATCTTGTCAACTTCCAGTGAAGTGACGTACCGTTGTTCACTTCTTCCCTGCTCAGTTCCCTTTGAACTGAAGACCGTTCGCTCACTTCGGTTTGGAATCTCACTTAATATGGCAAATACCCTGTTCAGTCCACTTCGAAGTATAATATTGGGCAATCAGAACACACCTCTTGTGTAGCAAGTCTGGTGGCCCTAACTTTGCTCGTTGTACAGTAATAAGGCATAGGGAATGTTAACATTAACCTTTGACCCCAAACTAGGGATAAGCCGATCCGCCGTATCAGTATCGGGTTCAACCCAAACAAAATGGCTGGATTGGTATCATAAGGAATAAAAGGAATTTACCGACCTGATACATTAATAACATTAAAATAACGGCGTGATTATGTTCTCAGCCACGCTGTGCGTGGCTTCTGTTATCAGAGGCAACGAGTGTCACATCACTGGAGCCTGTCTGTGGGACTCACCTCAGTATGTTGCTGTGTGGTACCAGCATTTACAATTTTACACCACCAACGTGATAAAATACTTGCAAAAGTATCACGGCAAAGGAGTATGCTAAATTCTGTCAAGAACCGAGCAGAAGGACGTGTGTTGTGCAGCAGCAGCTGCTGCAGTGCTGCTTTTCCAGTTCAGGACGCTGGGCGCTAAAAATGAAACCTAAAACAAACGAAACTGAAAGTAAAAACCAGACTGGGGCGTACCTTTCGGGGCAGATAGTCTTACAGTTGATGAGAGGTAGATGACAGAAACAAAAATAGCATTTTTACCTCCGCCAAGTAGGTTATGTTTTTGCCTGGGTTTGTTTGTATGTTTGTCTGTTTGTGACCAACATAACTCAAAAAGTTATGGACAGATTTTGATGACATTTTCAGGAAATGTCCGAACTGGGACAAGGAAGAAATGATTAGATTTTGGGAGTGATCCGGATCACCATCTGGATCCAGGAATTTTATAAAGGATTCTTTATCATTGGGAGAAAGGGCTATTTGAGCATATGCACATGTAGCTCCACAATAACTACTCAGGGTGACTGGAAAAAATATACAGAATAATAAGTTCCCAAGTCCAGCAATTAAATGCAATTAAATTTTTGAGTAGATCACAACATGGGGGACTGAGCTGCCTTGGCAGAGGTCTATGCTCTCCGAGTGCTTTTCTAGTTTTTTTTTTTTTTTTTTTGTATTTTGTATACTTTATTAATCCCAGAGGGTGCAAGGCTACATGAACATGAAATGGAACAGGAATGACTTCAAAATAAGAGCAAACCTAAAAAAGAATGGACAGAGAATATCAGAAACACTACTAAATAAACCGAGGACCAGGAGAATACTTATAATAATGGATGACAAAAATACAGCTTAAAGGGTTAGTTCCTTTATTTTTTAGATCTACAGCATTTTTTATTTCATGCATAAAGTGGCACTTTTTCATCTGAATGTTTAAATACTCAGCTTCAAAGTTTTGTATAAATTTGCACTTAAAACTTCAGAAAGCATGTTTACATGGTGCTGACCAGTGAAATGCTGCCAATATTACAAAGTTCAAAATAAAAAAAGCAGCAGCATTGCTGAACTGAGTCACATTTGTAATATATTCTTTGACTTTTAGATTTCTGGTTTTTATGTGTGTACAAAATACAACCAGTCATTAAAGTATGTTCTATACTTTTGTTGAGACAGTATCGGGTTTGGATCGGTATCGGCCGATACCCAAAGTCACAATATCAGTCTTGAAAAAGTGATATCAGCTCATCCCTACCCCAAAACCATGGTCAGAGGTCAGGATCCCAAGGTAAACCTGTGTACCAGGTTTGGTGGCCCTAACTTTACTCGTCATACAGTAATAAGGTATAGGGAATGTTAACCTTGACCTTTGACCCCAAATCCAGTTAGGTGAGGATGTAAGTCGTCCATGATGTGTATTAGATACAACTACTGTATCGATCTGAAAAGCCTACATCATTACTTTCAGTCGTTATTGTGTTTAGAAGATTTAGGGAAAAATCTGACTTCAAGGTCATCTGATGAG
Organism: Pholidichthys leucotaenia; assembly: GCA_020510985.1. Classification (NCBI taxonomy): domain Eukaryota; kingdom Metazoa; phylum Chordata; class Actinopteri; order Cichliformes; family Pholidichthyidae; genus Pholidichthys; species Pholidichthys leucotaenia. Next base: position 14,121,630 of record CM035844.1, read on the forward strand.
AGTGAAATTGCAATATGTGCATCAGAGTATATCAAACCACGGTACCAAGTGTCAAAACAATCGGAACTAAACTGTAGGAGTTGATTTCACGAGACAATTACTGTCTATGAAGTGAGGTGAAACAGGAGGTCATAGGTCAGAAGCTACAATTGCCGCAAAAATCATCTGATCAGAACCAAATTGCAATATGCGCATCCTCAGTGTATATCAAACCATGGTACCAGGTTTCAAAACAATTGGACCAAAATTGTAGGAGTTGATTTCACAAAAGTGGGACGGTCTGACCCATAACAATCCCCCTTTGGGCTTTGACCGGTGGAGGAAAAAAATGGAAGCCTATCTTTTCACACCGCACAGTCAACCCACGGGGAGGTCTGGGCCCGCAGGCTGTGTGTTTGACATCCCTGCTGTAAACTAAGTTTTTATTGAGCATTATGCAATGGTATTTTCTTATCCATTTATAAATGCAAGGAATCTCTGCCCGTGTATGTCTGTTTTGTGCATCTCTCTTGAACCGTTCGTCACACTGATCCAACATTTCATACACGTTTTGCTGAGGTTACGAGGGTGTGCATCCCCAAGTAAGGAGTTGTTCTGATAAAATATGTAATTATTGTCAAAAGTTTTCACTTGTACCTCTGTTATTATTCTATGATGTAGTGGCATCACCAGTCCACACGGGGTTGGATGTAGTCATTCACTGTTTGTCAACTGACATGTGCTGTGCAAACTGAATGCTTTGTGGAAAGTGTTTGTGGAAGGTAAGCGCATTTAACAAACTTGTTTAACCATTCCAATTCATTTTGTCCGATCCTCTTTTACCTGCTCCAGTTAATGCTCTGGTTAGCCATTTTAATCATTGAGGCGAAGCCACACTAGGCGATTAGCCAGCGGAGCCAACTGGTGAAGAACAGTTCCTTGCATTAAAGTGATAGTTCAGTCTAAGAGACCAGGTGAAATCCAAAGCACCTTAAAACCTTCTGTCATGCAGGTTGATGTCATAATGAGCCTTCTAAACGTTACAGCCAGCAAACTGGGAGTAGCTAAATTCCCGCCACCGGGGGAGATGCGCCATTCAGAGGCCGCAGAATTCAGGCCAGTCCATGGTCTGCCAATATAAACGTGACCGATAATCTACCCGTTAATACAAGGACCGTGTGTTCCTCACATATTTCTCAAACCGTTTGTCAGTTTGGTGCGTGTTTTGCTGAGCTTACAAGGGTGTGAAAACCCCAACTATTGTTACAAGTTTCACCATCGCTCTGATGCACTACCTTGTTTCAGCCTGTATATTGAAACCATGTTAAAAAAAAAAAATGGGAATATGTAGCCTACTTTCATGGGCATAACATAAGCTTTTAGAAAATGTATGGTTTGTGTGGTTTATTTATCATTCCCTTATAATAACTAAGCCATCAATGGATAGGCGGTCCACTTGATTTGCCTATATACAATACAGGTCTACGTATTTTCCATGGTATGCAAGAGTCCCTAACATTTCTTTTTGTGTGCAACATTGCTTTCATTTGACATGCCAATACTAAATTGTATCCTACTGATTTAGTCTTTTGCAGTTCGTCATATTGACCTACTGTGGACGCCAACATGACCAAAAACAATCGTGCACAGAGAGGAAACATGAGGCAGTGCGCCATGCACGTGCTGTCGAGTCAATTGAAGCCTGAAATGCCCCCCAAGCGAGCGATGCAGCACGCCAGCTAAGGCAACAAAAAGCTGAAATGGAGGAGATGCGGAATAGCTGACTGACCGCCAATGCTGCATGACAGGCAAGACACAGAGAAGCTGAGATGGAGGAGATGTGGCACAACCAACTGGCTACCGGAGCGGCTACTGCTGCTATGTTGCAAGTTAGAAGCTAACGCTACAAAATGGAACTTTATGGTTTAAGGTAACATTTAACTCTGAGTGCGTCTGTCGCCGAACTGCGACATAACCCCTAGTGGTCAAGAGTGGTAAATATTTTTTGTCAATAAAATAGTTCAGATTTCCAAGGCTATAACTTGAAAATGGTGAGATAATGGCTTACTGTCAATTAGAAAGATGTAAAATATGATCCAAAGTTTCAGATAGGAATAAATTTATGCATCTAATTTGCATAATGTCACGGCACCTCTTTAAATTCCACAACTCTGTCAAAACTGGACTTTGGACGTATTTACACAAAGAATAGTTCAGTCATTTGACGCCGTTTTTTGTACAGAGGTACCTCATCATCTTATCTTCAAAGTATATGAACAAGAAATCAGGACAATATTAAAAAAAACAAATTCCTCACTTACCGGCGGCTAAGGGGACACGCTCGCTGCCGTGGTCGCTGCGTTTTCACCCATCGTGGTTGTTATTTTGCGTTCTGTCGGTCATTTACGCTCTCTACCACATCTACAAAGTCTTATGATTATCCCACATAAATTTTGCTTGTATCCCGCGGCTATTTTCCGCGTACAAAGCAGACTAAGTGACGGTGCACAATGACGGACGGCAGCCATATTAGCTTTCTGGGCTAAAATGCTAAAAACAGGAAAAGGAAATGAGTTCTTCTTCTTTGGTGTATTACATGTCATCCATTGAGTCCTCCAACGGATATCTGCCACCTTCTGAAACTGGCAGATTAGTACAAATCCTGAATGGCGCCGATCATGTCACCGAGTGAGATGACAGGCGCAGCGCCGCACTCTGCCACTAGGGGCATGCAAAATCTCACACGTGTACCTGTGTTATTGAGTGTTTGGTACAATTACTACTGCTCTTTAGGAAAGAAAGTTCCACACGTTTGTCAATGCAAGTTTCTTAAAAAAAAAAAAAAGAATCCGATTACTCAAGTAATCAATTGATTAGAGTGATCAATTACTCAAGCTGTAAAATAGTCGTTAGCTGCAACCCTAGTGGACACCATAATATTTAAACACACTGCTCATATTAAATTGTAAGGCAGCAATGGCATGCAGCTCCACTCACCAGGACATTACCAGCGCTGCTGGTTGGGTCCTCGGTTGTATGGTGGACGTTGACGCATGACTCTCATGTTGCGATATTTAGAAACAATACTGTAGGTTTTCCTGAAAGCTGGCCTCTGATTTGGGAAAGGACGTGGCACTAGGCTCTCCTTATAAATACACACAAAAAAAAAGATGCATTAGTTTCCCAAGAACTTGGTTTTTTTTAAAGAAGCAGTAAAGTGACGGCTGAAGGTATGCTCACCATGAGTGGCCTTCTAATGGGTCCAGACATTTCAAGGCCCATCTTCCGTGGAACACCACCAAACCTTGGTCTCTGCCAAACACAAAAGGTAAAGCCATAACATGCACAAGCTGCAACTCTCCATGATTTAGCATGTAGCAAAGATTGTGTAGCTGTATATTCACTGAAGACAAAAAGAGTGAAAAGCTTATTTGCCACATTTCATTTAAGCATTAAAATAATGCAAAAAAGCCTAAAAGAAACAAACAAAAAAAAACCTTAATTCTAACTGACAAGCAATTCTTTCAGGAGTTGCCCTGATGTTGGCTGCAGTAAGACTCACTCACCTGCATGGATCCTAGTCCTGGTCTCCTAAAAGGCCTCACAGATCTGCTGCTGTCCCGCATCGTACTGAAAGGCCTAAAAGTATAAAGGAAAATTAAGGCAGTGACAGCATGCAAAAAGACTAATCAACTCTGGGACAATTCCTGGCAACATACTTGAACACCCTCTTATCCACGTATTCATGTTTTTTGTCTTCAGATGAAGATCTGTGTTCCCTCGTCTTAGACAGCTGCCTCTTTGGCGAGTCGTCTTCATCTGAACTGTGATCTGAAAAACAGATGATATCATTAATCTTTATGGAAAGTGATTTAAATATATCTGAACAAAATACATGCACAATAAAAACAGAACTGACTAACCTGTCTTTGACTTTGGGCTGCAACTCTTCGGAGGCGAGCGGTCCTTGGAGGAGCTTGGTCCCGGAGGCCAGTGGGACAAGACAACAAGATCCCGTTTTTCTATGGGAGACGATCTGAAGAGAGCATTACAGACACTGTTATCAGAAATACAAGTCCAACAACGTCACACCTTTTAAAATATGACCATTCAAACAAATAGCAAATTGAAAAACTTAAGTTGACAGGTAAGACGTCATTTAAATCAGCAATTATTTTTTTGCATGAAGTATAAAGCCACATCACTTAGGTACTTACAAACACCATGGATTGTCCACGCTCCTTTACTTCTATTTTGTACCCTGAATCAATCTGTGCTCTCTTCATTTACTCATTAAGCAGTCAAATGGTGGAAACTTTGAGACATAGGCCGAGATCACATCAACTTTTCTATCATCCCTCTTTCAGAAGCATGGAGAGGTAATGATTGTTTTCATTGTCAGAGTGACATTCTGAGGGTTTTAATCATCAGGTCACTTCTAGTTGTTCCTTTTGTTTCCTTTAGTTATTGTCACACCAAGGAATTTTCAGGGATCCAGATTTGAGATTGAGGGCCCGCTCATATGGGTGCCAGGTGATTTGTTCCATGCCAAATGAAATGGCCCTCTGCTCCATCTGCTGGTGGCCTGCACCAGCATCATGAACTCGCATTGGTTTTTGTTTAGCATGGTTCCCAGACTTCCTTTAACAGTTGCTGACTTTATTACAATAAAAGCGCAGCTTCTTCACCTTATCCCAACACTGAGTGAACAACTGCATTCGTTCTGTTCATGAGACCACCTCTACCAGCCATTCCAAAGCTCCGGAAATGGTCCGTTCTGCAGAACAGTAGGGAGTGATCACACTTGTCAAACATTGCAGACTTTGGTGGTGAAACCTCGGTTAGTACAGAACAGACTACAGTGTGAGCAGGCCCCCAGACACTCTGTAGCATGTGACACTGCCCGCTTAGTTCTTCTTCATAGCCATTATACTGCTTTAAGAGGCAAACCAAGGCTCATTAGCAGAGTTTTTAAACCATTTTACTGGAGGCTTTGCAGTGGGTAAAAAGAAGGTTTTGGTCCTTTAAGATGTTCCATTTGTCTTAACATGAGCTGGGGAAAAACTGAAGACTGAACCAACTGTTTTTTTTTCTGCAGTCTAAATACAAGAACATGTTTCTTCTTTTGCTGATACTTGGAGCAAATTGTCAGGTAAAGATGTATGGAATATGTCCTTTATACTTTTGGCCACCATCTTCACAAGTTGACAAACAGCAAGCAGGTTTGGGCACAAAACTTCTGATGCCAATGGTTGCAGAGGACTTGTATAGATTTTTTTTTTTTTTTTTAAACACTGAACTGGCTCATGACTTTCCCCTTCTGTAAGACATGGGTCACAGATCAGATATCAAACGACCTATGCCGAGCTGGGGGTCCGGCTCAAATTCTCACTGGCAAGGCTAAAACAAAGTGATGTGGTAAAACTGTAGAAACAGCACGGATCTTTCTTCTGCTTTAATACAGTATCAAGTCTGTATTCCTGTTAGATCCAAGGCATCTTTCGCTCCTGATCAAGATTATTTGAGGCCCACTCTCTGAAGTCCATCTTGTCTGACATTTAATCTTCACCCTTTCTAAAGTAAATGCATATTTTAGTTATTGACAAAATGATTTGCACACTTTATGGCAGGCACCAGAGCATAAGTGATTTGTCCATCACACAGCTCAGTTATGACAAAGTTGATGTGGCCATTTCTGTTGTGCTTCATCAAAGCACTTCCAAATTAATTCTCCAAGTCTGGCATGGTAATCTGATGCAAGCTGCAGAGCATGAGATTCTTCTCACTCCTGGAAATACAGGACAGCAGAAAGCTCCAGTCCATTGGTTTGGCTCCTCTCATTTAACAAATGAACTAGTATGGAGCAACATCAGCACCATTTTTATGCTTGTAATGAGCTGTGGAATTTACTTCTGATGGCAGATCCATTTATTGTAAATTAATTTTACTTAACACATGGACTGGTTACAACCCAGGTCTGTAAAGTTGCATATGCATAATTAAACAGCTGATCAATTGTCAAGACATATCTTTAAGTGTGATGACTGGAGAAGTTTTTAAAAAATTTTATCTTGGGATTTATGCCAATCTTTCAAGACTACAGTATAAAACGAGGCAATTTCAAATGAGCACACCTTGTTCATGTTAATTTATGCACATGCACTCTGGCAGCATTTACTCCATGTTGATGAAAGTCATCTCTGCAGACTAATCATCCATCGCTTGTGTCAGAGTTCAGGCTGTAATCTTCAAATTCCATAAATATCAATTGCCTTTACTTTGTATCTTCTGTTATGTCTTCTGCAGTTTATACATGGATATGGAAGGTCAATACGTCCCTTTGTCAAGGCCCCTGAGTGGCTGATCCATTTTTATTTAGGGCATATGATGCAGTCCTCTTCATGTCCATCACATTTTGTTTTGACTCGAGACGTTTTAACCATAGCTGGAACTTCAACTTTTTTTGAGAATGGTCAAGGTTGGCACCATGCTGAGGAGTACTTCTTCCAATGTTGGTACAATCAATGTTGGCATACATCAGCAAATGAGAGATCCTCAAAATCACAAGATTTTTTTCCCCACTCCACATCAATGTTATGAAGTTGTCACAATGAGGGTTTGCTTGAGCAAGCAATGTGCAACTGGGGCATAAATCTCTTCATCCCACCTCTTGGATGGATATTGTGACACACACAGCACACAGGAAGGCATTTGAAATGCATTTTGTGGGTTTTCATCAACTGACTCATGGCTGAACATTTAGCTCATCACGACATCTCCATTTTCCATAGATGGAACCACTTTCACAAAGACATATTCTTTCTTGACCTCTTAATCATCACCAAGCCCCTGGGAACAGTGTTAGAAGGAAAATACCATACCTGTGTGTGCTTAAGGGCCGACGAGACTCCACCTGTTCTTTTTCTGTATCAGTGCCTCTTGAAGACCTGCCAGTGCTGCCTCCTCCTCTTGGTAGTAGCTCTTGTGGTTTGGCCCTTCTTGGTTCCCACTTTTTCAGAGGTACGGCATTTAACTGGAAACGTTTCCTCCTGAAAGCGAAGCCAGAGCTGGCACTTCCTTGCCAGGCGGGTTCGCCCAAGCGAAACCTGGGTCTCACATATGGAGGTAATCTGAGCTTCAAGAGGGAGACTGCTTTGATTTGTCGGCTCCTAACCATATAGCTTTTATCCCTAAAAGACATGGGTTTGCCACTGATATTGAGGGGCAAAGGTCTCGGTCTTCTGGGCTGTTTTGCGTTGCCATGCTCCAGTGAAGGATCTGAGGATGGCATACTGATGTCTGATAGCCTCCTTTTGCGAGGTCCTGACAGCTGCCTCTCCTGAGGGCTCCTGTGGTAGGAGGATGAAGGACCTCCTCTCCATGAGGGGGATCTATAAAGAGGCGGGTGAGGGACATCCTGTGGCCTCTCTCTACTGTGGGATCGGCTTCCCTGCCTCTCCACCGGACCACGCTGTCGCCTGGCATCTTGTTCGGATGACCACCTGTATATCCATCAAACAATAGAGAAATCATTACAATAACAGATCCATTGCCATTTTAAGTGGGGGCGCCAAACTTAACTTTTATCTTAATGCTGCAGCTTCATAATGCCATGACAGACTGAAACAGGTAGAAGTAAACTTTCAGAAAGCAATCAAATTTGTATCACTCCTCTTATTGGCAGATGAAATTAAATTTACACCAGACCCCCAATAACCCCTTCTCATTACTATTAGTTGGGGTAGAGCAGAGGTAATCATTACAACCCATTTGAATGGTAGGACTGGTCAACTTCAAGTCTCTTAACAATTTTACCCAGCTGGGGTTCCTGCTACACTTCTGTACCTCTCTGTATACGAGCCTCTCCCATGCATCTCTCTGGAGCTCCTCTGTGATCCAGAGGGCCCATCTCCATTGTTTGAATGGGGAAATGATCCTGTCTCATTCCAGCGCTTCATGCCATGGCCAGAATGTTGATAGGGCCTTCCTCTTGGACTGAAATTCCCTCGAGGCTCTCGACTCCTCTGCTCATGATGGGGGAAGTCTGACGGTCTTCTGGGGCCCTTAAAAGATCCACGGTAGGACGATGCAGAGTCTGCTCTCCTGTCAGCTGGGTGAGTACGAAAATGCCTTGGGGAAGCTGATCTGTTACCTGACTGGTGATCATCAAAAGATGGGCCCCGCTGGCCATGATGTCCATGTGCAGGACCACGAGAGGATGAGTGATGCGAGACGTGAGGGGAGCGGTTTGACCTAGATGGTGAAGGCCTCCTCTGGCTATGATGTGGTTCCATTTTATGCTGGGATGATTGAAATGAATCTTGGTTGTGAGGCCGCCAGTTACTGAAACGTGGCTCTCTTTGTTCTCCCATCAAAGGAACTCGTCTGGTAACTGGGGGTCGTCCTCTGCCTCGGGATTCTCTCCAACTGAAAGGAGATTTTGTAGAATAGCCCTGGGAATCTCTTCTGCCTTTAGAGCCATCGTAGTTTCCTTCACCACGTCCGACACCACGGCCATCTCCATAAGCTCTAAGAAGAGAGACAAAAAAATGAGGAATTACAACAAATACTGCAACTTAATGTTTTTGTTTGTTTTTTTTTTTTTGTTAAAAAGGCCAATACCCCTCTCAAAACAGTCACAACATTAAATATTTAATAAGTTATATATGTAAAACTAAAAGTTATCCGATGTTACCTGGGCTTTAAGTGTGGTGGTCCAAAATGCGACCGGACCATCCTTAGATAAGATAATCAAATCTGTAAGAAAAAAAAAAAAAAAAGAATTCAACAAGCAGACAGAGTACAAAAGCTAAACATTCTTGCCAACATTAAATTTCAGAAAGCACACATCTCTTCTCATACAATAGAAACTAGGGCTGGGCCATTAATCGAATAGAACCGAAAACCAAAGTTTGGGTGCAAACCAACGTAATCGTGTTCATTTCGGGGAGGGGGGGGTCCCCCTCTTTTTGTTGTGTGCATGTGTGTGTAGAGAGCTGTTTTATTTTTATTTATTTAGCCTTTATTTAACCAGGTTAGTCCTATTGAGCCAAGGGATCTCTTTTACAAGGAAGAGCTGGCCAAGACAGCAGCAACAGTTACAGTATTAAAAATAAAGACAATAAAAAATAAATTGGCTATAAAAACATACTCATAAAACACGTGCACACAGAAATCTTGGAGTCCACTGGTTTCACTTGAGTTTTAAATTTAGTCAAAGGTATGAAGTTTGGGGCTCTAGTATGTTTTACCTCACCTGCAAGTTTGAACACCTGAGAATATCACCTTGTTCTCAGTGTCTGCCTTTAACAATGTTTTTATAGAGGGTCCCCAAAGCAAAATAAGCAATATTACACCAGAGTGAGTATGGTATCAATGAATATAGTAACTATGAGCATCATAGTGGGGCAGCACGGTGGCGGAGTGGTCAGCACTGCGGCAGCACAGCAACTCACCCTTGGCCGGGGGATCCTGGGTTCGATCCCAGCCCCCGACCAAGAGTGATCTGTGTAGATTTTGCATGTTCTCCCCGTGTCTGCGTGGGTTTTCTCCGGGATTTCTCCAGTTTCCTCCCACATGCCAAAAAAACAAGCAAGTTAGGTTAATTGGCATCAACTGGAGATTCTAAATTGTCCTTGGGTATGACTGTGAGAGTGAATGGTTGTCTGTCTCTCTGTGTTGGCCCTGTGATGGACTGGCGATCTGTCCAGGGTGTACCCTGCCTCTCGCCCAAAGATGCTGGGATAGGCTCCAGCCCCCCCCGACCCGAAAAAAAAGGATAAAGCGGAAGAAGATTGATGGATATAGTATATTCATGATACCATGACCTTCTTCTTTTAGACTTGGCTGGCGGTTGGCAACCAGCTTACAGGTGCATTACCGCCACTGACTTGACTATCATTACCCTACATCTTCTTTTAGATTTGATTGGCGGTTGGCAACCAGCCTAAAGGTGTATTACCACCACACACTTTGTCTTTCTGTATAAGGAGTTCTGAACCACTCCTTATGTGTGAAAAAATTATCCGTCCTTGGACTGTGCCGTGACGTTTTCCTCATAGCTTTGTGATGACCTTGTTCTTTTAGATTTGATTGGCGGTTGGCAACCAGCTTACAGGTGCATTACCACCACGTACTTCAAATGCAATATTGCTTTTATACAACAGTTCCACAAGCACATCACTCTATAAATTTAAGAAAAAAAAATCTCTGTCACGATCATAGGACAGCCTAGGATGTCTGCCGGATGTAGTGTCCAATGATGCCTGCTTTGATGTCTTTATGATGTCATATAGACCATCACAGGTGATGCCGTCATACAGACAATAGAACTGGCTAACTATGATGTAGTGTCCTATGATGCCTGCCTGGATGTCTTCATGATGTCATATAGACCATCACTCACAATGCATGTCTACCTATGATGTAGTGTCCTATGATGCCTGCCACAGGAGGAGACCCTTCACCAGCATAGGGTACGACAGACAAGAGATGCACAGACAGACAGGAAACATGTGGCAGTGCGTCATGCACGTGCTGACTTACTTGAAGCCCGAAATGCCCGCAAAGCGAGCAACGCTGCATGCCAGGCAAGGCACAGACAAGCTGAGACCCAGGAGGTGCGGAATAGTCGGCTGGCCACCAATGCTGCACGCCAGGCAAGGCACAGAGAAGCTGAGACCGAATAGGACACACTACTTTAAACCACACCCATTCCAAGCAGTAAATCTGGAAATCTCAGTAAAGCAGAAGACACTATAAATTCAAGAAATCTCTGGCAGTGTGTCAGTCTGTCACCCGATTAAAAATAGGACACACCATTTTAAACCACACCTATTCGAAGCAGTACCCATGAAGAATGCCAGTCTACACTACAAATGTGTAAAATGCCAAGCAAAGTGCTGGTTTTCTCCGGGTGCTCCGGTTTCTGGGTTTTGACGGGCATGCACGGGTCTTCCTCAACAGGGTCGAAAGCCACTTTTTCCTCAGGATCTATTTTCACGATCCTGTCCATGAACTGGAAATACAACGCACCTATCCCTCAACCAGTGGTCTGAACGAAGAAGAAGAACAAGAAGACACACCAGATGGAGAGCAATACTGCACGTCAGAAAAGATGCTGTGAAGATGAAACACCTCAGGTTCAAGCAGTACGCTGAAGAGGAAGGAAGAGACCCTTCAGCAACGGTCATGCAGAAATACTTGCTTATACTTGGTTTCTATGGGCATGGACAGGTATGCACGGGCATGTACTAGTTTTATTAAATGACAGCAATACGGGACAAAATATTACGATTTGTTTATTTAACCAGTTATTTTGTGCAGCTGAGAAAGAAAATAGTCCCTTCTAAATGCAGCCAGCAACTGTTGCTAAACGTCTCAGTCAGCATAAAGACGTCTATTGTCATTTCACACACATGTAAACAAATTAAATATTGTCAAGTGCAAAAGTCATTGTTTATTAATACATACCAGTCACCTGTTGAGTCAGTACCAAAAAGGCCCAGATCAAACCGTGGCTAATGTGTTGCTAGTTGGCATGCACACTTTGTTTCATCTGAAAATGCGAAGAAAAGCGTACAAAGAGTCCATCACCACAAAGGTATTGTGGTTTGTTAATCGAGACAATATATCCAACTCCAGCACTGCCTATTTTTTTTTAAACAGATGTGAAATAGCTTAACGTTTATACAAGGCCGGACAAAGATTTTTTCAAAAGGGTGGGACTTCCGGGTCATGGATGTATAATTTCTAGTCAAACAGCACCTCACTGTGGAAATTAATAAGGTATCCAACACAGTACTGCAATTCTCAGAGAGTTGATAGTGTTAGTAATTAACAGTTACATGAACACCTCTGAGGAGGAGTGATGCATATCCGGTAAAATGGGGTGCAATTATCATCGATTTTAGTAACTCCTGAAATCCCTATTGTCCAATCAGATTGCTCAGTCGGAACCAACTGTTGTATAATGACCCATCAAACATGAGTTTGAGACCTGAACTTGATAGCTTAAAAGTGTTTGTAGCAACACAATTGTCAGACATCACAAAACCATAATTTATTTAACTCTTAATAATAATACATCAGTCTTATATAGCGCTTTTCTAAATACTCAAAGACGCTTTACAAAGTAGCATAGGAACAAACATACAGTGAACGGGTAAACAGGCAAGGTAGGTACACATAGGTAGAAGAGGCAGTCAGTTTTCGTAGGTAGATTTGAAGAGATGGGGTTTTGAGTTGACTTTTGAAGGAAGCAAGTGTGTTGGCAGACCGGATGTGAAGGGGCAAGGAATTCCAGAGGGCTGGTGCGGCGATGCCGAATGATCCATCACCCAGGGTGCAGAGTTTTGTCTTGGTGATGGGGGTGAGAAGGTGAGTGTCAGCAGAGCGGAGGAGGCGAGTGGGGGAATGACGAGACAGAAGGTCAGTTGGGTATGAGGGGGCGAGGTTATGAAGCGCTTTATAGGTGATGAGGAGGATCTTGAAGTTGATGCGCTGTTGAATGGGGAGCCAGTGGAGTTGAAGGAGGAGAGGAGTGATGTGGTCACTGGAGCGGGAGTGAGTAAGTAGGCGGGCGGCTGAGTTTTGGAGGATGGTGGAAGGAAGTCCATACAGAATGCTGTTACAGTAATCAAGTCTGGAGGTGATGAAGGCATGGATGAGTATTTCAGCAGCAGAGGGGGAGAGGGTGGGACGGAGGCATGCAATACTACGAAGATGGAAAAAAAATGATGTTTTGGTGATATGGTGCACCAACAAGTGGCAATTTTTCATGTTTTAGAACTGGGGGGAAGGGAGATTATACATGTACAGTGCAATCGGAAAGTATTCACAGCGCTTCACGTTTTTCACATTTTATGTTACAGCCTTATTCCAAAATGGATTGATTTTCCTCAAAATTCTACACACAATACGCCATAATGACAATGTGAATTTTTTTTTTTTTTTTTAATTTTTGCAAATTTATTAAAAATAAAAAACTAAGAAATCACATGTACATAAGTATTCACAGCCTTTGCCATGAAGCTCAAAATTGAGCTCAGGTGCATCCCGTTTCCACTGATCATCCTTGAGATGTTTCTGCAGCTTAACTGGAGTCCACCTGTAGTAAATTCAGTTGACTGGACATGATTTGGGTCAGAGAAACAGATAGGCGCCGTCCCTACACACCACCTGACGCGAGTTCCGTTCACGAAACAGTTTGCCAAACAGTTTGCAAGGCAAACTAACCTAGTCACTCTACCTGTGTATGCCCATGCATACCCGTAGAAAGCAGGTGTAAGCAACCACATCACCACTTGTTCAGTAATCATCTTCTTTTAGATTTGATTGGCGGTTGGCAACCAGCTTACAGGTGCATTACCGCCACTGACTTGATTATCATTACGCTATATCTTTGTATTAGGAGTTCTGAACAACTCCCTATGTGTGAAAAAAAATCTGTCCCTGGACTGTGTCTTCTTCCTCTTAGATTTGATTGGCAGTTGGCAACCAGCTTACAGGTGCATTACCACCACGTACTTCACTCTTCTTCTTCTAGACTTGATTGGCAGCTGGCAACCAGCCCACAGGAGCACTCTGTGGGCTGGCTTAAGTTTTTCATCATTTCATCAATTGAGACAGCCATTGAAATGCCCGATATCACTCCTCTCATTGCCTCATTTCCTTCCAATACTGAACATTCGACTGTGTCCTCCTCTTCTTTTAGATTTGACTGGCGGTTGGCAACCAGCTTACAGGTGCATTACCACCACGTACTTCACTCTTCTTCTTCTAGACTTGATTGGCAGCTGGCAACCAGCCCACAGGAGCACTCTGTGGGCTGGCTTAAGTTTTTCATCATTTCATCAATTGAGACAGCCATTGAAATGCCCGATATCACTCCTCTCATTGCCTCATTTCCTTCCAATACTGAACATTCGACTGTGTCCTCCTCTTCTTTTAGATTTGACTGGCGGTTGGCAACCAGCTTACAGGTGCATTACCGCCACTGACTTCGGGGGTCAGACCCGATCTCCATTCTTAAGAGTTGTTTTGCACTCGCTGTGAGAATTGGACTTTAGGGACTGCTCTCATTCGTGAGTGAACTGATTGGCGTTTCTTTTCGTGGTTCGCTGTTACGCTTTACCTGAAGCGTTTGCTAGGCTAACGCTATCGCTATAGCTAACGCCATAGCTAGTCGTAGCACCTAGCACCGACACGGAGAAGCGACTCTCCCCAGTGAATGGGGCTCGCCGGAGGAACTAGCCGAGGCAGCAGTTGGACGGGAGCCGGATCGGAGTTCAAGTGCAGCGATGGTGGGAGACGGGGACCAGTGGAGGACCACCGGGGCCCCAGCCAGATAAGAGCTGGAGTCGGAGCCCAGTTGCAGCGGCGAGGCTCGGCGGAGGAGCTACCGGGACCCCAGCTGGACAGGAGCAGGATCGGAGCTCGGCTACAGCGGCGGTGGGCGGCGGGACTCGGTGGAGGAGCTGCCGGTACTCCGGCTGGACAGGAGCTCTGTTACGGCGGCGGTAAGCAGCAGGACTAGCAGCGGAGGGGGCTAGCTGAGGCCCAGCTGGATTCGAGGTCGGTTGGATCGGATACCGGCGACACCAGCAGAGATTGTTTTACTATCCACAGGTCAGTAAAAAATGCCACCAAAGAAGGAGGAAATGGAAGAGATCAAAAAAATCTCTGAACTTCTTGTCAGAAGAACTGACCAAAGTGGCTAGTCAGCAGGCTAAAATATTAGGGCTAATGGAAGAAGTCCGAGAATTAACAATTAAGGAAAAAGACAAAAAAACTGCAGACTTGGAGCGACGCATCGAGGATCTTGAACAATATTCTCGTATGGATGATTATAAGTGGACTAGACATTAAATATCAATCATTTGCTCATGCTACAGCAGGATTGAGAGGTGAGGAGGCTCCCCTGGGCGAATCAGTCTCCCTGGAAAACCAGGTGCTTCAGTTCCTTGATAGTATAGTAGAAATATAAAGGTCAAAGCAAATGCAATTTCAGCCTGTCATACTTTACCCAGAAAGGATAATAAAACAAAAATCAACTGTGATGCACTTTGTGAACAGAAGGGTAAAGAATGACATACTGAGGCAGGCCAGAAAGCTACGGGGAACAGAAGTTTACCTAAATGAACATCTAACAAAAACTAATGCTGAAATAGCACGGCAAGCACAGATGCTGAAAAGACGAAATAAGATACAGGTAACATGGACAAGAAATTGTAGAGTTTGGATCAAACTAAATGGAACACCTGAGCAAGCAAAGAGCATAATAATCAGAGAGATTACTGAAATAAATATAGATGAACACGGATTAAGAAAATTAAGAGACTATGATAATCCATATCCACACACACAGCAAGAATAGTTCTTCTGTGACATACCATGTCAATGTACTTTCAAAAAAAATTAAATAAATAAAAAAAAAAATAAAACAAAATAAAACAAAAAACGTATGACTGACTTGAGTAGACATCAATTATCCCCAGCTGGAGGAAGTCATTTGACACAGAGTGAGGAAATTCAAACTCTGAAAATATGCCATTATGCTGAACATAAACTACAAGAGATGGAGAATGATACTGATCCTGATAACCACTTTTTCAATATAATATTCATAATCATTGTGAATATTACACTGAAAATCAATTCAAAAGTCAAGTGCAACTAGATGGTAAACTATCAATAATACACTTCAACAGCAGAAGTCTTAAAAACTTTCCACAGATTCAGGACTATTTAAAACAGCTAGACAGAAAATTTACAGCCATCGCAGTCTCTCAAACTTGGCTTAATGAAGAGCAGGCTCCCCTGATGGCAATAGAGGGATATCAGCTATTTCATATTAACAGATCTCAAAAAAGGGTGGTGGTGTTGCACTGTATACTGATGA
The DNA here is from genome assembly GCA_020510985.1 of Pholidichthys leucotaenia. NCBI lineage: Eukaryota > Metazoa > Chordata > Actinopteri > Cichliformes > Pholidichthyidae > Pholidichthys > Pholidichthys leucotaenia. Next base: position 14,137,510 of record CM035844.1, read on the forward strand.
CCTGTATAGGTGTGAACTTGTAAATGGAATGTCCTTTGCACTACCAGGGATTTTAGAATATGTTACTGTTGAGATTGACCAAGATAAAACAAAAAATCTAAGTTGTATATATAGAACGGCGGGAACTTGCATTGAGACATTCAGAGATAAATTAGTCGAGCTGTACAATATATTACTAGTAAGGAAATGGTAGTAATTTGTGGAGATTTCAATATTGATTTACTAAATCCATATCAACAAAATGTAATTACAGAGTTCATAAATTCTATGTACAGTGTGAGTCTATATCCCACAATAACATCCCAGCAGAATCACAGTTCACGCTGCTACACTTATTGACAACCTGTTTGTCAATATTATTGATAAGAAAATAGAAAGTGGATCATTGATAAATGAGATAAGTGACCATTTGCCAACCTTTGCACTTATCCATGGCCACAGGGAGGCCAATACAGAATTTTTTTTTTAAATCGTTCAGATACAAATCACAAAATGCAATCAGTTCTTTTAAAGAAGACTTGCTGAAGCAAGACTGGTCAAAAGTCTATGTTTCAGATGTAAATGAAGCCTATGACACATTTATGAACATTGTAACCGCTCTATGAAAAAAATTGTCCATTAGTAAAGAAAAAGCTTAAACATAAATTTGTCGATAAGCCATGGTTAACCAAAGGATTACAAAAGGCGTGTAAAAAGAAAAATTTATTATATGAAGCTTTTCTAAAGAAAAGGACAAAAGAAGCAGAGCAGCGGTATAAAACATACAAAAATAAGTTAACATATATAATGAGATGTAGTAAAAGAGACTATTACAGTAAAGAACTGGAGAAAAACAGACAATATTAAAAATACATGGACAATACTTAACAATATTCTTGGAAATAAAAACAGAAATACAAACTACCCAAACAATTTTTCAAAAAATAATAAAACGACTCAGAGTGTGAATGCAGTTTCACCTGCAGATGAATTTAATAACTTTTTTGTAACATTGGTCCTAATTTGGCTTGAGAAATACCCATTACGGCGCCTACGGGTGATACAATAAGCAAAAACACTGCTATAAAAGACTCCATTTTCATAAAGAACACAGACGAAAGAGAGATCATTGAAATTGTTAAATTGTTTAAAAGTAAAACATCTACGGACTGTGATGGTATTGACATGCTCTTAGTCAAACCTATTATTGAATGCTTAGTGAAACCACTGACGTATATCTGTAACCTGTCTCTCCAAACAGGTATATTTCCCAATGCAATGAAAATAGCTAAAGTAATTCTGATATACAAGATGGGTGACCGAGGGGAACTTTCAAACTATAGACCAACTTCACTATTGCCGCAATTTTCCAAGATACTTGAAAAAATATTCTGTGAGAGAATTGACAACTTCATAATGAAGAATAATTTGTGTGAGCAGCAATATGGGTTCAGACACAAAAGGACAACTGCATTTGCTCTAATGGAATTTATAGAAAAAATATCAACTGCCGTTGAAAATGAAGAGTATTCAGTTGGGGTATTCCTGGATCTTAAAAAAGCATTTGATACAGTGGATCACAATTTATTATTAAAGAAACTACAAAATTGTGATATTAGGGGGGTAGCACTGTTCTGGTTAAGTAGTTACTTAAAGAATAGATATCAGTATGCATGTGTTGGTAAAAACTCAGTTACTGAAGGTTACTTGTGGAGTCCACAGGGTTCAGTTTTGGGGCCAATGTTATTCAATACGTATATAAATGATATATGTGAAGTCTCGGAAAAAATGGATTTAATATCGTTTGCCGATGACACTAATCTATTATGCAGTGGAAGCAATTTGGAACAACTTTTGGATACACTCGGAAAGGAATTAGGAAAGCTTAAAGCCATCACTTTTGGAGTGGTCTGCTGGGGCAGTGGCATTACAGCAGCCGATAGGAAGAGACTGAACAAACTGATCAAGAAAGCTAGCTCTGTCCTGGGGCAGCGCCTTGATCTGGTGGAGGAGATGGGAGAGAGAAGGACGGTGGCTAAACTGTCATCTCTGCTGGAGTCCGAGTTCCACCCTATGCAGGACATACTGAATGCACTGAGGAGCTCATTTAGCAGCAGACTACATCATCCCAGGTGCACAACCGAGAGGTTTCGCAGGTCCTTCCTACCAACAGCTGTCAGACTGTACAACCTAAGCAGAGCTGTTCGCAGAAATAGCAAAAAAACGTAACAAACTAATAGTTTTTTGAATGCAAAGATGCAATAGACTTACACAATGGTCCCCTCCGGCATACAACTAGGAAAATACCGGTCGCTATGGAGAGTAAGAATATGTATGGGCACATAATCATACCATGTAGGATAACTAAGTAGACGGTTGTGCTGTTTCAGCCCATCTAGCAACAATGCTCTGCACTGTGTGTGTTTATATATTTACATATTTATTCCATCTAGCTACAATGCTCCGCACTGGGTGTGTTTATATTTATATATTTATTCCATCCAGCTACAATGCTCTGCACTGTGTGTGTTTATATTTATATATTTATTCCATCCAGCTACAATGCTCTGCACTGTGTGTCTGTGTGTGTGTATATATATATTTTATAGTAATATGTACATATGTATATTAGCTGCTCTTGCTTGCTTGTTTTTTGTTTTTTTTTTCTTGCCTTCTGATTGTTGCTCTGAGTGTTGCTATCCCTGTGCTGTTGCAATCCTGGAATTTCCCCGTTGTGGGACTAATAAAGGCTTATCTTATCTTATCTTAAACTGTGGTTTGATTCAAACAAATTAACGCTCAATTTAAGTAAGACAAAATTTATAGTTTTTAACAACCATCACAACAACTTAGTATCTAAACTCAGTGTAAATGGTGTAGAGATTGAAAGGGTTTCCAAAACTAAATTTCTTGGAGTAATAATTGATAATAAACTGTGTTGGAAGTCACATATTATATTAAAGGTAAAATATCTAAATCAATCGCAATACTACACAGAGCGAAATATTTGCTGAATCAACCCACATTATATACTTTGTATCATTCATTAATACTCCCATACATGACATATTGTACTGAAGTATGGGGAAATACATATAAAACAAGCATATATCCAGTCTTTATGCTTCAGAAGAGAGCTACTACAGGGAACCAACAAACCCACTTTCTTAAATTAAAAGCTCTCAAGTTGAAAGATCTGGTTGACTTTAAAACTGCAGTAAAAATGTTTAAAGTGAAGAATCTATCACTGCCCGCAAATATCCAAAAGTTGTTCCAAATAAGGGAGAAACAATATCATTTCAGAGGAACATGTATATGTCAAAAACCTTCAGTGAGAACTACCACCAAGCAACACTGTGTTTCAGTGCAAGGAGTCAGATTATGGAACGATTTTGGACCTGAATTAACCCCTTGCACTCCGGTCAATTTCCCTAAAAACGCCAAAAAATAATGTGCCTAAAGTAAATCGAAAGCTGTTCTTCAACCCTTTGCAGCATCTTCATGGGGTTTGTCTCATTTAAAAGAAAACATTGAATTTTTTGGCAAAAAAAACAAAAAAACAAAACAAACAAAAAAAAAAAAAACATGATCTCTCCAAGTGCTCAGGCCACTGAGTTACAGTCATCTAAACATAGTGAACTTGAAGAAAATAAATTTGGCCTGGGTGTTTTTTTTTGATACAAATGCTTGCAAATAACACACAGCTTCAGATCCGGGCTGGAAAATGCAACAGAAATGTAGAACCAAGTGTTATCCAGCTGAGGTCCAAATTTTGTAACGATACCACAAAAAATGAATATATTACACAGCTTTGTTCTCAGGCTGTTCCCAGGTGTTTTGGAACTGTGCCAAATTGTGCCAAATGGCACAGTTTGGAAAAACGTCTAATTTTTGAATAATTCAATGTAGAATCTTCATTTTGGGCTCTAATGAAAGGTCACATTCAGGGATGTGTCTGTGTGTGTGTGTGTGTGTGTGTGGAGGGGGGGGGGGGGGGGGGGTTGCCCCCCCCCCGCTACAAAGGACGGAGATCTGCCCTCGCTACATGACGGATTACACTCGTTGCATGTTTCCACAGCAACGCTGTCACAGCGGCTTCCCCCCCTTGCTACTGTGTGTGTGTGGGGGGGGGACAACCCCCCCCCACACACCCCTCGCTACAGAGGACGGCCATCGGCCATCGCTACATGACGGAATAGACTCATATGGCTATGTGGCGACCGCTGCGCAGTCACTGCGGCTTTCCCCCGCGGTCCGGGGGGCGTTTGCACCATGAACGCCCCCCCCCCACTCCTCTTCTGCGGGGGGGGGGGGGGGGGGGGCGCTTCACGGTCCGAACACGGCAAATGAACCGTTTATCGCGGCACACGCACTTCGTACGCTGTACAGTTGTAATTTACCGATCGGTCAAAAGTCATTTTTTGATTACAATTTTCAGGGATAAATAATAACTTGGCTTATAACACCTTACCTCTTCACAGCAGCAGAGTCCTGGCGAACTTCTCTTCCCCATTGTCAGACGAACGCGACGCTGGTCCGCTCGTGGATCCCGGTCAAAACATAATTCCATTATTGCGGTTTTGGCGAATGATTTACGACCTTTGTCGTCGGCCTCCGTCGGTCTATGATGACGGAAGAGAATCCTAAACGTCTATTCTGCTGGAATGAGTGCAGGTCGCACTTGGTGTTCTCCATGCTGCTGGATCTGTAGCAGGTTCTTCCAGCGTCCTTTTTTTCCATCTGCTGCAACAGTAAATCTCTCTTCACCCAGCCCAAACTTCTGTGCTTCAATTGGCTCCTGCATTCACAGTAGGTGGGTCCTCCTTCCTAGGTTTTCATTCATTGGTTCTTCATGGTTTCAGAAACCCAACTCAAGGCTCTTTAGTCGAATGAGAGGTCAATCAGATGAACTAATCTGTTCGCGGCTGTGTCTGCAGCTTTTATTTTCAGTGGCGCTTGGACGCCAACACCACCACCATCAGGACCATGCGTCCGAGAGCGCCCTCGTGCGCACTAGGATGCAGAGAACTGCCCACCCGTGGGACAACGGAGCGCAAGAGGTTAAAATCATGTACAATGCTTGGACAATTTAAACAAAAACTAAAGGAAGAAATACTCCAAACATATATACAAGATGACATGTAAAATCACATAAGGATTGTCATATCCAGTCTGTGTTGTTGCTTAGTTTTTTTGTCACATTTTGTCTTAGCTTTGTTCCCAATTGTAATGGCTCTTGTTTTGTTTTTCTTTTGAATTCTTGGATGGAATATGGGTGGGCAATATAAGCTACGGCTTCAGCCATCACCCATTTCGGATAACTTATGTTGAACTGTATAATCAGAGGAGTTCTTGTTTAATTTGACCTTGTTGGATTTTTTCCCGTTTGTTATATTATTCTGTTTCTTTTAATCTTTACTTTTAATCTATCCGAAAATAAAAAAATAAAGATTCATAAATACATCAATACACCTGCTTTTTATGATATTGCCAATTTGTAAAATAAGTTTGTGTGTAATATGATTCAAGCAGCATGTGCATTTTTCAAAATGATTCATAAATCTAATAAATAAAACAAACAGGAGGGAAGACATTATGGCAAGACTCAAGACTGGATCATACAGGTTTAAACGGCACTTTATATACCATGGGAAAAAGCGAAAGTGACAAATTTAGAGAATGTGGAGAAAAAGAAAATGTCGAGCACATCTTATTATACTGTCACAAGTATGGAAATGAAAGAATGAAAAATGAAGTTCGAGAGGCCGGTAGGGAATGGGATTTAACTGGGATTCTGGGAACAGATGGAGAGGCCCTAAGAATCATGAGCTCTTTTCTCTTTTTTAAATAACAGGATTAAGTCATACACTTTAGGGTGACATAATGTTACACTCTCTTGTACAGTAAGTGGCAGTATGCACCTTTCAGTTGTTTGCCATCCACCAGTAACTGAGAAAAGTAGTATAGTGTGATTCAAGAAAATCTGTGTGTGTGTGTGTGTGTGTGTGTGTCTCACAGTGTCTATGACTATGGTGTCTATATGATGGATCTGTCATGAATTGTCCTTCGGATAGAAGTACGTGGACAGGACACATGAGCATAGAGTGATGATATAAAGTGAAGTATGTGGCGGTAATGCACCTGTAAGCTGGCTGCCAAACGCCAATCAAATCTAAGAGAAGGAGAAGAAGAAGAAGACAGACATATGGAGTGTGTGGCGGTTGGCTGGCTGGCACAGCTATCGACGCCGCTGAGGACCACAGTCCAAGGACGGATAATTTTTTCACACATAAGGAGTTCTAACTCCTTATAGGAGCTCCTTATTCAAAGATATAGAGTGATGGTCGGGTCAGTGGCGGTGATGCAACTGTGAGCTGGTTGCCAACCGCCAATCAAATCTAAAAGAAGAATGTGGCACAAGCTGGATGCCAAGAGAGTGCTCCTGTAGAGGGTTTTAAGAAGATGGACTTTGACAGGTGGAACGTTGAGACGGCATTTACGTCTGTTCAGCTGGCGGCAGGACTGAGTTGTTTGTGACGGATAGCATAAACTGTACGCTGATAACATTATGGCATCTAGCTCTGACAGGCTCTACCACTGTCTCTTGGAAAAGGTGAAGAGAAACCAGTAATCAAGAAAAAAGGAATGGCAAAAAAGCTATGGCAAAAAAGATGGGATGAAGATCATAAAGGTAGACTATTACAAAATACAAAAATCTATTGCACAAAAGAATTATAAAACAACAAACAGGAGGGAAGATATCATTATGGCAAGAGACTGGATCATACAGGTTTCAACAGCACTTTATTCACCATGGGGAAAAGTGAAAATGACTAATGTAGAGAATGTGGAGTAAAAGAAAATGTCGAGCACATCTTATTACACTGTCAAGTATGGAAATGAAAGAGAATGAAAAGACGACATGGAGTGGATACTACCTAGGTCTGGGAGGCGGAAAAGACCAGTTGGGGGGCACCAAGAGCTAGAAGCGGGTCAGATGACAGTGACAATGCGAAGAAAACATGAACTAGCCAATATGGACGGCAGTTTGATGATGTAGGGAATGAGTGGAAGGCTGTCATTGAGTTCAATCGGGGGGGGGGGGGGGGGGCACTTTCACCCTGTAAAGCTAACAAAAGCAATTGAGAAAGAAATTGGGAGAGTTAAGTTTGCAAAGTTCTTGAATAATTACCGGTTGTTAATTCATGCATCAAGTAAACAACAGCAAGAAAAAATACTGGCAATGACATGTCTAAATGGAGCACAAATGAAGGCGCATGTCCCTGGCGCAACAGCAAACTTGAGGGGAGTTATATCAGGTGTCCCTTTGAGCATGTCTATGGAAGAAGTGAAAAATGAGATCCAAGGAGGAAAGGTGAAGGATGTGAAAAGGCTAAAGAGTAAAAGAGAAGGTTCACTTAAGGATACACTGTCAGTAATGATTCAGTTTGAGGAAACACTCCCTAAATCAGTTCAAATAGGATATCTGTATGACGGTGTCAGAGAATATGTCCCAAAGCCACTCAGGTGCTACAAATGTCAAAGGATGAGTCACACTGCTCAGCAATGTAAGGGAAAGTTAAGATGTGCTAGATGTCCTAGGTGCGCGACCGAGAGGTTTCGCAGGTCCTTCCTACCTACGGCTGTCAGACTTTATAACCTAAGCAGGGCTGCTCGCAGAGATCGTTTAAAAAAAAAAAAAAAAAAAACCCAAACACATTACAACCGAATAGTATTGAATGCAAAAGACAAACTTGCACAATAATGGTCCCCTCCATTATACAGCTAGGACAATATCAATCGCTGTGGAGGGTGACAACTAGGCTGAATCAAATACATAATATGCTGTATGGGTACATATTCATACTACAGTGGAGTAGAAAAAGTATTTAGTCAGCCACCAATTGTGCAAGTTCTCCCACTTAAAAGATGAGGTCTCCAATTTTCATCATAGGTATACCTCAACTATGAGAGACAAAATGAGGAAAAAAAAAAAAATCCAGAAAAATCACATTGTCTGATTTTTAAAGAATTTATTTGCAAATTATGGTGGACAATAAGTATTTGGTCAATAACAAACGTTCATCTCAATACTTTGTTATATACCCTTTGTTGGCAATGACAGAGGTCAAACATTTTCTGTAAGTCTTCACAAGGTTTTCACACACTGTTGCTGGTATTTTGGCCCATTCCTCCATGCAGATCTCCTCTAGAGCACAGATGTTTTGGGGCTGTCACTGGGCAACACAGACTTTCAACTCCCTCCAAAGATTTTCTATGGGGTTGAGATCTGGAGACTGGCTAGGCCCATACCTGCCAACTTTTCAAACCTGAAAAGCCTAGTAGCTAGCCGGGGTCCAGGGGCCGATACTAATGCTAATAATGCTAATGCTAATAATAATAATGCTAATATTTGCCAAACAAATATTAGCATTAAATCTAGTTAAATGTAGCTAACAACCTCATATTTCTTCAACTTTCAAACCTGAAAAGCCTAGTAGCTAGCCAGGGTCCAGGGGCCGCAGGCCCCGGTAGGTCCAAGACAAAGTCCTGGTGGGGGGTTCAGGGGGCGAAGCCCCCCGACGCCAAACAAATATTAGCATTAAATCAAGTTAGAATGTAGCTAACAACCTCATATTTCTTCAACTTTCAAACCTGAAAAGCCTAGTAGCTAGCCGGGGTCCAGGGGCCGCAGTGTCAAACAAATATTAGCATTTGACATAGAAGTCACATATTAATTTTATTAAAGGTAAAATATCTAAATCAATTGCAATACTACACAGAGTGAAATATTTGCTGAATCAACAACCCACATTATATACTTTGTATCATTCATTAATACTCCCATACATGACATACTGTACTGAAGTATGGGGAAATACATATAAAACAAACATATATCCACTCTTTATGCTTCAGAAGAGAGCTATTAGAATAATAAACAAAGCTGCTTACAGGGAACCAACAAACCCACTTTTTCTTAAATTAAAAGCTCTCAAGTTGAAAGATCTGGTTGACTTTAAAACTGCAGTAATAATGTTTAAAGCTAAGCATCTATCACTGCCCGCAAATATCCAAAAGCTGTTCCAAATAAGGGAGAAACAATATAATTTCAGAGGAACATTTCAATTCAATTCAACTTTAGTTATATAGCGCCATTTCACAACAACAGTCATCTCATATATACAGTATTTCAAAAACCTTCAGTGAGAACTACCACCAAGCAACACTGTGTTTCAGTGCAAGGAGTCAGATTATGGAACGATTTTGGACCTGAATTAAAATCATGTACAACGCTTGGACAATTTAAACAAAAACAAAAGGAAGAAATACTCCAAACATATATACAAGATGACATGTAAAATCACATAAGGATTGTCATATCCAGTCTGTGTTGTGCTGTTAGGTTTTTTTTTTTTGTCACATTTTGTCTTAGCTTCGTTCTGAATTGTAATCGCTCTTGTTTTGTTTTCTTTTGAATTCTTGGATGGAATATGGGTGGGCAATATAAGCTGCGGCTTCAGCCATCACCCATTTCAGATAACTTATGTTGAACTGTATAATCAGAGGAGTTATTCTCTAATTTGACCTTGTTGGATTTTTTCGCCTTTGTTATATTATTCTGTTTCTTTTTAATCTTTACTTTTAATCTATCCGAAATAAAGATTCATTCATTCATTAAATTTGCATTCAAAAGACTATCTTAACACTGCATAGAACTTTGAATAGGCCAGATGTGATGTATTATAAATACTAGAAAAGCACTCGGACAGCGCAGACCTCCGCCAAGCGCCACAGTTCCCCCCATACAGCGTTTAACATCATAAATAAAATATTGAAAATGGCCCTATCTCGCAATGTTAAATTAAAAAAAAAAAAGAATCCTTTAAAAAATTCCTGGATCCAGACGGTGATCCGGATCACCACCAAAATCTAATCATCTGTAGGATACCCCATTTCTGACAATCTGTGAAAATTTCATGAAAATCTGTCCATAACTTTTTGAGTTATCTTGCTAACAAACAAGCAGACAAACCAACGCTGATGATCACATAACCTCCTTGGCGGAGGTAACTAGAAGACTAGAAATATCAGCAGGCACAGGCACGTGTGTAAAAGACGGCAAAATCGCTCTGATATTTTATGTGTTTACATGATACACCAAGCATGACAAGGCTTGCAATTACACAGCACACGTTCTTCAGAATCTTAGGCATTATATAAAATGTAGTCTTGCGGCGGCATGGAATAAAGCGGCATAGTTGGAGGTTTTAAGTAGAAGTTTTATTATCATACCGCCGTCACGAGCTCCGCTCCCGGCGCCGTGCATGAGCGCCGAGAGCGAGCCCACGGCTCTCAGAGAAGGGACACAAAGTCTGTGTCCTGCAGCAGGGTTGAAGTCAGATTGAGAGCGACAGAGAGAGAGAGAGGGTTTGCGTTACAGAGTTGCAGCATATATACTCAACTACAACAATACATCAAGGGCATACCCCAGCGGTTGGTATGATCAAAGAGATAACAGAACAGGCATAAGACATTTGCATTTGAGAGACATATTGATCTCAGTCCCTAGGTCACAGTGAGGACAGGACGCATGAGCACAATGCATGAAAGGCAACCATTAACATCACAGAAGTGAGCCAGACGAAACGCGTCTGCCTGTAGACATTAATACACATTACACTGTTCTGTTATTTGCTCTAGCCGAGCGCTGTGTTTGACCAGTCTTTCTGTGGAGATTTACCTCAAAGCACATCTACATATGTAAGATGACAAGATGCATGAACACTTTAACTTCACGGCTGTAAACGCAGCGTGCAGCGGAAAAACCCAGGAGTGCGAGCTGACTGTCTCTGTGTTCTGTCTGTGTGTTGTGGGGGTTTAATCAAACCGCTACAGTCTCCCTTTAGATGTCTAATCCATGGTCCATTTTCCAGGGCTGAAGTGCAGTCGTGCGAACGTCTGAAGCAGTTTACATCGTGTTTACATCTCGCCATGTGCGCACGCCTCTCCGGGATTTCGCGCGAGAATAGAAACCTCAATACCCTCAATAGCGATAGCGTTAGCTTAGCAAACGCTTCAGGTAAAGGGTAGCAGCGAACCACGAAAAGAAACGCTACTGACGCTACTATGTTCTAAATTTAGATACTATTCCTAGCGATTTCGTGTTTGGAATTGCTTTCGTGTTTTTTTACGATTTAAAATTTTTGACTGAATTCTTAGTGAAAAACCGTAATTTTGATTAATAAAGCCGTAACCCGGAATGGGGTCTTGAAAACCGGAACCATTACGGCAAAACCGGAGTAGTTGGCAGGTATGTAGGCCACTCCAGGACATTGAAATGCTTCTTACGAAGCCACTCCTTCGTTGCCCGGGCGGTGTGTCTGGGATCATTGTCATGCTGAAAGACCCAGCCACGTTTCATCTTCAATGCCCTTGCTGATGGGAGGTTTTCACTCAAAATCTCACGATACATGGCCCCATTCATTCTTTCCTTTACACGGATCAGTCGTCCTGGTCCCTTTGCAGAAAAACAGCCCCAAAGCATGATGTTTCCACCCCCATGCTTCACAGTAGGTATGGTGTTCTTTCTCCTCCAAACACGACAAGTTGAGTTTTTACCAAAAAGTTCTATTTTGGTTTCATCTGACCTTCTCCCAATCCTCTTCTGGATCATCCAAATGCTCTCTAGCAAACTTCAGATGGGCCTGGACATGTACTGGCTTAAGCAGGGGGACACGTCTGGCACTGCAGCATTTGAGTCCCTCATGGCGTAGTGTGTTTCTGATGGTAGCCTTTGTTACTTTGGTCCCAGCTCTCTGCAGGTCATTCACTAGGTCCCCCCATGTGGTTCTGGGATTTTTGCTCACCGTTCTCGTGATCATTTTGACCCCATGGGGTGAGATCTTGCATGGAGCCCCAGATCAAGGGAGATTATCAGTGGTCTTGTATGTCTTCCATTTTCTAATAATTGCTCCCACAGTTGATTTCTTCACACCAAGCTGCTTACCTATTGCAGATTCAGTCTTCCCAGCCTGGTGCAGGTCTACAATTTTGTTTCTGGTGTCCTTCGACAGCTCTTTGGTCTTGGCCATAGTGGAGTTTGGAGTCTGACTGTTTGAGGTTGTGGACAGGTGTCTTTTATACTGATAAAGAGTTCAAACAGGTACCATTAATACAGGTAACGAGTGGAGGACAGAGGAGCCTCTTAAAGAAGTTGTTACAGGTCTGTGAGAGCCAGAAATCTTGCTTGTTTGTAGGTGACCAAATACTTATTTTCCACCATAATTTGCAAATAAATTCTTTAAAAATCCTTCAATGTGATTTTCTGGATTTTTTTTTCTCATTTTGTCTCTCATAGTTGAGGTATACCTATGATGACAATAGGAGACCGCTCATCTTTTAAGTGGTAGAACTTGCACAATTGGTGGCTGACTAAATACTCTTTTGCCCCACTGTATGTGGGGTAACTAAATAGACCGTTATGCTATTTATTCCATCTAGCACTGTGTATATACAGTATATTTATGTGTACATTATCTTCTAAATTATTGCTCTGAGTGTTGCCATCCCTGTGCTGTTGAAAAATGAAGTTCGAGAGGCCGGCAGGGAATGCGATTTAACTGGGATTCTGGGAACAGATGGAGAGGCACTAAGAATCACAAGAAGGGCTCTTTTCGCTTTTTTAAAATAACAGGATTAAGTCATAGACTTTAGTGGTCGGGCTCAAATGACATAATGTTACACACTCTTGTACAGTATGTGGCAGTATGCACCTTTCAGTTGTTTGCTATCCGCCAGTAACCGAGAGAAGAAGAATGCATCTGTATGCTGGTTGACAACTGCCAATCAAATCTAAAAAAAGAACAGAGGACCAGCTGCTGGCTGGGAATGAAAAAGAGATACCATCTTCGCTTCAAAGGCAAACAACTAAACTGTGGGACACACACCCAGGCTTGATCATCTTGTGGTGGGCGTCTTGTGATAATTGGCCAAAACACCCTGTGATGCTGAGGTACACAACTGACGACGTGTCCAGGTGGTGAAGCCTTATAGAGCCATCTCTAAAGAACCCCCCACGGACTCAGAAGGGTGCAAATAGCAGGGATTGTAACAGCTAGTCCTTTCATCGAACCTTGAAACAAGTTACATTTTCATGAGAAAATGCACAACTTCTTAATGCTGAAAAAAACTCCCACATTTCCAAGAAAGTCAAATTGACAAGTCACATTTACAATAAAAAATGCCAATTTCCTAAAGCACTTTGTTTTAATCATTTTCTCTCATAATTTCCCAGTCTTCTCACTAATTAGTGAGGTTTTTCTTTTTTAATTAGTGAGATGGATGGATAGATGTATAAACTATCCTTGCAGTCTTTATTTCAGGATTTAGATTCCTTTATTAGTCCGCCAATGGGGAAATTACAGGGCATCCACATGAGTGGATGAGGCAGCCACTGGTGCAGCACCCAACCCTTTCACACACACATTAAGATAAGCCTTTTAGTCCCACAATGGGGAAATTCCAGGATTGCAACAGCACAGGGATAGCAACACTCAGAGCAATAATTTAGAAGAAAATAAGAGCAGTAAATATACATATGTACACACACACACACACACATATATATATACACACACACACACACATATACACACACATACATACATATATATATATATATATATATATATATATACATACATACATACACACACACATACACAGACAGTGTGGAGCATTGTAGCTAGATGGACTAAACAGCATAACCGTCTAGTTATCCTACATAGTACGAATATGTATCCATATATATCGTCACCCTCCATAGCGACTAGGGATGGGCATTCGGTGAAATTTTCTTCACCGATCGTCGGGAGAATTAATGATTAATAATCGGTTAATCATTAACATTTTTAGGTACGTAACAAGGCAGGTAGACTACATTAGAACATTAGGTGCACGGAGAGCCGCACAACTCAAATCCACCTCTCTCTCTCAAATCCTTCTCTCTCTGTTCGCTGTTCTCGTGTTGGCTCGCTCGGGAATCTCGGAAGCTGATTGGCCGAGACGTTTCACCCCGCAAGCTGATTGGCCGAGACGTTTTACCCAGCTTCTGTCCCTGCCGAGCGGCCACCCAACAAACGAAGACCGCATTCATTGCTCTATCGCTCGTGTTACTTAGTCTAGCCGCGGGAACTTTTTGCTGTTCTCTTGTGCCATTTTGTGCGAAATAGTCTTCCCGTCGAGCCACTACGCCGCCTCCTGCAGCTTCTCTCGACGATTCTGCGCCTCTAGCACCTGAGGAGCAGTAAAGCTCTCATTAACCTGTGCAGTAAATCATTTTCACCTTGAGTTACGTATCTTGTTATAAGAATAAAAGAGTTCTAAAAACATATTTATGTACACTTTATTTACATCTACGTATGTATGTACACTTACGTGTGTGTGTGTGTGTGTGTGTGTGTGTGTCTTCTACCGAATCTTCATGACCTTCTCAATAAAGTTTCTGAAAAAAAAAAAAGAATCTTCACGACCGCCATTACTCAGCGCGCAACCACTGTTGGCGGTTTCTTCGCGTAATAAGGGTGTTCCATGGACCCTGTCGATGAGGTATATTTGTATGCTGCATTGCAGTGATTGCAGTACACCTGGTCATTTTTTAAACTGAAATGGTCCCACGCAACACTTCGCCGTAACCGCTTCATGATTTGGCGATTGCCCTACGGAAGCTCGTATGTATCAACTGAGGCACGCCGGGGTACGGCAATGGTGTAATGTTGCCCCCTGGTGCCCAAATTTTGCCATTGCATTGAGGACGGCCGTGCACTAGGCCTAATAACCTCGGATTGTTAAAAAAAAAAAAACTGTCGACGAAAATGAACTTCCTCGGTTTAATTCTTAATGATCAATTATCGGTTAATCGGTAAATTATGCCCATCCCTAATAGCGACTGATATTGTCCTAGTTGTATACTGGAGGGGACCATTTGTGTCTTTTGCATTCAATACTATTAGGTCGTCAAGTTTTTTTTGCCATCTCTGCGAGCAGCCCTGCTTAGGTTATAAAGTCTGACAGCCGTAGGTTGGAAGGACCTGCGAAACCTCTCGGTCACGCATCTAGGATGATGTAGTCTACTGCTAAATGAGCTCCTCAGTGCGTCCAGTATGTCCTGCATAGGGTGGGACTCGGACTCCAGCAGAGATGACAGTTTAGCCACCATCCTTCTCTCTCCCATCTCCTCCACTGGGTCAAGCCATTGCCCCAGAACAGAGCTAGCTTTCTTGATTAGTTTGTTCAGTCTCTTCCTATCGGCTGCTGTAATGCCACTGCCCCAGCAGACCACTCCAAAAGTGATGGCTGATGCCACCACCGTGTGTAGAATGTCTTCAGCAGCGCCCCTTGTGCACCAAAAGACCTGAGCCTCCTCAGTAGAAACAGCCTGCGCTGTCCCTTCTTGTAGAGTGAGTCTATTGTGTGACCAGTCTAGTTTATTGTTAAAAGAACACCCAGGTACTTGTAGGATGTCACCATCTCAATGTCTGTTCTCTGGATGTTTACTGGTGCTGTGAGGAGTTGTCCTTGCCTGCAGCAGTCCACCACCAGCTCGTTAGTTTTCCTCGCATTGATCTGGAGGCAGTTCCGATGGCACCAGTCCATGAAATCCTGGGTAAGTCCTCTGTAGTCAGCTTCATCTCTGTTGGAGATGAGGCCGACGATCGCAGAGTCGTCAGAGAACTTCTGTAGATGGCAGTGTGCTGTGTTGTGTGAGAAGTCCGCAGTATAAAGGGTGAACAGGAAGGGAGCCAAAACCGTTCCCTGGGGGGCCCCCCTGCTGCCGATGATCGTGTCGGACACACAATCCCGGGTTCTCACAAACTGTGGCCAGTTAGTGAGGTAGTCCAGGATCCATGATGACAGGTGCTGGTCCACCCCTGTGCACAGCAGCTTGTCCTTCAGGATCATCGGTTGGATGGTGTTGAAAGCACTGGAGAAGTCAAAGCACATGATCCTCACTGCATTCCCGGGCTTCTCCAGGTGGGACAGGGAATGGTGAAGGAGGAAGATCACTGCATTCTCCACCCCAATGCCATGCTGGTAGGTGAACTGGAGTGGATCCATCGCTGGTCCCACCAGGGGGCGGAGATGAGCAAGGAGCAGTCTCTCCAGGGTCTTCATCATGGGAGACGTCAGGGCCACTGGCCTGTAGCTGTTCAGGTCTTTGGGGTGGGAAGTCTTTGGTACAGGTACCACACAAGATGTTTTCTACAACTGTGGTACCCTCCCCAGCTTCAGGCTCAGGTTGAAGATGTGCTCCACAATCCCACACAGCTGGTCTGCACAGGACTTGAGGAGCTTCGCGCTGATGCCGTCCGGTCCCGAAGACTTCCTCACCTTGATCTTCCTCAGCTCCGTCCTCACCTGGGTCTTAGTGAGGGTCAGGTTGGGGGGCTGAGTGCTGGGAGTGGGGGGATGTTGGTGGAGTGGGGTGTGGACAGCAGGTCTCAATGACTTTAGAGACAGCAGTGGTTGGTGTGCAGTCGGGGGGGAGGGCAGTTGGTCAAACCTATTAAAAAACATGTTCAGATTGTTCGCCCGCTCCCTGCCCCCGTGGCCTGGGAGGAGGTATTATGGAGCCTAGAGATGGTTTTAAGGTTTCTCCAGACCCCGCTGATGTCACTCTGTTGCAGTTTGTCCTCCATCTTCTTCCTGAGGCTGTCCTTGCCTTCTCTGATCTTCCTCCTCAGCTCCCTCTGTACGGACTTCAGCATCTCCCTGTTCCCCGACCTGAAGATCCTCTTCTCTCTCAGAAGTGTTTTTATCTCAGGGTTGATCCAGGGTTTGTTGTTCGAGCAACACCGTATGGTCTTGGTGGGTACGGTGTTGTCCACAGAGAAGATGATGTAGTCTGTGATTGTGTGAGTGAGGCCATCAATGTCCTCACCATGTGGATCGCAGAGCTGCTCCCAGGCAGTGGTTTCAAGACAGTCCTTTCAGACCATATCTTCACCGTGCGCATGACCGGAGGTTGTCTGTGTACTAGGGGTTTGTACACCGGCAGGAGATGAACCAAGTTGTGATCCGATCTCCCGAGTGGGGGGGGGGGGGGGGTGATGAGGTGTACGCCTCCTTAGTGTTAGCATAGAATAAGTCCAGTGTTTTATTGTCTCTACTGTGGCATGTGGCATACTGGGTGAACGTGGGCAGATTGGGGGTCAGTGAAATATGGCTGAAATCACCCGAGATGAGGAGAAGAGCATCTGGGTGTTCTGTCAGCAGCCTGCCAGTTACTGAGTGAATGGCGTCACGTGCTGTCCCAGCGTTCGCCGTCGGATTTGCATAAATAACAATGCAGATCACGTGTGAGTATTCCCTCGGGAGATAGGTAGGCCGCATGCTAACAGCTAGCAACTCAATGTTTTTGCTGCAGTGATGTTGTTTAACCGTGATATGTCCTGGTCTGGGCGGCACGGTGGCAGAGTGGTTAGCACTGCGGCAGCACAGCAACTCACCCTTGGCCGGGGATCCTGGGTTCTCCCCATGTCTGTGTGGGTTTACTCCGGGATTTCTCTGGTTTCCTCCCACATGCCAAAAACATGCACGTTGGGTTAACTGGCATCAAACTGGGGATTCTTAATTGTTCTTAGGTATGACTGTGAGAGTGAATGGTTGTCTGTCTCTCTGTGTTGGCACTGCGATGGACTGGCGATCTGTCCAGGGTGTACCTTGCCTCTCACCCAAAGATGCTGGGATAGGATCCAGCCCCCCCGCAACCCGAAAAGGATTAAACGGAAGAAGATGAATGAATGTCCCGGTCTGCACCAGCCGTTACTGACATACATTTATCACTCCTCCGTCCCTTGCCTTCCCACTGCCTGGTGTCCGGTCTGCCCGTATTGCGTGGAAACCCTCCAGTTCGATGTTAGCATCTGTTGCTAGTTCTGTTAGCCACATCTCAGTAAACAACATCAAGCTAATCTCTCTGAAGACGCTCTCGTAGCGGGACATGGCTGCTAGTTCATCTGTCTTATTGAGTAGCAATCCAATGTTCCCCATAATAATGGATGGAAGGACAGGTCTGTACCTTATATTTCTCGTCCGCAGTCTTGCTTCAGCACGGCATCCACGTCGTTTCTGACTTATTTCACCCGGTATGTCGAGGTCTTGTGCTAGCATCTGGTCCGGTTAAGTACTAACAGCTGGTCTCTGCTGTAACATATCCTGCTAAAAACAGCGGCTCTGTCTGCTGGCTCAGAAGACATTTGGGCGATCCGTGTGTCCGTCCGATGTATAAGGTGTCGCCGGATCAGAAAGATTAGCAAGAGAAGCCAGATAGTAAATATAAATGGGAAGAAATTGATCCGCTGTTGCAAAAAGGCAGCCTACTCATGTGGCGCCGGAAGTACCGGAAGTTTATCATTCACACCTGGGGCCACTTTAAAGTCTCCAATTAACTTAACTTGCATGTTTTTGGCCTGTGGGAGGAAACCAGAGAAATCCTGGCATAAACCCACGCAGACAAAGGGAGAACATGCAAACTCCACACAGATCACTGTTGGTCAGGGGCTGGGATCGAACCCAGGATCCCCGGCCAAGGGTGAGTTGCTGTGCTGCCGCAGTGCTAACCACTGTGCCACTGCGCTGCCCACATGAGGATGGAGGGGGGCAGGTTAACAGACGGAAGAATTTTGGCTCATTTTGCTGACCAAGGTAATGGCCTTTATTTTATTTTTAAAGGATTTACTGATATAAATGGAGGCTTAATATTTTATTTATTTAAAGAAAAGACTTTCAGATTTTTGCAAAGATGTACTTTAGACCCCCCCTCCCCCCCATGGAAGCTGCCCATTCTTTTTTGTCATTGACCCTTTGTCCTGTAAATACATAATGAAGGCCATGGTTTTTGTTTCCCCCCTCCCCCAAAAAAGCTTGCTACACCCCTGCTCCACACATCGGCAGAAACCCATTTTGGCAACAAGTTGCCACACAACAGCCACCCAAACCAGTACACAAGAAAAACAAAGGTTGATAACCGCGTTAGCGACGTGCGTCGTACAAATCCAGCTTTTCGTTGTGCCCTGTAACTGGCTGTAGAGAGTCGGGCCCTAAAATGTGCCCGTTGTCTTTTCAGTGATCCTCCAGAAGAAATTATGTGGAGCTCCTATGCCAGGTTCAGTGATCAACAGGCCACGGTATCCTCTGTCCGGTCTGTCTGGACATGTCTTTCAGATGTCCTAAAGTGGTTTTCTGCGTACACAGAGCCACACACATTAACCTGTCAAAACTCCTGCTGATTACTGTAACATACCTTGGAGGTGAACCATCCGCTGCTATATATATAAGTGGTTATTAAAAAAAAATAAGCAAACAAGGGTTCGACACGTGCATTTCAAGGAGCCCTTTATCCCCTCAATGGAGACGGCTTCCATTTAAGTCCTGAGGCCTAGCTGGAAATGGAGCCCGTACCGCTTCCATTTTGAGTTTTCCTCATTTCAGCTACTGGAGTAATCGGCAACGGCAAGTCGTGCTTTTCCTGAAAGAAAAACCAACTGCAGTTTTCAAAGGAGGGTAATTCTTCGTCTCACTCTTTTGTCTCGGGTTTACCGTAATCGACAGAAACACAAACGGACAATACCACCGACGAGTCGCTACTTTAAACTGCGCGACACAAAAACAGTCACGGTTTTTACCGCAATCATTTCAACTGTTCGACAGTACGATAAATAAACGAAAGCGTTACAACATTACCGTTTGTCAAACACTAAAAAATATAAGAATTTCGAAAAGTAGCTACCTGATACTGACTGAAAACAGCAATCACGTCTTTCTGCGACAGCCTCGTTAGCGTCTCCCTCTTCTGCTTCGTCTTCTTCTTCTATTTTTTTTTTTTTTTTTTTGGCGGGGGCAGCCAGCGTAAGGGCGCATTACCGCCATCCAGCGGTGGAGTGTGAGCCAGACACCCTCCAAAAAAAACAAACAAAAAAAACTATATCCTATTAATCAGCCCTGTATCTTTAATGTAAACAAATAACTTCCTTAACCCAATCCCCAATATCACGCTTAAGTTAACATCTCCCACCCCTAGTTCCCTAATTTCCCCCACTAATATGTCTCTGTCCTGAATGTATTTCTGACAGTGCAGAATGATCTGCTCAACAGCTTCTTCCTCTCCCTCACAATAATCACACATCCCTGTCTGACGCTTACTTATTAAATGCATAGTTTTATTTAATCTAGTATGACCCAACCTTAGTCTAGATAAAATATTCTCTTCTTTTGTTGTTCTCTTTCCCACCCTGCCCTTTATTCCAACTGTGTTCTGGATAGCATACAGGTGACGTCCTGTACCTCCTGTGTCCCACCTATGCTGCCATTCCTGATTACTATACGTTTTAATCAATGCTTTTGCCTCAGACTTACTAAATGAAATATTCCAAACCTCCTGGTGCCCCAGAGCCTGCTTAGCCAATTTATCTGCAGTTTCATTGCCTTTTATCCCCTTGTGAGCTGGTATCCACATACGTAAATGATGCAGCCATCTCTTTATTTCTAAGTCTATATAGAGTCTCATATATTTCATAAACTATGTCCTGCCTGCTGTCAGATGACCCTGATTGTATTGACATTATACCTGCACTGGAGTCCGAACAAAGGATAACATTTTTGATCGGCGACTCCTCAATCCACTGCAATGCAGTTACCAAAGCTAACATTTCAGCTGTGTATACAGACAAATGGGAGGATGTTCTTCTGTTAACAGACGTTTCCAAGGCAGGAATATAGAAAGCAAAGCCAGTGCAACCTGTCTCAGCATCTTTTGATCCATCAGTGAACACTGGGGCAAAGGAATGATACATTGTTTCCAAAAGGTCCCCTACTAAAACTGCAGTGTTTCCAAATTCTCTATACCCTTGCATCTTTTCCAAAAAATGCAAATCAACAGAAACTGAATAGAAAAACCAGGGAGGTGTGACTGGCAAAGGAACTGATGGAATATATGTTCTGTTGTGGAGAAGGAAATAACCAGGCCAAGCATTCAGAGCAGATGAACTTTATTCCCTCTCTCACATCTCTCAGAATCAGAAAACATTAACATTCTGTAGCAGGGACTCTCTTTTATATTACCACACTCACACACCCATGCTGCCTGAGGTCCTGCATCACAATTCATTCTCGCATCACAATCTCTTTTGTGTAGCTGCTGTAACGGGGAGTCTTTGGCTCCGAGGCGCTGCTGTGCTGGTGGGGGGTTCCTGGGGGTGCGTCCATCTGTGGGTGGACAATGGGAGGGGGGACATTCAGCATGCTTGTGTGACTGCTCTGATGAGTCGTTTACCTGGGGAGTTCTCGGGGGGGGGTCTTCCACGCCGAGGAGCTCGAGCCAACTCCACCTGCTCGTCTGCCACCACAAAGGCGGATTAAACCTGTTTATACAGATTTTCTCCCGGCGACCCCCCAAGTCTAACAAAAAAATGTTTGTCCCCAGGTTCCAGCACTCTAAACGGGCCATCGTAGGGTGGGCGCAATGGGGGTTGGTGGGCATCGTGCCTGACAAACACGAACACCGCGTCCTTCAAGGTTTTCTGCACAAAAACGCGGGGAAAACAGTGGTGGGCCGGGCCAGGTAGTGTTCCTGTGTCTGCGCTTTGCCTTGAACGCAGGGACGGATGGGTGTTCAGCGCAGAATTATCTGGTAAAAATTCCCCGGGGAGCCGCAGCAGCTGAGAAAAAACAAGCTCTGCTGGGGAAGTCTCCAAATCCTCGTTCGGTGTGGAACGCAACCCTAACAGAACCCACGGCAACCAGTCCACCCAATTTGCATCCGTAAGCGAAGCCCTGAGCCCTGCTTTCAGTGACCTATGGAAATGCTCACATAACCCACTGGCCTGTGGGTTGTACGCGGTTGTGCGATGAATTGCAACGCCCAGGCTCCGGGCCATCATGGACCAGAGGTTGGAAAGAGACTGGGGGCCCCGATCGGATGTGATGTCTGAAGGGGTGCCAAAACGTGCCACCCATGTTGTCAAAAAAGCGCGTGCCACATCTGCGGACACGGTGGAAGCTAGCGGGACTGCTTCTGGCCATGGTGTGGTGTGGTCCACCAATGTCAGGAGGTGTGTGAACCCCTGCGATGGCGGGAGGGGGCCCACGAGGTCCACATGAACGTGGTCGAACCTCTTAGCCAGGATATGGAACGGCTCCAAAGGGGCCTTTGTGTGCCTGTGCACTTTGGCTCGTTGGCACGCTACACAGGCTGCAGCCCACTCTTTCACCTGTTTGCGCAGACTCGGCCAGACGAACTTCGCTCCCACTATTTTGACTGACACGTGCGCTCCTGGGTGCGCCAGGAAGTGAACGGACTCAAAAACGCAGCAGCGCCAAGCGCGTGGGACCACCGGGTGCGAGTGTCCTGTGGAGACGTCACAGATTGGGGGGCCCCCTGTCTTGCGGTACCCTGATCTCCAGCCTTAACCCTGTTTGTCCAGACTGGAGCGCGCACACGTCTGCATCACCGATCTGCTCCGCAGCCATGGTCGTGTAATCTATCCCTACGTAGACAAGGGCCACTAAGGCGTGCGAGAGGCAGTCCACCACCACGTTGAGTTTACCGGCCACATGCTGAATGTCGGTCGTAAACTCCGAGATCGCGGCCAGCTGTCTCTGCTGCCGGCCCGACCATGGTTCCGAAACCTTGGCCATTGCGTACGTTAGTGGCTTGTGGTCCACGAACGCAGTGAAGGTGCACCCTTCCAGCCAGAACTGGAAGTGGCATATGGCCAGGTGGAGAGCCAGTAACTCTCTGTCGAACACACTGTATTTACGCTCACTGTAGCGCAAAGCCCTGCTAAAAAAGGCGAGCAGATGCCAAGAACTGGTGACGCATTGCTCCACGACGGCCCCTATGGCCACGTCCAAGGCATCGGTAGTGAGCGCTATCCGAGCCGCCGGGTCCGGGTGCGCCAGTAGTGCGCCGTTTGCCAGGGCTGTATTAACCTCAGAGAATGCCTGCTCCTGTTCAGGAGTCCAGTCAACTCTGTCCTGTTATGACCCGAGCGCCGGTTCTGTACGCGCTCGGGTTAAAGTTATGTCTCGCTGCCGGCCTTGACAGCTGCGGGCGGTATTTTGGCCTCTCCGGGCTCTTATTGTGAAAGTGCTCGGAGGGGTTTCTGCCTGTCAACGGTCGGCCAGCTGTCTGTCATTCTGTCATTAGTCCCTGATTATTTAAGCTGTGTGCTAGCGTCAGTATGACGCAGCAGTGTAAGTCGCTATACGTCAGAACTACGGACGACTTGGATCTGTATCTACCTCGCATGCTTGTGATTGACCGTCGCCTCTCCGGCACCAGTAAGTTAGCTGTTAGCCTTGCTCCTCCCGGTGAGAGTGAACCTTTGTGTGTCTTTACTTCAGCTGCCTGTGTAGCCAATTAGTTTATCAACATTTGCCTGTGTTTGACTGTCTCCTCCTTTGGACTCGTAAGTGAGCTGTCTAGCCTTACGTCTACAGAGGTGGGGATACTCATGTATCATTGCCCCTGCATCTTGTGTTGTTAACCTTTCACCGTAAAGAAAACTCACTGTAAACTCACTGGTGACTCTGTGCGTCTCTAGCTGGCTCGCGAGGGCCAGCGCATGACAGTACACTGCTGCCAAAACAGCGTTACGGTGACGCCAACCCGAGACGCTATTCACCAGTGAGTTTGAGTTTTGTTGGACATTTGCTTTTTCCTGTCTGGGTGCCGTGTATGTGAAGAATGCCGTCGCGGAGGAACCGTGTGTGGAGTCCGAGCCACGAGCTGACTGATGTGCTGGAAGTGGTGGATGAGCTTCTCATCTCCGCTTCTCTGCTAGACTTTGACCGCTGCATACACTGGTACCTGGACGCTGCCGAGGATATACTTTGTCATCTCTCTCCCCGCTACGCTGACCACCCAGAAGTCGACGCGAGGAGGGAGGACATTGCTGCGCAACGCGAGATTTACCTGATGATGGAGGAGGAACGCGGCATGAAGCAGGAGAAGAGGCACTCCTGCTCTTTGCTCTTGGATCCTGATCCTTTCCTCGATCCATTCCGGGAGTTCGCACCGTCTGGGGGCCGGCGAAGGCGTCGGCGCCAAGGCCGGGCGCGTCCTCGGCAAGCTCCTGCTCCGGATCCAGTTCCAGGCTGCCGGGATGACCCCCTCAACCAGCTGGCTGCTGTGAGTGAGCTGAGTCCTGTGCCGGTGGGTTCCGTCCATGGGTCCGTTTCCACCATCCAGCGAGCGAGGGAAGGAGCGATGTCCGCTACAGCTGAGACCATCCTCCCCCCGGGAGACAGGCAAGTTCAAGTTCACTTACCTAGCGATCATAGTGATCTGTCTTGTCTGACTCCTGGGGGTGAAGCTCGGGGTTTGCAGCTCCCTGAGTTTCTTTCCCCAGCTGTAGCCATTGTTATTAAACCTGCTGCCTCTGTGTCTCCTCCTGTGGAGCGGTCCTCGGCGTCAGTCCCACGCCATCGAACGAGGGGGAGGCCTGCAGCTCTGGGAGACATCCCGGCCCTGCAGCCTAACACTGGACAGAGAAGAACGGACTGCAGTGAGGAGCCAGAGCCGACGAGAGAGCGTCCCCAAGGTTCCTCAGGGATGCAGCCCGAGTCAGCAGGTCCAGGGTCCTCTCCCTCCACGCCATGCGGGTTATTGGCGTGGACGCCAGCGCGTGAGGATCCAGCTGCAGAGACCATCAGGCCGGCTGTGGAACCCGACGCAGCCGAGTGGGAGCCTGACGACGAGCTGCTTCTTGAACCTGGATCGGCGAAGTCCTGGACGGCTCCAGAGCCCGAGTGCAGGCAAGTGCTCTTTCTTGTTTTCCTGTATGGTGTGTTAGAGCATTTATGCCTGCCTCATGGGGAGGCGAGTGAGGGGCAGCCGGCCGCTGCACCCGAGCTCGTCTCGCTGGGCTCTGGCGCTGCCGGTGGAACTGATCCCGGTTCTCCCTTATTTTCTGAGCACCTCCACAGCGTTGCCGGTCCGGAGCCAGTCAGGGTCACGGAACCGGGGGTTCCAGGTTCGGAGATGGAGGTCGTCGCCGGAGCAGTCCTGACCCAGTCGGGGTCCGACGTGTGGGCCGAGGTGACCCGGTCGGGGTCCGACGTGTGGGCCGAGGTGACCCAGTCGGGGTCCGTCGTTTGGGCCAAGGTGACCCGGTCGGGGTCCAACGTGGGTGCAGCTGTGACCCAATCTGGGCCCATCCTGACCCAGTCGGGGTCCGACGCATGGGCCGAGCTGACCCAGTCGGGGTCCGACGCATGGGCCGAGGTGACCCAATCTGGGCCCGTCCTGACCCAGTCGGGGTCCGACGCATGGGCTGAGGTGACCCAGTCGGGATCCAACGTGGGTGCAGCGGTGACCCGATCGGGGTCCGTCCTGACCCAGTCGGGGTCCGACGCATGGGCTGAGGTGACCCAGTCGGGGTCCAACGTGGGTGCAGCAATTACCCAATCGGGGACCGACGAGGTCCAGTGGGGGTCCAGCGCAGGTGCGGCTGTGACCCAATCAGGATTCGAGGGGGCCCAAGGTTTTGGTTGTTCCCCTCTCAGGAGCCACCAGCTGGGGTCCGTGAGAGGGCTCTGTTTGGCGGTCTGGCGCTCCCCTGTCTTGTTCTGTTCAGGTGAGCGGCTGCAGGCAATCCCTCCACGGTCCTGGTGGTTGTGGGATACGGGTCGGCCACCTGAGGAACTGCTTGGAGCATTCGGCGTCTTGGGTTGGCCACCCAATAAACTGTGTGTGTTACGGGGTGACCTGGTTCGGCCACCAGAGGACGTATTCCTGGGGGCATGGGACTGGAGCAGGCCACCTGACTGATTATCATGCATTGTGTGACTATCTGCGGGCCCATACGGGGCCTGGTCATGTGAAGTTTGTCTTGAGATTTTTTTTTTGTTTTGTTTTTTGTTTTTTGTAAGCCTAAGTCACAGTCTTAGTCTTAGTCAAGTCTGAGCAATTTTTAGATTGCCTCTTGTTTTGTTTTTTTTTTCTTGTTTTCCAAGTCATAGTCCTAGTCTGGTCTGAGCAATTTTAGATTGCCTCTTGTTTTTTTTTCCTGTTTCAAAGTCATAGTCGTAGTCAGGTCAAGATCGAGCAATTTTTTTTTTGATTGTCTCGTGTTTCTTTGTTTTGTCATGGTCTTGGTCAAGTCTGAGCAATTTTAGTTTGCTCCTTGTTTTTTGTTGTAGTCTAAGTCTTAGTCTTGATCACGGTTAAGTCCGAGCAATTTTTTGTTACCTTGTGAGTCCTTGCCATAGTCTAGTTAGAGCATTTTTTTTGTCTCGTTTTTTATTTCCTGTATTGAGTCTTGTCTTAGCCTTGTTTTGTCATGTGTTTTCTTTTCCTTAGTCTTGTTTTTTCCCAGAGTCATGTATTTTCCTGTATGTTTTTTGTCTGGTCTTAGTCTTGTTTTTTTTCCCAGAGTCATGTATTTCCTGTATGTTTTTTTTGTCTGGTCTTAGTCTTGTTTTGTTTTTTCCCCAGAGTCATGTTTTTCTTTTCCTAGTCTTGTTTTTTTTTATCTCTGAGTCATGTGTTGGTATGTATTTGTTTGTTTGTTTTGTGCGTATTTTGAGAACCAGAGTCAGGTAAAGCAATTTATATTGCCTTTTGTGTTTTGTATTCTTAGTTTGGTCAAGTCTTGTCTTTGTTTTGTTCTTCCCTCCTTTTTGAGGGGCTATTGTATGAGGATTTTGTTTGTTTCCAGGTATTGTCATGTATGTTTTTTTTGGTCTGGTCATGGTCTTGTTCAGGGGTTGGTTTCTCTCCCTCCACACCTGTCCTCCCACCTCCCACCCTGGGGGGGGCGGGGGGGGCAGGGTGGTTCCTTGGGGCGTTCAGAGTCCGCCCGTGGAGGGAGGGTACTGTTATGACCCGAGCGCCGGTTCTGTACGCGCTCGGGTTAAAGTTATGTCTCGCTGCCGGCCTTGACAGTTGCGGGCGGTATTTTGGCCTCTCCGGGCTCTTATTGTGAAAGTGCTCGGAGGGGTTTCCGCCTGTCAACGGTCGGCCAGCTGTCTGTCATTCTGTCATTAGTCCCTGATTATTTAAGCTGTGTGCTAGCGTCAGTATGACGCAGCAGTGTAAGTCGCTATACGTCAGAACTACGGACGACTTGGATCTGTATCTACCTCGCATGCTTGTGATTGACCGTCGCCTCTCCAGCACCAGTAAGTTAGCTGTTAGCCTTGCTCCTCCCGGTGAGAGTGAACCTTTGTGTGTCTTTACTTCAGCTGCCTGTGTAGCCAATTAGTTTATCAACATTTGCCTGTGTTTGACTGTCTCCTCCTTTGGACTCGTAAGTGAGCTGTCTAGCCTTACGCCTACAGAGGTGGGGAGACTCATGTATCATTGCCCCTGCATCTTGTGTTGTTAACCTTTCACCGTAAATAAAACTCACTGTAAACTCACTGGTGACTCTGTGCGTCTCTAGCTGGCTCGCGAGGGCCAGCGCATGACATGTCCGCCGGTTTCTGTTTCTTGAGTGCAGCCTACAACGGCTGCATGAGCTGGGCTGCGCTGGGGAGGAAACGGTTATAAAAGTTAACCAACCCCAATAATTCCTGCAGCGCCCTGACCGTGTGAGGCCGGGGAAAATTCGCCACTGTGCACACCTTATCTGGCAAGGGTATCGCCTCCTCCGGAGAGATGCGGTGGCCCAAAAAATCGATCCC
Source organism: Pholidichthys leucotaenia (assembly GCA_020510985.1). Taxonomy (NCBI): domain Eukaryota; kingdom Metazoa; phylum Chordata; class Actinopteri; order Cichliformes; family Pholidichthyidae; genus Pholidichthys; species Pholidichthys leucotaenia. Next base: position 14,165,179 of record CM035844.1, read on the forward strand.
CATCACGCCGAACTGGCATTTCGCTGGGTTGATTATTAACCCGTGCTCCTCTAACCTCCAGAAAACCGTCCTGAGGTGGGTTACGTGTTCGTCCTCGGACGCGCTGGCCACCAGGATGTCATCCAGGTAGACAAACACAAACGGCAGATCGCACAACACCGCATCCATCAGGCGTTGGAATGTCTGTGCCGCGCCTTTTAATCCGAAAGGCATACATAAAAACTCAAACAGACTAAATGGGGTTATTACTGCCATTTTAGGTATGTCCTCCACGTGCACCGGGACCTAGTGGTAACCACGGACCAGGTCTATCTTAGAAAAAATACGTGCCCCGGTGAGGTGAATGGAAAAATCCTGAATATGGGGGATCGGGTAGCGGTCGTGTGCTGTGGCATTGTTTAATCTGTGGAAATCTCCGCAAGGTCGCCACGATCCCTCGGCCTTAGGGACCATATGTACTGGGGATGCCCATGGGCTGTTTGATCGTCTGATGATGCCCAGCCTTTCCAAGTTGGCAAACTCCTCACACGCTATGGCCAGTTTAGCTGTGTCCAGGCGCCGAAGTAGTGCGAAAATGGGTGGCCCGGTGGTGGTAATAAAGTGCTCCACCCCGTGTTTAGTGATGACCGCCAAAAACGTCGGGACCGTGAGTGCTTGGAACTGGGTGAGCAGTGCGTGGAATTTACCCCCGGCGCTGTGACGTTGGCTAGTGTTGTTGGCCCAGTTCCTCGAGCTGTACAGGGGAGAGAATCAAAAGTTATTGCATTAATCAGGCGTGTGTTAGCAACATCGACTAGTAGTCCATGTGCACACAAAAAATCAGTGCCTAAGATTGGGAAACTGCATGCCGCTATGACGAATGTCCACTGGTACGTATGGCCGTGCAGGGATACAGTCAGTGTCCTCTCACCAAAAGTCTTAATGTCTGAGCCGTTTGCGGCCATCAGCTCAGGGCCGCTAGCTCCCGCTAGCCGGTTGGCATAGGACGGCAGGATGAGGCTCTTTTGGGAGCCGGAGTCCACGAGGAACCGTCTCCCCGAGCGTGAGTCTGACACATAGAGCAGCTTGCTTTCTTCACCGGCGGTTGCAGCTGCTACCGACTGCCGGTCCTGGCGTTTCCTGAACGCTTGAATTGGCACGGTGGCATGCAACGGCGTATGTCCTCTCCAAAACGGCGGTGGTAGGAGTAGAGCGTGTCTCTCTGGCACTTCCTGGCCCCCGCTGCCGCTACCATCGCTGGCTCCTTGCTTCCGCTGGCCGTCTTGCTGGGTTCCGACGCCGCTGCGTTCACTGTGAGGGTTCTGGTGGTGAGGATGTTCAGATCAGTAATCACATGCGGCCAGCAACTGTGAGTTGGCAAGGACCGCTCTGGCCACTGTTGGGAGGTTCCGGAGGAAAAGGTGGGCAAGTAGAAAATGCCCGTCGTCCGTGCCCATCAACGCCAACATCTTCTCCATCAGTTCGACTGCCGACCCTTCTCCTAACTCGGAGCGCGTCAGGAGCCTCTCCGCTCTCTCGCAGTCTGAGAGCATGTAGCACCGGGTCTGCATGGCTTTGAGAGCCTGATATTTGTCGCGGGCTGGGGGCTGTTGGAGCAGACTTGCTACTTGCTGAGTCGTGCGAGCGTCCAGCGCTGCAACCACATAGTAATATCTGGTTTCATCTGCCGTTATTCCCCGGAGAATGAACTGGGCCTCGGTGTGGAGGAACCAAGACTTTTGGTCGTGCAGCCAAAAGTCTGGTAGTTTGACCGAAACGGTGCACGAGTTGCTGGGGCTTCCCGTCCAGCTCATCTCCGGGGTGTTTGCCTCCTGTTCCATTATTCATCAAGGGTCACCAGTGTGGAGAAGGGAATAACCAGGCCAAGCATTCAGAGCAGATGAACTTTATTCCCTCTCTCACGTCTCTCAGAATCAGAAAACATTAAACATTCTGTAGCAGGGACTCTCTTTTATATTAGCACACTCACACACCCCTGCTGCCTGAAGTCCTGCATCACAATTCATTCTCGCATCACAATCCCTTTTGTCCCCCAGCCCCTTAATCCCCATGCTCTTCCGTCACAGGAAATTACTGCATCTCCCTTCCCTCCAGTCTGAGATGAATACCACAGCATGGGTCCCCCATACCGTCACATAATTTCATATCTCTGGCTATCCTCCCAGCATAAAATGCAAAACTTTCCTTTTTGACCCTTTCCCCTTCCCAACAAGGCATCAAAACTCTAGCTGTAGGATGTTGATCTTGAATGTGCTCTTGCAGATTGACCCAGTAATTCATCATTATCTGTTTACGCCTGACATTTAATGGCATTTCCCCCATTTCCACCTGAAGAGCAGCAACAGGAGTTGTTTTAAGTGCACCACAGCAGATCCTCAATGCTTGGGCCTGGATGACATCTAACTTGTTCAACATAGAAGCAGATCCATATCAGAATCAGAATCAGAATCAGAATCAGCTTTATTGCCAAGTATATTTACAAGTAAACACACAAGGAATTTGACTTGACATTGGGCGCGCACGTTAGGCGCATCCAATGACACGGCAGCCATAAAGGCGCCTGTCTGCAGTGGGGGTAAAGGGGGGAAGGGGGGGGGGGGAAACACAATAGGCAGAGAGAAAAAACATAGTTATCAGAATCACGCTCGTATAAGCTCATATAAGCTCATGAGCCAAATTTTGATTACACAGAAAAAAACCCTCTATGCACATTAGCAGACAATAGATACAATCACACAGCAGAGGGAGGGAGAGCAGTGTGTGTATATTTGCATGTCATTGTGTAGTGTGAGTGTAACAGTTGTTAGTGAGCAGCAGAGGGCGCCTCCTGGCAGTGGATAGATGTTATAATCATGTGACTTATAAACAAGTCCAGAGATCAGAGTCTATCTCTCTTTTCCTCTTCCTTGCAAAAGGCACATGGGCATTGTCCTTGAGAGACCAATCCGCTGACGACAACAACTGATTGTTGATGTATGGGTAGACATAAGCCACTTCTCCGGCGTTATCTTCATCGAGGAGGAATGTAAACAAGGGCACCAAAACACAAGGTCAAATCTGCACAGTGCACTCAGAGAATAAAAAAAATTTCTCTCTCTTCGATTCTGTGCTTCAATTTCATACAGGCTAGAATCATACTTTAGATCATTCTCTGGAGAGCACTCAGCGATCCACAGATGTTATCCACCTACCGAAACATAGGTAAAACATGTCCAGAGAGTTCGTTCTCTCTTCAATGCATGCCAGATAGTAAATTCCATGTTAATCCTGCCGCTGACAGTCAGTGCTCCCCCCACTATACAGTACACCCATAGTCCAATACAGACCTAATTAACGCAACATAAATGTTTTTAATAGCAGCTCTACTAGCGCCCCACTCTGCCCCTATCAAGCACCTCATTACATTCAACACCTTTTTGCATTTTGTCATATTTTGAATATGTTCTCTCCAAGTTAGACTGACATCAAACCAGACACCCAAAAATCTGAAAACTTTGACTTGCTCTATTTCCTGAGCCTACATTGTTAACTGGGCATCAGCTACCCTTTTCCTTGTAAATACAACAACCTTTGTTTTTTCCACAGAAAATTTAAATCCCCAAGAGTATGACAACCCTATTGCCTCTTGTATTCTCCCTCTTATATAATTAAAATTACTCCCTCTTTTTCATAATGCCCCATCATCAGCAAATAAAGAACGGCCAATGTCATTCACAACAGAAAAAAACATCATCTATCATAATAGAAAAAGTACTGGGCTTATAACACTACCCTGGGGGGGGGGGGGGCATTTTCTACCAAGTACCTATCTGATAAGGCTCTGCCCACTTTAACTTGAATGTACCTATTAAACAAAAAATCTTTGATCCAGCTGAATGTTCTCCCAGAAATTCCTATCATACTTAGCTTAATCATTAGCTCCTCCTTCCACAACATGTCATATGCCTTTTCCACGTCAAAAAACACTGCAATTACTGACTCTCTATTAACTTGAGCTTTCCGTATCTCTGTCTCCAAACACACAACAGGATCCATAGTTCCCATTCCTTTTCTAAATCCGCTCTGATGTGGTGACAAAATTCCTCTACTTTCGAGATAAAAGGAAACTCTGTCTGTAATCATTCTCTCCATTACTTTTCCCAGATGTGATGTTAGAGCTATTAACCTTTTGCCAGTGACATCACGCGTCTGTAGCTCGCTGGGTCTGAGGGGTCCTTTCCTGGTTTTCTTACAGGAACAATCACAGTGTAGGAGCTTGGGTGAGTCGGCAGACAGCGTCCCAGTCAGGATGCAGAGAATAAAGAGAGGTGGACAATAGCAAGGAGATCATGGGGAGTTTGGCAGGAAGAAGGAGCTGTGGGGGGTCAAGGGTGACTGTATTGTGATGTGAAGTGTCGTGGAGATGTGAGACGAGCTGTGGATATAAAAGGAGAAGCTGTGCTTAGCTGTTTATGCTTTTTGTGTATGACTGATGGGAGAGTGTAATAAACTTCGTCTGCTCGTAACCTTGCCTCCTCATTTCACACTCTCCACACTGGTGACCCTGGACGTATGATGAAACACGAGGCAGGAACCCTGGAGTCGGCCCGGACGGGAACCCCCAACAACACGTGCGCTGTTTCAGTCAAGTTACCGGACATTTGGCAGCACAACCCACGCTCTTGGTTCCACCACACTGAGGCTCAGTTCGCCCTCCAGGGAATAACAGCAGATGAAACTAAGTTTTACTATGTGGTTGCAGCGCTGGACGCTCGCACAGCCCAACAGATAGCGAGCCTGCTTGACCAGCCCCCAGCTCACAACAGATATGAAGCTCTCAAGACGGCGCTGACCCAACGCTACACACTCTCGGACTGCGAGAGAGCAGAGAGGCTCCTGAGGCATTCCGAGTTGGGAGATGGTTCGGCTGTCGATCTGATGGAGAAGATGTTGGCGTTAATGGGCACGGACGACGGGCATTTCCTGTTTGCCCACCTTTTCCTCTGGAATCTCCCAACAGAGGCGAGAGCGGTTCTGGCTAATTCGCCATCGCTGACCGTGCGTGACTACCGTGCGCTAGCCCAGGAGGCAGACCGGATCATCCTCACCACCAGAGCCCTCACAGTCAACGTGGCTGCGTCGGACCCCAGCGAGACGACCAGAGAAGGCGAGGAGCCACCGACAGTAGCAGCAGCGGGGGCCAAGGGGCACCAGAGAGACACGCTCTGTTTCTACCACCGCCGCTTCAGAGAGAACGCACGCAGATGTGCACCACCGTGCCAGTTCAAGCGCTCGGGAAACGCCAAGGCCGGCAGTCGGTAGCAGCTGCGACCACCGGTGAAGAGAACAAGCTGCTCTACATGACGGACGCGCACTCAGGGAGGCGTTTCCTCGGGGACACCGGAGCCCAGAAGAGCATCATCCTGCCGACCTATGCCGACCGGCTGGCAGGACCTAGTGGTCCCGGGCTGTTGGCAGCAAACGGCTCGGAAATTAAGACCTTTGGTGAGAGAACACTGATCTTATCTCTACACGGCCGTACATACGAGTGGACTTTTGTCATAGCAACACTGAATTACCATATCCTGGGGGCTGATTTTCTTTGTGCACATGGTTTACTGGTTGATGTTGCTAAGAGGCGCCTGGTTAATGCGCTGTCCTTTGACTCTCTCCCCTGTACAGCTCGAGGGGCCAGGCCAGTAACACAAGCCAACATCACAGCTCCAGGTGGTAAGTTCCACACACTGCTCACTCAGTTCCCAGCACTCATGGTCCCGATGTTTTCGGCAGCCATCGCTAAACACGGGGTGGAGCACTTTATAACCACCACCGGGCCACCCGTTTTCGCATGACCTCGGCGCTTGGACGCAGCTAAACTGGCCATAGCGTGCATCATCAGGCATTCGAACAGCCCATGGGCATCCCCCTACACATGGCCCCTAAGGCTGAGGGGTCATGGCGACCGTGCGGGGATTTCCACAGGTTGAATAATGCCACAGCACACGACCGCTACTCGATTCCCCACATTCAGGATTTTTCCGTTCACCTCGCCGGAGCACACATTTTTTCTAAAATAGACCTGGTCCACGGTTACCACCAGGTCCCAGTGCGCACTGAGGACATACCCAAAATAGCGGTAATAACTCCGTTCGGCTTGTTCGAGTTCCTGCGCATGCCATTCAGATTAAAAGGAGCGGCACAGACGTTCCAGCGCATGATGGACGCGGTGCTGCGCGATCTCCCGTTTGTGTTCGTCTACCTGGATGATATCCTGGTAGCCAGTGCATCTGAGGACGAACACGTAACCCACCTCAGGATGGTTTTCCAGAGGTTGGAGGAGCACAGGTTAATAATCAACCCGGCGAAGTGCCAGTTCGGCGTGACGCAGATTGATTTTCTGGGGCACCGCGTCTCACCGGAAGGAGCGATACCCTTGCCCGATAAGGTGCGCGCTGTAGTGAATTTTCCCCGGCCTCAGACGGTCAGGGCGCTGCAAGAATTTTTGGGGATGGTTAACTTTTATAACCGTTTCCTCCCCCACGCAGCTCAACTCATGCAGCCATTGTTCGCCGCGCTCAGGAGACGGAAACCCACAGATGGAGTCGAATGGACTCCGGAGCGAGAGCTGGCGTTCTCTAAGGTTAAAGCAGCCCTGGCAAACGCCGCACTGTTGGCGCACCCAGACCCGGCGGCCCGGATAGCGCTCACCACCGACACCTCGGACGTGGCCATAGGGGCTGCCGTGGAGCAACGTGTCGCTGGTTCTTGGCAGCCGCTCGCTTTTTTCAGAAGGGCTTTGCGCGACAGTGAGCGTAAATACAGCGCGTTCGACAGAGAGTTGCTGGCTCTCCACCTGGCCATACGCCACTTCCAGTTCTGGCTGGAAGGGCGCAACTTCACCACGTTTGTGGACCACAAGCCGCTGACGTTCGCGATGGCCAAGGTTTCGGAACCTTGGTCGGGCCGGCAGCAGAGACAGCTGGCCGCGATCTCAGAGTTTACGACCGATATTCAGCATGTGTCGGGTAAACTGAATGTGGTGGCGGACTGCCTCTCGCGCGCGGTGGTGGCCCCGGTCTGTGTAGGGATAGATTATACAGGCATGGCCGCAGAGCAGGTTGGCGATACAGACGTGTGCGCGCTCCAGTCTGGACCAACAGGGTTAAGGCTGGAGAGCAGAGTACTGCAAGATGGCAGCCCTCCCCCCCCAATCTGCGACGTCTCCACGGGATGCCCGCGCCCGGTGGTCCTGGTCACGTGGCGCCGCCGCGCGTTGGAGTCAGTTCATGCTCTGGCACACCCAGGAGTGCGTGCGTCAGTCAGAATGGTGGGAACGAAATTCATGTGGCCAGGCCCGCGCAAACAAGTGAAAGAGTGGGCTGCAGCCTGTGTAGCGTGCCAACGAGCCAAAGTACACAGACACATGAAGGCTCCTTTGGAGCCGTTTAGTATACCGGCTAAAAGATTCGACCACGTTCACGTGGACCTCGTGGGCCCCCTCCCGCCATCGCAGGGGTGCACGCACCTTCTGACAGTGGTGGACCGCACCACACGCTGGCCAGAAGCAGACATGCTGGCCAGAAGCAGTCACGCTGGCGGCAACCACGTCTGCGGATGTGGCGCGCACTTTTTTGACAACATGGGTGGCGCGTTTTGGAATCCCGTCGGACATCACGTCCGATAGGGGCCCTCAGTTTGTTTCCGACCTGTGGTCCGCGATGGCCCGCAGCCTGGGTGTCGCAGTTCATCACACAACCGCATACAACCCACAGGCCAATGGGTTATGCGAGCGTTTTCATAGGTCACTGAAAGCGGCACTCAGGGCTTCGCTTACGGATGCAAATCGGGTAGACTGGTTGCCATGGGTTTTATTGGGGTTGCGTTCCGCACCAAAAGAGGATTTGGAGGCTTCCCCGGCAGAGCTTGTTTTTTCTCAGCCACTGCAGCTGCCCGGGGAATTTTTGCCAGACAACTGCCCGTCTCAGCGTTTACAGCAGAGTGCAGACACAGGCACACTGCCCGGCCCGGTCCATCACTGTTTTCCACGCGCTTTTGTGCCGAAAACTTTGAAGAACGCAGGGTTCGTGTTTGTCAGGCACGATGCCCATCGCTCTCCATTGCGCCCACCCTATGATGGCCCGGTCAGAGTGCTGGAAACAGGGGACAAGCATTTTTTGTTAGATTTTGGGGGGCGTCGGGAGAAAATATGCATAGACAGACTTAAGCCCGCCTTTGTGGTGGCGGAAGAGCAAGTGCTGCTGGCTCGGGCCCCTCGGCGTGGAAGACCCCCACGGAGAGCTCCCCAGGCAAATGATTCACCAGGACAGCCACATGGGCAAAACGGAGTCCCCCCCCCCCCTTGCCACGGCCCACCCGCAGTCAGACACACCTCCAGCAGCCCCCCGCCGGCACAGAAACCCCGGTTACAGCAGATATGGGAGGAGACTGAAGCCCAAAAGGCATGTGGACTGAAACTCTGTCTGGGGGTGGTGGTGTAGGCGCTTGGGTGAGTCGGCAGACAGCGTCCCAGTCAGGATGCAGAGAATAAAGAGAGGTGGACAATAACAAGGAGATCATGGGGAGTTTGGCAGGAAGAAGGAGCTGTGGGGGGTAAAGGGTGAATGTATTGTGAAGTGTCGTGGAGATGTGAGACGAGCTGTGGATATAAAAGGAGAAGCTGTGCTTAGCTGTTTATGCTTTTTGTGTATGACTGATGGGAGAGTGTAATAAACTTCGTCTGCTCGTAACCTTGCCTCCTCATTTCACACTCTCCACAACAGCCTCTTTCCATGCAGCTGGAAGTTTTCCCTTTCCCCACACTTTGTTGTAGACTTCCAATAGCTTCCTCACTGCCAAAGTCCCTAAATGTTTCAACATGATGTAACAGATATTGTCTTTCCCGGGGATGTTAATCCTGATCTGTTTACTGCTCTTTCCATTTCATCTAGAGTGAAAGGAGAGTCCAAAGAACTACTAAAGTTAATCCTTTCCTCCAGAGCCCCAGGGTGTGCTAAACTCATCCTATTTCTTCCTCTTTTACCTTCGTCAGTCAAATTGCTTGAGCTACGAATTTGAGTCAGAATCTTTGCTATCATTGTTCTTTTTCCTCATCAGTTAATGCAGTCACTCCCCCACTTTTTAGTATTGGATACTGCCATTCCCTCCTAACTCCCCCCATAGCCTTGATCATACTCCATACATCCCCCACAGCTGTTGATATCTATAGTGCTACAGTATCTCTGCCAGCTTTCTCTCTTAGCCCTGGATAGTTTTCCTGGCTTTTGCTAGTGCCCTCTTATAATTAACCAAGTTTTGCCAATTATGAGTTCTTCTTAAGACCCTAAGTGTCTTATTCCTCTCTTTAATAGTTTTAGTGCACTCATCTGTCCACCAAGGCACTGCTTTCTTTAACATTTTACCTTTACTTTTAGAGATAGATTGATTAGCTGCTTCAAGAAAAATAGTTTTAATATTTTTCTCCATACTCTCAATGTCTTCACTGACCTCTACTTGGGGAAGGTCTCTCTCACAGATAAACTTAAATAGTTTCCAATTAGCAGTGCTAAAAACCCATCTCCCTTTTTATGACCCTTACCCTATTCACTGAAATGAAAATATTACAATACACTGGGAAATGGTCACTTCCCACTGAGGACTCCTCTAAAACCTCCCACTCACACACACTTGCAATATTACTCGTCACCAAAGTTAAGACAAGAACTGAACCACTCCCCGTATGTACATCAATTCTAGTTGCTCTACCATCGTTTAAACATACTAGATTCTTCTCTTCCAAAAGTTCTTCAATAGTCTCACCATTCATGTCTGTATGATTTGCCCCCCATAATACATTATGGGCATTAAAGTCCCCACATATTACCACCCTGCTTCCATCTATCCCCTCCATCTGAGATAATTGATTCAATATCAACTTCTTACAAGGATTATAAAAATTTACGACTACTAATTCCCCTTCTTTTGTCCAAATTTCAAGTACCACATACTCCAGTTCATCACCTTTACCCATCTCTCTGAACTGAATTCCCTCCATCACAAATGTTGCACATCCACCTCCTATTCCCTCCCTTCTATCATTCCGAATAGAGACATATTCCACTATTTTAAAATCCAGACTGGGTTTCAACCATGTCTCCTAGACACAGATAACATCTGGTTTGTCTGAAAGCTCCTCAGTATTCCTTTTGAATTCCTGTCCGTTAGCCAGCAAGCTTCTCGCATTCCATTGAACCAAAATGACCATTAGCGCAATTCCTATCCAATCCATGCTTGATCCTGACTACTAAGATCATTCCTCACCTCCTCCCAAGTTAATCCACTGAAACCAAGATGATTAGCTGCTGCTTTCACTATTATTTGAATTCTCTCACTTTTAGACTTGACTTCCATTGTGGCATTCACAACTCCTGCTATAAAAATAACCAGTTTCTCCAGATCAACCTGGATTTCCCCATTCCGTCCCAGTTCTCTTTCCCTTACAAGCAGCCTCCCCCCAGTCCTTTGCCCATTCCCTCCTCTCTGGTTCATCCTTTTCACTGCTTCGGCATAGGAGATTTTATTCTGCACTCTGACTTGCTGAATTTCCCTTTCTTTCATCATCCTTTCACAGCCTCCGTAAGCCACACTATGGCTACCGCCACAGTTACAACATTTTGGCGTTTCTTGGTTACATTCTCCATACTGGTGGTCGCCCCCACATCTTGCACACCTTCTTCTCCATCTACATGTTTTAGCTGTGTGTCCAAATCTTTGGCATTTATAACACCGGGCTGGATAAGGAACAAATTCCCTTACCCTGTAACTCAAATAACCCAGGGTTACATTTTTAGGGAGCACATCCCCTTCAAACTCATTCACCACACTCTCAGTGTCTCTCCTCTGTCCTTCCCGAGTGGCCTGTAGTCTACAAGCTGCTTTTACAATTCCCCCTTTTAAATTAGCTTTGATTTCTTCCATTGAGACTCCTATTGGCACCCCGCCCCCAATTTACACCCTTATTCCACTCAGACCCATTATCAATAAAGCTTGTACTTTTCACTTTGAACCGCCCAATCTCCCTCATTTTGTCAGCTCTTTCCCTTTGCTCCTCACTCCTACACACAATCAGTAGATTTCCATCCCTCAGCACCTTTGCCATATGTATTTCTCCAACTTGTTTTTTTCAGTATTGTTGTCAATTTAACTGGGCTCATTGTGGATATCCCCTTTTCTTCCTCAAACCTTACAATAATTTTGAATTCGGCTCCTCCCTTCACTCCTCCCTCAGCACCACCACCACTTCCACTACTCCTAGCTTTCTTCGCATTACTTCCAGGAAAGTTATTCTCTCTTTTTTCTTTCCCTTTCCCGCTTCCCTGCCCAGTATCCATACTGTCTTCACTATCCCACAAATCAGAATCTCCCCAGTCTGGCCCATTCACATTGCCGTTGTGCTGACCCGCCACACCTTCTTTTACAACGCTTCTCCTCCTCATTCTTCCACGCTTGCAAACTCCAGTCACGTCACCTAACTTCTTTGCCAAATCATCTGACAAATTTCTCTGGTCTTCTTTCGGAGATCTAACCATAAATCCCTCAGATTAGCCAAAAACTAGCTTTCCAATCAAGAATTGATCACAGCCAAGCCGACCGGTACTGACCCACCTGCCGGGCCTGCTGTCAGCTCATTGGCCTACCAGACACGTTTCCGTGCAATGGACCTAGCGTCTCCCTCAGCTTGCTCTTGTCATGGCGGCCTCTGGGCCGTCATTGGCGTCATCAACTCCAGCTGCGCACAGACCAACAGGTGTTAATCAACGGCTGTTAAAAGCCAGCGTCGCTGACAGCCCGGCACGGAGTCGTCTGTCCTCCTCGTCGGAGAATGAGCCTGAACTCCGCTCTCTGGCCTCGTCAGGATTTTCTCTTGTCTCGTCTAGAATCTCTCTTGTCTCGTCGAGAACCTCTCTTGCTTCTTCAAGGACTTCTCATCAGAGCCTGCCAAGTAAGAGAACAATCTGCTACTCAACCCCTTGTCTATACCCCTGTGCACAGGTGGATCTCCTTGGCGGCGGACCTGCGTCCCCAGCTGACGGGGTAACGCCATCACGCACACATAGCGCTTCGCTACCACCACGTCTACCGGTACGTCTTGCTCCTCAGATTCCAGAACTGTTATTGTATCAGTTGCAGGAGTATTGGCCACCGCTATCAGTGGAGTCACTGTCATCAGCAGCAACTACATCATCATCACAACGTTCTGTGGAATCACTCACCTCGTCATCGTCAGGATTATCATCGTCCCGGTCTGTGGTGTCACAGCCGGTGTCAACAGAAGGACTGCCCTTGTCACAGCCACGGGTGGTATCTCCAGCACATTCACGGACATCTTCACCTCCACGTTGCACGGCCGCTGGATCTCAGCAGGACGAAACCTGTGCTGCACCCAAGTAAGCCTCTCTGTCTGTAGCCCGTCACAAGTGAGGAACAAAAGTAATTGTCTTCTGCTTGTCTGTTCCAGGGTTGCCGGGTCTCCGTCCAGGGCGCTCAGCTCCAGTGACCAGAACACTATCCACGCACTCACACTCGCACTTCACACTCTCACTATCTAATAAAGATTATTGTCACTATCTGCCCGTGTCAGTGTCTGTCTCCTGGGTCCTAAACCATGTCAGTACGACTCCGTCACGTTGACCCAGTGGACAGTTCACTGTCGCGCCAAATCAACACTCTTAGCGCCCGGGTAGATTTACTAGCTCACCAGCAGACAGTAATCTTAAATCAACTATCCTTAATTAATGGTCGGCTGGATCGTCTGGAAGGACACCAGACGTTTCCCCCGACCGCAAATATCTCAGCCCCTGCAGGCTTAGCGTCTGGACAAGCTAACACCTCCTCGTCCTCTCGCCTCACCCCTATCCCCACACCTGCCCGGTTCAGCGGAAAACTCGGGGAAGCTCGAGGATTCCTGTTACAATGTGAGTCAGTTTTTCTGCGTGTTCCGGGGGATTTCACTCATGATTCTAGTTGGATTGGCTATGTCATAAATTTGCTGGCAGGAAGAGCCTTAGACTGGGCGTATTCAATCATGGCTAAACCAAGCTATTCCCTGCTTACCTACCAGGAGTTTGTGTCTGAGTTTATGTCCGTGTTTGACCATACTGATAGGGGTGAGGTGTTGACAGAACGGCTGCTGAGCTTACAACAGGGAAAGAGATCAGCTGCTGATTACGCTATTGACTTCCGGGTCCTGGCTGCAGAGATTGGGTGGGGGGAGCCATCACTATGTGGCATTTTCCTGCGTAGTCTTAACGACGAGCTAAAGGATGAGTTGGCGGCACGGGACAAACCGGACAATTTGCGGGATTTAATTGCCCTAGCGGTTAGTCTTGATAGCAGATTAAGGGAGCGGGCGGCTGAACGGCGTACTACTTCCCGTTTGGTTAAACTCCGCCCTCGCGTCCCTAACTCTCCTCTTCTCGCGTTACCCACGTCAGAGGAATCCCCGGATCAGGAAGCCATGATCATTGGCCGGTCTAAAGTGTCAGCAGCAGAGAAACAACGCCGCAGGGATCAGGGCCTTTGTTTCTATTGTGGGAAAGAGTCACATGGGGTATTTGAATGTCCCAATAAGTTAAATGGGAAGGCCCGTGGATCACAGTAGGGGGATTCACGGGCAAGAACTCAGAAGAACCCCTCACTTGTTGTCGATTACCTCTCAGACTCATCCATACACATACAGAACACTCCACATTAGCGTTAGTAGATTCTGGAGCTGAGCAAAATTTCATTTCTAGAGACCTGGCAACCCGAATGGGCCTTAGCTGTCAGACTCTAGACCCCCCTGTCAAACTGATCACCATTTTTTTTTTTTTTTCGGTTCCGGTTCCGCCGGACCGGCGGCGCCACACGAGTAGGCTGCCCGTTGCAACAGCCTTTTTTTTTTATCTTCCTTCTTCTTTCTACACCTTTCACTCTGTATATATATCACGGACGCACGGATCGCCCCGGGGGTCTCCCGGGTCGGCGGACGGAGCCACGGTTTGCGTTTAGTAATATGGACATATGTTTACTAGATGTTGTTTTTTCTTGCCTTCTGAGTGTTGCTATCCCTGTGCTGTTGCAATCCTGGAATTTCCCCATTGTGGGACTAATAAAGGCTTATCTTATCTTATCTTATCTTGTCTAAAGCATCGTCGACCACCATAGCCCATCAGACGGTCCCCGTGTCAATTATTGTATCAGGAAATCACCTACCATCGCCTACCATCTAGTGCGCATAAGGGAAGGAGATGAGTGGAAGACGGCCTTTCGGACCCCCAGTGGACATTTTGAGTATCTTGTAATGCCGTTTGGGTTAACTAACGCTCCAGCCGTCTTCCAGTGTTTGATAAATGATGTATTACGGGATTTTCTGAACTCGTTTGTTTTTGTTTAACTTGATGACATTCTCATCTTCTCCCGCACACTAGAGGAACATCGGGTGCATGTCCGCACGGTACTACAGCGCCTCCTGGAGAATCAGCTGTTCGTCAAGGCTGAAAAATGTGAGTTCCACACTGATCAAACCTCTTTCCTTGGGTTTATTATAGCTCGGAACCAGGTGCTCCCTGACCCAGCCAAGGTCAAGGCGGTTGTGGATTGGCCTGCACCCACCACCAGAAAGCAGCTTCAAGGTTTCCTGGGGTTTGCTAATTTTTATAGGAGGTTCGTGCCAAATTTTGGTAATATTGCCCGTCCTTTGACTGCTCTCACCTCCCCTAAGACCCCGTTTTGCTGGAGTAAGGAGGCAGCCGGAGCGTTTGAGAAGCTTAAGAGGGAGTTCGCCTCGGCCTGAGTCCTTACTCAGGTGGACCCGAAGCTGCAGTGCTTGGTGGAAGTGGACGCTTCTGATGCGGGAGTTGGAGCAGTACTCTCCCAACGTTCTCCTGAGGACGGTAAGATTCGCCCTTGTGCTTATTTCTCTCACCGTCTCACCCCTACAGAGAGGAATTACAGCATCGGAGACAGGGAGTTACTGGCAGTGAAACTCGCCTTGGAGGAATGGAGACATTGGCTGGAGGGGGCTGCTCAGCCGTTCGTGGTTTGGACTGATCACCGTAACCTGGAGTACCTCAGGACGGCGAAGCGCCTGAATGCACGCCAGGCTCGCTGGTCCCTCTTTTTCGGCCGTTTTAACTTTACCATCACATACCGGCCGGGAAGCAAGAACGGTAAGCCGGATGCCCTCTCAAGGCAGTTTGACACACCATCCTCTGAGGACCAAGAGACCCCTATCCTGCCGCCAACCTGCGTCATGGGCGCCCTGTCCTGGGGAATCTGCAAGACAGTTCACCAGGCTCAGAAGACCGAGCCGGATCCCGGGGGGGGGGGGGGGGGGGCGGGCCATTTGTTTGTTCCACGCACTATCCGAGGCAAGGTGATTGAGTGGGGTCACGCTTCCAAGTTGGCTTGTCATCCTGGAGTGGGTCGGACCGTGGATCTCCTCCAAAGGACGTTCTGGTGGCCAGGGTTACGGAAGGACGTTGTAGGTTACATCCGGGCCTGCGCTCAGTGCGCCACCGGGAAGACGGCATCATCCCCCCCGGCGGGCCAGCTACACCCGTTGCCGGTTCCTTCACGCCCCTGGTCTCACGTAGCTATGGACTTTGTGACTGGTTTACCCATTTCAGATGACTACACCACGGTGTTAACCATCGTGGACCGGTTTTCGAAGGCAGCCCATTTTGTGCCACTTCGGGGTTTGCCTTCGGCCCAGGAAACTGCGGATCTCCTTGTGCAACATGTGGTCCGTCTTCATGGCATCCCTGCTGATATTGTGTCAGATCGAGGACCTCAGTTTGTATCACAGGTTTGGAAGGCTTTCTGCGCGGCACTGGGAGCCACAGCCAGCCTCTCCTCTGGTTATCACCCTCAGAGCAATGGCCAGTGCGAGCGGGCTAATCAGGAGCTGGAGGCCGCCCTTCGCTGTGTCATCTCCTCCTGCTCATCCTCCTGGTGCAAGTTCCTGCCTTGGATTGAGTACGCTCACAACGCCACGATCTCCACGGCTACGGGCGTCTCCCCGTTCAAGGCATCATGCGGGTTTGATCCTCCGTTGTTCCTGGAGGAGGAAAAGGAGGTAGCGGTTCCTTCAGTCCAGGCACATATCAAGCGCTGCCGGCAAGTTTGGCTCCTTGCTCGCCAAGCCCTGCTGAAAACTACCAAACGCAATATCCAGGTGGCCAACCGGCATAGGAGACCCGCCCCGGACTGTAAGGTGGGTCAGAAGGTCTGGTTGTCAACCCGGAATATTGGTGTACCGGCCGAAAAACGTAAGCTCACTAAGCGCTTCATTGGCCCCTACACCATTAATCGTGTTATTAACCCTGTGTCTGTGCGCTTGTCTCTCCCGTCTTCGATGCGTATCTGCCCCACCTTTCATGTCTCCCAGGTCAAACCGTACGTCTCTGATCCCCTGTGCCCTGCTCCCGCGGCTCCCGCACCCCCGAGGATGATTGATGGCCATCCGGCCTGGGGGGTGACTGCCATCCTGGATGTCCGCAGGCGGGGTCGTGGTCTTCAGTATTTGGTGGACTGGGAGGGCTTTGGACCGGAGGATCGCTCTTGGATTCGCCCAGCGTTGATCCTGGATAAACAGCTGATTCGCGATTTTCATCGGGTGAATCCAGGTAGGATTGGGCAGGTGCCTGGAGGCACTGCTAGAGGGGGGAGTACTGTCATGGCGGTCTCTGGGCCGTCATTGGCGTCATCAACTCCAGCTGCGCACAGACCAACAGAATGAGCCTGAACTCCGCTCTCTGGCCTCGTCAGGATTTTCTCTCGTCTCATCTAGAACCTCTCTTGTCTCGTCGAGAACCTCTCTTGCTTCTTCAAGGACTTCTCATCAGAGCCTGCCAAGTAAGAGAACAATCTGCTACTCAACCCCTTGTCTAAAACCCTGTGCACAGGTGGACCTCCTTGGCGGCGGACCTGCGTCCCCAGCTGACGGGGTAACGCCATCACATACACGTAGCGCTTCGTTACCACCACGTCTACCGGTACGTCTTGCTCCTCAGATTCCAGAACTGTTATTGTATCAGTTGCAGGAGTATTGGCCACCGCTATCAGTGGAGTCACTGTCATCAGCAGCAACTACATCATCATCACAACGTTCTGTGGAATCACTCACCTCGTCATCGTCAGGATTATCATCGTCCCGGTCTGTGGTGTCACAGCCGGTGTCAACAGAAGGACTGCCCTCGTCACAGCCACGGGTGGTATCTCCAGCACATTCACGGACATCTTCACCTCCACGTTGCACGGCCGCTGGATCTCAGCAGGACGAAACCTGTGCTGCACCCAAGTAAGCCTCTCTGTCTGTAGCCCATCACAAGTGAGGAACAAAAGTAACTGTCTTCTGCTTGTCTGTTCCAGGGTTGCCGGGTCTCCGTCCAGGGCGCTCAGCTCCAGTGACCAGAACACTATCCACGCACTCACACTCGCACTTCACACTCTCACTATCTAATAAAGATTATTGTCACTATCTGCCCGTGTCAGTGTCTGTCTCCTGGGTCCTAAACCATGTCAGCTCTTCTTCTTTAAGATTTGATTGGCAGATGGCAACTAGCTCACAGGTGCATTACCGCCACCTACCGGGTTGGAGTGGGGACATGAGAATGGTGGGAAACAACAAATAAATAAAATCGCCCTGCTTTTCTTCTTTTGGTCTTTTGTGGCTGGTAGTAAATATGGGCGCAACTTCCAGTTTTGGCTGAAGTAGTGTTAAATCAGTCAGCAAGAGTGGCATAGTGGGACATTTAAAATAGCATTTTTAAAAGTGTTTTAAATTCGTTTTAATGTATAGTCCACATACCTGTTTTGCAGTCAAGTGGAAGATAATTTCAGCACTTGCATTTTTTGTATTTTTGAATGTTTTTGCATAGTTCTGGTACTTGCTGTTGTTCGTGGTGTGAGACTCCTCACAAATGGCCACAGTGGGATGGGGGATCTGCAGCTACGACGGTGACCACTACGATGTTGTTAGAGGAAGATGGGGCCAGACCGACGAGCATGGAGTTACCACATGCCCAGCAGCAGCACATCAGGCCAAGCAGGACCCCACTTAGGGTTATGGACTTGGTTTGGGTTCGGGGTGATGAACAACCACAGCGAAGATGGGCCAGACGACAGCCAGATAAACATCAAGCACGTCTGCAGATAGTGGTGAAGTTGGGAGCAGCGTGCTTCTGGTTGTCCGACAGCTCGATGAGGCATGCCAACTAGCTACGGTGTGTCCAGAAGGACGCTCCGGGTGGTGAGGCCAGGCGGGAGTTGGTGATAGTGGTGTGGGATCCAGGCTCCGTCGTCCAGAAAATCAGCCATCGCTCTGGGGGCCTGCTGCCTCCAGGGGCGTGGCCGCTGAGGGGCTCCCCTGGCACCCCCATGCCGGTTCCACCTTTTCCAGCCAAGTGACTGTGCTGTGATAGCTTTGTTTATAGTTCTTGTGTTGTTGCGTTTTATTGTCTTTTGTTTAGAAGCACGGCAGATATTTTTAGTTTGAATAAAGACATTTTAGTTTATTCTGGTGGCAGAATAATCCACCGTGCCGTGCAGGTCATGTGGTAGTCCACCCACCGGCTCTATTTTAGGTTGCTTTGTGTGAGCGTGTTAGGCCCTTTTAGTACCTTAGTTTACGTTATTTCTTAGAGTGTGATTTGGGTTCCAAATTGGGGTGGGTTTGAATTGTATGAGTGGTTTGGGACTTTGTGGGGGGGGGGGGGGTGTCATGGCTGTTATGTCCGTTAAAGGTGGAACAATGATGAGGCGAGTGGTGAACTACACAGGAATTTATTAAGGAATCACAGCATATACAGAGACGCTCCCGTCAGGCTGAGAGGTGGTCGAAAGAGACCGCCCCTCTACCACACAGCCCTCTTACACCCTGGGCAACGTCACCGCCCGTGCAACACCATAATATGTCCCACGAACAACACTACACCCCGCCCCCATCTCAAAAAAGGTCCAATGGCACAATCAAGATCCTCCTAATTTGGAACCCAAATCACACTCTACAATAAACAGAAAATTCGTAAAGCCCTATAACAATCATACAAAACAACTAAAGCTGGGGGGGACAGGTGGACTGCCACCTCACCTCCACACGGCCAGATGGATTATTCTGCTGTCTTTATTAAACACTGTCTTTCAAACACAAAAGTGCCATGTTCCTAAAATAAATGAATAAGACAAAGTAATCCCCCTTATTATTTAACACATATACAAAGGTTATTCTTCATATTAACACCTTGCAGAATACAGTTAACTCGGGCAATCAACAATAACACATTTTAAACACATTGCCCCCCAAATAACGAGTCAGTCACTGCAGAGAGCCACCCCCCGGAGACCCGTCAGGCAGGTCCCAACCCGAGCATCTTCTTCTCTTGGCGTCCGGAGGCGACCCATGTTGATGCAGAGACACCTCTCCCTCTTCATTGGTGCGCCACATCTCGTTGGGATGTCTCCGTGTACCATCAGACAGCTGAAGGGAGCCGTCCTCCTGAACAGCCACTACCTGCAGCTGCCCCTAGTCCTCCTGTCTCCTCTGCTTCCTGTGGGTCCCTCTCAATCAGTCCACTGCTCTGGGTCGGACCACATCAGTGACCCCCAGAGTAGCCCAGCTCGGCTTCCAGTGTTCCTGTGTGGCACGTCATTTTACCATGCCAGCCGGTCCTGCCCCGCTCGCTTTCATTTCAGACACTGGCGAAGCCGTTGTGACCCCCTGCTTCTCGGGACCTCCCAGCCAAACTCCGGAGGCAGGTTGGGCCAGCCACTTGGCTCCATCTCCCGTCATGGGCATCCCACCGCACCGCCCAGTTCCCTCAGCTAGGGTAACTTGGACCCTGGCGCAGGCACCCTCCCGTGATGGCCCTGGATGGGGTTGGTCCTGCACATCTCCCAGAATACTAGGCCAAGGTTCGTCTCATATTGCGTTGTCCAACGTTCGCGGAACCGGCCGGTCCTACAAGCCACAGCCCGACCACTCCTCTCCACTACTGCTGGTGATCGTGAAGCCAAGTCCGTAGAAAAGGTCGCAGCCCATCACATTCACTCCACTGATAGTCACCACAAAATGCAGATTGGCTACCTCCACTGCCTTGTATCTAGTCATCAGTTCCAGCAAACCCACAATGGGCAGCCTATTCCCATCATATCCACAAAATGGCGTTGAAAGATCTTTCACTCGGTGATATGGGAAAAAACTCCTCACAGTAAGCCAGTTCGGCACGGACCTCACCGCGCCCGTGTCCATCAGTAACGGCACCTCCTCCTCGTCCAACCTCACCATACAGCATGCACGGCCATCTGTGCTCAGGGAGACGGTGTGAATCACTGTAGGAGTTGGATCAGGGGTATCCGCTTTGTGTCGCCGTTCCCCTCGCTCAAACCTATTACAGGCCCTGGCAAAATGATGCATGTATCTGCACTTTCCACAGCGTTTACCTCTCACCAGACACTCTCTAGCCTTATATCGGTGCCTAGTGGACCCACAACCCGAACACTTGGGCGATCCCGGGGCAGACCTCATCTTCACAGCTGCAGCGCATTCCTCTTGCTCGCTGTCTTCGCTGTCTGGATCCACAACCTGCATTGTAGATTGTGAGTCATGGTTGCGTAGCGTAACTCTCTCACCGAGGTCGTGTGATAACTTGTCTGCTGCTTCACACTATTGAGCTATTTCCACAGCTGTGGCTAGAGCCAATTTGCCAGAGTATGTTAACAGTTTCGACTGTGCTGACAAGCACAGCATGTGCTCCACCAGCTGGTCGCGGACCATTTCTTCTTCCAAATCACCAAATTGGCAGACTCCAGCCAGCTGCCGCAGGTCCGCGACATAGTGCTGCACTGACTCACTGATCCACTGGTGGCGCTGCTGAAACTGGATCCTCCTGATGATGACGTTTGCAGGCACGTGAAAATATCGCGCCCTGAGCTCATCCACGTCCTCAAAGCTATCGCTAGCTCCCAAGGTATCAAGGATACTCTGTCCTTCCATAACTAAATTGTGGACTACAGTTGCCCATGCCTGTACCTTCGTCAGTTCTCCAAGGTTTAGCGCCACCAAGTAGTTTTTAAAAGTGGCGAACCATCTCGGCCAAAGCACCGGAGGCTTTCCCAGAAACTCCAAAAACGGCCGAAGTGAAAACACGCCAGCATCCATAACTTTATCCTTGTCGCCAAATGTTATGTCTGTAAAAAGGTGGAACAGTGATGAGGCGAGTGGTGAACTACACATGACTTTATTAAGGACTCACAGCATATACAGAGACGCTCCCGTCAGGCTGAGAGGTGGTCGAAAGAGACCGCCCCTCTACCGCACAGCCCTCTTATACCCTGGGCAACGTCACTGCCCGTGTACCACCATCATATGTACCACGAAAAACACTACAATGGCCAGTGTTGGGAGTAACGCGTTACTTTGTGATGTGTTACTGTAACGCCACTACTTTTGCAGTAACGTGCTGTGTAACAAAATTACTGTTTAAAAATTCAGTAATGCATTACAGTTACTGAAATTTGATCAGATGTGTTACTCGTTTTATAAATATGGATAGGTAGTTTTAGCGCAAATAGGTGATCATACAACTTGCAGTTGCTAGACACCCTCCTCATCAGCTACCAACTGTGGATGAATACATATTTTCGATGGCTATGGGCGGGACTGCCATCCCCAGCACCACCACTGGCCTCAAGCCACTGGAGGTTGTCATGCCAAAGGCAAAGGCAAGCAAATAAATGTAAACTGACCCTACCGTAACTGACGCAGCCGTCACACAGTCTCCTCCATGGGTCTGTTTCCTGTCCTGCCCCAGTTCACGTCACAGCCCAGTGAAGAAATATTGTGGCGGTGGCGACTTCTCATATCAAGCCCTGATGCTCGAGCGGGGAGTAGCCCCTACCAGCTACTTCCTCTGTGGTTAAATATGAGTATTTTTTGAACAAGACATTTGCATTTAATGTCCTGATTAAATGCATTTAAACTTTTCTTACGCACAGAGAAAAAGTGACTGTGATTTGTTGCAGTAAAGAACAGCTTCTTGTAAGCGGTGAACTTTCTTTTATCTGTGCTTTCTATTTTTTTTATCTCATTCATTTACATGCTGTTGTGATATGCAACTGTTTCATGGAAGTAAATCCTCTAAATATGCATTTTTAATGGGCTGGTACAGGGGTGTCAAACATATGGCTCGTTTGCCAAAAACGGCCCACCAGGGGGTCCAAAATTTTCTCTGTGAATTCACAGCATTATTTCTAGTAAATTTCTGACTTTCTATTGATTACAATAGTTTGCGTAAATCTGAGACATTTTTTCTCTGTAAGATGAGACTTTTTTCTCATCAGTTTTCTTTATCTTCTTTTTTCTGATGAGAACAAGAAGTCCTTGATCTTGCTATGTGTGCAAGATGATTTAAGTATGCATTTAAAAGTAACGTGAAAGTTACTTTTCCAAGTAACTAGTTACTTTAATCATGCAGTAACTCAAAAGTAACTGTTATTTTTGAAAAGAAGTAACTAGTAACTGTATCTAGTTACTATTTTTTAGTAATTTTCCCAACACTGGTCATGGCACACTTATTGTGAAGTGCGGTGTGGTGACGCTGACTTTCTGTTGCGTCACCGCACAGTCCTATATAGTGGGGTGGGTCATCCTTGGCACTTCCTCTTGTACCGGATGACCACGGTAGGTGCTTGTTGTGTACTGCTACTCTGTTCCATCAATAAAGCTGTGCTCGACGCTGCTAGTCTCTTCACCTCATTCATCACCAGGTTTGTGGACATAACACCAACATGTACACACACACACACACACACACACACACACACACACACACACACACATATGTATGTACATATATATATATTCAGATAGATAGATAGATAGATTCAGATAGATTCAGTCTTCCCAGCCTGGTGCAGGTCTACAATTTTGTTTCTGGTGTCCTTTGACAGCTCTTTGGTCTTGGCCATAGTGGAGTTTGGAGTCTGACTGTTTGAGGTTGTGGACAGGTGTCTTTTATACTGATAATGAGTTCAAACAGGTGCCATTAATACAGGTAACGAGTGGAGGACAGAGGAGCCTCTTAAAGAAGAAGTTACAGGTCTGTGAGAGTCAGAAATCTTGCTTGTTTGTAGGTGACCAAATACTTATTTTCCACCATAATTTGCAAATAAATTCTTTAAAAATCAGACAATGGGATTTTCTGGATTTTTCTTTCTCATTTTGTCTCTCATAGTTGAGGCATACCTATGATGAAAATTGGAGACTGTATTGATATGTGAAGTTCCTATAGAGTCACCACTAGAGGGCAGTATGACCCCGGCCATGACCTGACTATAAAAGGAGATGTACATGTGCCACTGTGTGGTTAGTTGTTAGTTGCAGTTGAAGTGACAAGTAAAAAGTCCTAACTGACACCCGGTGTGTGCGCCTCGTCATTACATGTTCCAGGAGAACATTACAAGGTTCCAGGAGAACATTACATGGTACCAGGATAAAACTACGAACCGACGGCGAAGATGAACGCTCTTCGACAGCCGGACGAGTTAAAGTTGACCGGTAACGTCAACGAGAACTGGAAAGCATTCAAACAAAGTTTTGAACTTTATTCGCTTGCTATCGGTCTCCGTGACGAGGAGAGGAAAATAGCATTACTGCTAACAGTAGCAGGGCGAGCGGCGCTAAATGTGTTTAACACATTCGTCTTCACGGAAGAAGAAAAAGGCAACTTCGACGCCGTGATGAAGAAATTTGACGATTATTGCACACCGAGAAAGAATGAAACGTACGAGAGGTATGTGTTCAGAAAAAGACTTCAGAAAGAGTCAGAGTCCATCGAGCTGTATGTCACAGACCTACGGTTGAAATGTCAGTCATGCAACTTTGGAACATTGAGTGAGTCAATGATACGGGACCAAATTGTAATTGGGGTCCAAGACAACAAATTGCGGATGCAATTACTCAAAGAGACTAACTTAACGCTGGAGAAAGCGATACAGATTTGCCAAGCGTCTGAGAGTACAAAGGCACAATTAAAGACTTTTAGCAGCAAGGAAAAAGAGACTGCTGAGGTCGAAGCAGTGCGGCGCGCGAAGCCGAAAGGAACGTTGCATGCAAGAAAAAGGGAGGCAAACCCAGAGCGCGCGCGCGGGAACTGTGAGCGGTGTGGAAGGCAACATGCGTCGAAGCAGTGTCCAGCATTCGGGAAGGAATGTCGCAAGTGTGGCGGAAAAAATCACTTCGCAAAGACCTGCTTCTCGAAGAAGAGGGTGCAACTCGTGGAGAAAAAGAGCGACAGCGAAGAGGATCAGTTTTACGTGGACGCCATCGAGGGAGAGACCAGCGCTGACGAATGGATAGTGTGCTTGGAGATGAATGGCACGGACATGTCACTGAAGCTCGACACAGGTGCGCAGGTAAACATCCTGCCAATGAAAGATTTTAAAAGACTGAAAAACAAATCGAAAATAAGAGATAAAAAGATTAATCTGAGAACATATGATGATAAGCCAATACCCACTAAGGGAATGTGCAGGGTTACACTGTCAAACAAAGATAAGACAGTGAATGCATTGTTTGTACTTGTTGATGGAAATAGACAAGCAATTTTGGGTTTAAAAACATGCGATCAGCTAGGTCTGATCAAGAGAGTGAATGTCATTGATACAGACAAAGTGAAAGCACGAGAAAATACAGAGGCTACAACAAGTAGGCACAAACACACTGACTGGGTGAAAGAATACAAAGAGGTGTTCAAAGGAATAGGCCGCCTACCAGGCAAACAAAAAATTAGGCTGAAAGAGAATGCAGAGCCAGTCATACATGCAGCAAGAAAAGTGCCAATAGCTCTTAAAAAGAGGCTGAGAGAAACACTAGACTCACTGATAGCAGACGGAGTGGTCAAAAAAATAGAGAACCAACTGAATGGGTTAACTCACTAGTTATAGTGGAGAAGCCAAATGGAGATTTGAGATTGTGCATAGATCCAAAAGATCTAAATAAAGTAATACAGCGGGAGCATTACAGGCTACCAACAAAATCTGACATAACCAGCACAATGAGTGGAGCAAGTTACTTCACAAAATTAGATGCCAAATCTGGGTTTTACCAAATAGTGCTCGATGAGGAAAGCGCTAAATTGTGCACATTTAATACGCCATTCGGAAGGCATTGCTTTCTACGAATGCCGTTCGGGATTAGCTCAGCCCCTGAAATTTTCCATAGAACTGTGCAGCAATTGTTTGACGGAATAGAAGGGGTGGGAGTTTTTCTTGATGATGTGGTAGTCTGGGGAAAAACAAAAGAGGAACACGACGAAAGGTTGGCAAGAGTTCTCACACAGGCGCAAAAGTCAGGTATGAAACTGAATAAGAGTAAGTGCCAATTTGGGGTACGGGAGATTACATACCTGGGAGAGAAATTATCTGGGGCAGGCGTGCAACCAGATCCGGAAAAAGTGCGGGCCATAGCAGAGCTGCCAGTACCGCAGAACAAAAATGACTTGCAAAGAGCCCTAGGGCTAGTCAATTACATGGGGAAATTTATCCCAAATCTATCAGCTAACACAATAGCTCTTAGAAGCTTGTTAGAGACCAATACAATGTGGCAGTGGATGGCAGAGCATGCCAGAGAATGGGAGTGGCTCAAAAGCAGTCTAATAAAGGAGCCAGTGTTAAAATTCTATGATCAGGACAAACTGCTAAAAGTGTCCACAGATGCGTCCAAAGCCGGCCTAGGAGCTGTGCTATTGCAAAAACATGACACAGAGTGGTATCCAGTCGCATACGCATCGTGCACCATGACAAGCGCAGAAAAAAATTACGCGCAAATAGAGAAGGAGACTCTAGGTGCAGTGTTTGGATGTGAGAAGTTTCATGAATATGTGTATGGAAGGTCAGTAATACTAGAAACAGACCACAAACCACTGATTGCGATCTCACAGAAGCCACTGGGTGACGCACCACCGCGCATCCAGTGTCTAATGTTAAGATTACAGAAATATGACTTGAAATTTGAGTTTACACCAGGCAAGCAACTAATTGTAGCCGATGCGCTGAGTAGGGCTAGCTTGAGCAACACCAGCAGCACAACAGAGGAAGCTGTGCAAATACATGTAGACTCTATTAAGGCACACATGCCAGTGTCAGATGCAAAATGGACGAAGATAGTGAAAGAAACACAAAAAGATGAGAAACTAAAAAGAGTAATGGAACAGATACATCAGCCAGGACAGGTTATGATTGACAAGCCTTACCAACACTTTAAAGGTGAACTGTCTGTGTTAGATGGGGTTCTGTTAAAGGGTACAAGGATAGTCATACCTACCTCCATGAGATCAGAAATGGTTAAATTAGTGCATGAGGGGCATTTGGGTATTGAAAAGTGCAAAAGACGTGCACGTGATGTTTTGTACTGGCCCAACATGCACAAGGACATTGAGGCATATGTGCAGCGCTGTGACATTTGCCAGCGCCACAGGTATCAACAGCCAAAGGAGCCTATGAGGCCCCATGAGAAGCCTCAAGGGCCATGGAGAAAAGTGGGCATGGATCTATTTCAGCTTAAGGGCAAGGACTATCTGTTAGTCATGGACTATCATTCCACCTACCCTGAGTTTGCAGGGTTGAGTGACACAACAGCAGAAAGGGTGGTTGCACATACAAAGACAATGTTCGCACGCCATGGAATTCCAATGACTGTTGTAAGTGATAACAGACCACAATTCACGAGTCAGTGCGTCAAAGACTTTGCAGACACATATGGGTTCAAGCACGTGACCTCAAGCCCTCTGTACCCACAGTCGAATGGGTTAGCAGAGAAAGGGGTGCAAATTGTGAAGCGCATACTGAAAAAGGCTGCAGACAATGCAGAAGACCCACATCTGGCGATCCTGAATTACCGAGCATCACCACTGGAGAATGGACTGTCCCCAGCAGAAATGCTCATGAACAGAAAACTCAGAACGCGACTTCCATCAGCATCTCAAGTGATGGAAAAGAGAGATGTGAGGCGTGATGAGAGGCAAACTGAACTGTACAACAGAACAGCACGACCTCTGAGACCACTTGCACATGAGGACATAGTGCGAGTGAGATGTGATGGAGAATGGGGACCGCTGGCAAAAGTGGTCAAAGAAACAACTCCCAGATCATATGAAGTCATCACAGAGCAGGGGAAAACAATGAGGCGAAACCGACGTCACTTACTGAAAGTGCCTCAGACAAAAATGAGAGTCACAGACAGTGAAACAAGCGACATGCCAATTTACAGCCAAACCGAACAACCAGAAATGGCTGAGAACCAGAACATAGAGACAGACACTAACGAACAGACTGAGGTGACACAAAGGAGATGCTCAAAAAGGCAAATTGTGAAACCAAAAAGATTGATTGAGGAAATGTAAGGAGTACTGAGATGAATGAAAAAAAAAAAATGTGTTGATGTTGAATTGTAAACAGAGAAAAAAATGTGATGATGTTGAATTGTAAACAGAGAAAAAAATTGAACTTGTGATTCAGTGTACAAGGTTGAAAGAAATGTAAATAGAAATGGAGTTTATTTTGTATATTGAAATTTGAGAAAAAGTTTATAGTTGGACATGACCTTTACTAGAAAAAAAAGGGAGATGTATTGATATGTGAAGTTCCTATAGAGTCACCACTAGAGGGCAGTATGACCCCGGCCATGACCTGACTATAAAAGGAGATGTACATGTGCCACTGTGTGGTTAGTTGTTAGTTGCAGTTGAAGTGACAAGTAAAAAGTCCTAACTGACACCCGGTGTGTGCGCCTCGTCATTACATGTTCCAGGAGAACATTACAAGGTTCCAGGAGAACATTACAGAGACCTCTCTCATCTTTTAAGTGGGAGAACTTGCACAATTGGTGGCTGACTAAATACTTTTTTGCCCCACTGTGTATATATATATATATATATATATATATATATATATATATATATATATATATATATATATATATATATATATATATATATATATATATATATATATATATACATATAGTGAGAGCATGGTGTGGGACTTCTTCACCCAGATAAAAAGGCAACTGGGGAAGGGGGGAACAATGGACCGAAAGAGGAGGTGCCACCGGGGGGTATCAGACAGGACAATAAGGACTATGCACCCCCAGGGGAGAGGAGTAAATGCCAGAGCAACTGGAAGAAGAAGGGTGTGAAAGTGGCGCCGGCGTTATGTCATGTTAATGTGCCACACAAGCTTTGTTCTAAACACAATGTATGATGGTTGGAAGTTCCGGGTCTCAATGCATGGTATTAAAGATATAAAAGACTAATGCACAGAGACCCGGGAGTTCTTTTACTGTACTGTATGTTGGAGATGGAATAAAGTTTCTGTGTCGTCCAGCTTGTTGCCTCGCCTGCCTCCATTCTCCACATTGGTGACCCTAAGACGTGCCATGGAAAGCGAGCCGAGCACCACCCCGGAGGCTGCCTGGAGGGAGAGCACCAGCGCCGTGTGCATGGTCTCAGTCCAGCTCCCAGACTTCTGGCTTCACAACCTGACCGTGTAGTTCTTGCACATAGAAGCCCAGTTCGCACTCCGCGGGATAACAACGGACGATACCAAGTATTACTACGTGGTCGCTGCGCTGGATGCGCACGCCACGCAACACGTGACAAGCCTGCTCCAGGAGCCGCCGGCCCAAGGAAAATATGAAGCGCTCAAGAGGATGCTTCTCCAGCACTATACCCTTTCTGACAGGGAGAGGGCAGAGAGACTCCTAATGCGTTCGGAGTTGGGGGGCAGATCAGCAGTGGAGCTCATGGAGAGCATGTTGGCGCTGAGGGGGAAGGATGACGAGTCTTTCCTGTTAGTCCACTTGTTCCTCAGGAACCTACCGGCTAAAGCGTGAACGATCCTGGCCAACTCGCCGCAGCTGGTTGCTGAGGACTACCGCAACCTGGCGCAGGAAGCAGGCCACATCATTTTGGCGACCAGAACTCTCAGCGTGCAGACACTGGCACCAGCATCCATGAGGGACTCCAGCGAGGTCGATTAGCCATTCGTGGTAGCCGGGACAGACACCAGGAGATGAAGGAATGGGGCGGTCTGTTTTTATTATCGCCATTTTGGCTCAAATGCCCGGTGCTGCCTGTTGCCATGCCAATTCAAGAAACCAGGAAGATGGCATGTTCAGAATTCAGTGGCAGCGGCAACCGATGGCAACAGGAACAGACTGCTTTATGTCACACACGCTCGGGGAGATGGTTTTTGGTGGACTCCAGCTCCCAGAAGAGCCTCATCCAGCCGGTCAACGCAGACAGGGTGGCAGGACGCAGCAGTCCCGAAGTCACGGCCGCCAACGGATCCACCATCAGGACATTTGGCAAGCGGACACTGACAATATGCTTACACGGACACAACTTTCAGTGGCACTTTGAGATAGCTGCATGTTCCGGCCCCATTTTAGGTGCAGATTTTTTATGTGCTTATGGGTTGTTAGTCGATGTTGCTAATAGGAGATTAGTGGACGGTGTCTCTTTTACCTCACTGCCCTGTACAGCTCGGGGAGCTGGGTTGACAACACTGGCTGACATTAAAGCGCCAGGGGGTAAGTACCAACAATTGCTCACACAGTTCCCAGCACTCACACAGTTCCCAGCACTCACACAGTTCCAAGGCACTCACGGTCCCAACTTTTTCGGCTACAGTAACGAAACACGAGGTCAAACACTTTATAACAACAAACTGCCCCCCTGTGTTCGGGCAACCTCGGCGTTTGGACGCAGCTAAACTGGCCAGCGCGTGAGAGGAGTTTGTCAACTTAGAGCAGTTGGGCATCGTCAGGCGCTCCAACAGTCCGTGGGCATCTCCACTACACATGGTGCCTAAAGCCGACGGGTCGTGTCAACCGTACGGCGATTTCCGGCACTTGAATAACGCCATGGAATACGATCGTTATCCCATTCCGCACATCCAGGATTTTTCTGTGCACCTGGCCGGAGGTGCGTGTTTTTTTGAAAGTGGATCTGGTCCGCAGATACCATCAGGTCCAGGTGCGAGCAGAAGACATTCCAAAAACAGCGGTAATAACTCCTTTCAGCCTTTTTGAGTTTTTACGCATGCTGTTCGGATTAAAAGGCACGGTGCAGACTTTCCAGAGGATGATGGATGCAGTGCTTCATGACTTGTCCTTCGTTTTTGTCTACTTAGACAACATTCTTGTAGCTAGCGCGTCCAAGGAGGAGCACATCGCCCATCTCAAGACAGTTTTCCAGAGGTTGGAGGTGCATGGGCTGATAGTTAACCCGGCAAAGTGCCAGGTCAGTGTGCCAGAGATTGATTTTTTGGGCCACTACATTTCGCCGGAGGGAGGGATTCCATTACCGGGTAAGGTGCGCGCTGTGTCGGACTTTCCGCGTCCGCAGACCATGAGAGCACTATAGGAGTTTTTGGGAATGGTTCATTTTTATAACCGTTTCCTTCCCTGGGCAGCCCAGCTGATGCAGCCGTTGTATGTCGTGCTTAAAAAAAAGAAGCCCGCGGAAGCCATCAACTGGATTCCCGAGCAAGTCCAGGCTTTTACAAATGCCAAAACAGCGCTTGTGGATGCCGCGTTGTTAGCCCACCATGATCCATCTGCACGGATAGCGCTCACTACGGACGCGTCTGATGTTGCCATAGGGGCAGTGGTGGAGCAGTACGTCTCAGGTTCGTGACAGCCACTCGCATTTTTCAGTCAAAATTTGCACAACAACGAATGCAAATACAGCACGTTTTATAGAGAATTGCTGGCTCTCCACCTGGTGATGCATCATTTCCAGTTTTGGTTAGAGGAGCGTGAGTTCATCGCGTTTGTGGACCATAAGCTGCTGGCGTACGCAATGGCCAAGGTCTCAGAACCGTGGTCGGCCAGGCAGCAACGGCATTTGGCCGCAATTTCGGAGTTTACTACTGACATTCAACACGTCGCCGGTAAGCTCAGCGTCGTGGCCGATTGTCTGTCGTGCACATTAGTCTCCCCGGTCTACATGAGAATAGATTTCCACGTGATGGCCGCAGAGCAGGCCGGGGACATGGACATTTGCACGCTCCAGTCTGCGCCTACTGGGTTAAGGCTGAAGAGCAGGGTGGTGCAAGAAGGGTGCTCTCCCTTGCTCTGCGACGTCTTCACCGGCTGGGGGTTCCGAGCTCTTGGCACCGTCGCGTTTTTGAGTCGGTCCACTCCCTTTCGCATCTGGGAGTGCACACTTCGGTGAAGTTAGTGGGGGCGAAATTTGTCTGGCCGCACTTGCACGAGGACGTGAAAGAGTGGGCTGCAGCTTGCGTCACGTGCCAGCAGGCCAAAGTGCACAAGCACACCAGAGCCCCTTCGAGCCGTTCCAAATCCCGGCCAGGAGGTTCGACCACATCCACGTGGATTTGGTGGGACCCCTCCCGCCGTTGCAAGGTTTTACGCACCTTTTAACAACCGTGAACTACACCACGTGCTGGCCTGAAGTGGTTCTGCTGGGTTCGATCATGTCTGCAGAAGTGGCTCGTGCTTTTTTGTCAGCTTGGGTGGCACGGTTCGGACCCCCGTCGGACTTCAATCCTGACAGGGGTCCACAATTCATTTTGGAACTCTGGTCCACTATGGCCCATAGCCTGGGGGTCAAAATTCACTCCCCTACCATGTACAACCCCCAGACTAACTGGTAATGTGAGCATTTCATAGGTTGCTTAAAGCAGCGCTCAGAGCTTTGCTCACGGGTGCAAATTGGGTTGACCGCCTGCCCTGGATTCATTTAGGGTTGCGCTCCGCACCTAATGAGGATTTGGCAGCCTCCCCAGCAGAACTCGTTTTTTCTCAGCCACTACGGATCCCCGGAGAGTTTTTACCGGAAAACACAGCACCAGAGGTTGATCTGCCCTTGCAATTTTTGCACAGTACAGAGGCTTCTAAAGTACCAGGCCTGGCCCACCATTGCTTTCCCTGCATCTTTGTCCCAAAAAGCTTGCAGAACGCCAGTTTTGTTTTTGTCAGGCACGATGCACACTGGACCCCACTGCGCCCACCGTACGACAGAACGTTCAGGGTGTTGGAACCTGGGGCGAAGCATTTTGTGTTAGACTTGGGGGGACGCAGGGAGACCGTCTGCATCGACAGGCTGAAGCCCGCTTTAGTGTTGGCAGATGAGCAGGTGGTGTTGGCCCAAGCTCCCCGACATGGACGGCCTCCATTGGTGGGCGATCCCTTAGCAGGGACCTGCACTTACGAAGCTGATGTGTTTTCTCCCCCTCCCTTTTTCCCTCCACAGACTGACGTGCCCTCCTGTACACCCTGCCAGCAGGACGGTTCGACTGGATCGGCGACCCCCCACTACAGCTGCGATGGGTGCTGTCTCAAGCCCAAAAGGACGGGGGGATGGGGGTTAGTGCCCTTTCTGGGTGTTTGGGGGGTGCTGTGTGGGGGCATGTATATATATATATATATATATATATATACAGTATATATATATATATATATATATATATATATATATATATATATAGTGGGGGCATGGTGTGGGACTTCTCCACCCAGAGAAAAAGGCAACTGGGGAAGGGGGGAACAATGGACTGAAAGAGGAGGTGTCACAGGGGGTATCAGACTGGACAGTAAGGACTATGCGCCCCCGGGGAGAGGAGTAAATTCCAGAGCAACTGGAAGAAGGGTGTGAAAGCGGCGCCGGCGTTATGTCATGTTAATCAATCAATCAATCAATCAATCAAAGACTTTATTCCAGACTCATGGTCCATCAAAAATAAAATAAAATAAATAAGATAAATAAAATAAACAAGACAGTTGAAAACAGTTAATAAGAAAAAACAATCAAAAAGTTACAGAATAATAAGACACAACTACTAAAAGAAGTACAAAAAACAGTACAGACTTTAAAAAGACTTAAAAAGACTACTGTACCAGTGCCTTCTAAACTGTGACTGACAGCGAATAGAACTGAGCTTAATGCTAGACATGACTTGAATGATTTCATTTCTAGATACATCAAGCCGACAGATGAATTTATACATAAGATTCCTTATTACTGCATGCAGTGTATTTACACGTGATGAGACAAATAACTCGGAAGCACTGCACCATCGAGGCTTTTTAAGTAGAATTCTTAAAGCATCATTGTAAGCAACCTGTAATTTCTGCATACTTTGTTTCCTATAATTTATCCATAAATGAGCAGTGTATAAAGGTGTACAATAGGTTTTAAAAAGAACCAGTTTCACATCATCTGAACAAAAACCAAATCTGCGTGCAAGAATATTTGCTTGCATGTAGATTTTGCAGCGTTGTCTGAAAATATCATCATCAGTCATTCTATCATTAATAAAATGTCCCAGATATTTAATTTTATCCCTGACAATTAATTCCCTGTCTGCCAATTCAAAGACAGGGAATTTCATTAACAAATCTTCTCTAGTGCGGCACATCAGCACACAAATCTTATTTGTATTATATTTTATGTCATTTTCCTCTCCATAAGCGGTACACACTCTTAATAACTCCTGAAGACCAGCACTACTTGGACTGAGAATAACTAGATCATCAGCATACATAAAATGATTCACTAACTTATTCCCTATTAAACACCCAGTTTTACAGGCATTCAGTTGTTCTGACAAATCATCCCTATAAAGATTAAATAGAATAGGGGACAGTATACTGCCCTGTCTGACACCACTGCTCACACCAGATGGGGATGAATGACTCTTCCCCCAGTTCACCAGCATCTTCTTTTTTTTTTTTTTATTTAAGTTTTTGTAAAGGGTATACAGGTCATTACAGCATTGCATTGTTTACATTTTCATCACATGTTCCCTTATTTTTTGCTATTTGACAACATTGGTAGGATAGTTATTACAACAACCCCCCCTTTTTTTTAAGTGAAAGAAAAAGTGAAGTTAAGGAGAATTAAATAAAAAACAAACAAACAAACGAATAAACAAACAAACAGAACAGCAAAAAACAAACAAACAGAAAATTAAGTAATTAAAAGTAAAAGAGCATCTGAGTAGCGTTGGAACAAAGAGCGGGACCATTATTGAAATGGTATTTGTCAAAGATTAGTTCTAATGGAAGACACATATGCGATCCAGGGTTGCCAAAAGTTCATGAACCCATCCATGTCCTGTCTCAGTGCGAATGTCAACTTTTCCATCGAGTAAATGTCTTGAATCACGTTAATCCAATCTTCAGGTGTAGGACAGTCCTTCAGCATCCATTTTTTAGTTATGGCTTTTTTACTTGCCAATATTAAAACATTGAATAAGTATTTATCTCCTCGTCTTTCCAGTGAGTCCGGTAATAAACCCAAATACAAAGTTACAAAAGAAAAGGGAACTGTTATTTTGAATATTTTCCCCAATATTGTCTGTACGTTGGACCAATATTGGTGGATAACTGGGCATGACCAAAACACATGAAAATGATTTGCAGTCTTTTCACCACACAAGCGCCAACAGTTCAATCCCTTATGGGTAAATTTGTTTTGTGCAGGTGTTCTGAAAAATCTTGCCAAGTTTTTCCATCCAAATTCTCTCCACTGCAGGGATGAGGTATTTTTCCATTGCTGTTTA
Organism: Pholidichthys leucotaenia; assembly: GCA_020510985.1. Lineage (NCBI taxonomy): Eukaryota > Metazoa > Chordata > Actinopteri > Cichliformes > Pholidichthyidae > Pholidichthys > Pholidichthys leucotaenia. The sequence goes on from CM035844.1 coordinate 14,199,784, forward strand.
TTTAGCTTTTCCCATATTTCCAATTGTAAAGTGAAATTCCCCTCTTTTTCCCATCTCTCTTTTATATACGATGTGTTGTCTCCTTTTAAGTCTTGAAGACCTTGGTATATTTTATAAATGTATCTGATCCCTGGGATCCCTTTATATGCCATTAAGAAGACCTTCAGAACACCTGACTGGGCCCTTTCCAAATCCTCCTTTTTAAGTATATTGTTTATGTGGTGTCTAAGCTGAAAGAACCTGTATAGATCTTGATTTATTAGACCTTGTTTTTTCAAATCTTCAAAACTTCTTAAAGTTTGCCCCTTAAAAAAATCGTAATATTTTATCAGCCCTTTCTCTTTCCACTCTTTAAATCTAGTGTCTGTTTTATTGGGGGTAAAGTCTTGATCATAGGCAATCCATTGCAGAAGTCGATAGGGCTCTTTAGCTTGATTCTCTCTGACTATCTTAAACCAAATTTTTAGCGGGGTCTCTATCCACGGGTTAGTGTTATTCAGGAGTTTAGTTAAGGCATTGTTCCCTATTATCGCCTGTAGGGGGATGTCACTTGTTATTTGGCATTCCATCTCCTTCCATTGTGCAGTGTAGACTGGGTTACATATCTCTACTAAAGTTTTAATTTGTGCAGCTATAAAATAGTCCCTGATATTTGGCAGTGCGAGCCCACCTTTGTCTTTGTTTAGCTGTAGGGTTCTATATCTGATTCTAGGTCTCTTACCCTGCCATATGAATCTTGAGATCCTTCTGTCCAGTTCCTGCCATGTTTTTTTGGGAGGTTCTACCGGTATTGTTTGGAAAAGGTATAGAAGACGTGGAAGTATATTCATTTTGACTGCTTCAATTCTTTGTGCGGTACCTAAGAATGGTATCATATTCCATCTTGCTAGGTCAGATTTTATTTTTGTCACCAGTGGATCATAGTTTAGTGTTATAATTTTGTCGAGTTGTTTCGGGATATTGACCCCCAGATATTTCATAGAATCCAACTCCCAGTTAGTTTTGAGTTCATTTAGTGAAAAATGATTTGGGTCATAGTTGAATGTTAAAACTTGGGTTTTATGCATGTTTAATTTGTACCCTGATAAATCTCCATAGTCTGAAAAAACTGAGATTAGTTCTGGTAGAGAAGTGTCTGGCTGCCCTAGGTATATTAAAATGTCATCAGCAAAGAGTGCTATTTTATGTTCTTTCTGACCAAGTGTAATACCTTGAATTTCTTGATTTTGTCTTATCCATTGGCTCAGAGGTTCTATGAAGATTGCAAAGAGCAGTGGAGACAGGGGGCAGCCTTGACGACATCCTCTTTCCAGCTCAAAAGATGATGATAAATTACCGTTAATCCTTATTTTAGCTGTTGGTTTTTTATATAATGCCTGTATAGTTCTAATGAAGTTGTTATGAAAATTGAAACTGGATAAGATTTTATAGAGGAAAGACCAGTCAACCGAATCAAATGCTTTTTCAGCATCTAATCCCAATATGACTGCATTTAAGTTATATTTTTTTATATGATGAATTATGTGTAAAGTGCGTCGAATGTTGTCTTGTGTCTGTCTTTGTCTTATAAAACCTGTTTGGTCTAAGTGAATTAAGTCTGTCAGTATGTTTTCTAACCTTTTGGCAAGGATAGTGGTAAAAAGCTTATAGTCCTGATTTAATACACTGATTGGTCTGAAGTTGGAGCAATCTAGTTTATCCTTTTCAGGTTTAGGTATGACTGCAATGACCCCTTCTCTCCAGGAGGGGGGGATTTCCCCTGTGTGGAGGACATAGTTAAATGTTTTCAGGAGGAGAGGAGATAGTTGCTGTTTAAAGGTTTTGTACCATTCTGCTGTATAGCCATCTGCTCTTGGGGATTTGTTAGCTTTAAGTTTCATAATTGCTTTTTCCAATTCTTTAGGTTGTATTTCTGACAGTAGGGTTTTATTTTGTGATTCCGTAAGTTGGGGAAGGTTTAATGTGTTTAGGAATGTCTCGGATGCGTTTTTATGTTTTTTGTGGGAGTATAAGTTCTTGTAGTAATTCTCGAAGCTTTTAAGAATATCCTGAATTCTGAATTTTATTTCCTTTGATACTGGGTCTCTGATTTTGTAGATTGCTCTTTCTGTTTGTTGTTTCCTCAATTTATAGGCTAGTAATTTTGCCGATTTACTGCCTGCTTCATAGTGTTTTTGTTTCAGAAATGTAAGTTTCTTCTGGATTTCTATTGTGTAGATCTCATTTATTTGATTTTTAATTTCTTTGATCTTGAGCGAGCCATTAGAATGAGTGTTATCTTTGTGTTCTTTTTCTAGGTTCTTGAGCTCTGACTCTAGTGTGGTTAGTTTTTCTTGTCTCAGTTTCTTTTGGGTTGCCAGTTTTGCAATAATTTTTCCCCTTATTACAGCTTTGCACGCATCCCACAGTATTAAAGGGGATACTTCTCCATTATCGTTTTCTTCCAAATATCTGAGAATATCTGATTCCAATTCATCTTTCAGTGGCCCTTTGAGGACACTTGAATTCAACCTCCAGGAAAATGTATTATTTGTGTATTTTTGGATGTTTAAATCCATATAGATCGGACTGTGGTCGGAGAGATCCATCAGTCCTATTTTACATGTTTTTACTCTTCCAATGTCTCTACTAAACATAAAAAAGTAATCAATCCTTGAGTAAGATGAATGTGGCGTTGAATAAAAAGTATAATCTTTTACATTGGGGTTGAATTCCCTCCATACGTCACAGATTCCCATTTCTTTTAGTAGCATCCGAGTATTCCTATTTTGGGTGTTATTTTGATGTGAAGAATTACCTGTTGCATCCCAGTATGGATTCAGTCTTAGATTGAAGTCTCCACCACATATCACTAAACCTTGGGCTTTAGTTATCATTAGGTCGAATACATTTTTATAAAATTTCCATTTAGCCCCTGGTGGTGCATATATATTCAGCAGGGTGATATCTTCTCCCTCTAGCCGCCCAGTTACCAAACTGTACCTCCCTTCTTTATCTTTGTGTTCTGATTTTTTTTCAAATGTAATTTTGGTTGATATCAATGTCGCTACTCCCCTCCTCCTCCCTGATTTATATGAAGATGAAGAGATCATTTTAAACCCTTGTCTACTGAGTTTAGTGTGTTCCATGTCTGTTAGGTGGGTTTCTTGTAAAAATACTATTTCTGCTTTGTCTTTTTTCATTTTGCGTAGAATCTTGGATCTTTTAACTGGATTCAGGATCCCTTTCACATTATATGAGGCTATTTTGGTTACACCCTGTTTCTCCATTGTATTTTCTTATTTAGTATAACAGTGTGGTGGCCCTCTTTTTTGCTACTCAGAAACTGAAAGATCATTAAGAACATAAAAAACATTAAGTACATAATGAACGAAACTTTAAAACAAAAAACTGTCAAAAAAACTTCCTGAGCTGGGGTCTCTTTAAAGACCCTGTAAGAGCCCTGATGGAGTATGGGCTCTGAGGGAAATTCCTCAAACTCTGTTACGTGCTGAGGGCCCTCTCTTACCCCTGTAAGTTGTCCCATGTTTTTAACGTGAATTTCAGATCCCAATCCGAATTTGTAATGATTTTTTTTTTTATTTTTTTTTTATGCCTATACTCTATGAGCTTGTGTGCACCCTCCCACCCCCATCACAGCAAACATTCACTCTAATACAGTATTTGTTAGTGTGGGGAGAACATGTGGGTCATTGTTACATTTCTATTTTAAAATGATTTTTTTTTTTCCCCTTTAAATTAAGAAGACATTTGTTTCTAATGCTAAAACTGCTCCATGAAAGGTTTTACCACATGCTGATTCTGCATCTTCTTTAATGTTTGTTACCTTGTAGGAGGGGGGATGGAAGTGCAGAGTGACTGTAGAGAGAAAGAAAAAAAACCCAAAAAACCAAAAAGGTCGCTATTCCTTTCTGGTACTGGAAAGCTTATCTTTGTAGCTCTGGGGCTGGGTGTTCCCGCTGCTGGCCCGTGGATTTTGAAGGTCTCTGAGTGGACCACGTTTGAGCTCTGATTTTCACGCTCAGATCCGCTGCGGGTTTAAACACCGTGACCGGGAGTCCTCTTCTTGCCATGTCAGATGTTGCTTCTTCCGCTGAATTGTAGAGACATGACTCTTCCCCGTAAAAGACCCTTAGCTTCGCCGGAAATGGCGTCTGAAAGCGTAGATTCTTTTCCCGTAAAACCTTTTTGGCGTCGTTATATTCCCGTCGCTTTTTAAGAACTTCAGGGGCGTAATCGTGTTCCACGAAGACTTTTCTTTCTTGATACATAAATCCTTTCTTCTGCCAAGCCCGTCTTACAACTTCTTGTTTTATTTTGAAGTCGGAGAATCTTACCAATACTGAACGTGGGGGCGCTTCCAGGGTTGGCTTTGCGGCTAATGTGCGATGTGCCTTTTCTATCTTCAAATCGGTGGATTGTGGAATATCCAACTTCTCTCTCAATAAGGATTCCACGCATTCTGCCACTGTGTTGAAACCATCTTCAGCTCCTTCTTGCAGACCGTGAATTCTGATGTTGTCCCGTCTCTGTCTTCCTTCTTGGTCGGCTAGCTTAGCCTCCAGCCTTGATTGTTTTCTGTGTAAATCCAGTACAGAATCTTCAAGCACTTTTATTCTGTCTTCAGCTTCCAAGATTCGGTTTTCAGCCTGGTCCAATCTGCTGTTCGCCTTTTTTAGATCCTCTCTGAATTCAAGAAATTCGGCCCGAAATCGTCGTAATTCGTCAAATAGTGATTTCAAGCTAATCCTTTTGTTAGCTAGGCCCAGGCACTCGTCTTCTGAACGGAGGTCTTCTGGTTCCGATTCTGCGGCTGCTGTGCGTCCTGATCTGGGGAATGTCAGTTTCCTCTGCTTTTGGTTAGGCATGGTGTTATTGTCTTTTGAATTTTAATCTTCCAAAAATCCGTTAGGTCTGATTTTGAGGAGGTTTTCCTTGGATTGAGTCTGGGTGTTTCACCGTTAGGTTGCTATCACCATGGCGTCCAGACCGGAAGTCTCACCAGCATCTTCTGATGTGCAAACCAGTAAATCAGGATACGTACTAAGAACTTGGGAACCCCCCTGTCAATCATTTTCCTAAACAGTATCCTGTGATTAACACGATCAAACGCCTTGGAGGCGTCAATAAAACACAGAAAAACTGAAGAATTTTGATTTCTATACTTATTTATAATTTCTTTTAAAGCATATATGCACAGATCTGTTCCATGATGGGGTTTGAATCCAAATCGATGATCAGTAGATTTGATGAATACATTTAATTTTTCAAACATGATTCTTTCCAGTACTTTAGATATTATATTGGCTCTAGCTATGGGCCTGTAATTATCCAGGCTACACAGCTTGCCAGCTTTATCTTTAATGACTGGTACCAACACAACAGACAATAAAGATTCTGGTAACATCCCATGAATCATGAAGCTGGTGAAACAGACTGCAAGAAGAGCAATTCTTGAGCTAACATATTTAAGATGCTCAGCAGAAATACAGTCTAAACCACTCGCTTTGTTATCTGATAGCTCTCTAATGGCTTTGGTCACTGCATGAGTGTCAATCAGGAACAAATCATCCCTCTCTACTTTCCCTACCTTATAAGTTTCATCCTTAGTTGAATTAAATAATGAATAAAAATGCTGCCGCCATAGATCCACAATATTTTCTGTACCTGAAATGCCTTCCAAGGTACAGGGCAAAGACGTTTTACTGTTACTAATCCATCTAAGCTCCTTCCAAAAATCTGTGACATTCTTATCTAACAATTTCTTGGCCAAGGAATTACTTCTCATTAGCTGCTCATTTTTAGAAATATGATGAATAGCATAATTAAACTTTGCATTCGTACATTTCTTCATCTCAAATTCTGGCCCTTGTCTGGGTCTCCCAGCCACCACCCATGCTTTATATGCTTCCCGAGCTTCAGAATAAGGCACAGCTACGGCCTCATTCCAGCCAGGTCTAACCTTATGTGTTTTACGTATCTTCCTATAATAAGGCTTACTGTCCTTATACAGGGAGTTAACTATAGCATTGTACAAACTACAAAGGTCTTTCTTATGCTCAACAATGCTACAGTTCACATTGCTGCACATTACAACATCTCTAGGAAGACATATTTTACTCAAGGATTTATCTGTACAAACACAATATTCTACAATTTCTTCCTTAGAAAGAGTGTCCCAGTCTAATTTTCCCACCTCATCCTGACTGACATTTTGACAAAGTGCAGGTAGACAGTTAACATTAATTATCATCTCAAACGGTATATGATCAGACATTGCTAACCCATAATAAATACTCATGCCACCCAAAGAAGCATGAGCATCACCAGTGCTGATGCAATGATCCAGCCAGGACGTAGTGTGCCAAGCCTCACTTATATAGGTATAGCTATCAGGAGGCATTAGTACCTTACTTGACAAAATTAAGTTATTCTCATAACAAAAATGATACATATGTTTTGCAAATAAGGAGTCAGTGTCAGATATGTCTGCATTCAAGTCCCCCATAATAAAAATACAAGTATTATTATAGTCTTGCATATAAGAATTAATAAAAGCAAGCTTATTTAAATATTCATCCTCATTCTGTTGACTTTCAAATGGCGTATATACATTAATAATAAGGAATTCCTTATCATTACAACTAAACTGCACACCAATACACCAATCTACACCAAGTCGGACCACTTTTATCAAGGAGTCCAGCTTCTTTCTCCAGAAGATAGCCACCCCTCCAGGTATCCTCCCCCTGATACTCCCCGCCACCATGGAAATCAGGGTTAAGACAGTTCAAACATTCCAAGTCTTGTTCAGAGAGAAACGTCTCCTGAAGGCACAAAATATCACAGGTGTTCAATAAATTGTCAATAACTAACCGGCGAGCTTTCTCCCCAGCACTTTGCCCCAGTTTAAGGCCACGACAGTTGTAAGACATGACCTTAATACCCATCAAAAAAGGAGGAAGAAGAGTTAAGAAAGATCACCATCATCCGTGGGTGCCCGCATATTCTCCACAGCAGCCGCTCCACTAGCTCCAGCCCTCCTAGCCCCCCGGGGCTCATAATATGTTGCACATGTGGCACATGTTAATGTGCCACACAAGCTTTGTTCCATATACAATGTATGATGGTCAGAAGTTCTGAGCCTCAACGCATGGTATTAAAGATATAAAAGAGAAACACACAGAGACCTGGGAGCTCTTTTACTGTACTGTATGTTGGAGATGGAATAAAGTTTCTGTGTCGTCCGGCTCATTGCCTCCATTCTCCATAATATACACTACCATTCAAAAGTTTGGGGTCACTTAGAAATTTCCTTATTTTTGAAAGAAAAGCACTGTTGTTTTTCAATGAAGATAACTTTAAACTAATCAGAAATACACTCTAATATCTAATATACATTGCTAATGTGGTAAATGACTATTCTAGCTGCAAATGTCTGGTTTTTGGTGCAATATCTACATAGGTGTATAGAGGCCCATTTCCAGCAACTATCACTCCAGTGTTCTAATGGTACAATGTGTTTGCTCATTACATCAGAAGGCTAATGGATGATTAGAAAACCCTTGTGCAATCATGTTAGCACAGCTGAAAACAGTTTAGCTGGTTAGAGAAGCTATAAAACTGACCTTCCTTTGAGCAGGTTGAGTATCTGAAAAAAATGATTATTTCAAATACAAATCATTATTTCTAACCTTGTCAATGTCTTGACTATATTTTCTATTCATTTTACAACTCATGGTGGTAAATAAGTGTGACTTTTCATGGAAAACACAAAATAATTGTCTGGGTGACCCCAAACTTTTGAACGGTAGTGTATAGTATATATACTGCTCAAAAAAATAAAAGGAACACTTTTTAATCTGAGTAACTTTTGGAGTGTTTTAAATTCAGCCCTCTGTAGGTTGTAGGTTGATAATTTTCATTTCCATCAAAAGATGTGGCATCTTTTCATTCTTAACACATTATCCAGTCAATATCAGTGTAGATATCCAGCTTATTTTTTCCCATTAAAATCTGATGTGTTTTCAAAGTGTTCCTTTTATTTTTTGAGCAGTATATATATATATATATATATATATATATATATATATATACACTACCGTTCAAAAGTTTGGGGTCACTTAGAAATTTCCTTATTTTTGAAAGAAAAGCACTTTTTTTCAATGAAGATAACTTTAAGCTAATCGGAAATACACTCTATACATTGCTAATGTGGTAAATGACTATTCTAGCGGCAAATGTCTGGTTTTTGGTGCAATATCTACATAGGTGTATAGAGGCCCATTTCCAGCAACTATCACTCCAGTGTTCTAATGGTACAATGTGTTTGCTCATTGCGTCAAAAGGCTAATGGATGATTAGAAAACCCTTGTGCAATCATGTTAGGTCTGCAATGCTGTAATTGCTGCAAATGGAGGATTCTTTGACGAAAGCAAAGTTTGAAGGAAAAAATTATTATTTCAAATACAAATCATTATTTCTAACCTTGTCAATGTCTTGACTATATTTTCTATTCATTTTACAACTCATGGTGGTAAATAAGTGTGACTTTTCATGGAAAACACAAAATAATTGTCTGGGTGACCCCAAACTTTTGAACGGTAGTGTATATATATATATATATATATATATATACTCACATATGCACCTGGATAAATCAAAGAACTCTTGTTATAACCTTCAAGTTTCAAAATTGAAATATTCAAACATTTGCAGAGTTTTCATGGCTTTTTGGTTGTTGCTATATTTAATCAAATCTATATGCTGTTTTAATTCAATTAAAAAGCGTTTGAAGCAGTTTGGAATGGGACCATTTGGATTTATGAATGTGAAATTTTCCTAGAAAAATAAACAACTGTATCAGAGATGTCAATTTGGAGTTACGAGAGCTCAAGAAATACATGACATCTTTAACTTCAAACTTTTGTGCCCAATTTATTATTCAAATAAGTTTGAATATTCATCCAAAACAAATTTGTTTGTGTGCAATGAAAAAAATATATTAAATAAAGTTTCTTTTTCCAATTTACAAAATTCACAGACAGTGTAAATATCAATTTTAAACCTTTTCAGGACCTCTTTAACTGGATAAATTCTGTGTAAGATTTTGAAAGACACCTCTTTGGTTTTATTACTGATGCAAAACGTGTATAAAATCCTACAGGCTTTTTTCCAGAGCACCACACCATGCGTCTCTTCAGCCAAACCTCAATCTCCTCCCTAAACCCTCCAGCCCTGAACCCTTGTAGACTTAGGCTGCAGCCAGTGCTCAAGTGTGTGAGTCTGTGAGGGGATGAAGTGGCTCAAAATGGTAGAAATGAGACACACTTTGTTACCTTGGCAACACTAAAAAATTTTTAATTTAATTTACTTTGTTAAAAGAATTAGGAAACAAAAATAGTGTATAGTGGTGTGAAAAAGTGTTTGCCCCCTTCCTGATTTCTCATTTTTTTGTATGTTTGTCACACTTAAATGTTTCAGATCATCAAACAAATTTAAATATTAGACAAAGGTAACACAAGTAAACACAAAACGCAGTTTTTAATTGAAGGTGTTTATTATTTTGGGGAAAAAAATCCAAACCTGCATGGCCCTGTGTGAAAAAGTGATTGCCCCCTAAACCTAGTAACTGGTTGGGCCACCCTTAGTAGCAACAACTGCAATCAAGCGTTTGCGATAACTGTGGTTAGCACAGAAGTCCAATAACTGAACACCACTCGGGTTCAGATCGAGTAGGCCGTTCCTCCCAATCACCCCTTTCCAGGTTTCACTGTCGTTGCCCACATGCGCATTGAAGTCCCCCAGTAGGACAATGGAGTCTCCAAGAGGAGCACCCTCCAGCACCCCAGTCACAGACTCCAAAAAGGGTGGGCACTCTGAAACATCATTTGGTGCATAGGCACAAATGATGGTCAGGACCTGTTTCCCAACCCGAAGGCACAGGGAAGCAACCCTTTTGTCCACTGGGGAAAACTCCAGTATAGAGGCAGTAAGGTGGGGGGATACAAGAATACCCACCCCTGCTCATCGTGTCTCACCCGGGGCAACTCCAGAGAAGGCCAAGCTCCAACCCCTCTCCAGGAGACTAGTTCCAGAACCGGAGCTGTGTGTTGAGGTGAGGCCGACTATAACTAGCCGGTATCTCTCAACCTCATGCACCAGCTCAGGCTCCTTGCCCACCAGAGAGGTGACATTCCATGTACCAAAAGCCAGTTTAGAAAGCTTGGGATCAGTCCGCCAAGGTCTCCGCCTTTGACCGCCACCTGAGCCACATAGCACCGGACCCCCATGATCCCTCCTGCAGGTGGTGAGCCCACTGGAGGGCGGACCCATGTAACTCCTTTGGGCTGAGCCCAGCCGGGTCCCATGGGTGGAAACCTGGCCACCAGATACTAGCCATCGAGCCCCTCCCCCAGGCCTGGCTCCAGGGTGGGGCCCCAGTAACCCCATACCGGGCAGGGTACACTGAATCCTTGTTCTAGTATTTGTCATGAGAGTCTGTTGGATCGTTCTTAGTCTGGCACTTCACCCAGGACCAGTTTGTCTTGGGTGACCCTATCAGAGGCAAATTGCCCCAGACAACATAGACCCCCCACCACGATAAGGTGACGATCCATGAGTGTGAGTTCCTATATGCAAAGCTGTGTTACAGAGTTTTGGGAGTTGTTATCTGTTCAGGAGTCTGATGGCAGTGGGAAAGAAGGAGTTTTTCAGTCTGGTTGTCCTGCATTTCACACTTCTGTACCTCCGGCCTGAGGGTAGAATGTGAACAGTCTGTGCTGGGGGTGGGTGGGGTCCCGGAGGATGGCGTCAGCTCTCTTTTGGACTCTGCAGTGGTAGATGCTCTGCAGAGAGGGGAGTGGAGTCCTGATGATCTTCTCCGCTGTCTTCATCACTCTCTGCAGGCGTTTGCGCTCCAGGGTAGTAGTGCTGCCGTACCACGCAGTGATGCATTTGGCCAAGATACGCTTGATGATGCAGCTGTAGAAATTGTTGAGGATCCTGGAGGACATGCCAAACTTCTTCAGCCTCCTCAGAAAGTACAGTCACTGCTGAGCTCTCTTAACCAGCTCTGTGGTGTTGTGTGTCCACTTAAGGTCCTCGCTGATGTGGATGCCCAGGTATTTATAGCTGCTCACCCTCTCCACCTCAAGCTTCCGGATGAACAGCGGCCGATGGGGTCTCCTCCTCCCTTTCCTCATGTCCACTATCATCTCCTTTGTTTTGTTCGTGTTGAGGGTGAGGTTGTTGTCCTCACACCATGACACCAAGTTGGCCACCTTCCTCCTGTAGAATGCTTTGTCATTACCAGTGATGCGTCCTATCACTGCTGTGTCATCCGCAAACTTTTGGATGATATTGTCCTTGTGGGAGGCAACACAGTCATGGGTGAAGAGGCTGTAGAGGATGTTGAGAACACAACCCTGTGGGACACCTGTGTTTGTGATGATGCTGGATGAGGTCCTGTTACCCATCCTGACAGACTGAGGCCTGCCAGTTAGAAAGTCCAATAGCCAGTCGCAGAGGGTGGGGTGCAGGCCAAGTGAAGACAGTTTGTCGGTGAGTTTGTAGGGGATGACCATGTTGAAGGCGGAGCTGTCGTCAACAAAGAGCATCCTAATGTAGGAGTTTTTATCTTCCAGGTGGGAGACAGAATAATAGAGTGCTGCAGCAATGGCATCTGAGATGGACCTGTTGGGCCAGGAGGCGTGCTGCAGGGGGTCCAGGGTGCCCGGTATGCTGTCCTGAATGAGGGACAGCACCACTCTCTCAAAGCACTTCATGATGATTGGAGTAAGTGCTACTGGTCTGTAATCATTCAGACAGGTCGGAGGGCTCCTTTTGGGGAGGGGGATGATGGTTGTCACTTTGAAGCAGGAGGGGACTATGTTCTGGTTGAAGGAGAGGGTGAAGATTGCTGTGAGAATGTCAGTCAGCTCTGCAGCACATGCTCTGAGGGCCCGCCCAGGTATGTTGTCTGGTCCTGCTGCCTTGCGGGGGTTGATATTCCTCAGTGCTTTGTTTACCTGGCCTGGTGAGACTCTAAGTTTGGGGTGGGGGTGCGTGAGTGTGTGCCTCTTCTCTGTGCTGGGGCTGGTGGTCTCAAAGTGGGTGTAAAAGATGTTGAGATCGTCCAGCGGGCTGTCTGTAGAGTCTGTGCAGGCAAAACAGTCTTGCAGGGTGCTCTCAGTCTCTGGAGTCCAGTGCTTAATTTGCTTAATAACAGGGTTTGTTTGTTTCAGCTTTTGTCTGTAGGCTGGGTACATAAACAGTGAGATGTGATGTGACTGTCCAAAGTGGGGGCGGGGTGCTGCTCTGTAGGCGCCACTTATGTTGGAATAAACATGATCCAATGTGCTTTTATCGCTGGTGGGAATGTCCACATAATATTTGGCGTAATATTTGGGGAGTACGGTCCATAAATTGCACTGGTTAAAGTCGCCAACAACAATAAAAACAGCATCAAGATGTTTCATCTCTACTGCGCTGATGACGTCGTGGAGTTTGTGTAGCGCTACTGTGTAGTTGCTCTGTGGACAGATGTATACAGCGGCCAAAAACACAGCGGTAAATTCCCTCGGTAAATAATAGGGATGGCATTTCAGCAGTAAAAACTCCACGTCAGGAAAGCAGTGTTTGTAAATGGTTTGTACATCCCCACACCATGAGTGGTTTATAAACACACACACACACACACCCTCCCCTCGTCTTACCAGAGTCTCCTGTTCTGTCTGCCCGGTGTGTTGAGTGGGTCTGTAGCTGAATAGCGCTCTCCGGGACTCTGTCTGAAAGCCAGGTCTTACAGAAAATTAGGCACAGCACTCTCTTGTCTCCCACTGGTCTTCAATCCTTGCTCTTAGCTCTTCTAGCTTATTTTCCAAAGACCAAACATTTGCCATTAAGAGACTGGGTAGCGGTGGCCGGCTGGAGCGAGCCTTTAGCCTAGCATGTAGCCCTTCTCTCTTGCCTCGCCTTCGGCCCCGCCTCCAACACGCTCTCTTGGGGTCAGCATGCTCGCGCGGGCTCGGTGCTTCGGGGCCTTCCTGGGGGTGCTGATGGTTACCATGGGGGCAGACAATGCATTGCAGGTCAGGTGGTATAAAGCCAGTAGCTCCGTGTGGCTGCTTGACTTGGCGATATTCAGTAGTGTCTGTCGGTCGCATGTTAGAAGTGCATGACCTCCATGCACTGCAGAAAGAACAGCAACTATGCAAAAAAGGAGAAAAGTCGGCATTTGGGAGCGGAACGAGCAAAGACGTTTGCCAACGGTGGGCGCCATCTTGCGTCTATCTATCTTATCTATCTATCTATTGCATCGTGTATTTTCCCAAAAGTCTTAGGGATCATCGAGATGTTTTCTGGCAAAACTGAGATGAGTTTTTATGTTCGTTTTGCTCAGCAGTGGTTTTCGTCTGGAACTCTGCCACGCAGGCCATTTTTGCCCAGTCTCTCTCTTATGGTGGAGTCATGAACACTGACCTTAACTGAGGCAAGTGAGGCCTGCAGTTCTTTGGATGTTGTTGTGGGGTCTTTTGTGACCTCTTGGATGAGTCATCGCTGCGCTCTTGGGGTAATTTTGATTGGCCAGCCACTCCTGGGAAGGTTCACCACTGTTCCATGTTTTCGCCATTTGTGGATAATGGCTCTCACTGTGGTTCGCTGGAGTCTCAAAGCTTTAGAAATGGCTTTATAACCTTTTCCAGACTGATAGATCCCAATTTCTTTGTTTCTCATTGGTTCCTGAATTTCTTTGGATAGCAGCATGATGTCTAGCTTTTGAGGATCTTTTGGTCTACTTCACTTTGTCAGGCAGGTCCTATTTAAGTGATTTCTTGATTGAGAACAGGTGTGGAAGTAATCAGGCCTGGGTGTGGCTAGAGAAATAGAACTCAGCTTTCTAAAGATGTGATAAACCACAGTTAATTTATGTTTTAACAGGGGGGCAATCACGTTTTCACACAGGGCCATGTAGGTTTGGATTTTTTTTTACCCTTAATAATAAACATCTTCATTTAAAAACTGCGTTTTGTGTTTACTTGTGTTATCTTTGTCTAATATTTAAATTTGTTTGATGATCTGAAACATTTAAGTTGACTGCTTGACTTTAGGAGGAAAAATCCCAGGCACAAAGTCACTGTACTAAAAGGCCAGACCACCAAATGTGTACAATCCTACAAATATCTTGGGACGATTATTGATAGTAATTTAAAGTTTGAAGAGAACTGTGAAAGGGTGTGCAAAAAGGGTCAGCAACATTTGCATTGCTTGAGAAAACTTGCACGCTTCCAAGTTGACCGAACCATAATGACAATGTTTTATCGGGCTTTTATTGAATCTGTTTTATCCTTTTCTTTAGTGTCATGGTTTGGTCAGATAAAACTGAAACAGAGGAAATCCTTGGATCAGGTAGTTAGATGGTCCAGCCGTTTGCTTGGTGAGCCACAGCTGAGCCTGACATCCCTGTACACCAGACAAGTACAGAGGATGGCTACCTCCATTTTAAATGATGACTCCCACCCTTGCACTGCCACTTTCAGCTTCTTCCCTCAAGATGGAGGTTTGCTGTCCCAAAAAGTAGAACCCAGCACTACAAAAACAGCTTTGTCCCTGCTGCTGTCAAAGAGTTGAACAAGCTGTAAAAATATATTGCACATAATTTAGGTACCTATTTATTAACTCCATTTTATATTTACTTATTTTTGTAGGATGTTACTTGGGTTCTAAATATTTTATTGGGTTTTAGACCTTTGAGTTTTTAACCTCTTTGACTAGTTTTTAACTTTTAATATGACCCTTCTCTCTTACCTCTGGTTTTTCTCCCATCTCTTTGTCTTTTTATACCCTGATTGATGGAGCCTTGAGTATTTTTTATCATGTTTATAGTCAGCTTCATGTGTGCCTGTGTTTGTGTCTGTGTTGAATGTAATTTGTGGCTTGTGTATATGGATGTCACCAGACTGCAAAACAAATCTACCTACGGGTACAAATAAAGTAACCTGAACCTGAACCTAAGTGTGGCAAACACACACAAAAAAAAAAAAGAAATCAGGAAGGGGGCAAACACTTTTTCCCACCACTGTATATAAGAGATCACAAAAATAAAATCACAGGACAAAATAAAAACAGATTCCAGAAAAAACTAACATTAGAAACAAACGGGCACATTGACAAAGGATAAAAGAAAATGATCCTGAAAGTTCAAGGCTGTGTGTGTTTCAGGATCTTCAGGGGCTTATTGAAATAAAGGGGATCAAATTATGTCATTTCATTTTTAGTGTTACCGTTTTAATAGAGATCTATCTTTTAACCTATTTATTTTAACCAAACTTTTAATTTGTGTGACATGAAAACATGTGACTAACTACACTACTCAGAAGAAGCTAGGTATATTTGGCTTTCGGGTGAAATTTATGGAAAATGTAAAAAGTTCACACTACAGTGATGTTATATCATGAAAGCAGGACACTTGAGTAGAAGCATGCAATGGTGATTTCCTCAGCCTAACAATTTATTGAAACAAAAGCTAACAACAGTGGTGGGTATACCACAACAAAATATGTCAATGTGTGGCACATATGTTTGGTTCATATTTCCCACAAGAGTGTGGCACATATGTCTGGTTCATATCTCCCACAAATGTATGGCTTATGTGGATTGGGGCTTCACGTCTGGAGAAACAAGAGTCTGGATCGACGGGGGCCGACAGGAGATGGCGAGGAGGTGTGAAGTCGAGCCCTTGTCTCAGAGAGGAGGCCCTGGGGGGTTTCCCAAAACACCAGAGAATAAGAGACAATGGTGAATCTTCAGAGACTTGCATTGTGATTGAATGTTTGCAGAAGCACCATGTGACTTGAGTTCTTAATCCCCCGGAGGTATAAGAGTGTGCTGTAACATTATTCTGCCTCTTCTTGCTTTTGAGAATGTTGGATGATTGTGTTCTGCAATAAAGCCGAACCTGAGGAATACACTCATGTCTTGTCATTGAACACATCTTCCACACTGGTGACCCACGACAAAGAATGGCCGGAGAGAATTCTCCCGAGCAGAGCTCATCAGAGGCCGGCCTGATGGCTGCCTCCACGCTCCAGCTGCCCGATTTCTGGCAGCACAGCCCACGTTCCTGGTTTAGCGCGGTCAAGGCGCAGTTCAACCTCCGGAGAATCTCAAAGGATGAGACGAGGTTCTACCATGTGGTGGCGAAGCTGGACAGTCACACGGTCCAGAGGGTGGAAGACCTGGCATTGAAGGAGGCGCTGATCAGCCATTTCACCCCCTCGGTGCAACAGCGAGCAGAGGGGCTCCTAGAGTTGACGGAGTTGGAGAACGACAGACCGGCAGACCTGATGGTGAAGATGCTGAGACTGAAAGACTCCGAGGATGGCGACTTTCTTTTCGCCCACCTTTTCCTCCGGACTCTGCCACCAGCAGTGAGAGTGTCCCTGGCAGACTCACCCCGATTGGCCAAGCGGGACTACCACGGCCTCGGCAAGGAGGCGCAGCGACTTGTCGACGCCCACAAGTGGAGCGCGGTTTCGGCCGCGGCAGCTGAGCAGAGGACGGCGCCCAGAGATGGTTTGGAGCCAGGGGTGGCGGCGCCAGACGAACCGACGACGGCGTCGACAGGCGTCAGGCGACACGGAGCTGAAGACGGCCTGTGTTTCTACCACCGCCGTTTTGCGGAGAGGGCGCACAGATGTCTCCCACCGTGCCGCTTCAAGCGTCAGGGAAACGCCAAAACCGGGGGCCGGTAGCAGCTGCGTCCCTCGGAGAAGAAAATAAGCTGCTTTTCCTGACAGATGCACACTCGGGGAAACAATTCCTCGTGGACACGGGCTCCCAGCTGAGTTTCGTCACGCCTACCTACGCGGAACGGCTGATGCCGTCCAAAGCTCCCTGGGTGTCAGTATCAGCAGCGAATGGCTCAGCGATTAAGACCTTCGGTGAGAGGACCATGCGTCTGTCCTTACAGGGCCGTTCATTCGAATGGACCTTTATTGTAGCAGCAGTCAGTTTCAACATGTTAGGGGCTGATTTTTTGTGCTCACATGGTTTATTGGTTGATCTTGCTAATAGACATCTGGTTAATGCACTTTCTTTTCATTCTATCCCCTGCACAGCTCGGGTGGCTCCGCCGACTGCACACGCCAACGTCACAGCTGCAGGTGGTAAGTTTCATGCTCTGCTCACTCACTTTCCAGCACTCACAGTTCCAAAGTTTTCGGTGACAGTGGCCAAACACGGGGTGGAGCATTTTATCACCACCACTGGGCCGCCCGTTTTTGCAAAAGCCCGGCGCTTGGACTCAGCTAAACTGGCAATAGCGCGCAAGGAATTTGCCAACCTGGAAAAACTGGGCATAATTAGATGCTCGAACAGCCCCTGGGCTTCCCCGTTACACATGGTCCCAAAGGCTGATGGCTCGTGGCGACCTTGTGGCGATTTCCGCAGGTTGAACAACGTCTCAGCACACGACCGCTACCCGATTCCGCACATCCAGGATTTCTCAGTTCATTTGGCGGGGGCGCGCATTTTTTCTAAAATAGACTTGGTGCGCGGCTACCACCAAGTCCCCGTGCGCGCGCAGGATATTCCCAAAACCGCAGTAATAAATCCGTTTGGGCTTTTTGAGTTTTTGCGCATGCCGTTTGGGTTAAAGGGCGCCGCGCAAACTTTCCAACGCATGATGGATGCTGTTTTACGCGACCTGCCTTTCGTGTTCGTCTATTTAGATGACATATTGGTAGCCAGCACGTCCGAGGACGAACATGAAACCCACCTCACAGCGGTTTTTCGGAGACTGGCAGAGCACGGGTTGATAATTAACCCAGCGAAGTGCCAGTTCGGGGTGGCACAAATCGATTTTTTGGGGCACCGCGTTTCGCCACAGGGAGCGGTTCCCCTACCTGAGAAAGTGCGCGCAATAACAGATTTCCCCCTACCTCAAACAATAAAAGCGCTGCAGGAGTTTCTAGGAATGGTTAATTTTTACAACCGGTTTCTTCCGAGCGCAGCACGGCTTATGCAGCCACTGTATGCGGCACTAAAAAAACCAAAAACCCACTAATAAGGTCGAATGGTCTCCGGAGCGGGAGCGCGCTTTCTCCCAGGTCAAATCAGCCCTTGCAAACGCCGTTTTGTTGGCGCACCCGGTTCCAACAGCCCGTTTGGCGCTCACCACCGACGCTTCGGACCTAGCGGTGGGGGCAGTCATTGAACAGTGTGTGGCAGGGACCTGGCAGCCTCTCGCGTTCTTTAGCAAATCCTTGCGCGATAACGAGCGTAAATACAGCGCGTTTGAAAGGGAGCTTTTAGCCCTACACTTGGCCATCCACCATTTCCAGTTCTGGCTGGAAGGGCGTCGTTTCACCGCTTTCGTGGACCACAAACCGTTAACCTTTGCGATGGCCAAGATCTCAGAACCTTGGTCAGGCCGACAACAAAGACAGCTAGCCGCAATATCGGAGTTCACCACCGATATCCAACATGTAGCAGACAAACACAGTGTAGTGGCGGACTGTCTCTCACGTGCTGTGGCAACGCCAGGCCACGTGGGGGCAGACTCGGTGGCTGTGGGCCAGGGCAGTGACGCGGGAGTGCGCGCAGCCCCGGTCCACGTAGGTTTGGATTACGCAGACATGGCTGCAGAGCAGGTTGGTGACGCGGATGTGCGCACGCTCCAGTCTGGACCAACAGGGTTAAGGCTGGAGCACAGGGTGCAGCAAATAGGTATGCCCCCCTTAATATGCGATGTCTCCACGGGTCGGCCTCGTCCCGTGGTTCCAGCCACGTGGCGCCACCGCGTTTTTGACTCGGTCCATTCGCTGGCGCACCCGGGGGTACGCGCATCGGTCAAGATGGTGGGGGAGAAATTTGTCTGGCCGGGGTTGCGCAAACAGGTCAAGGAATGGGCAGCGGCTTGTGTAGCATGCCAGAGGGCTAAGATACACAAGCACACGAGGGCCCCTTTGGAGCCTTTTCACATCCCGGCTAAGCGGTTCGATCACGTGCATGTTGATCTGGTGTGCCCACTTCCCTCGTCTCAAGGGCACACACACCTTTTGACGATGGTGGACCGCACCACACGTTGGCCAGAAGCGGTACCTCTGGCGTCAACAACGGCGGAAGAGGTTGCGCGTGCGTTTTTAACAGCTTGGGTCGCGCGTTTTGGAGTTCCGTCGGATATAACGTCAGACAGAGGCCCTCAATTTGTTTCCAAACTCTGGTCGTCTATGGCCCGCAGCTTAGGGGTGAAGGTACACCGCACTACCGCGTATAACCCGCAGGCCAACGGTTTATGTGAACGCTTTCATAGGTCATTGAAAGCAGCCCTCAGAGCATCGCTCACAGATACAAATTGGGTGGATAAACTGCCATGGGTTTTATTGGGGTTGCGTTCTGCACCTAAGGAGGATTTGCAAGCCTCCCCAGCGGAGTTAGTGTTCGCGCAACCTCTCCGTTTGCCGGGGGAATTTCTCCCGGAAAGTCCTGCGCCCAATTGCCCCCCCGCTCAGCTGTTGCAGAGCGGCACAGGATCAAACACGCTGCCTGGCCCAGTGAATCACAGTTTTCCACACGTTTTTGTGCCAGAGGCCTTGAAAAACGCAGAGTTTGTTTTTGTTAGACATGATGCACAACGCCCAGGGCTGAGACCGCCTTACGATGGACCGTTCAGGGTGCTGGAAAAAAATGAGAAACATTTTTTGCTAGATTTGGGGGGCAGAAGGGAGCTAATTTGCATAAACAGACTCAAGCCCGCTTTTGTCCTGGCTGATGAACCCGTGCAGTTGGCGAAAGCCCCCCGCCGGGGCAGGCCACCGAGAAGGCATGCTCCAGAGCTCCCACAGAGATGTGCTAACAAATCTAATCCCCAGGTGCGAGGAGACGCTGCAGACGCAGCAAAGCTGGCCTACAGCAGATTCGGCAGGAAGCTAAGACCTAAGAGATTGGGGGATTGATTGTTGGTTATGTGGTGATGTCTTTTATGTTATGCATTTAAGATAAGATAAGATAAGATAAGATAAGCCTTTATTAGTCCCACAACGGGGAAATTCCAGGATTGCAACAGCACAGGGATAGCAACACTCAGAGCAACAATCAGAAGGCAAGAAAAAAAAAAAAACAAGCAAGCAAGAGCAGCTAATATACATATGTACATATTACTATAAAATATATATATATACACACACACACACAGACACACAGTGCAGAGCATTGTAGCTGGATGGAATAAATATATGAATATATGAACACACAGTGCAGAGCATTGTAGCTAGATGGAATAAATATGTAAATATATAAACACCCACAGTACGGAGCATTGCAGCTAGGTGGAATAAATATGCAAGTATATAAACACACACAGTGCGGAGCAATGTAGCTAGATGGAATAATATGTAGATATATAAAAACACAGTGCGGAGCATTGTAGGTAGATGGAATAAATATATAGATATATAAATATAAACACACCCAGTGCTGAGCATTGTAGCTAGATGGAATAAATATGTAAATATATAAACACACACAGTGCAGAGCATTGTTGCTAGGTGGGATGAAACAGCATAACCGTCTATTTAGTTATCCTACATGGTATGATTATGTGCCCATACATATTCTCACCCTCCATAGCGACCGGTATGTTCCTAGTTGTATGCCGGAGAGGACCATTGTGTAAGTCTATTGCATCTTTTGCATTCAAAAAAACTATTAGTTTGTTACGTCTTTTTGCTATCTCTGCGAGCAGCCCTGCTTAGGTTGTACAGTCTGACAGCCGTTGGTAGGAAGGACCTACGAAACCTCTCGGTTGTGCACCTGGGATGATGTAGTCTGCTGCTAAATGAGCTCCTCAGTGCATCCAGTATGTCCTGCATAGGGTGGAACTCGGACTCCAGCAGAGATGACAGTTTAGCCACCGTCCTTCTCTCTCCTATCTCCTCCATCGGATCAAGGCGCTGCCCCAGGACAGAGCTAGCTTTCTTAATCAGTTTGTTCAGTCTCTTCCTATCGGCTGCACTAATGCCACTGCCCCAGCAGACCACTCCAAAAGTGATGGCTGATGCCACCACCGTGTCATAGAATGACTTCAGCAGCGCCCCTTGTACACCAAAAGACCTGAGTCTCCTCAGCAGGAACAGCCTGCGCTGTCCCTTCTTGTAGAGTGCGTCAGTATTGTGTGACCAGTCTAGTTTATTGTTCAGATGAATACCCAGGTACTTATAGGATGTCACCATCTCGATGTCTGTTCCCTGTATATTTACTGGTGCTGTGAGGGGCTGCCCATGCCTGCGGCAGTCCACCACCAGCTCTTTAGTTTTCCTCGCGTTGATCTGGAGGCAGTTCCGATGGCACCAGTCCACAAAGTCCTGGATAAGCCCTCTGTACTCAGCTTCATCTCCGTTGGAGATGAGACCAACGATCGCAGAGTCATCAGAGAACTTCTGTAGATGGCAATGTGTTGTGTTGTGTGAGAAGTCCGCAGTATAAAGAGTGAACAGGAAGGGAGCCAACACCGTTCCCTGGGGGGCCCCCGTGCTACTGATGATCGTGTCGGAAACACAGTCCCGGGTTCTCACAAACTGAGGCCGGTTCGTGAGGTAGTCCAGGATCCATGATGACAGGTGCTGGTCCACCCCTGCGCGCAGCAGCTTGTCCTTCAGGATCATCGGTTGGATGGTGTTGAAAGCACTGGAGAAGTCAAAGAACATGATCCTCACCATATTCCCGGGCTTCTCCAGGTGGGACAGAGAACGGTGAAGGAGGAAGATCACCGCATCCTCCACCCCAATGCCATGCTGGTAGGCGAACTGGAGTGGATCCATCGCTGGTTCCACCAGGGGGCGGAGATGAGCAAGGAACAGTCTCTCCAGGGTCTTCATCAAGTGGGACGTCAAGGCCACCGGTCTGTAGCTGTTCAGGTCTTTGGGGTGGGAAGTTTTTGGTACAGGTACCACACAAGATGTTTTCCACAGCTGTGGTACCCTCCCCAGTTTCAGGCTCATGTTGAAGATATACGTCACAATCCCACACAGCTGGTCTGCACAGGACTTGAGGAGCTTTGCGCTGATGTCGTCCGGTCCCGACGCCTTCCTCGCCTTGATCTTCCTCAGCTCTGTCCTCACCTGGGTCTTGGTCAGGGTCAGGATGGGGGGCTGTGTGTTGGGAGTGGGGGGGTGTCGGTGGAGTGGGGAGTGGGCAGCAGGACTTGATTTCTTAGAGGCAGCAGTGGTTGTTGTGCAGACAGGGGGGAGGGCGGTTGGTCAAATCTATTGAAAAACAGATTCAGGTTGTTCGCCCACTCCCTGCCCCCCGTGGCCTGGGGGGAGGTATTCTGGAGCCCCGAGATGGTTTTGAGGTTTCTCCAGACCCCGCTGATGTCGCTCTGTTGCAGCTTGTCCTCCATCTTCTTCCTGAAGCTGTCCTTGCCTTCTCTGATCTTTCTCCTCAGCTCCCTCTGTACGGACTTCAGCATCTCCCTGTTCCCCGACCTGAAGATCCTCTTCTTCTCTCTCAGAAGTGTTTTTATCTCAGGGTTGATCCAGGGTTTGTTGTTTGAGTGACGCCGTATGGTCTTGGTGGGAACGGATTTGTCCACACAGAAGCTGAGGTAGCCCGTGAAGGTGTGAATGAGTATGTTTGTCCCATGCAGACGTTTGGGGGGGGGGGGGGGGTCATGTGGCACATATGTTTGGTTCATATTTCCCACAAGAGTGTGGCACATATGTCTGGTTCATATCTCCCACAAATGTATGGCTTATGTGGATTGGGGCTTCACGTCTGGAGGAACAAGAGTCTGGATCGACGGGGGCCGACAGGAGATGGCGAGGAGGTGTGAAGTCGAGCCCTTGTCTCAGAGAGGAGGCCCTGGGGGGTTTCCCGGAACACCAGAGAATAAGAGACAATGGTGAATCTTCAGAGACTTGCATTGTGATTGAATGTTTGCAGAAGCACCATGTGACTTGAGTTCTTAATCCCCCGGAGGTATAAGAGTGTGCTGTAACATTATTCTGCCTCTTCTTGCTTTTGAGAATGTTGGATGATTGCGTTCTGCAATAAAGCCGAACCTGAGGAATACACTCATGTCTCGTCATTGAACACATCTTCCACAAATGTCTCAATAACTTGTCATGTGCCCTTGAGCATCAATTACAGCTTGACGACGTCTCACACTGTTCACAAGCCGACTTATTGTCTCCTGAGGCATGGCATTCCATTCTTCTTGAAGGGCGGTGTAGTGTAATTATTTATTGTTCATATTGTGTTGTATTTGGAGCTCTTATTTGTGTGGCATGGGGTGGTGGCTCCATGTTCCGGTTTCCCCAGCCCTGTGCGTATAAGAAGGGCTGCAGGTGGGAGGGGTGCTCTCTTCCACCTTTACCTCTGCAGCAGGTGTATGCGTGGTGAGGTCCCTGTAATATAATAAACGTGTGTTCAGCTCCACTATTGCTCTCCTCCTTGACTCCAGTTCCAGACATAACATTTGACGACGAGAAGAAAAGCCATGGAAGCATGTGGAGCACCAATTTGGCCTTTCTTGGAGCTCCCAGATGAGCCGCCGGTGCCGTGGCCTCGGTGGTACGAAGCCTTTAAAACGTATATGGTGGTGTTAGACCTGGGAAGGATGGAGAAGCTGAGGGCGCGTGTGTTGCTTGTGCACAACCTGGGAATGGAGGGCCAGAGGGTTTTGGGCATGTTTGGTGACACGGACAGTTGTGAAGAAGTGGTGGAGCTGATGGTGCGCTATTTCAGGGCGCTGGACAACATCATCGTCCAGAGGACTAAATTCCGACAGCGCCGCCAACAGGTTGGTGAACCCATCCAGCAGTTTGTATCGGACTTGAGGCAGCTAGCCACTGAGTGTCAGTTCAGACAGTTGGAGGAAGAAATGGTTCGCGATCAGTTGGTAGAGCACATCAGCTGTGCTGCAGTCCAGTCTGGGCTGCTTACATTTCAGGGTGAGTTGGCACTGGCCAGGGCTGTTGAGTTGGCTCTCCAGCTGGAGGCAGCGGATGAGCTAACTCGGGAGTTAAGTAAGCGTCTGTCACCACGAGAGTTAGGATCCTCCATGGCTACACAGGTAGTGGACCCGGACAGCGATGGGAGTGTCAAGGATGACGCCGAGAGTGTCAATGCTATACGGATGAGGTCTGCCCGGGGAAGCCCAGGTGTATGGGCTGTGGGTCCATGAAACACCGCTACAAGGCCAGAGATTGTGCGGCAAGAGGAAAGCGCTGCGGCAATTGTGGCCGTCTACATCATTTCGCGAGGGTGTGCCAGTCAGCGGAACAAGATAGTCCACGCAAGAGCTCAACTCCTCCCACCCAGACGGTGATTCATACTGTGTCCCCCGAGTACCAGTGGGAGCACACATTGCACGGTAGAATTGGACGGAGTACCAGTTCTGATGCTGATCAGCACGGGAGCAGTGAGTTTGCTGCTGAACTGGGCTACAGTTAGACAATGTTTTCCCCACTACAGAATTGGAGGTGACTCAGCGCCGCTTTGCGGCTATGGAGGAGGTTGGTTGGCCACGGTGGGTACCGTCAGACTGACGGCTCGGTACAAGTTGGCAGAGATGGCCGATGTGGAGTTCTACATGACGGCCTGTGGCACGAACATCATGGGCTGCAACCTATTCTAAGGCCTCGAGTTTTCCATCATGAGCAGCACTGGGAAAGAGTGGTTGGGCTGCAGACTGTGGGACAGACCGGTTCCAAGAGTTCGGGACAACGCTGTGTGGGATGAACAATTGCTGGGCACTCCGGAATGTGGACAGGCTTTTCACACTCGGGGGCGCTGCGGGAGGGCCCCAGTGTGGGTGTCTGAGTCGCCCTGGACAAGGGTACCAGACGGCATGGGGAAGAGCCTGCAGCGGCGAGTGATGCCCAAAAGATGGTCACAGGTGTTCCCAGAGCATGGCCATGGCGGGCCGGTGAACACGGGGCCACATCGGCAGGGTCCGCAGCGGATTTACAAGCAGTCGGGGCAGGACTGAGTGGCACTGGGAGAGCAAGTGCCAGGCAGAGACACCGCAGGCTGTGCAGGGCCCCACTTGGAGTCACGGACTGGGTTCGGGCTCGGGCGGAAGCGAGGTCCAGGCGGGTGAGAAAAAAGTGGAAGCTGGAACAGTACCAGGGCCGGCTGCAGGTGACGAGCAAGCGGCACAATGGTCATCTTCTACTGTCGAATGGCTCATGGCGCCATCCTAATGAGTTACGGCGTGGCCCGAAGAAGGCAGTTGGGCACGGCCCCAGACAATTGGAATGCTCTGAGGTGTGGAGGAGAAGGCACACCTGGATTGAGGCAACCAGCTGTGGCCCGGGAAGCGAAATACAGTGATCCCTCGCTACTTCACGCCTCACCTTTCGCGCCCTCAGTGCATCGCGGATTTTTCAAAAATATTCATCAAAAATTCAAAATTGAGGAAAAAATGGGCGGGCGCTAGCAGAAGGCAGGGAGACTACATTAGAACATCAGGTATCAACATGGAGAGCCCGCACAACTCAAAATCCACCTCTCTGTTCGCTGTTCTCATGTTGGCTCGGCTCGGGAATCTCGCAAGCTGATTGGCCGAGACGTTTTACCCAGCTTCTCTCCCTGCCGAGCGCCCATACCCAGCGAAGGAAGACCGCATTCATTGTTCTTTATCGCTCGTGTTGCTTAGTCTCGACGCGTGGAACTTTTCGCTGTTCTCTTGTGCCTTTTTGTGCGAAATAGTCTTCCCATCGAGCCACTACGCCGCCTCCTGCAGCTTCTCCAGCTCTATCGGAAGCTGCCCTCGATGATCCTGCGCCTCTAGCACCTGACGATGAGGCGTCACCTGAGGAGCAGTAAAGCTCTCATTAACCTGTGCAGTAAATCATCTTCATCTTGAGTTACGTATCTTGTTATAAGAATAAAAGAGTTCTAAAAACATATTTATGTACACTTTATTTACATCTACATATGTATGTACACTTACACACACACACACACACACGTATCATATGAGAGAGAGAGTGAGAGAATGAACGTACGTATTATTTATGGGTGACGTCATTAGGGGTGACGCTACTTCGCGGTTTTTCACTTTTCGCGGTCGGTTCTGGAACCCATTAACCGCAATAAGTGAGGGATCACTGTACCTCCAGGGGCAGACTGACTGGTGAAGGGTCTGGGGGGCCACAGGTCATCCTCACCGAGCCATGGATGTGTGTGTTGATAGTTGTTAATATGTATTTATAGTTCTGGAATTATTTTGGTGTTATGCTTAAGCAGGAGACATGGCAGTAATTTTTTTTTTTAGCAGGACTTTTATATATCATAGGTGGCAGAATAACCCACCTTGCCGTGTGGGGGGTAGGATGGCAGTCTACCCGTCCCCCCAATTTTAGTTATTTTGTGTGAATGCCATAGCCCCTTTTGTGATTTTTAGTTCAGTTATGTTTAGCGGATGATTCGGGTTCCAACTTGGGGTGGGCTGATTGCATGTGTGTGTTTTGGACCTTTTCTGTGGGGTGGGGGGTTGAAATGTAGTGTAGTTATTTATTGTACATATTGTGTTGTATTTGGAGCTCTTATTTCTGTCGCACGGGGTGGTGGCTCCATGTTCCGGTTCCGCCAACCTCATGTGTCGTGCAAAGACCATGATTGCTTATATCAGACAGCTGTGCGTGGGACAGTGGACTCAGAGCTTTGTAAAAACAGACTGGATCAAGCGTGCATCCATAGAATATGACAATATTCGTGAGCTGGATTTAATGGACATAGTGTCAACTTTATTTATATAGCACATTTAAAAACAACCTCCACTGGCCAAAGTGCTGTACAGATAACACACACATTTAAGAGTAAGATAAAATAAAATATGAAGGATTTTTCTTTAACGGAGGCCAGAAGAAAGAACTTCTAAAAAGGTAAGACATGCTCTTTGTAGTGCTTTCCAGTCACCTGTGCAGGTTTTGGATTACTGTTGTTGTGCATTGTTTCAATCAGGAATACTTCACTGATATAACTTTGTGTTCTGTTGTCATTATTAGACCGTAAATGTTGATCAGTGTCATCCTCTGATACCTGGGATTTAGGCCATGGTGCTGTGCGCTGTGTGTATGTGTGTGTGTGTGTGTGTGTGTGTGTGTGTGTGTGTGTGTGTGTGTGTGTGTGTGTGTGTGTGTGTGTGTGTGTGTGTGTGTGTTGGGGGGACGCCATACCTTAGTCTTGCCTAGGGCACCACAATGGCTAGGGTCAGCCTTGTCCAGCAGTATTACAGATTACTGCACACAAGGGTCCAACTTAATACCACATATAATTTCCCCATCAATAAATAAGCACTCGTTTAAAGAATGAGAAACCTGACTCCAGAAGTTAATTTTTTACATTTTATTGTTCCTGTTTAACATTGTTTGGACCATGCTAGCCATACACATTTTCTACAGTAATTACATAGTAAGTTAAGTGTGATAGAGTTTAATCTATAGGTATGAACAGGCTGGGAGAGGATGCATATGAATAAATATAGTTGTACTCATAAGTTTACATACCCTGGCAGAATTTGCGATTTTTTTGGCCATTTTGCAGAGAAAATGAATGATAATACAAAAACTTTTCTTTCACTCATAGTTAGTGGTTAGGTGAAACCATTTATTATCAAACAACTGTGTTTGCTCTTTTTAAATCATAATGACAACACAAACTATCCAAATGACCCTGATCATAAGTTTACACACCCTGGAAGTTTTGGCCTGATAACATACACACAAGTTGACACACACATGTTCAAATGGCTACTAAAGGTAACCATCGTCACCTGTCATCTGTTTACTGGTATCTAGTGCATGCCCATAGAAAGCAAGTATTCTTGTCTGACAAAAAAAGGTAGCCCAGTTAGGCTTTACAGGCCCAAATGTAGGCTGTGTTTGAAAGTAGAATACAAAGAGGTGTAGCCTATATGTAGGCCATCACACGTTAGACTTTGACAAATATAAAAGGGACTGAACACTAAGATTTATTTGATTGTGTGAATATTTCATCTTCTATCGTTTATCTTTATTTGCAGTATGGGAGGTCTGGGTCTATCTTTTGTCAGCATTTGCACTACAGGTAGCATTGCTGTACACAGACTGTTGTTGTTTTCTAGCCTTATTCCTTTTTCTTTTTTTATATTGTGAACACCACTGAAGAGCGAGAGAAACACAATTTCAATTCTCCTGTATGTCCTGTACGTATAGTAGTATTGACAAATAAAATCTTTGAATCTTGACTCTATTAATTACAGATTATTGAAAATGAATGGGACATCCAATACTAGCGGCTGTTTAAGAACCCTTGTTTGTTTGTTTGTCAGACTTGTGTGATTTTTTTATGACATATTCATGTGTTGTATCTTGCACTTTGGGGAATGGAAGTTGTTCAGTCATCATAATTGTTTTAGTTTATACTATGTGTAGTTTATAGTCTATCATCAATAAACTCATGCAGTACTATAACAGGACACATTTACAAATATTTGAGACCCATTGTAGTGCATCCTTTTATATTTTAGCAATATTATAAGTACAAAACACCCAACATTATCATACACAGCAGAATGACCCGTTTGGCTGCAACTGTTACATCAGTGTTGTTTGTCAGTAAATAAAAAATGATTTATTTCATTATTTGGACAGTTTTTGTCACGGTTGTCATTTAGTCAAAGCGTGCATATGATGATGTCATAGTGAGTCCTGTGATTTTTTAGCAAGTCCTATGATAGTGACATCGTGACAGAGATTTCTTGAATTATATCACTCTATCATCATCATCACTCTATAAATTCAAGAAATCTCTGTGTGTCACGATCATAGGACATCACAGGGTGGCCTATGATGTCTACATGATGTCCTATGATGATCCTATGATGTCAGGCTACATAGGACTCGCGATGCCATCATATAGGCAATAGGACTGGCTACCTATGATGGAGTGTCCTATGATACCTGCCTTGATGTCTTTATGATGTCATATAGACCATCATTCACGATGCCTGCCTTGATGTATTTTACGACTGGCTACCTATGATGTAGTGTCCTATGATGCCTGCCTTGATGTCTTTATGATGTCATATAGACCAACCAGACACTACATAAATGGAGAGCAATAGAGTGAGACTCTCGGACACAGTTCATCCATCCATCCATCTTCTTCCGTTTAATCCTTTTCGGGTCGCGGGGGTGGGTGGTGGGTGGGGCTGGACCGTATCCCAGCATCTTTGGGTGAGAGGCAGGAGGCAGGGGACACCCTGGATAGATCGCCAGTCCATCGCAGGGCCAACACAGAGAGACAGACAACCACTCACTCTCACAGTCATACCTAAGGACAATTTAGAATCCCCAGTTTGATGCCAATTAACCTAACTTGCATGTTTTTGGCATGTGGGAGGAAACCGGAGAAATCCAGGAGTAAACCCATGCAGAACATGCAAACTCCACACAGATCACTGTTGGTCAGGGGCTGGGATCAAACCCAGGATCCCCCGGCCAAGGGTGAGTCCAAGGATACATAATTTTTTCGCACATAAGGAGTTGTTCAGAACTCCTTATACAAAGATAAAAAGTGATGATAATCAAGTCAGTGGCGATAATGCACCTATAAGCTGGTTGCCAACCGCCAATCAAATAAGCAGAAGAAGAAGAAGAAGTGAGGTAGACTGACAGCTGGTCAACGCCACCGAGGACACAGTCCAAGGACGAATAATTTTTTTTCCACACATAAGGAGTTGTTCAGAACTCCTTATAAGAACTCCTTATACGAAGAATCAAGTCAGTGGTGGTAATGCTCCTGTAAGCTGGTTGCCAATTGCCAATCAAACCTAAAAGAAGAAGAAGAGGTACACAGACAGACAGACCAGCTCCTGGAAGCTGGTCGACGCCACCGAGGACACAGTCCAAGGACGAATAATTTTTTCACACATAAGGAGTTGTTCAGAACTCCTTATAAGAACTCCTTATACAAAGATATAGAGTGATGATAATCAAGTCAGTGGTGGTAATGCACCTGTAAGCTGGCTGCCAACCGCCAATCAAATCTAAAGAAGAAGAAGAAGAAGGAGGAGAACTGCTGCATATCGGGAAAGATCCAGTGAAGATGACACAGCTGAGGTTCGAGCAGTACCTCCCAGGCATGACTGTGTTGCATGTCAGAAAAGATGCCGTGAAGATGAAACACCTGATGTTCAGGCACGTTAGGAAAGATCCCGTGAAGATGACACAGCTGAGGTTCGAGCAGTACCTCCCAGGCATGACTGTGTTGCACGTCAGAAAAGATGCCGTGAAGATGAAACACCTGAGGTTCGAGCAGTACGTCACAGGCATGACTGTGTTGCACATCAGAAAACATGCCGTGAAGATGAAACACCTGAGGTTCGAGCAGTATGTCACAGTCATGACTGTGAACAACACACTCATCTGAGACAGGAGGAGACCATTCACCGGCATAGGGTACGACAGACAAGGGATGCACAGACAGACAGGAAATGTGTGGCAGTGTGCCATGCACGTGCTGAGTCACTTGAAGCCCGAAACAGCCGCAAAGCGAGCAACACTGCACACCAGGCAAGGCACAGACAAGCTGAGACCGAGGAGATGCGGAATAGTCGGCTGGCCACCAACGCCTCACGCCAGGCAAGGCACAGAGAAGCTGAGACCAAATAGGACACACTACTTTAAACCACGCCCATTCCAAGCAGTAAATCTGGAAACCTCACTCAGTAAGGCAGAAGGCACGCTATAAATTCAAGAAATCTCTGTCAGTGTGTCAGTCTGCCACCCGATTAAGAATAGGACACCCTACTTTAAACCACACCCATTCGAAGCAGTACCCATGAAGAATGGCAGTCTACACTACAAATGTGTAAAATACCAAAGCGCTGATTTTCTCCGGGTGCTCTGATTTCTGGGTTTCGACGGGCATGCATGGGTCTTCCTGAACAGGATCAAAAGCCAATTTTTCCTCAGAACAATTTTCATGATCCTGTCCATAAACTGGAATTACAACACACCTATACCTCAACCAGTGTTCTGATCGAAGAAGAACAACAACAAGAACAAGAACAAGAAGACACACCAGATGGAGAGCAATAGAGTGAGGCGAACTGCTGCACATCAGAAAAGATGCTGTGAAGACGAAACACCTCAGGTTCGAGCAGCACGCTGCAGGCATGACTGAACAACACAGCCGTCGCAGACAGGAGGAGACCCTTCAGCAACAGGCATACAGAAATACTTGCTTTTACTTGGTTTCTACGGGCATGGAAGGGTATGCACGGGTATGTACTAGTATAGAGTGATGAGTGATGCCTGCCTTTGATCTTTGATGATGTCATAGGGAGTCCTTTAATGCCTGCATTTGATCTTTGATAATGTCATAGTGAGTCCTATGATTGTGAGTGATGCCTATATAGACATCATGTAGAGATCATAGGAACATCATAGGCAATCCTATGATCTTTTAGCAAATACTTTGCAAGCAGTTTCAAGAAATGGTCAGTCAGAAAGCAACTCATACCAGCTCGGACGTCACCCGGGTTAACAAGGTCAGGAGTTCCTGGCAGCAGAAGGAGAAGGACAGAGCTGTGTAGAAGAATCTGATCAGACCTAAATGAAACAGTCATTGTCGCCCCTGACAGACTGCTATGATGATGATGATGATGATGATATGCAATTGATCTGGCCATTCCGCTCCACAGTCATTGTGGTATTATTATTAACTTAGGAGGTGTGCCTTGTTGAACCCGCAGCGCTGCAAAGGACAGCGGTGGCACACGGGTGAAGCATGAGTGAAGCAGCAGCTGAGACTCCATCATGTTAATCGGGCAGGCTGGGCTTGGCTCCCTGGGAAGGACTGCAATAAGCTGGTCCGGCGGCTCTTCTACCCCCCCCCCCCCGGCCCCGCCCCCAGCACCTTGTGATCACATATCGATGGCCGAAACACAAAACCTTCTATCTGAAAAATGCACTTCTTTGAGAAAACTAAAAAAAACGTTTTTGTTTTCTTGCAGAATGCTATGCTATTTTTTTCAGCAATAATTTTCTGTCACAATAAAGGGTGGGACTGTCACAGACAGATATGAGCAGCCTTCCTTGTTCTTATTGTCCAAAGTGAAATCTGCAAATCAGAAAATCCTGCAGATAGGAGGTTTTGCATTTCAGCCATCGATATGCCGAATTATCCTTTAGAGCTACGCAATCATGGCAACATTATAGTATAATTTTTTTAAGCATTAAATCGTCAGTATTTCCTTTTTCTGGACAAATTTATTGCTTTTCACTTTCTTGTTTTGTTCGTGGCGCGCTCTGGTGATTAGTCGTGATGCCACGTATTATCCAATCAGTACAGAGTCAATCCGAAACCCCGCCCACATTTCTAGAAGCCAGGGCAGGAAGAAACGGAGCGATGACTAAAACTTTTATTGATAAAAATTACATATTTTCATGGAGCAACTCCATACTTAGGGATGCATATCCTCGTAACCTCAGCAAAGCACTTATTAAATCTGAGGCCAGTCTGACAAACGGTTTGGGAGATATCTGAGGAACACACACACACACACACACACACACACACACACACACACACACACACACACACACACACACACACACAAAAAAAAAACCAGACAGAGATTTCTTGCATTTACAGATAGATTAGTGTGTGTGTGTGTATAAAAAGTCAGTGACTTTCTGGGCTCCTGACAGACCCCTGAATGTTTCATCCAGTGCTGTACTGACGTTGCTGGATACCGAGCCATGGGGAAAGCAAAAGATTTATCAAAGGACCTGCGGGAGAAGATAGTTGAACTTGAAAACAGAAAAAGGATATAAAAAGATATCCAAGGAATTGAGAATGCCAATCAGCAGTGTTCAAGCTCTAATTAAGAAGTGGAAAATGAGGGATTCTGTAGAAACCAAGCCATGGTCAGGTAGACCAACAAAACTTTCAGTCACAACTGCCAGGAAAATTGTTTGAAATGCAAAGAAAAACCCTCAAATAACTTCAGCTGACATACAGGACTCTAAAAAAATGGTGTGGCTGTTTCAAGGTGCACAATAAAGAGGCACTTCAAGAAAAATGGGCTGCATGGCGGAGTCGCCAGAAGAAAGCCATTACTACGCCAGTGCCACAAAGGAGCCCTGTTACAAAATGCCAAACAGCACAGAGACAAGCCTCAAAACTTCTGGAACCAAGTTATTGGGAGTGATGAGACCAAAATTGAACTTGTTGGCCACAACAATAAATGCTACATTTGGAGAGGAGTCAACAAGGCCTATGATGAAAAGTCCACCATCCCCACTGTGAAACACGGGGGTGGATCGCTGATGTTTTGGGGATGCGTGAGTTACAAAGGCGCAGGGAACTTGGTCAAAATCGATGGCAAGATGAATGCAGCACGTATAGTTTATAGTTTGTTGGTTTATTTGTCAGGAACCATGTACAGGAATAAACAAACACAGGGTGAAGATGCTCTGTACCAGATTACAGCATTCTCACCAATTTCCATCAGTAGTCCCTGAGGCAGGCAAGAAGATATTAAAAGAAAAACAGCACATAAAGAAAGCAATTTAGGTCAGATTTCAGAATCTGTTGTCCCTGAAACAAGCAGGGAGTAGGTTTAAAAAGGTAAAAAGCGAAGAGAACAGCACACATAAAAACAATTTAGGAGTACAATTTCAAATCCCATTTAAGGGACAGAGTCAATCCTGGCAAGCTTGGTTACTCACTAAAATCCTTTTTTTGGTCTTTCTGGAAAGGTCTCTGTAATTTGTTCTGGTCTTCAAAGCAGTGGGGAGCTTGTTCCATTCTGTTATAGCTTTATATGAGAAAGTGGATTGTCCAAAAGCAGTTTTACGTAGGGGGATGCAACAATGCTACCTAGAGGAAGTCCTTGTTATTCTGGTATCTTATTCAGAAGTTAATTACACAAAAGTCTTAAGAGGTGGGGGTGCAGAACCATGGATAATTTTACAGATCAACCATATATTTGCATACATGATCATATTTTCACAGCTTAACATCTTGTGTTTGGCAAGCATACCACAATGGTGATACTATCGTGTCTGTCATGTATGCCTCTCCGGGGCAGGAAGACAGACCCAGGCGCTGAATTGCGTTTGTGACATTTAAGAACAGAAATCCAAAAAACTGACTTCCGGTCTGGACGCCATGGCGACTGCAGCTTAACACTGAAGCTCTCAGACTCAATCCAGGATAACACCTTGAAAATCAAACTTAACGGATTTTTGGAGGAGTGAAAATCAAAAGACAAAATCATCATGTCTAAAGGAAAACAGAAGAAACTGAAATTCTCCAGGCCAGGACACGTATCGGCCGGAGAATCTGAACTGGAAGATCCCCGTTCAGAAGACGAGGAGCTGGTGATAGCTAACAAAAGGGTTAGCCTGAAATCACTATTTGAGGAACTACGACGATTTCGCCGAGATGTTACGGCCGAATTTCGGGAATTCAGAGAAGAATTGAAAAGGACAAACAGCAGAGTGGACCAGGCCGAGAACCGAATCTTGGAAACAGAGGATCGAATAAAAGTGCTCGAAGATTCTGTGCTGGACCTACGCAAAAGACAAGCAGCTATAGAGGCTAAGCTAACCGACCAAGAAGGAAAACAAAGAAGAGATAACATAAGAATTCATGGTCTGATAGAAGGAACCGAAAATGGTTTTAACTCAATGGCAGAATGCGTGGAATCCTTACTAAGAGAGAAATTGGATATTCCACAAACCACCGACTTGAAGATAGAAAAGGCACATCGTTCATTAGCCGCTAGGCCGGCGGCGGAAGCGCCCCCACGTTCGGTGTTGGTAAGATTTTCCAATTTCAAAATAAAACAAGAGGTTGTAAGACTGGCCTGGCAGAAAAAAGGATTTATGCACCAGGAGAGAAAAGTCTACGTGGAACACGATTACGCCCCGGAGGTCCTTAAAAAGCGCAGGGAATACAATGACGCGAAAAAGGTGTTAAGAGAGAAGAAATTGCGCTTTCAGACACCATTTCCTGCGAAGTTAAGGGTCTTCTACGGCGATGAAACGTGTCTCTATAATTCGGCGGAAGAAGCAACAGCTGACATGGCGAAAAGAGGGCTCCCGGTAACGGTATTTAAACCCGCGGCAGACCCGAGTGTGAAGATCAAAGCGCAAACATGGACAACACAAAGACCCTCAAAATCCACGGACCAGCAGCGGGAAACCCAGCACCAGAGCGTCGCGGATAAACTATCCGTTTTCAGGTTGGAATAGCGACCTTTTTTTTTTTTTCCTCTTGAATCAATCCGCACATCCAACCCCCCTCATACAAGGTAACAAACATTAAAGGAGATGCATATTCAGCATGTGGTAAAACATTTCATGGAACAATCATATTATTTGAAACAAATAAGTCTTTGTAATAAAAAAAACAAAAACAAAAAAAAAACTTGTTAAAATAGAAATGTGACAATAATCCACATGTTCTCCTCATACTAACAAATACTGTTTTTGCGTGAATGTTTGATGTGATGGGGGTGGGAGGGTGCACACAATTTCACAGGGTTTAGGCATAAAAGGAAAAAAAAAAAAAAAATCATTACAAGTTTGGATTGGGTTCTGAAACTCACGTTAAAAGCATGGGACAACTTTCAGTGGTAAGAGAGGGCCCTCAACACGTAACAGAGTTTGAGGAATTTCCCTCAGAGCCTTCACTCCATCAAGGCTCTTACAGGGTCTTTAAAAAGACCTCAGCTCAGGAAGTTCTTTTGACAGCTTTTTGTTTTAAAGTTTTTTACACTATGTTCTTAATGTTTTTCTTGTTTTTAATGTTCTTTCAGTTTCTGAGTAGCACAAAAGAGGGCCACCACACAGTTATACTAAACAAAACAACACAATGGAGAAACAGGGTGTAACCAAAATAATTTCATATAATGTAAAAGGAATCCTGAATCCAGTTAAAAGATCCAAGATTCTAGGCAAAATGAAAAAAGACAAAGCAGGAATAATACTTTTACAAGAAACCCACCTAACAGACATGGAACACAATAAACTCAGTAGACAAGGGTTTAAAATGATCTCTTCATCTTCATATAAATCAGGGAGGAGGAGGGGAGTAGCAACATTGATATCAACCAAAATTACATTTGAAAAAAAATCAGAACACAAAGATAAAGAAGGGAGATACAGTTTGGTAACTGGGCGGCTAGAGGGAGAAGATATCACCCTGCTGAATGTGTATGCTCCCCCAGGGGCTAACTGGAAATTTTATAAAAATGTATTCGACCTAATGATAACTAAAGCTCAAGGTTTAGTGATATGTGGTGGGGACTTCAATCTTAGACTGAATCCATACTGGGATGCTTCTGGTAATTCCCCACATCAAAATAACACCCAAAACAGGAATACTGGGATGCTACTAAAAGAATTGGGAGTCTGTGACGTGTGGAGGGAACTCAACCCCAAGTGTAAAAGACTATACATTTTACTCAACTCCACATTCATCTTACTCAAGGATTGACTATTTTTTTATGTTTAATAGAGACATTGGTAGAGTAAAAACATGTAAAATAGGACTGATGGATCTCTCCGACCACAGTCCGATCTACATGGACTTAAATATCCAAAAATACACAAATAATACATTTTCTTGGAGGTTAAATTCAAATGTCCTGAAAGGACCATTGAAAGATGAATTGGAGTCAGATATTCTCAGATATTTGGAAGATAACGATAATGGAGAAGTATCCCCTTTAATACTGTGGGATGCATGTAAAGCTGTAATAAGAGGAAAGATTATTGCAAAACTGGCAACCCAAAAGAAACTAAGACAAGAAAAACTATCCACATTAGAGTCAGAACTTAGGAACCTAGAAAAAGAACACAAAGGCAACACTCATTCTACTGACTCGCTCAAGATTAAGGAAATTAAAAACCAAATAAATGAGATCTACACAATAGAAATCCAGAAGAAACTTACATTTCTGAAACAAAAATACTATGAAGCAGGCAGTAAATCGGCAAAATTGCTAGCCTATAAATTGAGGAAACATCAAACAGAAAGAGCAATCTACAAAATCAGAGACCCAGTATCAAAGGAAATAAAATTCAGAATTCAGGATATTCTTAAAAACTTCGAGAATTACTATAAGAACTTATACTCCCACAAAAAACATAAAAATGCATCCGAGGCATTCCTAAACACATTAAACCTTCCCCAACTTACGGAGTCACAAAATAAAACACTACTGTCAGAAATACATCCTAAAGAATTGGAAAAAGCAATTATGAAACTTAAAGCTAACAAATCCCCAGGAGCTGATGGCTATACAGCAGAGTGGTACAAAACCTTTAAACAGCAACTATCTCCTCTCCTCCTGAAAACATTTAATTATGTCCTCCACACAGGGGAAATCCCCCCCTCCTGGAGAGAAGGGGTCATTGCAGTTATACCTAAACCTGAAAAGGATAAACTAGAGTGCTCCAACTACAGACCAATCAGTGTACTAAATCAGGACTATAAGCTTTTTACCATTATCCTTGCCAAAAGGTTAGAGAATATACTGACAGACCTAATTCATTTAGACCAAACAGGTTTTATAAGACAAAGACAGACACAAGACAGCATTCGACGCACTTTACACATAATTCATCATATAAAAAAATATAACTTAAATGCAGTCATATTAGGATTAGATGCTGAAAAAGCATTCGATTCGGTTGACTGGTCTTTTCTATACAGAATCTTATCCAGTTTCAATTTTCATAACAACTTCATTAGAACTATACAGGCATTATATAAAAAACCAACAGCTAAAATAAGGATTAACGGTAATTTATCATCATCTTTTGAACTGGAAAGAGGATGTCGTCAGGGCTGCCCCCTGTCTCCACTGCTCTTTGCAATCTTCATAGAACCTCTGAGCCAATGGATAAGACAAAACCAAAAAATTCAAGGTATTACACTTGGTCAGAAGGAACATAAAATAGCACTCTTTGCTGATGACATTTTAATATACCTAGGGCAGCCGGACACTTCTTTACCAGAACTAACCTCAGTTTTTTCAGAGTATGGAGATTTATCGGGGTACAAATTAAATATGCATAAAACCCAAGTTTTAACATTCAACTATGACCCAAATCATTATTCACTAAGCAAACTCAAAACTAACTGGGAGTCGGAATCTATGAAATATCTGGGGGTCAATATCCCGAAACAACTCAACAAAATTATATCACTAAACTATGATCCACTGGTGACAAAAATAAAATCTGACCTAGCAAGATGGAATATGATACCATTCTTGGGTATTGCACAAAGAATTGAAGCAGTCAAAATGAATATACTTCCACGTCTTCTATACCTTTTCCAAACAATACCGGTAGAACCTCCCAATAAAACATGGCAGGAGCTGGACAGAAGGATCTCAAGATTCATATGGCAGGGCAAGAGACCTAGAATCAGATATAGAACCCTACAGCTAAACAAAGACAAAGGTGGGCTCGCGCTGCCAAATATCAGGGACTACTTTAAAGCCGCACAAATTAAAACTTTAGTAGAGATATGTAACCCAGTCTACTCTGCACAATGGAAGGAGATCGAATGCCAAATAACAAGTGACATCCCCCTACAGGCGATAATAGGGAACAATGTCTTACCTAAGCTTTTGAATAACACTAACCCGTGGATAGAGACCCCGCTAAAAATTTGGTTTAAGATAGTCAGAGAGAATCAAACTAAAGAGCCCTATCGACTTCTGCAATGGATCGCCTATGATCAGGACTTTACTCCTAATAAAACAGACACCAGATTTAAAAAGTGGAAGGAGAAGGGGCTGATAAAATATTACGATTTTTTTAAAGGGCAAATCTTAAGAAGTTTTGAAGATTTGAAAAAACAAGGCCTAATAAATCAAGACCTTTACAGGTTCTTCCAGCTTAGACACCACATAAACAATATACTTAAAAAGGAGGTTTTGGAAAGGGCCCAGTCAGGTGTTCTGAAGGTCTTCTTAATGGCATATAAAGGGATCCCAGGGATCAGATACATTTCTAAAATATACCAAGGTCTTCAAGACTTAAAAGGAGACAACACATCTTATATAAAAGAGAGATGGGAAAAAGAGGGGAATTTCACTTTACATCTGGAAATATGGGAAAAGCTAAATAAACAGCAATGGAAAAGTACCTCATCCCTGCAGTGGAGAGAATTTGGATGGAAAAACTTGGCAAGATTTTTCAGAACACCTGCACAAAACAAATTTACCCATAAGGGATTGAACTGTTGGCGCTTGTGTGGTGAAAAGACTGCAAATCATTTTCATGTGTTTTGGTCATGCCCAGTTATCCACCAATATTGGACCAATGTACAGACAATATTGGGGAAAATATTCAAAATTACAGTTCCCTTTTCTTTTGTAACTTTGTATTTGGGTTTACTACCGGACTCACTGGAAAGACGAGGAGAAAAATACTTATTCAATGTTTTAATATTGGCAAGCAAAAAAGCTCTAACTAAAAAATGGATGTTGAAGGACTGTCCTACACCTGAAGATTGGACTAACGTGATCCAAGACATTTACTCGATGGAAAAGTTGACATTCGCACTGAGACAGGACATGGATGGGTTCATGAACTTTTGGCAACCCTGGACCGCATATGTGTCTTCCATTAGATCTAATCTTTGACAAATACCATTTCAATAATGGTTCCTCTCTTTGTTCCAAAGCTACTCAGATGCTCTTTTATCTTTATTTACTTACTTTTTCTTTTTGTTTGTTTTTTACTGGTTTGTTTGTTTTTTTATTTGTTTTTTGTTTGTTTTTTTTTCTCTTTTCACTTTTTCTTTCACTTTAAAAAAAAAAAAAAAATAAGGGGTGTTGTAAGAATTAATCTTCCAATGTTGTCAGATATCAGGAAATAAGGGAACATGTGATGAAAATGTAAACACTGCATTGCTGTAACGACCTGTATACCCTTTACAAAAACTTAAATAAAAAAAAAAAAAAAGAAATCCAAAAAACTGTGCAGAACACACAAAAATACAAATAAGGATAAGTTACAGTTGGCATTCCAGAGCTGACATCGCTCTGCGAATGCAGGAGTAAGAACAGGCATGGAGTAATCAGAAAAACACTCATGGAACATTCAATAGTGCCGCCGAGACAGAATGAACAGACAGCGTATAAATACTAGCGGGAAAACAACGTAAATGATCAAAGTTGTGGGTTCACCTGAGCGGGGAAAGAGGAAACCATAATAGTGATTGGGATCAGCTGGTAGTGATGAGAGACGAGCAGTTGGACTGGCAGTCTGACAGACGATGCCCCTGCAATGCGCAAACCTGGAAATGTCACCTGACAGCTGTCAGCCCACAGAACAAATAGAAGAGATCAACATAATCAAATACAGGCTAGATAATAATTACAAATGAAACAAGACATCGCCGAAACAAACTGAAATATAAACAAAGAAAATAGAAGGCAGTATAACAACTCAAAAAGGCATAAAAATACAGCAAATAAATATACAATTACAGAGAATCAGCCACGAGGCTGGGTCCGGCAGAACCTCCAGAGCCCAGCTCGTGACAGAGCCCCCCTCTCAAGGGGTGGCACCAGACACCTCAGGGTAACACCAAAAAGGAAAAAAAAAGAGCCTACCCATCCCAGAAGGGACATAACAATAACCCACCCAGGGTGGGTGATGGGGGGAACAGGCTAGGAGGTCACGAAACAAAAAAAATCCGCTCAGGACCCACACCAGTCAGAAACAAAAACTTAGGCCCCAGGAACTAAAAAGTTCAGGGGGGCGACCAAAGTCCCAGGCTTGACGGATGGTGAGATGGAACAGGTCAGGTGGCCTGCCGGAGAATATGTGTCACCCATCCCAATGGCTCTGTCCATCAGGTGGTCGACCAGAGTTTTTCAGCCACCTGAATAGAAGGGATAGCTCGGGAGGAGGCTCCCCTACCAGGAGACCCAATGCCGGGAAGGAGAGCCGAGGAGGGGAAACCACGACGGTGTCTGGCAGGGAAGGAGGGGAACCCACGACGTCATCTGGCAGAGGAGGAGGGGGAATCACGACGTCTTCGAGCTGGGACCCGGTTGCACCCACGGTGGGTCCAGGCTGAAGCACTGTGGCACCCTTGGTGGCTCTGGGCTGGAGTACTGCAGCACCCTCGGTGGCTCCAGGGAGGAATGGAGCCGCACCCTCAGTGGGCCCAGAATGGGCCAATGCTGCACCCTTGGTGGGACCGGGCTGGGCCAACGCCGCACCCACGGTGGGCCCGGGCTGGCCAATGCTGCACCCTTGGTGGACCCCGGACTGGGGCGTAGCACCTATGGCAGGCCTAAGCTGAAGCACAGCACCCATGTTGGATTTAAGGTGGGGCACAGCACCTACGAGGGTCCCTGGCCGGGACGCAGCACCCACGGAGACTCGGACTAAGGAGGGACCCACACAATAGCCTTGGGGAGAGGGGAAGCTGTACCCACAGAGGTCCCAGGCTGGGACTGAACACCCGCGACAACCATGACAGCGGGGAAAGCTGGACCCTGGACGACCCCGGGTGGTGAACCTGGACCCA
Organism: Pholidichthys leucotaenia; assembly: GCA_020510985.1. Classification (NCBI taxonomy): domain Eukaryota; kingdom Metazoa; phylum Chordata; class Actinopteri; order Cichliformes; family Pholidichthyidae; genus Pholidichthys; species Pholidichthys leucotaenia. The sequence continues at coordinate 14,241,358 of CM035844.1, forward strand.
CGGAGACCTCTGGCATCGCTGGAACATTCCCAGTGATCCTGGGAGAAAGCTCGGACAGAACACACAGAGAAGAGGGATCAGGGTCACCGGCAGTGGCAGCGGCAGAGCCCGGCTAGGCGAGCTCAGGTGCAGCGGGTGGCTGCACCGGCTCTCCTCACGAAGAGCCAGGCAAGATTGCTCTAAGAGAGATAAGAGAAAAACCAGGGAGAGCACTTGCCTGAGCTCAAGCTCCACCACCGTCCAGGACTTCGTCGATCCAGGCGATCATGTTACTTCGGGCTCGGCCCTCTGGAGGTCCAGCTTGGCCTCAAACTCTGCTGCGGTGGCCTCTTTTCGGCCCCAGTTGGAGTTACCCACGCTGGTGGTTCATCCGGTTTGGCAGCTGGGGGTTGGCTCACCGCTGGTACTGGAACAGGGTCCTCCAGGGCCACAGGCTCCTCCTTTGTCCGGCGGTTCTGCTCCGGGGCCGGCGGACACTCAGGAACCGGGAAAGAGGACACAGAGAGGGCTGGTCAGCAATTGATTACTGCAGCAGGTGATGAGAGCTCAGGGGACAACAGACCCTGAGCCTCATTACCGGGAATCAGGCAAGGCATATCATCATAAATTGACATAGAATGAAATGAAACTTCTTGTCATCCCGGTGTGCAATGTTATCTGCTGCAGCAGGCAAACAGTCATCCCTCTCCGTGTCTATGGTGAGCTTGGGCCCCTCTGAGGATTGTGGAGGAGCTGCCCCTGTAGTCACGGAGGTGGGCATAGCCATGGAAAACCTGGAGGACCTCTCGGCAGCAGGAGGCTATGTCGAGGTGACAGGATTTGCAGCAGGAAAGGAGGAGGAGGAGGAGGAGACTGACGGGACAGTCGGCAATGGCGAATGAGTAGGAGAAACTGCTGCGGGATTTGTCGAGCGAGCTGGAGATGAGGCTGACGAGGCAAGAGGGGAGAAGGACATCAGCTGTGGTGAGCACCTCTGCTTCGACTCTGCTGGAAACACCCCCACCGTTAGTCCAGGAAATGATTGCTGGAGCGCACAGACCGTGGACAGCAGTTCTGTGTACTGTGGATAACTCCACAGGCCGGGGTGTGCCTGAAGAATTCCCACCGCTCCATTCAAACTTTCCCAGGTTTTCTTGAGTCCTCGGGTGGCAAGAGCCTCATCCACAAAACTTAGGATGAAGTCTGCCGCCCACTCCTCCTCCATGGTCGGAGACCCCGCTGCCAATCCTCCTTTGATGGTGTGAGGCCGGCAAGCTGGGGACATGACGAGCTTCAACAAGCAGGTAAGCTGGGCCTTAATCTGGCGGCACTATTCTATATTGTACACCCCTCCGGGGCAGGAAGACAGACCCAGGTGCTGAACTGCGTTTGTGACATGTATTAACGAAAAGAACAGAAATCCTAAAAACTGTGCAGGACACACAAAAATACAAATAAGGATAAGTTACAGTTGGTGTTCCAGAGCCGACATCGTTCTGCAAATGCAGGAGTAAGAACAAGCGTGGAGTAATCAGAAGAGCACTCATGGAACATTCAATAGTGCCGCCGAGACAGAATGAACAGGCGGCATATAAATACTAGCGGGAAAACAACGTAAATGATCCCAGGTGTGGGTTCACCTGAGCGGGGAAAGAGGAAGCCATAATAGTGATTGGGATCAGCTGGGAGTGATGAGAGAGGAGTGGTTGGACTGGCAGTCTGACAGACGATGCCCCTGCAAAGCGCCAACCCGGAAATGTCGCCTGACAGCTGTCAGCTCACAGAACAAATATAAGAGATCAACATAATCAAATACAGACTAGATAATAATTACAAATGAAACAAGACTTGGCCGAAACAATCTAAAACATAAACAAAGAAAATAGAAGGCAGTATTGCAACTCAAAAAAGCATAAAAATACAGCAAATAAATATACAATTACAGAGAAGGAGCCACAATGCTGGGTCAGGCAGAACCTCCAGAGCCCAGCTCATGACAGTGTCTTCTTATCCAGAATTTTGATGGATTGTTTATACAGGGGTTCCAAGGGTTTCAGAGTCGTACTGTTGGGCTGTGACCAGCATGAGATGCAATAGGAGAAATGTGTCAAAATCATGGCATTCAGAAAGGTTTTTGATCCTCTTAGAGTGAGTTTCTGATGCATCAAAAGTTTGCAAGGTTATATTTCAGAATGCGACTCATCCATTTTATGTGCTTTTTAATGCTGAGCGTGGGATCTAATGTAACCCCCAAATACTTAAACTCTGTTAAATTTCTATATTTGCTCCATTACCAGAAACTACTGGAAGAAAATTTGCACTCATCAGCCCGGAAGCTATGCACGGGACACACTTGGACATTCCAACATGACAATGATCCAAAACACAAGGCCACGTCAAGCTGTCATTGGCTACAGCAGAAAAAAGTGAAGGTTCAGGGGTGGCCATCTCAGTCTCCTGACATCAATATCATTGAGCCACTTTGGGGAGATCTCAAATGTGCAGTTCATGAAAGACAGCCCAAGAATTTACAGGAACTAGAGGTTTTTTGCCAAGAAGAATGGGCAGCTTTACCATCTGAGAAAATAAAGTTCCTCATCCACAACTACCACAAAAGACTTCAAACTGTCATTGATGTTAAAGGTGGCAATACACGGTATTATTGCTCTGAGTGTTGCTATCCCTGTGCTGTTGCAATCCTGGAATTTCCCCGTTGTGGGACTAATAAAGGCTTATCTTATCTTATCTTATCTCATTAAGAACTAGGGTATATAAACTTTTGATCAGGGTCATTTGGGTAGTTTCTGTTGTCAATATGATTTAAAAAGAGCTAACAATTATTTGATAATAAATGGCTTCACTCAACCCATGGCAATGAGTTCATCAACAACAGGGATAGGCTGATGATGCAGCCGGCAGTACCTAGCCGATGACCTGCATGTGGGGCAGCACAGGTAAGATGGTCATAGCAGCTTGGGAATTTGAAGTGGTAAACTGCTGGGGCAGCTGCCTGCATGCCTGGGCAGCCTTTTTGGGGGATCCGTACTGTCCACCTCTGTGTGGGGAAGGGCCTATGGAAGTTGGCTTAAACATTGCCCACTTCAGTCAGTCACTTGTCAAGTAACCATGCCTGCCAGGTCATCGCCAAATTTGGTCAAAACCAAAGATATAAGTATAATATAACTATTGAATCGTGGAATGTGAGAACGCTCCTTGATCCATGGACAGCAACAGATAGCGACAGACCACCAAGGCACGTTCTCATTGCTGCACAACTCAAGCGGTACAACACTGATATAGCAGCTTTGGGTAAGACCAGACTAGCCAGTGAAGACTCCATTACTGAGGTTGATGAAGGCTACGCTTTCTTCTGACGTGGCCTCCCCATGGACAACAGCGAATTCACGGGGTTGGCTTCCCCATTAAGACCTCACTCCTCCCCTGTCTCCCAGAAAACCCAATTGGCATAAACAAAAGGCTTATGACACTCCGAATCCCCCTTGCTCACAACAGGTATGCCACACTAATTGGTGCTTATGCACCAACACTGACTTCACCTGAAGAAACCAAGGATCAGTTCTACGAGGAACTATCTGGAATCCTGAACTCGACTCCAAGTCAAGATAAATTAATCCTGCTCGGTGATTTCAATGCTCGTGTAGGCAGCAACCATAATATTTGGGGTGGTGTGACTGGCAGGCATGGCATAGGTAAAGTAAATGCCAATGGACTACGCCTTCTGAACCTCTGTGCCACCTATGATCTCTCTATCACCAACACATTTTTCCAACTGAAATCAAAGTGTCATGGGCAGCGAGAGTGCACCCCTCCTGTCCTGTCTCACTTTCACTAACTCATCACTGCACCTGAGGCAGAAGACGCACTTGCTCCCACTCATCAGCCAGCGTACTTAAGGAAGACCTCTCTGCGCATTCTACGCTGGCTCGTCTGGATATACTGCCCTTCAACGGACAAGCAAGTATTGTTTTGACAAGCGTAGACACGTCGTCTTATCTTGTTTCTCTTCTCCCGTCAGGTTGCTGCCACCGCGCAGGTGTGTCTCTTGGACTGTGCGCGGCCTCCTGCCACATCTCCACTTCTCCTCGGCTTCCAACCTCCACCTGGTCAGGCACCACCAGCTCATCCCCCTCACCCTACTGGTTCGTCTATTCCCCGCTGGAGCCCTGCCGGTTCTTCTCCCTCGGCACCCAAGTAAGTGGCATTTGGCTCGCCCATTTCCCCTTACTCCGTTCCTCCACTCACAGCTCTCGTCTTCTCTCCGCAGGTTGATTCCTCTGGCAAGTGACTGTTTCCATAGCTGTTGTTGTTGTTGTTGTTGTTACTTATTTGTACCCGTAGGTAGATTTGGTTTGCAGTCTGGTGACAAGCCACCGGCTGCTGGTCGCTGCGTGCGCGAGCGCCCTAAACCTACATGTTTTTGGTATGCGGGAGGAAACCGGAGAAATCCCGGAGTAAACCCACGCAACACGGGGAGAACATGCAAACTCCACACAGCTCACTGTTGGTCGGGGGCTGGGATCGAACCCACGATCTCATGATCCCCGCGATCCCCCGGCCAAGGGTAAAACTGTGCTGCCACAGTGCTAAACCACTGCGCCACCGTGCAGCCCTGGAAGCTGTGCGTTCATTTTGAAATTCAATAAAACTCTCAAATGTGCCTCCTTGTGTGGGTGTTCTCCTGTGCTGTCGTATCGTGCACATGAGCTGTCAGCTTATTAGTCATGACATCAAAGTACAAGACAACTTGGATGCACTCTCGCTTTCGCCATTGGCATCTAATAGATTACATTATAACATGTAAATTAGACCTGCAAGAGTTCAGGATAACCAGAGCCATGAGGGGTTCTGAGTGCTGGATGGATCACCGGCTTCTCAGATCCTGGGTGAGGTTTAAGATCCAACCACCAGCTCGTAAACAAAGGAAAAAGAAGAAAATTGATTGAAGCAAGTTTCACGATCTCCAAAAACTTGAGGAACTCCAAACAAAAATTACAGAATCTATAGAACACTTTTCCCTTCCTGAGCAGACACCTGTCACAGATCTTGAAATCAACAAAATATGGGCATCCTTGACCGACATACTACAAGAAACAACCACCAATGTCATAGGTCAATTTCAAAAGAAACACCAAGACTGGTTTGACCAGAACAACAAACACATTCATGACTTGTTGGAGAAAAAGAACAAAGCCCATCTGTTACATGGGGGTTTTATTGTGAAGTACGGTGCGATGACGCCGCCTGCCGATCGTGTCATCCCACCGCCATATAATAAGGGGCATCCACCATTTGGGGCTCTCTTGCCCGGACAACCCCACACAGTGTGGCACCTGCTGTAATGTGTATAGCTCATAATAAAGCTCAGTTTACGTGCAACCTCCTCGTCTGTCTTCTCAATACCAGGTTTGTGGACATAACATTTGGTGACTGAGGATTAACTCATAGAGGTGTGCGGAACACCACTACGTCCGTTTCTGGAGTACCCAGGAGAACCAGCAATAATGTAGCTGTGATATGTGGGTTTGGCCCTTGGGGCTTGCCGTAGCCATCTGGGGGATGATGTCAGGCGGGCTGACATCATCACACATGATGATGTGTGATTTTTTTCAAAGGCAGTTGGATGTTCAGCATAAGATGACTCGCTTCTCACTCATTTCCATACATAACAATGGCGACTGAGGATTAACTTATGGAGGCGTGCAGGACACTTCTACGGCCGTTTCTGCAGTATCCAGGAGAACCAGCAATTCTGTGGCCTCGCTGGTTGGCCGTGTTTGAGGAGTACATTGCAGCGTTGGGCCTGGGTAAACTCGACGGAGTGCGGAAGTGAGCACTTCTGGTTTGCAATCTCGGCGTAGAAGATCAGAAAATTTTCCACACATTAGGGGAGACAGAGTCTTATGCAGATGCTGTCGGGCTGCTCGCTGACTACTTTGCCGAACACACACGGAGCACGAAGATGTGGGTTGAAAGGCTGATGGCGCCAAAAGATGCTAAGCTAACTAGCTAGGGGGAGCTAACAGCCCATCTAGTAGCATCGGAGAAATTAGCCATGGAGCTAGGAGGGCGCCAAACACAGAAGCTAGAAGCTACAAGCTACAAGCTAGATAACACAATGGAATCGGAGCCACAGGAGAGGGGGCCCATGTCCATCGGGAATGACAAGCCAGCCGAAGAGCACAGCACTAAGAGTGACTGCAGCATGGAGGGAGAGCAGTGAACAAACTCGGCTCAGTTTTCCCCGCAGCTAGAGCCGGAGCAGCGGGAGGGGGAGCAGCACAAGGATGCTGAGAGCCCCGAAAAACAGCAGTGACAGCCGGGCCTAGAGACAGCACAGCGGAGCACCTTGGATGACAGAGAGGAGGTACCAGACTGCTTTTGTACTCGAGACGAGCTGCAGTCAAAGATGGACACTGGGAATGAACAGTATGAAGAGCTAGCAGGTGCCACGGCGGTCATGCAGGGCCAGTTTAACCCAGGTTCAACGCGGGTGGGTCTCAGTGCCGGCAATCGGGACATGGCAGAGGGGGGTGCTGAGTGTGGTGCCTGCGTTTGCAAGTGACACCGAGGTGCTGGACCCAGGTGCTTGGCTGCGGGGGTATGAGGGTCTGCAGGTACAATGGCAAACGCTACAATGGCTTCAGAAGAGGAATGTCCACAGTGAATACAGGCCAGACAACCAGCGAAACACCAGGAATACCTGTGCATCGTGGCTAAGCGTGCTTCGGATGGTCTGACAGCTCGTCAAGGCACACCAATCAGTTCAACGTGTCCAGGAAGACGCTCCAGGTGGCGAGGGTGGACGGGAGTCGGTGATGGCGGTGTGGGATCCAGGCCCTGCCATCCAGAGGTTCAGCCATCGCTCCGGGGGTCTGCGGTCTCCAGGGGCGGGCCTGCTGAGGGGCTGCCCTGGACCCCCATGCAAGTTCCAGTTTTTCTTCACTTAAATGACTGTGCGGTGGCACTTTGCTCATAGTTTTGTGTGTTTTCTGTGCATGTTATGTGATATAAGATAAGATAAGATAAGATAAGCCTTTATTAGTCCCACAACGGGGAAATTCCAGGATTGCAACAGCACAGGGATAGCAACACTCAGAGCAACAATCAGAAGGCAAGAAAAAACAAGCAAGCAAGAGCAGCTAATATACATATGTACATATTACTATAAAATATATATATACACACACACACACACAGACACACAGTGCAGAGCATTGTAGCTGGATGGAATAAATATATGAATATATGAACACACAGTGCAGAGCATTGTAGCTAGATGGAATAAATATGTAAATATATAAACACCCACAGTATGGAGCATTGCAGCTAGGTGGAATAAATATGCAAGTATATAAACACACACAGTGCGGAGCAATGTAGCTAGATGGAATAATATGTAGATATATAAAAACACAGTGCGGAGCATTGTAGCTAGATGGAATAAATATATAGATATATAAATATAAACACACCCAGTGCAGAGCATTGTAGCTAGATGGAATAAATATGTAAATATATAAACACACACAGTGCAGAGCATTGTTGCTAGGTGGGATGAAACAGCATAACCGTCTATTTAGTTATCCTACATGGTATGATTATGTGCCCATACATATTCTCACCCTCCATAGCGACCGGTATGTTCCTAGTTGTATGCCGGAGAGGACCATTGTGTAAGTCTATTGCATCTTTTGCATTCAAAAAAAAAAAAAAAAACAAAAAAAAAAAACTATGAGATATGAGATTATTTTGGGTATTTTGATTTTAGTTAGGAGCACGGCTGTTATTTTAGTTTAATAAAGGACTCTTTTAGTTACTAGTGTCAGAATAATCTACTGCGCCATGCGGGCTGCAGGGTAGTCCACCAGTCAGCCCTATTTTAGTTATTTTGTGCAAATGTGTTACACCATTTATTGTACAGTTTTCGTTATCTTAGTGAGTGATTTGGGTCCCAAATTTGGGGAGGGTTTCAAGGGTATGTGTGGTTTTGGACTTTTCTAAAAGGGGGGGGTGATATGTGAGCTTGGCCCTTGGGGCTTGCCGTAGATGTCTGGGGAGACGATGTCAGGTGGGTTGCGGCTGCTGTATATATTCTGTGTGTTCTCTCAATAAAGGCAGTTGAATGTACGGCATAAGATGATTTGCGTCTCACTCATTTCCATACATAACAGTGGCCTCATTGGCTGGACGTGTTCAAGACGTATATTGAAGCGTTGGGACTGGGTAAACTTGACGGAGTAAGGAAACGAGCATTTCTGGTTCGCAAACTCGGAGTAAGGTCAGAGAATTTTCCACACATTAGGGGAGAAGGAGTCATATGCAGATGCTGTCGGGCTGCTTGCTAGCTACTTTGCCGAACACACATGTAGCACGAAGCTGTGGGTTGACAGGCTAATGGTGCCAAAGACACTAAGCTAGCTAGCTCGGGGGAGCTAACGGCCCAGCTAGTAGCAACGGAGAAACTAGCCACGGAGCTAAATGAACACCAGACACAGAAGCTACACGCTACAAGCTACATGCTAACTAGCATGGTGAGCACAGAGAGTGACCGCAGCACTGGGGGTGAGCACACCGTGAAGAGAGAAGATGGCACAGAGGGAGAGCAGTGACCAGACTTGGCCTGTTTTCCCTGCAGCCAGAGTCAGAGCCACAGGAGGGGGAGCGTGAGCATGCTGGGAGCCTCGAAAAACAGCAGCGACAGCCAGGCATGAGCACAACACATGGCGCGACACAGCGGAGCACTTCAGACAACAAAGTGGAGGAACCAGACTGCTCCCGTGCCCCCGCCCAGCAAGCAACGGAGGTTACGACCGAGCAGATGGGTGAGGAGTCCACTTCAATGACTGACACCAAAGCGTACACTTCATGCTCTCGGGAGGAGAGTGGCTCAGTGGAGGAGTCAGACGGCTTCAGTGTCCGCGCTTGGCTGGCTGCAGTAGGAGCGACTGAGTTGGTGGGTGGAGGGTCAGTTTCAACGAGCAACACCGGAGAGGTACTAGACTGTTTCTGTACCTGAGACGAGCCGCAGGCGATGATGGAGACAGCAGGTGAAGGGTCCACAGCGTACTTTCGGCAGACAGACCTTTCGGTTCGGCATGAGAACAGACTATAGCGTGTCCGTGTGGCAGTTCCAGGTGGCGGGGCTCCGCGGGAGTCGGCTGCCGCAGTATGGGACCGGGGTCCCAGCATCATGAAGCTTGACCATGGGAGTCCGACAGCTCCAGGGATGCGGCTGCCACAAGCCACTTTCAAAGCCCCTCAGACTAAACTGTTTCCCCCGGTTGATCCACCCTTGCCATCGAAGACTGTTAAAAAAAAAAAAGACTTTTTAGTTAGGGGCACGGCTGTTCCTGGGAGAGTGGCAGAATAAACCACTTTGCCATGCGGGCCGTGTGGCAGTCTAACCACCGGCCCTAGCCTAGTTTTGTTTTGTTTGTGTTTCATGTTTCCAAATTCGGCTGGGTTTAATTCGGTGTGTTTTTCTACTTTATTGGGGGGGGTTATATGGGGGTTTTATTGTGAAGTGTGGTGTGATGACGCCGCCTGCCGGTCGCGTCATCACACCACCTTTTAAAAAGGGGCGTCCACCATTTGGGGCTCTCTTGCCCGGACGACCCCACACAGTGTGGCACCTGCTGTAATGTGCATAGTTCATAATAAACCTCAGTTCATGTGCAACCTCCGCGTTCGTCTCCTCAATACCAGGTTTGTGAACATAACACCATCACGCAGCAATAAACAACCCCAGGTCCCAAAAAGGTAAAGAGACTTTTCAGAGGTTCCGGGCTGAATCCCAAAGAGCACTAAGAAAGCTACAAAATGACTGGTGGATCAACAAAGCTGCAGAAATTCAGGGATATACTGATACTAATGATCAACAGCACTTCTTCCTTCAGCTGCTCCCTTTAGGGGTCACTGCAGTGGATCATCTGCCTCCATCTCACCCTATCCCTTGCATCTTCCTCTGTAACACCAACCCTCTCCATATCCTCCTTCACTACATCCATCAATCTTCTCTGTGGTCTTGATCTTTTCCTCCTGCCTGGCAGCTCCATCTTCAACATCCTTTGTCCAATATATCCACTATCCCTCCTCTGCACATGTCCAAACCATTTCAGCCTTGCCTCTTACTTTGTCTCCAAACTGCTCAACCTGAGGTGTCCCTCTGATATACTCATTTCTAGTCCTGTCCCTCCTAGTCACTCCCAATGAAAATCTTAACAAGGCAAGGCAAATTTATTTGTATAGCACATTTCGTGTACAAGACAATTCAAAGTGCTTTACATAAAAAACATTAAAGCATTACAGGAAGTTGCAAAATGAATACATAAGAATTTAAGAGCAAATTAAAAAGTAAATTAAAGAGAAACAAAAACAAGTTAAAATAGAATAAGACAGAAAATGTGCAAGAAATAAAAGTTACAGTACATTGTGGGAGATTAACAATTGTTCTACTGAAAGGCCGCAGCAAATAGGAAAGTTTTTAACCTGGATTTAATGCAGTTGAAAGTTTCAGCAGCCCTGATGCTTTCTGGGAGTTTGTTCCACACGTGAGGAGCATAAAAACTGAACACTGCCTCACCATGTTTGGTTCAAACTCTGGGTACAGATAGTAAGCCTGACCCTGACGACCTGATTGCTCTGGGTGGTTCATAATGAACCAGCAGATCTGAGATGTATTTTGGCCCTAAACCATGCAGCGCTTTATAAACCAACAGCAGTATTTTGAAATCTTTGAAATTCTTTGACAGACAGGAAGCCAGTGTAAAGATCTAAGGACTGGAGTTATATGATCTACTTTCTTGGTCTTAGTGAGGACTCAAGCAGCAGTGTTCTGAACTAACTGCAGCTGTCTGATGGACTTTTTAGGGAGACCTGTGAGGACAGTGTTACAGTAGCATCTTTAGCATCTTCAATTCTGCCACCTCCAGCTCCTGTATTTTTGTCAGCACCACTGTTTCCAAATCATATACAATAGCAGGTCTCACTACCATCTTGTAAATCTTCCCTTTCACTCTTGCTGCTACCCTTCTGTCAAAAAATCACCCCTGACACTCGTCTCCACCTACTCCAGCCTGCCTCCATTCTCTTCTTCACCTCTCTTGCAACAGCACTTCTATGATGCTACAAGAACAGCATATGGACCTATTAGAACAACCTGTGCTCCATTAAGATCAGCAGATGGAAACAACCTAATCAAAGATACTCCTGGCATCCTGGAAAGATGGACCAAATACCTCACAGCTCTACTTAACTACAAGAACCCAGCAGACCCTGAATTCTTTGATGACCTACCTGCCATCTACACTAAAAAATCAACTTGATGAGGCCCCAACTTATGAAGAAGTCCACAAAGCCTGTCAGAGCTTAAAGAATAACAAAGCTCCAGGACCCGATGGACTGCCAGGAGAACTCTTTAAGTATGGAGGACCCACCTTAACCAGGAAACTCCACCAATTCATCACTGCATTCTGGACTGCTGGTATTATCCGTCAGAGCTTCAAAGACCCCATCATAACTATAATTTTCAAGTGAAAGGGAAGTAAAACTAAATGTGAAAATTACAAGGGGATCTCCCTCCTCAATGTTGCCCACAAGATCCTGGCACGAGTGATGCTTTCTCATCTTATTGACTCCCCTATAATGTCACTCCTCCCAGAAACCCAATGTGGCTTCCACAAAGACCGCAGTACATCTGATATGATCTTTGTAATAAGACAAATTCAAGAAAAATGCAGAGAATAGTATAAGTACCTCTACATCTGTTTTGATGACCTGGCAAAAGCATTCAACATGGTCAACAGAAATATGCTCTGGACTGTCCTCACCAGGTTCGGGTGCCCTCCAAGGTCCCTGACCATCTTGAGAACCTTTCATGAGAGAATGTTGGCTAAAGTTTCCATAGGTGGCATTCTCTCAAATTCCTTTGAAGCGTTGGTTGGTGTGAAACAAGGCTGTGCTTTGGCCCCGGTCATTTTTAACATCTACATGGCTGCAATCACTTACCTTGTCAGATGCAACACAAATGATGAGCAAGGCATAACATACCGGTAACGACTAGATGGAAGTCCGTTCAACCTCTCCAGGCTCAAAGCACGGACACAGACAAGCACAGGCACAATCTTCTACTTCCAGTATGCAGACGATGCAAGCTATCCGGCCACCAACCCCCAAACTATGCAGTCAAACCTTGATACTTTCAGTTCTGCCTACACAAGAGGTGGACTTGCTGTCAACACCAGTAAAACTATGATCCTACCATAAACAAACATCATTCTTGATGAAGACAATCACTCACCAAGCTTCCAAATGTCCAGTTCAAAAACACCTCTACAGAGAAGAACCTGGGCAGCATCCTCTCATCTGACTGCAGCCTAGAAGATGAGATCCAGAACCGGATATGCCTAGCCTCTTCCGGTTTTGGTAAATTAAACAAAAGGGTGTTTTAGAACAGAGGCCTAACCACTACCACCAAGGTCAAGGTTTATACAGCAGTTACCCTTTCCATCCTTTTATATTGCTCTGAGACCTGGACAACCTACAGACATCATATAAGAAGACTGTAAGCATTCCACATCCACTCCTTACAATCCATTCTTGGAATTACATGGAAAGAAAAAAAGTCCACACACAACCATTCTCATGATGACACACTGCACTAGCATTAAAGCTATGTTAATAGCAAGACAACTCCGTTGGGTTGGGCATGTAATAAGAATGCCAGAAGATCGGCTCCCACACTGCCTACTGTGTGGGGTACTTGAAGATAGAAGACGTTCAGTCAGGGGACAAAAGAAAAGATTTAAAGATAACCTTAAAGGAAACCTCAAGGCATGTAATATTCCTCCAAACCAATTGGAACATCTGGCTGCAGTGGTGCTCTACCATCCACAAAGGTGCCACCTATTTTGAAGAACAAAGGACAAATGCCAGAATTGTGAAGCGAGCCATGAGACATGCCAGACTCAACAGAGCATCCATAGGTCCAGGTGACAGCATACCATGCCCCACCTGTGGCAGAAGGTGCGCATCTACGTAAATTTGGACTACAGAGCCACCAGAGATCTCACCAATCTTAAAATGGACAAAATTGCAAGAAGTGAACATCATCATCGTCTTTTGCGATGGACCACCATAAGCAAGTAGGTAAGCATGATTTAAAAAGAGCAAACACAATTGTTTGATAACAAATGGCTTCACCCAACCACTAACTATGAGTGAAAGAAAAGTCTGTGTATTATCATTCATATTCTCTGAAAAATGGCCAAAAAAAATCACAAATTCCTCCAGGGTATGTAAACTTATGAGCACAACTGTAGATGTGAAAAACAATTAAATCGTATCATATAAATACTGTGAGTTTTTATATGGCTACATTTGACTTGTTACTATCTGAGAAGCACAAAAGTGACATGAGAAAGTGCACAAGCCATTGGAAGACAACCCCACCCCCACCCTCAATAAGGCATCTTTTATGACCATACAGTACATCTCAACACAACACAAAAATGAATGGTAATGAATTACAATACAGCATGTTGAAAGGAAAAAAAAGCCTTGACAGCAATCTTTTTTTTAGTTACGTGGAACATTGCAATTTGTGAAACATAATTACTGCTCCAATTTAAGTCTCTCAGGTCAACGACAATATACATAATCTACTGATGCCAATATCAAAAAGCTGCACTGACATAAAGTCTAACGTTGCAAGGCACTCCTGCTGATTTTTTACGGTGAGGATGCTTACCTGTCAGTATTTAAATGAACCCATTTCATCAATGAAAAAAACTATTACTCAAGTCTAGAGTCCAGGACAGAGATTCCAATGTGCAACAATGCATACAGTTATGTGCATTTTGAAAGGAGGGCATTAATGTTTTGTGCATTCAGGTTTATTTACAGGTAGGGCCCATTTTTCCTCAGTCCCATGCAGTCAGACAGTTCCCCTTAAAATAAGAGTAAAGGGAAACTCCTCGTTAACAAGAAGTATAAAATTGTCAGGAGCCGAGCCGGCTTGGTTTCCCCAGCTCGGTCCTGACCTCCCTGTGGGTCTAGGTGCCGCTGTATGTGTGTATATTATGTATTTCAGTGTGCTTCCCTATCCTTAGCCACTGCTCTTGGGCCGGCAGCTGTGAGGCAGCTCTCTTTGGCTCACTCTTCTGTGAGCACTGGCTGACAGCCTGCGGGTCTGACCATGCCTCCTCACTCATTATCGCCAGCTGCTCCCACTCCCATTTGCCATCTCTCCACTCTCGCCCAGGTGCTCGCGATTTCACCATCACCAGCAATGTGTGTACTTAAGCTGCCTTGTGCCAGTCACGCATTGCTGGGTCACAGTATTGTCTGCTGAATTGACGTGTATGATGACGTGTATCTACGTGTATCTACTCCGCACATTTCATGGTTCTCTCACGCCCACACAGCGATACTGGCTGTGGGATGCCAGTGTGGGTACACGTTTCTCCTCATGCATTTGCAGGGCGATGCCAGCCCCCGAACACCAACCGTAAGTGTTTCTTTGTATTTTTGTAAGTCTTCACCTTTTTTTGGGAACTGTTTGTCATCTGTCTTCGTGTTGAATAAATGTGTTGTGGTGTAACCCCTGCACATAAATCCTCATCATTTCTCCCCTCTCTGTGTGCTGCATAAAAGCGCACGGGAGTCATGACAGAATGACTCAGCCAGGAAAAAGGATTTAGCAGGTTACACCAGCACATCACTTTTTCTTTTTTGAACTGTGTTTTTGACCCATGTAGTTTGAAGATGTTGATGGGTCGGAGTTACACGATGACTTTGGGATGGGAATGCTGCTGTGCCCTCATGAATATCGACGGCCTGATATCCTCGGCAAGCGAGTATTCTGCCCCAAAGGACGTCATGTGGTACATTAAGCTGGCAGAGTCAGAGGCTTGGTGGTGCCCTCAGCTCTCTGAGCACCCCAAAGGAGCTGAGAGGATATACCAGCTGGCAGCACTACGATGCGAGTACAGCGAGGGGGAGAGGAGGTCCCTGAAGAAGACCAGGCTCGCGCCGAGGGGAGGGTGCTCCTGGGACGCCGCTGAAACTGTCTTCTGATAGGACTCCACTCCCGCTCTCACTAAGCCAGCTCCAGCTTACAAGGGACAGCATCGTCCTGCGTGGAAATGACGGGAGAAGCCCTCTTCATCCTCAGTGGCCATCATCCCTCCAGCTGCTGCAATGTCTGACAGGGCCACCCCGGGAACGCCCACCTCTGTCACCAGGGAGACAGCTCCTCCACCTTCGACGGAGAGGGACGGCAATCATCCTGCTGCAGCCATGCACAACGAACTCTGGGAGAACAGGCAAGTGTTTTTTCATTCCATTCAATTAAATCATGAAGGACCTTGTCTGTCTCCCGAGGGAGAGGCCCAGCCTCAGCAGTCCGCTGCGTCCTCTCCTCCGGCTGCACTTGGTAACTCATCCCTATTTCCTCTGTGTCTCCTCCCTTTATCCCTGAGTGCCTGTCGGTCCTGGAACTGAGCTGCCAGATGGTGGAGTTTGGGGCCCTGGATGATCCTGCCCAGGGGCCCGCACAGACGTGTTTTCCTGCAGCCATGCCGGTGGAGTCCCCTGCGTTGAAGCCGCTGCAGGGGTATGAAGAGACTGCTATGACCATCTCACCAGCTGTGGAGGTGACCGCAGTGGAATGGGAGCCAGAGTCAGACCTCCTGGAGGCCGGACCCGGGATCACATCGTTAAGTTCGACGGAGTCCTGGATGGCGGTGGAGCTCCAACTCAGGCAAGTTCTCTCCCTTGTATTCCTTATGTCTGTATTTGAGAGATCTTGCCTGACTCTTGGGGAGGAGAGTCAGGTGCAGCCCTTGGCTACATATGAACTCGTGTCGCCAGGCTCCTCCGCTGCCGGCAACCCTAACCACCTTTCTTCTCCTGCTGTCTCTGAGCCTTCGTCTAGGGTTGCTGGAGAGGGTGCGCCGTCGCCAGAGGTTGTCGTGGGTCTGGTCTGACCTGCGGAGGATGCCGCTGCTCCAGCTCCTCCTGCCAGGGTCATCAGGGTTCCCCCCATCGACCGCCTCCTCAGCCTGGTGCTCCTGTGGGTTGGTCCGCTCGCCGTGGGGGCAGCAGGGGCCTAACCAGGCTCCACCATGGGTGCAGCTAGGCTCCAGCTGGGGTCCACTGTGGGTGCAGCTGTGTCCCAGACCGGGACCATCAAGGGTGCTGCCAGTCAGCCTGAGGTCGCCAGGGCCATCACTCCTCAGCCCGACGCCGTCGTCGTCCCCATCTCCTCCCAGTCTTACACCTTGGGGGTTCCCTCCCTACAGGCCGGTCACTCATCAGAGTGACCAGAGTGGGCAGGCCGCCTCCTGCTCCACCCCCCAGGTCCTGGTGGCTCTACAACGTTGGCCGACCGCCGGAGGGACTGAGTTTCTGGGCCAGGTGGCCTGTGTTTTCTGGTAAGCCACTGGACTCAGTTCGACGGACTGCTGCTGGGCCTGGGACTCTGGGCAGCCACCAGAGCCTCCATGCTTTTGGACTTGGGTGGGTTAATTGTGGGCCCTGGGTGGGGTATTTTGTTCCCTCCTTTCCTGTTCCCCCTACCTCCCACCCTGGGGTTATTTTTTTCTGTTGTTCCTATTGGGGGGGGGGGGGGTCCTCGAGATGTTACCTTGGGTGTCTGGCAATCTACCACTTGAGAGGGGGGCTCTGTCAGGAGCCGAGCCGGCTTGGTTTCCCTGGCTCGGTCCTGACCTCCCTGTGGGTCTAGGTGCCGCTGTATATGTGTATATTATGTATTTCAGTGTGCTTCCCTATCCTTAGCCACTGCTCTCTGGCCGGCAGCTGTGAGGCAGCTCTCTTTGGCTCACTCTTCTGTGAGCACTGGCTGACAGCCTGCCGGTCCGACCACGCCTCCTCACTCATTATCACCAGCTGCTCCCACTCCCGTTTGCCATCTCTCCACTCTCGCCCAGGTGCTTGCAATTTCACCATCACCAGCAATGCATGTACTAAAGCAGCCTTGTACCAGTCACGCATTGCTGGGTCACTGTATTATCTGCTGAATTGTCAGTGTTTAGTCTGATGTCAGGACTTCAACGACGTGTATCCACTCTGCGCATTTCGTGGTTCTCTCATGCCCACACAGCGATACTGGCTGTGGGACGCCAGCGTGGGTACATGTTCCTCCTCATGTGTTTGCAGGGCAATGCCAGCCCCCGAACACCAGCCGTAAATGTTTCTTTGCATTTTGGCAAGTCTTCACCTTTTTTGGGAACTGTTTGTCATCTGTCTTCGAGTTGAATAAATGGGTTGTGGTGTAATCCCTGCACGTAAATCCTCATCATTTCTCTCCTCTCCATGCGCTGTGTAAAAGCGCACGGGAGTCATGACATAAAATGAGATTCCTACTCAAAATCTGGGACAAAGGACATTTTTGGTTCGCAAAAAAACAAACATAACTCCAGCTACCAAACATGCATGAATAATATTGGAGTTTTTCAATAATGAATATTAGAGCCATCCATGAAATGTAATTGTCAGGCCATTTAAAGCAACACACTAAATTTGATTTTAAGGCTGAAAAAGTCCTTTGGGAATATTATCCTCTGATGTTCCAGCAGTGAGATTGAATTGAGAGGAAACAAACTAGATTATTACCCATAAAAAGTAAGGTAAGAAACTGTGTTTATAATCTTTCAGATTCCTAATATTTGCCATTTTTATCATTGTATCATATTTCCACACATCCTGTACACAGCCTCTGATGACAAGACCTCATACACAGCAGGAAAATTGAGTATTGAACACGTCAACATCTTTCCAATTAAACATATTTCTGATGGAGCCATTGACCTGAGATATTCACCAGATATCAGTAACAACCCAAGTAATCCATACATACAAAGAAATCAAGGCAACTGTGTTCACAAAACAAGTTATATTTAATGAAGTAGAATGACACAGGGAATAAGTATTGAACACACCACAAAGAACTCATGATGGGTAGAAGCAAAAAGCTCTCTCTAGACCTTTGCAGCCTTATTGTTGCAAAACAATGATGGTATTGGTTACAGGCACATTTCTAAACTGCTGAATATTCCAGTGAGCACTCTTGGAGCCATCATTCGGAAGTGGAAAGAACATCATTTTACCATAAACCGGCCATGACTAGGAGCTCCTCACAAGATTTCTGACAGAGGAATCCAAAGAATTACCATAAGTGTTGTCCAAGAGCAAAAGACCACTTGTGGAGAGCTCCAGAAAGACCTGGAGTTAGCAGGTACTGCTGTTTCAAAGAAAACAATAAGTAATACACTCAACCGACAAGGGCCCTATTCCCGCTCACCTTGCAAGGCTCCATTGCTGAAGAAAAAGCATGTTGAAGCTCATTTGAAATTTGCTGCAAAACATTTGGGCAAGCCAGTAAAATATTGGGAGAATATAGTTTGGTCAGATGAGACCAAAACTGAACTTTTTGGATGCCACAACACACAGCATGTTTGGAGAAGAAATGGCACTGCACATCAGCCCAAAAACACCATACCAGCAGTGAAGTTTGGAGGTGGGACCATCATGGTGTGGGGGTGTTTTTCAGCACATGGTACAAACAGACTTCATATAAATGAAGGGAAGATGAATGGACAAATGTACAGACATCCTTGATAACCTGTTGCAAAGGTCTACAGAGTTCTTTGTGGTGTGTTGAATACTTATTCCCTGAGCCACTGCACTTTATTGAATATAACTTGTTTTGTGAACACAATTGCCTTGATTTCTTTGTATGTATGGATTACTTGGGTTGTTACTAATATCTGGCGAAAATCTCAGGTCAATGGCTCCATCAGAATTATGTTTAATGAGAAAAATGCTGATGTGTTCAATACTTATTTTCCCCAATGTATTTTGCATACTATGATGTCACAGCAAAAATGGCACAATAAAAAACTTCAATACAGTCAGCTGTGATCGACATACAGGAGAAGCTTTGTTTATATAGTAAATCACTGAACTTCTCTGAATGAATCTATGGCTCTATTCCCATTATTGTAATGACATATTGATGGCAAATCCTAAGAGGGTATGCGCTTGTGATACACAGAGAAAGAAACGAGGAGGAAGAGTAAGGAACTACTGGATGCCAAGTTTATTTGAGGATAGAGGTTTCGTCCCAATAAGTTTTGAGTCTGACATTGGACTAACAACTCCCTCGATGAGGTTCTTGTTACAGTCGCCTATGCTGCTGTCTGATGATAGTTGGGGGTAGGTGACACTTCCCGTCAGGTCCATCAGATCTTCAAGAGCCCGGGTGTTACTTATGCCACTGAGCTGGATATCATTGACAGGTGAGAACTCTGGGATTGAAATGAGCTCTTCCCTTGAAGCTGGGCTGAAATACACAATAAATGCCAAGAATACACACAGTATTCATGTTTTTCAAACACAGATGGATCAGTGTGACATGCTACAAGCCCTTATTTCTATGAAAGGGTTAGAGTTCACCACTCACCTGACCTCCATCGATTGCACTTCGTCCGACCCTGTGCGTCTTACATTTAAAGGTTCCAGTTTGATAACTGGTGGTGACAGGCGTCCCACCAACAGGGGTGCCAGGGGCGGTCTGATGACTTCAACCTGGCTCAGTCCTTGAACCTTCCCCTTCGTTGAAGTCACATCCATTTGCTGGTTGCTTACTTGAGCAGTTTCGCTGCAACAACCTTCCATCTTCACAGCTCTGACTGAGCCACTATCCTCTCTTTGGTTAACTCTGGCACAGGCTGTCAGCTTTGTTGAGTCTTTTTTCATTTGGCTCATGACATTATTTACTCTGAGCTGCTTATTTACATTCATCTCCTCCTCTCTTCCCTGCTGTTTGAGAACACACTTGGCTTCTGCAATAGCGCTACCACTCTCATCCCTGAGTTGTTTAGCGTCAGATTTCTTGTCAGGAACACCATGTGCCGGTGTCATAAGACGAGTGCTGTTTTTATCTTGCATACTCTTCTGATTGTCCATCTGCGCTGTCACTGCTGCTTCTTTTTTCACAAGGGCACAGTCCTCTTTTCTGACCTGCTCCTTGATAACCTGAATCTCAGCCTTTTCCACTGCCTGTTCACTCACCTGAGCATTGGTCTGAATATTCTTTACATCCCCTGTGGAGAACAAAGATATCACAGTGGGCTTCACTTCATTTGGACTGTCCATATACTACTAATCCTGATCTTTATTCAGGCTTGAATAGAAGAATATATTAGGCGAATATGTCAAAAATTAGCATTGCAATTGGTTAAATAGATCACAGATGGACAGCTCAAATGTGTTAATGCGTACAGTGTTCAGAGCAGTGCCGCAGACCGGGCAAAAATATATCCTTCAAGGGCATTTTGAAGAGCAGCTAATTTTATAGTCAGCTCCCATGGTACTTCACTGAAAGGTGCCCTTTCAGCTCCAAAAATAAAGCCCTTGGCTGTTGTTCCATATTCAACCAAACACAATAAAAACTGAACTGACAGATCAACAGCCAAAGTATCAAAATCATTACATTACAGCAAAATAAAGACTGCTGAAAATCATAAAACTTGCTGTAGCACATGCCGAAAACTTGCCATTACATGAATTAAATCAGTGGTTCTCAATGTGGGACCTCCAGAGACCATGACCCAGAGTCAAGGGGTCCACAACGTAATTACATATAAGCCCATCCCCAAACAGCAAATGTGGGGATTAAAGAAACAACAATGGCAGAGAAAGTTATGAATAAAATAAAGGACATGGGTTCAAGAATTGTGTTTTTACAAGAAACTCATCTGATAGAGGAGGATGTTAAAAGAATTAGGAGTAGATGGCAGGGAAGTGTATTCACCTCTTCATTTTCATCCCGAGCCAGGGGAGTTATGACTCTCATACATAAATCAGTTCCTTTTCAGGTGAAAAATGTAATTGGAGACAAATTTGGAAGATATGTAATCATTCAAGGTTCTTTGCTATTAGAAAATATAAATCTTGTGAACTTATATGGTCCCAATATAGATGATCAGAAGTTCTTTGCTAATTTATTTCTCATCTTATCATCACTTACAGGGCAACATATAATAGCAGGGGATTTTAATTGTACATTGAATCCAGGTGTGGATAGATCAACAGGACTGGATTGTACGCACATTGGATGTAGGATGACTATTAATCATTTTATGAAAGAATTGAGATTGTTAGATATATGGAGAGAAATGAAACCACAAGTTAAAGCCTATTCTTGTTATTCCAGTACCTACAAGACATTCTCACGTATTGATTATTTTTTGATTTCCACAGAATTAAGGTCCAAGATTCAAAACTGCTTTTATGATAACATCGTGATCTCTGATCATGCACCCTGTTGTCTAATATATGTAGATAAAAAATTGACAAAGGAATCAGGTAGATGGCAATTTCAGCATAAATGGCTTCAGGATGAGGAATTTGTCAAGTATATAGAAAAACAGATAGACGAGTTCTTTGACATCAATACTACACAAACATCAGCATGTGTAAAGTGGGAGGCTTTCAAAGCTTTTATTAGGGGACAAATTATTAGTTATACAGGATCAAAATCTAAGAAGACTCGAGAGGAGAGAGCTAAATTGGAACATAAAATAAAAAGTCTTCAGGAAAAAGTGTATGCAGGAAGTGACCCAAGGTTGGAGAATGAATTACTGATTTTGAGAGCTGAATACGACAAAAAATCAGCGAATAGAGCTGCCTCGAGTCTTCTAAGATTGAAACAATCTTTTTATGAACAAGGTGAAAAATCAGGAAAATTATTAGCATGGCAGATTAAACAATTGGAAATTAAAACACCAATTACCAGTATTATAAGTAACGGACAGGTAGTTATAGATCCTTTAGAAATTAATAGAGCCTTTAGAGATTACTATGAAAAATTATATGATACCAAAAATGAACCTGATTTAACAAAACTAAATGGGTTTTTGAACGAACTATCTATACCGTGTATTCCAAATGAAAACAGGGAGATATTGGAGTCTAAAATTAGTCAAGAAGAAGTTGGGCTAGCCATTGATAATATGAAATCAGGAAAAAGTGCAGGACCAGATGGTCTTCCAGTTGACCTTTATAAAAAATTTAAGAATAAATTAATAAAACCTTTTTTGGAAATGGTTTTAGAAGCATTTCAAAATAATAATTTACCATCATACATAAATAATGCCTTAATTATACTGCTGCCAAAACCAGGTAAGCCCTCTAATAAATGTGAAAATATGAGACCAATAAGCCTATTAAACGCCGACCTTAAGATAATCTGTAAAATTTTAGCAAGACGAATACAAGAAATTTTACCAAATATTATTAATCGAGATCAGAATGGCTTTATAAAGGGTAGACAAGGCTTCCATAATGTAAGAAGACTATTTAATATTATTTATTTTAATAAAGAAGCACCGGATACAGCTCTCCTATCATTGGACGCCGAAAAGGCCTTTGATAGAGTTGAATGGCCCTTTCTTTTTGAAGTCCTACAAAGGTTTGGACTTGGAAATAATTTCATAAAATGGGTTCAAATAATATACAATAATGCTACAGCAGAAATCCTAACAAATAACAATATTTCAAAACCAATAAAAATCAATAGAGGATGTCGACAAGGCTGTCCACTTTCACCTTTACTGTTTACTATGGCAATTGAACCTTTAGCGATAGCGATACGTTTACATTCACAAATATATGGAATTAAAGTTGGACCAACAGAACATAAAATCTCCCTGTACGCCGATGATATAATTTTGTTTATGTCGAATCTAAAAAAATCAATTCCAACCTTGTTGAATTTAATAAAGAATTTTGGGGAAATATCAGGATATAAAATAAATAAAACTAAATCTTCAATATTAATGCTAAATGAGACCCAGAGAAATTACCCAGCCCCTGAGGTAAATCAATTCAATGTTGTAAATCAGTTTAAATATTTAGGAATCCAAATTATGCCTAAGCTAGAATCAGTCGCCAGTGTCAACTATGAAGCCTTAATGTCAGATATCAATGAGTTAACTCAGAGATGGATGTCACTACCAATGTCGATGATCGGGAGAATCAATATACTTAAAAGTAATATTTTACCTAAAATACTTTATTTATTTCAATACATTCCCTTATCACCACCTTTAGATCTATTCTCAAGAATAAAAAAAAAGTTAGTGGAATTTATATGGAACAACAGGAGGGCTAGATTACGTCTGTCTTTATTATATTTACCATTTGATCGTGGAGGTCTGAAATGTCCAAATTTTATGTTGTATTATTGGTCGGCACAACTGAGGTCTATGACATATTATTTTTCATCAAATGATCTCCCTCACTGGACTGAAATGGAATCATACAATTTACCTTTACCTCTTCCCATATTCATATACTCAGATTCGGCAAAAAAATTACAAAAACAAGTTAAAAATCCATTTGTAAAGCATATGATCAAAATATGGTGTGAAGCTAAAAACTATTTAAAAGAACCACAGTTATTGTCACAATTTAGTCCAATATGGGGTAATCAATATTTTAAACCAGGGAGAGCGGACGCTGTATTTAAAGTATGGAATTTAAAAGGGATACAAAAGATTCAGGATTTATATTTGCCATGTGCAGATAACATAATGTCTTTTGAAGAGCTGAGGATCAAATTTAATCTCAATAGAACACATTTTTTTAAATATCTTCAACTTAGAAACTTTATTCGATCAAATCAAAATAAAGCTCTCACTCGACCTATTTATTCATCCTTGGAAAAAATGATGATGAAAGATAGTAAAAGAAAGGGTATTATTTCAGAGTTTTATAACTCATTGACACTATCTTCAAGTGAACATTCACTGAAAAGATTAAACTACTGGAAAGAAGATCTGCAAATTGAAATTTCAGAGGAACAATGGGAATTGGCTTGTACAGAAGCTCAAACCAAATCAATAAATGCACGCCTTAAATTGATACATTTCAAATGGTTAATGCGGATGTATGTTACACCGGAGGAGTTAAATAGATATAACAAAAATATACCAGATACATGCACAAAATGCATGGAAAGTAAAGGAACCCTATTTCATTGTTTATGGGAATGTAGATTAATAAGAATGTTTTGGGAGGAGGTGAGGGTAACAATTGAAAAAATAATCTCAAAACAAATCATATTGAATCCTAAACTGTTTCTGTTGGGTCTGTACCCAGAAAAGCATAATTTTAATAAAAGTGAAAGAACATTCATAGACCTCAGTTTGCTTAATGCCAAAAAATGTATTGCACTATTATGGAAAAAGACTCATAGACCAGATGTGACTCAGTGGTTAAGACAGATGTTAACAAACCTTCCATTAGAAAGAATAACATATATACTGAAATCAAAGGAAATTGTGTTTGAGAATATATGGAGACCTTTTATTGATTATGTAAAAAATTTAAACATAACTCTTGAAGAAGAAGGTGAATGATGTGTGTGGACCTTGTAAATTCCAAACTGGTGAACATAATATGTATACTTATGTATTGGATTGTCTAGACTAAACAGAGGAGCATTGTTGAAGACTTGATTTTGTTGGTGGTTGTTGGTGTTTTTAGTGCATTTTTTTTTTTTTTTGTAGTACTTTAGCGTTAGTGTTTGATTGTTTGTATCATGTTTGTTAAAAAAAAAAAAAAGGTTCAATAAAGATATTGTGGAAAAAAAAAAAAAACAATGGCAGAGAAACAGAAAGGTCATTTAACTACACAGACAGGATTCTTCTGTTAGCCCAAGCTTGAGTTAAAGGGTCACTGACTGCACTTTTTCCATGTTTTAACAGCTCACTCATGTCTTAATGAAGTGTTTCTGACTTATTTTGTTCACATTTTCTTTATTTGTTTAATTACTGAAGAAAATTCGTTATGTATTTTTCCTGTTTTTTTTTTTTAAATGCTCTGATTTAAAGCCTATCACTTTAAGAAACATCCTTCACCTATTCAACTCCGCCCTCCCTCTGATGTCAGTTAGCCATTAGCTGACTAGTTTCTAGCCTTTAGATTTTAGCCTCCTTCTAGCTTGGATGAGAGGCACTGGCTCACTGATCCACAGTCGATGGTGCATCTTGTGTCACTGCGGCCCATCTCCCAATAACTTTGCCGTGATTCCACAACAAATCACTAGCACTGCGTGCCGGGCAGCCACCCGATCACCACAACCCACCTGGCCCAGGACCTGAGGTTGCTGGCCGAGCAGAGGCAAAACCTGCCCAGCCATGGCATCTCAAAGGGCAGTGTCCCATTCTGCAAGACTCCGGTCCGCTCCCACGACCAGCTGGGGGACACCCTGTCATGAGGTGGCTCTCCTATGCTGCCCGCAGGAGCAAAATCACATGGAAGCCCAGAGGACAGTGGGGGAGCTGGCAGTGAGAGCCAGCAGCTTTCAGCCAGCACCTCTGAGTCCAAGGCCAGGTCAGTTGCAGTGACCTGTGCACCAGTGCTGGCAATTTGGTGTGGAATCACGGTGAAATTATTGGTAAATGAGCCAGATGAAGCAAGGTATATTGTCAACTGGATGGCTATTAGAGTGACTAAGATCTGAAGAAAATAATATAAGCCACACTCGGTGCAAGCCTCCTGGTACCAGTGTTAGTTCAGGGGCTAATAGGCTACCTTTAGCACCCCTTCTATCTACATGACAGACAGCAAGGTGGGCCAATAATAGAGCAGTGGGTGGGTTTCAAGGATGGCAGTGGGTTGGCTTTGTCAAATCATGATGTATATGATTTACCTGGAAGAGTCAAAAACATTTCTGGTGTTTCTAGGAGAGAAAAATGAGATAAAGACTGTTTTTTAAAGAGAATTGACTGTTTTGAATTTTTTTTGAACACAGCCACACGGGGTGCACAAGCCAGTGCACTCCTAGTGCCGATCCCAAGGCCGGGTAAATGGGAAGGGTTGTAGCAGGAAGGGCATCCAACGTAAAACGTTTGCCAAATCAAACATGTGGATCACGACGAATGAGACTTTTACACCGGATCGGTCAAGGCCTGGGTTAACAACAACCGCTACTGGTGCTGTTAACCGACAGGGTGCCAGTGGAAACTGGGCTACTGTTGGTCGAAAATTGAGGAGGAGGAGAGAGGGAAGGCGTGTTAGAAGGGAGAGAGAGAAAAGGAAAGGTCAAAGTGTGGAGGTGAGAGTAGGGACGTGTAGGGACTATGACCAGTAAAGGCAGAGAGTTGGCTGATATGATGGAGAGAAGAAAGGTAGATATACTGTGTGTTCAAGAAACCAGATGGAAGGGAAGCAAGGCTAGAAGCATCGGAGGTAGATTTAAACTGTTCTACCATGGTGTAGATAGGAAGAGAAATGGAGTAGGAGTAATCTTGAAGGAAGAGTATGTGACGAGTGTTCAGGAGGTAAAGAGGGAGTCACACAGAATGATCAGTTTGAAGCTAGAAGTCAAAGGTGTGATGTTGAATGTTGTCAGTGTGTATGCCCCACAAGTTGGATGTCAGGTAGAAGAGAACGAGGAATTCTGGAGTAAGTTGGATGAAGTGGTAGAGAGTCTTTCTGGGGAGGGGGGTGGGGAGAGATTGGTGATTGAAACAGACTTTAATGGACATGTAGGTGAAGGGAACGGAGGTGATGAGGAGGTTCTGTGTAGGTATGTCTTAAGGAGAGAAATGTGGGAAGAGATGGTTGTGGATTTTGCTAAAAGGATGGAAATGGCTGTGGTGAACACATTTTAAGAACAGAGAGGAACATAGGGTGACATACAAGGGTGGAGGAAGATGCACACAGGTGGACTGCATCTTATGCAGAAGGAGAAATCTGAAAGAGATATGAGACTGCAAGGTGGTGTCAGGGGAGAATGTAGCTAGACAGCATCGTATGGTAGTCTGTAGGATGACTTTGGAAAGCAAGAAGAGGAAGAGAGTGAAGGCAGAGCCAAAGACTAAGTGGGTGAAGTTACAGAAGGAAGAAGGTCGCACAGAGTTCAGGAAGGAGTTAATACAGGCTCTGGGTGGTAGGGAGGAATTACCAGATGACTGGGAAAGTACAGCAAAAGTATTGAGGAAAACGGGTAGAAAGGTATGTGGTGTATCCAGTGGTCAGAGGAAGGAAGACAAGGAGACTTGGTGGTGGAATGAGGAGGTACAGGAAAGTATTCAAAGGAAGAGGTTAGCAAAGAAAAAGTGGGATAGTCAAGAAGATGAAGAAAGTAAACAGGAGTATTTGGAATCTAGCAAAGAGAGAGGTGGCAAAGGAAAAGGCATATAGTGAGTTGTATGAGAGTCTGGACACTAAGGAAGGAGAAAAGGAGTTGTATCGATTGGCTAGACAGAGAGATCGTGCTGGAAAGGATGTACAGCAGGTTAGGTTGATTAAGGACAGAAATGGTAATGTACTAACAAATGACGAGCGTGTGTTGAGAAGGTGGAAGGTGCACTTTGAAGAGCTGATGAATAAAGAAAATGAGAGAGAGGAGGATGGATGAAGGAAAGATGGTGAACAAGGAAGTCCCGGAGATTAGCAAGGCAGAAGTGAGGGCAGCTTTGAAGAGGATGAAGAATGGAAAGGCAGTTGGTCCAGATGACATACATGTGGAGGTATGGCGATGTTTAGGAGAGATGGCAGTGGACTTTTTAACCAGATTGTTTAACACAATCTTGGAGAGTGAGAGAATGCCTGAGGAGTGGAGAAGAAGTGTTTTGGTACCAATTTTCAAGGACAAAGGTGATGCTCAGAGCTGTAGTAACTACAGAGGCATAAAGTTGATCAGCCACACTATGAAGATACAGGAAAGAGTTGTTGAAGCCAGGTTAAGAGGAGAGGTGACAATCAGTGAATAGCAGTATGGTTTCGTGCCAAGAAAGAGTACTGCAGATGCAATATTTGCTCTAAGAGTGCTGATGGAGAAGTATAGAGAAGATCAAAAGGAGTTGCACTGTCTTTGTGGATCTAGAGAAAGCATATGATAGGGTGCCAAGAGAGGAAGTGTGGTACTGCATGAGAAAGTCAAGAATGGCAGAGAAGTATGTGAGAGTGGTGCAGGACACGTATGGGGACAACGAGACGGTGGTGAGGTGTGCTAGGAGTGACAGATGGGTTCAAGGTGGGGGTGGGGTTACATCAGGGATCAGCTCTGAGCCCCTTCTTGTTTGCCTTGGTGATGGACAGGCTGACAGACAAGGTCAGGCAGGAGTCTCCGTGGACCATGATGTCTGCAGAGACATTGTGATCTGCAGTGAGAATAGGGAGCAGGTGGAAGAGAACCTGCGGAGGTGGAAGTATGCTCTGGAGAGAAGAGGAATGAAAGTCAGTAGAAGCAAGACAGAATACATGAGTGTAAATGAGAGGGAGGCAGGTGCAACAGTGAAGATGGAAGGAGTAGAGGTTGTGAAAGTAGATGAGTTTAAATACCTGGGGTCGACAATCCAAAGCAACAGAAAATGCACAAGAGAGGTGAAGAAGAGAGTGCAGGCAGGGTGGAGTGGGTGGAGACGAGCCTCAGAGGTGATTTGTGACATACAGAAATGGACAAAATTGTTGGTACCCCTCTGTTAATGAAAGAAAAAACCACAATGGTAACAGAAATAACTTGAATCTGACAAAAGTGGTAATAAATAAAAATTCTATGAAAATTAACCAATGAAAATCAGACAATGCTTTTGAATTGTGGTTCAACAGAATTATTTTAAAAAACAAACTCATGAAACAGGCCTGGACAAAAATGATGGTACCCCTAGAAAAGATTGAAAATAATGTGACCATAGGGACATGTTCAACCAAGATGTGTCCTCTAATTAACATCACAGATGTCTACAAACTTGTAATCAGTCAGTCTGCCTATTTAAAGGGTGACAAGTAGTCACTGTGCTGATTGGTGACATGGTGTGTTCCACACTAAACATGGACCAGAGGAAGCAAAGGAGAGAGTTGTCTCAGGAGATTAGAAAGAAAATTATAGACAAGCATGTTAAAGGTAAAGGCTATAAGACCATCTCCAAGCAGCTTGATGTTCCTGTGACTACAGTTGCACATATTATTCAGAAATTTAAGATCCACGGGACTGAAGCCAACCTCCCTGGACGTGGCCGCAGGAAGAGACGGATAATACGAATGGTAACAAAAGAGCCCAGAACAACCTCTAAACACATTCATGGTGAACTCCAAGGTCAAGGTACATCAGTGTCAGATCGCACCATCCGTTGTTGTTTGAGCCAAAGTGGACTTCATGAAAGACGACCAAGGAGGACACCACTGTTGAAAACAAACCATAAAAAAGCCAGACCAGAATTTGCCAAACTGCATGTTGACAAGCCACAAAGCTTCTGGGAGAATGTCCTATGGACAGACGAGACAAAACTAGAACTTTTTGGCAAGGCACATCAGCTCTATGTTCACAGACACAAAAATGAAGCATACCAAGAAAAGAACACTGTCCCTACTGTGAAACATGGAGGAGGTTGTGTTATGTTCTGGGGCTGCTTTGCTGCATCTGGCACAGGGTGTCTTGAATCTGTGCAGGGTACAATGAAATCCCAAGACTATCAAGGTATTCTAGAGAGAAATTTGCTGCCCAGTGTCAGACAGCTTGGTCTCAGTCACAGGTCATGGGTCTTGCAACAGGATAATGACCCAAAACACACAGCTAAAAACACCCAAGAATGGCTAAGAACGAAACACTGGACTATTCTAAAGTGGCCTTCTATGAGTCCTGATCTAAATCCTATTGAACATCTGTGGAAGGAGCTGAAACATGCCATCTGGAGAAGGCACCCTTCAAACCTGAGACAACTGGACCAGTTTGCTCATGAGGAGTGGGCCAAAATACCTGCTGAGAGGTGCAGAAGTCTCACTGACAGTTACAGAAATCGTTTGATTGCAGTGATTGGCTCAAAAGGTTGTGCAACAAAATATTAAGTTAAGGGTACCATCATTTTTGTCCAGGCCTGTTTCATGAGTTTGTTTTTTAAAATAATTCTGTTGAACCACAATTCAAAAGAACTGTCTGATTTTCATTGGTTAATTTTCATAGAATTTTTATTTATTACTACTTTTGTCAGATTCAAGTTATTTCTGTGACCATTGTGGGTTTTTCTTTCATTAACAGAGGGGTACCAACAATTTTGTCAACGTCTCTAAGGGCAGCAGCAAGAGTGAAAGGGAAGATTTACAAGACGGTAGTCAGACCTGCTATGATGTATGGTTTGGAGACGGCCGTACTGACAAAAAGACAGGAGATGGAGCTGGAGGTGGCAGAGTTGAAGATGCTAAGATTTTCATTGAGAGTGACTAGGTTGGACAAGATTAGAAATGAGTATATCAGAGGGACAGCTCAGGTTGAGCAGTTTGGAGACAAAGTAAGAGAAGCAAGACTGAGATGGTTTGGACATGTGCAGAGGAGGGATAGTGGATATATTGGACAAAGGACGTTGAAGATGGAGCTGTCAGACTGGAGGAAAAGAAGCAAGACCACAGAGAAGATTCATGGATGTGGTGAAGGAGGACATGGAGAGGGTTGGTGTTACAGAGGAAGATGAAGGGATAGGGAGAGATGGAGACAGATGATCCGCTGTGGAGACCCCTGAAGGGAGCAGCCGAAAGAAGAAGATTGCTTTGAAATTTTTAAATGATTACATGACCAATAGACACATTTCAGACAGTTAAAACCTACAAACACATCATTTTTCAATCAATGGCCCCTTTAAATATGAACACTTTTTTTTATAAATTGAAAACAACTCGTGTCTACAAATAGGGTTGGTAACAGCAGTTGAAAATACCATTACAGTGTACATTTACATAATAATATGGTAAATATGTAAAAGTACTTGCTTATTCCATAATAATTGTTCATCTGGATCTGTGGGGTTATGAATCAAAGGTATATTTCAAATCTAACTTTATCAGTCACTTCAAAACCAAAGCTTGTTGTGTAGCGATGATTTATTAAAAAGTTATGGAAAAATCAGAGGAAAAATAGTCCACATTACCAAATGGCTGCCCCCAATGCACTAAACTGAGTGACGATATGCAAATGTCTGGAGTGAATTTTGTTTTATTGAGAACAGTGATGGAATACCAAAGTTTTCATACATCAAAAAGTGTCCAAAAGGAACATCTCTGTAGTAACTGGGTGAAAGTTCTGGATGACAAATAGTTCCAATAGTTCTGAGAATACAAAGCAATACAGGAGGATTACTTTCCCCTTGTAGAGGGTCCCTGGCCCCAAAATGCTGAGAACCCCTGAAATCGAACATAAATCACACATGCCCTGTTTGCAACAGCTGCAAGGTGCACAGCCAGGGGCAGAATAAGCATGGAGAGCAAGCAAACGTAAAGGATCTGCGGGGTGACCAGATATCGTACTAACCTGTTGGTGAGACAGATTTTGTCTCTACCTGTTCCTCCTTGTGATTATGCAGAGACAATAAAGTCAACGATTGGGGAAAATCAGGACACAAAACAGGAGAATCACCAACAATAGTATTTAATCAACATAATAAAGGAAATTCATATCAAACAACAAATCCCATTTTTAAAGACGAATTAGATCAGCAGGTGTTTAAAGGAAGCAGGGTTCACTGTATGAGACGGTATCCCTACGGTACCTTTAGGTCAGCTTCAACCTTCCTTGTTCTCTTCATGATTTCTTCAATTCTCTGCAAAACAGCAGTCAGAAGCAGATATATGAAGTGAAAAAAGGTTAATTTCCTTTTTAATAGTGTACTGTAACTTTTAAATAACCTTTTTTCTTAGTTGCCTCTCCTCCTCTTCTTGTTGTGTCAGCAATTCCCTGTCTTGCCTCTGACGCTCTGCATCTTCTAGAGCCTGAATTTTGGATTTTTCTTTCTATTCAGAGCAGCAGAACAACCATATATAAACAAAATCTTTAGTTATATAATGTTATATTAGCTCACCCCTTACTCTACACATTATAATGGCAGCTGACCTCTTTGTCCAGCTGCTTCTGTATTTCGTCTTGTTGTTGCTTCTTTATTTTATCTTCTTTTTTCACAGGAGAATCTTCCTCACGTTTCTCTCTTCCTTTAGCTTGCTGGTTTTGGACCGTCTGCTGCTGCTGCTCCTGCACAAGTTGCTTCTGTATTTGCTCTTCCCTCGGTCTGAACAGCAGAGAAATTAACCCATTATATACATACATCTTCCATTTAAACCCTTTATTTCTCCAACCTTTAACCCCAGTCAGTGGACTCACCTTTCTTTCTCCTCCTGTTCCCGTTTTTTGTCCTCCAGCTCTTTCTGAGCTCGGGCCTGACGCCTGTGCTCTGCCAGCAGCCTGCTAGCCTCTTCTGCATCCACTGTGCCGGCTGCCACCTTACCTGATTCTGTCATTCATAGATATATCACACAAGAACTGTATTTTAGATATTAAGGCATGGATGGCAGCAAATTTTCTTCAGCTTAACCAGGACAAAACTGAAGTTTTAGTTATCGGTCCTGAGGCTCAGAGAGAGAAAAATTTTATCAAAATTACATAGTTTGTCCTTTTCTCCATCCCAACATGTTAAGAGTTTGTGTGTTATATTAGACTCTGAGCTTGGTTTTACTCCACACATTAAAAGTAGAACACAAACAGGATTCTGTCATCTAAAGAACGTAGCCAGAGTTCGCCCAATTCTCTCTCTCGAGCAAAGATGGAGACACTGATGCATGCTTTTATCACCAGCTGTATTGATTCTTGTCATGCCCTGCTCTCTGGTTTTCCCAAAAAGACAATTTTAAATCTGCAGTTATTACAGAATTCAGCTGCACGTGTTCTCACGAGGACCAGACGGCAGGATCACATCACCCCGGTCTTAAAGTCATTGCACTGGCTCCCCGTGTCCTTCAGGATCAATTTTAAGGTTCTTTTACTGGTCTATAAATGTCTGCACAGTCTTGGGCCTTCTTATTTATCAGAACTACTTTTGACATATGCTCCCCCACGGCCCCTGAGGTCCTCTGGCACTGGTCTTTTAATTATTCCTTCTGTCAGAACACGTACCCACGATGAGGCGGCTTTTAGCTACTATGGCCCACATCTGTGGAACAGCCTGTCGGAGAGCATCAGGGCTGCCGAGAGTGTTCGTGCTTTTCCCAGCTGCCCTGCCGTTGTGTCACGGGGCGGGGCACTCTGTCGCATTGCCTCCGGTGTCCTTGGCGCCGGGTGTGTGTTCGTGCTTGGGGGTGGTCGGTGGGGGCCGTTGGCACGGGTTGGCGGCCGTGTTGCTGTCGGTTTGCTCCGGGGTGGCTGTGGCTGCGGGGTGGCCTGCCGCTGTCGGTGTGTGTCTGGGGTGGGTGGTTGGTGGGCTTGTGGTGGGCGCTCTGGGGTGTCGCTTGGTGTGTGGGGTGCTGTATAGGTCCGGCCCATTGTTCATTATTGTTATTGTTGTTGTGTATGTTTGTGTGTGCGGAATGTGTGGGAATGGGTGTGGTTGCTCCATCATGCCTGTGGTGCTGGGAGCGCCGGGGTGCGACGCTTGCGGGTCCTGGGCTGCTCGGCCTGGTAGCCCTCGCCCTGGGTTGGGATCTGGGGGCAGTGGGTGGCCTCCTGAACCAGTTTGCGAGCTGGCTTCTGAGGGGGGACGGACTCCCTTTTGGACCGCCTCCCTCCCAGTCTTACCCCCCACCCCCGATTCTGGGTGGAACATACATCTTATTAGATACACTTGGGGTTTTGGGGTGGGGGTGTGCCGTACTGTGTCGGTGAAGGCGAGCCCTCCGTTTGCTGCGCAGTGGGGCCACCCTCACCTCAATTTTAATTGCACTATAGACACTGAGGGCTTGGGGGGATGGGAGCCCCGCTGCCTGAAGCAGTGGCTAGCAGTGCTCCAACCACCATCCCCCCAATTTTAACTGCACTCTGGTAGTTCACACTCCTGCACACAATCACATTACACAACTGACACATATCCATCATGATTGGTACATGGGGGAGGGGGGGGATGGGAGTCTTCCCCCACCCTTGTTGCCCTCCTTCTGCCGGGGGGCCTTGGGGCCCGGCGGGAGGCCTGGGGCTCATCATGTTGTCAAAATCCCTGGATGCTGTCAAATGAATGTGTGCAAGCAAGGGAGTGAGAGAGTGACTGAACAAGAGAGTCAGTGAGAGTGAGGGAGCGATGAGTGGAGATGGTGATGATGGGTCGGTTCTGTGTGGCGCTTTGTATGTCCGGTGGCATCTTGAAGCATCTGCGGTGGTCCGCTGATCAGTCGCTCGGGTGGGCATTGGGGGTGGTGGTCTGCTTCTGTGGCCGCGGCTGCCTTGGGGCAGGTCGGCGGGGGTGTGGCTGCTGGCCTGCGCCGGCGATCTCCCCGGCCACTGCTGGGCGCTGGTGCGCATTCATGCTCGCTGCATCTGCACCGCAGCTGCCCTAAGTAATAAGGGTGAATAAGTGTGGGTGAGTGTGTGGGGGAGAGCACAAATGGATGTGAGTAGGTTGGAGCATGAGTGAGAGTGTGTGTATGGGTGAACGCGAGTGACTGTGGGTGACTGAGGGCGAATGGGAGTGGCAGAGAGACTGAGAGGGAACAGGAGTGGGAGAGAGTGGGCGGGTCTGGGAGTGCGAGTGTAAGATTGTGTGGGGGAGAGGGTGAGCGAGAGCGAGGGAGTGCGTGTGGGTGCAAGTAGGTGCGTATGAGAGCATGACGGTGTGAATGAGTGGAAATGGGTGTGTGTGTTGGTCGAGAGGTGCTGGATTGAAGGGGTGGCGCCTCTTGGCTGTGTGGGCTCCCCTGGACGGGGGCCCCCATGCCTTGCTGCCGCCTTCTTTGGGCGTGGGGGTCCCCGGGGTGTGTGGCAGTGGTGCTGGAGTGGGCCCGCTGTGGGGGTGACTGGGGGGATTCGGGCTGGTCTCCGGCCCGGGGGTTGGGAACACTGGCCTCCCAGGGCCTGGGGCCCGGGGCTAGCATTGGCCCCGCTGGGGGGGTGGGGTTGGCTGGTCCAGGGGCATGGGCCCGCTGCACCAGCCGCTTGGTGGCCCAACCTCCCTCGGCCGTCCCTCATGGGGTGGATGCCTGGCTGTCCTGGAGCTTGGTGGCCTCGAGACATTTGTGCTCTGTGGAGGTTGGTACTGTTGTCCTGCTTGCTCAGGGTTTCTGGGGGCGGGGCGGGGGTGGTGCTGTGACCGGCCACCCTTTTTGTACATTTCCTAACAAACCACTCACATGCACACACTTATTTTGCACGCGGTCTCATACACATGCACATGTATGCACACACACATATGTCTCTCCCTTAACAGATGCAGATACCAGACTTGTGTTGAGACCTCTTCAGTGGAAGAAACACTTTGTTTTCTTCTTGTTTCAGTTGTTAGTTTGTCTTCTTTGTCTGTTCCTCTCCCTTTCCGTTCCCCCTTCCCACCCCTCCTTTCCCCATTCCCCCCTTGTCGGGTCCTTCATGGGTGGAACAATTTAAATAGAGTATTAAAAGTTATTACAGGAGGAGTTTTAACAATATACAGTACTTATATATGTACTGTGTAAAGCTCTTTTTGGCAAAGTAAATCTGTTTGGCACAATAAGAGAAGCGGATTTCTGTTCTGCTCATCTAGCTGCCTGACAGGACAAGGGGAAAAAAACAGGCTCAAGACCTACTATTTTAACTTAGCTTTTAATTAGCTTCCTATTTTAATTTTCTTAATTTCTGATTTTAAACTTCTTTTATGTTGATCTTGTTATAATTATTCACTTTGTTATTATATACTATTACATTTTAAACTCTGCGTTTAAATGGGGGTGTGTGTTTATGATTATCGTTTTATTAACAAATTATGTATCTTATTATTATTATTCATTGATGGTTTTGTTTATCTTATTATTCTGTTCTAACTCCAGTGTTTCCTCATGGGGAGCTCTCCCACGGGGGGTTGCCTGGTTCTGGCTGCAAGGCACTGGCCTGTGACTGCCCTGGCCCACCCAATGCCTGGTCTTGGGTGGTGGCAGAGGTGGTGTCCCTGTGGCTGCGGACTTGGTGCTTCCCTTGTGTTGATGGCTCCCTAAGATGGTGTTTCTACACCTGGATCCTCGGCACTTGGCCATGTATCACATTGATGCATGTGTGCGTGTGCGTCTGTGTATGTGTCTGTCTGCTTGTACGAGATTGGGTGGGTGAAGGGGTGGGGTGGGAAGGGGCGTAATTGTGTTTTTAAATTTGTAAAGCACTTTGTACAATTGTTTTTGTATGAAAAGTTCTATATAAATAAAGTTTTGATTGATTGATTGATTGAGAACCACCAACATGTACTAAGTTGTGATGTAAAACAGTCAAGTTCTCACCTTTTTTCTTTTCTCCATCCTGTGTCTTCATTTGGCTCTTTCTGTCAGGGGAGTTACTCTTTTCAGATGTGTGGCCTTTGAGGTGCTCATCCAAATGTTCCCCTTTCGAAGATTTGGTTTGAGTGATTTCAGCACTGACCACTTTCTTCTCTGCATGCAGGGAAGAATTCAAGCTGCTGACGTCAGCTTTGGATTGTTCACACTTCTTTTCCAACTTCTTGTTTTCTGCTTTCTTGTCATCGTTTGGCAGGTTTGGCCGATGTCTTGTGGGAGAATAATGATACTGGTGAAAGTTGATGGGAGACTGGGCACGAACCTTAGATGCCAACCTGCACATAGAAAGAGATGCCTGGGTTAAAGAGGACACACATATATTATGCACTTTTCCCACATTTTCCCAGTCAGCATGCCCATGTGGGCCCTGTTATGTCTTGGAAATAGGACAGCGGAGGCTGGAGTTGAACTGAACACGAACTTTATTACAGAACACACAAGATGGTACACGTGTGTATCAATATAGCTATAAGCTAACACTAAACTGTACAGGTTCCTCCTGTGACTGAGGCGGGCCGCCAAAAGACCACGGGTAATGACATCACCCGTGCGTCAGTCATCACGTCTGCACAGTCTGTTGTAAGCTGCGGCTTCACAACATCTTCCCCCCCCCCCCCCGGCAAAGCCAAGAAAACACCATAAACATTTCAACTCACAGCAGCTTTTACGTTCACAACAGCTCTTTTTTTTTTTTTCATTGCACACAACACAGCTTTTCTGAACCTGAGCCACCGGGCAGACCACCGGCTGACCCTGCATGACCGGGTGGACTATTCTGCCCCAGTGAACCAGACATGCTTCTACCTAAACATGTCAAAGCAGTCACTGTCGAGCCCACGGTGGGCACACCCCTGGAGGTGCCGGCTGCAGCAGATCTGGGCGCCATCTCGCCGAAGCCACGGCTCGCTCGTCAGCAATGTCCCAGTCCGGGTCCCACACCAGCTGGATCGGCTCCAGCGCTGTGTCTTGATCCGAGGCAGCTGCTCTTACCTTCCGCAGATGGCTGATGTGCCCTCTCGAACCATTGGCCACGTGGATGGCGGATGGCCTCTTTCATGCGGCGATTCTCATCCGCAATGATGGGACCGTCTGGGAGTCCGGGCGGTCGGATCGTTGGACCCGAACCCACTGAAGTAGTGCGGGCAGCGATTGGTTCGACTGCACTCGGCACTACTGCGCTCTCGCCTCTGATGTTGGTTGCTGCTGTGGTGGTGTGCCATCCGCGCTAGCGGCAGAACGTGCCCTCAGTCAGTGTTGCTCTGCTGGGTCCTGCCAGGCCACGAACTCTCCATCCTACTGTGCTGTGGCAGCTCCCTGAGGCTGATACTCGGCGAGGATGTGGGATGAGTTCGGCTTCTTCTCTCCCTCACCTGGTGCTGGTTGAGATCACAGTGATGTGTCGCTGTCATCGGTGACGGGACACACGCTGAGCTGTCTTCGGTCAGCGGGGTCCCCTTTCTCCATGAACTCCCTCTCCTGAAGCACCAAGGCGGCTGCTTGAAGCTCATGCTGTGCGAGGATCGGAGGTACAGTGGAGCAAAAAAGTATTTAGTCAGCCACCAATTGTGCAAGTTCTCCCACTTAAAAGATGAGAGAGGTCTCCATTTTTCATCATAGGAATACCTCAACTATGAGAGACAAAATGAGAAAAAAAAAATCCAGAAAATCACATTGAAGGATTTTTAATGAATTAATTGGTAAATTCCTCAGTAAAATAAGTATTTGGTCACCTACAAACAAGCAAGATTTCTGGCTCTCACAGACCTGTAACTTCTTCTTTAAGAGGCTCCTCTGTCCTCCACTCGTTACCTGTATTAATGGCACCTGTTTGAACTCATTATCAGTATAAAAGACACCTGTCCACAACCTCAAACAGTCAGACTCCAAACTCCACTATGGCCAAGACCAAAGAGCTGTCAAAGGACACCAGAAACAAAATTGTAGACCTGCACCAGGCTGGGAAGACTGAATCTGCAATAGGTAAGCAGCTTGGTGTGAAGAAATCAACTGTGGGAGCCATTATTAGAAAATGGAAGACATACAAGACCACTGACAATCTCCCTCGATCTGGGGCTCCACGCAAGATCTCACCCCGTGAGGTCAAAATGATCACAAGAACGGTGAGCAAAAATCCCAGAACCACACGGGGGGACCTAGTGAATGACCTGCAAAGGGCTGGGACCAAAGAAACAAAGGCCACCATCAGTAACACACTACACTGCCAGGGACTCAAATCCTGCAGTGCCAGACGTGTCCCCCTGCTTAAGCCAGTACATGTCCAGGCCCGTCTGAAGTTTGCTAGAGAGCATTTGGATGATCCAGAAGAGGATTGGGAGAATGTCATATGGTCAAATGAAACCAAAATAGAAGTTTTTTGGTAAAAACTCAACTTGTCGTGTTTGGAGGAGAAAGAACACCATACCTACTGTGAAGCATGGGGGTGAAAACATTATACTTTGGGGCTGTTTTTCTGCAAAGGGACCAGGATGACTGATCCATGTAAAGGAAAGAATGAATGGGGCCATGTATCGTGAGATTTTGAGTGAAAACCTCCTTCCATCAGCAAGGGCATTCAAGATGAAACATGGCTGGGTCTTTCAGCATGACAATGATCCCAAACACACCGCCCGGGCAACAAAGGAGTGGCTTCGTAAGAAGCATTTCAAGGTCCTGGAGTGGCCTAGCCAGTCTCCAGATCTCAACCCCATAGAAAATCTTTGGAGGGAGTTGAAAGTCTGTGTTGCCCAGTGACAGCCCCAAAACATCACTGCTCTAGAGGAGATCTGCATGGAGGAATGGGCCAAAATACCAGCAGCAGTGTGTGAAAACCTTGTGAAGACTTACAGAAAACGTTTGACCTCTGTCATTGCCAGCGAAGGGTATATAACAATTTATTGAGATGAACTTTTGTTATTGACCAAATACTTATTTTACTGCGGAATTTACCAATTAATTCATTAAAAATCCTTCAATGTCATTTTCTGGATTTTTTTTTCTCATTTTGTCTCTCATAGTTGAGGTATACCTATGATGAAAATTGGAGACCTCTCTCATCTTTTAAGTGGGAGAACTTGCACAATTGGTGGCTGACTAAATACTTTTTTTCCCCACTGTAAGTCCAGTTTGTGTTCTCTCTCTGTGCTCTGATCTTCGGTTGTACCCACATGCGTGAAATCATACTCTCCCTCCCGTGGTGAGGCTGCAGCTTGAGAATGCTCGTGCTGCGTGGGGACCGGCTCTGGGTCCTGTGTGACTGCGGCCTGGGGCTCTTGTGGCTGCTCCGGTTCTGCTGGGTTCTGTTCGGTGTGTGGTGTGAGGCAGGGAACGGCTGCGTCCACATCTGAGTGCAGCGGATCCAAACCGCCATCGTCCAAACTGGGTTCACCGCTGGGTTGTTGCACTGTGGTGCCCTGCCGTCCCATGGTGTCTCTCTAGAGGCCCTCCCAAAAAGGCGTGGGGTCGGCGGGCTCAACAGCCGGGGCGACCATCTGTACCAGCAAAACTGGCTGTAGGGGGCGTGGGCCAGGGCCCATTAGCCGTGATGCCACCTGGGCCGTCATCTCCAGTTGAGACGCTAATTCCATTGCCGCCATCTCTGATAGGAGGCACGTCATCTCCAACAGCATCTCCTGTAGCCATTTTACCATGTCTGCCACTGGGTGGTCGTACAGCTCCTCGTGCAGCGCATACCGTATCGTCGGATATGCGGCACACCACTCCAACTGCAACCGTATTATCCTGTTTTCCGTGTGCCCGAACGCACACGTGCCAGCCAAACAGTGAAGGGCGTCCACGTACCATATGAACAACTCATCCGGTCGCTGTCGGTGCTGGTAAGACACGAACCTTTGTGAAACAGCGAAGTGTTCAGTCAGCAATAGTATGCAGTCGTCATATGTAGCCGCCTGTCCCACATAGTTGAATATCCGCTGCCCCTTGCAACCCAAGCTACAGAATAGATTTGCTAGCTTCCACTGATCTCCAAATCTGGTGAACAACTTGAACCAACGTGGTCATGGAATGGGCGGCTCGCCCAAGTCGTCGAGGAACAGTGGTGGTGGCTTCAGACATGCTTCCATCTTCACGAAAATCAATTTTCCTCCAGAAGATACATTTTTTTTTTCCACAATATCTTTATTGAACCTTTTTTTTTTTTTTTAACAAACATGATACAAACAATCAAACACTAACACTAAAGTACTACAAAAAAAAAAAAAAGCCCTAAAAACACCAACAACCACCAACAAAATCAAGTCTTCAACAATGCTCCTCTGTTTAGTCTAGACAATCCAATACATAAGTATACATATTATGTTCACCAGTTTGGAATTTACAAGGTCCACACACATCATTCACCTTCTTCTTCAAGAGTTATGTTTAAATTTTTTACATAATCAATAAAAGGTCTCCATATATTCTCAAACACAATTTCCTTTGATTTCAGTATATATGTTATTCTTTCTAATGGAAGGTTTGTTAACATCTGTCTTAACCACTGAGTCACATCTGGTCTATGAGTCTTTTTCCATAATAGTGCAATACATTTTTTGGCATTAAGCAAACTGAGGTCTATGAATGTTCTTTCACTTTTATTAAAATTATGCTTTTCTGGGTACAGACCCAACAAAAACAGTTTAGGATTCAATATGATTTGTTTTGAGATTATTTTTTCAATTGTTACCCTCACCTCTTCCCAAAACATTCTTATTAATCTACATTCCCATAAACAATGAAATAGGGTTCCTTTACTTTCCATGCATTTTGTGCATGTATCTGGTATATTTTTGTTATATCTATTTAACTCCTCCGGTGTAACATACATCCGCATTAACCATTTGAAATGTATCAATTTAAGGCGTGCATTTATTGATTTGGTTTGAGCTTCTGTACAAGCCAATTCCCATTGTTCCTCTGAAATTTCAATTTGCAGATCTTCTTTCCAGTAGTTTAATCTTTTCAGTGAATTTTCACTTGAAGATAGTGTCAATGAGTTATAAAACTCTGAAATAATACCCTTTCTTTTACTATCTTTCATCATCATTTTTTCCAAGGATGAATAAATAGGTCGAGTGAGAGCTTTATTTTGATTTGATCGAATAAAGTTTCTAAGTTGAAGATATTTAAAAAAATGTGTTCTATTGAGATTAAATTTGATCCTCAGCTCTTCAAAAGACATTATGTTGTCTGCACATGGCAAATATAAATCCTGAATCTTTTGTATCCCTTTTAAATTCCATACTTTAAATACAGCGTCCGCTCTCCCTGGTTTAAAATATTGATTACCCCATATTGGACTAAATTGTGACAATAACTGTGGTTCTTTTAAATAGTTTTTAGCTTCACACCATATTTTGATCATATGCTTTACAAATGGATTTTTAACTTGTTTTTGTAATTTTTTTGCCGAATCTGAGTATATGAATATGGGAAGAGGTAAAGGTAAATTGTATGATTCCATTTCAGTCCAGTGAGGGAGATCATTTGATGAAAAATAATATGTCATAGACCTCAGTTGTGCCGACCAATAATACAACATAAAATTTGGACATTTCAGACCTCCACGATCAAATGGTAAATATAATAAAGACAAACGTAATCTAGCCCTCCTGTTGTTCCATATAAATTCCACTAACTTTTTTTTTATTCTTGAGAATAGATCTAAAGGTGGTGATAAGGGAATGTATTGAAATAAATAAAGTATTTTAGGTAAAATATTACTTTTAAGTATATTGATTCTCCCGATCATCGACATTGGTAGTGACATCCATCTCTGAGTTAACTCACTGATATCTGACATTAAGGCTTCATAGTTGACACTGGCGACTGATTCTAGCTTAGGCATAATTTGGATTCCTAAATATTTAAACTGATTTACAACATTGAATTGATTTACCTCAGGGGCTGGGTAATTTCTCTGGGTCTCATTTAGCATTAATATTGAAGATTTAGTTTTATTTATTTTATATCCTGATATTTCCCCAAAATTCTTTATTAAATTCAACAAGGTTGGAATTGATTTTTTTAGATTCGACATAAACAAAATTATATCATCGGCGTACAGGGAGATTTTATGTTCTGTTGGTCCAACTTTAATTCCATATATTTGTGAATGTAAACGTATCGCTATCGCTAAAGGTTCAATTGCCATAGTAAACAGTAAAGGTGAAAGTGGACAGCCTTGTCGACATCCTCTATTGATTTTTATTGGTTTTGAAATATTGTTATTTGTTAGGATTTCTGCTGTAGCATTATTGTATATTATTTGAACCCATTTTATGAAATTATTTCCAAGTCCAAACCTTTGTAGGACTTCAAAAAGAAAGGGCCATTCAACTCTATCAAAGGCCTTTTCGGCGTCCAATGATAGGAGAGCTGTATCCGGTGCTTCTTTATTAAAATAAATAATATTAAATAGTCTTCTTACATTATGGAAGCCTTGTCTACCCTTTATAAAGCCATTCTGATCTCGATTAATAATATTTGGTAAAATTTCTTGTATTCGTCTTGCTAAAATTTTACAGATTATCTTAAGGTCGGCGTTTAATAGGCTTATTGGTCTCATATTTTCACATTTATTAGAGGGCTTACCTGGTTTTGGCAGCAGTATAATTAAGGCATTATTTATGTATGATGGTAAATTATTATTTTGAAATGCTTCTAAAACCATTTCCAAAAAAGGTTTAATTAATTTATTCTTAAATTTTTTATAAAGGTCAACTGGAAGACCATCTGGTCCTGCACTTTTTCCTGATTTCATATTATCAATGGCTAGCCCAACTTCTTCTTGACTAATTTTAGACTCCAATATCTCCCTGTTTTCATTTGGAATACACGGTATAGATAGTTCGTTCAAAAACCCATTTAGTTTTGTTAAATCAGGTTCATTTTTGGTATCATATAATTTTTCATAGTAATCTCTAAAGGCTCTATTAATTTCTAAAGGATCTATAACTACCTGTCCGTTACTTTTAATACTGGTAATTGGTGTTTTAATTTCCAATTGTTTAATCTGCCATGCTAATAATTTTCCTGATTTTTCACCTTGTTCATAAAAAGATTGTTTCAATCTTAGAAGACTCGAGGCAGCTCTATTCGCTGATTTTTTGTCGTATTCAGCTCTCAAAATCAGTAATTCATTCTCCAACCTTGGGTCACTTCCTGCATACACTTTTTCCTGAAGATTTTTTATTTTATGTTCCAATTTAGCTCTCTCCTCTCGAGTCTTCTTAGATTTTGATCCTGTATAACTAATAATATGTCCCCTAATAAAAGCTTTGAAAGCCTCCCACTTTACACATGCTGATGTTTGTGTAGTATTGATGTCAAAGAACTCGTCTATCTGTTTTTCTATATACTTGACAAATTCCTCATCCTGAAGCCATTTATGCTGAAATTGCCA
This sequence comes from Pholidichthys leucotaenia, assembly GCA_020510985.1. Classification (NCBI taxonomy): domain Eukaryota; kingdom Metazoa; phylum Chordata; class Actinopteri; order Cichliformes; family Pholidichthyidae; genus Pholidichthys; species Pholidichthys leucotaenia. Next base: position 14,285,051 of record CM035844.1, read on the forward strand.
TCTACCTGATTCCTTTGTCAATTTTTTATCTACATATATTAGACAACAGGGTGCATGATCAGAGATCACGATGTTATCATAAAAGCAGTTTTGAATCTTGGACCTTAATTCTGTGGAAATCAAAAAATAATCAATACGTGAGAATGTCTTGTAGGTACTGGAATAACAAGAATAGGCTTTAACTTGTGGTTTCATTTCTCTCCATATATCTAACAATCTCAATTCTTTCATAAAATGATTAATAGTCATCCTACATCCAATGTGCGTACAATCCAGTCCTGTTGATCTATCCACACCTGGATTCAATGTACAATTAAAATCCCCTGCTATTATATGTTGCCCTGTAAGTGATGATAAGATGAGAAATAAATTAGCAAAGAACTTCTGATCATCTATATTGGGACCATATAAGTTCACAAGATTTATATTTTCTAATAGCAAAGAACCTTGAATGATTACATATCTTCCAAATTTGTCTCCAATTACATTTTTCACTTGAAAAGGAACTGATTTATGTATGAGAGTCATAACTCCCCTGGCTCGGGATGAAAATGAAGAGGTGAATACACTTCCCTGCCATCTACTCCTAATTCTTTTAACATCCTCCTCTATCAGATGAGTTTCTTGTAAAAACACAATTCTTGAACCCATGTCCTTTATTTTATTCATAACTTGTTTAAGTTTTTTTAAATTTTGTAGACCTCTGCAATTCCATGAAGTTAAATTAAGATTAACACTTTGGTCCATGATCAATAGAGAGTTTAGGATTACCTTGCAGTGTAAACATGCTCATACAGAGAAGCAAAAACATGAGTGGTTGAACATTCATCCTACAAACTACACACAAACAAATTTCCCCTTCCCACACTTGTGGCAAACCCCCCAAAATCAAAAGAAAAATTCTGTCTCCCGATATAGCCATCGACCGTTCCACACCCACGGGGAACAGCCTAAGCCACTCCTTCTTCATCCTCCCAATCACCCTAACTCTACTGCTTTTAATGACGTAACATTAACTCTCCTCTGTAGTTTTCCAACTTAACTCCAAAATTTTTAACAACTTTGTACATCATAGTTTTTTTTTTTTTTTGTTTGTTTTGTTTTTTTAATATATAATACAATCTATATTTTGTAAACTTACTATTTACTTCAAGTCAGTCAGATGCCTGTGCAAATGCTTAATTATTCTACCTTATATTTTGTTCATGCTTAGCTCCCACCAGTCTCTTCTTCTTCTTTGATCTTCTTGATGAACTCCTGCGCCTCCTCTGGGGTCTTGAAGATGTGGGTTCTGCCCTCATACGTGGTCAGCAGTCTCGCAGGATAGATTACACCATGACGAATCCCAAGGTTGCGCAGCTCCTTACGTACGGGATCAAACTGCTTCCTCAATTGCTGGATTCCTGTGGCCAAATCTGGGTAGAACCGCACCTGCTGGTCCTGGTGTTTAATCTCTCCTTTAGCACGTGCAGCGTTGAAGATCTTCATCCTGTCTCTGTTGCTAAGAAACTTCATAATTAAGGTCCTCGGCGGTCCCTTATCTCTCCGTGGGCCAATACGATGTGCTTTTTCCAGAACCACTGCTGATTGCAACTCCTCGCTGCCCAGCACCTCCGGAATCCACTTCTCCAGAAAGGAACATACGTCCCGACCTTCTGATTCCTCTGGAAGACCCACCAGCCTCAAATTATTCTGTCTCGACCGAGATTCCAAATCCAAAATATTATCTTCCAGAGATTTATTTTTTTTTTCCAAAGTGCGCACCTTTAATTGAAGACGGGTGACGTCATCTTCAGCACTAGCGAGACGGAGCTCCATCTGCGCCGTTCGTTCTACACAGTCACCCAATTCCTTTCTTATTCCTTCCAACGCTGTCATAATCCCATCAAATGTAGAGGAAAAGTCCGCTCTCATTGAACTCATGGCAGCCATCAGCGCATCTGCGCCATTCCCCGCAGAAATCGCACCGCCGCCAGCCTCCTCCGCCATATATGGAGTTTTGTTTGCTGCGTCACAGACCTGAAAGTCCGTTAATTTGGACTGTTTCGGCGGCTCGCTTTTTCCTTTTCCTGGTTTTCCAGCCTTAGGCTTCGCCGACATATCCTCGCTCAAATGCTGGGATACGTTCTGTCCCAAATGAGAGAGTTATTTGCCGATTTTTTTCTCCAGGAGCAGAGCAGAGCGAGACACGTCCGTCCTACGTGGCAGCCATAACCGGAAGTCCAGAAGATACATTTTTATTCTCATCGCCAATGTCATATCTGAGAAATACGACAGCGGAGGCTGGAGTCAAACAGAACACACAAGATGGTACACGTGTGTATCAATATAGCTATAAGCTAACACTAAACTGTACAGGTTCCTGCTGTGACAGAGGCGGCGCGCCAAAAGACCACGGCTCAACAGTCCCCCTATGTCGGCACGGCGTGGTGACATCACCCGTGCATCTGTCGTCACGTCTGCACAGTCTGTTATAAGCTACTAATCTACTCACCTACATTAAACCCATCTGGGCCCCACATGGGTTTAATGTGGGTGAGCAGGTTTCAGTAATGCTGCTGCCAAAATTAAGAGAAAAGTCACAAATTTAGGAGAAAAAAGTGAAAATTTATGAGAAAAAAGCTGCAAATTTACAAGAAAAATTTAGCAAATTTCCAAGAAAAAAGTCAAATTTATAACAAAAAAATTGAAAAAGTTGCAAATTAACAAAAAAGTAGCAACTATACAAGTAAATAAATTGAAAAATGATAAGAAAAGAAGTCACAAATTTGAGAAAAAGTTGCAAATTTACAGTAAAAAAAGTTAATTTTTTTGGAGAAACTTCCAAATTTACAAGAAAAATGCCACAAATTTATGGAAACCTTATGGACATTATGTATATTATTTGTATATTATAGTTCTAGTTAGTTTTCAAGTGTGTCTCAGGGATGTGTGAATGGCTGTGTTGGGGTGGGGGTTGAGGGTGTGTGTGAGTTTGTCTTAAATTATGTTCTTTTTACTTATATGGATGCCGAGAGAAATGCAATTTCATCTTGCCTGCACTACAGTTGTATGTACAGCAACATGACAATAAAGGTTGATATGATTTGATTTGAAAAAGTCACAAATTCACAAGGAAAAGGTAACAAATTTATGAGAAAAGTTGCAAGATTACAGTAAAAAAGTGGCAGATTTTTAGGAAAAAAGTATGTGAAACAAGTCACAAATTTACAAAAATTTTTTTTTTTTTTTTTATTACTTATTTTGTACCCGTAGGTAGATTTGTTTTGCAGTCTGGTGACAAGCCACCAGCTGCCCGTTGCTGCGTGCACAAGCGCCCCGTATCCCTAACCTGCATGTTTTTGGCATGTGGGAGGAAACCGGAGAAATCCCGGAGTAAACCCACGCAACACGGGGAGAACATGCAAACTCCACACAGATCACTGTTGGCCGGGGGCAGGGATCGAACCCACGATCTCATGATCCCCGCGATCCCCCGGCCGAGGGTAAACTGTGCTGCCACAGTGCTAACCACTGCGCCACTGTGCAGCCGTGCACCGTGCAAATGGTAGCAAATGTATGAGAAAAAAGTTGCAAATTTATGAGAAAATAGTGAAAATTTAGGAGAAAAAAGTTGCAAATTTACAAGAAAAATTTAACAAATTCACAAGTCACAAATTTGAGAAAAGAGTCGACATTTAGGAGAAAAAAGTTGTAAATTTACAAGAAGAAAATAGTAAAATTATTTTAAAAAGTTTCAAATTTACCAGAAAAGTCACAAATTTATGAGGGAAAAAATATAAAAAGTTGCAAATTAACAAAAAAGTAGCAAATATATGAGTAAATAAATTGAAAATTTATGAGAAAAAAAGTCACAAATTTATGACAAAAAGTTGCAAGTTTAAAGTAAAAAAAGTTAAACATTTTTTGAGAAAGTTCCAAATTTACAAGAAAAATGCCACATATTTATGGGAAAAAGTCATAAATTTACAAGGAAAAAGTAACACATTTATGAGAAAAAAGTTGCAAGATTGCAGTAAAAAAAGTGGCAAAGTTTTTAGAAAGTTCCAAAATTACAAAAAAAGAGAAAATTTGCAAGAAAAGTCACAATTTTACAAGAAAAAGTCAAATTTATGAGAAAGTTTCAAATTTTCAAGAAAAATGTATCAAATTTATGGGAAAAAATCTCAAATTTGCAAGAAAATAGCAGTCACGACCTAGACAGGGGTAGTGCTGTCCACGCCTTATGTTCGTTGCCATTCATTATTATCGTTTCTGTGTTGACTCTTATTTTGATGGTACTCCTTGTTTACTTCCTGTTAGCGTAATGCATCTTCCATTTAGTCTCATCCTCTTACGTTGTTAATCATTCACAGCTGCTCCTTGTTTTGCTAATCACTGTTTCCCTGTATATGTTGGCCATGCGGCGGATGATAAAATAAGGCAGCGATGCTGAGGTTTTAAGGAAGTTTATTATATCATACTGCCGTCACGAGCTCCTCTCCCGGCGCCGTGCGTGCGCGCCGGGAGCGAGCCCACGGCTCTCAGAGAAGAGGGACACAATGTCTGTGTCCAGCAGCAGTTGCAGAGTGAGAATGAGAGGTTGAACATGAAATTCAGACAGCTTATATACTCAGCTACAACAATACATCAAAGCATTCACATGGGTCGATATGAGCATTTGCATATGAGAGGCACAGACAGGATGCATGAACACAATGCATGGATGGCACATTAACCTCACAGCAGTGAAATGCATAAATGGCAGATTAGATCACAGCATGCAGCGGAAAAAACCCAGGAGTAGCGAGCTGTCTGTCCCTGTGTGTTGTGGGGGTTTTCCCAAAACGGTTAACGGTAAACGGTTTTCCCAAACCGCCACAGCTCCCCCCCAGAGGGCTCGGCAGGTGGCCGAGACCTCGATAGTGCAGCTCGGGCAGCGAGCAGGGAAAAGCTCTGTGCAGGAGGGGGTGTAGGGGGGTGGGGGTAGTAAAAGCCGGCCGGAGACGATGAAAACGTCCGGGCCGCGCAAAAATTGCTTGTGGGTCCGCGATGTCGAAGGGTTGTCCCGTTGAACGTGCAGAGGTCCACAAGAAGAAAAATTAGTCACTGGCTCCTCCCGCGATTAAGTCCTGCAAGGATTAATAGCGGCCATGAAGAAAAGACGAGGCTGTGTGGCGGCTGTGATGAGAGCAGAGGGACTGGCGTGTTGACTTTAGGTTCAGGCGTAACCCTAAAGCCTCGGGAACCGCAGACAGCTGAATTTCCCTTGTGTGCCGTGGCTAAGACCATAAAATCCAGTGAGCAAGCTGCGTGCCTCAGGTGAACGAGCAAGCCTGAAGGGCGAGTGTGCAGCAGAAGGAAGGCGGTCAGAAAAGCCGTATTTGTCCCGTGCGTGGTGCGCCGTCCTCGTAACTCCCCGGTGCGGGTGCGGGGGCTCCGTGCGTGTGTGGGCCAGCTGGAGAGGAGAACCAGGGTCAGGGAGCTTAATCATCCCTGTTCAGTGTGTTGGAGCGGTGAAGGGAAGTAGACACTCTGTCACTCGCTCGGTCATGGTGCGTTCAGGTCCACGTGTGCTCCGTCGGCCATGGGGAGAGGGGACGAGGTGCATGCGCTCTCGTGTAGAGGAGCTGTGAGCGCGGCCGGTCCAGCGTGGATGTGCCGATCTAGGCGTGCAGATCTCACCATGAAACGTTGCTCAGCTTTCCCGGTCGTGGGTGTTCTCCGGGGAGTTTCGCCTGGAAACTCCGCGTTGAGGTCTCCCTGAAGCAGAAGGGAGGGCAGATCAGTCAGGCTGCCGCGTTCGCTTGTCGTCGGAGAATCACCGCCGGGTGTTGCGTTCGCTGGCAGCGTGTTCGTTTCAGCGTCGGGTCACCAGTGTGGCGGATGATAAAATAAGGCAGCGATGCTGAGGTTTTAAGGAAGTTTATTATATCATACCGCCGTCACGAGATCCTCTCCCGGCGCCGTGCGTGCGTGCCGGGAGCGAGCCCACGGCTCTCAGAGAAGAGGGACACAATGTCTGTGTCCAGCAGCAGCAGTTGCAGAGTGAGAATGAGAGGTTGAACATGAAATTCAGACAGCTTATATACTCAGCTACAACAATACATCAAAGCATTCACATGGGTCGATATGAGCATTTGCATATGAGAGGCACAGACAGGATGCATGAACACAATGCATGGATGGCACATTAACCTCACAGCAGTGAAATGCATAAATGGCAGATTAGATCACAGCATGCAGCGGAAAAAACCCAGGAGTAGCGAGCTGTCTGTCCCTGTGTGTTGTGGGGGTTTTCCCAAACCGCCACAGCCACATCATTATGTTATCACCACGTTTTCTACACCTCATTGTTACCTCCGCCAGGAGGTTATGTTTTTGCCGGGGTTTGTCTGTCTGTCTGTTGGTTAGCAAGATAACTCAAAAAGTTTTGGACGGATTTCGATCAAACTTTCAGGCGTTGTTGGAAATGGTACAAGGAAGAACTGATTAAATTTTGGGGATGATCTGGATCACCGTCCAGAAGAAAACCGCCATTACGGAAAATGCCATTTTCGTGAATAACTACTGAACCACTAATCCTATCATCAATCCAATTGCTAGTCATATATTTTTGTGGTCAAGGAATCTGAAAACGTACACACAAACAATGTATGGGCGGAACTGTGGCCGCCATTACGGAAAATGTCATTTTCGTGAATAACTACTGAACCACTAATCCTATCATTGTCAATCCAATTGCTAGTCAATATGTTTTCATGGTCAAGGAATCTGAAAACGTACACACAAACACTGTATGGGGGGAACTGTGGCGCTTGGCGGAGGTCTGCGCTCTCCGAGTGCTTTTCTAGTTGGAATTATTTGCTTCGTTCCCTTGGGTTACCACAGCCTTTGTTACCTGCTGTCAGCGGCTTACCTTCTGTGTTTCCCACCCCTGAGCAGAGTCTTATTTTCCTGTTAATAAATCCACAAACTAGTATTACAGCTTTTGGGTCCTCTTTGCTGTCCAGCCCGGGCACAATCCTTGACAGAAGGACGCCACCAGTAAGAACCCAGCAGATACTAATTTGTTTGGACATGGCTGTCTGGTGCCTCAGTGAGGAGGAGCTGCGGGCCGCGGAGAGATTGTGGGATCTGGTTACCACGGCTTGCAATTGCCCTGACGGGGAGAGAACATTTGACCGTTGGGGAGCTGCTATGTGGGTGCTGGAATACACGCCGGGCCTGCGGGTGCTCCCTTGGATATAGGAACTGCCCATCTTTCTCTCCTCCTCTGTCACCTTCTCCTGGCAGCCAGACACTTCTCCATCTCAGGCCAAAGAGAAGAGGCAGAGGGAGCGACTAAGGGACCAACATCGGCGCCGCTCCTCTCGTCATGTACAGCCAGCCTTCTCCATACCAGAGCCAGCCGACTGGCCACCAGTATTTACTCTCATGGAATCGAGGGATTTTTTTTTACGGGAGTTGGTTTGCACATGGGGAACCCGGATGGAAGAAAGACTCTGGGAGATGCCACTCCACTCGGCGCTCCTTTCCAGCCCCACCCTCGGCTCCTTTCCCACCCAGCCCCACCATTCCCCAGAGAGACTCCAGCAGCTGCACCTCCTCATCCCCAGAGAGTTCCAGCGGCTGCATCTCCTCCTCTCCAGAGAGCCCCACCTGCTGCTTCGCCTCCTGCTGCCTCACCTGCTGCCTGTTGCCCAGCCGCTTCATCTGCTGCTTCTCTCCTGGTTGCTTCACCAGCTGCTTCTCTCACAGCCGCCTCACCTGCTGCTCCTCCCCTGACTGCCTCACCCACTGCCCCTCCTGCAGTTCATCTGGAGGCTGTCACTCCTGCAGGTCATCCTGAGGTCGCCGTTCACACAGCTCATCCCGAGGCCACCACCTCAACAGCTCAACCTGAGGTCAATACTCTGGCAGCTCACCCTGAGGCCGTCATCTCTATGTCAGCAGCAGCTCCAGCAGTGACAGAGGGCGGAGCAAGGCAGGTATCTTCATTTGTTTTAACACCTATTAATGATATGTACTGCCTTGCTCCGAGCGAGGATTCCCAGTCACAGCCGCCTGCAGTTTCTAGCCCCTTGCCACCTGTGAATGCTGCCACCTTTTTTTTCTGCCACCTCTCATCCCTGCTCTCCCTCTTTGTTCTGAGGTCATCTCCACTTCCACGGCCTCCACATCAGAGAAGGTGAGCGCTCCAGCAGTGACTGCTCCTCTCCACGTGCACGCTCCTGCAGAGATTGTTCCTCTCCACGTACACGCTCCAGCAGAGACTGTTCCTCTCCACATGCATGCTCCAGCAGAGACTGTTCCTCTCCACATGTACACCCCTGCAGAGATGGTTCCTCTTCACATGCATGCTCCTGCTGAGACTGCTTCGTCTGCAGCTTCACCCGAGGTCGCCTCGTCCGCTGCAGCACAACCTGGGGTTTTACCAGGAACTGAGCAGGAAGGAGTAAGGCAAGTATTATTACAAATCGTTAATCCATCAATTTGTATGTCTTACCTTGCTTCTGGCGGGGGGTGTCAGCCCAGGCACCCATGGGTTGCTGACCCCTCGCTTCCTGTCTCAGTTACTGTGCATTTGGGTGGCGGTCAATTAACCCCTTCCCTCCCCTCCTGTCCGAGGTGGCTACATCAGAGAGGGATTCCTGGGCATCTGGGCTGGATGCTCTTCAGCCCCAGTCACCATTCCATCCTGAGTTCAGCCCATCCCAGCCGTCTCATTCCGAGGTCAGCATGCCCCAGCTGTCTCATCCCGAGGTCAGCGTGTCCCAGCCGTCTCATCCCGAGGTCAGCGCGTCCCAGCAGTCTCATCCCGAGGTCAGCGAGTCCCAGCTGTCTCATACAGAGGTCAGCACATCCCAATTGTCTCATCCAGAGGTCAGCGCATCCCAGTCACCATTTCATCCAGAGGTCGTCACACCCGCAGCGCATCTTGAGGTTGTCACCCCAGCAGCAAGAGACCAGGAATCAAGGCAAATACCCTTTTCCTTATTTCCAACATGAATTTTAAAAAGGACTTGCCTTGTTCCTGGTGGGGGGACCCAAGCGCAGATCCCACCCGCTTCTGGGCCCTCCCCATCAGTCTCTGCTGCTAATGATTGTGATATTATCTCACCAACCTCCTGTTCTCCCCCTTTGTCCGAGGTGGCTATGTTGAGGTTGAAGCTGCTGGAGAACTGCATCCCACCTTTGCCTCCTGTGACCCAGGGGGGACCAACCTTTGCCTCCTGTACCCCGGGGGTTCCAACCATTGCCTCCTGTCCCCAGGTGGCCCAACTTTAACACCCCACATCACTGCAGGAGGTACACACCCTACGATCTGTGCCCCAGGAGGATAGCATTGACACTCCTACCACCGAGTTGCCATCAGATCAGCCCCCTGGGGTAGACATTGTGGTGGCTGGGTAGGTTTGGGACCTTGGCTGGCCTCCAGACCGGTATTCCTCAGTCTGGTGGCCCACGGACCTTGGTCGACCGCCAGACAACCTCTCCTCCTTCACCGGGTGGTCTATGGGCTCTAGCAGACCACCTGACAGACCATCTCCCTTCACCAGGTGGCCCATGGATTTTGGAAGACCACCTGACAGACTGTCTTCCTTCACCAGGTGCCCCATGGACTTGGGTAGACAAACCAACATACCGTCCCCTTCATCGAGTGGTCCACGGATGGGGGTTGGCCACCTGACTAACTCTGTTCTCCATTATCCAGCCTTGGACTGTGTACTATTTGTGGAAAAAACGTGGAAAAAAAGAAAAGAGCCGCATAATTGTTTTGTGATATTTTGTTGTGTTTCACTTTAGTTGTTCCTATTTCGGGGTTATTTTTTTTGTGCTGGGTTATTTTTGTTGCGCCCCTTCCTGATTCCCCTTCCCACTCGGGGTTGTAAGGTTCACCTTGAGATGGGCTGGAAATCTGCATTCCAGCCAACCTCCGTGTCCCCTCTCCTCCCTTCCTGAGCCCTCTTCCCACTTTGGGTTGTGAGGTTCACCTTCAGATGGGCTGCACTCCAGCACACCTCCATGTCTTCCCCCTTTCCTTCTGTGGTCAGGAGATTCACGCTCTCCTGTCCTCTCTTCTCCCCACTTATCCCTCTTTTACTTGGGGTTGGGAGGTTCACATTGAGATGGGCTGCATACCAGCCCACCTCCATGCTCCCTCTCCTCCCTTCCTGATCCCTCTTCCCACTCAGGGTTGTGAGGTTCACCCTGAGATGGGCTGAACTCCAGCCCACCTCTATGTCCTCCCCTTTTCCTTCCGTGGTCAGGAGGTTCACGTTGAGATGGGTTGCGTTCCAGCCCACCTCTGTGTCCTCTCTCCCTACTCCCTTACCCCTCTCTTATTTTGGGGTGGGAGGTTCACACTGAGATGGGCCGCGTCCCAATCCACCTCCATGTTCTCTCTCCCCCCTCCTTTATCCCTTTTCTTCAGGGGTTAGGAGATTCATGCTGAAGATGGGCTGCGTTCCAGTCCACCTCTGTGTCCTCTCTTCTCCCTCTTTATCCCCTTCCTTCTCTGGTTGGGAGGTGCATGTTGATGATGGTTATGCCCTAGCCCCCTTTCATGTCCTCCCCCCTCTCACCCTAGTCGGAAGGTTCATGTGGAGGTCAGTTATATTCTAGCCCCCTTCCTTGACCTTCCCTCCTACTTTTTTGTTTTGTTTCTTCTTTTTCTCTCTCTGCTAGGGTCGCCTGGCATCCGACCCTTAAATGTGAGGTACTGTCATGATCTGGACAGGGTTAGACCCTGTCCACGCCTTATGCTCCTTTTTTAGATTCTCTATTATTATTATTATTATTATCATTATTGCCATTCATTATTATCGTTTCTGTATGGACTCTTATTTTGACGGTACTCTTTGTTTACTTCCTGTTAGCATAATGCATCTTCTGTTTAGCCTCATCCTCTTATGTTATTAATCATTCACAGCTGCCCCTTGTTTTGCGAATCACTGTTTCCCTATATATGCTGGCCGCGAGTATTAATCCCCGCGGCATCCTTATGTTACCTCATTTTCCACACCTCGCTGTTGGAATTATTATTTGCGTCACTCCCTTGGATTACTACAGCCTTTATTACCTGCCTTCAGCGCCTTACCTTTTGTGTTTCCTGCCCCCGAACGGAATCTTATTCTCCTGTTAATAAATCCACAAACTAGTATCACAGCTTTTGGGTCCTCTTTACTGCCCAGCCCGGTGTGGATAACCCCCACAACAGACTGGGACAATCAGAGCGCGCATCTGGAGCGATTAACATTACAGTGAAATGTGTGTATTAATGTCAACAGTAGCCTTGCTTCGTCTAGCTTTTTCCTGCTCAGTACTGTGATGTTAATGTGCCATTCATGCATTGTGTTCATGCTTCCTGCTCTTACTGTGATGTAAATGTTCCATGCCTTTCATGTATTGTCTGTAGTTGGGTATAAAAGCTGCATTGCTCTGTAGCTCACTCTCTCATTCTTACCACTGCTTCTAACTACTGCTGCTGAGAGCCTGAGGACCCGCTCCAGCCTGCCTGCACAAGGGCTGGAGCGAGTTCCTATGATGGCGGTATGATTTAATAAACCTACTTAAAACCCTCAGTTTGCTGCTTATAATTCTTTACCGCCACATTGGTGACCCCGAGAATGCACACGCTTTGTGCGACGCAACCTTCTGGTCTGGACAGCTACACTGGTGACCCGATGACAACGAACGCAGCACCCGGCGGTGATTCTCCGACGACAAGCGAACGCAGCAGCCTGACGCAAATGATCTGCCCTCCCTTCTGCTACAGGGAGACCTCGACGCAGAGTTACCAGGCGAAACTCTCCGTAGATCACCCACGACCGGGAAAGCTGCAGAAAACTTCATGGTGAGATCTGCACGCCTGAGATCTGCACATCCACGCTGGGACCGGCCGCTCTCACAGCTCCTCCACACGAAAGCGAACGCACCTCGTCCTCTCTCCACGATGGCGACCTCCAGGGCCGACGGAGAACGCAGTGCGTGGACCTGAACGCACCATGACCAATCTACAGCAACACACTGAACAGGGATGATTATCGGCGCCGACTACGCTGATCTCCAGCAAGCTCCCTGACCCTGACTCGCCTCTACAGCGGACCCACCCACGCACGGAACCCCTGCACACGCACCGGGGGGTTACGAGGACGGCGCACCACGCATGGGACAATAACGGCTCCACAGACCGCCATCGTCCTTCGCCGCTGCACACAGAACCTCCAGGGCTGCTCGTACACCTGAGGCACGCACGCAGCTCGCTCACAGGATTTTCTAATGGTCTTAGCCACGGCGCACAAAGGGAATTCAGCAGTCTGCGGTCCCCGAGGGCTTTAGGGTTGCGCCCGCACCTAAAGTCAACACGCCAAGTCCCTCTGCTTTTGTTTTTTTCTCACAGCCGCTACGCAGCCTCGCCGCTCCTGTTTTTCTTCATGGCCGCTGTTAATCCTCGCAGGACTTAACCGCGAGAGGAGTCAGTGACTAATTTTTCTTCGTACAGCTGCTGTGGACCCCCACACGTTCAACGGGACAACCCCTCAACATCGTGGATCCACAGGCAAATTTTGCACGGCCCAGACATTTCCCCGTCCCGGGCCGGCACTTGCCCCCCCCCCCCTCCACCTCCGCCTGCACAGAGCTTTCCCTGCTCGCTGCCAAAGCTGGACTATCGAGGCCTCAGCCGCCTGCTGAGCCCTCTGGGGGGGAGTAGTGTGGATAACCCCCACAACAGACTGGGACAATCAGAGCGCGCATCTGGAGCGATTAACATTACAGTGAAATGTGTGTATTAATGTCAACAGGCAGCCTTGCTTCGTCTAGCTTTTTCCTGCTCAGTACTGTGATGTTAGTGCCATTCATGCATTGTGTTCATGCTTCCTGCTCTTACTGTGATGTAAATGTCCCATGCCTTTCATGTATTGTCTGTAGTTGGGTATAAAAGCTGCATTGCTCTGTAGCTCACTCTCTCACTCTTACCACTGCTTCTGACTACTGCTGCTGAGAGCCTGAGGACCCGCTCCAGCCTGCCTGCACAAGGGCTGGAGCGAGTTCCTATGATGGCGGTATGATTTAATAAACCTACTTAAAACCCTCAGTTTGCTGCTTATAATTCTTTACCGCCACACCCGGGCACAATCCTTGACAATAGCAAATTTATGAGAAAATAAGTGGAAAAAGGGTAAAGTAGTAAAGTCTATGTGGGCAAACACAGATGAGACCAACATGGAACCCGCGGACAAACCCATAAGACAGTCCAGGTTTAAACCTTTGGTGGGATCCACATGGACATGCTGGATTGGTTAACACAGGTTCCAGAGGTTTTAATGAAATGTCTGTGCCATTCTTTGGTTAAAATACCTCAGGGTTTACCTACTGCAGCACCATTTTTCACCCACATTAAACAGCCTTCCTCAGAATAACCCCTTTCTGTGCATTTTGCTTTAATTGCTAATGAGCCCCAGTTCACCTCACCCTCACCACCTTCGTTATTGCTGAAATCTTTGGTTGATGTCATTTTGAGGCTAATGTTAGCTGGCTTGATCATAGTTTCAGTGCTCAAAACAGCCGTTCCCAGAGGAATAATAAGCACAGAAACAACCCTAAAATACAGCCACAAGCGATGATCATTGGGTTCCAAGCAGATGTAGACTTCAAGGTCTCGTATTGTTTAGCAACACCATTTAAAACCTAAAGTGTGCTACACATTAGTTTTTAAAGCAGCACTATACAACTTTCTTGTTGTAGGAACACTGAAAAGGCCACAACCACAGCGACAACGACCCCAGTCCTAACCACCAACCACGGGCACTTTGTTGTTGGCGGATAAAATTCACTTGTTGGTGAACTTGTTTATTCAAGCGCTGGTGTACCATCAAAATAATTTTGTAAACATTATTTTGAGGTGAAAATCTTACATAGTGTTGCTTTAAAATCCACAAGAGAAGCATGGTGTACTTCAGTTGATGTTCAGAGGAATAAGACTTCCCTGGCAAGATTCAAACTTGGGACGTCCAGCATATCTTAACCACAACACCACACAGCTGCTTCAGGTCACACTCTAACTTTCCCAAATGATAAATGTTCAATTGAAAGGATTCCTCGAAACAGTAAAACAACATTTAAAACTTGATGGGTTTCATACAAGAACCATTAGTACAAAGTCAGTGCAGCCAACTACCAGGAAATTTTAGAGCACTTCATGCTTTCCTCTGCTGACAAGTTTAATGGAGATGCTGATTTCATTTTACACTGGAAGAGTGAATTTTGCACAAGATATACCCGTTAAAGATGCAGCGTCTCCTCAGGAACAAATTCTACAATGCAAATAAAGAAGCAGCCTCATTCTCAAAGTGACACATTTGCATAATTTGGCAACAAATAACAAGGGCTGCACCAAATATTCAATTGTTCAACTACTTTTTCTACTTTGGTATTTGGTTTTTAAAGTTGATAATCAGATATTCAGCTTTTTTCCCCCCTACTGTCGATTTTTAATAAAGGTAAATTAAAAATGCTAAAATTTGGAGGAAAACACAACAAATTTACAAGAAAAAAGTAGCAATCTGATAATAAAAAGCCACTGATTTAGATAAATGCACATACAAATGTGCAAGAAATTAAAATTAATTCAAAAATATCTTAATGTTTCCAGAAAAGTCAAATAGTTAATTAAAAAATGCATAGTCATAAGAAAAATAATACATTTACAAATAGAAGTCACAAATTTATAAGAGATGTCACTTTTTGAGAGAGAAAAAATGTGCAAATTTATAAGAAAAAAAACGCGGATAATCACTGAATATTCTGAGCCCCCAAACTTGTATTTGAGACAGCCCTACAAATGACCTTACTTGGAAGCTGTAGGAGAAGCCAAGCACTTGCTGACACTAGCAGGAGATTCAGGTCTTCTCACAGGGGATCCATAACCCGGAGATGCAGTTCTTCTCTCTCTTCGCAGTCGCTCTTTCTGAAAGGAATTGTTCAAAACACAGCCTATTTCATGATGGTGTTCAACTAAAGCTACGGTCACAAAGGTTCTTACCAACGATGGGTTTGTAAGAATCTCCCAGTTCCTACGACTTCTGTTCACAGACATTTGTGGAGGGGTGCACAGTTTCTTACGGCTGCTGTTCAATTCACAAGAGCAACTTGAGGCATTCCAGGGAAATGAGGTGCTTTTCTGTTGTACGATGGCCCTAGAGTTCTTACATTTTTTGTAAGGATGCCTTGGGATCTTCCTACAGCATACTTACTGCCATCTTATGAACATTTTTGTGCAACTCACGGCACTCTCAAAAGATTTTATGGCTTTCAGCACTTTTTGTCGGCACAAATGTCACACGAATGACATACTTCCGCCTTATGAGCACCTCACTACCGCCTTACGCACATTGTACAAATCTCCGTACAAACAGGGATTCGTACGGCGTTTCCTAAGACCGCTGAAAGGGGCCTTCAAGAACAACTTAAGGTGTTCTCAAGACCAACTTAATGCAGGGATGTCCATTCATGTGCCATGGAGGGCCAAGACCCTGCAGGTTTTATCTCCAACCAGTGTCTTCAACAGCAGATTCCACTGAACTTCTTCCCACTGATTGCTGATAAGTGAAAACACCTGCTGAAGAGACTGGGTAGAAGAGAAAACCTGTAGGGTCTTGGCCCTCCGTGGCACATGATTGGACGCCTCTGACTTAAGGTGTTCTTGAGGCATACTTACGGCCATCATCTTTCATAGTTCTTATGTTGTTCCTATGGCATTCATATTGCCGCCCTATGATGAGGGGTTTTCATGGGGCGTTTGTAGAAATCTTGGAGAAGACCATCAACCTGGCCACAAACTTACAAACAGTCTTTGAACGCTGGATTCTCCTACAGCCGCCTTAAGAAGGCCATACAAAATGGTCCAAAAATAGTTCATACAGCGTTCGCAACCATTTGTAAGGTTAGTTGTGACCGTAGCTTCAATCAAAGTACAGAATGAGATGTGGGCAGTGCAAGGCCTGACCTTGGGAGTATTGGGGGTAGACTGAGAGCCTCCCTGAAGACTGGCTCTGCTGTGGTCTGTGTGGTGCAGGGAGCTGCAGAAAGGTGTCTTGTGAGGGCTGCACGGCGCTGCATGATGACAAACATAAATGCTTTTTAAGAACTGAATACAGGACAGTAAAACTCACTAACGGAGGAATACTGATATAAGATACTGACAGATTTATATGACTGCTAAAGCAGACAATAAAAAAATGCTCCAATACAAAAAACATGAGCAGTTCCATTTTAGGACAAAATATATAATGTATGTTGCTATCACTTTCACTTAGTGTCAAATACCTGATTGGCTTAAAAACTGTGGTAATAAGGTTGCATTTTTTTTTCATATTTGCCTTATATTTGGCTCTGTGTGTATGAGTCAGTAACTGATTCAACCAAAAGTCAGCTGTGACAGTTGGGGTGTTAACACATTTGTTACAGAAACATGCTACAGTGCAGTATGACGCATGCACACACATGCCAGCAGCAATTCAGAGCTCATTTACCCACATTTAACTCAAAACGATGACAGCAAATAAAAGCACACACTTAGGCAAACTCAGTGAGATGAAAGCAAATGACCTAAAAAGACAGCGTTGCACAATATTTTTTTAAAAACTGTTTTTGTCACCACTTATAATTCATTTGTCCCAAAGAGCAACCCTTTAGGGAGTGCACTAATCTCAGTGGGATGACAGTTTCTATTTTAATGCACATATTTCAATCTGGGTCATGTGAGGTTAATCTGCAAAGGTGTCTAGGGATATAGAGTCAGCACCATGAAGCTGATTTCATTCTGCAACACTAATTTCAGGTTTGTTTTTTTTAACTAAAAGACAATGAGCACAGCTACGAACTGTGAAAATAGCACCCCAGTGTTTCAAATGATTGAGATTTGGAAGTCATCCTGATCCAGAGGCTTTAGCCTCTTTGTAATTGCTGAGAAGTCACTAATCTGGGGAAACTAATCCAGAGATTGACTTTTCAGTTTAAGTTGTGATGAGAGGAAAGAAAAATGTGTCATATAAGAGTACTTATTGGAGACTTCCTCTCAGATTGTCACAGCAGTATACAACACCAAAGTATGTTTTATATAACTTCTCCTAAAAAAGAACAGTTTTGAGAATGTGTTTGTTATTGTCCTCTGTGCATTCTGAATATATTATACAAACAACTATACTTCCCTTCTTACGGCTGGACAGACTGGACAGTTAACCAAAAATGAGCCCAAACCAGCATTCAGACCCTGGAAGAATGCAATTTTCATCATGTCACTTATTTATTTTCTTCCTCACACTGTGTGGGCTGATGTACTGTAACGTTTCTGTTTGCAAAATAGTGTTTCTGCTAGGTTTACAGCCTTTTTTTTGGGGGGGGGGGGCAGCATGAAGGTGAACAATGACAAACTCTTAAAGGAATCATGGCGTTCTGGTGCTATATAGAAAACTAAATACAGAATAATTACAGAATACCTAATTACTGAAAGCAAATGGGACAGCCAATATTAACGACTGTTTGGAAGCCCTTGTTTATTTGTTTGTCAGATCACTTGTTTGTATGATCTTTTATGACTTATATTCATAATAGTGTATCTTGCACTTTGGGGAATGGATCCAGGCTAAATGTCCTCACAAGGAAAAATGTCCTCACCAAAAAGGTAACCACCTTGTCAAGGGGGGGTCCACACAAGAATAGAAAGACAGGACCGCGCGCACACACACACAGGTTTTCATGTTTGATGGGGAACAATTTTCTGATCATCACTTGTGGGAACTACCCTTTCTACACAGACAGATTCCTTGCATGTAGATAGAAGATTAACTTGACACTCTGGGGGGGCAGGGGGTCCGTGGGGGGGGACACTTCAAAAACAAAACAAAGACAACATCTATCTATCTATATAAATGAAAGGAATCTGTGTGTGTGTCTCTCTCTCTATGTGTGTGAGTCTGTTCCTCACATATCTCCCAAACTGTTCGTCAGACTGACCTCAGATTTTACAAGTGCTTTGCTGAGGTTACGAGGGTGTGCATCTCTGAGTATGGAGTCGCTCAGTCAAAATATGTAATTTTTATCAATAAAAGTTTAGCCACTGCTCTGTCTCATACCCAGCCTTCTAGAAGTGTGGTTGAGGTTTCAGACTGACTCCATACAGATTGGATAATACACAGCATCACCACCAGTCACCACCGCACTCCGTAAACAAAACAAGGAAGTGAAAAGCAACAAATCTGACCAGAAAAAGAGAATACTGAAGATTTAATGTTTAAAAAAATCATACTATAATGTTGCTGAGATTGCGTAGTTCTAAAGGATAATTCGGCATATGTGGAGAACACGAGGTGCGAGGGTGTGCTGGCATGGGGGGCTGGGACCCGGGGTCTGGCAGGGAACACCGGTGTTGGAGAAGCAACAGTCGGGTCGGCGGATCGCAGTCTTTCACAGGGAGCCAAGCCCAGTCTGTCGGGTCAGTGGACGGGAGTCCTGGCTGCTGCTTCACCCATGTGCCACCGCTGTCCTTTGCAGGACCACGAGTTCCTGATGGCACTCCTCCGATGCTGGTGTGCTCGCACAGCTATCTAAAAATTAAAAGTTAATAATAATACCACAATGATTGTGGAGCGGAATGGCCAGATCGTTTGCATATCATATGCAGACACATACAGTATGCACGGTTTGATTAAATGACAATCATGACCAAACACACAAAAACGCCCAAATAACTAAATGAATCACTTTTTATTTACTGACAAATGGGCAACACTGATGCAACAGTTGTAGCTAAACGGGTCATTCTGCTGTGTATAATGATGTTTGGCATTTTGTACTTATAATATTCCTAAAGTATAAAATGATGCACTAGAATCAGTCTCAAATATTTGTAAACGTGTCCTGTCATAGTACTGCATGAGTTTATTGATGATAGACTATAAAGTACACATATAAACTAAAACAATGATCATGATGACTGAACAACTCCCATTTCCCAACGTGCAAGATACAACATCTATGAATATAAGTGATAAAATATCAGACAAATAAGTCTGACAAACAAATAAACAAGGGTTCTTAAACAGTCGCTAATACTGGATGTCATTCATTTTCAATAATTCTGTAATTAATATTCACACAACAAATAAATCTCAGTGTTCAGTCCCTTTTATATTTGCCAAAGTCTAACATGTGATTGTTTACATATATGCTACTCCTCTGTATTCCACTTTCAAACACAGCCTACATTTGGGCCTGGAAAGCCTAACTGGGATACCCGTTTTCAGACAAGAATACTTGCGTTCTACTGGCATGCACTAGTTTTATTAAATTCAGTTTGCAACAACAGTGCTTTGTGAGAGTGAATAATGGAACAATAAGCTGAGGTGAGTTGAGGTGAGTCTCTCCTCTCTGGTCTCCATCAAAGAGCAGCCACAGCTGCATTAATCTGCATCTGCTCCATTAGATGACTACTGTTTCATTTCTTTGGAGAGTAGGCCTACCCAGTTAAAACAAACTTGCTAATGCTAGGCAGGCTAGCAGAAAAACAGTGATGGTGTAGAATTGAGGTAAAATCTTCTTCTCCTTTCGGCTGCTCCCTTCAGGGGTCTCCACAGTGAATCATCTGCCTCCATCTCACCCTATCCCTTCATCTTCCTCTGGAACACCAACCCTCTCCATGTCCTCCTTCACTACATCCATGAATCTTCTCTGTGGTCTTCTTCTTTTCCTCCTGCCTGCCAGCTCCATCTTCAACATCGTTTGTCCAACATCTCCACTATCCCTCCTCTGCACATGTCCAAACCGTCTCAGCCTTGCCTCTCTTACTTTGTCTCCAAACTGCTCAATCTGTGCTGTCCCTCTGATATACTCATTTCTAATCCTGTCCCTCTTAGTCACTCTCAATGAAAATCTTAACATCTTCAACTCTGCCACCTCTAGCTCTGCCTCCTGTCTTTTTGTCAGTGCCACCATCTCCAAATCATACATCATAGCAGCTCTCACTACCGTCTTGTAAATCTTCCCTTTCACTCTATCTGCTATCTTTCTGTCACAAATCACCCCTGACACTCGTCTCCACCCACTCTACCCTGCCTGCACTTTCTTCTTCACCTCTCATTTATTTTCCATTGCTTTGGAGGTCACATCTATTCCCTCTTATTTGCTTTTGTTTAATCAATAGACCGTTTTTCCAGTCTTGCATGTTACTGCAGTACACAGTGATAGTGTAAACTGGCTTAAAATGGTGTTGTAACCTGAGCAATAGATTTACAAGATCAAATAAGAATGAAAACATGGCCTAAAGACCTCATGGAGAACAGAGATGCATGGTTCCACTAACAACAATAAGGCTAGGAAACAGATGACGCTGGCATGTTTTCCTAAAGTGTCTACATGATGGCATTCCCTGTCTGCACAAGAATGGTGCCACAAATGCAAATCAAATTTAGATATTTTAGTCTGGACTAAAAATCTACACTTTCAGATTGACGTATGGAAATGTGTCTGTAAAAGCTGACTTTCTACAGCTGCCTCAGGTCAGTGATAAAAACTGCTGCAGTGGAGCCACAACAAATTAAAGCACGCACACACACACACACACACACACACACACACGGATATAAATATATATCCACAAAAAAATGAAGCAAAAAGCAACTGAATAGGTGCGCGCTATCAGAAAACACTCATTTGTCTCCGTTTCAGCTCAGACAGTCATGGAAAATGCTGGATGAACAGGTGAGGAGATGCATTTGGAAGGGTTTGGGGGGTTTGACTTTACCCGATTCGCTGACAGCAGGAAGGGGAGAGGCAATGCCATGGGAAAAGGCGGAGGCAGCAGAATAAGGGAGTGGGGCATTCTCACAGTCACCTATAGGCAGCAGGTGGAGCAGAGCAGAGCAGACAAAGCATTATGATCAGTTTATCTGAGCCAGTCCTCCCGCAGAGATCTGGTGGAGGTTCCCATACCCGCAAGGATGATGCAACAAAGACATTTTTCACTTATTTAAAGCTGCTATGTGTAGCTTTTGCAGATATGTACTGTATGTCTCTCTGCCATGGCATGAGTTATCTTGCATTGTTTCAGCTACTCGTATGTTTAAAGGGACAGGTTGTGTTTCTGCCCGCCCTTTATGTGTAAAATGTTTCAGAATCGTGCACATTGGCCGTGGACTTCTCACCTCATGAACAACTGAATGACAATTTTTAAGCTCAAATTGCACTCACATTATGAACCAAATATTTTAAAACCCTCAAAATTTAGGTGTAATAAGCTTTTTTGTTTAGCAGTTTTATGTAGGAATTACACTACTCACAAAAAGTTAGGGATATTTGGCTTTAGGGTGAAATTTATGGAAAATGTAAAAAGTTCACACTACAGGGATATTAAATCGTGAAAGTAGGACATTTAAGTAGAAACATGCAATGGTGATTTCCTCATCTCAAACAATTTACTGAAACAAAAGCCAACAACAGTGGTGGGTATACCACAACAAAAAATGTCAGTGTCTCAATAACTTGTCATGTGCCCTTGAGCATCAATTACAGCCTGACAACGACGTCTCATGCGGTTCACAAGTCAACTTACTGTCTGCTGAGGCATGGCATTCCACTCTACTTGAAAGGCGCCCCTCAGGTCATTGAGGTTGTGGGGTGCAGGGCTACGAGCCTCAACACGGCAACTCAGCTGATCCCATAGATTTTCTATGGGATTCAGGTCTGGAGAAATTGCAGGCCACTCCATTTCAGGTACCCCAGCCTCCAGCAGCCATTCCCAAATGGTGCGACCTTGATGAGCTGGAGTACTGTCGGCCATGAAGATGAAATTAGGCCTGTGTTGTTCTTGCAGGGGCACAATGACTGGATTAATGATGTTATTCAGGTAGTATTGGCTTGTCACTGTACCACTCACAAGGTGTAGGGCAGTTCTGTATTGACTACACACACCTGCCCAGACTGTAACATGGTGACAACAGTGGCTGATGCATAGTGCTCTCCTTGATGTCTCCAACATCATTGGCAGCCATCATTTCTGCTCAACGTGAATCGACTTTCATCAGAGAACAGCACTGAAGCCCACTGCTCTCTTGTCCAGCGTAAATGCTCCCTGGACCATGCAAGACGATGACGCCTGTGCCTGATGGTGTGGTCAGGTACCCTTGCAGGTCGTCTAGCACGCAGACCACGCTGATGTAAACATTTCAAATGGTCTGATGTGACACTTGGGTGCCTCTCACCTCCATTAAATGTGCCTGGAGTTGAGTGGCATTCATCATCCAGTTCCGCAGGGCACTGTTCACAATGAAGCTGTCATCAGTGTGGGATGTCACCAAAGGATGTCCACTTCTATGCCTTTCTGTGACTCCTCCAGTCTCTCTGTATCTCTGTTGCAACCTGGTGATGACACTCTGTGACACTCTAAGCTCAGTGGCCACTTTCCTCTGAGAACATCTTGTTTGAAGCCTCACCATGGCGAGGTACTGCTGATCAATTGTTAGGTGTCGTCTTGGTCTCATGATGTCAAAATATGAGCAGCATGATGAAGAGGACTGTTTAAATACCAATTCTAATTGAACCAGAAAATTTATTGGTCGATTCATGGATCAAACACCTGTTGTGAATTTTGCCATTAAGCACCTTGTTAGAGAACAGCAAGTTATGCAAAAAGTACTAAAAACACTGAACAGTTGGACATGTGCACTCGAAAGGTTAGAGAAGGTCAAATTAAGTTCACCTGGAAAGGTTATAGTGCATTTTAGGTGCATGCTGAAATTTCACCCGAAAGCCGAATATCCCTAACTTTCTGTGAGTGGTGGATGTCTCTGCTCTCACCGAGCACAAGATGTTGTTGCACCAAATGTTGGGCCCTGATTACAGTAGTGTAGTTGTTTTGTTTTGTTTGTTTTGTTTTTAACTTTTAGATTTATACGAAAAGTTTCAAACTTACAAGAAAATATCTTTAACGTATTAGGAAAAAAAGTCTGAAATACTCAGGAATGAATATACTTTAAGTCTCAAATGCACAAGAAAAAAGTTCCAGATGTAACAGTGAACAGCTGTAATCATACAAAAAAAAAAACTAATTTGTGAGAAAGAAGTCTCAACTTTAAAAGTAGGCTGTTTCAAATCTACATGAAAAAATTCTCCAATGAAGTAAAAAATAGCAAATTAAAAAGTTGGTTGATGGACCCTGTTCAGTAGAAATAAAATGGCGGATTGTGGGGTCATGGTGTTGGACTTCTCCACCCAGGGAACAACGGACCAAAAGAGGAGGTGGGACAGTAAGGACTATGTGCCCCCCGGAGAGAGGAGTAAATGTCGGAGCCGCTGTTAGAAGTAGGTTGTTGAAGCGGCGCTGGCGTTATGTTATGTTAATGTGCCACACAGTTTTTTGTTCAAACGTGTTATGGTTGGAAGTCCCGGGTCTTGATGCATGGAAATAAAGATATAAAAGAGGAATGCACAGAGACCCGGGAATCTCTTTTGCTGTAAAATATGTCGGAGAAAGAATAAAGTTACTGTGTCATCCAGCTCATTGCCTCGCCTGCCTCCTTTCTCCACAATATATGCTTACAGCACAGTTGAGGATTTTTTGCAGGGAACTCTCCATTTAGTTGTTACACCCATGCAGACAATGTTATTCTATCCTGTTTTTGTGGGAAAACAGATACAGGCACATGCATATCTGTTCATGCATAAGACAGCTGTCAGGCTTTCACTGATGAGGCCTTTTTACCACACACACCTCCAGTCTTTGTGTGTGTGTGTGTGTGTGTGTGTGTGTGTGTGTGTGTGTGTGTGAAATACTATCTTACAGAAACTGTAAGATGTTTGAAGAAAGAAACTTTTTCTGTCCATCCAGTCATTGTCTTTCATGCTCCTTGTTTGCACATCTACAAACTGTTCTCACCTGCTCCAGTGGGACAGCCTCTGCTCCAGCGTTTAGTCCTTTGCTCCAAATGAAGACTTCGCTCCAGAGAGCGTTTCATCAGGGCCTCGAGTCGCTCCTGAATGCAACACAGCAAAGGTGAAGCTGTGGCCTTAGATTATGTGAGCTGTGACCTGAGAATTGATGTCATTATTTTTTAAAAAACAGAAATTAAAGAGCTCCTGTTAAGTTTTTTAGGGTTTCTCCTTTATTCTAGTTTATTATGCACTTTTTTTTGCAATATTATACAGTCAAACAGTCCAAAGTCTGCCTGCACAGCAGTTCTCTACCACAGAAAGAGGGACTGCAACTCTGCCTTTAAAGCCTTGTTTGGATTTAGGTTTCTGTTATGATCTGGGCATGGTCATGGACAATTCCCACACTTTGTGTTTCATTTTGGTCTCCCTGTGGTTATCATTACTGTCTTTTGTGCTCCCTCCGATCTTTGGTTATATTTTGTGACGTCCTGTGTTCATCCCCTGATTGTTCTTGGTTTTCATGTTTGTGCTTTTGAGTGTGGTCCTTGTGTATCTTAGTTCCCATCCCGTCTTGTATTGTGTTTTCCCTACCTGTAGCCTCCCTCACGTGTGTTATCATTTAGTTCTTGGTTTGTCCCCACCTGTCCTGCGTTTTTTAATTATCATTTACCCTATATAGGTTTAGTCACGTGCCTCTGGTCTTTGTTGCATCGTTATTGCTGTCTGTGGATGTTTCCTCATGTTTCCTATGATCTCCTGGTTAGTTTTATTATTTTCATGTTCCTAGTTTATTCAGTTAGTCTTATCCAGCCCCAGTGCTGCACTTTTTGTTATAATAAATCTCTGTGAGCTGGATTGCGCCTGCATTTGGGTCCTCCCTCCGACCTAATCCACCCCACTGTGACAGTTTCTCTTCCATGGAATCATCATGTCAGATCTCTACAGACCTGCCCCCTGGCTAACTTGGCACGGACTCTCCTCAGAGGAGAAGAGGGACGTTGTCAACTGAGTCTTCGAACTACCGCACCTGCAGTACAGCTAGCTTAGCCAGCAAGCTAGCCCAGCTCTTCTCTGTAAATTTTAGTGTGTTCCCATCTTGTTCATTAATCCACAGTTGATAATTTATGACCTCATGTCATTCTGGCCTATTTGGCTATTTTTTGACCGGCCTGGTACTATGACTGTTAGCATTAACAACAGTATATCCATGGAAATTGTAACTTGTAGTCACTGTACTAAACAAGCTGGTTCACTGATCCACAGTCTTATCTCATCTTATTTTGTTATATATTGGCCATAATAGCTGGGTAGATTATGATGCTAGTATTACCTGGATTTTCTGACCAACTTTAGAACTGATTTGACCAACCAAGAGAGGAGTCTGCTAGCCTTTAACCTTAGCTGTGGCTTTTTTTTTTTTAAATTTTCTAAACATTCTACATACTGTACCCCCAGCAGGCAACTGTCTTCCTGGCTGGATCATCTACCAACCCCTGACCATATAATTCATTCAGAGATATTATTTTGACTTACGTTATGAAAATTTATGATACCTGTCAAAGGACCCCCTTGGAAATGGGATGGCTTCATTTCAAAGAGTTTATCCTAATAATAATAATACTTGGACCTCCCCCCATCGATCCTTACGTTATCTATTATTTCAATGGAGAGAGCTGTAACCGGCAGTGATTCTTTGTTTTGTTCATTCTTTGAAAAAACATGTTGACGTCTTGGGAGTGGTGGGTTGGAGCGGCCACTGGCCTGTATCCTTGGTGCATCACGTGGAGAACCTCTTACAATATTCCTTACATTTGTTAGTGACCAAGAAAAGTCTTAAGATTTACAGAAATTCTCCGCTCGCGCCATTATTCCCATGTCCCACAGAGTGGCAAGCACTGCTACCCGTCGCAGCTTTCGGGCAGCTCCCCCACCGAAAACTGCCGAGCCAAGCTGGGGGAGCTGCTGAGCCCCGGGATCTCCAAGGGCAGTGTCCCACTCCATGGAACTTCACTCCACTCTCCTGGGCAGCTGCCCCACCAGGAGCTGCAGATCTGAGCTGCCAAGCCCTGGGATCTCCATGGGCAGCGTCCTGTTCTAGGGCACTCCACTTCACTCTCCTAGGCAGCTTCCCCACCAGGAGTTGCCAATCCGAGCTGCCAAGCCTTTGAATTTCCAAGGGCAGTGTCCGGCTCCACAGGACTCCGCTCTGCTCTTGCGGCCAGCTCCCTTACTGAGCTCCGAGGGAGTCTACCGAGCCGAGCTGCCGAGCCCCAGCAGCTAACTTGACTTATATTCGGTTGAAGCTGCTTTCGAGCTAATACCGCTGATCCGAGCTAGAAGGAGGCTAAAAGCTGAAGGCTAGAAGCTAGCCAGCTAATGGCTAAGTGACGTAAGAGGGAAGGTGGAGTTGAATAGATGAAGGACGTTTCTTAAAGTGATAGGCTTAAAATCAAAGTGTTTC
This sequence comes from Pholidichthys leucotaenia, assembly GCA_020510985.1. Taxonomy (NCBI): domain Eukaryota; kingdom Metazoa; phylum Chordata; class Actinopteri; order Cichliformes; family Pholidichthyidae; genus Pholidichthys; species Pholidichthys leucotaenia. The sequence continues at coordinate 14,311,422 of CM035844.1, forward strand.
AAGAAAATACAAATAAAATTGCTGCAATAATTAATTAAAGAAAATGTGAACAAAATATGTCACAAACATTTCATTAAGACATGTGTGAGTTGTTAAAATGTGGAAAAAAATGCAATCAATGGCCCCTTTAAAGTAAAATGTCATAAAACAGGCTGTTGTGAGGCATTTTCCAAACTTCCCTGTTTGGAAAATGGCTCTGCTGTAATTAATTCCTGAGTTGTTTTGACCAAAACATGTCAGAACCGTGTCAACATGTGGAAAAAGTGCAGAACAGGGGCTCTTTAATCTACACGGTGCTTCTGGACATTGTGAAAACTGATGTGAACTGAATGTAAAACCATGACTGGTCAAATATCAGGAACACACACAAAAGAAAAATGCTGACCCTCTCCTCCTCAAGCTGCTGCCTCCTCTTCTCCTCCACTGCAGCTCTGCGCAGCTCCTCCTTCTGCCTCTGCTCCTCCAGCCGCCTCCAGCGTTCCTCCACTGTGCGCTCGTACTGCAGCCGGGCTCTGCGCTCCTTTTCCCTGATCAGCTGCTCCCTGGCCGCTAGAAAAAATGAACATTTCACATAAAAACAAAGGCATGCTTGACTGTTGTGGTTTTTAATGTTTTCTGTATCTACCCAGCCAGCATGTCCATGACACAAACCCCTGTGCGCCATTACACAGCGCACGAGGGAGGGAATGAAAAACCCAATCGCAGGAGTAGAGAGCGTCATGTTTATTAAAGTTCACAAAATGACAAGTCCAGTAATCACTACGTACAGTTCAGTTAAACCACACAAGGTTATGGAGAGGTGTAATGACAGGATTGGCCACCACACATACAGGGCACCTGCCGAATGCTCTACAGCCTGGTGAATATGGAGCCTAGTGCTGCAGGGCTGTGTTGGGCACAAAACAGGAAAGGCAAGCAGCCTAGTGCCGCAGGGCTGCTAGCACAAGAGAAAAGGCTAAAGACATTTACAGGTCTGGAGCTAATCCGGGGCGAACCGTGCAGTCTGGAGGATGAGGCAGAGAAGCGGGACCAGCCGAAACACCAAGGAATGAACCGTCTTCAAATGTCAGGCTGAGTAGTACGCAGGGAGTGAATTAACATACGCGGAGGAACACGCTGCCAAGTATGAAGGGGAATGTTCCGACAATCATTTTCCTCTGGAGCGGCCAACAAATACTCCTGAAGCTAACAAGGAAAGAGATTGCCGGTGTGAGAATGCGTGGGCAGAACTGATTGGCACCCGGTGTGTGAGAGAGCATGTGAATGAGAGTGAATGGAGCATGTGCATGTGTGTGTGTGCATGTATGTGTGTGAGCACCCGTGACAGTGCAGCTGACGGCGCTTTACAGGAGGGGGTGTGCCAGAGCTGTCAGGAGGAAACTAGGACAAATCATAACAATAAGTCAGAACCGGGTTTGGATTCATGACAGCTCCCCCCCCCCCCCAGGGGTGGATACCAGACACCCCAGTACCATCAGCCAAAAAAGAAAAGAAACAGCACCCCTCACGGGAACCTCTCCCCCCCGACAACGAACACTAACCCAGGGCGGGAGGTGGGGTAAAACCGGTTAGGAGGGAAGCAACCAGTCAAAACACAATTAGTACAAAAACAGAATAAAGAACAAACCCCTCCTAATGACCCCCAACCTGGAGCACTAACCCCCCTCTCCAGAAGTCCAAAGTTCGGGGGGTCGACCAGAGTCCCAGGCCCCCAGCATGGTGAGAAGTGGCAGATTGGGTGGCCTGCCTAAGTCCCAAGTCCAGCAGGCGGCCCGTAGGATAGTGTCCGGCGGCCTGCCCGGGCCAGTGGACCACCCGACCCAAAAACCAAGTCCTTCAGGTGGTCGACTAACGTGGTGGAGCCACCAGGACCTGAGGGGAAAGCGGAGAGGCAGCCCCCGTACTCGGGAACATCAGCGGCCAACCCAAAGAACAGGGGCCCCCCTGCTGTTCGAGGGTTGGAGCAGGGGGATCGTAGCACCCGCGATGGTCCCAGTCTGGGACGTGGTTGCACCCGCGATGGTCCAGGTCTGGAACGTGGCTGCACCTGCGATGGTCCCGGTCTGGGACGTGGCTGCACCCGTGATGGTTCCGGTCTGGGACGTGGCTGCACCGGCGGTGGACTCCAGCTGAGGCTCTGCTGCACCGGCAGTGGACTCCAGCTGAGGGTCTGGTGCACCGGCGGTGGACTCCAGCTGAGGGTCTGGTGCACCGGCGGTGGACTCCAGCTGAGGGTCTGGTGCACCGGCAGTGGACTCCAGCTGAGGCTCTGCTGCACCGGCGGTGGCCTCCAGCTGGGGATCTGCTGCGCCGGCGGTGGACTCCAGCTGAGGCTCTGCTGCTCCCACAGTGGACCCCAGCTGAGGCTCTGCTGCACCCGTGGTGGACTCCGGTTGGAGCACCGTTGCGGTGACCCCCACTGGGGGCCTCATTGCTCCCGTGGTGGCCTCCCCAGCGAGGGAGGTGATGCTCCTCACGTCCTCAGGAGTTGAACTCTGATGCTCGGTTGCCTCCAACAGCTCTCCAGCGACCCTGGCCAGAGGCTCCAAGTCTGAAGGGAGAAAAAGAGAAATCGGGTCAGGGTCACTGGCAGCAGCGGCGCCCGGTGTGGCGATCCCGAGGGCTACTGTGAGCTGCCCCGGATCCACCTCACCATGAGTTGGGCAGTGAGACATTAATATTGAAATTCCTGATATAATGGAGCACACTTGCCTGAACTCTGGCTCCACCGCTGTAGAGGATTCCGGCGATCCACGGGTTCCTCCGGTCCATCGGGTGCCTCATCCCCGTCGGCCTCCTCCGAGGAAGCTGGACTCACCTCGTTGTCAATGAGCCCAGGTGGTGGCAGCTCCTCTCCGGCAACCCTAGGATGGAGCTCAAAGGGGATAGGAGAAGGAGAGCGATTAGGGTTGCCGGCAGTGGCAGAGGCCGGCGAGGGGGGTCCAGATACGGCTGGGGGCCGCACCCAACTCCCTTCCCAAAAAGCCAGGCAAGATCCCTCTACCATCAACAAATGAACTACAGGAGAGACTACTTGCCTGTGCTTAAGCTCTACCGCCGTCCAGGACTCCAACGATGATGCCCCGGGTCCCATCGGCTGGAGGGCCGGTCCGGGGGATGACTCCACTGCGGCGGCCCCCACAGCGGGCAGGATGATGGTAGCAGGAGTGGAACTCTGGTGCGCCGTCCTCCACGCCTCTGATTCCTCCGGCGTGGTGGCTGTGGACGACTCCTTCGCTGGCCCATGGGCTGGACCTTCCTGGTCCTCTGGCTCCTCCTCCACCAAGCGACCTGGATCCGGGACCGATGGGCTCATGGGGGTACATAGAAAAGAGTCATTGAAACCAGGCACGAGAGCACTGTATGCCGCTGGGGCAGAGAACTCAGGGGACTGCAACACCCCGAGTCTCCTCGCCAGGAGGCAGGCAAAATTGATCATTGACTGTGGAACTTGAATGAAAAGAACTTGCCTGTTCTCCTGGCACTGGAGGTACCCAGCGGCCTCCGAGGCGTCCTCTCTACTCTCCTGGCATTCCTCATTGGATTGAGGCTCCTCCTCCCTTGGAGAAAGCTCTTAAGTCTTTCAGCCATCTCCGGGAGGAGCCACGGCTTCACCTCCAAGATGAGATCCGTTTCAGCCAGGAGAGCCTGCCTACGCTCCTCCATCTCCTCCCGTGACAGGGCGGAGCATAGCCCAGAGCGGGAAGGCGAGGCTGCAGTATGCGGGACTGGACGCTTCTTACTGTGGGGCTTCCTCCCTCTCCTCCGCTCGGGTGAAGCGGGGATGAGGTAATCCGGGACGCGGAGCACCGTGCCGGGCAGCAGGTCACCCACGCAGAGAGACTCCGTCCTCTCCGGAGAGGGAGGCGGCGTGGCCACGGAGAGTTCGAGTGCTGAGGGATCCTCGTCCAGATCCTCCTCCATTCGCCAGCCGAGCTGGGCCAGTCTCTGTGCCTCCTTCATCCAGCGTTCCTCCTTCTCCCAGCGATTTACCAGAGTGATCAGGGCCTGCCACTCCTCCTCAGTCGCGTCCGTGGATTGGGAAGACACGGGGGCGGGAACCCTCTCTGCTGGAGAAGCGCGTCCTCGTGTCTCTCCCTCGCAGCGCTCCACCTCTGTCCTCTCGTCCAAAGATTGGGTGGGCACTGGTTCGGGAGATGAAGAAGATCCGAGGAAGGAGGAAGTCTTCCTCTGACGGGAGCGTTTCTTCTGGCGAGGGGCCGGCTTCGATCACGGAGAGGTATCCTCCGGCTCTGAGTCAGGAACGGGAAGGATGACGGAGAGGATGGTGTCTACCCTATGGATTATCCGGAGGTGAGGGTAGCACCGCTTGAAGTCCTCCGCAACGAGTCATGCCCACCCCCGATCCTAGGGAAACCGAGACCACTGAAAGGTGAAGCCTGCCTCCTCCAGCAAATCCTGGGCTTCCAGCTCCTCGTCTGTCCAGGTCATTATGCCCACGCACGAGGATTAAAAGGAGAAGGGAAAAAACAAACACACAACTCTACTCCACTGTTTTTTCTTTTTTTATGGCCGGGGCATTCTGTCATAAGCGCGCGCTTTACGCACGCACAAACGGAAGCGACAGGCCCACTTGCAGGTGAAGAGAGTGTTTTAATCAATATGGAGTCAAACATACAACAAATGTCCAACATAAGATTCCATGAAGGTTAGCTGCACAACAGGTGAATACAATTCAGCGGAGTCAGGTTTGAACTTAGAGAAAAGCCATTTACATAAGCCCCAGGGTAAAACTGGCCGCTGGGGAAAACCAGAAATGTAAACTGGGAAGCAGGACTTACATAGAAGCGTCGGAATGCAGCTGGGCTCTGGAAAACAACAACAACCGTAGTCCAAGGGAAAAAGTCCAAACACGAGAAGCAGGCTGAACAGAACAACTTACTGTGTGCAGGGCGAAGACAATACAACGTACCGACAATACACAGGAGGGCGGACAGGGCTTAAGTAACACCAGCCCTGATGATCACTATGATTGCCGGTGCGAATCAGTGATTGAAGAGTTGATGGGGAGCAGGTGTGAATGATAGTGTGTGTGTATGGGTGAGAGTGTGTGTATGAGTGCATGTGAATCTGAGCAGGGAGAGGAACGGACGATGACAGATTGGAATCACCTGTCAGAAACTGACAGGACAGGAAGGAGTGGCTACCAGAGGCAAAAGGCACAGAAAACTATATGGAAAGCCAAAGGTAGCATAAAACACAGATAATATGGAACAGGAAACCGTCATGAAGCCTGAGCTTGGGAACCACCAGCTCGGCTCATGACAGTCCATGTGGGCCCCGCCAGAGGTTAAATCTGGGCTGTTTTATGGGACCCATGTGGGTTTATCTGCAGGTTCCATGGTGGCCCCATCTGTGTTTGCCCACATGACAACTTATTTTCTCATAAATTTGCTGTTTTCTTGTAAATTTGTGACTTTTTCGCCTAATTTGATCAATTTTTCTTGAAAACTGGAAACTTTCTCATAATTTTGCAACTTTTTTTTTTTTTACTGTAAACTAGCAACTTTTTCTCATAAATTTGGGACTTTTTTCTCATAAATGTCCAATTTATTTACTCATATACTTGCTACTTTTTTGTTAATTTGCAACTTTTTCTATTTTTTCCTCATAAATGTAACTTTTTTCTTATAAATTTTCTAAATTTTTCTTGTAAGTTTGTAACTCTTTATCTAAATTTGCGACATTTTTCCCCTAAATTTTCACTTTTTTCTCATAAAGTTGTAATTTTTTTTCTCGTAAATTTGTGTTTTTTTCATAAATTTACTATTTTTTTGTTGTGACGAATTTGTGACGTTTTTGCGTAATTGTGCACATGGCACCAGTGTTACTGAAACCTGCTCACCTGCACCACAGGTAAAATCCATGTGGGCAAACATTGATGGGGTCAACATGGAACCCACAGACTAACCCACATGGACCCATAAGACAGCCCAGGTGGGGCCCACATGGACATGCTGGCTGGCTACTTTAGTTAAAAGTTAAATATTCAAGTATTTTTCCTTTAGAAATTACTGGACTGAAATCTGCCATTAAAATTCACTCATACAACAGATAGAACGGTATGTGAATGAGAGAATTTGAATATATCTCAGTCCTCATCCTCCCGGAGCAGCAGTGAGTGGGAGACCTACTTCTCAGGGATATTCTATGTCACCATCATACTCTCCAAAGTCAAAGTGACACAGCTCATTATATCAAAAACCCAGTGAACTCAGAATGAATTCTCCACTGGCAAGCAAATGCCTTCCTTATCCTGTTCCAGCAGAGAAAGGAGCATGGCATGGCACGACAAACACTTTTAAAAGGACACAGGCTCTGCTGGGCTTCTGACGTCATGCGCTGTGCCAAACCACGACCTACCCAGGCTCCTCTCCCTCTCCTCACGTCTCTCTTTGGCTAAACGCATCCTGTCGTCTGTCTTCAAGTAGCCCTCCACAGCTGAAAGGTGAAGGAAGATGTCAGAGGGCAAAACTGAGGCAGTGGAATGCAGCCAAAATGATGGAGGAAAAAAAGGCTTACTTTGTTTACCGCCGTGGCTGCTGCCGATGTTAGCCGCTAAGTGCGAAGGGGATGCATGTCCATTTATGTGTGTCTTCTTCTCTGAGTTAGATGGTGCTGAAATCACAGAGAGAAAGCACAGTCATAAATGTCTCAAGAGGCATGACATCAGTGCCGAGTGGTGGACAGCAGTGCTGCTTGCTCACCAGCAGAGGGAAACAATTATTAGGCTACTCTGTGTTTAAATGCGCGATGCTGCAAAATGCCTCCAAGTCAAGGGCAAACTGCAACCATATGCGGAAGAGGTGAGGAGAGCAAACTGTCCTTCATGTGGGAGTCACTGCACACATGCTGAGTGTCGCTTCTGGTTGTCGCGTCAGTAGATCAGTGAAAACAGAGAGCCCCTGAGACACGGAGTCCTTACAGTCTATAAGTGAGTCCAAAATACTGTCCAATCAGCAAGCTTAATTCACAGGGAAACAGAAGTGTGACATGCTGGATGAAACAGAATCTTGAGAGGAATACTCACCAGTTTTTCCAGTCCGCACTGGAGAGCTGTGTGCATTTGTTGGAGATTTCCTGTCAGGAAGCAGAGTGATGGATGGTGGAGCCATTTTTTCACCTACAATGCACAAAAAGATTAGGTGGGATGAAGGAGAGAGAGCGATGATTAAGTTCCCATTCTCACATTAAGAGCATAAATCATTATAGAGCGGCCGGTGGGATTCCCCAAGATCTATAATGGCGTGTTAATTAGGTGTTCAGATTATTGCATTCCACAAGGGGAAGGGAATATATTCTGAAAGAGGAAACATTCAATATATCAGTAAATGAGCTCTTCTCCTTTCCAACAATATCCATCCACCTGACAGATGTCTATCAAAATGCTGACTTAACAGCATGATTGTTCCTGGACAGGCATGCCTGGGGCTGATCTTGCAGGGTAGAGCCTAAACGAAATAGCTCTCCAGAACACAAAATCTTTGATTTTTCAACAGTGGATGCAAACAGACTCTTCATCTTCACTGCAGACACCAGAAGCTGAAGCTCTACAAACATGCTAACCGTGATGTGTTTGTAGGCAATGGCCTTTGGCTCTGGACAGACAAGGAAACCACTGCACTGAATGCTTGTGTGACTGGAGAAAACTTGATGCAGCAACGAAACTACACTTTGAAAACAAAACATGTGCCTGTATGTGAACAAATGGCTTGAGCAACTTGAACTATTAAATACGCACTCCAGCAGCTCTAAAACCATCTCAATTATGTGTTGCTGCCCAAAATAGCATATTGTGGCTTTTTATCCACAAAAACACATTCATTGCCTTAGAACTGCTTGGAAAGAGCTTTTCCATCTTCCACCTACTTAAGTATGCATGGGTCTATGAATATTCTAATTAGCTCCACCCATACTCCCTCCCACCAGCAGCAGATGCTGCAAGGCTAGCCCTCCCCTCTCCTCTGACCTAAGAACACCAAAGACTGCCTCCTAAACAACAATGGCTAGTCAAAACATCGGAGTGATTCAGCCCTACATGTACACGCCGCCAACCTCCGCCAAAGCAAGCTGCCCCTCGGCAGTCCCACCTGGGGGCTGATGGGCACTCACCGGGCAGCTCACAGGGGGCCAGCGGACCGATGCACCCGCCTGCCGCCGTAGAACCACCACCCCTGGTCATTGCGCCACACGCCCCCAACTCGGGGTTTAATATCACCTCCTCCATCCCCCTTCCCCAAAAACCCCTTCACCAAACTGAGTCAAACAAGTGCAAAATGGACGGGTGGTGGTCTTGGCGCCTTCACCCCCAGTCTCTCTCTGGTTTGGCCTTCTGCCTGTGTGCCTCCCATTTCTCTGGGACCCCACACATGCGACGTGGCAGCCTGTGTACTCCGGTCTCCGAGCTGACCATGTCACGCTCGCGCTACAGGGTTCCAGAATACGGTAGCTGCAGCAGTGGAAAACTATGGGCAGCCGCGGTCAGTTTCGCACTATCCCCAGGAAGGGACGCTGACTGTCAGTGTGGTCAGTGGTAGGTAGACCGTGAGCCTCCATCTACGGAGCCACATTGGCTCTTCCCTCTTCCCCTGGGGGAGTGAACTCAGGTCTGTAGCCATTCCCAGTGTTTAGCTTGATTGGTTATAATATTAACCAATCAGGCTAAGCACAAATGCTTACGTAGTTAGAAACGCTCTGTCCAAACTCACATTTTTTTTTTTGGGAGGGGGGGGTGACCCACTCCAGGGACAGTGGGAGGTGGGGAGTTTGACTGGGGTGGTACACCTGTCAAACTGTAACACAGGTGTCCTAAGGCAAGCTCAGGGAGGACAGAAACCTCCCTTGGAGCAGAAGGGCAAAAGCTCACTTGATCTTGATTTTCAGTATGAATACAGACCGTGAAAGCAGGGCCTCACGATCCTTCTGACTTTTTGGGTTTTAACTGGACATTCACAGCAGAAAAACAGACTTGGGATCTGGGACTAATTTTGCTCTTGATATGTCTTGTGAGTCACAAAAAAAACATGTTACAGATATGTTAACAGAAAAAATGTGATTTTTGGTGGAGTGCCACTTTAAAGGGGTCATTGCCTGAAAAATGGTGTTTTTAGGTTTTAACCATCTGAAATGAGTCTACTGGTCACCTAATTATCCAAAAATTTTCAAAGCAATCAATTCTCTTAAAAAAAAACACACAGCCTTTATCTCGTTTTTCTCTCTCAGAAATGTTTTTGACTTTTTTGTGGAAATCGTTTACGTCACGTTTAGAAAAAGCCAAACCACAGCGGTCCTTGAGACCAGCCCACTGCTCTATTATTGGCCTGCCTAGCTGTCTGTCATGTAGAAGGAAGTGGTGCTAGAGGTAGCCTAGTAGCCCCTGAGCTATTAGCCCCCAAGCTAACACTGGTAACAGGAACCTCAAAACAAGTGCGGCTTATACGGTATTGTTATTTTCTTCAGATCTTAGTCACCCTAATAACCATCCTTGTTCCCACCTGGTTCACCGGTCCTTGTGCCTTGCGTCGCTCTGGCCCATCTCCCAGTGGTTTTGCAGCGGGCCGCCTGCATGCCAGTCACAGGGAGCTGAGAGCCAGCAGCCCCAGGCAGCATCCTCAGTTCAATTGCCTCAACCTGGGGATGCTGCCTGGAGATGCTGGCACAATTCCCTCACCCTCCTCCGGGCAAACTCTCACAGGTAGTGTGGGGGAGCCGCTTCGTGACGGGGCAGACCCCTCTTCCCTCCGGCTGCCCGTGGGAGAGGAGTGGGGTACTGTGGAGCGAGACATTACCCTTTGAGATCCTGTGGCTCAGCCACCGGCCTCGATTTGCGGCGATCGGTGGAGCACGCGGTGCTGTCGATTTAATGTGGCGTCTCGGTGGGGTTGTTGGGGGGGGGGGGGGCTGGGATGACGCTAGATGCACAAACGACTGCGGATTGGTGAACCAGCACTGCTCATCCAGGCTCGAAGGAGCCGGTTAGAAGCTACTCAGCTAATGGCTAACTGATGTAAGAGGGAGGGCAGAGCTGAACAGCTGACGTCTGTTTCTTAAAGTGACAGGCTATAAATCAGAGGGTTTGAAGAAAGCCAAGAAAAGACAAAAAAAAATTGCTTCAATAATTAAAAAATTAAAAGAAAATTTTAACAAAATATGTCACAAGCACTTCATTAAGACATGAGTGAGCTGTTAAAATGTGGGAAAAGTGCAGTCAATGAGCCCTTTAAGTCATGCACAGTAATATGTTTGTAATACACATCCAAGTGGCTACCCAAGTCACAGAAACAGTGAGAAACTTTAAATCCTCTCAGGAAGCAGATGTAGTCAAACAGAATTAAATAAAATCATAAACAGAGGCTTTATTATGTAAAACTGTGAGATGACAAATAATGATGAAGTGACATTTAAATCTTGCACCTCATCTTTGAACTTCCATTTGGAAGGTAAACGTTCCACTCCACAGACTTGACTGAATCAATATGTCCAGTGTCGGTGAAAACGTGCACAGTCAGTCCTTCCCCATCAGGTGAATGACTCTCCAGCCAGGTTTTATTGCGCACGAGGCCCAGCAGACCACACCGACTCCCTGTAGGTGTGATCTGGCTGATGTCAGACAGGAGAAACTGAAGCTTTAATGCTTCACTGATTCTAATGAATCATCATGCTCATTAGACCATTAATCAATCTCCATGACAACACAGTCTGATGATCCTTTAGATGTCAATGAGCCCAACTGACACTCCTATTAGTCTGACATTAATGACTTCTTGCTGTTTATGTATTTTATGGAGATTTTCAGACGTTGTTCCACCAAAATGAAAGCAAGCTACGTAGAAAATGTGCAGTTAGTCGTTTTGGAGATGAAAGTGAAATATTCTAAACCTAAACACCTCCCATAAGGCCTTGCGTGGTTCCAGTACTTTCTGTGCGCAGTAGACACAATAAATCTGATTATTGATCTGCAGGGTGGGTTTTCTTCTCTCAGGGCGGAAGGGGAAAATTTCATTACGACTAATGATTGCTTCGGTGATTATGACCCACAGTCTCACCCCCAAGTCATCACAGAACGATGTGATGCTCGGAAAACCACAGCCTAAAATATGATCCATATGCTGGGAATCTGCGGCGTGTTGCTCTTGCCACACGTTTATGGGAGTGAATAAGATCGTTAACAGCCTGGCTTTGCTGCTGCTCTGACCACGCACACGCATCACTGAGGGGAGATCTGGGTTCATTAAAGCAAAGCTGCCATAAAAAAAAGATGAAGCACGAACTTTTGGCATCTAAGCACAGTAGAAAGTAATATGCATAAGCTAATAAAGAGCGGAGCGAGGGGGTATCCACGTGAAAGAGAAAACCAAGCGGTGGAAATGCGCCATGCGTCATCATCCAGGAGGTCACTGCGTAAACCCAACAACGCCGACGGCCACCAAAAGTTGCACAGAAGCCTACCTGCCACTGCACCGGCGGATGCGAGCGTTTTGGCCATGGCAGCCTTCTCTCCCGGCCGCAGCAGCCTCCGCCCTACCGTGACGATCGTGGACGGATGGAGGTCCGCAGCGATGCAGCAGCACCGGGATCCTCCGCGGCGGCGGATCCCGTCAGACGGAAGCTGTGAAGGTCGTTACCGCCGCCCGTGGCGACGCGGACCGACGGCAGAGACGCTCGGCTGAAGCCCGTTACAACAACCTGCCGCGGCGCGCACTGCAGCGTGAACGCGCCCTGGCGCAGACTCGCTGTGACCGGCAGATGGAGAGATTTCCTCCCTGCGCGTCATCCCGCACGGAAGCAGTCAGACCGTGATCACGTGTGGTCAAGGCTACGTTAATAACTGCTATGATGATATTGCTGGATTGTCAGGTTAAAGTTGATAATCACCATTAGACTAAATAACTGTTGTATATAAAGGTTTAAAAACACGGGTGGTGGTGTGTGTGTGTGTGTGTGGGGGGGGGGGGGGGGGTCAAGGAGAAAATGTCTGAGGAAAAATGCCAAGCTGGCCAGGAAAAACATGAACAGTGCAGTTTATTTAGATTATCGTCTGCAGACAATGATCTCTGGTTCAGAAACTTGAAATATAAATTAATCCATCGTCCTGATGCCTCTGGAAATAAAATCATCCTGTCATGTCCAGCATCAGGCTCAGTTCTGTCTGGCGTTGCTCAGAAGTCGGTGGCACAACTGTCTCTTTTTAAAGGGTTACCTTTCTTTTTACCCATTTGTGTTTTTATATTAAGTCTGTGTTGTTTTTTTTTTTTTTTCCTGTGACCCATGAGTCCAAATAAAGCTTGAATTGAACTGAATTTAATTTAATTTAAATAAAAAACTACAAAGCACTGAACCGAGAAGCAGACCCACGCCTTTTGCAGCTATAAATTTAAAACCTTGACCTTTGACCTCTTGATTCTAAACCCATAGTCACAGTTCAGGGTCTTAAGGTGAACCTGTGTACCAGGTTTGGTGACCCTAGCTTCACTCGTTCTATAGTAATAGAGCATAGGGAATGGAAATATATTGACCTTTGATCTTTTGACCTCACACCCATAGTCAGAGGTCAGAATCCCAAGACGAACCTGTGTACCAAGTTTGGTGACCCTAGCTTTCTTTGTTGAGATATAGTTTATATAGCATTCTGACCTTGGCCTTTGATCTTTTGTCCCCAAAAGTATAGCCATAGGTGCTAGTTCCAAGGTCAACCTATGTACCAAGATTGGCGGACATAGCCTCATTCCCTGTCGAATTAGAGCAGGGACATAACTCAATAGGCGGCACCGACCACTCTACCACCGCAACTGATGAGAAAACCTACACTCACAGGCTTCTCTAAAAGGTACACATTTTCAGCTGCTTGTAGGTACAGTGGGGTAAAAAAGTATTTAGTCAGCCACCAATTGTGCAAGTTCTCCCACTTAAAAGATGCAAGAGGTCTCCAATTTTCATCATAGATATACCTCAACTATGAGAGACAAAATGAGAAAAAAAAATCCAGAAAATCACATTGAAGGATTTTTAAAGAATTTATTTGCAAATTATGGTGAAAAATAAGTATTTGGTCAATAACAAAAGTTCATCTCAATACTTTGTTATACACCCTTTGTTGGCAATGACAGAGGTAAAATGTTTTCTGTAAGTCTTCACAAGGTTTTCACACACTGTTGCTGGTATTTTGGCCCATTCCTCCATGCAGATCTCCTCTAGAGCAGTGATGTTTTGGGGCTGTCGCTGGGCAACATGGACTTTCAACTCCCTCCAAAGATTTTCTATGGGGTTGAGATCTGGAGACTGGCTAGGCCACTCCAGGACCTTGAAATGCTTCTTACAAAGCCACTCCTTCGTTGCCCGGGCAGTGTGTTTGGGATCATTGTCATGCTGAAAGACCCAGCCACGTTTCATCTTCAATGCCCTTGCTGATGGAAGGAGGTTTTCACTCAAAATCTCATGATACATGGCCCCATTCATTCTTTCCTTTACACGGATCAGTCGTCCTGGTCCCTTTGCTGAAAAAGAGCCCCAAAGCATGATGTTTCCACCCCCATGCTTCACAGTAGGTATGGTGTTCTTTCGCCTCCAAACACGACAAGTTGAGTTTTTACCAAAAAGTTCTATTTTGGTTTCATCTGACCATATGACATTCTCCCAATCCTCTTCTGGATCATCCAAATGCTCTCTAGCAAACTTCAGATGGGCCTGGACATGTACTGGCTTAAGCAGGGGGACACGTCTGGCACTGCAGGATTTGAGTCCCTGGCGGCGTAGTGTGTTACTGATGGTAGCCTTTGTTACTTTGGTCCCAGCTCTCTGCAGGTCATTCACTAGGTCCCCCATGTGGTTCTGGGATTTTCACCGTTCTCGTGATCATTTTGACCCCACGGGGTGAGATCTTGCGTGGAGCCCCAGATCGAGGGAGATTATCAGTGGTCTTGTATGTCTTCCATTTTCTAATAATTGCTCCCACAGTTGATTTCTTCACACCAAGCTGCTTACCTATTGCAGATTCAGTCTTCCCAGCCTGGTGCAGGTCTACAATTTTGTTTCTGGTGTCCTTTGACAGCTCTTTGGTCTTGGCCATAGTGGAGTTTGGAGTCTGACTGTTTGAGGTTGTGGACAGGTGTCTTTTATACTGATAACGAGTTCAAACAGGTGCCATTAATACAGGTAACGAGTGGAGGACAGAGGAGCCTCTTAAAGAAGAAGTTACAGGTCTGTGAGAGCCAGAAATCTTGCTTGTTTGTAGGTGACCAAATACTTATTTTACCGAGGAATTTACCAATTAATTCATTAAAAATCATTCAATGTGATTTTCTGGATTTTTTTTCTCATTTTGTCTCTCATAGTTGAGGTATACCTATGATGAAAATTGGAGACCTCTCTCATCTTTTAAGTGGGAGAACTTGCACAATTGGTGGCTGACTAAATACTTTTTTTGCCCCACTGTATAACTGGTTGTTTTCTGCATTGTGTGGAATAATGAAGGTCGGCCTGTCACCTTTGGAGACGCTCCCTGTTTAATCTGGCAATTACAAGAACAACACAAAACCACGGCTTTACTGCTTGCTTGCCCACTCCAACTCCTCTCCCTTTGGAAGGCTGTGAAAAAGGGCTAAAACACAGTAAACTCATATGTTCTGTCATGATTTAATGTTTTTGAGGAGGCTTAAATGCTGGGCAACCACTTCAGAAGAACACTCAGAAGCACATGAAAAGTTATACCACTTTAATGAAAAACCCCAAAACCCTATACACAACACGCTACTTTAAGGAATAAATGCACACACCACAATCAATGAAACCGGCAGCCAAGATGCCATACTATATATAGGAAAACATTTGCACATTGGAGCCACATGCAGCCTAGGATGAATGAAAGGAGAGGAATGATTAGTGATGGGAATGGCACACGGGAGAATGACAACTGAGGTAATGGGTCTTATGGCACTGGCAGACAGCCCGTCAGTGAACTCCAGCGTAGGAAAGGTGAAGGGGTCTGGAAGCTGTAGGACAGAAGGAGGAAGGGCTGAAGAACCGGGATGGAGAAACCGTTGTCTGGAAGGAGAGATGACTCAGGTGAGCGTACAAACACAGCTCCCGAGATGCACCACTGGAGACGGCAGCAAACCTGGGTGGAGGAGAAGAGAAGGTGAGATAACTCTGAAAAATTAATTTTTTACACAGGTGCGCTGTTTCAGGAAAACAGAAGCAGGAAGGGAGGGGGGGAGGCACGCTCGCCTGATCATGACAGTGTCCACCCCCCCTCAAGGGACGCGTCCTGGTGGACACCCAGGCTTCTGCAGATGGGCAAGGTGGAACGCCCGAACCATGCCCTTGTCGTGAAAGTATGATGATGGAATCCAAGATCTCTCCTCCGGACCATAACCCTTCCAGTGTACCAGATACTGCAGCCCCCGACCTCAACACTGCACGTTCAGAATTTGCTGGACGGTGTAGGTGGTATGTCCATCAATGATCCAGGAGGGTAGAGGGGGTTCTGGAGGAGGGGACAAGGGGCTGACGGAGAGAGGTTTGATCTGAGAAACATGGAAAGTAGGATGATGCGGAGGGATGGGGGCAACTTTAGCCGGACGGTGACGTCATTGATGTGTGGGAGATCGGGAACGGGCCCAAAAAGCAAGGGGACAGCTTCCGAGAGTACCCCTTCGCCGGTACCTTCTCGGTGAATAACCAGACCTTCTGGCCCATGGAGTATTTCGCCGCTGCTGACCCCCTATGGTTGGCATACAGGCGATTCCACTCGGACGATCGCTGAAGAGCCACCCGAGTTGACCTCCAGAGGCGGCGACAGCGACAGGTGTGGGCCTCCACAGAAGGTACTGCGATCTCCCTCTCCATTATAGGCAGAAGTGGTGGTGTGTACCCCATGGCGGCTTCAAACAGTGTCAGCCCACTGGCAGAGGAGATGGCAGAGTTCAGTGTGTACTCCACCCAGGTGAGGTGGGAGCTCCAGGTAGATGGGTTGCAGGAAGCTACACACCTCAGGGTGGTCTCCAAGGATTGGTTTGCATGCTCGGCCTGACCGTTGCTCTGGGGATGATAACCAGATGTGAGGCTGACGGAGGTACCCAGGGATCGCCAGAATGCTCTCCAGACCTGTGACGTAAACTGTGATCCTCGATCAGAAACAATGTCTATGGGGAAGCCGTGGAGCCGGATGACGTGGATGGAAAAGAGATTGGCCGTCTCGGCAGCAGAAGGGAGACCAGGGAGAGGAACCAAGTGAACGGCCTTTGAAAAGCGATCAGTAATGGTGAAAATGACAGTGTTACGTTGAGAAGGAGGGAGGCCCGAGACAAAATCAATGACAATATGAGACCAAGGACAGGAAGGGATGGAGGAGACCGGCAGGTGGAGAAGAGTCTGATTTATTGGTGACACATGTGGCAGGCCTTCACATATTCTTTCACATCCTTCCTAAGGGATGGCCACCAAAACACATGCTAAATGAGTTCAGTAGTATGGGTGATGCCGGGATGACAGGCAAAAAAACTTGTGTGCCCCCACTGAATGATGTCACTGCGTAAGGGGGAGGGCACGTACAGCCTGTTGGGCGGGCCTCCCTGGGGGACAGGTTCCACCAACTGTGCCTGCCGGACCCTCTGCTCGATGTCCCTAGTGAGGGCACCCAAAATGCAGGAGGAGGGCAAGATAGTGTTCGGGAGGGAGGCAGCAGCTGCAGGAGAAAGACTGGAGGAGGAGTCGGAGGAAAACTGGCGTGAGAGAGCATCAGATTTAACGTTGCAGGACCCTGGGCAGTATGTGATGGAGAGATTAAATCTAAGAAAAAACAGGGCCCACCAAGCCTGCTGGGCGTTCAAACGTCTGGCCGATCTGAGATATTCTAAATTTTTGTAATTGGTCCAGACCATCTCCGGCTGATTGGTTCCCTTCAACCAGTGCCTCCACTCCTCCAGCGCCAATTTAATGGCCAGAGTTCGCGGTCGCCTACGTTGTAATTTCTCTTGGCTGGGGTCAACCGCCGAGAGAAAAACACACACAGGTGGAGCTTCTGGTCAGAGCCAGAACACTGTGAGAGCACAGCGCCCACCCCTGAATCAGAAGCATCCACCTCAACCACGAACTGGGCTTGGGAGTCTACCTGCACCAAAATAGGTGCGGTGGTAAATTCTTCGAGTGTGGCAAAAGCCCGCTCAGCGGCCTTGAACCACTTAAATGGGCTCTTGACTGAAGTGAAGTGGGTAAGGGGCAGAGCAATCTTGCTATAATCACAGATAAACCGGCAGTAGAAATTGACAAAACCCAGGAAGCATTGGAGCTCCTTCCTGGTTTGGGGAGTAGGCCAGTCTACTACCGCCTGGATCTTCTCTGGGTCGGCCTTTATCGTGCCTCCGCACACGGTAAACCCCAAGAAAGAAGTGGAGCAGGTGGAAAACTCGCACTTCTCTGTCATGTTTACTGCCCCTTCGGGGCAGAAGAGACAAAAGAACCCACACACAGGATGATGTTGTGCATTTAATAACATAAAAGGTAATTACAGTAGCTCCAACAAACAAACTGGTGAGCTAGTAAGATAAAGAATAAATACAAAACACTCCCAAGCTTACTGGTGAGCAGGTAGCATAGAAAATAGACCCTAGGTGCTCCCAAGCACAATTACTTACAGGATTTCACCAGAGCAGCTCATGCTCTGGTGGAGGAGTAGACAAAACAATGAACTGGTGAGGACAAGGTGAACAAACTGAGCTTAAATAATACGTGACAAAACAAGATGAGTGAACACAGGTGTGTGGCCTAACCTGAGCAGAGAGGGAAGGAACAATTAGTGATTGGAACCAGCTGTCAGCAATGACAGGAGAGGGAGGAGTGACTGCCAGCTGACAGGTGGCACAACAAGACCCGGAAAGGCCCCTGGCTGCTGCCAGTCACAAAATAAATGTAAACAAAACCAAAAGCAGACTGAAAAGTAACTACAAATAACACAAGAGATAATCAAACAACCAAAACATAAACACACTGTCATGAATCGGGCTTGGGACTCTCCTGAGCCTGGTTCCATGGCCTTTTCTGTTTATGATCTGTGTTTTCTGTTATCTTTTGTGTTCCATATTGCGTGTCATTGTTTTGTTTTGCTCTGTTGTATTTTGGTTACCTTGGGCCCCTCCTCTCTTGTCAAGTTCTGTCAGGTGATTCCAATTTGTCATTATCTGTTTCTCTGCCTGCTCAGGTCCACACACTCACTGTCAGCACACACCCATTCATTCACACACACATGCACACACTCATGCACACCTGCACTCACTCAGTTCTACACACATCCATTTGTTCCTACACACTTGCACACACCCACTCACACCAGCAATCGCTCTGGTCATTATGTGTTGCATTATTTAAGCTCTCTCTGCACTCCTGTGAATTACCGGTGCATTGTATTGTCAACCTCTCACCAGAGCACAGTTTGGCTCTGGTGGTCTCATCTCTGTAAGATAAGATAAGATAAGATAAGATAAGCCTTTATTAGTCCCACAATGGGGAAATTCCAGGATTGCAACAGCACAGGGATAGCAACACTCAGAGCAACAATCAAGAAGACAAGAAAAACAAGAGCAGCGAATATACAGTACATATGTACATATAAATATATAAATATATAAAAGCACAGTGCGGAGCATTGTAGGTAGATGGAATAAATATATAAATATACTGTATATACACACAGTGTGGAGCATTGTAGCTAGATGGAATAAACAGCATAACCGTCTACTTAGTTATCCTACATAGTATGAATATGTACCCATACATATTGTCACCCTCCGTAGCGACCGATATTGTCCTAGTGTGGCGCATATATTGTGTTCATATTTCCCACATATGTATGACTGTATGTGTATTGGGGGCTTCACGTCTCAGAGGACAAAAGAGGTCTGGGCCTGCAGGGATCTACAGGAGATGACGAGGAGGTGTGAGTTTGGGCCTCTGTCTCGGAGAGAATGCCCCAGGAGGATTCCCGGAACATCGAGGGATAAGAGACAATAGAAGAACATCAAAGAGTTCCCCCTCTAATCTGCGATGTCTCCACGGGGCGCCCTCGCCCCATGGTTCCAGCTGCATGGCGCCGCCGTGTTTTTGACTCAATCCATTCTCTGGCGCACCCGGGGGTGCGCGCATCGATTAAAATGGTGGGGGAGAAATTTGTTTGGCCGGGGTTGCGTAAACAGGTCAAAGAATGGGCAGCAGCCTGCGTAGCGTGTCAGCGAGCCAAAATACACAAGCACACTAGAGCCCCTTTGGAGCCTTTTCACATTCTGGCTAAACGTTTCGATCATGTGCATGTCGACTTGGTGGGCCCCCTTCCGTTGTCGCAGGGGTGCACACACCTTTTGACGATGGTAGATCGCACCACGCGCTGGCCAGAAGTGGTTCCTTTGGCGTCAACTACGGCAGCAGACGTTGCACGTGCGTTTTTAACGGCTTGGGTTGCGCGTTTTGGAGTTCCGTCGGACATAACGTCCGACAGAGGTCCCCAATTCGTTTCCGAACTCTGGTCATCCATGGCCCACAGCCTGGGGGTGAAGATTCACCGTACTACCGCGTATAACCCCCAAGCTACCGGTTTGTGCGAACGCTTTCATAGGTCATTGAAAGCAGCCCTCAGAGCGTCTCTTACGGATACAAATTAGGTGGATAAACTTCCATGGGTTTTATTAGGGTTGCGTTCCGCACCTAAGGAGGATTTGCAAGCCTCTCCAGCCGAATTAGTTTTTGCTCAACCCCTCCGTTTGCCGGGGGAATTCCTCCCGGACAACCCTGCACCAAATTGCCCCCCCGCTCAGCTGTTGCAGAGCGGCACGGGATCAAACACCCTTCCTGGCCCAGTTCATCACAGTTTTCCGCGTGTTTTTGTGCCGAGAGCTTTAAAAAATGCGGAGTTTGTTTTTGTCAGACATGGTGCTCAACGGCCAGGTTTGCGACCGCCTTATGACGGGCCTTTCAGAGTGTTGGAGACAGGGGAAAAACATTTTTTGCTTGATTTGGGAGACAGAAAAGAGTTGATTTGCATTAACAGACTCAAACCCGCCTTTGTTCTGGCTGATGAACACGTGCAGTTGGCCAGGGCCCCCCGCCGTGGCAGGCCGCCGGGAAGACATTGTTCCAAGCCACCACAAGGATGTGCTAATGATTCTGATTCACAGATGCAAGGAGCCGCTGCAGAAGGAGCAAAGCCGGCTTACAGCAGATATGGCAGGAGGTTAAAGCCCAAGCAATTGGGGATTGATCTGTGATGTGTTGTGATGTTTTCTGCTATGCATCTCTGATTATGTTTTGTCCCTGAATAGACGTTTGGGGGAGGGGGGTTGTGTGGCGCATATATTGTGTTCATATTTCCCACATATGTATGACTGTATGTGTATTGGGGGCTTTACGTCTCAGAGGACAAAAGAGGTCTGGGCCTGCAGGGATCTACAGGAGATGACGAGGAGGTGTGAGTTTGGGCCTCTGTCTCGGAGAGAATGCCCCAGGAGGATTCCCGGAACATCGAGGGATAAGAGACAATAGAAGAACATCAAAGAGTGCATTGCGACTGGGATTATGTACCATGTGATTGTATGTTTGCTAAAGCACCATGTGACTTAGGTTGTGTGGCTTCTGCTGGGTATAAGAGTGTGGTATGTGATTGCTCAGTCTCTTCTGTTGCTTAGAGATTGATAGAGCATGTGTTCCTTTAATAAAACTGAATCTGAGAAATAAACTCAGCCTCATCCTTGAACGCATTCTCTACACTAGTTGTATACTGGAGGGGACCATTGTGTAAGCCTGTTGCGTCTTTTGCATTCAATACTATTAGGCCGCCACATTTTTTTGCTATCTCTGCGAGCAGCCCTGCTTAGGTTGTACAGTCTGACAGCCGTAAGTAGGAAGGACCTGCGAAACCTCTCGGTTGTGCGCCTGGGATGATGTAGTCTGCTGCTAAATGAGCTCCTCAGTGAATTCAGTATGTCCTGCATACGGTGGAACTCGGACTCCAGCAGAGATGACAGTTTAGCCACCGTCCTTTTCTCTCCTATCTCCTCCACTGGATCAAGGCGCTGCCCCAGGACAGAGCTAGCTTTCTTGATCAGTTTGTTCAGTCTCTTCCTGTCGGCTGCAGTAATGCCACTGCCCCAGCAGACAACTCCAAAAGTGATGGCTGATGCCACCACCGTGTCATAGAATGTCTTCAGCAGCGCCCCTTGTACACCAAAAGACCTGAGTCTCCTCAGCAGGAACAGCCTGCGCTGTCCCTTCTTGTAAAGTGCGTCAGTATTGTGTGACCAGTCTAGTTTATTGTTCAGATGAACACCCAGGTACTTATAGGATGTCACCATCTCGATGTCTGTTCCCTGTATATTTACTGGTGCTGTGAGGGGTTGCCCATGCCTGCGGCAGTCCACCACCAGCTCCTTAGTTTTCCTTGCGTTGATCTGGAGGCAGTTCCGATGGCACCAGTCCACGAAGTCCTGGATAAGCCCTCTGTACTCAGCTTCATCTCCATTGGAGATGAGGCCAACGATCGCAGAGTCATCAGAGAACTTCTGTAGATGGCAGTGTGTTGTGTTGTGTGAGAAGTCCGCAGTATAAAGAGTGAACAGGAAGGGAGCCAGCACCGTTCCCTGGGGGGCCCCCGTGCTACCGATGATCGTGTCGGACACAGAGTCCCGGGTTCTCACAAACTGAGGCCGGTTCATGAGGTAGTCCAGGATCCATGATGACAGGTGCTGGTCCACCCCTGCGCGCAGCAGCTTGTCCTTCAGGATCATCGGTTGGATGGTGTTGAAAGCACTGGAGAAGTCAAAGAACATGATCCTCACCATATTCCCGGGCTTCTCCAGGTGGGACAGAGAACGGTGAAGGAGGAAGATCACTGCATCCTCCACCCCAATGCCATGCTGGTAGGCGAACTGGAGTGGATCCATCGCTGGTTCCACCAGGGGGCGGAGGTGAGCAAGGAGCAGTCTCTCCAGGGTCTTCATCAAGTGGGACGTCAAGGCCACCGGTCTGTAGCTGTTCAGGTCTTTGGGGTGGGAAGTTTTTGGTACAGGTACCACACAAGATGTTTTCCACAGCTGTGGTACCCTCCCCAGCTTCAGGCTCAGGTTGAAGATGTACGTCACAATCCCACACAGCTGGTCTGCACAGGACTTGAGGAGCTTTGCGCTGATGCCGTCTGGTCCCGACGCCTTCCTCGCCTTGATCTTCCTCAGCTCCGTCCTCACCTGGGTCCTGGTCAGGGTCAGGATGGGGGGCTGTGTGTTGGGAGTGGAGGGGTGTTGGTGGAGTGGGGAGTGGGCAGCAGGACTTGATTTCTTTAGAGGCAGCAGTGGTTGTTGTGCAGTCAGGGGGGAGGGCGGTTGGTCAAACCTATTGAAAAACAGATTCAGGTTGTTCGCCCACTCCCTGCCCCCCGTGGCCTGGGGGGAGGTATTCTGGAGCCCAGAGATGGTTTTGAGGTTTCTCCAGACCCCGCTGATGTCGCTCTGTTGCAGCTTGTCCTCCATCTTCTTCCTGAAGCTGTCCTTGCCTTCTCTGATCTTTCTCCTCAGCTCCCTCTGTACGGACTTCAGCATCTCCCTATTCCCCGACCTGAAGATCCTCTTCTTCTCTCTCAGAAGTGTTTTTATCTCAGGGTTGATCCAGGGTTTGTTGTTTGAGCAACACCGTATGGTCTTGGCATAATTGGCATAATTAATCTAATAATTGCTCCCACAGTTGATTTCTTCACACCAAGCTGCTTACCTATTGCAGATTCAGTCTTCCCAGCCTGGTGCAGGTCTACAATTTTGTTTCTGGTGTCCTTTGACAGCTCTTTGGTCTTGGCCATAGTGGAGTTTGGAGTCTGACTGTTTGAGGTTGTGGACAGGTGTCTTTTATACTGATAACGAGTTCAAACAGGTGCCATTAATACAGGTAACAAGTGGAGGACAGAGGAGCCTCTTAAAGAAGAAGTTACAGGTCTGTGAGAGCCAGAAATCTTGCTTGTTTGTAGGTGACCAAATACTTATTTTACTGAGGAATTTACCAATTAATTCATTAAAAATCCTTCAATGTGATTTTCTGGATTTTTTTTTTCTCATTTTGTCTCTCATAGTTGAGGTATACCTATGATGAAAATTGGAGACCTCTCTCATCTTTTAAGTGGGAGAACTTGCACAATTGGTGGCTGACTAAATACTTTTTTGCCCCACTGTACCCAGTCTCATATGGTGAGACACTTTGACTTCTAAGCACATCTTAGTGAAGGACACTCAGTAGGTCCACTATTTACCCAGAATTGAAACAGTGTGTAATAAACCCATAGAAGATGCATGCAATATACATTCAATCATATAAGATGGTTATGAAGTGATAATGATAATGATAATGGTAACTATAAAATGATAAACATGTATATACAATTTTCTGACATGTCAAAATGTGAACAGCAAGATGAAGAGGACTGTTTAAATACTAATTCTAACTGAACCAGAAAAATTATCGGTAGATTGATGGATCAAACACATGTTGTGAATTTTGCCATTAAGCACCTTGTTAGAGAACAGCAAGTTATGCAAAAAGTACTGAAACACTGAACAGCTGGACATGTCCATTCAAAAGATTAGAGAAGGTCAAATTAAGTTCACCTGGAAAGGTTATAGTGCATTTTAGGTACATCCTGAAATTTCACTCGAAAGCCGAATATCCCTAACTTATTGTGAATAGTGTATATACAATAAGAAATAACAGGATGCGTAGAGATTAAAACAGACACCCACCTCTCCCTTTGGAAGGTTGTGCAAAAGGGAGGAGGTGAAGGGCGTGCACAGCTTTTATAGTGAAGTGTACCAACGAAGAAAACATGGAAGGGCTCCAAGCTTAAACAGAGTGGTTTTTAAAAAAAACTTATTGCCAGGTTTGAGAAAACTAAAACATATATAATTTGTGTAATTATAACAAAAGGATAAATATGACCCTGTTACATTAGAATAGAATAGAATAGAATACAATACAATACAATACAATAGGCTTTGTCAATGTACAGTACAACGAAACTGTGGGTGCTCCACCAGGCTACTGCGCAATTAAGTATGAGAGAAGGATTAGATAAAATACAATTACAGAACACATGATTAAACACACGACTGAAATAAAAATAGCCCAGGATTATGGAAATATCTAATGTGAATAGATATAGGTTAATGTAAATATCTAATCAATCAATCACATGTAAGCAAACCTGGTGTATTTAGGCATATAGAACAGAGGTTGTGTAAACTGAAAATTGTCCTTCATTCACAGATTTTTTCCAGCAGTGACAGAAAAATCTGAAAGCTGTCTGTTATTTTGACAGATTACACCAAGGATGTTCCAATTAAAATCAATTAAAGTGACAGGTAA
The DNA here is from genome assembly GCA_020510985.1 of Pholidichthys leucotaenia. NCBI lineage: Eukaryota > Metazoa > Chordata > Actinopteri > Cichliformes > Pholidichthyidae > Pholidichthys > Pholidichthys leucotaenia. Next base: position 14,335,821 of record CM035844.1, read on the forward strand.
TAACAGATAATGACATAATTTGTACAACCCTGTCTGTCAAAATGACATAACAAAAAATCTAGCCCAACCTCTGCAAGAGGAGCTAGTGAAATTCTCACCGAGCATCAGAATGGGAAAGAGGGTGATTTAAGTGTCTTTGAACCTGGCGTGGTTGTTGATGCCAGAAGGATTGGTCTGAGTATTTCTGAAACTGTTGATCTACTGGAATTTTCACACACAACCGTCTTTGGTGTTTACAGAGAATGGTCTGAAAAAGAGAAACTCTCCAGTGAGCAGTAGTTCTCTGGGCCCAAATGCCTTATTGATGCCAGAGGTTAGAGGACAGAAAGAATGGACAGAAAGGCAACAGTAACTAAAGTAGTTAAACATACAGGCTGTAAATCTAATGACTTGGCCTCCATTTCTCCTGATAGATTAGAACACCTTTGTTAGACTTTAGAGAACTTCTTTGCAGTGGTTTAAATCATATTTATCCAATCCACCTTATTCCTAGGCCCCATGATGCCTTGCATGAATTATGGTAGCAACTTCCGGTACTAGTTTAGAACATATGGTTGTCACTGAAACGGGACACTGTTCCTTGTTAAAAAACAATGACTTCGACATCAGAAATGCGGGAACATGGCCTCTTGCACCTCAAAACAGTAACATAATCATACCACTTCCCACGACTAATGAGAGATGGAAAGATGACCTTAAAAAGTGGCCTCATACACAGTAGCTCCGTTAGTTAGCACCACCGCTAAGATGCTAATGATGTAAACAAATGACCCTTGCTGGTAAAATGAGTCACTTTGAGGACATTTTCAAAACTGATGTAACATTACTTCCATTGTAGGAGTCAAGAATTGAGGAGACTGGATAATTTTCCAGAATCTGCTTTAATTCTCATCCATCCTACGTCCTCTCTCGATCGGAGTGAAAAGAGACAGGACGCAGTCACACACATACATTTATACACTCATCTCTAACAATACATCACACAAAAGTCACAATACTCAACTACATCCTTTCATCTGTAATAGAACACCCAGAGTCCTGACCCCCAAAGGTCAGGCCGGGTAATCTTCTCCTCTCTCCTGAGTCCCCAGGGGGTGCAGAAATGTTTTCCTCTTGAGGTGTGAAGTCAATACACATGGCTAGCTCAAAGTCTCTCTTGGCTGAATTCAGCCAGCCACATGTGAGTCACATAGGTTATAACTATGGGCTCCACATCACTCCCCCCTTCCACGCGAAAGACTGGGCACCCACATACAGTCATACAACAGTCATACAGCACGTCACCCCCCCCAACAGAATCTCACAGCAACCTAAACAACCTGATCAAAAAACACATCATTCTGCATGCAGCTTAGGTTTCAATCTTCTCCCGAATCTGCTGTATGCAGGTCTCCTGCTCTGTGTTGGGCCGTCCTGCTGTGCATCTGTGGAGTGAGGAGGAGAAGGGTTATTTGCCCCCCCCCGTGGGGGGTCCCAGGGCCGCCCCTTCGGAGGCCTGCCGCGTCGAGGCGCGCCCGCCAGCCGTACAGACTCGTTATGCAACACAAAAGCAGGTTTTAATCTATCGATACTGATCGTCTCCCTCCTGCCCCCCAAATCTAGTACAAAATATTTCTCCCCGGTTTCCAGCACTCGAAATGGACCGTCGTAAGGTGGGTGGAGGCTATGCCGCTGCGCATCGTGCCTGACAAAAACAAACTCTGCGTCTCGTAAAGCCTGGGGCACGAACACATGCGGGAAAGAGTGATGAGCGGGGCCCGGGAGCATTTCTGCTCCCGTGTTACTCAGAGACCCCCGGATCGGGGAGGGCCCTGGTGCCGTGTGGTCGGGTAAAAACTCGCCTGGCAGCCTGAGCGGTTGTGCAAAGACCAATTCTGCTGGTGAGGCATCTAGATCCGCTTTGGGTGCCGAACGCAACCCCAATAAAAACCCATGGTAGTTTGTTTACCCGATCTGTGTCCGTCAGTGACGCTCTGAGGGCTGCCTTCAAAGACCTGTGAAAACGTTTGCATAAACCATTGGCCTGGGGATGATAAGCGGTCGTGCGATGTACCGCCGCTCCTAAGCCGCTGGCCACTGCTGACCACAGTTCCAATGCAAATTGAGGTCCCCTATCAGACGTAATATCTGACGGGACCCCGAACCGCGCTACCCAGGCTGTTAAAAAAGCGCGTGCCACCTCTGCCGCTGTGGTCGATGTTAACGGGACCACTTCCGGCCAACGAGTGGTTCGGTCTACCATCGTCAAGCGGTGCGTGAACCCTTGCGATGTGGGTAGGGGGCCCACGAGGTCCACGTGCACGTGATCGAACCTTTTAGCCGGAATGTGGAACGGTTCTAAGGGCGCTTTAGTGCGCCTGTGAATTTTAGCCCGCTGGCAAGCCATGCAGGCCTTAGCCCACTCTTTCACGTGCTTGCGCAGGCTCGGCCAAACAAACTTCTCCGCCACCATTTTCACCGAAGCGCGCACCCCTGGGTGCGCTCGGGAGTGCACGGCGTCAAAAACGCGACGGCGCCACGCAGCTGGCACCACCGGGCGCGGTCGCCCTGTGGATACATCGCAGATAAGCGGGGGGAAACCGGTTTGTAGATTTTTGCGTTCCAGCCTTAACCCTGTTGGTCCAGACAGGAGTGCGCGCACGTCCGCGTCCTCGCTCTGCTCCGCCGCCATGGCTGCATAATCTATTCCCACGTGGACCGGAGCCGCGCGCGTGTCCGTGCTGTTACCGCGCTCTGGGTAAGCAGCCGCGCAATCCGTTTCCGCGCGGACGGGTGCTGTTACTGCGCGTGACAGACAGTCTGCCACCACATTGATTTTACCGGCTACGTGCTGAATATCGGTGGTAAATTCAGAAATTGCGGCCAACTGTCTCTGCTGTCGCCCTGACCACGGTTCTGAAGTTTTGGACATCGCAAAAGTGAGCGGTTTGTGGTCGACAAACACGGTGAAACGCCGCCCTTCCAGCCAGAACTGGAAATGTCGAATGGCTAAGTGGAGCGCCAGGAGTTCCCTGTCAAATGTGCTGTATTTCCGCTCGGGCTCGCGCAGGGACCTGCTGAAAAAGGTGAGAGGTTGCCAAACTCTGCTGCTCTACCACGGCCCCTATCGCTACCTCTGACGCGTCTGTGGTTAGCGCTATGCGAGCTGCCGGGTCTGGGTGCGCCAGCAGTGCTGCGTCAGCGAGTGCTTTTTTTACCGCTGTGAACGCGCGCTCCCGCTCCGGGGACCACTCGATTACACTGGCAGGCTTCTGTTTTTTAAGCGTGGTGTATAACGGCTGCATGAGTTGTGCTGCGCGGGGTATGAAACGGTTATAAAAATTCACCATCCCCAAAAATTCCTGCAACGCTTTCACTGTCTGTGGCTGGGGAAACTCAGCCACCGCGCGCACTTTTGCCGGCAGAGGAACTGCTTCCTCTGGTGAGACCCGGTGCCCCAGAAAATCAATTTGCGCTGCGCCAAACTGGCACTTGGCCGGGTTGATTATCAACCCGTGTGCTTCCAACTTTTGAAAAACTGTAGAGAGGTGTTTCTTGTGTTCCTCCTCTGAGGCGCTGGCTACTAAAATATCGTCCAAGTAGACAAAAACAAACGGAAGGTCGCGCAGCACTGCGTCCATCATCCGTTGAAAGGTTTGCGCGGCGCCTTTAAGGCCAAAAGGCATGCGTAAAAACTCAAAAAGTCCGAACGGGGTTATTACCGCTGTTTTGGGAATATCCTCTGGTCGAACCGGGACCTGATGATAACCGCGGACCAGGTCTATTTTAGAAAAAATGCGCGCTTTTGCCAGATGCACTGAGAAATCCTGGATATGTGGAATCGGGTAGCGATCCTGAGCTGTGGCATTGTTCAACCTGCGATAATCACCGCAAGGTCTCCACGAGCCGTCAGCTTTAGGCACCATATGCAGGGGGGAAGCCCAAGCGGACTTCGAGCGGCAAATTATGCCCAACCTTTCCAGGTTGGCGAACTCCTCCTGTGCCACGGAGAGCTTAGCTGCATCCAAGCGCCGAGCTTTAGCAAAAACTCAGAACTCAGAAAAGATTTATTGCCAAGTACATTAACAGATACAACTGATAATATACGAGGGATTTAACTTGACACAGAAAACGACCTGCATTTCCGGTGACACGGCGGCATCTGTGAACGCGCCTGTCATCAGATGGGTACAGGATGCATAGGGAAGAAAGGATAATACAATAGGAAGGAGCAAAAAAACCATTGATTTTCAGAATACTGGTCATATATGATCAATATTATGATTACAAGAAAAAAAAGCCCTCAATGCACAGTTAGCAGACAAAAAAGTACACAAGGACACAGAGAGAGCAGTGAGTGAATAATCTTTTCCATCAGTTTTGTGAATCAGTGTGGATGTAGTGTTGAATGAAGGTGTTTGTATCAGTTAAGAACAACAAGGACTCTTTGGCAGGAGATGTTTAGTCTAGCTGCTGGCATTGTCCTTGGGCCATGCAGCTGGCTGTCCGAAAGGCCGTGGAGCTCAATGTTTTGAAAACAAAGAACTGCAGATAATCTGGAGGATTTGTGTGAGGGGAGTCAGATTCGTCGAATAGTACTGATCTCAGAGAGAAAAAACTTTATGTTCTCTTACAGATTCAGTACTTAATTCTTCATTGCTGGACGTTGAATCCTTCATGGACGGCTCTCAGCGTAATCATGATGTAATCCACCTTCCGAGACAGTTCTCCATTTGCCGCTATCAGAGTCCTCTCCATTTTTTCAATTTGATGGCTGAACCTCGCCTGGCCAGCGTTTTGATAGGTTGTGTCCATCTTCATCAATTTACGGCACACCAGGATAATCCCAGATCCAATCAGAACGATCCCAATCACCATTACTACAAAGACGTACAAATCTTCTACATCTTCGATGGAAAGATCAGACAGGCACAAGAGTTTCCAATTACTTGTGTCCCTCAAATAGCCCGCAGCAGCCGTTCCTGTGGGGCAAACAACCTCCCCCGGGGCACTTTTCCTCGTTGAAAAAATAGTGTCAATTGCGTTCAAAGCCCAGCTTATTAATTCCATAATTTCTTTCGATAATCAGCAGTAAAGACGCAGACAGACGATAGCAAGCTGGGATCAAGTTAGTTAGGGGAGGAAGGAGATAAGTCAGAGCAGGAGAGAAGAAAAAAGGCGTCTGCTCTCTTTGGAGGGCGGAAGTACAGAACTGGTGGGCCACTCGTGGTTATGAAGTGGTTATGAAGTGAAGTGCTCCACCCCATGTTTTGCCACCTTAGCTGAAAAAGTGGGAACTGTGAGTGCTAGAAACTGGTGTAGAAGGGTGTGGAACTTACCACCTGCTGCGGCGACGTTGGTCTGTACTGGCGGCGGGCACACCCGAGCTGCACAAGAGATAGAACAGAAAGAGAGTGCATTTACTAGGCGTTTGTTGGCCAGATCAACTAACAACCCATGTGAACACAGAAAATCAGCACCTAACATATTGAAGCTCACTGCCGCTACGATGAAGGTCCACTCGTAAGCGCGGCCGTGGAAGGACAAGGTTCTCTCTCCGTAAGTCTTGATGCTGGAGCCGTTGGCCGCTGTTGCTCCGTCTCCGCGGGGTCCAGCCACCCGATCTGCATAAGTTGCAGTGATGAAGCTCCTCTGGGCTCCGGTGTCCACGAGGAGTTGCCGCCCGGAGCCCGCATCTGTCAAATAAAGCAGCTTGGTCCGTTCGCCGAGAGTGGAAGCTGCTAACGAAGCTGCTAACGACTCCCGGCCCGGTCGTTTCCCCGCCTTTTGAAACTGCACGGTGGGATGCATCTGTGCGCCTTCTCGGCGAAGCAACGGTGGTAATAGCAGGGGTTGTCATGCCCCCTGGCTCGGGATCTCGTTGCCGCCATCATCGCTGGGGTGGGATCTGTTGCCTCTGGCTCCACACTGCCCCCGGCCGTCATGCCGAGGTCTGCCGCTGCCACGGAGGTCTCTTGCTCGTCGCAGGCGTTGAGGAGCCGCTCCGCCTCCTGGGCCAGCTCGCGGAAGTCCTGCTGGTTCACACACTGTCTGCTGGACAGGGAACCTCTCGTGTGCGCTGGGAGGGTTCTCAGGAAAATATGCTTGAAAAGGAATGCGTCGTTGTCCGTCCCGATCATCTGTAGCATGTCCTCCATGAGGACAGTCGGCCTGCGTCCACCTCTGTCGCGCAGGTCCAGTAGCTGCCTGGCTCTTGCCTCCGCCGACGGCACGAAGCTCCTGATGAGGGTGGCTTTCAGCGCGTCGTATTTGCCGGCAGCGGGTGGTTGCTGCACCAGGCTCCGCACACACCGAGCCGTGCGGCTGTCGAGCGTCGCGATGACATTATGGAATTTAATGTCATCCGCTGAAACTCCCCCGAGCAGGAACCGCAACTCCACATGCTGGAACCACGAGTGCGAGTCGTTTTGCCAGAACTCGGGGAGCTTAATCAGTCTTGTGCCCCTGCTGGCATTCCCCGGTGAATCCGGGTCTGAGTGGCTGTCTCCCAGCTCTTCCATATCGATCACGAGGCTGTCCTCCAGCCTCGGCGTGCTCAGATTCATGCGTAGGTCACCAATTGTAGGAGTCAAGAATTGAGGAGACTGGATAATTTTCCAGTATCTGCTTTAATTCTCATCCATCCTACGTCCTCTCTCGATTGGAGTGAAAAGAGACAGGACGCAGTCACACACATACATTTATACATTCATCTCTAACAATACATCACACAAAAGTCACAATACTCAGCTACATCCTTTCATCTGTAATAGAACACCCAGAGTCCTTCTGTTCTCCTCTCTGACCCCCAAAGGTCAGGCCGGGTAGTCTTCTCCTCTCTCCTGAGTCCCCAGGGGGTGCAGACACGTCTTCCTCTTGAGGTGTGAAGTCAGTACACATGGCTAGCTCAAAGTCTCTCTTGGCTGAATTCAGCCAGCCACATGTGAGTCACATAGGTTATAATTATGGGCTCCACACCATATTCTGTATTGAAAGACCTTCAAAATGATATTTAATTTGTAGGTAGTGTGCAAAAACTGACCCAGAAAAAGATGATTTGTTTATATTTTAGCTAGGCTGAAAACTCACGTTCGATCGGTCAGGAGTTATGTCTTCCGCAAAAATATAGATATTTTTAGAAAGTACAATTTCTAAGCTTTACAACTGTTAAAATCTCGATTCTTTGACTGAAAGATCCAAGAATAAGCCGGAGAATTCTTCAATTCAAAGATGCAACATTTATTTAGAGGTCACATGTAAAGCAAGCAGCGCTGGTTTCAACGTGATGCAGCCCCCTCAGGAGCGTCGCCAGACTGACCGCGACTTCCAGGTGCAACTTACATTCATCTTCTCGGGTTGGTTAGACCAACCCCGTACAATAGGATGGGCTTGTACGCGACCGTCTGATTGGCCAGTTTAACTCTGACGTGAACAGGCCATCCGCTATTCACGTAAACTGTCTCCTAATATGTACTATACAAAGTGTGTGTGTGAGTGTTAGTTGGGGTGTGTAACTAATGTAATAGACCTGACTAAAAGAAGTAAGAGAGAGAGGAAAGAGGGCTCTATAGCTCTGCCTAATTCCTGTTTATCAGAGTTTTAACACAACATATTTGTTCATAAGAATGCAAACAGAATATGTATAGAATATGAGTAGAGCATAATGGGAGATTACCTACAGAATTATTATTTTGGCACTCTAACTTTTCAAAACCCTTTCACAAAGATACCAGGCACTCATGAGGTTTTCCCGGGACTTGCCGCTACCAAACAAAGAGTCATGATTTATGACTTCTCGTTGCCTGTACTCATAATGAAGCGGTGGGCATTCCAACCAGCACGTCTCCATCGCAATCAAGTCAGCTGCATTTTGTTAAAATATGTTGGACATAATCAAATTTACCTTAGAGCAGATGTATGCCACAACACCGTGCTTGAATGTCGTCTGTCACCGTGTGGCGAGAAGCCTCCATTTATCCAATCTGGCACAACCATGAACACCAGCAACAAGTACCAGAACTATGCCAAAACATTCAAAAAATACAAAAACTGGAAGAGCTGAAATTAGCTGCCACTTGAGTGCAAAACACATATGTGGACTATACATTAAAATGAATTTGAAAAACTTGTAAAAATGCTATTTTAAATGCCCCTGCTACTCCACTCTAACTGATTTAACACTAAAGCAGCCGAAACCGGAAGTTCCGTCCATAATCGTTCCTACAGCAGCACCCCCAGGAATAAGGTGGATAGGTTCCAGTTTGTTCATGTCAATCAGTTTTCTTCAAATTCAAAGCTCAGTCATAGAGTTCCACAGGGCACTGTGTTAGGGCCTATTCTTTTTAGTTTATATATGCTTCCATTAGAAAGCATGCCTTAATTTGTATTGTTATGCAGATGACACAAAATTATATTTGTCAATGAAGCCAGATGACAGTAATCAATTAACCAAATTAGAGGCATGTCTTAAGGAAACTGGCGCTTGGGTGATTTGTAATTGTCATGGGGGACATGTTTGGAGAACATGTCCCACCCTTTAAATTGTATTTTTTTTCATATCCATTGTCATTATTTTAAGTATTCTCATGTCCTTAGTGTTTCTGTGATTACTCCCCATTTTATTCTTAGTCCTTCTGTTCACTTTTATTTTGAAGTACTTCCTGTTTGGCTTCCCTCCAGTCTTAGGTCATTTCCCATTTCCTGTTTACCATTATGATCCACTGCTTTACTTTGAGTTGCATAACTTTGCCCAACTGTCTTGTGTTTGTCAGTTATTAGTTTGCAATATTAGTTGCCACTTTCAGTTGCCTTATGTGACGACATTATCAGGATTACCCTCTGGCTCCCTGTTATGCCCGGTAATTAGCTTGTGAACTTTAGCCTTCCATGGCTTTCTTTATGTTGCAGCCCTTGAGCTGTGTTTTGTACCTTTGTGAACAAATTATGTGAACAGTGGAAGAAAGCCTGCGTGTGAGTTTGTTTTTCCTGCCTGCCAGAGGCAGGCCCTGACAGTAGTTTCTTACTGTTTGACTTCAGTTTTATCTGAATTTTTCTCCATCCATCCATCATAGCAGTCTGTCAGAAGCGACAATGACCATTTCATTTAGGTCTGATCAGATTCCTCCACGCAGCTCTGTCCTTCGCCTTGTGCTGCCAGAAACTCCTGACCTTGTTAACCTGGGCGACACTAGTCAGTGATAAAAAAAAAATTAATACTTTCCCAAATCAGGCACTTAGTTTGGAAGGTATTATTCTATCTCCTAACAGTTCTGTGAGGAAACTTGGAGTAATTTTTGATTGATTTGTTCTTTAATTGACTTAATAAATTACAGTATTTCTAAGACTGCCTTTTATCATTTGCATAATATTGCTAAGATTAGGAAAATTTTGTGTCAGAGTGATGCTGAGAAACTAATCCACACTTGTTTGTTCTATATTAAAACATTGTAATTCTTTATTAACCGGCTGTCCTAAAGTTCATTTTTGACAAAGCCTGTAGTTAGGGTGGGATCAGGTGACCCTGAACCCTCCCTTAGTTATGCTGCTAATAGGTTTAGACGGCCAAGGGTGTCATGACCCACTCTGGGCCGTCATCTGCCTCAGCTGCGTGCTCACCTGCGGCTAATCAATCACGGGCCTTATAGCCCGCTCTGCCTGAAGCCTCGGCACGGTGCCGTCTGTCTTGCTACCGGACCTTCGTCTCTCGCACGCCTGTTTCCATACAGCCCTGCGCTTCTTCTGAAAGATCTCTTCGTCACAAGTAAGCATAATTGCTACTCACCTTTTCTCCAGGCTCTCCCCTGTGCACAGGTGGATCCCTCTGGCGGCGGAACCGACTCTCCGCGGCGGCGGAACATTCCCCTCGCCTCACCGATCATCATCGCTCATCCCCGGGTGTGCCTCGCAGACGCTGTCTCTCTGGCTGGAGGCTACGAGCTGAAGCCTGCGCCCTCTTCAGACCACCTGCAAGTAAGCACCAGTTAATACCTAATTCTTGGTGTTGTGGCTGAGATTAACACCTGTGCTTTGGCTCTGTTTCTAGGGTTGCCAGACTGTACGGCATTCTGTCTCGCCCCCGGCTGCAGCTCGTTCACTATCAACACATTCACATAATGCATACACGCACCCACACATCCTCTGTTGGTCACAAATAAAGATCATTGAATTGCACTTGAGCCTGTGTGCGTGTTCCCTGGGTCCAACAATATGTAAAAGGGACCTCCAACGAAACACTGGGCTCCGCTCCTTTCTTCACTCTCAATGTAATATTTTTGCTGGTCATTAACATCTGACCTTCTTGCACAGCAAGAAGGAATGAACATGAAGAATGAATGAATGAATGTTCTTTTCTTCTTCTGTAGTGTGTCAAAATGGTCTATTGATGCATCTAGTGCGGTGCGCTGTGTGTCTGTGTGCTTGTCACCTCTCGCTCTCAGCCTCTGCCGCTGGCTAGCTATTGTGAAAAGGAAGCCGAGTGCATAAGTCTTCCCTGCCAGTACATAGCCTCTCAGTAGACAGGCCCTATGCAATGCCTTCTCGTGGTGACGCACGTAAATTGAGCACCTTGCGGGCTCAGTCCAAACTGCAAGGGACTCGGAGGAGGTCTGCCCCCAGACATGTGGCATGCCAGGCCCACCAGTGTGTGGACACGTCCCGATGCCCATGAACAGACCCCCAGCTATGGGTCAAATAGTCTCACTGCCCTGTGAGTGCTAGGGATAGCATAAGGCTAAGGGAATCAACCCTGCCAGAAATTAGAGTAGAGCCCCGTAGACGGAGTCATGGTCAAATTCTGCCAAGACTCCAGCAACTCCTGCATCCAGTGTCATCTCCAGCTGTCTCGACTACGTCCTGCCACTGGAATCAGATGACCCTGGAAGGGAGAGCGAGGCTGACACTGTGCAACGCTCCCTCACTTTAATCCAATTTTCTAGCGCAAGTCTTGTCAATCCATTTCAAAAGTCCTGTGGCGATGGGCGAGTGGAAAAGCAGTAGGTGAGGATACACTGGCAGCTGTAGTCATGGACCTGCACACAGGCGGCTCAGGCCTAATGATCGCTCCTCACTGACAGAAGCAGCAGCGGGGTTCAGTGTCTGTCTGAGTGACTGAGCAGCCCTTTTTAGGATTGCACTGGTCACCTCCACAGTCTGAGGAAGGGGCTAGAAAATGTGCCCTAAACATTGCCTGCTTCACAACACCCTGGTCAGCTTACCGTGGCTGGAGGGGATCCCACACTAGCTGTAGAAACAACAGAGGAAAGAAAAAGGTGACACCACTCAACATTGGCACATGGAATGTGCGCACACTTTTAGACAACCCGTCAGCTGATCGACCTGAAAGAAGAACAGCTCTAGTTAGCGGGGAACTTGCAAGATACAACATTGACATTGCAGCTCTGTGTGAAACCAGGCTTGCAGAAAACGGTCAGTTAAATGAGTCAGGAGGTGGATATACATTCTTCTGGAGTGGCCGTAGCAAAGATGAGCGCCACGAAGCAGGAGTTGGTTTTGCTGTGAGGAAAAACCTTGTGAGCAAACTCTCCAGCCTCCCAAAGGGCGTGAATGACCACCTCATGACAATGCAGCTTCCACTGCATGACAGCAAGCAGGCTACTCTCATCAGTGCCTATGCACCAACGATGACAAACCCTGATGAGACTAAAAACAAGTTCTACGAAGAACTTGATGCTCTCATGTCTACTGTGAAGCACAACAAGAAGCTCATATTGCTCGGGGACTTCAATGCCAGAGTAGGACAGGACAGTTCTGCCTGGGAAGGCATCATAGGCAAAAATGGAGTGGGCAAGTGCAATAGCAACGGTCTTCTCCTGCTACAGACCTGTGCCAAACACAGCCTCCTCATCACAAATACTGTCTTCCACCTGCCCACTTGAAGCAAAACCTCATGGAGGCACCCCCGCTCCAAACACTGGCACCTCATCGACTATGTCATCATCAGGCAAAAAGATAAGCAGGACGTCAGAGTCACAAAGGCCATGAGTGGTGCTGACTGTTGGACCGACCACAGGCTTATTGTTTCCAGGATGAAACTGCACATCAGACCTAAGAGAAGGCCACAGGGGGACAAGAACAAGAGTATGAAACGGCTTGATGTGTCCCAACTGAAAACCTACTCCAAGGCTAATGCACTCACGGAAGACCTGGAACGCGAACTTGCAGATCTGAGATTCACAGCCAATGCCGAGAAAGACTGGGTGCTGTTCAGGAATACTGTCCACTCATCTGCACAGAAAATCCTGGGCCTCTCAACATGGAAAAAGCATGATTGGTTTGATGAAAATGATGAAGAAATCAAAGCTCTACTAACGGAGAAGCATAGCCTTTATCATGCCCATCAAAACGATCCCTCATCCATCTCAAAGAAGGTGGCTTTCACCAGCACACGCAGGACAGTACAACTCAAACTTTGAGAGATGCAAGACTCATGGTTGAGTGCCAAGGCGGATGAAATCCAGGGCTACGCAGACAGGAATGACTCAAAACAATTCTACAAGTCTCTCAATGCCCTGTACAGACCCAAGCCATCAGGAAGCTCCCCAGTTCTGGGCTCAGATGGTTCAACCCTCCTGACAGAGAAGACCCAAATCCTCCAAAGATGGGCTGAACTTGTGAGTTTTTGGAGAGTTTCTGCTTGAATTTCTTTGCAAGATATCAGAATAACCTCCCATAGCTGCTATTTTGATGTGAACTGCCTCCCACCCTCATAGATCTTTTGCTTGTGAATGCTCCAAAGGTTCTCAATACGGTTGAGGTCAGGGGAGAATGGGGGCCACACCATGAGTTTCTCTCCTTTTATGTCCATAGCAGCCAATGGCACAGAGGTATTCTTTGCAGCATGAGATGGTGCATTGTCATGCATGAAGATAATTTTGCTATGGAAGGCACGGGTCTTCTTTTTGTACCATGGAAAAAAGTGGTCAGTCAGAAACTCTATATACTTCACCGAGGTTATTTTCACACCTTCAGGGACCCTAAAGGGGCCTACCAGCTCTCTCCCCATGATCCTGGCCCAAAACATAACTCCACCACCATCTTGCTGACGCCACAGCTTTGTTGGGACATGGTGGCCATCCACCAACCATCCACTTCTCCATTCATTTGGACCATTCAGGGTTGCACAGCACTCATCAGTAAACAAGACTGTTTGAAAATTAGTCTTCATGTATTTCTGGGCCCACTGCAACAGTTTCTGCTTGTGAGCATTGGTTAGGGGTGGGCGAATAGTAGGTTTATGCACAACTGCAAGCCTCTGGAGGATCCTACACCTTGAGGTTCATGGGAACTCCAGAGGCACCAGCAGCTTCAAATACCTGTTTGCTCCTTTGTAATGGCATTTTAGCAGCTGCTCTCTTAAGCCGATGAATTTGTCTGGCGGAAACCTTCCTCATTATACCTTTATCTGCATGAACCCATCTGTGCTCTGAATCAGCCACAAATTTCTTCACAGTACGATGGTCATACTTAAGTTTTTGTGAAATATCTAATGTTTTCATACCTTGTCCAAGGCATTGCACTATTTGATGCTTTCAGCAGCAGAGAGATCCTTTTTCTTTCCCATACTGCTTGAAACCCGTGGCATGCTTTAAAATGTGGAACATCCTTCTTAACCTCTTGCGCTCCGTTGTTCCACGGGCGGGCAAGTTTCTGCGTCCTAGGACGCACGAGGGCGCACAAGAGCGCACTCGTGCGCGCTCGGACGCATGACGCATGATATACTGATGATGGTGCAGATGGAGATGGTGCTGGCCTCCAAGCGCCACTGGGAAAAAAAAGCTGCAGACACAGAACAGATTAGTTCATCTGATTGACCTGTCATTCGACTAATAAGAGCCTTGAATTGGGTTTCTGAAACCATGAAGAGCCAATGAATGAAAATCTAGCCAGAAGGACCCGCCTCCCAACAGCTGCGAGCCAATTGAAGCACAGAAGTTCGCTGAGCTGTTGTCTAAAGCTGGGTGAAGAGAGACTTTCAGCAGCCACAGGCAGTGGTTTATTTATTTATTTTATTTAATTCCAGCAGAGTGTTTAGGATTCTCTTCCGTCATCATTGACCGACGACGAAGGTCGTAAATCATTCACCAAAACCGCAATAATGGAATTATGTTTTGATCGGGATCCACGAGCGGAGCAGCGTCGCGTTCGTCTGACAATGGGGAAGAGAAGTTCGCCAGGACTCTGCTGCTGTGAAGAGGTAAGGTGTTATAAGCTAAATTATTATTTATCCCTGAAAACTGTAATCCAAAAATGACTTTTGACTGATCGGTAAATTACAACTGTACGGCGCACGCACTTCGTGCGCCGCGATAAACGGTTCATTTGCCGTGTTCGGACCGTGAACGCCCCCCCGCTGCAGAAGAGGAGCGGGGGGGGGGCATTCACGGTCCAAATGCCCCCGGTCTGCGGGGGGAAGCCACGCTGACTGCGCAGCGGTCATCACATAGACATATGAGTCTATTCCTTCATGTAGCGATGGCCGTCCTCTGTAGCAGGGGGGGGGACAACCCCCCCCCACACACACACACACAGTAGCAAGGGGGGGGAAGCCACTGTGACAGCGTTGCTGTGGAAACATGCAACGAGTGTAATCCGTCATGTAGCGAGGGCCGAACTCCGTCCTTGGTAGCGGGAGGGGGGGGGACGACCCCCCCCACACACACACACACACAGACACAGCCCTGAGTGTGACCTTTCATTTGAGCCTAAAATGAAGCTTCTACATTGAATTATTCAAAAGTTACAGACGTTTTTCCTAACTGTGCCATTTGGCACAATTTGGCACAGTTCCAAAACGCCTGGGAACAGCCTGAGAACAACGCTGTGTAAAATATTCATTTTTTGTGGTATTGTTACCAAATTTGGATCTCAGCTGGATAACACTTGGTTCTACATTTCTGTTGCATTTTCCAGCCGGATTGGACAGCTGTGTGTTATTTGCAAGCATTTGTATCCAAAAAAACACTGTGTCCAAATTTATTTTCTTCAAGTTCAGTATGTTTAGATGACTGTAACTCAGTGGCCGGAGCACGTAGAGAGATTATGGTTTTTTTGCCCAAAAATTCAAAGTGTTTTCTTTTAAATGAGACCAACCCCATGAAGATGCTGCAAAGGGTTGAATAACAGCTTTCGATTTACTTTGGGCACGTTATTTTTTGGCATTTTTAGGAAAATTGCCCGGAGTGCAAGGGGTTAAGTAGTTTTCATTTAATTGGGCTCACCTGGCAAACTAATTATGACAGGTGTCTGAGATTGATATCAGTGATCCAAAGAGCCCTGAGACACAATACCATCCATGAGTTTTATTGAAAAACAAAAAATTGAATGTTTGACACTGAAATACTATTTGCATAATAATTTGGAACACAGTGTATATAAATAAAGTTGAATTGAACTGAACTGAATTAATCCATAAGAACCCAGACCCCTTTCTCCTTCAAGGAAAATTATGGGGGTCTGAGATCTTATGGGTTAACTCAAATAACCACTCAGGTATACAGAAGAGAATGTCTGAAAACAACTCTATAGCAGCAGAAGACCTCAACTGGTGCCACCCTTAAAAAGGGAAAACTGAGGCTACAATTCCCATTGGCTCCCCAAAATTTCAAATGTGGTCCGAGTCTCAATTTTTACTTGAAGGGTAAAGTCAGAATTTGGCATAAAACACGTGAAAGAAAGGATGCATGCATGGAGCATCATGGATGTGCAGCCAGCAAATTAACAGGGACTGTGTGATGCTGTCATACCAAGATGAACCAACATTTGTGAGGAATGTTTACAGTACTTTCTTGAATCTATGATATGAAGAATTAAGTCAGCTCTGAAAGCAACAGGGATCCAACCCAGTAATGGCATGGTGTACCTATTAGAGTGGCCAGGGAGCATATATAAAGTAGAAGTATGGTAGTACCTTGGTCCATAAATGAATATTATTTCTCACTGTATGTAGACTATTGTGTTTTGAAACAATGCTGAGCATTTATTGCTATTCTATTTATTATAGCCTATCGTAATTTCCCAGTTTGGGATGAATAAAGTACACCTATCTATCTACAGTACGGTACTTTTATGATATGCTATGGGTTGATGGATGTACATGTTTGAATGTGTGCTTATTTCAGTTTATATGAGTTTCTCTCTTTTCCCCTCTTATCTTCCATCTTACTTATTCAAATATAACATTTAAGCGTAAAATCTGAAGTCTATCATTATATGTAACATCTAAAATCTAAATGAAAAAATCAAAAATTTAAATCAGAAATCTAAGCTCTAAATGTTAAATCTAAATCTAAAATTTGAATGCAAAATATAAATTCTAAATGTAAAATCTCAGTAAAATCTAAAGCCTCAGTGTAAAAATCTCAATGTAAATTCCAAATTAAACATAAAACAAAATACAAAAAAATACAAAAATAAAACCCAAATGTAAAATCTAAATTCTAAATCTAAATGTCAAACATAAATCTAAATGCTGTTAAAACACAATGTTCAATGCAAAATCTAAATGCAAAATCTAAAACCTAATGGTTAAATCAAAAATCTAAATGTGAAATTCAAATGGAAAATAAAAATTCTAAATGCTGATACTTGTAGCTGTGTATTTGTGCATACATATGTTTTGACATAAAAGGGGTGTATTTGTGCATACGTATGTTAAACATAAGAGAGATGCTGACAGCACATATGGGGATTGACCTCATGACGAAGAGGACAGTAAGTCCGGACCACCTGCGGAGGACAACAAGAGAGGACAGGGGTGCGAACGAAGGACTTCCTGACCTCCAAGACGCAGGTAGAAGATGGAAGACTGGAGGGGGGAGAAATGTCACTAAAGGGTTGACGGGGATATGTGATCCCCCCTGTGTGTGAGAAGTCTGTATGAGAAAAGGTATAAATGTGAAACTCTGATGTGGCTCAGCCTCTTGTCTTCCTGCTTATTGGAGAGAGCAGGCTGGGGAAATGAATGTTGGAATAAACTGGAATAAAACACAATTCAGTCTCTTTATTCCACGCTCCCCACATTGGTGACCTATCGACGTAGAGAATGCCTGGAGAAGGTCTCCGCGTTCCAGACTCGCCGGAGTCTGCCCTGGCGAGCGCCGTAGCCGTCAAGCTGCCGGAATTCTGGCAGGACAATCCACGGTCGTGGTTCCTACAAGCGGAGTCACAGTTCGCGCTCGTAGGAGTAACGGTGGATGACACTAAGTTCCACCATGTCATCACTAAGCTGGATAACCGCACGGCTCGGTGCGTGCAGAGCTTGGTACAGCAGCCACCCGCCACCGACAGGTACGGCAGGTTGAAAGCTATCCTCATCAAGTTTTTCACACCCTCAGCCGAAGTGAGGGCTAGGAGGCTCCTGGCTTTGCTCGACCAGGGAGGACACAGGCCAAGCACCCTGATGGAGGATATGCTACAGCTGAGGGGGTCAGACAACGACGACTTCCTTTTCCAGTACATCTTCCTCACCAACCTCCCGGTGCACATGAGAGGGACGCTGGCCGGCGTACGTTGTCAGATCCAGGAAGATTTCCGGGAGCTGGCCCAGGAGGCAGACAGGATCCTGGACGCTTGTGGCGAGCAGACGACCACAGCGGCGACCCACAGCAGCGGGGAGCCAGAGGCAGCAGACCCAAGCTTACCAACAACGGCAGCGGCGCGGCCTCGATGCGGTGGAGGTGATGGTTCAGTGGTAGAGGCGCGGCCCCGACGCAGCGGAGGAGAGGATCTCTGCTTTTGTCATTGGAGGTTCGCCAAGAGGGCACGCAGGTGTGTGCCGCCCTGCAGCTTCAGGAGTTTGGGAAACGGCAAGACCGAGGGTCGTTAGCAGCTTCGACTCTCGGTGAAAGCAGCAAGCTGCTCTACATCACAGATGCGAGCTCCGGACGGGATTTCCTTATAGACACTGGAGCCCAAGTGAGTTTCATCACCCCGACATATGCTGACTGGTTGGCTGGACCCCGTGGTAGCGGAGCAACGGCGGCAAACGGCTCGAGCATCAGCACCTACGGGAAAAAGACTTTGTCTTTATGCTTACATGGCCGCACATATGAATGGACTTTTGTCATAGCGGCGGTGAGTTTCAACATGTTAGGTGCTGATTTTCTGTGCTCACACAGTCTGTTAGTTGATCTTGCCAATAGGCGGCTGGTAAATGCACTCTCTTTTTACTCTCTCCCCTGTTCAGCTCGAGTGTCCCCGCCACCAGTACAGACCAACGTCGCCGCAGCAGGTGGTAAGTTCCACACACTCCTCACCCGGTTTCCAGCACTCCCGGTACCCACTTTCTCAGCAACGGTCGCAAAACACGGGGTGGAGCACTTTATAACTACATCTGGCCCCCCCGTCTTTGCGAAAGCTCGGCGCTTAGATGCTGCCAAGCTCTCTATAGCGCGTGAGGAGTTCGCCAGCCTGGAGAGGCTGGGCATCATTCGCCGTTCGAAAAGCCCATGGGCTTCGCCGCTGCATATGGTCCCGAAAGCTGATGGCTCCTGGAGACCGTGCGGCGATTACCACCGGCTGAACAACGCCACGGCACACGATCGTTACCCCATCCCACACATCCAGGATTTTTCAATACACCTGGCGGGGGCGCGCATTTTTTCCAAAATAGACCAGGTTCGCGGCTACCATCAAGTTCCAGTCCGGTCGGAGGACATTCCTAAAACAGTGGTAATAACCCCGTTTGGACTTTTTGAATTTCTACGCATGCCGTTTGGTCTTAAAGGGGCGGCGCAAACGTTCCAACGGATGATGGAAGCCGTGTTACGCGATCTCCCTTTCGTGTTTGTGTACCTCAATGACATATTGGTCGCCAGTACTTCAGAGGAAGAACACGAAAAGCACCTCACTGTGGTTTTTGGGAGGTTGGGAGAGCACGGCTTAAGAATTAATCCAGCCAAGTGCCAGTTCGGCGTCACGCAGATCGATTTTTTGGGCCACTGCGTCTCCCCAGAGGGGGCGGTCCCGTTACCGGATAAAGTACGCGCAGTGACAGATTTTCCCCGACCACAAACGGTCAAATCATTGCAGGAATTTTTGGGGATGGTGAATTTTTATAACCGTTTAGTACCCCACGCAGCACAACTCATGCAGCCGTTATATGCCGCGCTCAGGAAACAAAAACCA
Source organism: Pholidichthys leucotaenia (assembly GCA_020510985.1). Lineage (NCBI taxonomy): Eukaryota > Metazoa > Chordata > Actinopteri > Cichliformes > Pholidichthyidae > Pholidichthys > Pholidichthys leucotaenia. The sequence continues at coordinate 14,354,943 of CM035844.1, forward strand.
ACCAATGCTGTTGAATGGTCCCCAGAGCGGGAGCGCGCGTTCACAGAGGTGAAAAAAGCCTTGGCTGACGCTGCGCTCCTGGCTCACCCTGACCCAGCGGCACGCATCGGGCTAACGACAGACGCATCAGATGTGGCCATAGGGGCCATTATAGAGCAGCAGGTTGCCGGAGTTTGGCAGCCGCTGGCTTTTTTCAGGAAATCCTTAAGCGTGGCCGAGCGAAAATACAGCGCGTTCGACAGGGAGCTGTTGGCGCTGCATTTGGCTATTCGTCATTTCCAGTTCTGGCTGGAAGGACGGCGTTTCACCGCTTTCGTGGACCACAAGCCGCTCACATACGCCATGTCCAAAATTTCAGATCCGTGGTCAGGCAGGCAGCAGAGGCAGCTGGTTGCAATTCCGGAATTTACCACTGACATTCGGCACGTAGCGGGTAAACTCAATGTGGTGGCAGACTGCCTCTCGCGCGTGGTCACGGCACCGGCACGCGCAGAGGTGGACCAGCCCGTCGCGACCGCGCAGCAGAGCGGCGGCGTGGGAGCGCGCGCAGCCCCGGTGCACGTAGGTATAGATTACGCAGCCATGGCAGCAGAGCAGGGTGCGGATGCAGACGTGCGCGCGCTCCAGTCTGGACGAACAGGGTTAAGGCTGGAGAGCAAGTGTTTACAAACCGGTACGCCCCCCCTAATTTGCGATGTGTTGACTGGGCGCCCACGCCCCGTGGTTCCAGCCGCGTGGCGCCGCTGCGTTTTTGACTTGGTCCACTCGCTGGCGCACCCGGGGGTGCGCGTTTCGGTGAAAATGGTAGCGGAAAAGTTTGTTTGGCCGAGCCTGCGCAAGCACGTGAAGGAGTGGGCAAAGGCCTGCATGTCCTGTCAACGGGCCAAAATCCACAAGCACACAAGAGCACCGTTAGAACCGTTTCGCATTCCGGCCAGAAGGTTCGACCACGTACATGTTGACCTCGTGGGCCCCCTACCGGCGTCACAAGGGTTCACACATCTTTTGACAATGGTGGACCGAACCACACGTTGGCCGGAAGTGGTCCCGCTGGCGACGACCACGGCCGCGGAGGTGGCTCGCGTTTTTTTAACGGCTTGGGTAGTGCGTTTCGGTGTTCCGTCGGATATTACGTCCGATAGAGGGCCTCAATTCGTCTCTGAGCTTTGGTCAGCGATGGCCAACGGCTTGGGAGCCAAAATTCACCGCACTACGGCTTATCACCCTCAGGCTAATGGTTTATGCGAGCGCTTTCATAGGTCTTTGAAGGCAGCACTCAGAGCGGCACTCACGGATGCAGATTGGGTAAACAAACTACCATGGGTTTTATTAGGGTTGCGTTCTGTGCCCAAGGAGGACTTAGATGCCTCCCCAGCGGAGCTAGTGTTCGCACAACCTCTCAGGCTGCCAGGCGAGTTTTTACCAGAGCACCCGGAGCCGCCCCCCCTCCCTGCTCTTGGGCCGCTAGTCGGCACGGGAGCGGACGTGCTCCCGGGCCCCGTTCATCACGCTTTTCCGCGTGTTTTTGTTCCCAAAGCTTTAAAAAATGCTGAGTTCATTTTTGTCAGGTACGAGGCACTAAGATCACCACTCAAACCGCCATATGACGGGCCACATAGAGTGCAGTAGACAGGGGATAAGCATTTTGTGCTAGATTTGGGAGACAGAAAGGAGACAGTTAGTATTGACAGACTGAAACCTGCTTTTGTCATGAAGGACGAGTCTGTACCGGTCGCGAGGGCGCCTCGATGCAGCAGACCCCCCCCAGGGGGAGCGTCTCGGAGCCCCCGCAGAGGTCAAATAACCACTCTCTTCCTCAGTCAACAGAGCCTGGGCAGAAGGGCGCCGCAGGCAAGGCGGGGCCGGCTTACAGCAGATTCGGGAGACGGTTGAAGCCCAGACGGCGCACAGACTGAGTGTTTGATGTTGGTTGTACTGTTAAGAGTAACATGTTCGCAGAATTTTTATGTATCGTCCATTCTTCATCGTTTGGGGGGGGGGGGGGTTGTAGCTGTGTATTTGTGCATACATATGTTTAGACATAAAAGGGGTGTATTTGTGCATACGTATGTTAAACATAAGAGAGATGCTGACAGCACATATGTGGATTGACCTCACGACGAAGAGGACAGTAAGTCCGGACCACCTGCGGAGGACAACGAGAGAGGACAGGGGTGCGAACGAAGGACTTCCTGACCTCCAGGACACAGGTAGAAGACGGAAGACTGGAGGGGGGAGAAATGTCAATAAAGGGTTGACGGGGATATGTGATCCCCCCTGTGTGTGAGAAGTCTGTATGAGAAAAGGTATAAATGTGAAACTCTGATGTGGCTCAGCCTCTTGTCTTCCTGCTTATTGGAGAGAGCAGGCTGGGGAAATGAATGTTGGAATAAATTGGAATAAAACACAATTCAGTCTCTTTATTCCACGCTCCCCACAATACTAAATGTAAGATCTAAAATCTAAGTGTTACGTCGAAATGATGAATTTTAAATTTGAATGTTAAATGAAAAATCCAAATGTTAAATCTAAAGTCTAAATTTAAAATATAAATGTAAAATTCTTAATCTAAAAGTAAAATCTAAAATTTAAATGTAAAATCTAAATGTAAAACTTAAAGGAAAAAATATAAACTAGAAAAGCACTCAGAGAGATACCTCCACCAAGGCTCCTTCCACCCCTCATGGATTACCACCAAAATGTAATGGGTTTGTGTGTAGGCCTAGAGCCACTTCTGGTGAAAATTGCATCAAAGTGTGTCCATTAGTTTTGGAGTATTGTTGCTAACACACTGTGAGAAGATAAGAGCCTTGGCTGAGGTATGCATTCTCAGATCATCACCAAAATGTAGTCAAAGTCAAGTCAACTTTATTGTCAATTCTGCCATATGTACAGCATATAGAGAATTGAAATTGCGTTACTCTGAGACCCACAGTGCAGCAAGGTAAGCACTAAGTAGGAAATATGAATATAAAGTATAACATCTAACACCAAACATTAAACATCAAACATCAGTGCAAAGAACACTAAATGAATGATAGATTTCTGGATGATAGAGTTTAGTTTTTGGAGCTCTGGAAATCAGTGTGTGTGTAGGAGTGAACAGTACCTGGGGATGGCAGAGTTCAGTTGTTGTGTGTGTGTGTGTGTGTGGTTGGGGGGGGGGGCAGAGTCCAGGATTTGTGGGGGAGTGGAAGAGGGAGAGGGGGAAGAGCAGGGAGAGAGTTGAGCTTCCTGACAGCACACATCCATGGGGTGCCCCTGTGTTCAGAGTGATGATGCTGGATGTGTTACTGTCTCCCCGTCAGGAAGTCCAACAGCCAGTTATACAGTGAAGTGTTGAGCTCCAGCTGATCCAGTTTGTGAATGAGCTGTTTGTAGTGAAGGGGTTAATACCAGGGAGCAGCGTGATGACACAGCCGGCTGGTGCCGTCATCACGCCAGCCTATATAAGGAAGAGGCAGCCATCTTAGGGCCTCTTTCCCAGCTAACTCAACATTAGATAACAGACCTGCCTGTATGTTATATTACTTTGTGTCATAAAGTTTGTGTTCACAGCAGCACCACTCTCTGTGCATTACTCCGGGTTTCCATACATAACACTGTTGGGGGATGATTGTGTTGAATGCTGAACTAAAGTCTATGAATAGCATTCTGATGTAGGAGTCCTTTGTGTCCAGGTGTGTGAGGGCTGAGTGGAGGGCAGTAGAGATGGCATCATCGGTCGAACGATTGGACCGGTATGCAAACTGGAGTGGGTCCAGGGAGGGGGGCAGGGCAGACCCGATGTGCTGCATAACCACCCACTCGAAGCACTTCATGATGACGGGAGTGAGTGCAACCGGACGGTAGTCATGGTAGCAGAAGGGAGACGACTTCTTGGAGACTGGAATGATGATGGTGGCTTTGAAGCACGTGGGGACAACAGCCTGTCTCAGTGAGATGCTGAAGATGTCCGTGAAGACACCTGTGAGTTCCTCTGCACAGGCTCTCAGTACATGACCAGGTATGCTGTCAGGACCTGGAGCTTTGTGTGCACTGATCGTGCCAAGGGATCTCCTCACACTGTCTGGGGACAGTGTAATCACCTGGTCGCCAGGAGGAGGTGGTGACTTCTGTGCAGGGGTACTGTTGAATGCCCCGAAGCGAGCAAAGAAGTTGTTCAGCTCATTCAGCAGAGAGGTGGAGCTGTCACAGGTCTACGGTGTGAGCTTGTAATCCGTGATGGTCTATATTTCCCGCCACAGATGCCGAGTGTCTCTGCTGTCTCTGAAACATCCTCCTGGAGTACTGCCTCTTGGCCTCTCTGATGCTTTGGGACAGGTTGGCCCTAGCTGTCCTCAGGTCCACCTCGTCCTCAGTTCTGAAGGCAGCGTTCCAAGGTTTCGGGAGCTTGTAGACCTCCCCTGTGAGCCATGGTTTCTGATTGGCCCGAACAGTGATGGTCTTGGTGCACTTTGTGATGTAGGCAGTAACAGTCTCTGTGTACTCCTGCAGATCTGTGGTGTTGTTGTAGGAGGCAGCCTGCTTGAATATGTTCCAGTCAGTGGTTGTGAAGCAGTCTTGAAGTGCCTCTAAGGACCCTTCCGGCTACACATGTTCCTCTTTCTGAACTGGTTTGGTGACTTTAACCAGTGGTCTGTATGTTGGAATTAGCATAACAGTGATGTGGTCAGAGGCACCAAGGTAGGAGAAGGGGAGAGCCTTATACGCTCCTCTCTGGTTGGTGAAAACATGGTCCAGTGTGTTGTTTTCCCATGTAGGAAAGTTGATGTGTTGGTGTATTTCAGGAAACACAGTCTTTGAGTCGATGTGGTTGAAATCTCCAGCCAAAATGAGGAAAGCATCAGGGGGGGCTGTCTGCTGCTCACTGATGTGCTGGTACAGTTCATTCAGTGCCTCACTCCTGTTGCTGTTGGAGCTGGGAGGTAAATAAATGGCACCTAGCAGTGTAGCCATAAATTCTCTCAGTAGATAGAACGGCCGGCACTTGATGACCATAACCTCCAACAATGGTGAGCAGTGCTGTCATAACAGCATCACGGCACCAGACATCATTGATGGAAACACAGAGCCCTACCTGTTGTATATTAATATTATATATATAGTATTAGTAAGATGACGGCCGGGGTAGCTGGGGTTTAGGGGGTGGTGGCAGACCGCTTTTCCGGTGGCACGTCACCAGGGATATAAAAAGGAAAGACGGAAGAGACTCTGTCTCTTCTCGCTGTGGACCCCGACTGGGAGGATAGCCATATTAGGTTCTGGTGTTAATAAAGAGTGTGTTCTGCTAAACCCCCTGGCCTCATCTTTATACACCCAAGGTTTGGACCCAACATTTGGCAATGAGGTAAATTAAAGTATGGAGTGTGCTGTTTCTGCTTTTCGGCCGTTTCTGGAGGTCCTGGGCGAGCCGCCGGTGCCATGGGGTAGATGGTACTTGGGCTTCCAGACATATTTAATGGCGCTGAACCTTGGTGAAATCAGCAAGGCCTGTGCTAGGGCGATATTAGTCCATAACCTCGGGATAGAAGGACAGAGGATCCTGGGCACATTGGGGGTAGCTGATAGCTATGAGGACATGGCGGAGATGGTGGCGTGCTATTTTCTTGCCACTGAAAACGTCATTGTGCGGAGGATTAGGTTCCGGCAGTGATGCCAGCGGACAGGAGAGTCGGCACAACGCTTCGTTGCAGACCTGCGTCAGCTGGCATGGGAATGCCAGTTTGGAGCCATGGAGGAGGAGATGATCCATGACCAGTTAGCGGAGCATGTCTGCTGCTCTTCGGCGCAGTCGACGCTCCTGACGTACACGGGTGAACTGACATTGATCACGGCCACTGAGATAGCTATGCAGTGTGGGGCAGCGGCGCAGTCATCACAAGACCTCCGTGAAAAGAACACGTCAAGGCGTGGTAAACCGAGTGGGATGACGCTGGCTGTGGGTTCGGACTCTGAAGAGGGCTCGGATGTAGACGAATATGCTAGTGCCGTGAAGACTGGGTCCACCCTGAGTACGCCCAACTGTTATGGCTCCGGATCCTCAAGGCACAAATACAAGTCGAGAGAATGTCCAGCGAAGGGCAAGCGGTGTGGATGATGCAGGCTTTTACACCACTTCGCCAGGATGTGCAAAAACTTCGAGAGGCTGGATCAAAGACATGGAGCGGATTCCTCTGCTGTGGCTCCTACAGTGATTCACACCGTTTCTCCGGCCACTAGCGGGTATATTTATTGGAACGTACTGCTGGACGGCATGGAGGTGCCGTTACTGGTGGACACGGGGGCGGTGGCATCGTCGCTGAGTTTGGCCACCATGAGAAGGCTGTTCCTGTTCTACCGAGTGAGGGAAATGTGGGTTTCGTACTGTGGCTATGGCGGTGACAAACTAGACATCATGGGATCGCTGGAGTTCACAGTCCAGTACAAGCTGGCAATGATGGTGAATACCCGCTTGGTGGTGATGGGCAGGGGAGAGGACATCATGGGATGCAATCTCTTTTATGGTCTGGGATTCAAAATCACCAGTGCTACCGGAGAGGAGTGGTCAGGTAGTGGCCTGTGGGACCAGCCACTGAGACGAGCAGAGGACGCTGACACGATCTGGGATGTGGACTGGCCGGGTGAGCTGGGAAGTGAAGTGGACCGACACTGCGACAGCCCAGCACGGGAGGACCAACACCGCAATGGCCCAGCAGGGGAGGGTCCTGATGCCAGTGTCCGTGTTACCCTTGGTGTGGGAACCGGATGGCACAGCAGGACACCCAGAAGGACGACTGCTGGGGCCAGGTGCGCGAGAAGTGGATCGGAGCCGAAAGGAGTGGTTCTGCGGCGCGCCAAGAGTCACCGTTGTGAGAAAACCCCAAAACGGACTGACGGGATGGCTCGACCCGAAAAGGAGGCCCGGTCGTGGCAAAGTGGACGTAAGAGGACGGCCCAGGTTGCTTTGCGGGTTGGTGATGAGGTTTGGGCCAGAAACGAGGCTCAAGCTGGAAGAATGCATGAGAAGCGCAGACGGCGTGACGAGCGGGGGCGGCTCCATGTGGTGGCCACCAGAGAGGACGGTTACCTAGGGTTATCGGACTTGTCATGGAGGCACCCTAACGAGCTGCGGAAAGTGCAGGAGAAGGGACGCCGGCATAGCACGTCTCTGGAGGCCAGGAAGCGGAGGCGCTTAGGACGGGACCACCACATGGTGTCCCAGTGGGTGGCCCTTTTCATCGGGCCACTGATGACTGTTACAATGACAGGGTTTGGGATACTTGTGACGTGAGTGTGGTGCATATATAAATTATTGTTCCCCTCATTGTATGTATATATGTATATATACTATATTTACCTATTTGCTTTATGGAGTGTTGGTAAAAAAAGAAGGAAGAGATATAGTTCCAACACTGCCCGTTTTCTCTTTCTCCCTGCTCACTGTTGTTGTGATGTGTTTGATTTGCAGGGTGGGAGTGTTTGGGAGGGGGGCCGCCTCAGGTGTGTATATAGCAAGATCCGTTTATGACCCTGTAAGTGTACATATGTTTGTGAAACTGTTTGGGATTATTTTGGTTTTAGATACACAGACTGTTTTATTTTGGACTTTGTAGGAATTAGGCATCAGAATAACCCGCCTGGCCGTGTAGGGGGCACTGGTAGTCTACCCAGCTCCCCACCTTGTTTTGTGTGAATGGATAGGCCTGTTTGGTTATTTTTGTACATACTGTTTTGATACTAGTGTGTGAGTTGGGTTTCAAAGTTTGGGAGGGCCTGATTAGTGTGCTTGGCATTTTCTACGGGGTGGGGGGGATGTTGTATATTAATATTATATATATAGTATTAGTAAGATGGCGGCTGGGGTAGCCGGAGTTTAGGGGGTGGTGGCGGACCGCTTTTCCGGTGGCACGTCACCAGGGATATAAAAAGGAAAGGCGGAAGAGACTCCGTCTTTTCTCGCTGTGGACCCCGACTGGGAGGATAGCCATATTAGGTTCTGATGTTAATGAAGAGTGTGTTCTGCTGAACCCCCTGGCCTCGTCATTATACACCCAAGGTTTGGACACAACACTGCACCCTGGGTCTTACCTCCGTTGACAACAGCTCTGTCTGTTTGGTCGCATGTTAGCCTGTCTAGCTGGATGGCAGAATCCAGGATGTTGTTGTTGAGCCATGTTTCCACAAACACAAAAACACAGCACTCTCACAGTCCTCAAGGCTGAGGGTAGTAAACGGATGTGGTCCAGCTTGTTGTAATGGGTTTGTCTGTAGCCAAAGTGCCACCTCAGGTGAAAATTTCATCCAAATCCATCCAGTAGTTTTTGTGTAATCCTGCTGCACAAATACAAAGAAAGCCCTTGGTGGATGTATGCACTCTCAGATCATCACCAAAATCTAATCATCTGTTCCCAGTGCCATTACACACCTTTCCTGAAAATTTCATCAAAATCCATTCATAACTTTTTGAGTTACGTTTGCTAACAGACAGACAGACATACCAAGGCTGGTGAAAACATTAGCGCCTCCTCTTGGCGGAGGTAATTACGGAAGCCCGTTTAGGTCATGCTTACATTTTATATTTTCATTGTTTTCCCGAGATCACGCATTAACTTCAGTTGTTTTCTCGAGATCTCGGGTTATTTATGCGTTATCTCGAGATAACAATGGGAAAACAACAATCGTTATCTCGAGATAACGCATAAATAACTCGAGATCTCGAGAAAACAATTGAAGTTAATGCGTGATCTCGGGAAACGATGGAAATAAAGAGTATGTATGTATGACCTAAACGGGCTTCCGTAGATGGGGGCGACACATCAGCTGCCGTCCAAAAAAAAAACAAAGAGAAGAAAAGTAACCCGGAAGGACAGATTCCTATACGGGCTTGGGGGGTCCGGTTCTGTGGTTGCAGCTTTAGCTTCAGAAAGATGCTGACTGTCCTGTCAAACGTCCTCAGAGCCTGCGCCCAGAGAAACGTGAGTCCATGTGGTTTGTGTAGTAGGACGTGTGGCGGTTCCACCTCCGTGGTTTCAGTCAGGACCGCCATGTTCTGACCTTGTCAGGCCGCTGCTGTAACTTGTTAACCGGGTCAAAGCTCCGACAGCTGCGTTCGTCCAGGCGGCTTCACGTTTCAGTCAGTTCAGAACTTCAGCGTTTTGGCTGCGTGTCGTTCTCGTTGAAGATTCCACTTTTCGCTGTGGTGTCATTTAGCTGAAAGCTTAAAAAACTGTGTTCGCTGTGTGACGGAACGATGAACACCGTCGCTGCTCTGCGCTTCGTTTTTATGCCATTAAAAGGAACTCCGATTATATTGGCATGTTAGCTCTATATGCTTTATTTTTATGTTAATAACATAACTATAATATAATTTTTTTGAAAATAATTCCCAGTTTTATATATTTTTTTTAAAAACTTTATTACGATTTTTGTTTACGTCGCAATGCATTCTGGGTAGTGACGTAGAATGGTTGCAGCCGTTTTTTCTGTCTTATACAAGCCAAGAAGCGAAGCTACGAACTACTGCCATTTGTCAGTGAAAATGCCACATTGTGCGGCTTTTGGATGTAATTTCCAATCAAAGGGAACTAAAGAGAGCGGGGTGAGCCTCCATAGCTTTCCTAAAGAGGGAAAGTGGAGGAAAAAGTGGGGCGGCAGCGGCTCAGCAGGTCGTCTAATAACCCGATGGTTGGCGGTTCGCATCACGCTCTTCCCAGATATCCTGCCGTTGTGTCCCTGGGCAAGACACTTCACCCGCATTGCCTCCAGTGCCCATAACACTGGGTATGAATGTGTATAAATGTTTAAATGCTCGGTGGTTGCCGGAGAGGCTGTTGGCGCGGATTGGCAGCCACATTTCCCTCTCTCTGTGATCACGCGCTGACAGCATGCCTGATAAAGCTGACATATGTATTAATCATGCTGTAATAAAGCTCAATATCGCGCACTGCGCACCAGTGTTGCGGATGAAATAAGGGAACCCAGTGTGGAGGCACGAAATAATTGCAGGCAGGACACTGCGAACTGAAGTTTAAAAGGGTGTTTATTTCATCCTCCAGCACGAAGCTCACTCCAGCACTGTGGAGCGAGCCCTTTTTTTTTTTTTACTTATTTTGTACCCATAGGTAGATTTGTTTTGCAGTCTGGTGACAAGCCACCAGCTGCCAGTCACTGCGTGCGCAAGCGCCCTTTAACTCCCTAACCTGCATGTTTTTGACATGTGGGAGGAAACCGGAGAAATCCCGGAGTAAACCCACGCAAACTCCACACAAATCACTGTTGGCCGGAGGCAGGGATCGAACCCACAATCTCCGCGATCCCCCGGCCGAGGGTAAACTGTGCTGCCACAGTGCTAACCACTGCGCACTGTGGTTAGTACAAAATAAGTAATAAAAAAAAAAAAAAGGGCTCGCTCCACAACGCTGGAGTGAGCTTCGTGCTGGAAGATGAAATAAACACCCTTTTAAACTTCAGTTCGCAGTGTCCTGCCTGCAATTATTCCGTGCCTCCACACTGGGTTCCCTTATTTCATCCGCCACACTGGTGCATAGTGCGTGATATTGTGCTTTATCATAGCGTGATTAATACATATGTCAGCTTTATGTGCGATCACAGACATGTCTCATGCGCGCACGCTTTGCGCGATATCGTGCTTTATCACAGCGTGATTAATATATATATCAGCTTTATCAGGCATGCGCTACAGCGCGTGATCACAGACAGAGTGAGGGAAATGTGGCTGCCAATCCGCGCCAACAGCCTCTCCGGCCACCACCGAACATTTAAACATTTATACACATTCATACCCAGTGTTATGGGCACTGGAGGCAATGCGGGTGAAGTGTCTTGCCCAGGGACACAACGGCAGGATATCTGGGGAGAGCGTGATGCGAACCGCCAACCATGGGGTTATTAGATGACCTGCTCTACCTGCTGAGCCGCTGCCGCCCCACTTTTTCCTCCACTTTCCCTCTTTAGGAAAGCTATGGAGGCTCACCCCGCTCTCTTTAGTTCCCTTTGATTGGAAATTACATCCAAAAGCCGCGCAATGTGGCATTTTCACTGACAAATGGCAGTAGTTCGTAGCTTCGCTTCTTGGCTTGTATAAGACAGAAAAAACGGCTGCAACCATTCTACGTCACTACCCAGAATGCATTGCGACGTAAACAATAATGGCGATTTACATCGTAATAGTTTTTTAAAAATATATAAAAGTGGGAATTATTTTCAAAAAAATTATAGTTATGTTACTAACATAAAAATAAAGCATATAGAGCTAACATGCCAATATTAAGACGAGCACGTGTCTGTTTCCCATTGAAAATCACAGGACGTTGAGAGTGTGCGCGCGGTGGAAAAATGGCTTCTCCTTGGCCAGGTGAGCATCCTCCGGCCAGGTGTGTCGTATGAAGATCTCGTTTAAACAGCATTTCTGGTGGCAGCACAGGTCTGTCTTTGGCTGACCTTGTGGGGCAGAATAGTGTGGGATGACTCGCGTGTTTTCTCTGAGGTGATGCGTAAGATGAATGAATGATGCGTGCTAACAGTCCTGTAGTCTTTGCTCGCCGCTGTCATCCTGCCGCCATTGATGCTCCACAGACCACTTATGAACCATCATGAACTGGTGGACTGTGGGAAAATTGTCCAACATAACTAACTTTAACTCTGAAGAAGTGGAGCTACTTGCATTAAAAGCTGGACCTCAGGATCCTACTGGAATATGTGGAATTCCACTTGACGATGTTATTTGTCATTTGGGGATTAAAATGTGCAGAAACCATAGTGGCATTGAATTTTAACCCGTTACTGGATAAGATGAAAAAATATTTGGTTGTCAGTAGGGATGGGCATAATTTACCAATTAACCGATAATTGATCATTAAGAATTTCACCGAGGAAGTTCATTTTCGTCGACAAACCGTTTTTTTTTTTTTTTTAAACAATCCGAGGTTATTAGGTCTAGTGCACGGCCGTCCTCAAACAATGCAATGGCAAAATTTGGGCACCAGGGGGCAACATTACACCATCGCCGTACCCTGGCGTGCCTCAGTTGATACATGCGGGCTTCCGTAGGGCAATCACCAAATCATGAAGCGGTTACGGCGAAGTGTTGCGTGGGACCATTTCAATTTAAAAAATGACCAGGTGTACTGCAATCACTGCAATGCAGCATACAAATATACCTCATTGACAGGGTCCATGGAACACCCTTAAGATAAGATAAGATAAGATAAGCCTTTATTAGTCCCACAACGGGGAAATTCCAGGATTGCAACAGCACAGGGATAGCAACACTCAGAGCAACAATCAGAAGGCAAGAAAAAAAAAAAAAAAAAAAAACAAGCAAGCAAGACCAGCTAATATACATATGTACATATTACTATAAAATATATATATACACACACAGACACAGTGCAGAGCATTGTAGCTGGATGGAATAAATATATGAATATATGAACACACAGTGCAGAGCATTGTAGCTAGATGGAATAAATATGTAAATATATAAACACCCACAGTACGGAGCATTGCAGCTAGGTGGAATAAATATGCAAGTATATAAACACACACAGTGCGGAGCAATGTAGCTAGATGGAATAATATGTAGATATATAAAAACACAGTGCGGAGCATTGTAGCTAGATGGAATAAATATATAGATATATAAATATAAACACACCCAGTGCAGAGCATTGTAGCTAGATGGAATAAATATGTAAATATACTGTATAAACACACACAGTGCAGAGCATTGTTGCTAGGTGGGATGAAACAGCATAACCGTCTATTTAGTTATCCTACATGGTATGATTATGTGCCCATACATATTCTCACCCTCCATAGCGACCGGTATGTTCCTAGTTGTATGCCGGAGAGGACCATTGTGTAAGTCTATTGCATCTTTTGCATTCAAAAAAAAACTATTAGTTTGTTACGTCTTTTTGCTATCTCTGCGAGCAGCCCTGCTTAGGTTGTACAGTCTGACAGCCGTTGGTAGGAAGGACCTACGAAACCTCTCGGTTGTGCACCTGGGATGATGTAGTCTGCTGCTAAATGAGCTCCTCAGTGCATCCAGTATGTCCTGCATAGGGTGGAACTCGGGCTCCAGCAGAGATGACAGTTTAGCCACCGTCCTTCTCTCTCCTATCTCCTCCATCGGATCAAGGCGCTGCCCCAGGACAGAGCTAGCTTTCTTAATCAGTTTGTTCAGTCTCTTCCTATCGGCTGCAGTAATGCCACTGCCCCAGCAGACCACTCCAAAAGTGATGGCTGATGCCACCACCGTGTCATAGAATGACTTCAGCAGCGCCCCTTGTACACCAAAAGACCTGAGTCTCCTCAGCAGGAACAGCCTGCGCTGTCCCTTCTTGTAGAGTGCGTCAGTATTGTGTGACCAGTCTAGTTTATTGTTCAGATGAATACCCAGGTACTTGTAGGATGTCACCATCTCGATGTCTGTTCCCTGTATATTTACTGGTGCTGTGAGGGGCTGCCCATGCCTGCGGCAGTCCACCACCAGCTCCTTAGTTTTCCTTGCGTTGATCTGGAGGCAGTTCCGATGGCACCAGTCCACAAAGTCCTGGATAAGCCCTCTGTACTCAGCTTCATCTCCGCTGGAGATGAGACCAACGATCGCAGAGTCATCAGAGAACTTCTGTAGATGGCAATGTGTTGTGTTGTGTGAGAAGTCCGCAGTATAAAGAGTGAACAGGAAGGGAGCCAGCACCGTTCCCTGGGGGGCCCCCGTGCTACTGATGATCGTGTCGGAAACACAGTCCCGGGTTCTCACAAACTGAGGCCGGTTCGTGAGGTAGTCCAGGATCCATGATGACAGGTGCTGGTCCACCCCTGCGCGCAGCAGCTTGTCCTTCAGGATCATCGGTTGGATGGTGTTGAAAGCACTGAAGAAGTCAAAGAACATGATCCTCACCATATTCCCGGGCTTCTCCAGGTGGGACAGAGAACGGTGAAGGAGGAAGATCACCGCATCCTCCACCCCAATGCCATGCTGGTAGGCGAACTGGAGTGGATCCATCGCTGGTTCCACCAGGGGGCGGAGATGAGCAAGGAGCAGTCTCTCCAGGGTCTTCATCAAGTGGGACGTCAAGGCCACCGGTCTGAAGCTGTTCAGGTCTTTGGGGTGGGAAGTTTTTGGTACAGGTACCACACAAGATGTTTTCCACAGCTGTGGTACCCTCCCCAGTTTCAGGCTCATGTTGAAGATATACGTCACAATCCCACACAGCTGGTCTGCACAGGACTTGAGGAGCTTTGCGCTGACGCCGTCCGGTCCCGACGCCTTCCTCGCCTTGATCTTCCTCAGCTCCGTCCTCACCTGGGTCTTGGTCAGGGTCAGGATGGGGGGCTGTGTGTTGGGAGTGGGGGGGGGGTGTCGGTGGAGTGGGGAGTGGGTAGCAGGACTTGATTTCTTAGAGGCAGCAGTGGTTGTTGTGCAGACAGGGGGGAGGGCGGTTGGTCAAATCTATTGAAAAACAGATTCAGGTTGTTCGCCCACTCCCTGCCCCCCGTGGCCTGGGGGGAGGTATTCTGGAGCCCCGAGATGGTTTTGAGGTTTCTCCAGACCCCGCTGATGTCGCTCTGTTGCAGCTTGTCCTCCATCTTCTTCCTGAAGCTGTCCTTGCCTTCTCTGATCTTTCTCCTCAGCTCCCTCTGTACGGACTTCAGCATCTCCCTGTTCCCCGACCTGAAGATCCTCTTCTTCTCTCTCAGAAGTGTTTTTATCTCAGGGTTGATCCAGGGTTTGTTGTTTGAGTGACGCCGTATGGTCTTGGTGGGAACGGATTTGTCCACACAGAAGCTGAGGTAGCCCGTGAAGGTGTGAATGAGGCCATCGATGTCCTCACCATGTGGATCGCAGAGCTGCTTCCAGGCAGTGGCTTCAAAACAGTCCTTTAGAGTGTCCATTGTCTCCTCAGACCATAACTCCACAGTGTGCATGGCCGGAGGTTGTCTGTGCACTAGGGGTTTGTACACCGGTCGGAGATGAACCAAGTTGTGATCCGATCTCCCAAGTGGGGGGAGTTGTGATGAGGTGTACGCCTCCTTAGTGTTTGCGTAGAACAAATCCAGTGTTTTATTGTCTCTAGTGTGGCATGTGACATACTGGGTGAAAGTGGGCAGAATGGGAGACAGTGAAACGTGGTTGAAATCGCCTGAGATGAGGAGAAGAGCATCTGGGTGTTCTGTCTGCAGCCTGCTGGTTACTGAATGGATGACGTCACGCGCTGTCCCAGCGTTCGCCGTCGGATTTGCATAAACAACAATGCAGATCACGTGTGAGTGTTCTCTCGGGAGATATGTAGGCCTCATGCTAACAGCTAGCAACTCAATGTCTTTGCTGCAGTGTTGTTGTTTAACAGTGATATGTCCCGGTCTGCACCAGTTGTTGTTAACATACATTATCACTCCACCGCCCCTAGTTTTGCCACTGTCTGGTGTTCGGTCAGCTCGTATCATGTGAAAACCCTCCAGCTCAATGTTAGCATCTGCTGCTAGTTCAGTTAGCCACGTCTCAGTAAACAAAAGGAGAGAGCACTCCCGGTAAGTGCTATCATAACGGGAGATAGCCGCTAGCTCATCTAACTTTCCCAGTATCGACCGTACATTTCCCATGACAACAGATGGAAGGGAGGGTCTGTACCTTATATTTTTTGTCCTCCGCCTTACTCCAGCCCGGCAGCCGCGGCGTTTTCGCCTCAGTTCTCTCGGTATGTCGAGTTTTTCCAGTGGGACCGGGTGGCGGTTAAATGCTAGCAGCTCTTCCCTGTTATATCGTATCCTGCTATAAACAGTGGCTCCGTCCACCGGCTCAGGAGACATTTGGGACGATCTGTGTGTCCGTGATATAAGTGGAGTGAAAAAAAAAAAAGTGATCAAAAGAGAGAGGAAGGGGAAAAAAACTCGGAATCGAGCCGCTGTTGCAAAAGGCAGCCGACTGGTGTGGCGCCGAGAGGAGAGAGTATCCGCAACGACGAGGAGCTCAACAAGCTGCTGGGAGGAGTCACCATCGCTCAGGGTGGAGTTCTGCCCAACATCCAGGCTGTGCTGCTGCCCAAGAAGACCGAGAAGTCCAAGTAAATGTGGGCACCTCATCCCACCACCAAACACCAAACATTACGCGAAGAAACTGCCAACAGTGGTTGCGCGCTGAGTAATGGCGGTCGTGAAGATTCTTTTTTTTTTTTTCAGAAATTTTATTGAGAAGGTCATGAAGATTTGGTGTACACACGTCGATGGAAGCTGCAGGAGGCGGCGTAGTGGCTCGACGGGAAGACTATTTCGCACAAAATGGCACAAGAGAACAGCAAAAAGTTCTGCGCGGCTAGACTAAGCAACACGAGCGATAGAGCAATGAATGCGGTCTTCGTTTGTTGGGTGGCCGCTCGGCAGGGACAGAAGCTGGGTAAAACGTCTCGGCCAATCAGCTTGCGGGGTGAAACGTCTCGGCCAATCAGCTTGCGAGATTCCCGAGCCGAGCCAACACGACAACAGAGAGAGGGCTCTCCGTGCTGATTCCTGATGTCCTAATGTAGTCTACCTGCCTTGTTACGTACCTAAAAATGTTAATGATTAACCGATTATTAATCATTAATTCTCCCGACGATCGGTGAAGAAAATTTCACCGAATGCCCATCCCTAGTTGTCAGGAGATTTATCACGAAAAGGACGTGTTTTATTATCAAAAAGTGAAGGCTGGTCTGGATTATTTGTACTGCTGTGGTGCTGGATGTTAGAAAAGGGTTGATAAAGGAATTGACTAAGAGCTCTTTAATTTTGTTTGGAAAAATAGACATCCTTGCTTAAAAATGAATATTATGTAATTGAGCTTTGGATGGAGGATACATGATTGATTTTGGGACTTCAATACCATTTTGAAAACCAAGTGGATAAAAAAAAAAATATTTTAAATAAAAACAAGCTGTGGTTTCATGTTCCAAACATTGTATTTGACAAACTGAGTGGGATTGAATTTCTTTTGAAATGTAATTATGATGTGCAAAAAATTCCAGTCAAATTATCCAACTTTCATAAATGGACACTATTATCTTGGCTAATTTACAAAACTTGTGTTGTTGGATCAGGTGCCTGATCTGGAACAATAAAGATGTCAGATATCAGAATAAAAGTTTAGATTTGGATAATTGGGTCAAAAAGTGTTTTGTTGGTAACACAAAGACAAAAGTAACTTGTACACCGGGAAGTATGGACTATTATTGCAGAATTTACAATAGTTACCTCCGCCAGGCCGCAGGCCGAGGAGGTTATGTTTTTGCCAGGGTTTGTCTGTCTGTTGGTTAGCAAGATAACTCAAAAAGTTTTGGACGGATTTCCATGAAACTTTCAGGCGTTGTTGGAAATGGTACAAGGAAGAACTGATTAAATTTTGGGGATGATCTGGATCACTGTCTGGATCCAGGAATTTTTTAAATGATTCTTTAACATTGTGAAATATGGCCATTTTCAACATGTGTGCAGGCGCAATGGAGGGCGCTGCTCGTCGTGTCTGACGAACACAAACTCCGCGTTCTTCAAAGTTTTAGGCACAAAAGCACGCGGAAAACAGTGGTGGGCCGGGCCCGGCAGCGTGCCTGTGTTTGCGCTACGCTGCAAAAGCTGAGACGGGCAGCTGTCCGGCGCCGGATTATTTGGCAGAAATTCCCCGGGCAGCCATAGGGGCTGCGCAAAAACAAGCTCTCTGCCGGGGAAGCTTCCAAATCCTCTTTTGCCGCGGAGCGCAACCCCAATATAAAACCCACGGCAACCTGTCTACCCAATTTGCATCAGTCAGTGAAGCCCCGAGTGCTGCTTTCAGTGATCTGTGAAAACGCTCGCATAACCCATTGGCCTGAGGGTTGTACGCGGTTGTGCGATGAATTGCAACGCCCACAACCTGGGGGTTTGCAGATGGAGGAGATGGACACAACAGCAACACTTCAGTTTATTACCTCCGCCAAGGAGGTAATGCTTTTACTACTGAACCACTAATCCTATCATTGTGAATCCAATTGCTAGTCATATGTTTTCATGGTCAAGGAATCTGAAAACGTACACACAAACACTGTATGGGGGGAACTGTGGCGCTTGGCGGAGGTCTGCGCTCTCCGAGTGCTTTTCTAGTTATTAAGGCAATACCCTCAGGCTTTTTGAAACTGTTAGGTCCTGACTTTGTTGAGAAGAACGATCCTTTCAGTATGAATCTCACGACTGATGGTGTGAATATTAAAGATAAATGTTCCAATAAATTACACAACATAACAAAAATAATTTTTTTGTAAGTTGTCTGTGTTTTTTCAACTGATTTAAGACAATTTGACACCACTGAATCCAAAAATGACATCTGTTTCTCTCCATCAGGTCAGGTTTTTATGTTAAGTTATAAGCAGGTGTACAGCAGTTGTACTGTAAATTGTGGGACTAATAAAGGAATCTAAATTGAATAGTAGACACTGATAAAGGTAAGTACATGTAAATTGAATATTTTGTCATCATTGTTCAAAATTCAGGAGAATTTCAAGAAATATAAAAGAATTTTGCATCATATAAAGCCAAAATACCCGTACATGTAAACAAAAACGTAAGAAAACATGTGGCCATAGTTCAAAAAGTTGACCTGAATGAGCAAAACCAATGAGAGTTTTTGGATTCAGCACATCAAAATTGTCCTAAATCAGCTAAAAAAATTTAGACAATAAATTTGGTGTTGACCAGTGTTATTTATAAAAATGTGTCAAATATGATTATTGCTGTCTACAATGAATAAATTGACAATTGAGTTTGACAGTATTAATTGGAAAGGTACCTGGTCTTGCACTAATGAATATTGTATCACCAATAAAGTTAAAGAAGTTTCTTAAGATTTTACCTTTAATTTATCCTTCAAATCAGGTTCTATCAAAATTTAAGGTCGGGGTGGATGAAAGTTGTACTTTTTGTAACGGTAGTAGTGAATCTGTCATCTTTTTATGATTGTGTTTATGTTCAGTTTTTTGGGGGAAAGAAACTGAATGTATTTAATGCCTTATGGGAAGAAAATTAGTATAGATAAGATTTTTTTTTTATTACAGACTGCAGTATAGAAGAGTGTTTATGCTGAATTTTAATTTTATTGTCTCAGGCAACTATTATATGGGTGATTACATTTATTTTGGGTCCAGTGCACTATATCGGGTATCCGACTTCCAAGCGCTCTCTCTTTTTCTGTAATTTGCAGATGTCGGTTTCGTTTTTATAACATGCAAGGGAACATAAGAGTTTCAGACTTGCATTGCAATTTTAAAAAAAAATCATTGATTTTGCCGTTACCATCGAAACTATTGGTCGTGTCCCCTCATTTTTCCCAGTTTTTGTGTGACATGACAATCGCATCAATTTCAAAGTGCCTTAAAGGGATCTCTGAGTAACTCTTTCTACTCATTTATGCAAGAGATAACAGTAGTAATGCAAATTCAAAATAAAACATTCCCCAATGTGATCGTATCTATGTTTTTTGTACGGCGACCCCTGCAAATTTACTCGTACGACGTAAATTTTCGTGTCCCCGAAAATTGCATCAACATGCAAGTTATTCTGTAAAGTAACAAGAAAAAAAGAAGTGCTGATGCTTTTCACTTTGCACCTTTCAAATCCCAAGCCATACACGTAAAAAGGAGATCAGTCTTTGTGAAGCTCAGATGTAGAATATTTCAATAAAATCTCAAACATTTATGACACATCGAATATGGTGTCCCTTAAAAAATTTACGTCTTCGGTCTTGGTCGGCCGCTCGCAGCCCCGTCTGGCGAGGTGACCGCCCTGGGAAAGCACTTTTATTTTCTCTACCCCGGATGTGCTCAACCCATGTGGAGAGGATTAACCGTGGCCACTTTATATTGAAGTTATCGAAGGTCCAAACTTCCGTGTCCCACATTTACGCCTTTTGTGATTTTACGTCTTATCCAACAAACAGGGAGAATTTGAAGGTATGTATACATGTTATCACATCTTAATATATATGTCATGAAAATGTAGCTGTTGATGAGTTTTGATGCGTTAAAAATACCGGAAGTGTTGAAGTTGTTTCGTGTAAAACGTGTGCCATTGCAAAGTGCATTCAACTCCATACCGGGAAACAAAAGCCCGAGTGTCCCATTTACGCCTTAACGTACAAGTAGTTAAAGTGAGCTCTCATCCTCAAGAGTTTTGGACATTTGAATTATATACACTACCGTTCAAAAGTTTGGGGTCACTTAGAAATTTCCTTATTTTTGAAAGAAAAGCATTTTTTTTCAATGAAGATAACTTTAAACTAATCAGAAATACACTCTATACATTGCTAATGTGGTAAATGACTATTCTAGCTGCAAATGTCTGGTTTTTGGTGCAATATCTACATAGGTGTATAGAGGCTCATTTCCAGCAACTATCACTCCAGTGGTCTAATGGTACAATGTGTTTGCTCATTGCGTCAGAAGGCTAATGGATGATTAGAAAACCCTTGTGCAATCATGTTAGGTCTGCAATGCTGTAATTGCTGCAAATGGAGGATTCTTTGGCAAAAGCAAAGTTTGAAGGAAAAAATGATTATTTCAAATACAAATAATTATTTCTAACCTTGTCAATGTCTTGACTATATTTTCTATTCATTTTACAACTCATGGTGGTAAATAAAAGTGTGACTTTTCATGGAAAACACAAAATTGTCTGAGGTGACCCCAAACTTTTAAACGGTAGTGTACTTGTTTCTGGGGCTTCTTTATCCTCATAAAATACCTATTGGAGTTGTCGCTTATAAAGTATAATCTAAAAACGAGGGAAATGCCATAGACGTAAAGCAAATTAAAGGGAAACCAAAACAATAGCGTGTCCATTTACGTCGCCTGCACCAGGTCGTTTTCTGGAAATCAAGTCAATGTCATGGTTTATTTCGCATTATATTTGTTACCGTAGATCATTTTGCAAGTACCTGTATAAGTTTTAAGGTAAAAAATTAGAAATATGTGTCGAAATGAGTGGCTGTACCTTGAGTGAGATCAAGACGTAAAAAGGGACTCAAACAAGTCTATAAAGAGACTCAAAATTTCATTTTCATGAAAAGAGGCTTTAAATAGGTCATGCTATTTGGGAAAGTAGTCAGACTAGAGTACCTAACACATGCCAGCTTTCAAAGAATGAAAGTGTTCTTGGCTTTTATGTACAAAACCATTTTTAGGTTTGGTGTCCCCTTTACACCAGAAAATGGACACGTGTGTGCACACTTGCATGCTGTCTGTTCCTGAACGCGAATGCCGTTACGAAAATGGTTAATAGTTTCATAAACCTGACACAATTGGATAGTGATTAGTCAATTTCATGTGCAGATTTGATCAATTTTAAATTTTGCCACCAATGTCACACATTGGACCCCTAATAAATGGAAGGACCCATATTCATAAATGTAAATGGTCAAAGAAAAAGCCAAGGTTTCAAGAATTTAAAATTGAATTGGATCTTTATTTTGGAACACGTTATGGAGTGGAAAACCAGAAAGCCTTAAGGACTCAAGATATTTATGAATCAATGAATCTGCCTCTGTAAATATTCTTTTTTTATGCGATATATCCCTTTGTTTGTATTTTTCAAGTTTGTTTAAATAAAGTTCTTAAAAAAAATCATAACTTGAAGCCAAATGTGCGCTGCCCAGTAACACACCGGCATGTCATACGCTTACTCATCACTCCACATCTGTAATAAATGCCCTTCAAAAACACAATATGAAGTATGACCGGGAATTGGCATGCTGACCACATCTCAGATTGTATTCCTATTCTCAACTGAACAACAAGGAAGGTGACAAGACAGGAAACTGATGAAAACAAACTGATTGGTTTAAACTAAAAGATGGGTGAGGTAGAAGGAATGGATGGCCCCTGGGTCTGCTCTTGTACTCGGGACACCAGGTGAGTTGCATCAGCTGATGACCCTGGGTCAAAATGGTAGCTCTGTCCTCTGTTGAATACACATTGTAACTGATTGCTCATGTAATTAATTTTTTGGGGTGTCAGCCAAAGCAAACTGACAAAGAAGAAACAAGCGTGTTTAAAACTTGGGACAAGCCTGTTATGTCCATAACCGAGACTTCAGTAATGAGGCCGAAGGTGCAGTAGAACATAACTTTAATGAGCTCACTGAACACTAATAAGGTGCTGCCATCAAGGCAGAGGTGTGGGTCGAAAAGAGACCGTGCCTCTTCCTGGGTGGTGGCGGAACCAGAGAGGTGTAGCCATCACCCATAACACATAACATTTAATACATTACAACCACCCCCCATAGAAAAGTCCAGAACACACACACACCATTTAGACCCACCCAAATTTGCAACCCGAATAACACACTAACAGTAGATATAATAACGGGGCCTATCCATGCACACAAATAACTAAAACTAGAGGGGGATAGGTGGACTACTGTCCCACCCCCACACCACCAGACGGGTTATTCTGCCGTCTCCATTATAGTACAGTCCATAGAACAAGAAAAGCTGCCGTGCTCCTAATATAAAATAAAAACAATCCTAAAACGTATGTACAGGCAAAACTTTCCAATTCACAAACAAATCGGTTAATATGTACATCCATACTGAGCTGTGCCAGCCCCCCACCCCAACACACTCACCCCATAACCCGGGCGGATCACACATCGGTCATGCAATTAAATGCAGTAATACAATGTTGGGCTTTTTTTTTTTTTTTTTTTTTTTTAAACAAACTGGGCAATCACATAGCAAGTACGTGTGAAACGTATCAACTATGTGGCTTGGGCAATTCACACATTAACATTACTGCACAACCCCCCCCCTTCCCCCAATAAAAGTAGCTCTCACTCTCTTCCTTTTTTGTTTCTCAGAATGAGCACTTACCCCAGCCACTTTTATGCATCTGTCATGTCGACAACACAACAACGCAGCCCTGGTAGTGCACACATCAACATTTCAATCATTAATATGTTAATAGGTCAACCCCAAAACACATTGCCCCCTTGCCACCATACAGTCTCGACGGGGAGACCACCCCCCCACCCCACCCCCCGGAAATCCATCCGGTGGGTCCCGACCAGAGCTGCTTCTTTGCTTCACGCCCGGAGATGAACCACGTTGGCGTCCTGGCACCTCCTTCTTAATGGTGCACCTCAGCCCATTGGGGTGTCTCCATGAGCCATCGGACATTTGGAGATAACCGTCCTCCCGGACGGCCACCACCTGCAGCCGTCCCTGGTCCTCTCATCGTTTACGCTTGCCGTGAACCTGTCTTAGCCGAGCCTCCTCCCTGGGTTGAACCACGTCAGCGACCCCCAGGGGAGTTCAACTCGGCTTCAGATGTCCACGACGTCTAGACCTGGCTTCCTCTCTAGGTCGAACCACTCCACCGACCCCTTGTGAAGCCCGACTCGGTCTCCAGTGCTCCTGTGTGGCACGTCTGTCCACTGTGCCAGCCGGTCCTGCCCCACTGTCTTTCATTTTGAACGCTGGCGAAGTCGTTGCAGCCCCTTGCTTCTCGGTACCTTCTTCTTTTAGATTTGATTGGCGGTTGACAGCAAGCTTACAGGTGCATTACTGCCACGTACTTTAGTCTATATCATCACTCTCTGGTCAGGAGCTGTCTGCTTCTCGGTACCTCCCGGCTGAACTCTGGAAGCAGAGGGAGCCATCCTCACAGCTCCATCCGCCATCACAGGCGTTCCACCATGCCGCCCAGTTCCCACATCCTGGGTAACTTGGACCCTGGTACCGGAACCCTCCCACGATTTCACTGGGTGGGATTGGTCCTATCCATCTCTCAGAATGCTAGGCTAGTAATCGTCCCATACCACATCGTCCACCACTCTCAGAACCGGTCGGTCCCACAAACCACGGCCCGACCACTCCTCTAGAATACCGCTGGTGATTGTGAAGCCCAGTCCGTAAAATGGGTCATAGCCCATCACGTTTGACCCCTTGACAGTCACCACGAACTGGATATTGGACGCCACAGCCGACTTGTCTCGCCGTCAGCTCCAGCGAACCCAAGATGGCTAACCTGTTACCCCCATAGCCACAGTATGGCGTCGGCAGTCCTGCAGCTGCGCCCATGTCCACCAACAACAGCACTTCCACGCTGTCCAGAATCACGTTACAATAAATACAGCCATCTGTGCTTGGGGAGACGATGTGAATAACCGTAGGAGTCATGGCGGGGGAATCCGCTCTGTGTCGTTACCCTCGCTCAAACTTTTGGCAGGCCCCGGCAAAATGATGTGGGAGTCCACACTTGCCGCAGCGTTTGCCCCTCACCTGACACTCTCTCACCTTGTGTCGGTGCTTGGTGGACCCGCAGCCCAAACATCTGGGCGACCCCGGAGCAGACCTAATCTTAATAGTGGTAGCGTAGTCCTTGTCTTCTGCGCTATCATCGCTACCTGGGTCCACAGCCTGCACCGCTGACTGTTAGTCAGACTGCCTCAACGTTGTTCTCTCACCAAGGTCCTTTGATAGTTTGTCTAGCGCTTCATACTGTTGAGTTATCTCCACAGCTGCAGTCAACATCAGTTCACCAGAGTGCGTGAGGAGTCTGGACTTTGTCGCAGAACATAGCGTGTGCTCCGTTAACTGATCACAGACCATTTCTTCCTCCAAAGCCCCGAATTGGCACTCTCCAGCCAGCTGGCACAGGTCCGCAACATACCGTTGCACAGACTCTCCCGGTCTCTGTCGGAACTGGATCTGCCGGACGATAACGTTCTCAGGAGCACGAAAGTAGCACACCATTAGCTCAACTACGTCCTCAAAACTATCACAGTCTCCCAGTGTGCTGAGAATACGCTGCCCTTCCATGCTGAGATTATGGACCAGTATCCCTCCTGCACGTAGTTTCTCCCAATTCGTCGAGATTCAATGCCACCAAATAGTTTTGGAACGCTGCAAACCACCTCGCCCAGGGAACTGGCGGCTTGCCTGGGAGCTCCAAAAATGACCGAATACTAGAAACTCCTTTTTCCATAGCTTTATCCTTGTCGCCAAATGTTATGTCTGTAGCCAAGACTTCAATAATGAGGCCGAAGGTGCAGTAGAACGTAACTTTATTAATGAACTCACTGAACACTAAGGCACTTCCACCAAGGCAGAGGTGTGGGTTGAAAAGAGACCGTGCCTCTTCCGGGTCGGCCTTTCATACCCTGGGTGGCAGCGTAACCAGAAAGGTGTAGCCGTCACCCATAACACATAATATTAACATTTAATACATTACAAATCCCCCACAAGGATGCTGGTAAATAAAATTGATACATGGACATTTACGGAACTCGGTTCTCAACTTGACAAGCACATTTAGGCAGTTGATATAAAGAAAGTGGTATAGTTCAAAAGAACTTGAACCATCAACTCAAATGTCCTTTTCAGGCTAAACCTCAACAGCAGCAAATCTTAACCCAGAAACTGTTCAGATGTTTCTCGTTTTTTCATTCACCTTTTCAGTTCAACTCTGTTCAATTCAATATAATCCTTTTAATTAGTTCAGTTCTTTGTATCCCTTTCGGTTCAGTTCAATGTAGCGTCTAGATTCAGTTCCATTGTTCAGTTCAAACCTTGTGTTGTTTAGTTCAATTCAGCCCCTTTTGTTCAGCAGTTTGTTTTTTTTGTTTTTGTTTTTTTTTTTAAACAAGACACCCTCCCCCCCCCCGGTTTAAGTTTAGTGGCAGGTACTTCTTACTTCCCTGAAGAACAAACAGCAGGTGAATAAATCCTTGGAAATTGTGTAAATCCAGTTCTATGGAGTTGTGGGGTCTAGATTTAAACCTGGAGTAGAGGGATGAGCTTCACACTTCTGTTTGTTCCTTTGGGTCACCATTTTGTCTTCTGCCTTCAGCTTATGAAGGCTTGGTTCTAATTAATGGCAAGGAGGTGGGAGCATGTCTTAAAGCGGCAGCGCTTCAGGACATTGCCACATTTAGAAATTGTGCTATAAAAAGTTTGGTATTTTGGTGGTGTTTGTCTTTAAATTAGCTAAGATGAGCTCTGGTGTGTCTTGAAATGATTTTGACAGGTAAGTGGTGTTTAACTAATATTGAATAATTACTGGCATTTTCTCTCTTCCTAATTAACAGGGTGCTGCAGTGGTCATATCAGCACGGTCGTACTCCGACTTCACAGCACAGGCTACCTTTGAAATAAAGGTACTTTTCCCTCAAATGCATCCTCTTAAATGGACTGATTGACCTGGCAGCTTCCACTCTTACGGGTGTTGTGTGTGATGCAGAAATGTGACCTGTATAAGCTGGATGAGGGTCCAGCCACTCAAGTGGTTATGACCCGTGATGAGGGTCTGCAGTACTACCGCATCATGCAGACCATGAGGCGCATGGAGCTGAAGGCAGATCAGCTGTATAAACAGAAGATTATCAGAGGATTCTGCCACTTGTATGACGGACAGGTTGAACTGTTTGCTTTCTCTGCACGGTGAAAACTCAGTTTTGGTTGGTTAAAAGTTCAGTCATGACTTGTAAAGCACAGCAGTAGTAAGAAATTGATAGACTGGATACTGAAGCATAAATAACTTGTATATTTGGTCTTTTTTTGCTACTTCTGACTTGTAATCTTGTCTTCCTAGGAAGCCTGTGCTGTAGGTATTGAAGCATCCATCAATTTGTCTGACCATCTGATCACTGCCTACCGTGCCCATGGTTACACCTACACCAGGGGAGGGACTGTGAAGCAGATCATGGCAGAGCTCACTGGTGAGGGGGGGTGGTGGGGGTGGGGGGCAGCATGATCCAAGATTAGCAGTCACTGACTTTAATAAAATGGCCTTTGGATTAAGAGCCTCTCTTTTTAACAGGCAGAAGAGGAGGCATTGCCAAGGGCAAAGGCGGCTCTATGCACATGTACTGTAAAAACTTCTATGGAGGAAATGGCATTGTGGGAGCTCAGGTACACGTGGACCTAACAAGGAGGGACTGGAAAATGTGGATCAAATTAGGTTTTCCATGTGAAAAGGCTAATTTGCTGCTCTAGGTTTCACCTTTCTCCAAAGATTATAAATCAGTGAAATTTGTTGGAATTGTGTAAAAACTTCAGTCCTGACTTTAGTTAATTTGGAGTGGTCACTCTTGGAGCAAAGTTCTGAAGCTGGTCAAAGGTTTTTCAATTTTTGGGGGGCATCTTGACTCCAAAATTTGTACAATGTACTTGATAACAGTGTGGGCAGCTTGGTGGCACTGTTACCTTAACAGCAAGAAGGGTGTGGGTTCGATTCTCACCCCGGCCAGTAGTGACCTTTCTGTGTGGAGTCTGCATGTTCTCTCCATCTCTGTGTGGGCTTTCACCAGGTATTCTGGTTTCCTCCCACAGTCCAAAGACATGCACGTTTGGTTTAAAAGTATACGTTGATTGAATTCACTTGTTCTTGGTAGGTTCCCTTGGGTGCTGGTGTTGCATTAGCCTGCAAGTACCAAGGCAGCAATGAGCTGTGCGTCTGTCTCTATGGTGATGGAGCTGCCAACCAGGTATGCCATAATTATTGCTGTTGTCTTTGCATTTTCATATTGCACTGGATGAGGGATGTATTGGCCATAATTGGGGATTTTTGCATCAGTTTTCAGCGTTAAATGCCATAAAGCATATCTTGAACATAGGAGTGACCTTGTGTTGACTTGGCACAAAGCTCATCCACAAGATGCTTGTAATATAGGCGCATTCTGACAATCACAGCAAAAGATTTGGCTGAGTTATTTAGCAACTGACATAAGGTTAAGTCAGATTTGGTAAAATTCAGCTTGTCTGAAGTGTTTAAAATGCTGCTTCCATAAGACCTGTAGACTGCACTCTGACACATCCTCTGGGCTTGCTGTACATTTAGAAGTGGATGAATCTTTAACCTACTGAAGGACAAACTTGTTTGACAGGGCCAGATTTTTGAAACCTACAACATGGCATGTCTTTGGAAGTTGCCGGTCATCTTCATCTGTGAGAACAATCGGTATGGCATGGGAACGTCAGTGGAGCGGGCTGCAGCCAGCACGGACTACTTCAAGAGGGGAGAGTTTATTCCTGGTCTGAGGGTAAAGTTCTCACTCTTGTCTTTACACAAATTACCTGGCCAAATGGGTAAACTGAACTTGATCAGTTAAAATAAAGTTGGTATAATGTAGCTGTGGAAGGAATTGTCTACTAAATGAATGCAGTGCACCACAGTGTCGAGGTTTGTACTAGTCACCCATAAAACACATGGCTAGGGTTCACTGAGTAATCTACACAGGATGTCAGCCACGAAAGCTAAATTGTCAGTGTAGGTTAAACAATGAAGGATTCTCAAGAAATTTAAAAAGTGCAGCTTGACTTAACCTAAAACTGATCAAATTTGAGTCTTAGCAGTTCACAATGCAGTCAGTCTTTTTTTCTGGGGGGGGGGGGTGGGGGGTGTTCAGCTCCTTACAACGAAGCTGAAAGGAGCTAATGCAGTAGCTTGTCTGCTCACACATCACTAGTCTGCCTAGACAGTTGCCCTGCTACTCACCAAACTTGCACACGGTCAGTCTGTATTCAGGTTATGATCAAGGTCAATGATCAGCTCTGAGCATACTTGCAGTACTATGAGGCCAGAATGAGCTACTCCATTAGCTGCCTGTTAAAAGCTTGTTAGCCAGGGCTGATGCACTTCAAACTTTGGATTAATGGTGGAAAAGGAACTTGTTAACTCTATAGCTTTGTTATATGGTTAATTGTCAAACGTGACTAAAGTCACTTTCAGAGTACCCCAGCAAAGTGATACGATCAGGCTTTCTTGTCTGAATAGAGTTACTCATGCTACTTGATGTGGGTTAAATGACCCTGCAAGTAATGTGGGCTTTGGCCACCTCAGCTTAGTGGCCATTTGAATGGGAAATGCACAATGAAGTAGGTGTCACGATCACCACGGTACAGTGAGAGTGGAAATGAATCGGAAGGCTGTCTTTATTCTGACAGATTATATTAAATCAAAGCTGCAACAGACAACTGTGCCACAATTGCACAAATACTACAGTGGCTGAGAGTGAGGCTTTTTTTAAGAGCATTTTAAGTCATTCCGAGAGCCTGCAGCAGCCCTGACCATCCTAGCTGCTGTGGAGCCGATATAGCCTGTCCTGGTTCAGCGAGGGGCTTTCTTCCTGTTCATCTCCACTCTGCTTGTTCATGCATCCCAGTTCACCCCGCACAAGTTATCCTCTGCTCTCTTTTTCCATGACAGCCACCTCCAAAATAAAGCGGCCCTATCATGACCCACATCCCCCACCAAAGAAAAGTGCAAGCTTGTACACATGAACGGATGGATAGATGTACTTTATTGAGCCCATAAATATGAAAGCTATTACGTTTGTGTGGGTGTGTGAGTATGTGTGGAATATACAATATGTCCATGTGAGTGCGTGTTTGCATGTGCACATGCCTACAGTATGCACATGGCATTACCTTATGACCAAATGCATAAAAGCGCAGGTAGCTTTCAGGTGGCACCTTTTCCATATTCCTTGTTATGGAAATTGTGTAATTTTTATGCAGACATTCAAAGCACAACAACATTTCCTATCATAAAACACACATTTCCATAGGGGCCTTGCACATGTTTGAAATAAACCAAACACAGGACCTTTTCTCAGCACACGTACATTACAGTTACCATGGGGACAAAAACGGACCCTGACTTTTACACACGATGCACAGAAGAGCTTCTCATTTCATACCCGGTATGATGGAGAGGTGCTGCACCACTGAAGAGCTGCTCCATGTCAGCATGGACCCCATCCAGAGCCCGACTCAGCCAGCCTCGTCTTGGACGCCGAGGCTGACCCACTACCACGGTCGGCCAACCAAACTAGCACCATCACCAACCCCAGCTGAACACCCACCACCAGTGAGCAGGATTAGGCCTGATGCAGGTTTAAAAAATATAAAATCATTGTTTCAGAATATTTTACAGCTTGATTTTGATGAGCATATTTTTGTGCAAAGGGTGCTTAACATGAGTGTTTGACATTGAGCAAAAAATAATGATGCATATAAGTAAATGTTGCCATTAATCCTTCACATCTACCAGCCTGCAATAACCAGCCACAAACGGTCCAGATTACATGAAGTATATTGAAAATAATTTCTTTTTAGACCATAAAATAGGGTTACATCATGAGAAAAACTTGGCAATTTAAGGGTTAAAAATGATAGAATTTGATATGTATGATTAGGACTGATGCTAGTGTAAAAAAAAATTTAAATGGTAATTTATAACATTTTTATAGCTTGATATTTTTATGAGCACATTTTTGTGTGAAGGGACATTAATGTGAGTATTTGATATTGAGCAAAGAATAATAATAATAATAATAATAATAATGCATGTAAATGTTGCTGCTAATCTTTCACATCTACCAGCCCGCAATAATCAAACCATAAACATTCAAGTTTGCATGAAATATATTGAAATAAAATCATTTATTGTGTATTTTAGACCATAAAATGGAGGTGTATGGCAAACTTGGCAGTTTAAGGTTAATGTTAAAAATTCATTGATATTTGATGTCTGGTTAGGACTGATGCTGGTTCAAAAATTAAACATTTTTTAAAATAATTTAACATTTTTATAGCTTTTTTTTAGCACATTTTTGTGTAAAGGGTCATTAACACGAGTATTATGAAATGACACTGCAAAATAATAATGCATAGAAATAAATGTTGCTGCTAATCTTTCACATCTACCAGGCTGCAGTAATCAAACTATAAATAATTCAGTTTGCATGGAGTATACTGAAAATCATTTATTTTGTTTAGACTATAAAATTCAGTTGCATCATGATAAAACTTGGCTGTTTAAGGGTTAAAAATGTAAGAAATTATGTGTTTGGGTAGGACTGATGACGGTTTAATAAATAAAAGAAATTGGAAGAAACTTGTATAATTTTTATAGCTTTTTTTTTTAAGCACATTTTTGTGCGACGGGACATTAACGTGAGTATTTTGAAGGTGTATCAGAGGGTTAAGTTTGAAAGCCATGGAGGGTTGTTGAGGCGTTAATTTATGTTAACGGACCCATGACTGCATCTTAAGATATAATCTATAAGCTAGTCATCCAACAAGGAATAGAAAATGTTGTGGCTCCAGAGACTGTGAGAGGAAATCTGTTAGAAGTCGACGTGAAAACTGAGCACTTTTCAGTTTGGTTTGTTTGTGAACTGGAGAACTTTGGACAAAAGTAAGAGTTCATGAGCGTTTACTTGTCATGTGTTTATCACTCAGTACTTTCCATTGTTAACAGTCAGCCTAGTAATGGCTGCTGTGTGATCATTTCACTGTAAATGTCGTTCCTCAGAGGCAGAACTTGTAACTTGATGTTTGGGGTGTCTTCTTTTAGGTGGATGGGATGGATGTTCTGTGTGTTCGGGAAGCCACAAAGTTTGCAGCTGATCACTGTCGAGCTGGGAAGGTGAGTTAACGGTTAATTATGAAATGCTGATTTAATCAGTTTCCCATCTATATTGTCTGTCTGACTCCCATCAGGGTCCTATTCTCATGGAACTTCAGACGTATCGCTACCATGGACACAGTATGAGTGATCCTGGTGTCAGGTAACGATCTCTTCCTTTTATATTGACGGTTCTTTGCCTGCAGTTCACTGTAAAACATCTGACTTGCTGTACAAATGTTATCTTTGATTTTTTTTCCCCCTTTTTCTGCCACAGTTCCACAGTAGTCCCAGTCTGCCCCCTCTAGCTCTGTAGTAGCTTTGCAGTACCCTGATCACAGCCTAGGGATGAACCGGACACTTCATTGGCAGTGGTTTTAGAAAACCTTCAAATTGTCAGACTTGGCAGACACCAGAAATTAAGAAAGCCTACTTGAGTTTGATTCCATTTTTGTACTCTTTGCACACAAATGTTGGATGGCTTCAACTGAGAATAATTCCTTTGAATAAGAACTTTTGCATCGCCAGCCTAAAATGATTCCATTAGTGCATCCCTACTATATTCCTGCACCAATCTCTGCCCTCAGCTACCGCACACGTGAGGAGATCCAGGAAGTCCGCAGTAAGAGCGACCCCATCTCCCTGCTGAAGGACCGCATGCTCAACAACAACATGGCCAGTGTGGAGGAGCTCAAGGTATGAAATGCTTCAACACTTGAAGCTGATGGTCGCCCAGTAGACGAGCTGGGTTTTCACTTTTCAGTCACTTTAATCTCTAAGCCGTGGCGGGACGGGAGTGAAAATGGCTTATTGTAAGGCCTCTTGATGTCCTGAATTTAGAGGCAGTTTAGGCAATGATTTCATTTGAAAAGACCGTAAGATGTCATAACTGCAGCATTTCTTCCACCTACAACTTAAAAACCAACTTTCACAACTGCTTACTGTAGAGCAACTTTGGTTAGCTGCCAGGTAAAATGTTCACTCCAGAACTAGCGAACCAAAATGCCTCACTCATTCTTGTATCGCCACGTGCACAGTGGCTTGTCTCATTCCTGATACCTGCTGAGTTCTTCAAACATCTCACATCTGTTCTACTTCTACACCTTGTTCAGTGCCTCGGTAACCAGAACATCCAAACTTGATGGATTGGCCTACATAACTGTTTGTATTGCATGTGTAGGAAATTGACGTGGAGGTGAGGAAGGAGATTGAGGACGCTGCTCAGTTTGCCACCACAGATCCTGAACCTCCGCTGGAAGAACTCTGCAACCACATCTTCCACAACAGCCCTCCTGTAGAGGTGCGCGGTACAAACCCATGGGCCAAGCTGAAGTCTGAGTGCTGAAGTTTCCCCTCATCTGCCCTCATGTGCCGAGCCCCCCCCCCCCCCCCCCGTCCTGACCTGTTTTAATATATCATATTAAACTTGTGCCTCAAAGCCAGAGTGTTGTCATCAGAAAGTAATTGTACAGAGGGGCCACTTTTGCAAAGATGTGAAACAAATGTTTGAAAACTGTCCAGTTGCTCTTTAATTATTACTACTTGTGGGTTTTCTGTACAGACGGTTTAAAGATTTCAGGGTTCGTCCATCTTTAGAGCTGAAGTTTAAAATGAAGCAGCATTTACAGTCTAGAAATTTCTAATGCCACGGAGCAGTCTTCACCAGTAAACTGAAGGCCCTCAGCAGTGCATTTAAACTGCTTCCCCATGTCCTCAGGGTCATGAAACTGACTTCATTTCTACTAAATCTGTCACGACTGGTTCTGTCTTTAAGCATTAAATATGCACCTAAATATTCTCTTGATTCTTGAAGCATTACTTAAGTAGTTACTGTAAATCTGGCTTTCTGAATATTTAAATGACTATGGATGTCCAGCATCCCTGTTTTAAATTGATATAAAATGGCACCATCATCGTAGAACTTCTTGGTGTGTGTGTGTGTGTGTGTGTTTGGGGGGGTATTTTTAATTTATCCTAAGCAGAAAAGTGAAGACTGGGTCATTGAGTCATTTTTAGGCAGATCTTGGAAAGATGTCTTCCTCCACACCCTTATTACACTCCAAGCTGAGCAAGTTTAAGTTCATGTAGTTTTCCTTGTAATAACGGGTCATTCTGTGGGAAAGATTTTAGATTGATGGTGAACGTACACGTGACTTTGTAGCAGGTCTTTTTCCAGCCCTGCTAATTTGTAATTCAAAGGCAATTTTTTAATTTAATATACTAAAGTTACTGTACAAACTGGTTTAAGGGAGGTATCAGTTCTTCGTGGAATGACCCAACAAACAAGTGATTTTTTTTTTTTTTCCTGCTGTTATTAATCCTTACAAACCTTTAAGAGGCAAGAGGAGGGCAACATTAAGTGTTTGTGATGGAAAACTGTAAAGGTTTGTGGCTGTCATGTTACATGGTGCAGATAAATGCTCCCTGCACACGTTGCTGTGAGGGAGCTCTCAATAAAGGAGCAGTTGTTGCATTTGTTCTCCTTTGTCACTGTGTGTAGACGTTTTCAGTGTCACTTCTCAGTCATTTATGACTAGTTAAAAGGAGCAGAATTTAACACTGCTCTTTTTTAAGGTTCAGTGGTTTCCCGTTAAGACCCCCCCCCCCTTAATTTTACAGCAATGGGAACAAGTTTTTCAACTGAACCAGAATAGAACATTGATTTCAACTCTGATTTAATTTAAAATGGCTAAAGATGGAGTAATTTCTGGGAAGAACAAGCTGAATAAGCACATTTCTAACAGTTTTCAAATCAGTGAGTTATCCTAATGAACTGGAACAAAAGTATTTTCTACAAAAATATAGTTGAGTATAAAGTATGCTGCAATAAAACTACTTCAAGTACAATTTCCTGGGGGGGGGGGGATGAGTAAATGTACTTGAGTAAAGGCAAACTGGGGTAAAGAGAATTTCCACAGTCATAAACCTATTTAATGTTGCATAACTGCACTTTGAAGTACCAGGACTAAGTTTGAATTTTTTTTGTAAATTTTCAACATTTCATGTAACTTTGCAAGGTTCTCATGAATGTGCAACTTTTTTTCTCAAATTTGCAGGGTTTTTCTCAGAAATTTGACTTTTTTGTAAACATGTTCTCCCCATGTCTGCATGGGTTTACTCCGGGATTCCTCCGGTTTCCTCCCACATGCCAAAAACATGCACGTTAGGTTAATTGGCATCAACTGGGGATTCTAAATTGTCCTTAGGTCTGACTGTGAGA
Organism: Pholidichthys leucotaenia; assembly: GCA_020510985.1. NCBI lineage: Eukaryota > Metazoa > Chordata > Actinopteri > Cichliformes > Pholidichthyidae > Pholidichthys > Pholidichthys leucotaenia. Next base: position 14,389,578 of record CM035844.1, read on the forward strand.
GTGAATGGTTGTCTGTCTCTCTGTGTTGGCCCTGCCATGGACTGGTGATCTGTCCAGGGTGGACCCTGCCTCTCACCCAAAGATGCTGGGATAGGCTCCAGCCCCCCGTCATCCATCCATCCATCTTCCTCCGCTTAATCCTTTTTGGGTCACGGGGGGGGATCACAGGGCCAACACAGAGAGACAGACAACCATTCACTCTCACAGTCAGACCTAAGGACAATTTAGAATCCCCAGCTGATGCCAATTAACCTAACCTGCATGTTTTTGGCATGTGGGAGGAAACCCACACAGACATGGGGAGAACATGCAAACTCCACACAGATCACTGTTGGTCGAGGGCTGGGATCGAACCCAGGATCTCCGGTTAAGGGTGAGTTGCTGTGCTGCCGCGGTGTCCAACTTGGAACTTTTTCCTCATAAATTAGCTCATTTTTTCTTATGAATTTGCAACGGTTTTCTCTTAAATGTGCAAGTTTTTTTTTTTCCCATTTTCTAAATGTTTGCAACGTTCATAGCCCCGCCCTCGACCCAAGTTTCCTTGACTAGCCTGAGCTAATTCAGTCCAGAAGAGGGCAGTAAGGCAGCAGTAGGGACACCAGCTGCTGGAAAACCTGAACGAAGGAGAGAGGAGGCTGTGCTGCATAGTTGCCAAGTCCGCCTATTATAAGCGACTTTGGGCTTGTTTTTGTCTAAAGTCGCTTGCAAATGTCGTCAGTTTGTGTACAGGACTCATCCACGCCCCCGTTTCCTGGTTACCGCGCCCGCCCCACTGATCTTTATTTTTGTTTGCAGTGAATTGACCGTAGACACAGCATTGAATAACAGAATTTTATAAACTCCAGTTAAAGGAAAATACATGCTTTCTGCATAAGCAACAGCAAATTTATAGTAAACACAGTTAACATAAAATCTTTGAATAAATTAAAATTTTAAACTGATCAGAAGTAAAGACATGAGCATTCTGCATCAGTAACGGCACTAAACACCATTACAGCTTAGTGATGTGGGACGATGGGAGTTGTCTAATGTTTAAACAAAAACTAAGTATTACTCTGTTATTACATGACAGCCGACAACTTTAATTACATGGAAAACTATCTTTTAACTTGACAAACATATGTGTAACTCCTGGCAAAATCTGATTGGAATCAAAAGATAATTTTGCTCTTGCCATTCATTTCAATGATGATTTTTTTTTTCGATTTAAGCTCCCATGTGCACTGATCTGTATAAAGAACCTGGATAGAGTCGAGCAGCCACTGGGCTCTATAGAAAAACTGGATAAATCATTAGCGGCCGGAAGTGAAGCACCTGGCCGGCCACTTTTACCTCAATAACGTCCCCAAAACAACAGATTTTGAACTTCTTGGTATGGAGACACAGTTTATTATCTTGTGCAACCAATGAACTATAGAAATCGAGTTGGCATCATGTTTAGCAACCGTCGATTTGGATGTAGTCGTGTTTTGGGTGTACCAATATGGCGGCGAGGTGGCTTCACTTCTGGCGGCCAATGATCCGTCTACAGCCGCCGGATATTTAGTTTATGTTTAACATTAGCAGACAACAACTCCCATCATCCCACAACACTAAACTGTAATCGTATTTACTGCTGTTGCTGATGCAGAATGCTCACGTCTTTTCTTTTGATCAGAGTTTAAAAAAATAATTTATTCAAATATTTTATGTTGACTGTTTACTATAAATTTGCTGTTGCTTATGCAGAATGCAGATGTATTTTCCTTTAAATGGAGTTTATAAAATTCTGTTATTCAGTGCTGACTGTGTCTACAGTCAATTCACTGCAAACAAAACTAAATCTATATATCGATACATGTTATCAAGCAGCCCCTCTTTTACGAAATGTGGTAGGTTGCCTGTTGGGCTTTTTTGGGCTTGTTTACATAGAGCTGGTTGCTTGCTTCTCTCGTGAAACCTGGCAACACTGCAGTGCTGCCGAGGAAGCGGAGCAGACGCATCGCTGCAGTGTCTACGTGCTTATAAAAGAAAAGGCGCAATGGAGTTTCGTTTCCACGCCAATGCAAAGGAGTTTTTGTGCGCACTTCTGTGTGCGCTGCTCCTCAGCACGCGTGCTGAGGAAGGCGATCAGGGGAGAAGCCCGCAGTGTCAGAGCTACGCTGGAGGACACGTCTACCCCGGAGAGGCTTTCCGCGTGCCCGTCTCCGATCATTCCCTGCACCTTAGCAAAGCCAAGAGTGAGTTTTTCCTCCTCATTTCACACTGACAACCATCAGCGCCTGACAACCATCAGTGTGCAGACTTGGACCGTTTCCTCACCGACAGCTTCGGTTCCCCCCTGTGATGATCACGTTTCCTTTCAAATTGTATCCCTAGGAAGTCGGTGTTTGTATTCATAGACTGTATTTTTTTTTTAGGCCTAGTTTAAAATCTGACGTTTTTCTCCTGCAGGACACGTCATCCTTAAGAGACTGATCGATTGCGTCCTCTCTGACACATGACTGACGAATCTGGCAACACACCGTGACAATTATTACACCCAGCCGTGATGTGATCCTGCGTGGAACATTTATGACTCATGTGATGGTCTTTGTTCCTGTTCAGCAAGTTTTTCTCTGCCATATGGCACCATGAGTTTGGAGATCAGGGCCGGTTCTAGCTTCTTTTTTTGGGGGAGGGGGCTGGAATGGGGAAGAGTTGAAAAACCTTTATAAAATAAACTTGGATCATTGCCATTTAACCAGCATCCACATTAATATGGCAAATTTACAAGAAAAAATAATTTTGACATTACACTTAAACATGCTTCCAGGTGCTGTAACATGTTTTGTCTACATATGATTTTGTGGGTATATTTGTTTCATCTGTCTCCATAGAAACGGTGTACATCCATATGTAATTGACACAATAATGAAGAAAAAATGGAATGGTCCACAAAAGAGAGAATGATTAGAAAGTGCGGGAGGATGAGCCATGTCTTATACAGGATAATGTATATGTGAAAACGGTGTAGCTCAGAATCTGAATATGAACATTACTGGACAGTGAAAGTGACAGTTAAACAGCACAGTCCAGTTTTTATAGAGTAGAGATGTATGATATTCTAATTTATTGAGACGCCCCTGTACTTCTTTCTTCTGGCTCCCTTTGGGGGTCTCCACAGTGGGTCGTCTGCTCCATCTCCCCCCATCCCTTCATCTTCCTCTGAACACCAACCCTCTCCATGTCCTCCTTCACTACATCCATCAGTCTTCTCTGTGGTCTTCCTCTTCTCCTCCTGCCTGGCAGCTCCATCATCACCATCCTTTTGTCCAGTATCTCCACTATCCCCCCCCCCCCCCGCACTCATCCTTGCCTATCTGGCTCCAACTCGTTCAGCCTGAACTGTCAAGGTTTCTTTGTCATTTGATATGCATGCTTGCACATAAAAAAAAAAACTAAATTATGTTCTCCCAGCGTAGCACAGTACCACAATATACATAGAAAATAAGTTTTAAAAACAACAGCATAAATAAATTAAAATACAACAATAAAATATCAACTAAAAACACTATGGTCAGACCAACCTAACAAAATACATGTACAGTACACGTTTAGCAGAGGTGTGTGTGTGCATGCGGGGTGGGTGGGAGCACGTGGCAGGGGAACAGGGCACAGTCCATTTATAATCCTGACTTCATGTGAGAAAAAAAAAACCTGTTCAGCATTCTGGCTGTCCTGGCCTTGAGACACCTGTACCTCTTCCCTGAGGGCAGGAGAGAAAACAAACTGTGGGAAGGGTGGTAGCGGTCTTTAATGATGTTGACAGCCCTGTAAGCACAGCGTTTGTTGTAACTCTCCTCCAGAGAGAGGAGGGGGACACCGATGATCTTACTGGCTGTTCTTACAACCCTGTTCAGCAGGTGCTTCTCCAAAGCTGTGCAATTCCCAAACCAGGTAGTCAGGCCGTATGCAAGGACAGATTCCAGGGTGCCTCTGTAAAAGGTGGTAAGGAGCTGAGTGGGAAGACCTGCCTTTTTAGCCGTGGGAGAGGGTAAAGTTGCTGATGAGCCTTTTTAACAATGGCTGTGGTTTTGGTGTTAGTCATCTGCCAGGTAAATCCCCAGAAACTTAACACTGTTCACCCTCTCCACAGAAGTGCCCCAATAAACAGCAGTGTGTGATGGTGCTTGCTCACCTCCCTGCAGTCAGTCACCATCTCCTTAGTCCTCTCCACGTTAAGGTGAAGATTATGTAATCTGCACCATGTTGTTAGCTGGTCCACCTCCCTTCTGTCTGCAGACTCATTGTTATTCATTAATCAGACCAACTACCATCATATCATCAGCAAACTTAATGATGTGATTGGTGCTGAATGTGGCAGTACAGTCATGAATGAACAGGCTAAACGGCAGGGGGCTCAAGACACAGCCCTGAGGAGACCCTGCACTCTCAGTTCTGATGTTTGAGATAGAACTGTCCACATTGACTCGCTGCTGCCTCTCCATCAGGAAGTTGAGAATCCAGCCGCATGTGCTAGGGTCCACCCCCAGCAGCCATAATTTTTCCACCAACTGCCCTGGAATGATGGTATTAAATGCAGAGGAGAAGTCAGTGAAGAGGAGCCTAACATAGGTATTCCTCTCCTCCAGGTGTGATAGGGTGAGGTGAAGTACAGAGGAGATGGCGTCTTCATTTGAGCGGTTGGCTCTACATGCAGACTGCAGGGGGTCCAACTCTGGAGGGAGCTGGGCCTTAATGTGCTGCAAAACAAGCTGTTTGAAACATTTCATCATTATTGGTGTTAATGCCACAGGATGAAAATCATTAACTAACTAACTAACTAACCTACACTTATATAGCGCTTTTCTAGTCACAAAGACCACTCAAAGCGCTTTCATTAATACTAACCCTCTATTCTAAGGGCCTATAGGAAACAGATATCTAGGGACAATTTAGAACAGCCAATTAACCTAACATGCATGTTTTTGGCATGTGGGAGGAAACCGGAGAAATCCCGGAGTAAACCCACGCAACACGGGGAGAACATGCAAACTCCACACAGATCACTGTTGGAGTGATCACTGTTGTTAAGGCAATCGGGGTTTGGTTTCTTTGGCACGGGGATTACGATGGCACTCTTCAGGCAGGTGGGCACAGCACCCTGAGAGAGGGAGGTGTTAAAGATGTCTGCAAAGACATCTTTCAGCTGTTCAGCACACTCCCTCACCACACACCCAGGAATGTTGTCAGGTCCTGCTGCTTTGCGTGAATTAACCCTGGCAAAGACTCTTCTAACCTGGGCGGCTGTCACCTGGAATGCCTGCTCAGTGGATGATGATGATAGAGGTGTCTGTACGTCATCATTACTGCTGCCATTTTAACTTCAAAACGTGCATTATTATTATTATTATTATTAGTCATTGAGCCTGTCTGGGAGTGTGACATCCTTATGACTGGCCTGTGGGGGAGAGGGCTTATTTTCAGTGATTGTATTAAAACCTTGCCACAACTGCCGTGAATCTTTATTGTCCTTAAAGTGGCTGTTCAGCTTCTTCTCTATTCCTTCCATCTTCACCGTTGCACCTGCCTCCCTCTCATTCACACTCATGTATTCTGTCTTGCTTCTACTGACTCATTCCTTTTCTCTCCAGAGCATACCTCCACCTCTCCAGGTTCTCTTCCACCTGCTCCCTACTCTCACTACACATCACAATGTCGTCTGCACACATTATAGTCCATGGAGACCCCTGGCTGACCTCATCTGTCAGCCTGTCGATCCCTGATGTAATCCGTCTGTCACTCCTACAGCACACTTCACCAGTCTTGCGATCCTCATACATATCCCACACCACCCTCACGTACTTCTGTCACTCCTGACTTTCTCATACAGTACCACACTTCCTCTCTTGGCTTTCTCTAGATCCACAAAGTCACAGTGCAAGTCCTTCTGGCCTTCTCTATACTTCTCCATCAGCACTCTTAGAGCAAGCATTGCATCTGTGGTACTTTTTCTTGGTATGAAACCGTACTGCTGCTCACTGATTGTGATCTCAGACTTGTGCTGGTGTTAATTCTGGACATCTAAAAATAATTTCTTTGTTTTTCTGCTCAAGTTTCTAAGCCTGCACCACACTGGGAAGGGACGGCTGTCATCAGTGGTGAATTCAAAGAGCTGAAGCTGTCAGACTACAGAGGAAAATATCTTGTTTTTTTCTTCTATCCCCTGGATTTGTGAGTAGCCTCTGACCCGCACGTTACACAACCACCCTAGTGTGTGTCGCTGGCATTAATTGTGTTCTTGTCTGTCTGCTTCTCTTTTGCAGCACATTTGTCTGCCCCACTGAGATCATTGCCTTCAGCGACAGAGTGCATGAGTTTCAAGCCATCAATACAGAGGTGGTGGCTTGCTCAGTGGATTCCCAGTTCACCCACCTGGCCTGGTGAGTTTGTCTCCATTACACCCACACAGTAGTATCAGGTTTTAATGGCTGAAGAGCAGACTTCACAACAGCAGATCTCTCCATGTTGTAATTGTAGTCAGAGTTTAACTTTTATAATTTTTCATTTTAAAAATAATAATGATATCATCGTTACCTCCTGGTCAGTAGGTGTCACACGTATTTCCTCCTCTATGATACTGTAATGGTTGCCAAGTTGAGGAAAATATCCACAAGCCACAGGTAGGGTGGGGCGATGTGGGCCAGTAATAAAAGAGAACGAGAGATTCAGTCAACCAACTACGGGGGAGGGATGTCAGAATGGGATCAAATTAAAACCTTTTCCAAAAAAAAAACAACATAAAAATGTATAAAAACAGTCCATACTATAAAAAAATAAACAGTACAAGTTAAACAAAACAATAGGTCTTAATAGAAAAACTGTATGTGTTATGTAAACTACAAATGATGTTCTCACACACATTAATAGGTCTGATAGTTTATGGAACTAACTTTTAGTTTCAGCAGTGGTCGCTCTATAAGACGACACATTTTCAGATGTTTCACATCGTGGGCAATATTAGGATATCAACTCTGAAGGTTAGTCTTACCATAAACTAAGTTTGTACTGAGCAGCTGAGCTGGTAGAGCATCCGCCCCACACCCGGGAGGCCAGGGTTCATATCCCGGCCGGGTCATGCCAAAGACCATATAAAAGCAGAACTTCCTGCCGTCCAGCTTGGTGCTCAGCAATAATGGAACCGAGGAGGGAAATTTGTGGCGGTGCCTTGCATGGCAGCGACCCCTCTGATTCTATATATATGTGTGATTAACATTGTGGAAAAGAGAAATGCAATTTTGTTCTACTGTACATGATTGGCTGTATGGATTTGAGTGATAATAAAGATGGCTTATTCTTAGCATTATGCATTGGTATTTCCTTTTCTTATTTCATATAAATTCATTAAATACTACCCTCCACTCACCAAGGAGAGATGAAGTCTGTGGCTAAAACACTGCATCCGCCCACTTGCACCACTTTCGCAACATCAGCCCCGTTGTCAGTAGCTGCAGCACCAGGCCTGCCGGGTTGAGCTTCCAGCTTGTCAGGAGTCAGACCAGCTGCATGTTCCCTGGTGTGGTCCGGGGGGAAATGGCTGCTCTGGAGACTGGAGGCTGACATTCTAGCAGTCGTCTTGGGTGGATTGTCCATTCTCCGCTGGGGTACATGGAGGGGCCGTTAATTTTTTTCTAGAAAATGCAGACTTTCATTCTTATGTGGAGGTTTTGTTTTTTTGTTATGTTTTCATGAAAATCATCAATATGAACTTAACAGTAACGCAGGATTTACACTGACTCCGGATGCAGTACGTTCCAGCTGCGATCCAGCCTCTGCAGCAAATAGTTCTCATTCTTGTCAATTTTCTAACCGCCACCTGGTCTGGACCACTGCAGAATGAATCCAGCTCGTCAGATTTGGTTCGCTAATGAAACGCAACGAGTCTATTTTTGACAGATGCCGGATCCAATCCGCAAGGAAATCCCGTGGTATCTGGTGGTATTTAATAGCTGCGTGTTCATTAAAAGCGATTTAATGATGGTCTGTTATTTTCTGAGGTCTGCTCCTCCACCACTGTGTCAGAGAAGGTAAAAGCTTGACTTAACATACAAACTCTTCATAGAATTAAAATTAACAGGTTTTATTTACAGCCCAAAAATCCAGGTGGGAGCCGCTACATCACACTTCCTTGTTGTCATCATGTGATCACGATCGGTTCATCTGTTACTCTCAGGTCTTTCTCGAGATCTTGCGTTATTTTGTATAATTTTTGGGTGATCTTGTATTTCAGACTGTGTTCTCATTCATGCTGTTGCAAAACACAAATGGAGCTGGTAGGGACAGACGCAAGAGTCCATCTGCAACGGACTGCATCCAGAGTCAGTGTAAATTCAGGGTTAGTCTGTGCTCTGAACACAGCTTTTATTTTTCTCTTTTGTCTCAAACAGGATTAATACCCCCCGGAAGCAAGGTGGACTTGGGCAAATGAAAATCCCCCTGCTGTCTGACCTCACTCATCAGATTTCAAAAGACTACGGAGTCTACCTGGAGGACCAGGGACACACACTCAGGTTAGAGTTCACATTTTCTTTTATGGCCATTATCACAAATGTTTTTAGACAGATTAGTTCCTGCTGCTTCCTGTGGTAACATGTCATCACTCCTGTGTTGCTGGCTGTCGGTGTGGTTTGCTCTGTGGTTAGCTCTCCTCTCTCTCCTGAGGATCATTGCCTTTAATTGTACAGTGGTACCTGTACTTACGAAATTAATTCGTTCCGGAAGTATTCTCGTAACGTGAAAATTCCGTAAGTAGAGGCTCGTTTTTACATGTAAATGCCGTAATCCGTTCCAAGCCCCCCAAAATTCAGGCATAATTTTTTTATAAATCATAAAAACGCATCAAAACATGTAACAAATACATGTTACAATTAGATTACTGCACAATAAACATAAAATGAGAGTTTAAAATGAGAGAAAGAATAATAAAAGAGAATAATAAAAATTATGTTCATTTACCCTTTAACTGCTATCGTCGTCGACGTCGTCACCTTTTGCCTTCTTTGGTTCATGTTCTGATCCAAGGACGTTTGCTTTTGTCGGCTTGTAAGTGCTTCCTTTTGTTTTAATACCGTGCTGATCGTTGATGTATTAGGCCATATTCTTTGGCGAGATCAACCAAACGCATCCCCTTTTCATACCTTTCGATTATCTCCTTCTTTGTTTGTATGGACAAAAAAACTCTCTTCTTCTTTTCTCCTTTTCCACTTATCTCCGTCACTTTCTTGGGGCCCATAGCGAATAAATGTTAATTCTGTACTGTACACACACGTAAAACTTTCACCTTGTTCTTAATAAAGTTTTGGGGAAAAAAAAAAAACAAAACAAAACTTCGTGGCCAATGGGATACCAGGAAGATGCTAGGCGATAGCCAATGGCAGAGCAGCTACAGGTATGTTTACGTTCGGTAAACTACGGGAGCTGCGAGGAGCGCGTACTTTTTTGCCTTTCGTATCCTGAAATTTCGTTCGTAACAAGAGGCAATATTTTCCCGTTGAGGCGTGTCGTAACCTGAAAATTCCGTATGTAGAGACGTTCGTAAGTAGAGGTACCACTGTATTTTAATCACTTTTTTTCCATCTACCATCACCTCTCACTTCTGTTTAACAAGCCTTTTGCACCTGTGTGCGCACTCAGTAGCTACACACGTGAACAAAATTGTTGGTACCCCTCTGTTAATGAAAGAAAAACCCACAATGGTCACAGAAATAACTTGAATCTGACAAAAGTGGTAATAAATAAAAATTCTATGAAAATTAACCTGTTGCACTTAGGTGTACTGCGGGCGGGCACGTCTCTGCGTCCTAGGACGCACAAGGGCGTCCGAGTACGCATACTGTGCGTCCTAGGAGGCACTGAAAAAAAACAAACACCTGCATTTCCGTTCTTCCACTACAGACACAGCCGCGAACAGAAAGCCAAAGGAGTGTTTTGATTGGTTTAGATGTGATTGACCTCTCATTCGACTAATAAGAGCCTTGAATTGGGTTTCTGAAACTTTGAAGAACCAATGACTGAAAACCTAGCAAGAAGGACCTGCCTACCAATGGCTGTGAATACAGCCAGCCAATTGAAGCACAGAAGTTCGAAAGCTGTTTTGTGTAAGGCTGGGTGACACACAGGCATTCGCCAGTCTTTTTTTCTAACTACTGCTCTTATTTGTTTTGAAAAATCGTTCGCCAAAACCGCAATCATCGAAGCGCAAAACCGCAATAATGGAATTATGGTTTGACCGGGTCGCGAGACCAGAACCACGAGTCCGTAACAAGCGGACCAACGTCACATTCGTCTGACAATGAGGAAGAGAAGTTCGCCAGCTACGCTGCTGTTGTGAACAGGGACTGTGTCCCCCAGACCCCCTGCTGAATTTTCAGATAATTTCCCCAACCCCAAATCACATCCCTGGTTCGTGTTGGAATTCTGAGCTTTTGGTATTGTTTTCAGCGGAATTATAAGATTTTTATTGAAGGATCAGGAGTCATCAGTGCTAGAAATAGACAAAAGTGTCAAAAATAAGTTCCGATGAAATTGGCTTGAGAGAAAAGTGACGGTAAAGGTGTAAATTGGCTCACAGTTTGACGAGGTAACAGAAACACTCGGGCAATTTCTGAAGAAACCAGAAAAGGAGATGAAGTTCAAAGTTCAGAGACTGACACAGCTTGCTGCCAAAAGGAAGAAAGTTTCACATTAGAAGTGACTTGGTGACCAGTGTAAATAGTGTAATAAACTCGTATAGAACTGTTAAATATGTTGGACTAAAGACAGTGAGACAACATTGAAGAAAAAGTAAGTTAACTTTTCATTAAATTTAATGATTTATCTAAGTCTAGTATTTCAATTTTTTTTATCATTTTTTTCAGTCTAAATTACTTCTGTTTTACTGAAAACCTCCCAGCTTCAGGGGGGCTGCACCCCCCCGGCCCCCCCATAAGTCAATCGACCAAATTAGATTTCGGCTGAAATCAGAATTTCCTGTTGCCATCCCTGGTCGTTGTTTGAGCCAAAGTGGACTTCATGGGAGACGACCAAGGAGGACACCACTGTTGAAAACAAATCATAAAAAGCCAGACTGGAATTTGCCAAACTGCATGTTGACAAGCCACAAAGCTTCTGGGAGAATGTCCTATGGACAGACGAGACAAAACTGGAACTTTTTGGCAAGGCACATCAGCTCTATGTTCAGATGCAAAAATGAAGCATACCAAGAAAAGAACACTCTCCCTACTGTGAAACATGGAGGAGGTTCTGTTATGTTTTGGAGCTGCTTTGCTGCATCTGGCACAGGGCGTCTTGAATGTGTGCAGGGTACAATGAAATCTCAAGACTATCAAGGTATTCTAGAGAGAAATGTGCTGCCCAGTGTCAGACAGCTTGGTCTCAGTCGCAGGTCATGGGTCTTGCAACAGGATAATGACCCAAAACACACAGCTAAAAACACCCAAGAATGGCTAAGAGCCAAACATTGGACTATTCTAAAGTAGCCTTCTAGGAGCCCTGATCTAAATCCTATTGAACATCTGTGGAAGGAGCTGAAACATGCCGTCTGGAGAAGGCACTCTTCAAACCTGAGACAACTGGAGCAGTTTGCTCATGAGGAGTGGGCCAAAATACCTGCTGAGAGGTGCAGAAGTCTCATTGACAGTTATAGAAATTGTTTGATTGCAGTGATTGCCTCAAAACGTTGTGCAACAAAATGTTAAGTTAAGGGTACCATCATTTTTGTCCAGGCCTGTTTCATGAGTTTGTTTTTTAAAATAATTCTGTTGAACTACAATTCAAAAGCATTGTCTGTGACCATTGGGTTTTTCTTTCATTAACAGAGGGGTACCAACAATTTTGTCCATGTGTGTATGTTTACATGGACACAAGTAACCGGATTAAAAGCCTGATCGGAATAAAAATGCTTCATGTACACACGCCAATCTGAATATTCTAACCCTATCACGCTCATTTGGATCAAAATTTCATTCCGATTGAGACGGGTGGGTTATGCCGATTGTTAATCCGAATGGTGCACATGAAAACACTTATTCCGTATGTAGGACAGAAAATATGTTTTTCTGCACCTGTCTGTACACCAGCTGCACGTCAACATGACGTATTTCTGCCTTAGCAGCAGCAGCTGGCGAAAAACATAGCGGTAGTAAAACAAAACTGGTCTGTATCGTCCTGCTGTCTCCCTCTGTTCGTCATATGCAGAAGTATGTACTTGTAGCTTCATTATGGAGACCAGCAGAAACAAAAGTACAGTCTGAATAACACAATACAGGTCAATTTCGACACGAAGCGGGGCTTGCTAACGCCGGAAGTTGCTTCTTCTTCTACTATTTTCAGAATGTCGAAATGTCGACGTGCGCATGTCAAAATGATTTATTCCGTTCAAATGTGTGGCACGTGGAAACGCACGTCCTAATCGGATCAGCTTTTTCAGGATCCATGTAAACAGTAAAATTCTGATCTGAATTGTAATCAGATTGAAGAAATTTTGCCCATGTAACCGTGGCCAATGTCACCTAATCGCCCCCTTTAGCCTTCTGTTCACCTTTCATCGGTGTTTGTGTTAGCTTCAGGTTAGCCTCTAGCTATGGTTACTAGCTCTCCTTTTCCTTCTCCTCTGGTGTGCTCTCTGTGTCACTTGTTTAGCTACACCTCTGCCTCTTTTAGTGATAATGGTAAATATAATAAATGTTGTCTTTTTGAGGCGCAGTTGTCTGCTTTGGAATCCCGGCTCCGCTGCATTGAAACACCATCAGCGCCAGTTAATAATGACGGACTCCCCTTAGCTGCAGCGGAGCACCCTAGCATAGGGCCTGCTAGCCGTCCCCTGGCTTCCACCTCTCCTGAGCAGCCAGGAGAGAATGGGTGGGTGATGGTGAGAAGGAAGCATAGTCACAAGCCCCTGGTTCACCACCAACCTGATCATGTTTCTAATCGCTTTACCCCACTCAGCGACACACCTGCTGAGGAAAAAACTCTGATCGCTGGCAACTCTATAATTCAATTCAATTCAACTTTATTTATATAGCGCCATTTCACAACAACAGTCATCTCATAGCACTATCAACTGTAGGGGGAACCCCCACAGTTGCAGAAAGACCCCAGCAATCAGGCGATCCCCTGAGAGCAAGCACTTGGCGACGGTGGAGAGGAAAAACTCCCTTTTAACAGGAAGAAACCTCCAGCAGAACCAGGCTCAGGGAGGGGCAGTCATCTGCTGCGACTGGCTGGGGGGTGAGGGGATAGAGAAGAAGAAAAGAACAGACATGTAGAGAGCAAACAGCACGATGAGGACTCAATCTATGGGAGAGAACAAAGAAATGTTAATGACCAGCAAAAAAAATATTAATATAAGGTAGGTTTTAGCCCTATTCTTAAAAACAGAGATTGAGTCTGACTCCCGAATCCAGATTGGCAGCTGATTCCACAGGAGAGGAGCTTGATAACTGAAGGCTCTGCCTCCCATTGTACTTTTGGAGATTCTAGGTATTACAAGTAATCCTGCATTTTGGGAGCGTAGTGCTCTGTTAGGATAATAGGGTAGTATCAGATCTTTTAAATAAAAAGGAGCCTGATTGTTTAGAGCTTTGTAAGTAAGAAGAAGGATTTTAAACTTAATTCTAAACTCTATGGGAAGCCAATGAAGGGAGGCCAGAACCGGAGAGATATGATCTCTCTTTCTAGTACCTGTTAAAACTCTTGCTGCAGCATTTTGGATCAGCTGAAGACTTTTTAAAGATGTTTTAGGACTGCCTGATAATAAAGAATTACACTAATCTAATCTCGAGCTAACAAAAGCGTGGATCAGACTCAATCTCTGTTTTTAACCCTTTGAGTGTGTATGGCGCACTTCTGCACCTGTCAGCTGATCAGTCTAAACAAAGCCTGTACAGCTGAATAGAGTGTGAAATGTATAAACCTTTTAACACCACGTGGTGGCCGAGAGGTGTGGCTTTTCGTTTACCGTGAGAACTGGAAATGGTCCAATGCAATAAGTAGGTCGAATCAGCGTTTGAAGCCCGCCCCCTTTCATGCTGCTGTTTGACAGGAGGAAACAGGATGGCGAAAAAAACGCTCTCAGCTGAAGAGGTATTAGCACTGGTATTCACCACTCCTGGTTCAGAGGAAGAGCTTAGCCCTAGTTCGTCATCTGAGTTAGAGTCCAACTCTGATTATGTGCCTTTGGACAATGGTGCAAGCAGTTCTTGCAAAAGTGGAGACGGACATCTTGCGTGTGACGCTGCATCTGCATTTTCTGTGTCCAGCCGTGCCCAAAATGGCACAGGAGCCTCGTCTGCAGATTGTTCTGCTTTGCCAAACTGTGGTCGTGGAGCGAAAAGGTCCAGAGCAGCACGTGAGCGATGTTTGGCTGGGCAAGAGCGCACTGCCGGTGCACATCGACATGTGCGACGTGTGCGTGGTGGCAGGACAATCGGTAGTGGCGATGTGGCAGGAGGTTTGGACATTGACGGCTGGGAGCTTCTTAGAGATGAAGTTTATCAGCCGTGGCTGAAAGCATTTGAACAGCCAGTTGGAAATCGTGGAGAGAAGGACCTGTCATCTGTGCCCGCCACTGATTTTGTGTCGCTTTTTTGGACTCCGGAATTCTGGATGCTTGTGACCAGCGAAACAAACAGGAACATATTTGTTGCATAAACTGTGTTTCATTTGCTTCATTTTAGTTTAGTGTGAAACAAATGTGCCATGAGATTGGTGGGGTTTTTTTTAACGATTTTTAGTAATTTTGTCAATGATGGGACAAAAGGCCATGTGGTGAGTGTGTGAAACAAAAAATTGTCCATCCATCCATCTTCTACCGCTTTTCTGGAGTGGTAGAAGATGAAAGAACAAATGAACGGACAAAAGACCATGTGGTGACAGTGTGACACCAAAATTGTTTTTGTTTTGAATGATTTTTAGTCATTTTGTCAGTGATGGGACAAAAGGACCATGTGGTGACATTGTGTGAAACAAAAATTGTCCATCCATCCATCCATCTTCTACCACTTTTCCGGAGGTGTAATTAGGTCCAATTATGCACAATGCATGGATGCAAGTTCACCTGGCAGACACTTGGGTTCCTCTGCAACATTTTTGTAACTGGGACTTTGCCTCTAACTATTACCGTTCTGAAGCTATTGTCATTTGAAAATTTGAGGTCAAACTCTGCGTTTTCCTGACAAAAATTCTACATGCTCAAAGGGTTAAGAATAGGGTTAAAACCTTCCTTTTTGATAGAGCCTATAATTAGGGAGGGATCATGCGTCTCTGAACCCTCCCTTAGTTATGCTGCTAGTAGGTTTAGACAGCCGGGGGACCTCCATTAATGCACTGGGCTTCACTCCTGTCTTCACTCTCAATGAAATATTTTTGCTGGTCATTAACATCTGTTTGTTCTCTCCCATAGATTGAGTCCCCATCGTGCTGTTTGCTCTCTACATGTCTGTTCTTTTCATCTTCTCTATCCCCTCACCCCCCAGCCAGTCGCAGCAGATGACTGCCCCTCCCTGAGCCTGGTTCTGCTGGAGGTTTCTTCCTGTTAAAAGGGAGTTTTTCCTCTCCACCGTCGCCAAGTGCTGCTCACAGGGGATCACCGGATTGCTGGGGTCTTTCTGCAACTGTGGGTGTTTCCCCTACAGCAGAAAGTGCTATGACTGTTGTTGTGAAATAGTGCTATATAAATAAAGTTGAATTAAATCAAATTGAATTTAATCAGCTTAAAAAAAGTTTCTGTCCGTACAGTAAGGTGGCCAGCTACAGAAACAAGGTTGAAAGAAATTGTATTTTGAGTGGGATGATTAAAAAAATAAAACATTTTTACAAATCCCATTTGATGTCATTACAAAGTGAACAAATGTGCTGGATAACGCTGTAAAGGCCTCTATATACTTTTCTCTCCCAGGACTGCAGGAACAAAATGATGTCATGTACAGGCCTTAAGTCGTACAGAGATCTTTAGCACTGCAGCCAATGACTACAGTGCATCCGAAAGTATTCACAGTGCTTAACGTTTTCCACATTTTATGTTACAGCCTTTTTCCAAAATGGAATAAATTCATTTTTTCCTCAAAATTCTACACAGAATACCCCACAATGACAAATGTGAAAGTCTTTTTGAGATTTTTGCAAATTTATTAAAAATAAAAACCTAAGAAATCACATGTACATCAGTATTCACAGCCTTTGCTCAGTACTTTGTTGATGCACCTTTGGCAACAATTACAGCCTCAAGTCTTTTTGAATATGATGCCACAAGCTTGGCACACCTGTCTTTGGGCAGTTTGGCCCATTCCTCTTTGCAGCACCTCTCAAGCTCCATCAGGGTGGATGGGAAGTGTCGGTGCACAGCCATTTTCAGATCTCTCCAGAGATGTTCTGTTGGATTCAAGTCTGGGCTCTGGCTGGATCACTCAAGGACATTCACCGAGTTGTCCTGAAGCTACTCTTTTGATATCTTGGCCGTGTGCTTAGGGTCGTTGTCCTGCTGAAAGATGAACTGTTGCCTCAGTCTGAGGTCAGGAGCGCTCTGGAGCAGGTTTTCATCCAGGATATCTCTACATTGCTGCATTCATGTTTCCCTCTATCTTGACTAGTTTCCCAGTTCCTGCTGCTGAAAAACATCATCACAGCATGATGCTGCCACCACCATGCTTCACTGTAGGGATGGTATTGGTCTGGTGATGAGCGATGCCTGGTTTCTTCCAAACATGACGCCTGGCATTCACGCCATAGAGTTCAGTCTTTGTCTCATCAGACCAGATAATTTTGTTTCTCATGGTCTGAGAGTCCTTCAAGTGCCTTTTGGCAAACTCCAGGTGGGCTGCCATGTGCCTTTTACTAAGGAGTGGCTTCTGTCTGGACACTCTACCATACAGGCCTGATTGGTGGATTGCTTCAGAGATGGTTGTCCTTCTGGAAAATTCTCCTCTCTCCACAGAGGAATGCTGGAGCTCTGACAGACTGACCATCGGGTTCTTGGTCACCTCCCTGACTAAGGCCCTTCTCCCCTGATCGCTCAGTTTAGGTGGCCGACCAGCTCTAGGAAGAGTCCTTGTGGTTCCAAACTTCTTCCCTTTACTGATGATGGAGGCCACTGTGCTCACTGGGACTTTCAAAGCAGCAGAAATTTTTCTGTACCCTTCCCCAGATTTGTGCCTCGAGACAATCCTGTCTCCGAGGTCTATAGACATTTCCTTTGACTTCATGCTTGGTTTGTGCTCTGACATGCACTGTCAACTGTGGGACCTTATATAGACAGATGTGTGCCTTTCCAAATCATGTCCAATCAACTGAATTTACCACAGGTGGACTCCAATTAAGCTGTAGAAACATCTCAAGGATGATCAGTGGAAACAGGATGAACCTGAGCTCAATTTTGAGCTTCATGGCAAAGGCTGTGAATACTTATGTACATGTGATTTCTTATTTTTTTTATTTTTAATAAATTTGCAAAAATCAAAAAAAAACAAAACTTTTTTCATGTTGTCATTATGGGGTATTGTGTGTAGAATTTTGAGGCAAAAAATGAATTTAATCCATTTTGGAATAAGGCTGTAACATAACGAAATGTGGAAAAAGTGAAGCGCTGTGAAGACTTTGCGGATGCACTGTATTTTACTAATCAAGTAGTCTGTCACTGTAATCAAACGATTACTTGAGTAATCGGATACTTTTTAATTTATTTATTTTTTTGTATTGAAGAAACTTGCACTGACCAACATGTGCAGAACTTTCTTTCCTCAAGAGCAGTAGTAATTATATCAAACACTCAATAACACAGGTACACATTTGTTGCAGTATTTATTGTATATAGCATAAACATTTGCTGCCTACATATAAAACTGCTCTCAGAAGAGGCAAGGTGGAGACGAGAGACACTGATGTGTGGACAGAAGATTCAGAGCACAGCCTCCAGGAATGCTTTAACTGTACAGACTGGGAGATGTTCACACTGTCCTGCGGGGATGTTTTGGACTCTTTGGTAGACGTCACATGCTCATACATGGCTTTCTGTAAAAATAAGATCATTCCACGTAAACGTGTCAAAATATATCCCAACAACAAACCATGGGTTACAAAATCAGTTAAATCCTGCTTACAGAGGAAAGCACTTGCCTTTAAACAGGGGTCTGTTTCTGAGCTACAGGTTGCCACAAAAGAGCTGAAGTCCGAAATTTTAAGAGCAAAACAGAATTATAAATCAGAGTTTGAAAGCAAGATGGCAACAAAGAAACTTGGCTCAGCCTGGGCCAGTATGAAAACTATTGCAGGCCTTCAGAGCACAGAGCGCAGTAATCGCGTGTTTTTAGATGGTTTTAATTCAGACACAGAGCTGGCTAATGCTCTTAATTGTTTTTATGGTCGTTTTGACTCCTTTGATTTCAGCACAGAAACCCAAGAAACTCAAAGACAATCCGCACTTTAATATTGAGGTGCAGGATGTTAAAAGGGAGTTCTGCGCTGTAAAAGTGAACAAAAGTCAGGGCCCTGATAATATCTGTGGGCGCTTGGTAAAGTCCTGTACACATGAACTGAGTCCTATATTTCATTACATTTTCAATAAGTCCTTACAGACACATGTGCCTAAGATCTGGAAAGAAGCCGTGGTTGTTCCCTTTCCAAAATCCAGCTGTCCTAAAACGGTAAACGACTTTAGACCAGTTGCTTTGACTTCAATTTTAATGAAAATTTTTGAAAAACTGGTCAGATGTGAGGTCCTAAAGCAGACTGAACATGCATTGGATCCTCTGCAGTTTGCCTATAGGCCTCACAGAGGAGTGGAGGATGCCACTGTCACTCTGTTTAACATGGTTTTTAAACATCTGGATTTTAATGGGACACACGCCAGACTTTTATTTGTGGACTTTTCCTCCGCCTTTAATACAATCCAATCTCATATCTTAGTTGAAAGGCTCCTGCAACAATTTGATTTGAGCAATAATCTGGTGGGTTGGATTCTGGATTTTCTAACCAACAGGACGCAGAGAGTAAGGGTCAATGGTACATTGTCTGACCTAAAGTGTTCTTCTACTGGCTTTCCTCAGGGGTGTGTGTTGTCACCACTACTCTTCATCCTGTACACAAACATGTGTCGGAGCAGACATGACAACAGACACATTATAAAGTATGCTGATGACTCAGTTATTGTCAGTCTCCTCCAGGATGGTGAGAGTGGCCACGGCCCAGTAGTTGATGATTTTGTTCACTAGTGTGAGGATTCCTACCTGCAGCTGAATACGACAAAAACTAAAGACATGTTTATTGACTTTAGGAGGAAAAATCCCAGGCACAAAGTCACCGTACTAAAAGGCCAGACCACTGAATATGTACAATCCTACAAATATCTTGGGACGATTATTGATAGTAATTTAAACCTTGAAGAGAACTGTGAAAGGGTGTGCAAAAAGGGTCAGCGACATTTGCATTGCTTGAGAAAACTTGCACGCTTCCAAATTGACCGAACCATAATGACAATGTTTTATCGGTGTAGAATGATGTCATCACGTCGTCACGTCACGTACGTGGCACACACACTCAGCCAGGACTACTGATATGTACACCTGCTTTCTTCCTGCATTGCTGAATAAAAACATTTGTGAAATAACGCCTTCGGTGCCGTTCTACATGGTGTCAGAAGTAAAGCAGCGGAAACTAATTTTCCTGCCGAACTCTACATAGACCCAGTAAGTCAACTAATTATTTAGTTAGACGTTAGAAGCGTATTCTGTGGTACACGTGTGCCTCCCCCAGCTAACGCTAGCATGGCTGATGGATTCCGCCGTCCGGACCCGCTTGTGTTCAACGACAAAATTACAGAAAACTGGCGAGTGTTCGAACAAGAATACGACATTTTCATCGCGGCTGCCCACAACGACAAGCCCGACCGAACCAAAGCCTACATACTCCTCAATTTGGCAGGTAGCGAGGCTATTGAAAGGGAACGCACGTTCACCTATGCACCAGCTCAACGGAATAACGAGGGGGAGGAGATCCGTCCAGCAGAGTCACGGGAGGATCCAGAATGCCTAAAAAGAAAGTTCAGATACCTCTGCAGTCCACAGACAAACATCACAATGGGGAGACATGCATTCAACACAAGGAACCAAAAACCCGGTGAGACCATAGAGGCTTATGTAAGCGCACTCCGAAATAAGGCTAAAACGTGTGACTTTGGAGCATTGCATGACGACTTAATTCGTGACCGGCTGGTTGTTGGTATCAGCTCCGATAGCGTGAGGAAGATACTACTGAGAGAGCGCGATTAAACACTACTAAAAGCCATCAAAATATGCCAAATCAATGAACAAACAGAACAACATACTAAAACTCTAGCAACAACACCACGTAGTTCAACAAATGTGGATGCAATACGCCAAGACCGCAGAATGCAAAAAACAGTTCGCCACAAGCAGTACAAAGAACATTACAGTCCCAACTCAGACAACATAAGCTGTACCAACTGTGGACATGAACATCCAGCGAAGAAGGAACTCTGTCTAGCATATGGGAAGCAATGCAATTACTGCAAAAAGCCCAACCATTTCAAAAACTACTGCAGATCGGCAGCAAGAAACAAGCAGTACAAACCTGTCAACCAAATAGCCCAAGCAGACTCCGACAGTGACGGCGAGGACTCTGAATCATTCGACATCAACGGGCTGTCACCAGCCGCAAATAAGATAAACACACTGTCTACTGATGATGTGAAAGAAGAACTACACTGCAATGTAAAACTCAATGGCAAGACACTCAAACTGAAAGTAGACACTGGCGCAAAGTGTAACGTAATCTCCCTGGATGCATTCAGGTATGTGAGAAACGCAGAAAAAATAAACAAAGACAACAAGGCCAGGCTCATCGCTTATGGAGGCACGGTGATAAACACTGAGGGGACTGTGTTGTTCAAGTGCCAGACCAGTGACCAAAGATCCTACAACCTGCGTTTCCATGTAGTAAACGGCAAAGTGCAACCACTGCTAGGGCTCCCGGACTGCATGAAGATGGACCTGATGACTCTGAAAGACCAGGTTTTCCAGGTGAACGTGACCGAACCGAGCTCCTCTCAAAAGTGGTTTAATAACTATGCTGAGCTTTTCAGTGGCGAACTAGGTTCACTCCCAGTAACCTATCACATGAAACTGGACCAGAATGTGACACCCGTCATCCGGCCCCCTCGCCGCATTCCAGTTGCCATGATGGACAAAGTGAAAGCAGAACTGGAAAACATGGTGCAGCAAGGAGTCATCACACCCATTTCAGAACCCACTGAATGGGTATCCTCAATGGTAGCGACACACAAAAAGGACACTGACAAGATCCGTGTGTGCATCGACCCAAGAGACCTAAATGAAGCAATTATGCGCCCCCATCATCCCATGCGCACAGTCGAGGAAGTTGCTGCACAAATGGCAGGCGCAACCGTGTTTTCTGTGCTTGATGCCAAGAGCTCCTTTTGGCAGGTCAAACTGGACCAAACGTCATCATTCCTCACCACTTTCGCCACTCCATTTGGGCGATATCGATACCTGAGAATGCCATATGGTATCAATGCAGCGTCTGAGGTCTTCCAGAGATCCATGGAGCAAATATTTGCCGGCCTCCCTTGCGCAATAATTGTTGATGACATCATAATCGGTGGAAGAAATCTTAAAGAACACGACGAGAACCTTCAAAAAGTGCTCAACAGGGCAAGGAACGTGAAATTGAGGCTGAACCCCCAAAAATGCAGATTCCAGCTAAAGGAAGTCAGCTACGTGGGCCATGTCTTCACTGAACAAGGGTTGAAACCCGATCCAGCAAAGATCCAAGCGATCACTGACATCCCGGCCCCCCAGGACAAAGCTGCTCTACAACGCTTCCTGGGTACGATAAATTACCTGGGCAAGTTCATTCCAAACCACAGCAACATTGCAGCACCTCTCCACCAGCTCTTGCATAAAGACACAGCATGGACTTGGACTGAACAACAACAAAATGCATTTGACACTCTGAAACAGTGTGTGACGTCACCTCCAGTACTCCGGTACTATGACGTACAAACACCAGTCACTCTGACATGTGACGCCTCGCAGTATGGCCTTGGTGGTGCATGTCTCCAGAATGGCAGTCCTGTCGCATATGCCTCTCGCACTCTTACTGAAACAGAAAATATGCACAAATTGAAAAAGAGCTGCTTGCTGTCGTTTTCACCTGTTTCAAATTCTATGACTACATATACGGAAAACCAGTGATCGTGGAGACAGACCATCAGCCCCTGGTCTCCATCCTGAAGAAACCTCTCCACACAGCGCCTGCGTGTTTACAACGCATGATGCTGAAGCTGCACAAGTTCAACCTCACGCTAGTTTACAAGAAAGGAAAGGAATTGCACTTGGCAGACATGCTGTCCCGTGCACCGAGCAACGCCATAGCCTCACATGCCACTGAACGTGAGGACTTCGAGGTAATGACGGTGCAGCACATCTCATCCAGTCGTCAGGAAGAACTCCGCACACATACAGCGAAAGACACCGCCCTCCAGGCCCTGAGCAACATCATCAAGCATGGATGGCCAGATAGGTTGAGCAAAGTACCCGACACAGTGAAAGAATTCTTCCCGTTCCGTGATGAGCTCTGTGTGGAAGATGGAATAATCATGAAAGGTACAAGAGCAACAATTCCACAAACGCTGCACAAAGAATATCTCCTGCTGCTCCATAAAGGACACCCCGGTGCTGAAGCCACCAAGCGGCGAGCACGCAACATAGTCTATTGGACCACAATGACGAGAGACATTGACAATTTTGTACAGTCATGCAGCACTTGCAATGCCCTTAAACCACATCAGCAAAAGGAGCCAATGCAACCACACACAGTCCCAGAGCTCCCGTGGTCAACAGTGGCAACAGATCTGTTCGAATGGAACAGCCAGCACTACCTGGTCCTGGTAGACTCCTATTCAGGATGGTATGAACTGGATCCAGTCAAGAAAATCACATCACAATGTGTAATTAACAAGCTGAAACGTCACTTCTCAGTCCACGGAGTCCCCCACAAGCTGCTGTCAGACTGTGGAACACAATTCACTAGTCAGATGTTCCAAGACTTTGCGAAAAGCTGGGATTTCACTCATGTCACCAGCAGCCCTGAGTATCATCAAGCAAACGGGCTGGCAGAGAGAGCCGTACGGAGTGCAAAACGACTGTTGGAAACATCCAAAAGAGACGGTACTGACCTGTTCCTCAATCTTCTGAGCATCAGAAATGTCCCACGAGACGGCACGCTGGGCTCACCTGCACAAAGACTGATGTCCAGAGAGACACGCACAAATATTCCCATCAGCAGGCACCTGCTTAAGCCAATGTCCAAGAATCCAGAGTCGATCCACACCCACCTGTCAAAGAAGAGGCAAGCACAAAAAGGATTCTACAATCGTGGCAGCCGACCACTTCCCCCGCTCCAAAGCTCCCAAGTAGTACGCCTGCAAACAGAGAAAGGACATGACAAAATTGGCATCATCAAAAGAATCGCAGCAGAGCCACGGTCTTACGTGGTGGAATCAGGAGGAAAAGAATACCGCCGGAACCGGCGACACCTGCTGCCAGTCACAGAACCACCACCAACAGAACCAGAACCAGATCCAGCCTCACCGGCAGACTCACCAACACAGAAGACCAGCAGTGAGACTGTGCCCAGTCTACCCGCATCTCCTCCCAGGCATGATGCCGTGCACACTTCCCCCAGGCAGGCCGCTGTGCACGCTCCTCCCAGGCTTCCTGCTGCGCACACTGACCACACGCCTGGCCTCCTCGGAGAGCCATCGCTCCCACAAGTCACCGAGACCCCCCTGGCCCGTTCCAGGTTTGGTAGACTCCTGAAGCCTAATCCCAAGTACAATACAGACTGATTGTGACATTTACTGAAGCTGATGTTTTGTAGTTTCGTGTTGAAATATAGACATATTTACAAGCCAGGCATAAGTTCATTTTCAAATTAGATCAGTTATGTTGTGTCACGGGAATTTATTTTATTTGCAAGCCAGGCATTAGTTTATTTTCAAGATAGGTATGTTATGTGGTGCCATTGAAAGTTATTTTATTAGTTGTTTATTCGTCACAGTATACTCACTCTTACAGGAATGTGACATGTTTTCTCATACCAATCCAAGAGTCAATAGTGTTCTCTTTGTACCAAAGTTCTATACTAAAGAAGGGGGATGTAGAATGATGTCATCACGTCGTCACGTCACGTACGTGGCACACACACTCAGCCAGGACTACTGATATGTACACCTGCTTTCTTCCTGCATTGCTGAATAAAAACATTTGTGAAATAACGCCTTCGGTGCCGTTCTACAATCGGGCTTTTATTGAATCTGTTTTATCCTTTTCTTTAGTGTCATGGTTTGGTCAGATAAAACTGAAACAGAGGAAATCCTTGGATCAGGTAGTTAGATGGTCCAGCCGTTTGCTTGGTGAGCCACAGCTGAGCCTGACATCCCTGTACACCAGACAAGTACAGAGGATGGCTACCTCCATTTTAAATGATGACTCCCACCCTTTGCACTGCCACTTTCAGCTTCTTCCCTCAAGATGGAGGTTTGCTGTCCCAAAAAGTAAAACCCAGCGCTACAAAGACAGCTTTGTTCCTGCTGCTGTCAAAGAGTTGAACAAGCTGTAACAATATATTGCACATAATTTAGGTACCTATTTATTAACTCCATTTTTATATTTACTTATTTTTGTAGGATGTTACTTGGGTTCTAAATATTTTATTGGGTTTTAGACCTTTGAGTTTTTAACCTCTTTGACTAGTTTTTAACTTTTAATATGACCCTTCTCTCTTACCTCTGGTTTTTCTCTTATCTCTTTGTCTTTTTATACCCTGATTGATGGAGCCTTGAGTATTTTTTATCATGTGTATAGTCAGCTTCGTGTGTGCCTGTGTCTGTGTCTATGTTAAATGTAATTGTGGTTTGTAAATATGGATGTCACCAGACTGCAAAACAAATCTACCTACGGGTACAAATAAAGGAACCTGGACCTGAACCTGATACTGTATATAGCATTTTGTAGCATTAGCTTCAGCTGACACATAGCTAACATATAGCAGCTACTACTGTTAGCGATAGCTGCTATATGTTCTTTGCCATATACTGTAATTAGTGTGGCTGACTAACTTCTATTCATCTTAATTTAAAATTTCCATCGCCTAGCTTTTCTGGCCTGCACTGGCCGTGCGTTATGTGGCTGGATACTGTCTGCCGAGACACTGTAACGAGGACGTTAGGGGATGCTAGCTCGCCGCTCTGCTTTCCAACATACATATTACACAATGTTTTCCTTCAATTTGAGCTTGAAATGATCCCAGACTTGAGATACTTTTTGTAGTTTTTTTCTGACTTTCTCCATTTTTGCTGTCGCTCTAACATGGCGCCAGTAAACAAATCCGTGTCTTGTTTACATAGCATGACTGGAAAAAGGTCATATAGACCGGAAGTGCTACATAAAACGACACTTTGAATCATAGATTTTTGAATGGAGGAATTTTTAAATTGTTCGAGTAATGGTTGCAGTCCTAGAGATCTTTAACAGCCACACAGAGGGGAGCTGGCCCTTGTCTGACTTACTTTCTCTCTCTCAGAGGTCTCTTCATCATTGATGGCAAAGGCGTCCTGAGGCAGATCACCATGAATGATCTCCCAGTGGGAAGATCTGTGGATGAGACTCTGCGGCT
The DNA here is from genome assembly GCA_020510985.1 of Pholidichthys leucotaenia. Classification (NCBI taxonomy): domain Eukaryota; kingdom Metazoa; phylum Chordata; class Actinopteri; order Cichliformes; family Pholidichthyidae; genus Pholidichthys; species Pholidichthys leucotaenia. The sequence continues at coordinate 14,415,306 of CM035844.1, forward strand.
GGTCCAGGCCTTCCAGTACACCGACAAACATGGAGAAGGTGCAAGACTCCCACGTTTTCATACTTAAGCAGATTTATTATCGTGATATGAGAAGAATAACAGGAATTTGGTAAAGTCTTTGTTCTCTTTTTGATTTCTTACTGGAAATGTTGTTTTTTCCTCCCTCACAGTGTGTCCAGCAGGATGGAAGCCTGGCAGTGATACGGTAAGTATGACGGGCCTGATTGTTCTAGTCACTCACTAGTATAGTCCTTCACCTGAAAGATTATCTCAGCAATTTTTCATGATAAGTGAAAAAGCTAGACAATAGTTTATATAAACAAGTGGCTTATCCCTTATTTCCACTGTGTGTGTGTGTGTGTGTGTGTGTGTGTGTGTGTGTGTGTGTGTGTGTGTGTGTGTGTGTGTGTGTGTGTGTGTGTGTGTGTGTGTGTGTGTGTGTGCAGCTGTGGAAACGATTAAGAGGCCAGAGAGACCACTGCAAAATTATCACTTTGTCTGGTTTTATTGTTTTTATGTGTTGGAGTAAAATGAAGACTTGTTTTATTCTCTAACCTACTGAAAACAAGTCGCCCAAATTCCAAGTCAGAGTATCATGGCCAAAAGAACAAAAAAGATGTTACTTTTTGATGTGCTTTTAGATCAAATAATGCAAAGAAAACAAACTGATGTTCATTCTTGAACACTACAATACTTGTATTTTAACATGGGAAGAACTCAGAAATCTCCATTTGTATAATAACTGATTTTTGTTCACAGTTTTCATGCATCTTACCATGCTTAGATGATCACCTAATCAGGTCCTCCTTCAGCAGACCGTGTCCTTGTGTTGGGATTCAACAGACTCTCAAACTGAATGGCTGCCATACATGTAGTGATACTAATTGACAGTAGGATTTAGTGTGTTGAATTTGTATTACATCCTTGTAATAAATAATGTTACTGTATAATTAGTTTATTGCAAACACCCAAAAAATTGTAAATTTTACCAATAAACCTAAAATGTAGTGGGGGTTAAATAACTTTGATTGCAACTGTGTGCACACACACAGACACAAAGTAAGAGGCCACTGCAAAATCTTTCCTAAATGTCTACTGGAGTCTCAAAATTATTCAACCCCTGAATAGAATTACTCATAAATGCATATATTTGCAAATCAGGTGTGGTCTCAAGCACACCTGAAATGCGTGGACTGTTGATGGTGGTGTTGTTAGAGATATGGCTAAGTCAAGAGAATTGTCCTAAAAGTTCAGAGTGATGCCCCTGCACAAGGAAAATCTACGAAGAGATAGCAAAGGCACTGGATGTTCCTAGAGATCCAGTTGGAAGCGTAGTTGCCTTGTTGTTGGGTGACTTTATTCCACTCCTGGTGCAAATATTCAAGCAGCTCAGCTTTGTTTGATGGCTTGTGACCATGCATCTTCCTCCTGATCACATTGCAGAAGATTTCAGTGGGGTTCATGTCTGGAGATTGGGCTAGTCATGACAGCGTCTCGATCTGGTGAGCCTTCATCCACACCTTGATTGTCCTAGCTGTGTGTCATGGAGCATTGTCTTAGTGGAAAAAAACAATCCTCAGAGTTGGGGAACATTTTCTTCCAGGATAACCTTGTACGTGGCTTAATTCATGTGTCCTTTGCAAACATGAATCTGATTCCAGCCTTGCTGACACACGACCAGATCACTGATCCTCCACTAAATTTCACAGTGGTTGCGAGGCACTGAAGTCTGTAGACCTGTCCAGGTCTCCGTCTAACCATTAGACGACCAAGTGTTGGGAAAAGTTGATAATTGGACTCATCAGAGAAGATGACCTTACTCCAGTCCTCTATGGTCCAATCCTTGTTGTCTTCTGTAAACCTCAGCCTGGCTCTTCTTTGCTTCTCTTTGATGAAGGGCTTTTTTCTAGCATTCCGCGACTTGAGCCCTGCCCTTAGGAGCCTGTTTCAAACTGTCCTTGCCATGCACTTCACTCCAGCTGCTATTAGAAGGTCACCTGATGTCATCCTACTCTTGCTCAGTGACATTCACATGAGATGATGGTACCCGGTCAGTGGAGTCAGGTTTTTTTTTTACCCTCTGCTGGTTTGTAGCTTTCTTGTACCCAATGTCTGCTGCTTGTCTTTGCTCTTATGAACCACCATTTTAGAAATTTGAAAGATGGAAGCACCCTGATGCCTACTGTGTTCCTCTGCCAGCAAAGCCAGAATTGAACTCTAATTTTCCTCACTCAGAACTTTTCTTTTCAACTCTTGGCATGGTCATTAGTTATTGACTCCAGTTACTTTTAAGGTACTACTAACACTGATTTTGCTATCCAACTCATCCTATTGCAAGAGAATAGTGATGATCATGGCAGTAGTTTTTATACCTTTACTCATTAAATAAGATTTGTTTCAGGTCACCTAGTCAGTACCTAATTAAGTAGAATGAGGTGTGCTTGTGTTGGAGTTTAACAGACATTGGAATGGAACGACTGTCATACAGCCGTGGACAAAACTGTTGGTACCCCTCTGTTAATGAAAGAAAAACCCACAATGGTCACAGAAATAACTTGAATCTGACAAAAGTGGTAATAAATTAAAATTCTATGAAAATTAACCAATGAAAATCAGACAACGCTTTTGAATTGGGGTTCAACAGAATTATTTTAAAAAAACAAACTCATGAAACAGGCCTGGACAAAAATGATGGTACCCTTAACTTAATATTTTGTTGCACAGCGTTTTGACGCAATCACTGCAATCAAACAATTTCTGTAACTGTCAATGAGACTTCTGCACCGCTTAGCAGGTATTTTGGCCCACTCCTCATGAGCAAACTGCTCCAGTTGTCTCAGGTTTGAAGGGTGCCTTCTCCAGACGGCATGTTTCAGCTCCTTCCACAGATGTTCAATAGGATTTAGATCAGGGCTCATAGAAGGCCACTTTAGAATAGTCCAATGTTTGGCTCTTAGCCATTCTTGGGTGTTTTTAGCTGTGTGTTTTGGGTCATTATCCTGTTGCAAGACCCATGACCTGCGACTGACACCAGGCTGTCTGACACTGGGCAGCACATTTCTCTCTAGAATACCTTGATAGTCTTGAGATTTCATTGTACCCTGAACAGATTCAAGACACCCTGTGCCAGATGCAGCAAAGCAGCCCCACAACATAACAGAACCTCCTCCACGCTTCACAGTAGGGACAGTGTTCTTTTCTTGGTATGCTTCATTTTTGCATCTGTGAACACAGCGCTGATGTGCCTTGCCAAAAAGTTCCAGTTTTGTCTCGTCTGTCCATAGGACATTCTCCCAGAAGCTGTCAAATTCTAGTCTGGCTTTTTTATGATTTGTTTTCAACAGTGGTGTCCTCCTTGGTTGTCTCCCATGAAGTCCACTTTGGCTCAAACAACGACGGATGGTGCGATCTGACACTGATGTACCTTGACCTTGAAGTTCACCATGAATGTGTTTAGAGGTTGTTCTGGGCTCTTTTGTTACCATTCGTATTATACGTCTCTTCCATTTGTCATCAAGTTTCCTCCTGCGGCCACATCCAGGGAGGTTGGCTACAGTCCCGTGGATCTTAAATTTCTGAATAATATGTGCAACTGTAGTCACAGGAACATCAAGCTGCTTGGAGATGGCCTTATAGCCTTTACCTTTAACATGCTTGTCTATAATTTTCTTTCTAATCTCCTGAGACAACTCTCTCCTTCGCTTCCTCTGGTCCATGTTTAGTGTGGTACACACCATGTCACCAAACAGCACAGTGACTACTTGTCACCCTTTAAATAGGCCGACTGACTGATTACAAGTTTGTAGACACCTGTGATGTTAATTAGAGGACACACCTTGGTTGAACATGTCCCTATGGTCACATTATTTTCAATCTTTTCTAGGGGTACCATCATTTTTGTCCAGGCCTGTTTCATGAGTTTGTTTTTTAAAATAATTCTGTTAAACCACAATTCAAAAGCATTGTCTGATTTTCATTGGTTAATTTTCATAGAATTTTTATTTATTACCACTTTTGTCAGATTCAAGTTTATTTCTGTGACCGTTGTGGGTTTTTCTTTCATTAACAGAGAGGTACCAACAATTTTGTCCACGTGTGTAAAGATGGCTTATCCCTATCCTCATGTGATCTTGTTCTTGTGCCATCTGTGCCGCTCTGTAATAGAAACGCAACTGGTGAAGATTGCTGCAAGGTTCAGACTGTATTGCAGGCATAACACAGCGTAATCACATCCAGTGGAAATCCACCTTTACTGATGCAACAGGAAGCTATTTAGGTTGCAGTTAAGCCTTTATTAGTCCCACAATGGGGAAATTCCAGGATTGCAACAGCACAAGGATAGCAACACTCAGAGCAATAATTAAGAAGATATGAAAAATACACACTATAGTTCAAAAGTTTGGGGTCACCCAGACAATTATTTTGTGTTTTCCATGAAAAGTCACACTTACTTACCACCATGAGTTGTAAAATGAATAGAAAATATAGTCAAGACATTGACAAGGTTAGAAATAATGATTTGTATTTGAAATAATAATTTTTTCCAGATACTCAACCTGCTCAAAGGAAGGTCAGTTTTATAGCTTCTCTAACCAGCTAAACTGTTTTCAGCTGTGCTAACATGATTGCACAAAGGTTTTCTAATCATCCATTAGCCTTCTGACGCAATGAGCAAACACATTGTACCATTAGAACACTGGAGTGATAGTTGCTGGAAATGGGCCTCTATACACCTATGTAGATATTGCACCAAAAACCAGACATTTGCAGCTAGAATAGTCATTTACCACATTAGCAATGTATATTAGATATTAGAGTGTATTTCTGATTAGTTTAAAGTTATCTTCACTGAAAAAAACAGTGCTTTTCTTTCAAAAATAAGGAAATTTCTAAGTGACCCCAAACTTTTGAACGGTAGTGTAAATAAGAGCAGTGGATTATCAGTGAGTTATCAGTATTATTGCCAGAGTTTTTAACCTATTAACTAATTAAATTATTTTCTCCCCACAGATCATTCCTGACCCTTCAGGCAAGCTGAAATATTTTGATAAACTGAATTGATTACTGTTCCTGTTTGTCCCAATTTGGGAATTGCTCACTAAAATTTGGAATAAAGTGTCTTTTCATAAACTTCTGTCTAATCTTTTGAATTTGTCTCAATGAGTAACTGTAAAACAAGGTAAATTTCCATCACTTTTACATCGTTGGGTGTTTTTCATTACTGAAAGTAAGAATTCTGCATCAGACTGGGGAAGAACAGCTGTCACTAATGTGAACACAAGCAGTCGCTGCCAGATGCTCACTTAAAATACTTGATCATACAATAAAGCTCTAGAAAGTAGGGATGCACGACAGTAGAATTTTTGCCGATATACCGATAGTTTAAAACTAGTTTTTGCCGATACAGATATATGCACATCTTTTTTCCCACCTATTTACATCTCATTTGTGTTACAGTGATGATTAACTGGCATATAAAGACACATTGCCAAAGGAAAATAAGACAATACCTCAACTTAATATGAAAATAAATATGTATTTTCAGACAAATGTGCGAGGAGAGGGAGGCTCTGTATCCCTTTATACTGGAATATACACAGTCCACTGTGCTACCTCCTCCTGTTGCACACTTAATATGCAGAGGTGGGTAATCCCAGATCCAAAAAGATAAAGTCACAACTCTTCTACCTGGCTGAAGAGTTGTTTATCAGAATCAACTGGGTTAGTCAATGGCTGGAACAAATATGTGATAGGACTTTTACTCTTTGAATCTGGGATTACCCACCTCTATTAATATGTTGGTTAAAACTGGGTCTGCTGCTTGTCAATGGTTGCTAGCACAATAGCTGAATGATAAATTAGCATATGTATTGTATAGTACTTTTATTGTGAAGTGCAGTGTGGTAACGCACACCTCCAGTGACGTCACTACACCACCCTATACAGTGGGGCAAAAAAGTATTTAGTCAGCCACCAATTGTGCAAGTTCTCCCACTTAAAAGATGAGAGAGGTCTCCAATTTTCATCATAGGTATACCTCAACTATGAGAGACAAAATGAGAAAAAAAAAATCCAGAAAATCACATTGAAGGATTTTTAATGAATTAATTGGTAAATTCCTCGGTAAAATAAGTATTTGGTCACCTACAAACAAGCAAGATTTCTGGCTCTCACAGACATGTAACTTCTTTAAGAGGCTCCTCTGTCCTCCACTCGTTACCTGTATTAATGGCACCTGTTTGAACTCGTTATCAGTATAAAAGACACCTGTCTACAACCTCGAACAGTCAGACTCCAAACTCCACTATGGCCAAGACCAAAGAGCTGTCAAAGGACACCAGAAACAAAATTGTAGACCTGCACCAGGCTGGGATGACTGAATCTGCAATAGGTAAGCAGCTTGGTGTGAAGAAATCAACTGTGGGAGCAATTATTAGAAAATGGAAGACATACAAGACCACTGATAATCTCCCTCGATCTGGGGCTCCATGCAAGATCTCACCCTGTAGGGTCAAAATGATCACGAGAACGGTGAGCAAAAATCCCAGAACCACACGGGGGGACCTAGTGAATGACCTGCAGAGAGCTGGGACCAAAGTAACAAAGGCTGCCATCAGTAACACACTACACCGCCAGGGACTCAAATCCTGCAGTGCCAGACGTGTCCCCCTGCTTAACTCAGTACACGTCCAGGCCCGTCTGAAGTTTGCTAGAGAGCATTTGGATGATCCAGAAGAGGATTGGGAGAATGTCATATGGTCAGATGAAACCAAAATAGAGCTTTTTGGTAAAAACTCAACTTGTCGTGTTTGGAGGAGAAAGAACACCATACCTACTGTGAAGCATGGGGGTGGAAACATCATGCTTTGGGGCTGTTTTTCTGCAAAGGGACCAGGATGACTGATCCACGTAAAGGAAAGAATGAATGGGGCCATGTATCATGAGATTTTGAGTGAAAACCTCCTTCCATCAGCAAGGGCATTGAAGATGAAACGTGGCTGGGTCTTTCAGCATGACAATGATCCCAAACACACCGCCCGGGCAATGAAGGAGTGGCTTCATAAGAAGCATTTCAAGGTCCTGGAGTGGCCTAGCCAGTCTCCAGATCTCAACCCCATAGAAAATCTTTGGAGGGAGTTGAAAGTCTGTGTTGCCCAGCGACAGCCCCAAAACATCATTGCTCTAGAGGAGATCTGCATGGAGGAATGGGCCAAAATACCAGCAACAGTGTGTGAAAACCTTGTGAAGACTTGCAGAAAACATTTGACCTCTGTCATTGCCAACAAAGGGTATATAACAAAGTATTGAGATGAACTTTTGTTATTGACCAAATACTTATTTTACCGAGGAATTTACCAATTAATTCATTAAAAATCCTTCAATGTGATTTTCTGGATTTTTTTTTTTTCTCATTTTGTCTCTCATAGTTGAGGTATACCTATGATGAAAATTGGAGACCTCTCTCATTTTTTAAGTGGGGGAACTTGCACAATTGGTGGCTGACTAAATACTTTTTTGCCCCACTGTATAAGGCCAGGGTAGGCCATCTTATGGCCTCTTTCTCATCTGTGCCTTGGCCGGTGCCTTGTCTGTGTTCAACCACCATCATTGTGTTTAATAAAGCTGTGTTCTACAAGTCACCTCGCCTCATCTGTGAACCAGGGTAAAACCATACATAACATTTGGTGACTTCAGATTTAACTCATGGAGGCGTGCGTAGCTCCAATTCGCCCTTTTCTCGAGTCTCCCGGGGACCTGCAGGTGCCCTGGCCTAGGTGGGTTGAAGCCTTTGAGACCTATGTTGCCACACTGGGACTCGGTGAGCTCGATAAGCTAAGGGCCCAGGTGCTTCTGGTTTACAATTTGGGAATAGAGGGCCAGCGAGTCCTGCGAACACTCAGTGCTTCGGACACTTACAAAGATGTAGCGGAGCTGCGAGCTAGCCATTTCCACACCCCGGATAACGTGACTTTCCAGAGGATCTGTTTTCAGCAGCGGCATCAACGGGTAGGTGAACCCGTTCGTCAGTTGTTGCTGACTTGAGTCAGCTAACTAGCGAGTGTTGTTTTGGGACACAGGAGGAAGAAATGATTTGTGACCAGCTGGCAGAACATAAATGCAGCGCTGCACTGCGGGCTAGGCTACTTATGGTGCCTAGTGACCTCACGTTAGCCAGAGCCATCAAGCTAGCTCTCCAAATGGAAGCCATGGACAAGCTAGCTCTGGAGCTAACTGGGCGCCAGTCACAGCGGCTGCCAGAGCCTCTCATTGCAGCAAATGTTGTGGACCTGGATAGTGAAGATGGCTTGGACAATGAAGATACGGAAGCCAATGCTACCGCAGCCATAGGTCTGCCCTGGGAAAACCCCTTTGCATGGGCTGTGGGTCTGCGACGCACCGCAAAAAGGCTAAGGACTGTCCAGCAAGAGGAACAGATTGTAACAGATGTGGTTGCTTGAACCATTTTGCCAGGGTGTGCCGTGAATTTAACCCAGAGAGCCCATGGAAGAAATCGCTCCACCTGCCCCCGACAACCATCCACACTGTGTCCCCCAGCATGAATGGGTACACATTTTGCACAGTGGGACTGGACAACATGGAGGTGCCACTGTTGATCGACATGGGAGCGAAGGGGTCGTTGCTCAATTGGGCCACGGTGATGAATTTTTTTCTCCACCACAGGATTAGAGGTGACCCAGCGCCGTTGTACGGTTATGGAGGTGGAAGGCTGGACATGGTCGGGACTTTGGAGTTGGCTGTTTGGTACAAGTCCACGACAGTGCTCGACTTCATGTTCCACATGACAGCACGGGGCAATGACATCATGGGCTGTGATTTATTTTACAGACTGGGTTTTGCCATTAAAGACAATGCTGGGGAAGAGTGGTTGGGCTGTGGCCAGTGGAACCCGCCAATTCTGGCGATCGATGAGGACGTGGTGTGGGATGAAGAACTAACAAACGCCATGGCGGTCAAGCAGGACCAATTTTGCTCAGGTTCTGTGCAAGAGAGTCTCAGTGCCGGCGCTCGGGAAATGGTCGAGGGGGGTACCGAGCGTGATGCCGAGGCGCCTGCGCCGGCGAGTGGCACCAATGTGTTGGCCCCGGATGCCTCTGGGGTTTGACCGCAATGGGACGGGGGTCTGTGGCTACGATGGCGCACGCTACAACAGCATTAGAAGAGGTCGGAGCAGGACTGAGAAGTACGGGGGATCAGCGTGCCCGACAACAACGTCTCAAGCCGAGCCGGGCCCCCTTGAGGGTCCTGGATTGGGTTTGGATTCAAGGTGAGGAATGTCAGATGGGCCAGATGACAACCTCAGGAGCGTCGGGAGTGTCTGCGCATAGTGGCCAAACTGGGCGCAGTGTACTTCAGACTATCTGACGGCTCGGTGTGGCATGCAAATCGGTTTTGGCATATCCGGGAGAAGACTCTGGGAGATATGACTGGACGTGAGGCGAGGTCAGTGGTGAGGAGGAGCGGCTTCAGTGTCCCGAGGGTCAGCCATCGCCCCGGGGACTAGCTGTTTCCAGGGGCACGTCTGCTGAGGGGCTGCCCTGGGCCCCCATGCCAATCTATCCTTTCACCCAAGGAACTGGGCTGTGAATAGTACATATTAATGTTCTGGTGTTGGTACAAATGTTATATATGGGATTATTTTGTGTTTTTCTTTAGGAGCACGGTGCACAATTTTAGTTCAGCAGTGGACTTTTTCTCTAGTTAGGGGTGGCAGAATAATCCACCCCGCCGTGTGGGCTGCACAGTAGTCCACTCGTCAGCCCTATTTTTAGTTGGTTTGTGAGTGTGTTAGGCCATTCCTCTTTAGCTTTAATAACTTAGTGTGTGGTTTGGGTCCCAATTTTTGGGGGGCGGGGGGGGGGGGTTCCCGACTGTGTGACTGGTTTTGGAGTTTTAAGGTGGGTAGAGGAGATTTTTATATAGTACTTTAATTGTGAAGTGCGGTGTGGTAACGCCCACCTCCGGTGAGGTCACTACACCACCCTATATAAGGCCGGGGTCGGCCATCTTACAGCCTCTTTCTCACCTGTGCCTTGGCCGGTGCCTTGTCTGTGCTCACCAAACATCATCGTGTTCAATAAAGCTGTGTTCTACAAGTCACCTTGCCTCATCTGTGAACCACGGTAAAACCATACATAACTATATGGACCACTGTTACCATGGCAACAGAAAACTTATGTGGCAGACAGAAACTGTCAGCAGTTCTAGCTCCAGTGAGCAGCACTTAATCGATGACCACAGAGTTTGTAAAGCAGCCCTGATTTACATGTATACACGTTCTGACTGTGTATATTTCCATAATCCTGGGCTATTTTTATTTCAGTCCTGTGTTAAATCGTGTGTTCTGTAACTGTTTTAGCTGATCCTTCTCTCTTACTTTATTGCGCAGTAGACTGGTGGAGCACTCACAATTTTATTGTACTGTACTACTGTACAATGACAATAATCCTATTCTGTTCTGCTTCGACAGCTGTTAACCTTTGGTGGAATTAGCTGCACGCTTACTGTGGTGTCTATGATCTTGGGGTGTAGCCAGCTTGATTACACAGGGTTACAAAAATAATTTTTTGTAAGTTGTCTGTTTTCTCAACTGATTTAAGACAATTTTGCACCGCTGAATCCGAAAATGACATCCGTTTCTCTCGATCAGGTGCTAAGTAAAAACCTGTACTTACTTAGTACTTATACCAAGACACAGGCTGATTCACAGACAGTTTTATCCTCGTCTCTCCACTGTGCTCCCCCACACACAGAAGAGGTTCGGTTTTGTTGCTTTCTGGACCCAAGGTTAACTCACAGCTGGCTAGTGTACAAAAGAGACTGTCTCATACATTCAGGAAGAAGCTCTTCCATCGGCTCTGCTGAAATGTATCATGTCTATCCTATTTTATATAAAATCACTAAAATGCATCTCTGGGATTACAGCTTCTTTATTCACCAGATCAAAAGGTTTTTAATGGGAAATACAAAAAAACCCAGCACAACTGTCTACTGTAATATTCTATCAATTGTAAATATTTTTTGCCGATAGCTGGTAGATAGTTTTAAATGCTTTATCGGCCGATACTGATAGCATACAGATATACTGTACACTACTCACAAAAAGTTAGGGATATTTGGCTTTCGGGTGAAATTTATGGAAAATGTAAAGTTCATGCTACAGTGATATTATATCATGAAAGTAGCACATTTAAGTGGAAGCATGCAGTGGTGATTCCCTCATCTCAAACAATTTATTGAAACAAAAGCCAACAACAGTGGTGGGTATACCACAACAAAAAATGTCATTGTCTCAATAACTTGTCTTGTGCCCTTGAGTATCAATTACAGCTTGATAATGACGTCTCATGCCATTCACAAGTCAACTTATTGTCTACTGAGGCATGGCATTCCACTCTTCTTGTAGGGTGGCCCTCAGGTCATTGAGGTTGTGGGGTGCAGGGTTATGAGCCTCTACACGGTGACTCAGCTGATCCCATAGGTTTTCTATGGGATTCAGGTCTGGAGAAATTGCAGACCACTCCATTTGAGGTACCCCAGCCTCCAGCAGCCGTTCTCTAATGATGCAACCTCAATGAGCTGTAGTATTGTCTTCCATGAAGATGAAATTAGGCCTGTGTTGTTCATGCAGGGGCACAATGACTGGATTAATGATGTTATTCAGGTACAGTCATGTGAAAAAATTAGGACACCATTAAATATTCAGTTCTTTATTAAGAAATGTTCACATATCCATCCATCCATCCATCTTCTACCGCTTTTCCAGAGGTCCGGGTCGCGGAGGCAGCAGTTCAAGCAGAGAAGCCCAGACCTCCCTCTCCCCAGCCACCTGCTCCAGCTCTTCAGAGAGGATACCAAGGCGTTCCCAGACCAGCTCCACCGAGTCCTGGGTCTGCCCCGGGGTCTCCTCCGAGTGGGACGTGCCCGAAACACCTCAAGTGGGAGGCGTCCAGGAGGCATCCTAATCAATGTTCACATATTGATGTCTAATCTTGTTTTTATTTATCTCTGGGAAAGAAGGTGATTTAATTGCTGGTAAATAACAAAAATTAACCTTGTTTTACTCATGAAACAAAACATAACAAAAATGCGTATTCTAATTGAGGAAAAAGTTAGGACACCCTACCGCCCAATAGCTGGTGTTACCCCTTTGGCTGACTTAACTTCAGTGAGACAGTACTTGTAGCCATCTACCAGTTTCTGACATCAGTCTGAGAAAAGTTTGCCCCACTCCTCAATGCAGAATTCTTTCAGTTGTGAGATGTTTGAGGGGTTTCTTGTATGTACAACCCGTTTCAAGTCACCCCACTGCATCTCAATCAGATTAAGATCTGGGCTTTGACTCGGCCATTCCAGGACTCTCCATTTCTTAGTTTTTAGCCAGTCCTTGGTGGATTTACTGGTATGTTTTGGGTCATTGTCATATTGCAGGGTCCAGTTCCGCTTTAGCTTAAATTTTTTTTACAGATGGTCTCACGTGGTCCTCAATCACCCTCTGATGCATGGTAGAATTCTTGGTGGATTCTATGATGATGAGCTGGCCAGGTCCTGCTGTAGCAAAGCATCCCCAAACCATGACACTCCCACCTCCATGCTTCACAGTTGGTATGAGGTTCTTTTCCTGGAATGCTATATTTGGTCTATGCCAAACACATCCTCTGTTCCGGTGTACACATAATTCAATTTTAGACTCATCTGTCCAAAGAACATTATTCCAGAAGTCTTGGTCTTTGTCTACATTCTCTCTGGCATGTTCTCTCTGACAAACTTCAGTCTGGCGTTCGTGTTTTTCTTGGAGAACAAAGGTTTCCTCTTTGCACACCTTCCATGCAAGTTAAACTTGTGCAGTCTCTTTCTGATTGTAGAGGCATGCACTTTCACATCAACAGTAGCAATAGGCTGCTGTAGGTCCCCTGATGATATTTTAGGGTTTTTGGAGACTTCTTTTAGCATCTTGCAGTCTGCTCTTGGGGTGAACTTGCTTGGACGGCCAGACCTGGGCGTGTTGGCAGTTGTTTTGAATGTCCTCCACTTGTAGACTATTTTCCAGACAGTAGAATGGCTGATTTCAAATTCTTTTGAGATCTTTTTAAATCCCTTACCAGACTCATAAGCTGCTACAATCTTCTTTCTGAAGGTGTCAGATCAGGGGTGTCCAATCATGTGCCATGGAGGGCCAAGACCCTGCAGGCTTTACCGCCAACCAGTGTCTTCAACAGCAGATTTCACTGAACTTCTTCCCACTGATTGCTGATCAGTGAAAACACCTGCTGAAGAGACTGGGTAGAAGAGAAAACCTGCAGGGTCTTGGCCCTCCATGGCACATGATTGGACACCTCTGTCTCAGACAGCTCTTTTGATCTCACCATGGTGTTCACTCTCACTTCAACAGTCAGAAGCACACCAAACTAAATGTCTGAGGATTAAATACGACAAGCCTCCTCCAAAAGGCTGAGTAACAATGTTCTAATCATGTGCACCTGATGTGATACACCTGTGTGTGATTTTAGTCATTTTAAGTGGGAATAGGTTCCAAGGTTGTCATAGCCAGGAGCAGCACTGGGTTTAAGCTCCCAGTGCTCATAAAATGCTCCTTACGGCGTGCGTCTCGAAAAGCCTCTGACAACTAAGTCCAACTCCTAGCCTGCCCGTGTGGTTTAGTCTCTAAGCCCGGCGGAACTGCTTTTACTAATAGGAGAAGGGGCGAGGGTGGATCTCTGGCGCCTTAAAACCAGATGCTTCGGGTAGATGGTGGCTCGTCAACCTGGGAAGGTAGCCCATCTAGGGGAAGGTAAACCCTGATTTCAAACCTCCGCTGCCTTGCGGCACACCCGGTCACGGGAAAGGCTTCGGGAGTCAACCCTGAGGAAAAATCCGGAGTCGGAGCCCCTAAGGCAGTTCTCTGTTGTGCTCAACATCGTTCTGGCAGCTCCTGCGACGGCGCTGGTGCCAAACTGTAGCAGCCCTGCTGTTCCTTTGGATTCATCAGTGACGTGGAGAGGGGGGACATGCTGCATGGGTAACATCTTGTCCTCCATATCTTCCGGCCCAGGCTTGAATCCTACCAGCGCCCAACGCTGGAAGGTAGAACACCAGTGCGCATCAGCCTGTTCAGCCACAGGCGGTGCTGTTCCAGCAGAGTAGACGTTTAGGATTCTCTTCCATGGTCATCATAGACCAACGGAGGCCGACGACGAAGTGGGAATAAAGGTGGGGGTATCCTAATTTATTCCTCACCAGAAATTGCAGGTTTTTAGAATTACATTTTACAGAAAATTTAAAGTCTTTTCTTCAGTTTTAATCGTTTAGTTATATTACTTGAATCTCCCAGTATTGTTAAAATTGATATTAAATATCCATATGTCCAAATATGTAAAAAAAAAAAAAAAAAACACACACAGGCTTTCACAGGGTGTTCTAATTTTTTTCCATGACCGTAGTATCGGCTTGTCACTGTAACATTCACAAGGTGTAGGGCAGTTCTGTATTGACTAGACACACCTGCCCAGACTGTAACACCACCACCACCAAAGGCTCGTCTGGTGACAACAGTGGCTGATGCATAGCGCTCTCCCTGACGTCTACAACATCATTGGCGGCCATCATTTCAGCTCAACGTGAATCAACTTTCAGCAGAGAACAGCACTGAGGCCCACTGGTCCCTTGTTCAGCGTAAATGCTCCCTGGTCCATGCAAGAGGATGATGCTTGTGCCTGGTGGTGTGGTTAGGTACCCTTGTAGGTCATCTAGCACGCAGACAACGCTGATGTAAACGGTTTTGAATGGTCTGACGTGACACCTGGGTGCCTCTCACCTCCCTTAAATGCGCCTGGAGTAGAGTGGCATTCATCATCCGGTTCCACAGGGCACTGTTCACAATGAAGCGGTCATCAGCGTGGGATGTGGCCAAAGGACGTCCACTTCTATGCCTTTCTGTGACTCTTCCAGTCTCTCTGTATCTCTGTTGCAACCTGCTGATGACACTCTGTGACACTCTAAGGTCAGTGGCCACTTCCCTCTGAGAACATCCCGTTTGTAGCCTCGCAATGGCGAGGTACTGTTGATCATTTGTTAGGTGTCTTAGTCTCATGATGTGAAAATGTGAACGGCATGATGAAGAGGACTGTTAAAATACCAATTCTAATTGAAGCAGAAAATGTATTGGTCGATTCATGAATCAAACACCTGTTGTGAATTTTTCCGTTAAGCACCTTCTTAGAGAACAGCAAGTTATACCAAAAGTACTGAAACATTGAATAGTTGGACATGTGTATTCAAAAGGTTAGAGAAGGTCAAATTAAGTTCACCTGGAAAGGTTATAGTGCATTTTAGGTGCATCCTGAAATTTCACCTATCCATCCATCCATCCATCTATCCATCCATCCATCTTCTTCCGCTTAATCCTTTTTGGGTTGCGGAGGGGTGGGGGGTGGGGGCTGGAGCCTATCCCAGCATCTTTTGGGTGAGAGGCAGGGTACACCCTGGACAGATTGCCAGTCCATCGCAGTGAAATTTCACCCGAAAGCCAAATATCCCTAACTTCTTGTGAGTAGTGTATATTGTGCATCCCTACTAGAAAGCCACGTGAAAAACATGGCAACCTTCAGTATGTCAGTACGACAATTTTAATGTGTTTAAAAGTTTGCATGCAATGATCACCAGAAGTCTTCTACATGCTGCCTTGGAAACTGAGCCCAGATTGTGCAAGTTTTGTCTCTTTCAAGCATAAGGACCTGGGTTTATATTGTATGAATCTAAAAGAAAACTCAAAGAACTTAACTAGTAACTGTATTAACCCACTATTGTACAGCCTTAACCATTTGCACTCCGGGCAATTTTCCTAAAAATGCCAAAAAATAACGTGCCCAAAGTAAATCGAAAGCTGTTATTCAACCCTTTGCAGCATCTTCATGGGGTTGGTCTCATTTAAAAGAAAACACTTTGAATTTTTTGGCAAAAAAAACATAATCTCTCTACGTGCTCCGGCCACTGAGTTACAGTCATCTAAACATACTGAACTTGAAGAGAAAAAAATTGGACACAGTGTTTTTTTGGATACAAATGCTTGTAAATAACACACAGCTGTCCGATCCGGCTGGAAAATGCAACAGAAATGTAGAACCAAGTGTTATCCAGCTGAGATCCAAATTTGGTAACAATACCACAAAAAATGAATATTTTACACAGCTTTGTTCTCAGGTAGTTCCCAGGCGTTTTGGAACTGTGCCAAATTGTGCCAAATGGCACAGTTTGGAAAAACGTCTGTAATTTTTGAATAATTCAATGTAGAATCTTCATTTTAGGCTCTAATGAAAGGTCACACTCAGGGCTGTGTCTGTGTGTGTGTGTGTGGGCGGGGGATCGTTCCCCCCCCCCGCTATCAAGGACCGAGTTCGGCCCTCGCTACATGACGGATTACACTCCTTGCATGTTTTCACAGCGGCCCCTCCCCCTTGCTACTGTGTGTGTGTGTGGGGGGGGGAACCGTGAATGGACCGTGAACGCCCCCCCCCCCTCGCTACAGAAGAGGGCCATCGCTACATGATGGAATAGACTCATATGCTTCCCCCCGCGGACCGGGGGGCGTTCGGACCGTGAACGCCCCCCCCCGCTCCTCTTCTGCAGCGGGGGGGGGGGGGGGCGTTCACGGTCCGAACACGGCAAATGAACCGTTTATCGCGGCGCACGCACTTCGTACTTCGTGCGCAGTACAGTTGTAATTTACCGATCGGTCAAAAGTCATTTTTGGATTACAGTTTTCAGGGATACATAATAATTTAGCTTATAACACCTTACCTCTTCAAAGCAGCAGAGTCGTGGCGAACATCTCTTCCCCCATTGTCAGACGAACGCGACGCTGCTCCGCTCGTGGATCCCGATCAACATAATTCCATTATTGCTGTTTTGGCGAATGATTTACGACTTTTGTCGTCGGCCTCCGTCTATTCTGCTGGAATGAGTGCAGGTCCCACTTGTGGGTGTTCTCCATGCTGCTGGGTGAGCCTGGATCTGTAGTAGATTCGTCCAGCGTCCTTTGTTTTCATCTGTTGCAACAGTAAATCTCTCTTCACCCAGCCTGAATTTCTGTGCTTCAATTGGCTCCTGCGTTCACAGTAGGCGGGTCCTCCTTCCTAGATTTTCATTCATTGGCTCTTCAAGGTTTCAGAAACCCAATTCAAGGCTCTTATTAGTCGAATGAGAGGTCAATCAGATGAACTAATCTGTTCGCGGCTGTCTCTGCAGTTTTTTTTTAGTGGCGCTTGGACGCCACTACATCACCATCACCACCATCATGCGTCATGCGTCCAAGCGCGCACGAGGGCGCTCTCGTGCACCCTCGTGCATCATAGGACGCAGAGACTTGCCCGCCCATGGAACAACGGAGTGCAAGTGGTTAACAGACATGAACACCACCGGAGTGGTGGCTCAGTTGGTAGAGCATCCACCCCACACCCGGGAGGCAGGGGTTCAAATCCCGGCCGGGTCATGCCGAAGACCATATAAAAGTGGAACTTCCTGCCGTCCAGCTTGGTGCTCAGCAATAATGGAATGGAGGAGGGAAATTTGTGGTGGCGCCTTGCATGGCAGCGGCCCTCTGATTCTACACTTGGGGTGTGTGTGATTAACACAGTAGATAGGTAAAACACAATCTTGTTCTACTGTACATGATTGGTTGTACAGTTGAAAGACAATAAGGGTGATTTAATTAATTTAATGAATACCAAGGGCCAACTCAGAATCACCATTTAACCTGACATGCATGTTTGTGAGAGGACACTGGAGCACCTGGAAAAGTATTCAGACTCCAAACAGAATGGTTCCTTCCCATCATCCCGGGGAGTTGAACCAAGAACCCTCAAGCTGCAGGGCAACCGTGCTGACCACTATTCCCTTCTGCTGTGTTTACTTTACTTTTATATAACTGAAGCAATCAACAGATCAATAAGTGATATGTGTTGCAGAAGACTGGAATGACTGCTTAAATACACTTGAAACATCAGCAAATCTGAACAATTTAAGAACAGTGAGCATTCGGCATGGTGGTGGGTTCTATGTCAGCTATTTTCTGTTTCTTTACAAAATCAGATTATTCTTTGGTTGGCATATTATATCCATATTGTTTTATGATTTTAGGTCTGGTTAATAATTACCTTGTGAACAACATCCAAATGACTTACAGTCCTAAAGATAAGGAGTCAGCAGTGAAGAAAGAGAACCACAAAAAGAGCTGTATATCCATATATGGGTTCACCAACAGGTTTACCGACCCAGGTATATAAAAGAGAAACCCTGAAGCTTCTGTCTCATTCTGCAAAGCAGCCTATGCTCTGCTGTGTATGTGGGGTTCTTAATTCATTATCGGGGGGTAAACTCCTGGGGAGCGAATGAAGAAACAAATTTTGCTTCTTTTCACATTCAGAGGATTAGTGAGTAAAGGGAAAAAGGGTAAAAAAAGAAAATGGCCAGTTTTATATTACGGCCTGCTCGACCAAGCGATGTCTCCGATATACTGCGACTCATAAAGGTAACCAGATGTTACAATTATCTTGAAACATCTTAGCAACTTTATCACTGTTAAGTATGGGTCTTGATAAATGTTTGATTTGCTGACTTTTATTTATTTTGTGCCTTTTAGGAACTTGCTAAGTTTGAAGAGATGGAAGAAAAAGTGTTGCTGACAGAGAAAGGTGCTTTGGTTTAGCTCACTTTGTCTTGAATTCTTTTTAAGTGTTTTTTTTTCCCCCAGAATTTTAACAAAATGCCTCATAATTACCATGTTCCACTTATAGATCTACTTGAAGATGGGTTTGGGGACCACCCATTCTACCACTGTTTGGTTGCTGAAGTCCCAAAACAACAAAGCTCAGAAGGTATTTCATGCTTCTCATTTATAAGAGTTACTAAACGTCACATTTTATTTGCTCTTTGAATTAAAAATTTCCAGTTTGGGATCAATAAAGTATCTATATCTACTGTATCTATAATAATAATGAATTATATTTATATGGTGCTTTACATGTCAAGTGACATCTCAAAGCGCTTACAGTGAGCCCATTATTCATTCAATCCAGACAAACATTGATAGTGGTAAGCTACCTCTGTAGCCACAGCTGCCCTGGGGCAGATTGACAGAAACGTGGCTGCCAATCTGCGCCAACGGCCTCTCCGACCACTACTGAACATTTATGCACATTCATACCCAGTGTCATGGATACTGTAGGCAAGGTGGGTAAAGTATCATGCCCAGGGACACAACGGCAGGATGGCTGGAGAGAGCGGGGTTCGAACCCTCAACTCTCTGGTTATTGGATGACCCGCTCTACCTCCTGAGCCACTGCCACTCACATTTCCCTCCTCCGTTCCATTTTTGCTGAGCACCAAGCTGGACGGCAGGAAGTTCCATTTTTATGTAGTCTTTGGCATGACCCGGCCAGGACTTGAACTCTAACCTCCCAGTTGTGGGGCGGATGCTCTACCTCTAGGCCAACATTCTGGTATCTGTCTGTCTGCCTGTCTGTCTGTCTAAAGAACTGCATGCTGTGTTTTCTTTAAGGGCACATTGTGATTGGCTTTGCAATGTACTACTTCACATATGACCCTTGGATTGGAAAGCTGCTCTACCTGGAAGACTTCTTTGTCATGCAGGAGTTTCGAGGTAAGCTTCAGGGTAACTTTATTATGGTGCTATAAGTTAATATTTAATGAGAACTCCTTTTACAACATAGGGTGATGTTACCGTCAGATTTTATATGGTCTCTGTGCATTTGATCTTTGTCCAGGTTTTGGTATTGGTTCAAAAGTCATGAAGGTGCTGAGTGAGGTACATTTGCCATTATTTTTTCTCCTTTTCTGGCCACATATTCTCTTTACAACACCTGTAGTCAACGAGCCTGGTTACATGGTCACAATAATCCAGTAACTGGTAATAAACAAATAATGGTAATAATCAGATCTGATGTTTTATATGCATTGAATAAACAGAATGTTGGGCAGTGAACTACAGGAATTAATGTGATTTCTCAAAACCTGATAATTGCCTTTATCAGATTATGCTGTATACATGATATACTTGAATAATCAGATACTCCAGAAATCCAATTGTAATCATTTTATTTGTGTGCATGTAAACATGGCAACTGTTTGGCTCTTTGCTTTCACTAGACGGCAGTGAAGACCCGCTGCAGCAGCATGCATTTCATTGTAGCAGAAAACAACACCAAGTCAATTGAGTTCTACAAGAGAAGAGGGGCTGCGGACCTTTCCTCTGAGGAGGGTTGGCGTCTTTTTGAGATCAGCAAGGAGGATCTGATGAAAATGTCCACCAGATAGTTTATTGTCCAGCAATCTGTACTGACCTTTGTTGGTTGTAGTAATTCTGTTGTCTGAAATAAATACATATTAAAAATCAAGTGTTGTTAAACATTCTGTCACCAGTTCAGTTTACTGCTGTTAGTGAATGCACAATGAGAATATGTAACATGGTAGTAATTCTGTATTTCATTTTGGCATTTCAGTGCTTATGCTTTATAGATTTTTCCAACTCATTTGCATAAAGATTCCTGATAATTCCTGATTCCATTATTCAATAAATCTGCACATCCCTGTAATAATCTGACACATCTGAAGGTAAGCAAAGTACCCTGGAATTGCAATAATACAGGCCCATTTCACTGTTTAATACCTCAAATGGGTTCATTTTGTCTTCTTGATGATAAACAGACCCTGAAAACAACCTTCTTCAGAAAGCATTATCTGATGTCAGATGACGCTTTCTGAAGAAGACTGCAGGTGACAGTCGAAACGTGTCAAAGGTATGAAACATCGGTTTGTCTTAATAGAAGAACAAGATCAGTCCATTTCACTGTTATTTTGATATAAACCTGCAGGAAAACACATATGGTAACAATCAAATATGTGTCTAAACTACACAAAACTTTTGTTAATCTTATTGGTAACATGCACTTCCGCCATCCACCCCACACCCAGGGGGCCGGGGTTCAAATCCCAGCCGGGTCATGCCGAAGACCATGTAAAAGCGGAACTTCCTGCCGTCCAGCTTGGTGCTCAGCAATAATGGAAAGGAGGAGGGAAATTTGTGGCGGCGCCTTGCATGGCAGCGACCCCTCTGATTCTACATATGTGTGTGATTAACACTGTAGATAAGAGAAACACAATTTCATTCTACTGTATATGATTGGCTGTATGGATTTGAATGACAATAAAGATGACTTATCCTTATCCTTATCACTTACCTGCTATTCTATATCACCTGTGCAACAGGCCCATTACAATGTTTGCCAACTTGAATGATAGTGAAAGATTTTAGATTATGTAATTAAAAAAGAACATGGATGAACAAAACTGCATGTAACGGATATGTATGGAAAATGCTCATATGAATCAAAAGTACCCATAGTACTCATTGGTTGTGCTACATATTTTGAATTATCACTATTACTAATCACTGTTATTGGAAGTAGAATTTTAAAAAGTAATATGTTAGTACAGATGATTTCCAAGATACTAGCGTATTGTAACGTCAGGGCTGTGTTAAGGGGGTGGGGATTCTCCCGGCATGCTTTGGCCGCGGAGGATTCAAAGAGTGTTATCATTCGTGTGTTCTAAGAGTTATTGCTCTAAGTGTTACTGCTCTGTGACTGATCATGCGTTTGTGTCACCCTCAGTGAGACGGGGGTCTGTGGGAATGACCTCCCCTCCTGTCTGTGTTGAGTGGGTGTGTATGAAATAAAGCCTGTTTTGTCACGGTCATCTCTCCTTTCTTGTGTGAACCCTCACAACGGCACAGTATACTGTCTTTGGGGACGTGACAGACAGCCGATAGAACCTCAGGCCCAGTTGTTTCAGTTCTGTTG
Organism: Pholidichthys leucotaenia; assembly: GCA_020510985.1. NCBI lineage: Eukaryota > Metazoa > Chordata > Actinopteri > Cichliformes > Pholidichthyidae > Pholidichthys > Pholidichthys leucotaenia. Next base: position 14,437,199 of record CM035844.1, read on the forward strand.
GGATAATAATCAACTGTCAAGCAATGTGTTTTGTCTGCTAACAGTAAGGGCCTGGCATGCGACTTCATGTCTGAATTAGTACGAGAGATGGCAGCAACATGCCAGCAAACTGATGCCATTGGAACGAATTAAAATGAGGAAGAACGTGAAGGCCCTCATTTCAATAGATAGATAGATGTACTTTATCGATCCCAAACTGGGAAATTACAGAGTGTAATTACAGTGAAATTACAGAGTGTTTCAGTGTAAACAATGGTGAAAGTACAAGAGGAGGAAATGGTGAATAGGCAAAAATGATAACATGACAACACAAGTACCCTGGTGCATGTACAGTTCAGTGCAGACCCCTTGGTACTGTCTGCACGATCACAAAATTTGGGCTGCAGGTCATCAGTCTGCATGGACCCATGTGGACTAAAAAATGGCTATGTTTGAGAGGGCTGGTCATTAAAGATTTCCTCTGACCCACTTCTGGTTATTGTAGGAGGTTGAAAATGCATGTTTAGTAATACATACACTTGCAATAAAAAAAAATATTCAACCCCCACTGTAAATTAGGTTTACTGACAAAATGTACAAACTAGCAGCTGTTCGTAATAAACAAAACAACAAATGGCTCATCACAACTATTACAAGTGGTTTCTCCAAATTTAACACAAAACGCCACTTTTAATGACAACTGCAGCCTCAAAATTGTTCAGCCCCTTCATGACAAGCATCTTGAGTGTTTAGTAGAGCACCCTTCTGCTGTTATGACCTGCTGCAAATGTGATGCACAGCCAGACACCAGCTTCTGGCAGCGTTCCTGAGGAATCTTAGTCCATTCCTCATGGATAAAGACCTCCAGTTCACTAATATTTTTGGGTTTGTGTGCTCCGACCACCATTTTCAAATCCCACCAGACATTTTCAGTGGGGTTCAAGTCAGGTGACTGTGATGGCCACTCTAGTATCTTCCAAGACTTCTTCTGAAACCAAGCCTTGGTGGACTTTGAGGTATGCTTGGGATCATTGTCCTGTTAGAAGGTCCAATGACGCCCAAGCTTCAGCTTCCTCACAGATATCATGACATTTTCTCCCAGGATTTCCTGATACTTGATTGAATCCATCTTGCCTTCCACATACTGCAGGTTTCCAGTGCCAGAGGAAGTGAAGCAGCCCCAGAACACCAAGACACTAACACCTCCTTGCATTTCACTGAGGTCAGTGGCTTTGCAAAGTGGTGTGATGAACATTTCTTGGTCAGTAACACACAAAAAACTAAGGAGATGGTGGTGGACCCTTGGTCAATTCAATTCAGTTCAATTTTTATTTATATAGCGCCAAATCACAACACAGGTCATCTCAAGACACTTTACAGAAAGAGTGGGTTTAGGCCACACTCTCAAATTTATAGACCCCAGCAGAGACCCCTAAGAGCAAGCACTGCAGCGACACAGGCGAGGAAAAACTTCCCTTTAACGGGCAGAAACCTCAAGCGGAATCATAGCTCATAGAGGACGGCCATCTGCCTTGACCGGCTGGGTTGAAAAAAGAGATAAAAAGTAGGAGGCCTGGCAGTAGCTACATTCAAAACAAACATAACAAATACAGTATTCAAAGCCAGACATTCCAGTATCGAGCCTGGTTGGGCTGCACATGCGAGTGACGGCCTGGCAGCGGCAACATTTTTAACTATAGGCCTTATCAAAGAGAAAAGATTTCAACTTACTTTTGAATAAAGAGAGAGTGTCTGTCCCCCGAACTGAACTGGGAAGATGGTTCCACAGGAGGGGAGCTTGATAACTGAAAGCTCTACCTCCCAATCAACTTCTGGAGACCTTGGGGACCACCAGTAGTTTGGATTTTGGGGAGCGCAGAGCTCTGGTTGGATGATAGGGAATTATGAGTTCTTGCAGATAAGAAGGAGCCATACCATTACAGTGATCCCTCGCTACTTCGCGCTTCACCTTTCGCGCCCTCAGTGCATCGCGGATTTTTCAAAAATATTCATCAAAAATTCAAAATTGAGAAAAAATGGGCGGGCGCTAGCAGAAGGCAGGGAGACTACATTAGAACATCAAGTATCAACACGGAGAGCCCGCACAACTCAAAATCCACCTCTCTGACCACCGCTCCACTCCTCTCCGCCCACCTCTTCACCGCTCGGGAATCTCGCAAGCTGATTGGCCAAGACGTTTTACCCAGCTTCTCTCCCTGCCGAGCGCCCATACCCAGCGAAGGAAGACCTCATTCATTGTTCGCTGTTCTCTTGTGCCTTTTTGTGCAAAATAGTCTTCCCGTCGAGCCACTACGCCGCCTCCTGCAGCTTCTCCAGCTCTATCGGAAGCTGCCCTCGACGATCCTGCGCCTCTAGCACCTGACGATGAGGCGTCACCTGAGGAGCAGTAAAGCTCTCATCAACCTGTGCAGTAAATCATCTTCATCTTGAGTTACGTATCTTGTTATAAGAATAAAAGGGTTCTAAAAACATATTTATGTACACTTTATTTACATCTACGTATGTATGTATACTTACACACACACACACACACACACGTATCATATGAGAGAGAGAGTGAGAGAATGAACGTACGTATTATTTATGGGTGACATCATTGGGGTGACGCTACTTCGCGGTTTTTCACTTTTCGCGGTCGGTTCTGGAACCCATTAACCGCGATAAGTGAGGGATCACTGTAAGGGCTTTATAAGTTAGGAGCAATATCTTGAATTCAATTCTATATTCTATTGGGAGTCAATGTAAAGAAGCTAAAACTGGGGTAATGTGATATCTTCCCCTGTTCTCATTAGGATACGTGCAGCTGCATACTGAATGAGTTGGAGAAAATTATGGACTTATTAGGACAACCTGATAAATGTGAATTACAATAGTCTAACCTAGAGGTGATAAAGGCATGTAGAAGTTTATCTGCATCTTTATGAGACAGGATGGACCTAATTTCAGAAATATTACGCAGATGGAAGAAAGCAGTCTTAATGGTTTGCTATATATGAGAGTTGAAAGACATATCTTGGTCAAAGACAACTCCAAGATTCCTAACAGAAAACTTAGAAGCCAGTACAATGCCATCTAGTGTTGCTATCTTACTAGAAAGAATACTTCTAGCATGTTTGGGGCCAAGAACAATGACTTCAGTTTTATCTGTCAGTGGGAGACCCCATTCCACTGTTTATTAGCAGTGTGGAAATCCAACAGGCCATTTTCTACAGGTATCTGGGCATTCACCTGGAATGACCATGTTGAGTTTGTGTGCTCTCCTCCACAGCAATGGCTGTATTTTCTCCATCAGCTGAGGGTGTTTGGAGTCAGTGACAAAATAATGTTTTTATTTTACCAGGCGGTGTTGGAGAGCATCATAAGATACGGGATGTCTGTGTGGTTCAGCAATATTTCTGTGCAGGCCAAATCTAAGTTGCAGCGTCTGGTCCAGACTGCCATGAAGGTGATGGGGAGAACTGAGAAGCTCTCCTTTGAGGCTTTTTAGGAGCAGTGTCTGTGCAGGCAGGCACAGAGAGTTCTGCAGGACCCCTCACACATCCTCTATTCTGAGTTTGAGCTCTTGTCTTTTAGTAGAAGATACAGAGTACCAAAATGCAGGTTAAACCCTTTAAAAACTCATTTGTACCTCCTTCTATTAGGCTCCTAAATTGCTCCTAGGATCATACAGCAGCATGGTGATCTTAACCTGTATTACATGTTCTGTTTGTTTATATTTTAGACTGTTTTTTAAATATGTGTAATGGGGGTAGTGTGCAATATATGGGAGCAGATGTCATGTTGTGATGTGATGCCTTGTGGTTCGATGGGAAGCAGGTCTGTCTCAGCACTGTGAGTCCACAGCAAATGTCCCCAAGGGGACAATAAAGTATATTCTATTCTATTTTATTTTATTTAGAACATCACTGAGCCACCATCATGCTTCACTGTAGGCAGGGTGTTCTTTTCAGCATATGCTTCATTCTTCCTCCTCGTGTCATACCGCTGATCTATAGGCCCAAAAAGTTCCAGTTTTGTTTCATTGCTCCACAGAACAGAATCCCAAAACCTCTTTGATTTATTTATATCATTTTGAGCAAATTGAAGCTGACTTTTCTTGTTCTTTTGGGTCAGTAGTGGTGTACGTCTAGGAGTTCAGCAATGAAGCCCCTCAGTGGTTAGTATGAACTTACTGTGGAAACTGAAGCCATAGTGCTTGCTTCCACCAAGTCTTGGTGCAGGTCATCTGCAGTCAGATGAGGATTTTTGATCACCTGCTTCCTCAGGACACTGGTGGCAGCTGTTGATAGCTTCCTCTTTCTGCCACGCCCAAGTAGTGTAGCCACTGTTCCTTTAACTTTAGACTTGTGAACTATGCTTCCAACTGTGTCTCTAGGACCATTCAGTGCCTTTGCTATCTTTTTGTATCCTTTTCCTTATCTGTGCAAGACAGTGATCTCTTCTCTGAACTTTTTTGACAATTCTCTTGACCTTGCCATATTTCTAACATGCAATCAAATGTAACCATTGTAGTGGATTTAGATTAATGGGTTTATAGGTGTTTTATTGTTGGTACTGTGGAGTGTGTGAAATCACAGGCAGATTCATTTCAGACGATTTATTACACACTCACATCTTTCAAGCACAGAACAGACTGGACTCTCAAGCAGAAACTCTCCCCTTAAGTTTCATGGCATTTGCATCACACACAACATGACATTTGCATCACACTGCATTCAACATCCTTCATCCCTGACTCCTTCCTGCTATCTCACCAGAAATCTCCTGCTCTTTGTTCTCCCAAGCTTATCACAGTCTCCTGTCTGAGATGCTAGATAATCTGGCTCACACAAGGTGCTACCCCCCCCCCCCCCCAGCATCTTAGATAGGACAATAGAATAACAGTCCACATGCTGTGATAGAACAATTGAACATCAGTCCACATGATGCTTGGGCTTCTGTCTCCTCCCGTATCTGCTGTAACTGGGGTTTACCGCCTCCGCGGCGCTGCTGTGCTGGTGGGGGGCTGCTGGAAGTGTGTCTGACTGCGGGTGGGCTGTTGCTAGGGGGGGGCACTTCGGTCTGTCCGTGTGGCTGCTCTGGAGAATCGTCTCCCTGGGGAGCTCTCCGTGGGGGTCTTCCACGCCGAGGGGCCTTAGCCAACAGCACTTGCTCGTCCGCCACAACGAAAGCGGGTTTAAGTCTGTCTATGCCAATTTTTTCCCTCCTACCCCCCAAGTCTAGCAAAAAATGCTTATCCCCTGTTTCCAACACTCTGAAAGGTCCATCATAGGGTGGGCGCAATGGAGGGTGGTGGGCGTCATGTCTGATGAACACGAACTCCGCGCTCTTCAAAGTTTTAGGCACGAAAACACACGGAAAACTGTGGTGGGCAGGGCCAGGCAGCGTGCCTGTGTTTGCGCTACTCTGCAAAAGCTGAGACGGGCAGCTGCCCAGCGCGGGATTATCTGGCAGAAATTCCCCGGGCAGCCGTAGTGGCTGCGCAAAAACGAGCTCTGCCGGGGAAGCTTCCAGATCCTCTTTTGGCGGGGAGCGCAACCCCAATAACACCCATGGCAGCCTGTCTACCCAATTTGCATCCGTCAATGAAGCCCTGAGTGCTGCTTTCAGTGATCTATGAAAACGCTTGCATAACCCATTGGCCTGTGGGTTGTACGCGGTTGTGCGGTGAATTGTAACACCCAGGCTGCGGGCCATCGCAGACCAGAGTTCGGAAACAAATTGAGGGTCCGACGGGACTCCAAAACGCGCCACCCATGCTGTTAAAAAAGCGCGCGCTACGTCCGCAGACGTGGTTGCCGCCAGCGGGACCGCTTCTGGCCAGCGCGTGGTGCGGTCTACCATTGTCAGGAGGTGCGTGCACCCCTGTGATGGCGGGAGGGGGCCTTCGAGGTCCACGTGAACATGGTCGAACCTCTTAGCCGGAATACGAAATGGCTCCAAGGGAGCCTTCGTGTGTCTGTGTACTTTGGCTCGTTGGCACGCCACGCAGGCTGCAGCCCACTCCTTCACTTGTTTGTGCAGGCTCGGCCAAACAAACTTCTCTCCCACCATTTTGACCGACGCGCGCACTCCTGGGTGCGGCAGAGTGTGAACGACTCAAACACGTGGCGGCGCCACGCGGCCGGGACCACCAGACGCGGGCAACCCGTGGAGACATCGCAGATTGGGGGGGGGGGGGCGCCATCCTGCAGCACCCTGCTCTCCAGCCTTAACCCTGTTGGTCCAGACTGGAGCGCGCGCACGTCTGCATCGCTAATCTGCTCCGCGGCCATGGCTGCGTAATGTATCCTCACGCAGACCGGGCCCACCACGGCTCGCGAGAGGCAGTCCGCCACTACATTCAGTTTACCAGACACATGCTGAATATAGGTAGTAAACTCTGAGATCGCGGCCAGCTGTCTCTGCTGCCGGCCCGACCACGGTTCTGAAACCTTGGCCATCGCGAATGTTAGCGGCTTGTGGTCCACGAACACAGTGAAGCTGCGCCCTTCCAGCCAGAACTGGAAGTGGCGTATGGCCAGGTGGAGAGCCAGCAACTCTCTGTCGAACATGCTGTATTTACGTTCGCTCTCGCGCAAAGTTCTGCTGAAAAAGGCGAGCGGCTGCCAAGCCCCGGCAACGCGCTGCTCCACGACCGCCCCTATGGCCACGTCTGAAGCGTCGGTGGTGAGCGCTATGCGGGCCGTCGGGCCTGGATGCGCTAGCAGTGTGGCATTTGCCAGGGCCGCTTTAACTTCCGAGAACGCCCGCTCTCGCTCCAGGGTCCATTCGACCCTATCCGTGGGTTTCTGTTTCTTGAGCGCAGCGTACAATGGTTACATGAGCTGCGCCGCGCAGGGAAGGAAACGGTTATAAAAGTTCACCATTCCCAAAAATTCTTGCAGCACCCTGACCGTCTGAGGCCGGGGAAAATCCGCCACGGTGCGCACTTTGACGGGCAGCGGGATCGCTCCTTCCGGAGAGACGCGGTGCCCCAAAAAATCAATCTCCGTCACGCCGAACTGGCATTTCGCCGGGTTGATTATTAACCCGTGCTCCTCCAACCTCTGGAAAACCGTCATGAGGTGGGTTTCGTGTTCGTCTTCAGACGCACTGGCTACCAGGATATCGTCCAGGTAGACGAACACGAACGGGAGATCACGCAGCACTGCATCCATCATGCGCTGGAACGTCTGTGCCGTTCCTTTTAACCCGAATGGCATGCGCAGGAACTCGAATAAACCGAACGGAGTTCGGTTTATTCGAGTTTATTACCGCTGTTTTGGGTATGTCCTCAGCGCGCACTGGGACTTGGTCTATTTTGGAAAAAAATGCGTGCTCCGGCGAGATGGATGGAAAAATCCTGTATGTGGGGAATCGGGTAGCAGTCGTGCGCTGTGGCGTTGTTCAACCTGCGGAAATCCCCACACACGGTCGCCACGATCCTTCAGCCTTAGGGACCATGTGTAGCGGGGATGCCCATGGGCTGTTCGAGCGCCTGATGATGCCCAACCTTTCCAGGTTGGCGAACTCCTCACGCGCTATGGCCAGTTTAGCTGCGTCCAAGCGCCGAGGTCTTGCAAAAACGGGCGGCCCGGTGGTGGTGATAAAGTGCTCCACCCCGTGTTTAGCGATGGCCACAGAAAACGTCGGGACAGTGAGTGCTGGGAACTGAGTGAGCAGTGTGTGGAACTTACCGCCTGTAGCTGTGACGTTGGCTTGTGCTGTTGGCTGGGTCACTCGAGCTATACAGGGGAGAGAGTCAAAGGACAGTGCATTAACCAGGCGCCCGTTAGCAACATCAACCAGTAAACCATGTGCACACAGAAAATCAGCCCCCAGTATATGGTAATTCAGTGCTGTTACGACAAAAGTCCACTCATATGTATGGCCGTGTAGAGATAAGAGCAGAGTCCTCTCACCAAAGGTCTTAATATCCGAGCCGTTTGCTGCCAACATCCCGGGGCCGCTAGATCCTGCCAGCCGGTCAGCGTAGGTCGGCCGGATGAAGCTCTTCTGGGCTCTGGTGTCCACGAGGAAACGCCTTCCCGAGCGTGCATCCGTCAAGTAGAGCAGCTTGTTCTCTTCACCGAGGGTCGCGGCTGCTACCGACCCCCGGCCTTGGCATTTTCCCGAGCGCTTGAATTGGCACGGTGGCGCACATCTGCGTGCCTTCTCTCCGAAGCGGCGGTGGTAAAAATAGAGCGTGTCTCTCTGGCGCTCCTTGGCCCCGCTGCTGCTACCGTCGGTGGCTCCTCGCCTCCTCTGGTCGTCTTGCTGGGCTCCGCCGCTGCCGCGTTGACTGTGATTGCCCTGGTGGTGATGATGATCCGGTCTGCCTCCTGGGCTAGCGCACGGTAGTCGCGCGCGGCCAGCCACGGCGAATTGGCCAGAACCGCTCTCGCCACTGTTGGAAGGTTCCGGAGGAAGAGGTGGGCAAACAGAAAGTGCCCGTCGTCTGTGCCCATCAACGCCAGCATCTTCTCCATCAGGTCTACGGCCGAACCATCTCCTAACTCGGTCCGCGTCAGGAGCCTCTCTGCTCTCTCACAGTCCGAGAGCGTGTAGCGCTGGATGAGCGCAGCCTTGAGCGTCTCGTATTTGCTGCTGGCTGGTGGCTGATCAAGCAGGCTCGCTACCTGCTGAGCTGTGCGGGCGTCGAGCGCTGTGACCACATAGTAGAATCTGGTATCATCTGCCGTTACTCCCCGGAGGGCAAACTGGGCCTCGGTGAGGTGGAACCAAGAGCGCGGGTTGTGCTGCCAGAAATCCGGTAGCTTGACTGAAACCGCACACGCGTGGCTGTAGGTTCCAGTCCAGGCTGTCTGTGGGATGGCTGCCGCCTCGCTGTAGCTTCCTGACCGGGCCGGCTCCGGGGATCTTGCCTCGTGTTCCATAATACGTCTTGGGTCACCAGTGTGGAGTGTGTGAAATCACAGGCAGATTCATTTCAGACGATTTATTACACACTCACATCTTTCAAGCACAGAACAGACTGGACTCTCAAGCAGAAACTCTCCCCTTAAGTTTCATGGCATTTACATCACACACAACATGACATTTGCATCACACTGCATTCAACATCCTTCATCCCCGACTCCTTCCTGCTATCTCACCAGGAATCTCCTGCTCTTTGTTCTCCCAAGCTTATCACTGTCTCCTGTCTGAGATGCTAGATAATCTGGCTCACACAAGGTACTACAGTACAAGTATTAATGTAAATACAGCCGTGGACAAAATTGTTGGTACCCCTCTGTTAATGAAAGAAAAACCCACAATGGTCACAGAAATAACTTGAATCTGACAAAAGTGGTAATAAATAAACATTCTATGAAAATTAACCAATGAAATCAGACAGTGCTTTTGAATTGTGGTTCAACAGAATTATTTTAAAAAACAAACTCATGAAACAGGCCTGGACAAAAATGATGGTACCCCTAGAAAAGATTGAAAATAATGTGACCATAGGGACATCTTCAACCAAGATGTGTCCTCTAATTAACATCACAGGTATCTACAAACTTGTAATCAGTCAGTCGGCCTATTTAAAGGGTGACAAGTAGTCACTGTGCTGTTTGGTGACATGGTGTGTACCACACTAAACATGGACCAGAGGAAGCAAAGGAGAGAGTTGTCTCAGGAGATTAGAAAGAAAATTATAGACAAGCGTGTTAAAGGTAAAGGCTATAAGACCATCTCCAAGCAGTCTGATGTTCCTGTGACTACAGTTGCACATATTATTCAGAAATTTAAGATCCACGGGACTGTAGCCAACCTCCCTGGACGTGGGCGCAGGAGGTGACGGATAATACGAATGGTAACAAAAGGGCCCAGAACAACCTCTAAACACATTCATGGTGAACTCCAAGGTCAAGGTACATCAGTGTCAGATCGCACTATCCGTCGTTGTTTGAGCCAAAGTGGACTTCATGGGAGACAACCAAGGAGGACACCACTGTTGAAAACAAATCATAAAAAAGCCAGACTAGAATTTGCCAAACTGCATGTTGACAAGCCACAAAGCTTCTGGGAGAATGTCCTATGGACAGACGAGATGAAACTGTAGCTTTTTGGCAAGGCACATCAGCGCTATGTTCACAGACGCAAAAATGAAGCATACCAAGAAAAGAACACTGTCCCTACTGTGAAACATGGAGGAGGTTCTGTTATGTTGTGGGGCTGCTTTGCTGCATCTGGCACAGGGTGTCTTGAATCTGTGCAGGGTACAATGAAATCTCAAGACTATCAAGGTATTCTAGAGAGAAATGTGCTGCCCAGTGTCAGACAGCTTGATCTCAGTCGCAGGTCATGGGTCTTGCAACAGGATAATCACCCAAAACACACAGCTAAAAAACACCCAAGAATTGCTAAGAGTGGAACATTGGACTATTCTAAAGTGGCCTTCTATGAGCCCTGATCTAAATCCTATTGAACATCTGTGGAAGGAGCTGAAACATGCCGTCTGGAAAAGGCACCCTTCAAACCTGAGACAACTGGAGCAGTTTGCTCATGAGGAGTGGGCCAAAATACCTGCTGAGAGGTGCAGAAGTCTCATTGACAGTTACAGAAATCGTTTGATTGCTGTGATTGCCTCAAAAGGTTGTGCAACAAAATATTAAGTTAAGGGTACCATCATTTTTGTCCAGGCCTGTTTCATGAGTTTGTTTTTTAAAATAATTCTGTTGAACCACAATTCAAAAGCATTGTGTAATTTTCATTGGTTAATTTTCATAGAATTTTTATTTATTACCACTTTTGTCAGATTCAAGTAATTTCTGTGACTATTGTGGGTTTTTCTTTCATTAACAGAGGGGTACCAACAATTTTGTCGATGGCTGTATCTAGAGGACTAGTATATATACAAATAAGAAAAATAGGGAAATTGTGAATGACAAACCCTATTACTGAAGCCATTTAACTTAGGTGATGAGGAAGGGTTTCTGGGTGATTATATGCAAAGAATGACAACTGACAGCGATGTCATCCATACTGCCCTTCCCAGGAGGGACCATGTGATGAAGGAACCGTGGGCGGTGCACCCATCTCTTGAGCAAACCAAGGGATCTGGTCATCAAAGGAAACTGGACCAAAGCTCCCTGGAGAGGACAGCACAAAGGTTATCCTGCTGACCTAAACAGCCACGGAAAATGAAGGACGTGGCGCTTGGGTGCATCTAACGTTTTACCCCACCTGAAACCCTCGTTTAACTGTTTCTCTATGCAAGTGTCAGCTGATGACTTGGTGTCCAGTAACGACTTCTGCTAATAGAGCAATAGGCTGTTTGTTTATCATGACAAGGGAAAAAATACAAGGGAAAGAAAAGTGTGGTTAGTGTTGTTACCTTATCATCCTCATCATCCTCTAGTAATACTAAATATTGGTTATTAAGTTGTTCCATTGCTTATATACTGTAGAGAATTGTTATGTTTGCTCCTTAATAACACTAACGGTTAGGCAAAATATCTTTATTGCTAAAATAATGCAGCTACCACAGGCTGTTTGGTTTCTTAAGAAAGGCTATATACAGAAATAACATTGCAAACTTCATTTTGAATCACACCTGACACAACACATCACTCCACTGATTAGAAACATGATGACACTCCTTACTCTGCAAATGCAATGTTAATTTCATCAGGGAACTCCTCTTTTTGAAGTGGTGATGTCCCCTTTTCAACAGCTTAACACTCTCTGAGTATGCAACGACTTACAGTGCGTCTCTCCCCTGTACTGCTACCCTGCTTGACCAACGAAGCGAGCAAGTGTTACACCAAGGATCTACATTGACAAAGGTCATTGAGTTATTGGGCGTATTCGCATTTAGCCTGGACACTGGGCAGATCTGTGTACCCCATTTTGGCAACTGACCATACCCTCATGTCAGCAGGGTAGGTGGGCAGGGTGAAGAGAGATGCTTTTCTACCACATGATGCCATTTATAAAGCATGAATGCAATTTCAGATGGAAAGTACAGGAGTGAGGTTTTTGTTTATTGTTTCTTTGAGTGAGAGTGGAAACAAAATACCTTAGGGATTAAAACACTTAATTGTAGACTACAATTATTTACAAAATTATAACAAAGGATAGAATGGTCCTTGATCGACTAATTACCACCTGTAGGGGTGTAGGCCCTATTATAGGAGATTATTCTTTTACTTCTATTCATGAAAATGATGCAAATGGTCATATTAATACCTCAGATACTCATAGAAGTTAATGTTTCTCTTAATGGAGATGTCACATCAAAAACTTGGTCATGATTTTTATAACTTCAGATTTTTCTTGTGTGAGTCCTTAATATGATGATGAGGATGTTTTTGAAGGTTGCAATATAATTTAAGGCTGTTTTTAAGGCTGTTTCATATTATTTTCTATGTTCTTATTTGACACAGTCTAAAATTAATTTTAATCACTGCACATCCATCCATCCATCCATCCATCCATCCATCCATCTTCTTCCGCTTAATCCTTTTCGGGTCGCGGGGGGGCTGGAGCCTATCGTTCACTCTTAATGACATATTCTATACACAGTTTTAACTTGCAAGGACACATAACAGCATGTAAATTCTTACACATATCCTTATATTAACTCATTCACTTTATTTTACTTTTGTTATTTTTCTTTTAATCCTGGTGCTTTATTAAGCATCAAGGGGGAATATGATAGAAAAATTCCATATTATCTACATTATTATTTTAATAATGTATCATATTTGAGAAGCATCATACCTTTCATATGCTATGTTTAATGTTTATATGTGCATTCCATGTGAAATAAGTTCATATATTCTTGGCATGTTTCTGTGAGCAGTTTCAGAGAGTTCAGACTGAAGATCAGTACAGGATCAGTACATGCGTAAGGAATGATCTAAGCCACTTTTTATAATCTCTTTGACATGTCCTGTTTCGGGTCACAGGAATGCACAGGAACTCTTCAGCTTATATAGATTAGTGTTTCATGGACGTTCTGTTAGATTTACATTCTTGTCTCCAGAGTGTCTGTGACGTCTGCCCGGATAAGCTTTGATTATCAGGAATATCCCTTTTTGTACCTTTCCTTATCCTCATCCTCCCTCTCCTTTCTCCTACCTATATATATCAGACCTAAAAAAATGGATCCTTTAGAGATTCTAGGTGTGTCTGAATGCCATGCTTTGTAATCTCTCCCCCAAAGTGGCCATTGGGGTGACACCTTATCTATTTTTGTAATAAATGTACATAACTTCAACTTTCCGCCTGATTTTTGACTTTGAATAATTTAAGCTCAAAATTATTCTAACAGAGGGTGCAGTCATCTGCTGTGACTGGCTGGGGGGTGAGGGGATAGAGAAGATGAGAAGAACAGACATGTAGAGAGAAAACAGCATGATGGGGACTCATTACATTATTGGATGTCCCCCGGCTGTCTCAATCTATTAACAACATAACTAAGGGAGGGTTTAGAGACACATGATCCCTCCTTATTGTAAGCTATATCGAAAAGGAAGGTTTTTGCCCTATTCTTAAAAACAGAGATCGAGTCTGACTCCCAAATCGAGATCGGTAACTGGTTCCACAGGAAAGGAGCTTGATAACTGAAGGCTCTGCCTCCCATTGTACTTTTGGAGATTCTAGGTATTACAAGTATTCCAGCATTTTGAGAGTGTAATGCTCTATTAGGATGATAGGGTAGTATCAGATCTTTTAAATAAAAAGGGGCCTGATTGTTAAGAGCTTTGTAAATGAGAAGAAGGATTTTAAACTTAATTCTGAACTCTATGGGAAGCCAATGAAGGGAGGCCAAAATCGGAGAGATATGATCTCTCTTTCTAGTACCTGTTAAAACTCTTGCAGCAGCTTTTTTGGATCAACTGAAGACTTTTTAAAGATATTTTAGGACAACCTGATAATAATGAGTTACAATAATCTAATCTAGAGCTAACAAAAGCATGGATCAGTTTCTCAGCATCACTCTGAGACAAGATGCTCCTAATCTTGGCAATATTATGCAAATGATAGAAGGCAGCCTTACGCACAAATTTAATATGTGAATTGAAAAACAGATCTTGATCCAAAAATAACTCCAAGGTTCTTCACAGAACTATTAAGAGAAAGAGTAACCACATCCAAACTAAGAGTTTGATTTGGAAAGGTGATCGTCGGCCTCCGTCGGTCTATGATGACCATGGAAGAGAATCCTAAACGTCTACTCTGCTGGAACAGCACCGCCTGTGGCTGAACAGGCCGACGCGCGAATGGCAGTCCCTGTCACACAGGTCGCACTTGTGGGTGGTCTCCGTGCTGCTGGGTCTGTGGCGGTTCTTCCTGCGGGTCCTTTTTTCATCTGCTGCAGCAGTCAGTCTCTCTTCACCCGCCTTGAGCTGTCTGGTCAGGGTGCCTCTCCATTTGGAGCGGTCCGTTGCAAGGTCCTCCCAGCACTCTGTGTTGATCTCCAGGGCCTTCATGTCTCTCTTGCAGACGTCTCTAAAGCGCAGCTGTGGGCGGCCAACGTCTCTCCTGCCAGTTGCCACTTCTCCGTAGAGGACGTCTTTTGGGATTCTGCTATCCTCCATACGGTGAACGTGGCCTAGTTAGCAGAGCCTGCGCTGCCTGAGTAGAGTGAACATGGAGGGAAGGCCGGCGCGGGACAGAACTTCTGTGTTGGGCACTTTGTCCTGCCAGGATATGTCCAGGATGTGGCGAATGCAGCGCAAGTGGAAGGAGTTCAGTCTCTTTTCCTGCCGGGCGTATGTTGTCCACGTCTCACTCCCATAGAGCAGTGTGCTGATGACGCAGGCGTTGTACACTGCCATCTTCGTCTTGACAGAGAGTTTGGGATTCTCCCACACTCGTGTGGTGAGGCGAGCGAGTGTGAAGGCTGATTTTCCAATCCTCTTGTTGATCTCTGTATCAAGGGAGAGGTTGTTGCTGATCGTGGACCCCAGGTACGTGAACTGATTCACGACCTCCAGCTCGTAGTCGTCGATGGTGATGGTTGGTGGTGCTTCTGTGCCTTGCGCCAAGACGTTAGTCTTCTTCAGGCTGAAGGTAAGCCCGAAGTCCTTGCATGCCTGGGAGAAGCAGTCCATCAGGGTCTGAAGCTCCTGCTGTGTGTGGGTTGCGACTGCAGCGTCGTCTGCGAACAGCATGTCTCTGATTAGAGCCTCGCGTACTTTGGTTCTGGCTTTCAGGCGGGCGAGGTTGAAAAGCCTGCTGTCAGATCTTGTGTGCAGGTAGATTCCCTCTGTTGCTGTGCTGAAGGCACGCCTCACGAGCATAGCAAAGAAAATCCCAAAGAGGGTTGGCGCAAGTACACAGCCCTGTTTCACTCTGCTGCATATGTTGAATGGCTCTGAGACGTTGCCATTGTGCTGCACTATCCCCTGCATGTTGGTGTGAAACGATTCGATGAGGCGTTGCAACTTTGGTGGGCATCCTATCTTTGGCAGGATCTTGAAAAGGCCCTCTCTGCTGACCAGATCAAACGCTTTGGTGAGGTCGATGAAGGCGACGTACAGGGGCATGTTCTGTTCTCTGCATTTCTCCTGGAGTTGGCGGATGGAGAATATCATGTCTACCGTCGATCGTGCAGCGCGGAAGCCACACTGAGACTCGGGGTAGACATGTTCGGCGAGCTTCTGTAGACGAACGAGAACAACTCGTACGTAGACTTTGCCAACAACGCTGAGGAGGGAGATGCCCCTGTAGTTGTTGCAGTCGCTTCTCTCCCCTTTGTTTTTGTAGAGGGTGATGATCTTGGCGTCCCTCATGTCCTGTGGTACGGCACCTTCCTTCCAACACTGGCAGAGGACGTCATGCAATGGCAGCAGTAGGGCGGTCTTGCAGTGCTTGATCAGGTCAGGGGGTATGCCGTCGTTGCCGGGTGCCTTGCCAGCGGCCAAGCTATCAATGGCCTTGCTGAGTTCGTCGATGGTTGGCTCGGCGTCAAGTTCGTCCATGGATGGCAGGCAGTCGATGGCATCAAGGGCTGACGGTGTCACGGTGTTCTCTCTGGAGTAGAGGTCGGAGTAGTGTTCCACCTATCTCTCCATCTGCTTGTTCTTTTCTGTGATCATCACCCCAGTGGAGGATTTGAGGGGGGCCATCTTGCTCTGAGCCGGACCAAGTGCTTTCTTGATGCCATCGTACATACCATGGATGTTCCCTGTTATGGCAGCGGTTTGAATGTCTCGGCTGAGCTGAGTCCAGTACTTGTTGGCACAGCGCCGAGCAGTCTGCTGAACTTTGCTTCTTGCAGCCCTGAGAATCTGGAGATTCTTCTCGTTTGGGTACTTCTTGTACTCAGCAAGTGCTGAGCGCTTGGCTTCAATGACGGGGGTCATCTCAGTCAACTTGGCATCAAACCAGTCCTGTGATTTCGAGGTCTTCCTCCCAAAGGTAGCCAAGGCTGTGCGGTGGATGGTGTTTTGCAGCACTTCCCACTTCTGCTTTGCAGATTCTCCTTCTTGTGGTACACCAAGTTCCTTCTCAAAGGTGGAGGCAAACTGCTCAACAAGTTCTGGTTGAGCCATCTTGCTGGTGTCAATCCGTGCCTTTCCAGGCTGTCTAGCACGATGGAATTTCTTCAGCTGCAGCTTGACCTTGCAACACACCAATGAATGGTCTGTGTCGCAATCTGCACTCTGGAACGGACGGGTGATTAGCACGTTCTTCAGTGAGGTGCGCCTGGTCAGGATCAAGTCCAGCTGGTGCCAGTGCTTTGAGCGTGGGTGTTGCCAGGAAACCTTGTGTTGGGGCTTGGTCTTGAAGAAAGAGTTTGTGATGCACAGATCGTGATATGTGCAGAACTTGAGCAGCCGCTGTCCGTTGTCGTTCATTCTGCCCACACCAAAAGGTCCAAGACAGGAGGGTCAGGAGTCGTGGTCAGCACCCACTCTGGCATTGAAGTCTCCAAGGAGAATGAGTTGTTCAGAGTTGGGGATGGTCCTGACAGTTGTTGCGAGATTCTCGTAGAACTCGTCTTTTGCCTCTGGTGTGGCTGTCAGTGTTGGGGCATACACACTGACGAGGGTGACTGGGCCTTGAGTGGTGTTCAGGCGGAGGGTGAGGAGTCGTGCAGAGCCAGTGCTGCCCAGTTCCACCATCTTCAGCAAGGTGTTCTTCACTGCGAAGCCCACTCCGTGTTCCCTGTGTTCGTCGCTGCCCTTTCCCTGCCAGTAGAACGTGTAGTCCTTCTCTCTCAGTGTGCCTGCGTCAGCCAACCGTGTTACCTGGAGAGTGACGATATCCACTCCCAGTCTCTTCAGCTCATTATTGATGATGGCAGTCTTCCTGGTGTCGTTGATGTCCTTGAGGTTAGCAGCGAGTCCTGTCATCATAGTGCGGACGTTCCAAGTTCCCAGTTTTAGAGTTGGTCTCTTTTGTTTTATTGTCTTGCCTGGTGCAAAGGTTCTCAGCCTGCTGTTCGGACTTCTCCTCATCCCCATGCACCCAATGAGGAAAGCAAGCTGTGGCGGGACAACACTTTATTGGCTGGGGGCTGCCCAGCTTGAGGCGGGCGGTAGCTGTCCAGTGAGATCCGATGATCCCTCCCACCATCGGGAACAACCCCTGGCGCGGCGCTCTACGCCAATTGAGCGGTGGCTTATAACCGGTAACTGTCATTCCCCGTGTTTTTTCTACGCCAAAGGTGAAGCTGGAGTGTCCTCTCCAGTGATCCGGTGTTCTACCTTCCAGCGTTGGCATTGGTAGGATTCAAGCCTGGGCAGGAAGATATGGAGGACAAGATGTTGCCCATGCAGTATGTCCCCCCTCTCCACGTCACTGATGAATCCAAAGGAACAGCAGGGCTGCTACAGTTTGGCACCAGCGCCGTTGCAGGAGCTGCCAGAACGATGTTGAGCACAACAGAGAACTGTCTTAGGGGCTCCGACTCCGGATTTTTCCTCAGGGTTGACTCCCGAAGCCTTTCCCGTGACCGGGTATGCCGCAAGGCAGCGGAGGTTTGAAATCAGGGTTTACCTTCCCCTAGATGGACTACCTTCCCAGGTTGACGAGCCACCATCTACCCGAAGCATCTGTTTTTAAGGCGCCAGAGATCCGCCCTCACCCCTTCTCCTATTAGTAAAAGCAGTTCCGCCGGGCTTAGAGACTAAACCACACGGGCAGGCTAGGAGTTGGACTTAGTTGTCAGAGGCTTTTCGAGACGCACGCCCTAAGGAGCATTTTATGAGCACTGGGAGCTTAACCCCAGTGCCGCTCCTGGCTATGACAACCTTGGAACCATTTGGAAAGGTATTTCTAAGGTTTTTCTTGACCAAATAGAATGACTTCAGTCTTATCTGAATTTAATAGCAGGAAATTACAAGTCATCCAAGCTTTGATTTCCTTAAGACAGGCTTTTAACTTGGCTAATTGATTACTATCATCTGGCTTCACTGACAGGTATAATTGTGTGTCATCTGCATAACAATGAAAATGTATACAGTGCTTTCTAATGATGTTACCTAATGGAAGCATATATAAACTAAAAAGAGTAGGGCCTAACATAGATCCCTGCGGAACTCCATGACTGAGCTTTGAGTTGGAAGAAAACTCATTATTGACATGAACAAACTGGAACCTATCAGACAAATTAGATCTAAACCACTGCAGCGAAGTTCCATTAAGTCCAACATAGTGTTCTAATCTATCGAGTAGAATATTATGGTCGATAGTGTCAAAGGCTGCACTAAGGTCTAAAAGGACAAGTACAGAAACAAGTCCATTATCAGATGCAATAAAGAAGTCATTAGTGACCTTCACTAAGGCTGTTTCAGTACTATGATGGATTCTAAACCCAGATTGAAACTCTTCAAATAAACCATTTCCCTGCAAGTGATCAAATAATTGTGTAGCAACAACTCTTTCTTAGATTTTTGAAATGAAAGGGAGATTAGAGATTGGTCGATAGTTAGCTAAAACTCCTGGATGCAGCGTTTGTCATGGATGGCCCTCGCGGGCCATTAATGAGACGTTATAGACCAGCCAATGAGTTTGCATATTTATTAACAAAGAACTACAAATGACAAAATAACAGCCACGTGGGGGCAAAAACACAAGCTATGACTATGACTAAGACTATAAACACAGGATACAGACTCTGAAGTAAACACTTAATGAGACACGTTGAGTCAGAAGGGAAGCTGGAGCCGGGGTTAGGGACTCCAGCCGAACGTTGTGGGGAACCAACGTTATGCGAGGTCGTAGCCCAGAGTAACCTCAGCTGCTCCCTTAAATAAGGCACTAGATTAATCAGGATATGAGAATGTAATTAATAGAATGTCATTCAGCTGTCATGGCGCAGCTCGGCTCTGACAGCCGGAAGTCCTGCCGTGACGCTGTCACAATAAAAGCCCTGGAAGGCCATAAGACAACAGAACGGGGAAAATACCAGACAGCCTGAGCACGGACAGAATCAGCGCTCAGACCATGACAGTACTCCCCACGCATTCCAGGCAAAAACATAACATCCAAGCGCCCCCCCCCCCCCCAACCAGAAGCTACCAGGGCCAACCCAGGGAGGGTGGAGGGGGAAACAGGCCAGGAGGGCGAGAACCAAAAAGGGAAAAACACTATAACCAGGAGAAAAAAAAAACAACACAATGGAACGGGCAAAGATAACTAATAAAATGAGGCTTAAACACAGAAAACAAAAGCAGAACATGCTACGAAGAATACTCGGGCACAGTTGAATCAAAACAACAAAAACATACATAGCGTCCTGCCTGGTAAGGAACACAAGGAAACTCAAATACAGGTACATATCCAAACAATACACACGTACCATAAACACTAGGAAAAAAACTAAAAAACTACAAAGTAGAGCAGCAACATAACAAATATAGTCCACTATTATAAACAGGTAAAGACAAAAAGCAACAAAAAGAGCATCCCTTCAAATTACAGGAAAAAAAACACTCACAGGGATGTCGGCAGGCAGAGCACAGAGGGGAAAAAAAAAAAAACAAAAACCATTTTTGGGAGGTCTATACGCATCCAGCTTTCAAAATGCTGGCAGGGGGAAAAGAAACAGTTCGGACGGTCTACCCCAGTCCCAGGCCCGGAGAAACAGTACCTCTGGCGGCCGGACCAGGTCGCCGAACAAACAGAGCAGTCCGTTGGGTGGCCAACTCAGAACACCGAACTGGTGAAGCAGTCTCCTGGGCGGCCGGCCTGCGTCCTTAGGCCACCAGAGCCGGAGGGGAGAACTCGGTGGCGGCCTCCCTACCGAGAGGGATAGTGAGGGGAAGCCGAGCCAAATCTGGGGAACCCCAGCGGCACACGGTGGAGGAAGAAAAGGATTGGGGGAAAGATGAGGGGCCAGTCCGGCGTTAGACGGTGGAGGATCTCCAGATCCTTCTCCGAACTGAAACCAAACCGGTGCTGTGTCCTTGCTGGACCCTGATTGGACCAGTGCTGCACCCACGACAGACCCTGACTGGGCTGGAACAGCACCCACGACAGACCCCGACTGGGCCGGCGCAGCACCAGGGATGACCTCCGAGCATGAACCTGGAACCTCCAAGACGACGACCGGAACAGGCTCGTCACCGGTGACCCTGGGAGAAGGCTCAGAGGAAGAAAGAAAACCGGGATCAGAATCACCAGCAGCAGCAGAGCCTGGCGAGACAAGCTCGGATGCAGCGATTGGCAGCACCCGGCTCGCTTCCCCGAGAGACAGGCAACAATGCTCCAGAATAGAGAAGAGAAAAACAAAATAGAGCACTTGCCTGCTCTTGGGCTCTACTGCCATCCAGGACTTCGGCGATCCAGGTTCCATGAGCTGGAGGTCCACTCCTGGTTCCCACTCAACTGTGGCGGGCTCCGCAGCCAGCATGATGGTCCTCACAGTCTGGGGATTCCCTGGCGCTGATGTTCACGCCAAAGGCCCGCACGGCATGGTGGCAGGGGATCTGTGGCCTGCTGGGTCGAACTGCTCCTCCATGAAAACCCGGGGATGCTTAATCGTCGGCGCAGGCTCCAACCGGCAGTCCGCCGTCCTCCTCTGCCTGTGACGTGGCTGCAGGTTCGGTACCAGGCTCTCCAGGGCCACAGGCTCCCTCCTCGTTTGGCAGTGTATTCCTGGCACCGGGGAACGCTCAGGGGAAGGAGACACAGAGGATGCAGGTTCACAATTAATAGCTACAGCAGGAGGAAGTTCGGGGGACTGTGAACCCCGAACTCCACCCCCAGGAGTCAGACAAGGCAATTCATAACATGAAGGAAGAGAATGAAATAGCACTTGCCAGCTCAGCTGAGGGCCGATGGAAACTGCTGCAGCGGACTTGGTTCTCCCCTTTCCCCTTTGGATGGCAACGGAGGGCTCCCCGGGAAAACAAGGAGGAGCCGCTCGCACAGGATCAGGAACGGGAACAGCCGGAGTCGGACTTGTGGAGCTCACAGCAGCTGGGGAGAGCGTCGAGGAGGAGGGAGGAGCAGCCGAGACAGTCCGGGGACGAGGAGCTGACGGAACAGTGGAAACAGAAGACCCGGAGGTGGAGGCTGCTGTCTCTCCCTTTCGTCGTGATGCAGGGGCAACAGCTGGCTGGGAGGCAGAGTTCTTATGGCTACCCAGAACTGGATCTGGACGGGGATCTCGCTGAGGCTTATTACGAGCAGGTTGATGACGTTTACCGGCAGAGGGCGATGCAAAGGTTAGGTCTGGGAAACGCTGCTCCTGAGCAGAGACAGAGGCTAGCAGATCAGCGTACTCGGGGTAATCATGGAGTTCGGGACTGACGTCCACTAGTCTGACTGCCACCACCACATGCTTCATAATCTGAGTAGGATGGATGGCGGCGTGAACCTCAGCCACACGGCTCCGGATGAGTTCAGCTGTCCGCTGCGTCTCTTCTGAGGGAATCCTGGCTGATCTCCTCCTCCACTGTGGACGGGAACGGCACCTGGGTGACGTGGACTCCTGGGCTGGATGGAGGACAGGAACTGGATCCCGAGGCGAGGAACAGGGATGCCTCGCCTTCAGCTTCTTGCCTGAATTCCCGTCCGGTCCACGATTCTTCTCCCGGAGTGCCGTGATTTCCGTCATTCTTGTCCTGACCTCGACGTGGTCGGCATGGCGAGGATTGCGGTTAATTGCCGCCTCTGCGAGGTCCAAGTACCAGCATGGGCCGTCAGGAGTGACGTTGCAATGAGCATTGGAGAGCAGACCATCTAGCTCAATTAGGAACATGATCAGCTCATAGCCCAAGCTCCCAGAATAGCCCTTTCCTGGCGACACCATCTCCTAAAATGCTGGTACAAAAAAAAAGGAAAAACTACAAGCCCAACACAAACTCACGGTGACCGGCGTCTCGTTTTGGCTGCGACCTACTGTCATGGATGGCCTTCGCGGGCCATTAATGAGACGCTATAGGCCAGCCGATGAGTTTGCATATTTATTAACAAAGAACTATAAATGACAAAATAACAGCCACGTGGGGCAAAAACACAAACTATGACTATGACTAAGACTATAAACACAGGATACAGTGGGGCAAAAAAGTATTTAATCAGCCACCAGTTGTGCAAGTTCTCCCACTTAAAAGATGAGAGAGGTCTCCAATTTTCATCATAGGTATACCTCAACTATGAGAGACAAAATGAGAAAAAAAAAATCCAGAAAATCACAATGAAGGATTTTTAATAAATTAATTGGTAAATTCCTTGGTAAAATAAGTATTTGGTCAATAACAAAAGTTCATCTCAATACTTTGTTATATAACCTTTGTTGGCAATGACAGAGGTCAAACGTTTTCTGTAAGTCTTCACAAGGTTTTCACACACTGTTGCTGGTATTTTGGCCCATTCCTCCATGCAGATCTCTTCTAGAGCAATGATGTTTTGGGGCTATCGCTGGGCAACACGGACTTTCAACTCCCTCCAAAGATTTTCTATGGGGTTGAGATCTGGAGACTGGCAAGGCCACTCCAGGACCTTGAAATGCTTCTTACGAAGCCACTCCTTCATTGCCCGGGTGGTGTGTTTGGGATCATTGTCATGCTGAAAGACCCAGCCACGTTTCATCTTCAATGCCCTTGCTGATGGAAGGAGGTTTTCACTCAAAATCTCACGATACATGGCCCCATTCATTCTTTCCTTTACACAGATCAGTCGTCCTGGTCCCTTTGCAGAAAAACAGCCCCTAAGCATGATGTTTCCACCTCCATGCTTCACAGTAGGTATGGTGTTCTTTCTCCTCCAAACACGACAAGTTGAGTTTTTACCAAAAAGTTCTATTTTGGTTTCATCTGACCATATGACATTCTCCCAATCCTCTTCTGGATCATCCAAATGCTCTCTAGCAAACTTCAGACAGTCCTGGACATGTACTGGCTTAAGCAGGGGGACACGTCTGGCACTGCAGGATTTGAGTCCCTCGCGGCGTAGTGTGTTACTGATGGTAGCCTTTGTTATTTTTGTCCCAGCTCTCTGCAGGTCATTCACTAGGTCCCCCCGTGTGGTTCTGGGATTTTTGCTCACCGTTCTCGTGATCATTTTGATCCTACAGGGTGAGGGCGCATGGGCACGCAGCGACCAGCAGCTGGTGATATAGTGCGTGTGTGTGTTTTTTGTACTTTTTTAAGTTTTTAGAAAATCCTCTGTCGTTTCTGCCCTGGAGCGTTTGTGGAATATATGGCGAAGAGCTCCCTGGTATTTACATCATGGAATTCCTCTCCTCTCTCGCACTGCTGCTTTCTGTGTTCTGGCTCTTTGTCTCTGAGGTAAACGCGTTCGGCCCCATGGCGAGCAGAATAGCGGGCAGAATACAATATTCCAGGGATGTGTTGCTACGCTTTAACACAGCTGATTCAGCCCTGTGATTGAGCCCAAACTTCAACTGCCGGACTTTATTTTGAGAGACGGACACAGCGGTGAAAAGAGAAGCGGCAGGAGGAAGCGTGGAAGACGTGGAGGTGTGAAATTGCGCCTTAGGAGACGTCAGTTTGGTAACATTCCTCTTCCTTCGATCATTTTTGGGAATGCACAGTCTGTGAGAAACAAGGTGGAGGAAATTCAAGGCAATGTACGTTACCAGAAGGATTTTAAGAACTGCTGCGTCATGGCTTTCACTGAATCTTGGCTTACTGCGCATGATCGAGATGCAGACCTGTGGATTGACGGCTTTGGAGCCCCACTGCGCTCGGATCGGCGGGAAGAGGTAACTGGGAAGCATCAGGGGGGCGGTGTATATTTATACATTAATAAGCAGTACTGCACATCTGTCACGGTCAGAGAGCGCATCTGTACACCCGATGTGGAGCTGCTGTCTGTGTCACTACGCCCCTTTTATTTGCCTCGAGAGTTTCCCCAACTTTTCATCACAGTTGTGTACATTCACCCGAGGGCAGACGCTGACTCCGCCTCCAGCACCATCTCTGATGTGGTGCAGCGGCTGCAGTCAATTTCTCCAGAGGCGCCAAACTTCATTCTTGGGGATTTTAACCATGTTTCTTTAAAGAAGACACTTAAAAACTTTCATCAGTATGTCTCCTGCCCAACCAGGCGAAAAAAGACATTGGACCTGTGCTATGGATCCATAGAGAGGGCCTATAAATCACTCCCCCTTCCTCCTTTAGGATCCTCAGATCACAACTGTGTTAATTTGCTGCCCACATATAAAACTGCTCTCAGAAGAGGCAAGGTGGAGATGAGAGACATTGATGTGTGGACAGAAGATTCAGAGCACAGCCTCCAGGAATGCTTTGACTGTACAGACTGGAAGATGTTCATAATGGCCTGCGGGGATGACTTGGACTCTCTGGCTGAGCTCACATGCTCATACATGGCTTACTGTCAAAATAAGATTGTTCCATGTAAACGTGTCAAAATATACCCCAACAACAAACCATGGGTTACTAAATCAGTTAAATCCTGCTTACACAGGAAAGCTCTTGCCTTTAAACAGGGGTCTGTTTCTGAGCTACAGGTTGCCACTAAGGAGCTGAAGGCCGAAATTTTAAGAGCAAAACAGAATTATAAATCAGAGTTGGAAAGCAAGATGGCAGCAAATAAACTTGGTTCGGCCTGGGCCAGTATGAAAACTATTGCAGGCCTTCAGAGCACAGTAATCGTGTGTTTTTAGATGGTTTTAGTTCAGACACAGAACTGGCTAATGCTCTTAATTGTTTTCATGGTCGTTTTGACTCCTTTGATTTTAGCACAGAAATCCAAGATTTGAAACAGCAACTCAAAGACAATCAGCACTTTAATATTGAGATGCAGGATGTTAAAAGGGAGTTCCGCGCTGTAAAAGTGAACAAAAGTCAGGGCCCTGATAATATATGTGGGCGCCTGTTAAAGTCCTGTGCACATGAACTGAGTCCTATATTTCATTACATTTTCAATAAGTCCTTACAGACACAACATGTGCCTAAGATCTGGAAAGATGCCGTGGTTGTTCCCGTTCCAAAATCCAGCTGTCCTAAAACGGTAAATGACTTTAGACCAGTTGCTTTGCCTTCAATTTTAATGAAAATTTTTGAAAAACTGGTCAGATGTGAGGTCCTAAGGCAGACTGAACATGCATTGGATCCTCTGCAGTTTGCCTATAGGCCTCACAGAGGAGTGGAGGATGCCACTGTCACTCTGTTTGACATGCTTTTCAAACATCTGGATTTTAATGGGGCACACGCCAGGCTTTTATTTGTGGACTTTTCTTTTGCCTTTAATACAATCCAACCTCATATTTTAGTTGAAAGGCTCCTGCAACAATTTGATTTAAGCAATAATCTGGTGGGTTGGATTCTGGATTTCTTAACCAACAGGACGCAGAGAGTAAGGGTCAATGGCACATTGGCTGACCTAAAGTGCTCTTCTACTGGCTCTCCTCAGGGGTGTGTGTTGTCACCACTACTCTTCATCCTGTACACAAACATGTGTCGGAGCAGACATGACAACAGACACATTATAAAGTATGCTGATGACTCAGTCATTGTCAGTCTCCTCCAGGATGGTGAGAGTGGCCACGGCCCAGTAGTTGATGACTTTGTTTACTGGTGTGAGGATTCCTACCTGCAGCTGAATACAACAAAAATGAAAGATATGATTATTGACTTTAGGAGGAAAACTCCCAGGCACAAAGTCACCATACTAAAAGGCCAGACCACCGAATGTGTACAATCGTACAAATATCTTGGGACGATTATTGATAGTGGATTGAACTTTGAGGTGAACTGTGAAAGGGTGTGCAAAAAGGGTCAGAAAAATTTGCATTGTTTGAGGAAACTTGCACGCTTCCAAACTGACCGAACCATAATGACTATGTTTTATCGGGCTTTTACTGAATCTGTTTTATCCTTTTCTTTAATGTCATGGTTTGGTCAGATAAAACTGAAACAGAGGAAATCCTTGGATCAGGTAGTCAGATGGTCCAGTCGTTTGCTTGGTGAGTCACAGCTGAGCCTGACATCCCTGTACACCAGACAAGTACAGAGGATGGCCGACTCGATTTTAAATGATGACTCCCACCCTTTGCACTGCAACTTTCAGCTTCTTCCCTCCAGACGGAGGTTTGCTGTCCCAAAAAGTAGAACCCAGCGCTACAAAAACAGCTTTGTCCCTGCTGCTGTCAAAGAGTTGAACAAGCTATAAAAATTATATTGTACATATTTTATATTTATCTATTTTGTAAGATGTGTGCCTGTGTTTGTGTCTATGTTGAATGTAATTAGTGGCTTGTAAATATGGATGTCACCAACTGCAAAACAAATCTACCTACGGGTACAAATAAAGTAACCTGAACCTGAACCTGAACCTGAGATCTTGCGTGGAGCCCCAGATCCAGGGAGATTATCAGTGGTCTTGTATGTCTTCCATTTTCTAATAATTGCTCCCACAGTTGATTTCTTCACACCAAGCTGCTTACCTATTGCAGATTCAGTCTTCCCAGCCTGGTGCAGGTCTACAATTTTGTTTCTGGTGTCCTTTGACAGCTCTTTGGTCTTGGCCATAGTGGAGTTTGGAGTCTGACTGTTTGAGGTTGTGGACAGGTGTCTTTTATACTGATAATGAGTTCAAACAGGTGCCATTAATACAGGTAACGAGTGGAGGACAGAGAAGCCTCTTAAAGAAGAAGTTACATGTCTGTGAGAGCCAGAAATCTTGCTTGTTTGTAGGTGACCAAATACTTATTTTACCAAGGAATTTACCAATTAATTCATTAAAAATCCTTCAGTGTGATTTTCTGGATTTTTTTTTTTTTTTTTTTTTTGTCTCTCATAGTTGAGGTATACCTATGATGAAAATTAGGGACCTTTCTCATCTTTTAAGTGGGAGAACTTGCACAATTGGTGGATGACTAAATACTTTTTTGCCCCACTGTACAGACTCTGAGGTAAACACTTACTGAGACACGATGAGTCAGAAGGGAAGCTGGAGCCGGAGTTAGGGACTCCAGCAGAACATTGTGGGGAACCAATGTTATGCGAGGTCACAGCCCGGAGTAACCTCAGCTGCTCCCTTAAACAAGGCACTAGATTAATCAGGATATGAGAATGTAATTAATGGAATGTGATTCAGTTGTCACGGCACAGCTCGGCTCTGACAGCCGGAAGTCCCGCCGTGACGCTGTCACAATAAAAGCCCTGGAAGGCCATAAGACAACAGAACGGGGAAAATACCAGACAGCTCAAGCATGGACAGAATCAACGCTCAGACCATGACAGTGTTGGCTTTTTGAGTAAGGGTTTAATTACAGCAGTTTTAAAAGCTTGCGGTACATGGCCTAATGTTAAAGAAGAATTGATTATTTAAAGAATACGGCTGCCAATAAATAGGAAGACCTTTTAAAATAACCTGGTAGGAATGGTGTCTAAAAGACAGGTTGAAGGCTTGGATGAGGAAATTATTTTATCTAACTCTAAAAGGTCAATTGGAGTAAACTTATCCAAACAGCTATCAGCTGAAGGAGTTGTAGTAGATGCTGTATTTAAGTTAATGGCGGGAAGAATCTGACTGATTTTATCTCTGATAGATGAAATTTTATGATTGAAAAAGTTCATATAGTCCTGACTAGTAAGCTCTAAGGGAATGCTAGGATTGACAGAGTCCTGGCTCTTTGTCAGCCTGGCTACAGTGCTGAAAAGAAACCTGGGATTATTCTTGTTTTCTTCTATCAGTGCAGAGTAATAACTTGTTCTAGCTTTTCTAAGAGATTTTTTATAAATTAAAAGATGATTTCTCCCAGCTGAATAGTTTTCATCTAAATTAGTGGAACACCATTCTCTTTCTAATTGACGAGTCTTCTGTTTTAAGCTACGAGTTTCTGTGTTAAACCAAGGGGTTAGAAATCTCTGATTGGACTTTTTCTTTTTTAAAGGGGACCAAGTCTAGAGTCTGATGCAGAGAAGCTGTAACGTTATCTACCATGCTATCAATTACAGAAGGAGCAAGCTCTCCATCGCTTATGTCCATTGTGTTGACACATGGCATAGCGGTGACAATCTGCATAAATTTGGTAACATCATCTGAAAGACATCTGCTGTAGTAATATTTTTCTTTAGGAATTAAATAGTCAGGAATAGTGAAATCAAACACATCCGTTGGCTGGAAAGGGGCGTGATGTTGGGTGAATGAAAACAGAGAATGGAAAGAAAGAAAAAGAAGGAAAAGGGAGAGAGCAAGTGGCTCATGATAGGAATGTGCTGGTAGTAGAAGCTAGCAACTGGGGAAATACATGGCCAATGTGTTTCTGGAGTTTTGGGAGTAATATAGTAACAAGGGTGCACAATGAGTGAGCTTTGTACATTATTACATTGGATGGTGGGACTGTGTTGAACAATTTATTCCAACGAGGAGTAGCAGTTCGGGAGTCCACCATCCTGTTCAGTCTAACGGGAAACAAAGAAAGCTTATCCTACCGGACTGTGTGTGGACTGTATGCCTACTAACACGGTGAGCTGAAGATGTCTGCATAACCTAGAAGTGTGGCGGGTTTGGGAAAACCCCCACAACAGACTAAGGACAGACAGCTCGCTACTCCTGGTTTTTTCCGCTGCACTGCTGCGATGTAATGTGCCTTTCATGCATTGTATTCACGCGTCCTGTCCTTACTGTGACCTAGAGACATGCCCATACCAACTGCTGTGAAATGCTCTTTCATGTATTGTTGTAACTGGGTATATATGCTGCACACTCTGTAACTCAAACACTCACTCTTCAACTGCTGCTGCTGGACACACATACTCTGTGTCCCTTTGCTGGAGAGCCTCCGAGCCACCCGCTGGGCGAGCTTCGTGACGGCGGTATGATTTAATAAACCTGCTTAAAACCTCTCAACACCGCTTTATTTCATGCCGCCGCAGAAGGGACATTAACCTGGTCCTGACGTTCCTGTGTTTGGAAGATACGACTGCACTGGATTCCAGGGAGAGGAGCTATACGTACGCTGATGCCCGTGGATCCCGTGAGTTGCCCAAATTGTTTCTAGTCCAGAGGGAAGGAGCTGCCATTACAGGTTGGATACCACGCACGCACGTTTCGCGCCAGGCCTGCAACACTTGACTGTGGGGTATTTAGAATATATTTTTGATGGCTTTAAGTTTCCTTTAAGGTTTAAACAGCCCCTTTTCCATTTTCTATTATTTGTTTGTTTGTTTGTTTGCTTGCTTGTTTGTTTTTTGAGGTTGTGACCATTGAAATATTGTAAAGCTGTGATTTATTTTAATAATTCAAGTACTGACATTTCTGTTTCATTTAAGTCTGAAAGAACGTTTGAAAAAATGATTAATTATTTGGATGTGTAAACAAATAGTTCTTATTTTTTTTTATAAAATAATTTCATTGCTTCTGAATGGTTATTTGTAATTAAGATTTTGAACTTTGGGATTTAAGGGTTTATTTAAAGGTAAACATTTACATTAGTGCTTGAGTTGCATGATTAGACTTAAGGGTTAAAGAAATTAAGTTAAAGAGTGAATACTTAAAGGGTGAAAGAGTCTTGCTATATACCTGTTTTTATTCAAAACTGAAAGACAAAGTACCACAACATTAACGGTAGAGATACCACTTTATTTAAAGAACTCAGGATAGCCACCCCTATTAATGCCTGGACAAGCAAAGGGGCGCTAGATAAAATGGAGGCACCGCTGGGATTATTTTGTTAAGCCCATTATTTTTTAAAAATCCTTGATAGCAACATTAAAGGACTAATAGGTAACTTCTTTTTTTCTCTTTTTCCTCTTTTCACTTTTAAAGGTCAACTATGTGAAAATTTGTTTCCTAATTCATATGTTAACTTTCAGTAGCTGTTTAAAAAAGATTACAATGGACATTCAGTTGGTGCCTGCAGAGCTGGTGAAAGGGCTCAAAGAGTGGTGTCAAGGTGAGTCCCTTGAAGAAGACCATGAGTTATTGGTGCTCGTTCCCAAAGGTGTGGAGACTGCCCTGGTGGAAGAGACACTGGAGACTGTGAAGGCTCTGGGATGAGTGAGAGTCAGAGGCAGAATGTACAACAACAAACTGGATTGGTTGAGTGTACTTTGTGAATGCAGAGAAAAAACTGACCCAACCAAAATCCCCTCTGAAGTCAAGGATCCGGCTACCGACATCAGTTGGCCCAGCATTGTTGCAGTCAAATGTTCAACTCCTGCTGGAGATTCACCAAATTCATTGAGAGTTCTGCTAGATGCAGCAGCATCCAGTAGCTCTGCTGAGTCAGTCATTCGAGCAGTTGGCAATGTGCTGTCAAAGATGGAGAAGCCATTGGGGAAAACAGTAGCTACTGCCGCCTCCGGGCGTTCTCTGGCACATTACGAACGCCTACAGGTGAAGAAGCATTAGAGCAATGGCTGGAACAAGCCCGTTTAACGGTCAAAGAGAGCGACTGCTCTGACAAAGAAAAACGCCAACATATTATGAAATGTCTTAGAGGACCTGCTCTCGCTGTAATAAAAGCCATACGAACAGCTGAGGTACATATCACCCCTTCTAAGTGCTTGGATGCTATTGAGAGTGCACTTGGCTCCGCTGAATCAGGTGAAGACCTCTACTTTGAGTTTAGACTGTTGCAGCAAGAAAAAAATGAAAAACTGTCTGACTTCCTGAGGCGGGTGGAACAGTCCCTCACTAAGGTACAGCAGTTTGTAAAGATGGTAATCCTGCCAGTCATGTGGATACTGCCCGAGATGAGCAGCTGCTGCGGGGGGCCATACATTCAGATCTCAAGCTGGTGCAGCCTAAGCTAAGGGAGAGAAAGCAGACTTCTCCTAAGTTTTTAGAGCTGCTTTCTGAAATCTGAGCTGAAGAGGAATATGCAGCTGCAAGAGTCAAGCTTAGTACGTCTGTTCATAGACTACATGTCAATAGTGATGTGGACAGTCGACACAGAAATACAGTCCTTGACAGCAGATATCAAGGAGCTGAAGTCAGTGTTTGCTTCCCTGAGTACAAAGCCCTCTCAAGGAGTAGACAGTGCTGTTGGGCCTGATCCAGTCGCTCAGGGCCCTGCAGCAGAAAATGGTGAAAGTGCTGAAGTAGTGGCGTTAAATAAACAAGTTAAAAGATTACAAAGAAAAATGTCCGCCAAAGTGGCCAAAGTCTCTGATACCCCAGCCCGTGTGCTAAGTGTAGAACCTTCAAGACCTGTTCAAAGCAACCGAAAGCCGAACAAGTTTAACAGAGATTCAGAAGAAAGCATCTGTTATAGATGTGGTGAATCTGGACACTTTGCCAATAAGTGTCAGAATGCTGAGAATCAGAAAAAAGTCATCCAAAAGCTCATTCAGTCTCTCAAGAAAGCTAAAGAGGGACAGTCATCTAACCAAGAAAGTAAAAGTTCCAACACAGTCTGCTCTGTGAAGAAAAGTGAACTGACTTCAGTAACAGGCCAGAATATTCCACAAGGGCTGATAGGTGTCCCCTCAGTAGTCCCCTTGAGAGTGAATGGCCATCAGTGTGATGCTGTACTAGATAGTGGATCACTAGTAACCATTATCTTTGAAAAGTGGTACAAGCAGCACCTGTCAGAAGTTCCAATTCATCCTGTGTCCGGCCTAGCCATCTGGGGGTTAAGTGAGACCAACTACCCGTACCTTGGCTATGTCATAGTAGAGCTAGAGTTCCCTGAAAGTATCGCTGGTTCTAAAGAATCATTCTCTGTCTTAGCCTTGATCTGTCCTGGCCCCAGAACTCCAGACCAGATTCCTGTAATCCTGGGGACCAATGCTAGTCTTTTCAAGCGGTTGGCTAAACTCTGTATAGAGACTGCAGGGGTTGATATCACTCAGATGTTGGGTATCAGAGCTAATGACACAGTACAAATGATTGAGAAGACCAGTGAGGGAGAAGAGGATGCTGGATGTGTGAAATGGATGGGTCCTGGACCGCTGACCTTACCTGCTGGCAGTGACTGTCAAGCCGTGTGTCATGTGGCGTTAGAGAAACTGTTGGACAAAGATGCTGATAGTGGAGGCTTCCCCCACAGTCCCACTCCCAGCTGGTGTGCTACTGCAACCCATGATAGTGCCAAGCTCAGAGGTAGATGTGAACCATTTCCCTGTGTTGGTGTGCAATGAGTCAGTACGAGACACAGTCCTTCAGGTTGGGACAGTGATGGGAAATCTGTGCTCTGCTGATCCTGTGGTGCCTGCCCTGCCCACAAAGACCAAGTCTGAAGTGAACCCTACAGAGTTTGACCCTAGCCTCATTGACTTTGGTGATTTAGGGGCGGCAGTGGCTCAGGAGG
This sequence comes from Pholidichthys leucotaenia, assembly GCA_020510985.1. Lineage (NCBI taxonomy): Eukaryota > Metazoa > Chordata > Actinopteri > Cichliformes > Pholidichthyidae > Pholidichthys > Pholidichthys leucotaenia. Next base: position 14,469,843 of record CM035844.1, read on the forward strand.
TAGAGCAGGTCGTCTAATAACCCGATGGTTGGTGGTTCGAATCCTGCTCTCCCCAGATATCCTGCCGTTGTGTCTCTGGGCAAAACACTTCACCTGCATTGCCTCCAGTGCCCATAACACTGGGTATGAATGTGTAAAAATGTTTAAATGTTTGGTGGTGGCCGGAGAGGCCGTTGGCGTGGATTGGCAGCCACGTTTCCGTCAGCCTGCCCCAGGGCAGCTGTGGCTACAGTAGTAGCTTGCCACTATCATTGTCTGTCTGGAGTGAATGAACAATGTATCTACTTGTAAAGCGTCTTTGAGTGTCTATGATAAAGCGCTATATAAATCTGATGCATTATTACCTCCGCCAGGCCGAAAAGGCCAGGAGGAGGTTATGTTTTTGCCGGGGTTTTTCTGTCTGTCTGTCTGTCTGTCTGTCTGTCTGTCTGTTTGTCTGTTGGTTAGCAAGATAACTCAAAAAATCTTGGACGGATTTCCATGAAACTTTCAGGCGTTGTTGGAAATGGTACAAGGAAGAACTGATTAAATTTTGGGGGTGATCCGGTTCACCGTCTGGATACAGGAATTTTTTAAAGCATTTTTCATTCAACACTGTGACATACAGCCATTTTCAACATGTGCGCAGGCGCAATGGAGGGCGCTGGTCGTCGTGTCTGCAACACAAACTCTGCGTTCTTCAACGTTTTAGGCACAAAAGGACGCGGAAAACACTGCTGGCCTGGGCCCGCCAGCGTGCCTGTGTTTGCGCGCAACTGCAAAACCTCACACGGGCAGCTGTCCGCCGACGGATTTTTTGGCAGAAATTCCCCGGCCAGCCATAGGAGCTGCGCATTTGGCAGAAATTCACCGGCCAGCCATAGGCGCTGCGCAAAAACGAGCTCTCTGCCAGCGAAGCTTCTAAATTCTCGTTTGCCGTGGAGCGCAACCCCCCAAAAAATAATATTGTAGCGAACTCAATATGAGCACCCTACTTGGCTTGCCAAGTGGGTTGACCCTATTGGCGACACAGGTAGAGTGTGGGACTCTGGAGCGGGAGGTGTGAGTTCGAACCTCCCGGTGGGACGTCGCCATGTCGAGCAGCACGTTGCAATATAATATAAAACCCACGGCAACCTGTCTACCCAATTTGCATCCGTCAGTGGAGGAGATGGACACAACAGCAACACTTCAGTTTATTACCTCCGCCAAGGAGGCAATGCTTTTACTACTGAACCACTAATCCTATCACTATCACATTGATTGTCATTGATTAATTGTGTGTTTATTGCACTGTCCCTGTCAAATAAACAAATAACCATTGTGAATCCAATTGCTAGTCATATGTTTACATGCTCAAGGAATCTGAAAACGTACACACAAACACTGTATGGGGGGAATTGTGGCGCTTGGCGGAGGTCTGCGCTCTCCGAGTGCTTTTCTAGTTATTATTATTATTATTATTATTTACCCGTTCCAGAGCACTGGAGAGCCAGACTCAGACAAAAGCTGTCAGAAAGAGCCAGTGTGTTTTCTCTCCATAAATGGGATGTGGGACTTGCAAAAGGGGTTGAGCATCATGTTCGATTATCAGATACAAGACCTTTTCGAGAACGGTCACAGAGATTAGCTCCAGCAGACATTGAAGATGTACACAAGCACCTGCAAGATCTTCTGAAGGCTGGCATTATCAAGGAGTCTCGTAGCCCCTATGCTTCTCCAATAGTTGTAGCTAGAAAGAAGAATGGCAGCATTAGAATGTGTATAGACTACAGAACACTGAACAGTCGAACAGTGCCTGTTTATATAAGTCCCACTCCCCGCATTGACTATGCACTCGATTGCCTGACAGGGGGTAGGTGGTTTTCTGTGTTAGATCTAAGGTCTGGTATCACAGGTGCACCTGCGATGTTTCAATGATTGATGGAAAGAGCCGTAGGGCACATGAACCTTCTCCAGGTATTGGTTTACCTGGATGACCTGATAGTTTTCGGGAGGTCCTTAGAGGAGCATGAAGAGAGGCTTCTCAAAGTATTAGATTGACTTGAAGAGGTGGGACTAAAGCTTTCTCCAGACAAGTGCCAGTTTTGCCAACCAAAGGTAAAATATGTGGGGCACATATATATCCACAGACAGCATTGCCACCAATCCCGAAAAAGTGAAGGCCATCATCAACTGGCCTCGCCCTACAGATCTGAAGTCTTTGAGATCTTTCCTGTGATTCTGCGGGTATTACAGGCGGTTTGTGGTGAACTACTCAGCAATTGTCAGACCTCTCACCGAACTCACCAAATGTCATGGATCTCCCCGTGCACTTTTACGCAGCGCATGGAGAGGGAAGAAGTGACGGAGGACTTACATGCAGGGTTACACCACAACACATTTATTAAAGCAATGACTAACAGTTCCCCAAAAGGTGAAGACGAACAAAAATACAAAGAAACACTTACAATGGATGTTCCCAGGCTGGCATCACCCAGCGAATGCATAAGGAGAAGTAATTAACCATGATGGTGTCCCCGAGCCGACATCACTCACGGGACACAGCAGAATCCACGGCTAAAGTGGAAGTGGCTAACCCTTCATCGCACACAGCAAACACAACTATGTACATAAGTAGACAATACAATGACCCAGCAATGCGTGACCGGCAAAAGGCTGCTTAAGTACACACATTGCTGGTGATGGTGAAATTGCGAGCACCTGGGCGAGAGCACAGAGATGGCAAACGGGAGTGGGAACAGCTGGCAATAATGAGTGAGGGGGTATGGTCGGACTGGTAGGCTGTCAACCAGCGCTCACAGAAGAGTGAGCCCAAGAGAGAGCTGCCTCACAGCTGCTGGCCAGAGAGCAGTGGCTAAGGATAGGGAAGCAACACTGAAATACATAATAAACACATACACAACGGCACTTCGACCCACAGGGAGGTCAGGACTGAGCTGGGGAAGCCAAGCCAGCTCGGCTCCTGACAGAGCCCCCCTCTCAAGGGGTGGATTCCCAGACACCCAAGGTAACATCCCGAGGGCCCCCCCCCCCCCCAGCAGAAACAACAACACGAACCCGGATGGGAGGTAGGGGGAACAGGAAAGGAGGGAAAACCTGTGGGCCCAGGGCCCACAATTAACCCTCCCCCAAGTCCAAAGGCATGGAGGCTTGGGAGGCCGCCCAGAGTCCCATGCCCAGCAGGCAGTCCAGCGAACAGAGTCCAGTGGCCTGCCGGAAAACCTGGGCCATCTGAACCAGACACTCTGTCCCTCCAGCGGTCGGCCAGCGCTGTTAAGCCACCAGGGCCGGTGGGGTGAAGCAGGAAGCAGCCTGCCCACTGGGAGGCTCACTGGTGGGTGACTGGACTGTAGGAAGGGGACCTCCACAGCATTGGACAGGGAGGCGAAGGGGGCCACAGTGTCCTCAAACTGACCCGCAGCACTCTCGGTGGACTCCGGCTGGAGCCATGTAGCACCCGCAGTGGACTCCGGCTGGAGCCATATAGCACCCACGGTGGACTCTGGCTGGAGCCATGTAGTACCCGCGGTGGACTCCGGCTGGAGTCTAGTAGCACCCGCGGTGGCTCCTGGCTGGAGCTCTGCAGCACCTGCGGTGGAGCCCGGTTGGGCCCCTGCTGCCCCCACGGCGAGCGGGCCATCCCACAGGAGCACCAGGCTGAGGAGGCGGTCGATGGGGGGAACCCTGATGACCCTGGCAGGAGGAGCTGGAGCAGCGGCGTCCTCCGCAGGTCAGACCGGACCCACGACGACCTCTGGTGACGGTGCACCCTCTCCGGCAACCCTACACTAAGGATCAGTGACAGCAGGAGAAGAAAGGTGGTTAGGGTTGCCAGCAGCAGCGGAGCCCAGCGAAGTGAGTTCAGATGCAGCAGAGGGCTGCACCTGACTCTTCTCCCCAAGAGCCAGGCAAGATCTCTCAAATACAGACATAAGGATTACAAGGGAGAGAACTTGCCTGAGCTGGAGCTCCACCGCCAACCAGGATTCTGTCGAACTTGACGATGTGATCCCGGGCTGGAGCTGGATGAGATGGAACAGGAGCAGGCGTCACACTCTGGCGGGAAGCAGGAAGAATGGAGCCCCAGGAGCACTCCCCCTTCGGCGCGAGCTCGGTCTTCTTAGGGGAATTTCTCACCCCTTTGCTTCAACCACGCTGCAGCACTGCCAACCGGGTGATCCTCTCCATTCCCTCTGCATGCCGAGCGAGCTGAGGGCACCGCCGGAGCTCTACCTCCACCAAACCTATGTACCAGAGTATGTCCTCCGGGGTGGAATATTCGCTTGTCAATCAGCCCATCAATGTCCATTAACGCTCGGCAGCATTCCCATCCCAGGCTCAAAGGATAACTCTGGCCCACTGAATCTATAGCCAACTCCAACACAGGTGGGTGAAAAACACAGTCCAGAAAGAAAAAGTGATGTGAGGGTGCGTGGTCGGACCGGCAGGCTGTCAGCCAGCGCTCACAGAAGAGTGAGCCCAAGAGAGCTGCCTCACAGCTGCCGGCCAGAGAGCAGTGGCTAAGGATAGGGAAGCAACACTGAAATACATAATAAACACATACACAGCGGCACTTAGACCCACAGGGAGGTCAGGACCGAGCCGGGGAAACCAAGCCAGCTCGACTCCTGACACCAAAGGGTATACCCCCACTCAGAAAGGCCAACGTCCAAACAAAGAGAAGTTGAAGATCAACCTGAAAGAGTCTGAGCCACTTGGAGACTGGTGGAATCAAGCTTGCACCGATGCTTTCCATCAAATCATTCAGTGTCTCATTAATGCGCCAGTCCTTGCATTTGCAGATGCCAACAAGCCTTACATCTTCCATACAGACGCCAGCTTGAAAGGGCTTGAGGCTGTGTTGTATCAAGAATTCCCAGAAGGACTCCTACCAGTGACTTTTGCAAGCCAAAGAGTGAGTGCCACTGAACAGCATTACCCACTCCATCAGCTTGAGTTTTTAGCTCTTAAGTGGGCAATTGTGGATAAATTCCACTATTACCTGTATGGAGCCAAGTTCACCGTCCGAACGGACAATAATCCACTTACATATGTGCTAACAACAGCCAAGCTTAATGCAACCGGACACAGGTGGCTTGCAGCTTTAGCAACATATGACTTTAACATCCAATACTGGCCCGGCAAAGCCAACACTGATGCCGACCTGCTGTCCAGAAACATTGCTGAAGAAATTGAGAATGAAAAATGGGAGGAGATACCTCAGAGCGGTGTGAAATCAGTCTGTCAGAGGATCTGTATAACAGCCATCTGCACCACCACCCAGATACGTCGATCAACTGGGCACATCCCCTGAGTGCATCCCTGATGCATTTGCTTTTCCTACTCACCTTGACCTGCTTTCCTTGAGGCAGCTGTCCAAAGCTGACCAGAGAGAAGCGCAACAGAATGATGATGTCATAAGGAAGGTAACGGAAGCCATCAGCAAGGTAAATGGCCAAATGACAAAGAGACAAATACTGAGCTGAGTCTGTTCAAGAGAGAAAAAGACCATCTTGTGATGAAAGATGAACTACACAGAAAAAGCCAGAAACCCTCCAGAGAGCAAATAACCCAGCTCATACTACCTGCTGAGTTCCAGGAGGCTGTCCTGCAATCCCTACATGATGACATGGGTCATTTAGGAGTGGAGCAGATGACAGACCTTCTGCGGAGTAGGTTTTATTGGTCCAAGATGGCTTTAGATGCTGAACAGTACCTCAAGGACTGTGGAGAATGTATCATGCGCAAAACCCTTTTCAAGAAAGCTGCACCCCTGCACCAGATTGTGAGCAGTGGTCCTACGGACCTGGTATGCATAGATTTTCTCTCCATGGAACCAGACTCGAAAGGCATCAGTAATGTACTGGTTGTGACAGATCATTTTACACGTTATGCACAGGCATACCCAACCTGAAACCAGAAAGCCCTCACTGTAGCAAAGATACTGGTGGAAAAGTACTTTGTGCATTATGGTCTGCCAAGCAGAATACATTCTGACCAGGGAAGAGACTTTGAAAGTCGGTTGATACAAGAGCTCTTGATGATCCTAGGGATACGGAAATCCCAAACAACACCATATCATCCGCAAGGGGACCCTCAACCTGAAAGGTTTCAACCGTACTTTGCTGTCAATGCTTGCAACCCTGGGGCATGAAAAAAAACAAAAAACGTTTGTGGAGTCAGCATATTCCCTATGTTGTCCATATCTACAACAGTACAAAATGTGATGCAACAGGATATTCCCCTTATCTACTGATGTTCGGCAGAGAAGCTAGGCTGCCCGTAGATCTTTGCTTTGGCATGTCAGCTGACGGAACTGGAGTCAGACACCATTCGCAATATATGGAGAAGCTGAAGGGAGATCTGCAAAAGGCCTATGAGCTCGCCAGGAAATCAGCAGATAAATCACACCAGAGAAACAAAAGAGCCTATGACCAGAAAGTACATTTCCAGACTACTGACACAGGTGACAGAGTACTTCTCCAAAACCTGGGGCTGCAAGGAAAGCATAAGCTCGTAAGCTGCTGGCGCTCTGTGCCATATGTTGTAGTTGGAAAGCTACCTAATTTATCAGTTTACCTATAGAAATCTGAAGATGGGAAAGGAGAGGGGAAAACCATGCATAGAGATTATCTCTTACCCATAAGTCAGTCCATCAGAATGCCAGGGGGCAAAGTTCATGACAAATCACCTGTGAAGCCAAAGACTCGTCAACAAGTAAAGAACGGACACCCAAGAAAGACTGAAAGCACAACCGAAATGGAACCAGAAGATGCCAAATCATCTTCAGACATGGAGTATGAAATTCCTAATAGATCCCATGGAGAATATCTGCATAAGCTCTTGCCCCAAAGAACCTATGACGAACATGCCAATGGATCCAATAGTGACCATGAGCCTTCTGTCAATGATTCAAGTGAAGACGAGGAAGTGGTCTCTGTTCCAGATGATGATGGGAAACCTGAAGAAGTCACTGATCAGGGAGACCAACCCACTCCTGATGACCAGCCTGAAGAGAAGTCAGAAGATGATGATGCCAGTGTCCACCCACTGACTCTAATCTTTCTGACTCTGAACCAGCTCAAGGAGACTATAAAACACCTGTTAGTACTCCTAAAGCTAAATTTAAGTCTTCCGCAAAAATGAATAGCGATCCTAGAACCAGAACTAGTTCTAAAAGACAACCAAAACCTGTAATCCGTCTGACTTATGATGAACCTGGAAAGGCTAGAGATCAGCCAATTACCATCATTCACAAAGGAGCTATTATTAAACTAGGATGTTAGATCTTAGTCTGGTATCCTTCTTATCCATGTATGTCTTAGTTGTCCCATGAGGACATGCAGACAGTTAGAAGGGGGAGGATGTAGCCCTTTGAAAAATAGACTATATAGTTCATTGATTCATAAATAGAGGTTAATAAAAAGAAAGTACAGCATGTTCATTAACCAAATAAATAGCAGTTAAAAACTGTTAAAAGTATTCATGGTTTGATATTTCATATAGTGTACTAAGTTTGGAATTTCATGACTGGGGTCATGTGTTTTATTATTTACGTAATGTGAAATGTGCTTTGTTTTTATACTAAGTTCTTAAAGCTGGAAATATTGTAAGAATATTTAATTTTCTACACATTTGCAAAAGAAATGGGAATGTATGTGTTGTGTGTGTATGTGTGTATGAGAGGCAGTGCCCGCCCCTAGGGTGGCGTGAGGTTGGCATGGCCCTCTTGTATAAAAACCCCAGTTATATTAATAAAGTTGAGACTTGTTCGATGCATGAAGTCTCGCCTCCGACTCCTTCATTTTAAGACATAACATTTGGCAACGAGGAATATAATGGATAGCGCGTTCGGAAAGACTTCCACTGTCTCCAAGAGACGGGGCGAGTTTATGTGCCGTATACAGCGGACGGGCGAGTCCCTTCAGTCATTTATATCGGAGCTACATAGCCTAGCTAGGAAGTGCAAGTTTGGAGTGTTAGAGCACAGGCTCGTGGGGGACAAACTAGCCCATGGCACCAGCGACGCTTGGCTGAAGATGACACTAAGAACAGCTAAGTTGCCACTATCACTGGAGGAAGTGCTGGACTTGGTGGAACGAAGGGAGTCCATGGCCCTACGCAAGCTAACGGCTAAAGCTAGCGAGGGGCCAACCGCGTGCGATTTCCCGCCGAGAGCGGAGGTTTACATGCTAGCTGAGCAGCTGGTTGTGGAAGCTACACAGTGGGAGTGCAAGACCATGAAGGCTGAGGGCCCTGGGGAAAAGCAGCAGCCGCAGGACACAGAGGCGGCGCAGCAGGACGCCTGGAGCAAGAGTGCCGGGAGCAGTGACGAGGCGTCGCGGTCGGGGGATATGGCCGACGAGAACGGTGCTGAGAGCCCAGAGGGAGAGTAGCCGCATACGGACAGCAAGTCGACGCAGCGGGGAACTTGGGATGAGGGTGCCTGGGTCGGACAGTGGAGCCGACGGGGGTGACGCTGAGGGCCCAGAGGGACAATAGCCACAGCTGGACGCGGTGACAGTGCAGCAGTGCACCGGGACCAAGAGTGCTGGATGCAGCGGCGGGGTACCTGGGCCGGAGAATGAGACCGACAGGGGTGACGTCGTGAGCCCCGGAGGTGAGCAGCAGCAGCCCTGCACCATAGAGTTCTGGCAGTGCTTTAGTGCCGGTGCCCCATGCGCCTGAGACGAGGGCGCTGGGTGGTACAGCGAGGCGCCCGAGGCTGCATGCGGCGCCGACGTGAGTGTTTTGGTTCTTCCTGAAGTGCGGCCACTGGGGGCCAGAGTGTCTGGAGCCATGGTGGAGGTGAGGAAGACAGTCGTGAACAGTTCGGCAGGTGCAAAGAGATGGCGCACCGGAGAATGGCACAAGCTGAGAGGGAAGAGGCCCCTTATGGCGGGAGAAGACAATTTCGCCAGGGAGGGGGTCTTCAACATTGGGGGTGGATGGCAGCCGGGTGTACAGATGCCATGGGGCTGTCCTGGGCCTCCGTGGCAGTGTAAAAGATTGTGGCTGCCAAGAGACGTTGAGGTCACTTAAATTATTGTGTAAATATGTAAATATATCAATATTTGTGTGTGTGTGTGTGTGTGTGTGTGTGTGAGTGAATATATGTGTTGTATATATCGTTTGCTGGTGTGCATGGGAGTGAGTGAATGTATGTATAATATGGGATTATTTTGTATTTTCAAGGACAGGGTCCATTTTAGTTGTTTTGGTGTGAATGTGATAGGTTGTTTTATTGCAGTTTATTGTTCCCCGGGTTCTTAGTACGTGACTCGGGTTCTAAATTTGGGTGGTTTTTATTGGTGTGTGTGATTTCCCATTTTCTAAGGGGGGAGGGAATGTTGTGTGTGTATGTGTGTATATGAGAGGCAGTGCCTGTTCCTAGGGTGGCGTGAGGTTGGCACGGCCCTCTTGTATAAAACCCCCAGTTATGTTAATAAAGTTGAGACTTGTTCGATGCATGAAGTCTCACCTCCGACTCCCTCATTTCAACACATAACAGTATGGGGGTTTTTTTTGCATTGTTTATTTTCTAAGCCAGTGAGAAGTGAGCTTAAGGTCAAGGGTTGGCTGGAAAGGGGCGTGACGTGGGGTGAACAAAAATGGAGAATGGAGAGAAAAAAAAAGAAGGAAAAGGGAGAGAATGAGGGAGAGAGCAAGCGGCCCATGACAGGAATGTGCTGGTGGTAGAAGCTAGCAACTGGGGAAATACATGGCCAATGTGTTTCTGGAGCTTTGGAAGTGATATAGTTACAAGGGTGCACAACGAGTGAGCTCTGTACGTTATTATATTGGATGGTGGGACTGTGTTGAACAATTTATTCCAAAAGAGGAGTAGCAGTTCGGGAGTCCGCCATCCTGCTCAGCCTAACGGGAAACAAAGAAAGCTTATCCTACCAGACTGTGTGTGGACTGTATGCCTGCTAACACGGTGAGCTGAAGATGTCTGCATAACCTAGAAGGGACATTAACCTGGTCCTGACATTTCTGTGTTTGGGAGAGAAGACTGCACTGGATTCCAGGGAGGGGAGCTGTACACACGCTGATGCCCGTGGACCCCGTGAGTTGCCCAAATCGTTTCTAGTCCAGAGGGAAGGCGCCGCCATTACGCGTTGGATACCACGCACGTACGTTTTGCGCCAGGCCTGCAACGCTTGACTGTGGGGTATTCAGAATATATTTTTGCCGTCTTTAAGTTTCCTTTAATTAAGGTTTAAAGGGCCCATTTTCATTTTCTATTATTTGTTTGTTTGTTTGTTTTTTGAAGTTGTGACCATTGAAATATTGTAAAGCTGTGATTTATTTTAATAATTCAAGTACTGACATTTCTGCTTGATTTAAGTCTGAAAGAGAACATTTGAAAAATGATTAATTATTTGGATGTTTAAAAGGTGAAAGAGTCTTGCTATATACCTGTTTTTATTCAAAACTGAAAGACAAAGTACCACAACATTAACGGCAGAGATACTACTTTATTTAAAGAACTCAGGATAGCCACCTCTGTTAATGCAAAGGGGCGCTAGATACATAAGGGAGGAGTCGGCCATGTTATGGTCTCTTTGGTAACTTGCCCTCAGTAGGGACAGTTAGGAGCTAAACGCTCATTCACGTGCTCTGTATTATTAAGCATTATTGTAATAAAGTTTGTGTTCACACCAGCACCACTCAGTGCATTACTCTGGGTTTCCAGACATAACACAGACATACTACTCTGAATCCAGCTTTAGTGTCTAGAAGTCATTGTTGCCAGTGTTGCCAGATTTTGGGAGAGAAACAACCAACCAGCTCTATGGAAACAAGCCCAAAAAAAGCCCAACAGGCAACCTACCACATCTATCTATAAATGCACGAAATGTGTGTGTGTGTGTGTCTGTCTGTCTGTCTGTTTGACTGTTCCATGCATATCTCTTGAACTGTTCGTCAGACAAAAGTGCTTTGCTGAGGTTACGAGGGTGTGCATCCCTGAGTATGGAGTCTCTCAGTCAAAATATGCAATTTTTATCAATAAAAGTTTAACCACCGCTCTGTCTCTTCATGTCCTTCAGTATGTGTGGGGTTTCTGATTGACTCCGTGCTGACTGGATAATACGCAGCATCACGGTCATGCTGATTGGATAATACACAGTATCACGGCCGTGCTGACTGGATATTATGTGGCGTCACGACCATGCTGATTGAATAATATGCAGCATCATGACCATGCTGATTGGATAATACAAAGCGTCATGACCAGTCAGTCACCACAGCGCTCAGTTTAGTTTGGTTTATTGGTTAATTTGTCAGGGACCATGTGTTATGTCGTAACTTGTAGACAAGGAGAACGCCAGGAGTGGAGCTGAACACTTACTGTAATACTGAATCTCAGTGCAACCTGACCGGGCATGCAGCCACTGGCAGAGGTAAGACATAAGAGACCGCCCCCCTACCTGCAGCCCCTCTTATACCACTGGAGCTGGTGGTACCGGAAACCAGAGCTGCCACTCCATACCACACAAATAAGAGCTCCAACATAAACAGTATATGAACCATAAACAACTACATAATATCCCCCCACCGTAGAAAAATGCAAAACACACACACCATTAGCCCACCCCAATTTGGAACCCGAATCATCCGCTAAACATAACTAAAGTAAAACTCACCAAAAGGGGCCTATTACATTCACACAAAACAACTAAAATTAGGGGGGACGGGTAGACTGCCATCCTACCCCCACATGGCGAGGTAGGTTATTCTGCCGCCTATGCTATATAACAGTCCAGTAAAAAAAAAAAAAAAACTACTGCCGTGTCTCCTATATAATATAAAATACCAAAACAATCCCCAAAACTATTAACACAGAACAAAGTTTAACAAATAGAACACATCCATCACTCGGTGAGGATGATCCATGCCCCCCCCCCACCCAATCCATCACCATCTGTCCGCCCCTGGAGGCAGTCTGCTTCCCAGACCACAGCTGGTCGCCTCAATCCCGAAGCATCTTCTCCTCCACACCTCCGAGCGCTCCATTTGTCTGGGGCTGTGCCTTTCAGCCTTCCTCGGGGCACGCCGTAGCTCATTAGGATGGCGCCACGAGCCATCCAACAGCAGAAGATAACCATCATGCCGCACATCCGTCACCTGCAGCTGACCCTGGTACCGCTCCATCTTCCGCTTTTCCCTCACCCGCCCAAACTCAGTCCGCGACTTCAAGCGGGGCCTTGCACGGCCTGCGGTGTTTCCACCTGGCATTCTCTCCTCCAGTGCCACCCGGTCCTGCCCCAACCAGTTGTAGATCCGCTGCTGACCCCACCCTTGTGGCCAACCGTCCTCCTCCATAGTCGTAAAGTGGCGCTAAGACACATCCAATCCTGTAGTGGGGAAAACATTCTCTAACCGTAGCTCAATTCAGCACCGAACTCTCCGCTCCCATGTCGACCAGCATTGGTACCGGAACTCCATCCAGAACCACCATGCAGCGTGTGCGCCCACAGGTACTCGGGTACACCGTGTGTATCGCTGTCGGGGTGAGAGGAGTTGAATTCCTGCACGGGCTCTCCTGCTCTGCTGACTGGCATACTCTTGTGAAGTGGTGTAGAGGGCCACATTTTCCACAGCGCTTCCCCTCTTGCTGCACACTCTCTAGCCTTATAGTGGTGCTTCATGGACCCACAACCCATACACCTGGTCTTCCCTGGGGCAGACCTCATCCGTGCAGCGTTGGCCTCCTTCACGTCATCCTTGATGATCCCATCGCTGTCCGGGTCCACTACCTGCACAGCCATGGGGGATCTTGAATTTCCCAGTGAAAGGTGCTTGCTTAGCTCTTGAGTTAGCTTGTCCGCTACTTCCAGCTGTAGCGCCAACTCAACAGCCCTAGTCAGCGTCAACTCACCCAGGAATGAGAGCAGCTTGGAGCGGACAGCAGCACAGTTGGTGTGTTCCACCACCTGGTCGCGAACCATTTCTTCCTCCAACGGCCCGAACTGGCATTCAGCGGCCAACTGCCTTAAGTCTGACATGAACCGCTGGATGGATTCACCTACCTATTGGCGGCACTGTCTGAACTTAATCCGTCTTATGATGACGTTGTCTGGCACCCTAAAATGGCAGGCCATTAACTCGACCCCTTGTTCGTAATTGTCTGCGTCTCCAAGCGTGCCCAAAATTCTCTGTCCCTCCATTCCTAGGTTGTGTACCAACAACGCACGAGCCCTCAGCTTCTCCATTCATTCCAGGTCCAACACCACCATGTATGTCTGAAAAGCCTCGTACCACCGAGGCCACAATACTAGCAGTTCCTCCGGGAGCTCCAGGAATGGCTGAATAGGTGCTCCACACACCTCCATGTGTTTACCTCTCGTCGCCAAATGTTATGTCGTAACTTGTAGACGAGGAGGATGCCAGGAGTGGAGCTGAACACTTCTTTATTATAATACTGAATGCAGCCGTTGGCAGAGGTAAGGTGGAAGAGACCACCCCCCACCTGCAGCCCTCTTATACCACCGGAGCTGGCAGAACCGGAAGCCGGAGCCGCCACTCCGTACCACACAAATAAGAGCTCCAACATAAACAGTATATGAACCATAAACAACTACATAATACCATGTACAGAAAAAAAAATTCAACACAAGGTAAAGATTCTCTGTACCGGATTATAGCATTCTCACTAATTTCCATCTGTAGGGTCTGAGGCAGGTAGGAAGATAAGATAGATAAACAGCACATATAGAAAGCAATTCAAGTCAGGTTTCAGAAACTTTTGACCCTGAAACAAGCAGAGAGTAAGTTTAAAAGGTAAAAAGATAAGAGAAACAGCACACATAAAAACAATTTAAGAGTGCACTTTCAAATCCCATTTAAGGGAGACAGTCAATGCTTCGCAAACAAAAAAAGGAAGCGAAAAGCGACAAATTTGACAAGAAAGACAGAATAGTGAAGATGTAATGCCTAAAAAATTATACTATAATGCTGCCGTAGTTGCGTACGTCTAAAGGATATTCAGGGAATGCCAGCGGGGACCCGGGGTCTGCCTAAGTGTTGGAGAGGCAGCATGCGGAACGCGGTCCTTCGCAGGGAGCAAGCCCAGCCCGCCCGGTCAGTGGTAGACAAGAGTCCCTTTGCAGGATCACGACTCACTGTCGCCAGTGGCCCTCCTCTTGATGTGCTCACACAGCTATCTAAAAATTAAAGTTCATATTAATACCACGACTGTGGAACAGAATGCCCAAATCAACTGCATATCATATGCGGCCACATGCATGGTTTGACTAAATGACGACCATCACCAAACTGGACACAAAAACACTCAAATAACGAAATGAATACTTTTTATTTAAACTAGTGCATGCCTGTAGAAAGCAAGTATTCTTGTCTGAAAACAGGTAGACCAATTAGGCTTTACAAGCCCAAATGCAGGCTGTGTTTGAAAGTGGAATTGTCATGGGCAGTGAGAGCGCACCCCTCTCCCCCAGTCGCACGTTCACAAACTCATCACTGCACCTGAAGTAGAGGACACACCTGCGCCCGCTCATCAGCCAGTGTATAGACCGAACATCAGACAGTGGCAAAGCAAGGGGCGGTGGAGTGATAATGTATGTTAACAACAACTGGTGCAGACCGGGACATATCACTGTTAAACAACAACACTGCAGCAAAGACATCGAGTTGCTAGCTGTTAGCATGCGGCCTACATATCTCCCGAGGGAATACTCAGACGTGATCTGCATTGTTATTTATGCAAATCCGACGGCGAACGCTGGGACAGCGCGTGACGTCATCCACTCAGTAATTGGCAGGCTGCAGACAGAACACCCAGATGCTCTTCTCCTCATCTCAGGCGATTTCAACCATGTTTCACTATCTCCCATTCTACCCACATTTACCCAGTATGTCACATGCCACACCAGAGACAATAAAACACTGGACTTATTCTACACAAACACTAAGGAGGCGTACACCTCATCACAACTCCCCCCACTCGGGAGATCGGATCACAGCTTGGTTCATCTCCGGCTGGTGTACAAACCCCTAGTGCACAGACAACCTCCGGCCATGCGCACAGTGAAGTTATGGTCTGAGGAGGCAATGGACGCTCTAAAGGGCTGTTTTGAAACCACCGCCTGGGAGCAGCTCTGCGATCCACATGGTGAGGACATCGATGGCATCACTCACACCATCACGGACTACATCAGCTTCTGTGTGGACAACACCGTTCCCACCAAGACCATACGGTGTTGCTCAAACAACAAACCCTGGATCAACCCTGAGATAAAAACACTTCTGAGAGAGAAGAAGAGGATCTTCAGGTCGGGGAACAGGGAGATGCTGAAGTCTGTACAGAGGGAGCTGAGGAGAAAGATCAGAGAAGGCAAGGACAGCTTCAGGAAGAAGATGGAGGACAAGCTGCAACAGAGCGACATCGGTGGGGTCTGAAGAAACTTTAAAATCATCTCTGGGCTCCAGAATACCTCCCCCCAGGCCACGGGGGGCAGAGAGTGGGCGAACAATCTGAATCTGTTTTTCAATAGGTTTGACCAACCGCCCTCCCCCCTGACTGCACAACAACCACTACTGCCTCTAAAGACATCAAGTCCTGCTGCCCACTCCCCACTCCACCAACACCCCCCCACTCTCAACACACAGCCCCCCAACCTGACCCTCACTAAGACCCAGGTGAGGACGGAGCTGAGGAAGATCAAGGCGAGGAAGGCGTTGGGACCGGACGGCATCAGCGCAAAGCTCCTCAAGTCCTGTGCAGACCAGCTGTGTGGGATTGTGGAGTATATCTTCAATCTGAGCCTGAAGCTGGGGAGGGTACCACAGCTGTGGAAAACATCTTGTGTGGTACCTGTACCAAAGACTTCCCACCCCAAAGATCTGAACAGCTACAGACCAGTGGCCCTGACGTCCCACATAATGAAGACCCTGGAGAGACTGCTCCTTGCTCACCTCCGCCCCCTGGTGGGACCAGCGATGGATCCACTCCAGTTCGCCTACCAGCATGGCATTGGGGTGGAAGATGCGGTGATCTTCCTCCTTCACCGTTCTCTGTCCAACCTGGAGAAGCCCGGGAATGCGGTGAGGATCATGTTCTTTGACTTCTCCAGTGCTTTCAACACCATCCAACCGATGATCCTGAAGGACAAGCTGCTGTGCGCAGGGGTGGACCAGCACCTGTCATCATGGATCCTGGACTACCTCACAAACCGGCCTCAGTTTGTGAGAACCCGGGACTGTGTGTCCGACATGATCATCGGTAGCACAGGGGCCCCCCAGGGAACGGTTTTGGCTCCCTTCCTGTTCACCCTCTATACTGCAGACTTCTCACACAACACAACACACTGCCATCTACAGAAGTTCTCTGACGACTCTGCGATCGTTGGCCTCATCTCCAACGGAGATGAAGCTGAGTACAGAGGGCTTATCCAGGACTTTGTGGACTGGTGCCATCGGAACTGCCTTCAGATCAACGCAAGGAAAACTAAGGAGCTGGTGGTGGACTGCCGCAGTCAAGGACAACCCCTCACAGCACCAGTAAATATACAGGGAACAGACATCGAGATGGTGACATCCTACAAGTACCTGGGTGTTCATCTGAACAATAAACTAGACTGGTCACACAATACTGACGCACTCTACAAGAAGGGACAGCGCAGGCTGTTCCTACTGAGGAGATTCTGGTCTTTTGGTGTACAAGGGGTGCTGCTGAAGTCATTCTATGACACGGTGGTGGCATCAGCCCTCACTTTTGCAGTGGCATTACAGCAGCCGATAGGAAGAGACTGAACAAACTGATCAAGAAAGCTAGCTCTGTCCTGGGGCAGCGCCTTGACCCAGTGGAGGAGATAGGAGAGAGAAGGATGGTGGCTAAACTGTCATCTCTGCTGGAGTCCGAGTTCCACCCTATGCAGGACATACTGAATGCACTGAGGAGCTCATTTAGCAGCAGACTACATCATCCTAGGTGCACAACCGAGAGGTTTCGCAGGTCCTTCCTACCTACGGCTGTCAGACTGTACAACCTAAGCAGGGCTGCTCGCAGAGATAGCAAAAAGACGTGACAACCTAATAGTACTGAATGCAAAAGATGCAATAGACTTACACAATGGAACAACTAGGAAAATACCGGTCGCTATGGAGGGTGAGAATATGTATGGGTGCATAATCATAGCATGTAGGATAACTAAGTAGACGGTTGTGCTGTTTCATTCCATCTAGCTACAATGCTCCACACTGTGTGTTTATATATTTACATATTTACTCCATCTAGCTACAATGCTCCGCACTGTGTGTGTTTATATATCTACATATTTATTCCATCCAGCTACAATGCTCCGCACTGTGTTTATATATTTATATATCTATTCCATCTGGCTACAATGCTCCGCACTGTGTGTCTATATATACTGTATATATATATATATATATACTGTATATACGTATATACTGTATGTATATATATATATATATATATACATGTGTATACTCACTGCTGTTGTTTTTCTCTTGCCTTCTGATTGTTGCTCTGAGTGTTGCTATCCCTGTGCTGTTGCAATCCTGGAATTTCCCCATTGTGCGACTAATAAAGGCTTATCTTATCTTATCTTATCTTATCTTATTTAAGGAGGCCTCCTCCGTGCAGTCAACACTGGCTCGTCTGGGTATACTGCCCTAATTCAGGCAAGCAGGTCGTTTTGTACTAAGCTTAGACACGTCCCCTAACTGTACTCTTTTCTCTCTTTACAGGTTGCTGCCATCGTGCGGGTGTGTCTCAGGACTGCGTGCGCTCTCCTGCCACCTCACCACTGCCACAGCAACAAATCTTCACCCGGTCAGGCACTATCAGCTCATTCCTCCCTACCCTACTGGTTCGTCTATTCCCCGCTGGAGTCCTGCCGGTCCATCCTCGGAGTCCTGAGTAAGTGGCAATTTGGCTCCCCATATTCCCTACTCTGCTCTCCCACTGACAGCTCTCGCTTTCTCCCCACAGGTGGATTGAGTCTTCTGGCGAATGGCTGTTTAATTAACTGTGCGCTGTTTTCTCACATTTAATAAACTGTTGAACATTCCTCCTTGTGTGGTTCCATCCTGTGCTAGCATCATGCATGTGAGCTGTCAGCTTAATCATGACAGGAATACAGAGGTGTAGCCTATATGTAGGCAATCACATGTTAGACTTTGACAAATATAAAAGGGACTGAACAGCACTAAGATTTGATTGTGTGAATATTAATTACAGAATTATTGAAAATGAATGGGACATCCAGTATTAGCGACTGTTTAAGAACCGCTTGTTTATTTGTTTGTCAGATCACTTATTTGATCTTTTATGACATATTCATAGGTGTTGTATCGTGCACGTTGGGGAATGGGAGTTGTTCAGTCATCATGATAATTGTTTTAGTTTATATGTGTAGTTTATAGTCTATCGTCAATAAACTCATGCAGTACTATAACAGGACACATTTACAAATATTTTAGACCCATTCTAAGGGCCTTTTCCACTAGCACGCTTTAGTGCGACACGGGACGGCTCAGCACGCTTTGTACGCTTTTCCACAAGCCCCAACACGGTTTAACAGCCGCGACTCTCAGCCCCGCTGCAGGGCAGGGTACAGCAGTGCTGAGCTGTGCCGTGTTGTGACGTTAACAGACTGGTCGCCGCTGATTGGTCAGGTCGTAACCGGCGCTGATTGGTCAGGTTGTAACCGCCCCTCTCCTCCTCCTCATCTACCAAATCTTCACGACCTTCTCAATAAAGTTTAAAAAAAAAAAAAAAAAAAGAATCTTCACGACCGCCTTTACTCAGCACGCAACCACTGTTGGCGGTTTCTTTTCAGTGTATTGCTGTGCTATTTTCATTTATTCTCTATCAAAAATGGCTTCGCGTAATAAGGGTGGTCCATGGACCAATAAGGACCTGCAGTGTCTGCTCACTGCATTGTCAGACGAACGTATTCAGCGCGAGTTAGACGGAGCCGCCCGGAATGAAAAAATATACCGGGAGGTCTCGACATCGGAGTCCTTTAACGGTGAGTTTTAATTTTTTTTTATTGTGCGTTTTTTCGCAGATATATTCGGTAAGACGCTCAGTTTATTTATGCAATAAAAAAGCTGTTCATTTGTGGATGGATCGCTGCTTTATTGCAGCACACTGCGGACTAAAGCTTTTATTGTAATTATTCATGTGAACAATACGCTGAAATAAGCTTATGTATTCTTGTTAAAAACTATTGTCTTTTCTGTATATATTGCACTTTCGTGCTGTATTTTATTGTGTGCATTTTCCTTGTAGAATCATCCCACGCGTCCGCCGCGACAGCCCGTCCGGATTAATTCAACCGAGCCTTCCTGAACCAGAGCTGGCAGAGACGCCTTCATTCTACCGAGCCTCAGCACTCAGTGGTCGGCGTGTATAAAATGTCGATTAACCTTCATGTTGTGTTGCAAAGTTTTTTTTTATTTTAATATTTTGTATATAATAAAATGGAATTGTTTTGGAAAGTGTGGTTTGTCTGTTATAACACTGAATTATAAAACAGTATAATTACATAGAAATTCCATTGCCTAGTCTGATCAAAATGATGCTGAGGGTCAACCATTGTAAAGGTAATGTAATTTTTAACTAGACCAAAAAAGAAATCTTTTTGTAAGCTTTCTGTTCTTTTTATTGAAATATCATAAAAAATTAGCACCAAGTCAAAGGTACAAGTATATGTAAATTGAATGTTCTATCGGCATTCCAAATTCAGAGATTTACAATACTTTAGAAGGAGTGTAGCATCATCTAAACGGAAAATAATAATACTGTTGTTCCAAACGTTGACCTGAAGGTGAAAAACATGAATTTTTTTAATTCAGTACATCCAAAATGCCCAAGAATGTGGTGTAGTCCAGTGTGCCACCGTCTCATTATTTAATACGAATAAAAACAAGTTTCAGCTCATTATTTCTAGGTCATTTGGCAGTTAATTCAAAACAAAAGTGACTTGTGTTGTTGCAGCTTAATTATGAGATAAAATTAATTGTGAGATAAAACCACAGAGCGAGCAAGGCAATAATCCTTGGATCCTCCATTTTTTGGTCTCGTGTAAATAAGGACTCAGTCGGGTGCGTAACGTCACGGGAGTGTGGCCCCACCTCGCTGAGAATCTGCTGCTGCCCCGCTTCTAAAACCTCCTAACACAAACCATCACAGCACAAGCACAACACCGTGCTAATGGAGACAGAAGCATTCCGAGCCGTACTGAAGTGAATCGAGCCGTACCGAGGTGTGCTGGGCTAGTGAAAAACAGGCTCTAGTGTATCATTTTATACTTTAGGAATATTATAAGTACAAAAATCCCAACATTATTATATACAGCAGAATGACCTGTTTGGCTGCAGCTGTTGCATCAGTGTTGCCCATTTGTCAGTAAATATTTAAATAAAATATTATTTAAATATTGTCAAAGTCTTATGATCCAAGATGGCGCCTACAGTGGTCGCCATGGTGCTTCGCTGCACTTTTTTTTGTTTGTTTTTGTTCGTCAATTGTGTGTCTGCCTGCTCTTACACCCGTGAAGAGCTACTAAATATCAGGACTTTCATTCCCACGGACCTACTCCCAGTTTTTTTGGCTCCTGCCGCCGATCTGGTTCACTTTTTAGCCCAAAAAGTGAGACGGTGAAAGAGAGGAAGACGAGTGGGCACCCTCGTGCGGCTTCGCAGGAGAGGCACGCGCATGGCTTGGCCTGGAATATTTCTGTCCAACGTCAACTCTCTTTATAACAAGGTAGATGAACTGAGACTGCTGATGCGATTTAAGGACCTCTCCACCTCGTGTGCCCTCTGCTTCACTGAGACCTGGCTCAAGGAAAAGACACCGGACAGCGTGCTCCTCCTCGAGGGATTTCAGCTGTTTCGTGCTGTCCGAGACACGGGGCTCTCCGGCAAGACCACAGGCGGAGGAGTGGTTACATCAACAGGAGCTGGTGCTTCCATGTAACTGTGATCTCCCAACACTGTTCTCCCGCTCTGGAATATTTATTCATCAACTGCAAGCCATTTTATTCCCCGCGTGAGTTTGCTTCATTCATCCTGGCTGCTGTTTATGTCCCGCCCGACGTGGACGTGCGCGAGGCTCAGCGCCCGCTCGCGGATCCCATTCAGCAAGCGGAGCGGACTTTCCCAGACTCTCTGGTTATTGTGGTTGGCGACTTTAACCAGAGCAACCTGAACCACGAACTCCCCCGATACAAACAGTTTATTAAATGCCCTACCAGAGGAGAGAACACGCTGGATCACTGTTACACTACAGTTAAGGACGCATATCGCGCTGTTCCCCGTGCTGCACTCGGACTATCTGATCACGTGATGGTCCACCTGATTCCCACATACAGACAGAGACTGAAGCTCACTAAACCTGGTGTGAGCACTACAAGGAAATGGACCAGTGAAGCTGGGGAGAAGCTGAGCACGTGCTTGGAAATAACTGACTAGGACATGCTTAAAGGAGCCACGCATGATCTGGATGAGTACACGGACACTGTGACCTCATATATCCTCTTTTGTGAGGAGAGCATTCTTCCATCGCGCACCAGGGTGAGTTACTCCAACGACAAGCCCTGGTTCACAGCTAAGCTCAGACAGATCAGGAAGGAGAAGGAAGCAGCGCTGAAAAGTGGAGACAGGGACTGCTACAAGGAGGCCAAATACCGGTTTAGGAGAGAGCTGAGGAGAGCTAAATCTGTGTATTCTGAGAGACTCCTGCAGCAGTTCACTGCTAACGACTCTGCTTCTGTGTGGAGAGGACTGAGGCAAATCACCAACTATCGGCCTCAGGCTTCTAAAGGACAGGATGACAAAGCCCTTTGTCAAAGACTGTCCCAACACTATGCCCGTTTTGACACCTCGTCAGCTGTGTCCAACTCCCCCCCTCCCCCCAGCGCCACTGCCTCCATGGTCCCCACTTCATCAAAGGCGGCCCCCCCTCCTCCCCCCCTGCCCTTGCCATCAGTGAGCAGGACGTGCACAGACAGTTTTCCAGACTGAACCCGCGCAAGGCCCCCGGTCCGGACGGCGTGTCTCCCTCCACCCTGAGACACTGTGCGGAAGAGCTGACTCCTGTCTTCACAGATATTTTTAACACCTCCCTGAAGTCATGCCACGTGCCGGCCTGCCTCAAAACCTCTACCATCGTCCCTGTCCCCAAGAAGCCACGGATCACTGGACTTAACGACTACAGACCTGTAGCGCTCACCTCTGTAGTCATGAAGTCCTTTGAGCGCCTGGTCCTGCCCCACCTCAAGACCATCACCACTCCCCTCCTGGACCCGCTGCAGTTTGCCTACAGAGTCAACAGGTCTGTGGACGACACAGTCAACCTGGCCCTCCACTCCATCCTGTAGCACCTGGACTCCCCGGGAACCTACGTCAGGATCCTGTTTGTGGACTTCAGCTCTGCATTCAATACCATCCACCTCGCTCTGCTCCGGGACAAGCTGTCCCTGCTCAACGTGCCTGACTCCCTCTGCAGGTGGATCACCGACTTCCTGACGGACCGGAGGCAGCATGTGCGGCTGGGAAAGACCGTCTCAGACCCTATTAGCATCAGCACCGGATCACCCCAGGGCTGTGTACTTTCCCCCCTGCTCTTCTCCCTGTACACCAACTCCTGCACCTCCAGCCACCAGTCTGTCAAGCTGATCAAGTTTGCGGACGACACCACCCTCATCGGGCTCATCTCCAACGGTGACGAGTCCGTCTACAGGAGAGAGGTGGCCCAGCTGGCGTCCTGGTGCAGCCACAACAACCTGCAGCTGAACGCTCTGAAGACAGTGAAGATGATCGTGGACTTCAGGAAAGTCACAGTCCCTCTGCCCCCCTTACCCTCACAGGCTCTCCTATCACCACTGTGGATTCCTTCCGCTTCCTGGGCACCACCATCACCCGGGACCTCAAGTGGGAGCCGACCATCAGCTCCCTCATCAAAAAGGCCCAGCAGAGGTGCACGGTGGCGCAGTGGTTAGCACCGCGGCAGCACAGTTTACTCTCAGCCGGGGGATCGCGGGGATCATGAGATCGTGGGTTCGATCCCTGCCCCCGGCCAACAGTGATCTGTGTGGAGTTTGCATGTTCTCCCCGTGTTTGCGTGGGTTTACTCCGGGATTTCTCCGGTTTCCTCCCACATGCCAAAACATGCAAGTTAGGGAGTTAAGGGGCGCTTGCGCACGCAGCGACTGGCAGCTGGTGGCTTGTCACCAGACTGCAGAACAAATCTACCTATGGGTACAAAATAAGTCCAAAAAAAAAAAAAAAAA
This sequence comes from Pholidichthys leucotaenia, assembly GCA_020510985.1. NCBI lineage: Eukaryota > Metazoa > Chordata > Actinopteri > Cichliformes > Pholidichthyidae > Pholidichthys > Pholidichthys leucotaenia. The sequence goes on from CM035844.1 coordinate 14,493,119, forward strand.
GAGGATGTTCTTCCTGCGGCAGCTGAGGAAGCTCAAGCTACCCACCAAGATGTTGGTGCAGTTCTACACGCCCATCATCGAGTCCATCCTCACCACCTCCATCACCGTGTGGTACGCAGGAGCCACCGCCAGGGACAGACTAAGACTGCAGTGCGTTGTGCGCGCTGCTGAGAAGGTGATCGGCTGCAAGCTCCCATCCCTCCAGGACCTGTACATCTCCAGGACCCGGAGGCGTGCAGGTCGGATCATAGCTGACCCTTCACACCCTGGACACACATTGTTTGCCCCCCTCCCCTCAGGCAGAAGACTTCGGTCCATTCAGACTAAAACCTCCCGCTACATGAACAGCTTCTTCCCCTCTGCCATCAGACTGCTGAACACTAAGTGACTTATTAGACTCTCGTGCATTACGTACAGCAGCTCAACCGGACTCATGACAATTATCACTGTTTTCTTTTTGCACTACCGACTGCACTATGTGGAACTCCACAATATCTGCTGCTTGTTAATATATTTAAAAATTGCATAGATTAGTATTATTCATATTCTACCTTTTATTGCATGCATAGTTTTTTTATTTTCATCTTTAGTGCTACTCCATGTTTAATGTTGCAGCATTGCACCGAGAACAAATTCCTAGTTTGTGTACTACATGAACAATGGCAATAAATCTCATTCTGATTCTGATTCTGAAAAATTATTTACTTCCTTATTTGAGTGGTTTTGTGTCCAGTTTGGTGACGATCGTTGTTTTGTCAAACAGTGCATGTGGCTGCATATGATATGCAGTTGATCTGGGCATTCTGCTCCACAATCATGGTGGTATTATTATTAACTTCTAATTTTTAGATAGCTGTGTGAGCACACCAAGAGGATGAATCGTGGTCTTGCAAAGGGACTCTTGTCTACCGCTGACTGGGCGGGCTGGGTTTGCTTCCCTGTGAAGGACCGCGTTCAGCCCACTACCTTTCCAACACCACTGTTCTTTAGGCAAACCCTGGGTCCCCACTGGCATTCCCCAAATTATCCTTTGGATGTACGCAATCACTGCAACATTATAGTATAATTCTTTAAGCATTACATCTTCATTATTCTCTCTTTCTTGTCAAATTTGTCACTATTCACTTCCCTTTTTGTTTGCGAAGCATTGACTCTCTCCCTTAAATGGGATTTGAAATTGTACTCTTAAATTGTTTTTATGTGTGCCTTTTCTCTTATCTTTTTACCTTTTAAACTTACTCTCTGCTTGTTTCAGGGTCAACAGTTTCTGAAACCCGACCTGAATTGCTTTCTATATGTGCTGTTTTTCTTTTAATATCTTCCTGCCTGCCTCAGGCACTACAGATGGAAATTAGTGAGAACGCTATAATCTGGAACAGAGCATCTTTACACTGTCTTTAATGTTTTTTTTCTGTACATGGTCCCTCACAAATAAACCAATAAACTAAACTAAACTAATGTTGTGAACGCCCCTTCGGGGCAGGAAAACAGACCCAGGCGCTGGATTAAGTTTGTGACATTTATTAACAAAAATAACGTAAGGTCCAAAAATAGTGCCAACAATACAAAAACCAAAAACAAGAATAACTTACAAGATAAGCGTCAGAGCAGGGAGCGCTCTGGAGAAGTAAAAACACTTCAGAGGCTGAGAGACATGGAGTGATCAGAAGATTAACCAAAATTGCCACAGTAACACAGAGAATAGGCAGTGCTTAAATACACAAAGGTGAATGAGCTGCAGGTGTGAGTCACTGAGTGAACAGGTAACCTAATTAACCCAACTGCTCACAGCTGAGCTGAGAGGGAAACAGACTGTGAGCAGTTAGAGGGAGTGTCTGGGAAAAGGGGAGGCACAAGTGTAAACAAACCCAAAATGTATACAGAAAACTAACAAAATCAAACTAATCAGACATACAATACTTAAGAATAAAGTGAGGGTCTGAGCTCAGTGAAAACATGAGCTCAGACACATGACAACTAAGTGCTGGACCTCAAGTGGGAGCCGACCATCAGCTCCCTCATCAAAAAGGCCCAGCAGAGGATGTTCTTCCTGCGGCAGCTGAGGAAGCTCAAGCTACCCACCAAGATGTTAGTGCAGTTCTACACAGCCATCATCGAGTCCATCCTCACCACCTCCATAACCGTGTGGTACGCAGGAGCCACTGCCAGGGACAGACTAAGGCTGCAGCGCGTCGTGCGCACTGTTGAGAAGGTAATCGGCTGCAAGCTCCTATCTCTCCAGGACCTGTACATCTCCAGGACCCGGAGGCGTGCTGGCCGGATCATAGCCGATCCCTCACACCCTGGTCACGTACTGTTTGCCCCCCTCCCCTCAGGTAGAAGACTTCGGTCCATCCAGACTAAAACCTCCCGTCACATGAACAGCTTCTTCCCCTCTGCCATCAGACTGCTGAACACTAAGTGACTTATTGACTCTCGTGCACTATGTACAGCAGCTCAACCAGACTCATGTCAATCATCACTGTTTTCTTCCTGCACTACTGACCGACTGCACTATATGGTTCTCCACATTATCTGCTGCTCGCTAATATATTTTAACTGCTGACCAGTATTACTCACTCTTATTCTACACTTTATTGCATGTATAGTTTATTTCTTTTATTTTATCATGTTTAATGTTGCAGCATTGCACCAAGACAAATTCCTAGTTTGTGTACTACATGAACAATGGCAATAAATCTGATTCTGATTCTGATTCTGATTCTGCTGTGGTGACTGACTGGTCGTAATGCCGCGTATTATCCAATCAGCATGGCCATGATGCCGCGTATTATCCAATCAGCATGGAATCAATCCAAAACCCTGCACATACTGAAGAGCATGAAGAGACAGAGCGGTGGCTTAACCTTTATTGATAAAAATTGCATATTTTGACTGAGCAACTCCATACTCAGGGATGCACATCCTTGTAACCACAGCAAAGCACTGATAAAAGCTGAGGTCAGTCTGATGAACAGTTCAAGAGATATGCATAGAACAGACAGACAGATAGACAGACACACACACAGATAGAGATTTCATGCATTTATAGATAGATATTTACTGACAAATGGGCAACACTGATGCAACAGTTGCAGCCAAACAGGTCATTCTGCTGTGTATAATATTGGTGTTTTGTACTTATAATATTCCTAACATATAAAATGATGCACTAGAATGGGTCTCAAATATTTGTTAATGTCCTGTTATAGTACTGACTTTGTATGTCAGGTCAGGCATTGGTTTGCTTGCTACCGGATAACCATGAAAACCGGTACTACCTGTCTCATGGGTTGGGCCGTAGGTGACTCAACTGGCAACCCCGCCCTTCTGAGGGTGTGTAGGGTGAAACTGGGCATCCTGGCAGAACTAAAAATATCTGTCACAGGTCTGTAGTGGACCACCCCCAGTTACACGGGGTGAGACTGGACATCCTGGCAGATAAACACATCTGTCGCAAGGTCTGTGGTGGACTTTTGCCAGTCAGTGCATCGTGACATGCACTACACAAAGAGCAGAGATAAACAGAATCAGAATCAGAATCAGATTTATTGCCATTGTTCATGTAGTACACAAACTAGGAATTTGTCTCGGTGCAATGCTGCAACATTAAACATGATAAAATAAAAGAAATAAACTATACATGCAATAAAGTGTAGAATAAGAGTGAGTAATACTAGTCAGCAGTTTAAATATATTAGCGAGCAGCAGATAATGTGGAGAACCATATAGTGCAGTCGGTAATGAAGGAAGAAAACAGTGATGATTGACATGAGTCTGGTTGAGCTGCTGTACATAGTACAGGAGAGTCAATAAGTCACTTAGTGTTCAGCAGTCTGATGGCAGAGGGGAAGAAGCTGTTCATGTGACGGGAGGTTTTAGTCTGGATGGACCGAAGTCTTCTACCTGAGGGGAGAGGGGCAAACAGTACGTGACCAGGGTGTGAGGGATCGGCTATGATCCGGCCAGCACGCCTCCGGGTCCTGGAGATGTACAGGTCCTGGAGAGATGGGAGCTTGCAGCCGATCACCTTCTCAGCAGTGCGCACAATGCGCTGCAGCCTTAGTCTGTCCCTGGCAGTGGCTCCTGCGTACCACACGGTTATGGAGGTGGTGAGGATGGACTCGATGATGGCTGTGTAGAACTGCACCAACATCTTGGTGGATAGCTTGAGCTTCCTCAGCTGCCGCAGGAAGAACATCCTCTGCTGGGCCTTTTTGATGAGGGAGCTGATGGTCGGCTCCCACTTGAGGTCCCTGTTGATGGTGGTGCCTAGGAAGCGGAAGAAATCAGCAGTGGTGATGGGAGAGCCTGGGAGGGTGAGGGGGGGCAGAGGGGCTGTGACTTTCCTGAAGTCCACAATCATCTCCACTGTCTTCAGAGCGTTCAGCTGCAGGTTGTTGTTGTTGCACCAGGACGCCAGCTGGGCCACCTCTCTCCTGTAGGCGGACTCGTCGCCGTTGGAGATGAGCCCGATGAAGGTGGTGTCGTCCGCAAACTTGATCAACTTGACAGACTGGTGGCTGGAGGTGCAGGAGTTGGTATAAAGGGAGAAGAGTAGGGGGGAAAGTACACAGCCCTGGGGTGATCCGATGCTGATGCTAGCAGAGTCTGAGACAGTCTTTCCCAGCCGCACATGCTGCCTCCGGTCCGTCAGGAAGTCGGTGATCCACCTGCAGAGGGAGTCAGGCACGTTGAGCAGGGACAGCTTGTCCCAGAGCAGAGCGGGGCGGATGGTGTTGAATGCGGAGCTGAAGTCCACAAACAGGATCCTGGCGTAGGTTCCCAGGGAGTCCAGGTGCTGCAGGATGGAGTGGAGGGCCAGGTTGACTGCGTCGTCTACAGACCTGTTGGCTCGGTAGGCAAACTGCAGCAGGTCCAGGAGGGGGGTGGTGATGGACTTGAGGTGGGGCAGGACCAGGCGCTCAAAGGACTTCATGACTACAGAGGTGAGCACTACAGGTCTGTAGTCGTTAAGTCCAGTGATCCGTGGCTTCTTGGAGACAGGGATGATGGTGGAGGATTTGAGGCAGGACGGCACGTGGCATAGCTTAAGGGAGGTGTTAAAAATGTCTGTGAAGACAGGAGCCAGCTCTTTCGCACAGTTTCTCAGGGTGGAGGGAGACACGCCGTCCGGACCAGGGGCCTTGCGCGGGTTCAGTCTGGAGAACTGTTTGAGCACGTCCTGCTCACTGATGACAAGGGCAGGGGGGGAGGAGGGGGGGCGTCTTTGATGAAGTAGGGATCGTGGAGGCTGTGGAGCTGGAGGGAGGGGGGGAGTTGGACACAGATGACGAGGTGTCAAAACGGGCATAGTGTTGGGACAGTCTTTGACAAAGGGCTTTGTCATCCTGACCTTTAGGAGCCTGAGGCCGATAGTTGGTGATTTGCCTCAGTCCTCTCAAACCTATCATCTGGTCAGTCACTGCAACAGACACTGGAGTCAGTTTGTCTTGGCCTGTCCTTGCCAATGATAATACCTCTATATGCCAAGAATGTGCTGCTAGTCCAGCAAAAGCTAGCGGTACTCAAATACTTTGCAAGCAGTTTCATGAAATAGTCAATCAGAAAGCAACTCATATCGGCTCGGACATCGCCCGGGTTAACAAGGTTAGGAGTTCCTGGCAGCAGAAGGCAAAGAACAGTGCTGTGTGGAGGAATCTGATCAGACCTAAATGAAACAGTCATTGTCGCCCCTGACAGACTGCTATGATGATAGTACTGCATGAGTTTATTGATGATAGTGTAGCAGACACAAAATGCATATTGTAGAGAGCTGGATGAGTCAGACAGCGTCTCAGCCAGGATTCTGTGGTTAAACATAAGAGGACAATAGTCAGGGGCGTCATGGGGAGTTGGCAAGAAGAGGGAGACGGGGGTTCAAGGGGAATGTATTGTGTTGTTAGATGTCATGCAGTGTGATGTGAAATGTCATGCAGAGGTGAGATGATCTGTTGGGATATAAGAGGAAACTGTGCTTGGCTGTATCATGCTTTTTCTGCGTATGACTGATGTGAGAGTGTTAATAAACTTCGTCTGCTCGTAAACCTGCCTCCTCATTTCCCACACTCTCCACACTGGTGACCCTGGACGTATTATGGAACACGAGGCAAGAACTCCGGAGTCAGCCCGGACGGGAAGCCCCAGCAACGCGGCAAGCATCCCACAGACGGGCCGGACGGGAACCCCCAGCAACACGTGCACTGTTTCAGTCAAGCTACCGGACTTTTGGCAGCACAACCCGCGCTCTTGGTTCCACCACACCGAGGCCCAATTCGCCCTCCGGGGAATAACGGCAGACGACACCAAATTTTACTATGTGGTTGCTGCGCTGGACGCTCACACAGCTCAGCAGGTAGTGAGCCTGCTTGACCAGCCCCCAGCCCACGACAGATACGAGGCTCTCAAAGCCGCGCTGATTCGGTGCTATACGCTCTCAGACTGTGAGAGAGCAGAGAGCAGAGAGGCAGAGGCAGAGGCAGAGAGGCCTGAGGCGTTCCGAGTTAGGAGATGGTTGGGCCGTCGATCTGATGCAGAAGATGTTGGTGTTAATGGGCACGGACGACGGGCATTTTCTGTTTGCCCACCTTTTCCTCCGGAAACTTCCAACAGAGGCGAGAGTGGTTCTGGCCAATTCGCCGTTGCTGGCCACGCGTGACTACCGGACGCTAGCCCAGGAGGCAGACCGGATCATCCTCACCACCAGAGCGCTCACAGTCGAGATGACCAGAGTAGGCGAGGAGCCACCGACGGTAGCGGCAGTGGGGGCCAAGGAGCGCCAGAAAGACACGCTCTGCTTCTACCACCGCCGCTTCGGAGAGAACGCACGCAGATGTGCGCCACCGTGCCAATTCAAGCGCTCGGGAAACGCCAAGGCCAGCAGTCGGTAGCAGCTGTGACCGCCGGTGAAGAAAACAAGCTGCTCTACGTGACGGACTCGCACTCAGGGAGGCGTTTTCTCATGGACACCGGAGCCCAGAAGAACATCATCCTGCTGACCTACACCAACCGGCTGGCAGGACCTAGCGGCCCCAGGCTGGTGGCAGTAAACGTCTCGGGCATTAAGACCTTTGGTGAGAGAACGCTGGCTTTATCTCCACGGCCGTACATACGAGTGGACTTTTGTCATAGTAGCACTGAGTTTCCCAATCCTGGGAGCTGATTTTCTGTGTGCGCATGGTTTACTAATTGATGTTGCTAACAGACGCTTGGTTAATGCACTGTCCTTTGACTCTCTCCCCTGTACAGCTCGAGGGGCCGGGCCAGTAACACAAGCCAACGTCACAGCTCCAGGCGGTAAGTTCCACACACTGCTCACTCAGTTCCCAGCACTCACGGTCCCGACGTTTTCGGCGGCCATCGCTAAACACGGGGTGGAGCACTTTATAACCACCACCGGGCCGCCCGTTTTCGCACGACCTCGGCGCTTGGACGCAACTAAACTGGCCATAGCGCGCGAGGAGTTTGCCAACCTGGAAAGGTTGGGCATCATCAGGCGATCGAACAGCCCATGGGCATCCCCGCTACACATGGTCCCTAAGGCTGAGGGGTCATGGCGACCGTGCGGTGATTTCCACAGGTTGAATAATGCCACAGCACACGACCACTACCCGATTCCCCACATTCAGGATTTTTCCGTTCACCTCGCCAGAGCACGCATTTTTTCAAAAATAGACATGGTCCGCGGTTACCACCAGGTGCCAGTGCGCGCGGAGGACATACCCAAAACAGCGGTAATAACTCTGTTTGGCTTGTTCGAGTTTCTGCGCATGCCATTCGGATTAAAAGGAGCGGCACAGACGTTCCAGCGCATGATGGAC